>JALMGA010000027.1:3895000-5147500 GCA_023333525.1 Aspidoscelis tigris stejnegeri | reverse complement strand
CAACAAAGAGACAGAGACAGACAAGAAAGACACACAAGAAAGAGACAGACAAAAAAGAAACACACAAGAAAGACACAGAGACAGACAAGAAAGAGTCAGACAAGAACAAAGACAAAAAAAAGCAGGTACGAAAGTTTCTCACTCTTTCTATGCCTTTATGAATGCCAAGTTGGCCACAGCTCCTGCTGCCACAGCTGTTACTGTAGTTCTGTTTGTCGCCACAAGGTGGCAGCACGACCAGCCGTCCTCCACCCTGCCAAAGAACACACACAAAAAATAAAATGCCTATCTCACTCCACAATTAGACAAAGCCCCCACCTCTGAGCAAGGCAGTTCTTGCGGGAGCCCAACTGCCTCCCTCCCGTATTCCTAAGGCTCTCCCTGCGGTTTTCAAACTCCTGGGCTCCACTTTAACACCAGAGATCCTAAAATCTAGTAAGCAGATCCTACACATGAACGGGGACAGTCCTTCAATTACTTCTCCCTTACCAGCTTTTAAACGTTATTTTTAAGAAAAAGTCTCCCAACGCACCGAACACGGCCAGAGGCACGGACACCAAAGGCAGGGGCGGACAAGAGATTTAAAAACACATTCCAACCACATCCACGGAACACCTCAACTCCCTGGGACCCCTCGGTGCTGTTCCCAGCAGCCCCAAATCACCTTTTCTTGATTTCCCAGCCTCCAACAGCCAGGTTTTCGTGCGTTCGTCTTTGTGGCTACATGGAAGAGGTTACGACAATCTTCTGGAGACTTCGTGGACCGCCTGGCAAAAAAAGCACATCGAAATGCTTAACATTCGATCCTGCAGGAAATACATTACATCAAGCATTTGGTGTTTGAAATGTTAGCTACGAAAAAAAACTACCACTGCCACTTTCTTCTTTCTAAACCGGTGATGGCCAACCTATGACACGCGTGTCACAAGTGACACGCCAAGCCCTTTTAGGTGACACACCTGGTCACCCTAGCACCTGGGCATCTAGTGCTTGCTTGTTCTTGAAGTGTACGAAATGCCAACTGTCAATTGAAGATTTAGCAAATGTAAAGAATTATTCATTTTTGCTTCTAATAAAATACATATATAAAAAATATAACTTTCCTACTAGAGCTACAAATATCACAAAATTATGGATATTTCTAGAAGTGACACAGCACCCGACTGAAGCTAGGTTTTCTTGTGAATTTTGACACACCAAGCTCAAAAGGTTAGCCATCACTGCTCTAAACGCTTCCAGATCATTGACTGCAAAATAAACGCGTTCATTCATTCAGCCCTCCTCCCATCATGGGGGTGGGGGAGGGGATTTCATACGTTTATTCTACCCTTGAAAAACACAACAACGTCCTATTGAATATTTCTAGGGGATTATAGAATAAACTGATGGCACAGGATTGCTACCCTTGACGCACTAAATGTGTTCGGTAGAAAATTACAGGACCAACGGAGCGGTTGCCAATTAACGCCAGCAACTGTGCCTCGCTCCCAACTGCACCTAAATGGATGCAGTAAGGCTTCCCAGTGTGCAGAGTTTCCGACCTGCTGATACGCTGGAGCCTGAGTGCTGGATGCTCTTGAAGCAGGGGCTACGCCGTAAAATCTTATTTCACTTCTTATCCTTGCACTGGAGTAAGTCATCTATGTTCCTGTTGCTGAATATTTTCAACTCTGCTCAACGCTAAACAGCAAAGTTTTTTTCCTGTTAGAAATGTGCTACCGGGGTCTTACTGGGAATTGCTGGGACAGAAAAGGGCCTCATCCGTGATGGCCCCCACCCTATGGAATACTCTGCCCCTTGAAGTGCGTCACACTCACTCTCAGTAGGGTTTCAGGAAGGCAGGACAGAACCACCTCTTTGCCCTGGACTTCAGCTACTCGTGGTTACATTCCCCACCACCACCACCACCACCACTTTGGAGCAATACTGTTATTAATATATATTTGGCTGCTTTTAGCAGTCTACATTTTAAATGGTCTTGCAGATATCGCCCTTGGAATATATATGGTTTTGTTTTAACGTGTGGCATTTCTAACCACTGTTACCTCCCCTGAGATCTACGGGGACAGGGCGGCATACAAATGCAAGTAATGAACGCTTAAGTAATAAATATAAATAAAATACTTTTACACGCATACATATTTATTCTTTTAACCTGCTACGTAAATATACGACTTCTTAATTTTTAAAATAAGGGGCAAAGCCTATTTTTCCCAGGACCTGCCTGACACTTCCCAGCCCCACTGCCAGGGGACCCGCCCCCCCCCTCCCCAGGTTGAGATACCCAACTCCTCGGGAGCGCCGAATGCCCCCCTTGCCCAGACTGCCCCCCAGAACCCGACTCAAACGCAGGCTTGTGCCCTCCCTGCTGGCAGCTGCACTCCACGAAGGCTCCTCTCCTTGCCCTGCCGCGACAGGGAGCCCTGCTCGGCTCCCTCTGCCTCTGGCCTTTAATAATGCCCATCAATGCAAATCCAGCATCACTTGAAAGAGAGGCAGATGCAACTCTCGCTTTGGCCACAGGGCGGCAGCACCGTGCCCACAGAGCATGCCCAATGGATCTCACCATAGAGAAAAAACGGTGCTGCCTAGAAGGAACAGAAAAGGGAAGCAAAACAGTAGAAGGAAGTAGACGCCTAGAGAACCCCAATTCCTCCACAGAGGCCGTCGCCTACTAATGACGTCACAGAGGCCTACCACCCCACAGGGACGCCTACCCGGAATTTTGAAGAAAGCGGGAGCCAGCACCGCAGCCAAGAGGCGCCTGGGGTCCCCTCTTGCTGCGAGGCAACCCGGAACACAGAGCCACCAGACGGCCCCGGCCGGGGCAGCTTCTTCGGCCGCCTCTCTTTGGAGCCATGCAAAAATTAACTGTGAGAGCCTCCCCCGCTCTGCCCTCTGGGAATTGTAGTACGACCCAGCAACAACGCAGGCTCTGCGACTCCTGGTCGTGCTGCCGCCTTCTGGCCACAAACAGAATTGCACAAACACCTCTGCCAGCAGCAGTTCTGGCTAACTTGGCATTCATAAAGGGATAGAAAGAGTGAGAAACTTCCCCAGCTGCTTTTTCACCTTTCAATGCATCTCTCAGGAACCTTCCCTCCCTAAAAAAAATTAACAGGCTCCAGAGACCTCTAGACTAAAAGAAGAGAGAAAAAAAATGCCTATCTCACTCCAGGATTAGACGAAGCCCCCGACGCTCAGCGAGGGGCTTCTTGCGGGCGCCCAGCTGCCTACCTCCCGAGTTCCTAAGCCTCTGCCTGGGGGTTTCAAAGTCCTCTGCTCTGCTTTAAGAGCAGAGATCCTAAAATGGCTGAAATAAAGAAACTTCTTCCCTTCTCTGCTATTGTTCATTTATTTATTTAGTGTATCGTTATTTTTCAGCAATTTCATTTTTTCTTGTGTTTTCTATGGCTCTTAAGTGGCCTGCGCTGGGATAAAAATGCAAGCAGGGGGATGGGTGGATGGATTACACGGAGAATACCTATTACCTTGTCTTTTTTTAACTGCTGATCTATGTATCATGGCCATGGTCTACGCAGATGGAATAGCAATTTAATTGAATGCCGTACTTTTAGCTACCTGAACTGGGCTTTGTGCCATTATTTACTTCTATCTCAGTTTGGATGGGTGAACATGAGACTCTCAGTTGTGTCACATCCCAATGTACCCGCTCATGGTCCTAATCTGTGGACTGCCAGGAGATGGTACCAGGTTTCTATGTGAGCAGTACCACACCACCATGCCTTCTAGAGCCACTTTGGTCTACTGTAGTGGTTAAGGAGCCAGACGCTTATCTGGGAATACCAGGTTTGAATACCAGGTTTGGTTCGGCCATTTCAGAATTTGATTGGATAATAAGGAAAGCCATAGTAGCAAGTGCAGTGGAGGTACAGGTGGACAGTGTATTAGGTGTGGATGCAGCATTGCAGTCTCTTGTGGTCTTCTTGCAGCGCTATCTATGGGCAGGTCCCACTCTGTTTTGCCCTTACAACAACCCTGCAAGGGAGTTTAGCCTGGGAGGCAATTCTCTCTCCCCCCTGTTTCAAACACTAAAGTATTTGAGGTCAGGAGGCCATTCGCCCCCCCCCCATTATATTCATGATTATTAGCCGCTGTGTGCACCAGATGTGAACAAAAGTGGATGCACTTGCATTACAAAATTTTTTATTCCCTTTACAGAACGTCTCAGCGCACCATCTATTGGCTGTGGTTGGAATAGCAGTACAGCTCAATAACACTTGGGCACCCTTGACACACACCTTGCATACCAGATGTGATGGGGCCAGAAGATCCTATCAGGAGGTTTGGAAAACGGTGCTTGGCCCCACAACAACCCTGCCGGGTACTATGGGCTAGGAGGCGGCTTTTTCGCCTCCATTTTGCCTTTACAACAACCGTACGATGTAGTCTAAGTCCCTGCACCTGTGGTTGGAATACCAATACAGCTCAGTACCAACCCACATGTTCAGCCTTGTGTCACACACACCTTGCAAATCACAGGTGATTTTGCAGGCTGCATCAACTGTGGTCTTGGAAAGGGCAGCAACTCATTGCACCTGTGTGTTCCCCAGGCTCTGGCCATACCTTCCCCTTCCAAATGCAAACCCACAGGTGCACTGGATAGTAAGGTGAAATGATAGGCTCCCTGCTGTTCCCACCTGCCGCATCCTTTTGTGACTCACTTCGGGGCATGGATGGCGGTCTCTGCATTTCTTGGTGTGTGAACTTCTTGTCCTTCCTTTTCATTTCTATTTCACATTTTAATTCTATTTCCTTCATCTGAAACATCCAGCTTTTTTTGGAAAGTGAGCTCTTACTTTGCTGAGCTTCCTAGCCTTGATTCCCCCCCCCCTGCAAATGTGCTCAGTGGGTAAATGCTCTAAGCTTTGCCATTTCTTTCCCCACTGGAAATGTTCCTGTTTTAACTGATGTTGCTTTGTTTTTAATCTGCTGGATTTTAAATGTGGTCATGGTTCTTATTGTTGTAATATAGTTTTGTTTGATATGCTGGATTTTAAACGTTGTTAGCTGCCCTGAAACCCTTGGGTATAGGGTGGGATAGAAATACAAATAATAAACAAAGAAATTCTGGTTGCAACTTGCCAGGTTTTCCCAACTAGACATTTAAACCTCTAGTTTGCAATAAATTGGCTCTGGTTTTAAGATAAATTAGATAGCTAGGGATTAATAGGATGAGATAGATAGATGGATATCACAGAAAAAGATAGATAGATCCCCCAATCTCAAAATTCACGTTCACAGCTGCATCACTTTTTAAATGCATTTTGCAGTGAATTTTTTACCATTTTTTCTTTTCCTTTTGGAATTATATAGTTAAATTTCCCCCTTCTGAGGCCTTATAAATAATATTATCATAGGTTGTTTGAAAGCTCAAGTTTAATTTTTTTATTTGTGTAACTGGCAAGGTTTGTTTAATACTACTACCGTTCCTTCCTTAGTGAATTAATGACTAGCATGGTTTACTTTTCCTTCTCAATAAAAAGCAAAACAAACTTTTAACAACAGCAACAGTTTTTTTCTACTGAATCCTGATTATTCATTTTTATGCTGTAGATTTCAGCTTCTAAAATGGAAATAAATCTGATTTTTCATTAGCTTCTCTCTGTGTTTTTTACATCAGGATTCAGGGGAAAAAATATCTTTTGCTAAACTAATTTCAGTTTTCTTTTTGGCCCCTTAGTTTCTATTTTCTCACCAAGATCTTCATGGATCCTGCTATTTCATTTTTTCCTGCCTTACAGCATCTATAAATATATAGATTTATATTTACTGTGTGACAAATTTGCTTTTTATTTGCTGTCTCCCCCCCCCCCCCCACTACCAATATAAATCAGCCACTTTTTGCTTCCTGATAATAAAACAAAATATCCATATTCTTAAAAAACTTAGCAACATTTTCTGAGGCTCAACTTTTTCTCACTTCATGGATACTGGTAAAAAAAGTATCAGAATTCAGTTGCAAACAGGGCCAGCTTCTGAAAAGCACCAAAAGGCAAAGGTCTGGCAGCCAAATTTTTATTTTTTTTGGCTCAGAAACCTTTTTTATTTTGATTTTTATCCTTGAAAAGCTGTTTCTCTGACCAGCCTTTCTTCTCAGTTCAGTCTTGCTTAGCCCCCCAAGCCCTGCAAAGGCTCCTTGCATTGAAAACTTGAATCCCTGACTCTGCCTGTATTTTTAATTTCCCTGCGTTTAAATTGAAATTAAACTTCATTTTTGGGAACCCTTGGTGGGGGGAGGCAATAGGACGGCCATTTTGAAGTAGGGGAGAGAAAAGTCAGGTTTCTGCAGCAGGTGCTCTAATCACATGTCTTCCCCAGCTGCTCGGCCAGCCAGTCACATGGGCTCAAATGAGGGGGCGGAGCCTGCTCGAAGCTGAGGAGGGAAAGAATTTCTCCTCAGTTCTGTGTGGCATTAGAGAGGCTTGTAGGCTCAGGAGACGCTTCCCCTTGGGAAAGACAAGTAAGGGGCCGCAAAGGGGATTTTTTGGGTTTCTTTCTATCTTTGGAAGGAGAAACTTCTCTCTGCCTTCCTAGCAATGGGGTTTTCTTTCCTGGGGGGTGAGTGAGAAGAAACCCCTGTGGGCCCAGGTGTTGTATTTTGAAGGGAAAGGCTCTGGGGTGCCAAGCAGTGGGTTTTTGAGGGGAAATTCTCCTTGACAGGCCCCTTATTTAGCAGGAAAACCCTCTGGGGTGCCAGCATCTCTGTTTTTGAATGAAAAAACCTCTTTTTGTCCCACTCTCTCTTTTGGAGTGCCAAGCAGTGGGGTTTTGAGGCAAAGTTCTCCATGCCAGGCCCTCTATTTTGCAGTAAAACCTCTTTTTGTACCAGTCTCTCTGTTTTGGGGTACCAAGCAGCGTGTTTTGGAGGGAAACTCTCCATGCAAGGCCCTCTATTTAGCAAGAAAACCCTCTTGGGCCTCAACCAGTGGGATTTTGAGGCAAAATTCTCCATGCCAGGCCCTCTATTTAGCAGCAAAACCCTCTTGAGTGCCACTATCTCTCTGTTTTTGAAGGAAAAAACCTTTTTTTGTACCAGTCTCTATTTTGGGGTGCCAAGAAGTGGGGCAAAATTTGCCATGTCAGGTCCTTTATTTAGCAGCAAAAACCCTTTGTGTGCCAATATCTGTCTGTTTTTGAAGGAAAAAATCTTCTTTTTTCTACTAGTCTCTCTGTTTTGGGGTGCCAGGCAGTGTTTTGGAGGGAAATTCTCCATGCCAGGCCCCCTTTTTAGCAAGAAACCCCTCTTGGGTGCCAACCAGTGGGATTTTGGGGCAAAATTCTCTATGCCATACCTTCTATTTATCAGGAAACTCCTCTTGGGTGCCAACTTCTCTGTTTTTGGAGGAAAAAACCTCTTTTTGTGCCACTCTGTGTTGCCAAGCAGTGGCTTTTTGAAAGGAAAACTTCTTTGCCATGGCAGTGGCTTTTTTTTGGGGGGGGGGGCGACACACCTCTGTGGCACCAGGCTCTATTCTAAAGGCAAATCTCTGTCCCAGTCAAACTTTTTGAAGGCAAAACCAGGCAGTGAGCTTTTTGGGGAGGGAAATCTTTTTTTTCCTGTTGGAAAAGCCCCCCCCCCCCAATCCCAGGGTGACTTTTGGGCAAGCATTTTAAAGGGGGGAAAAACCTGTTTCTTCTGCCAACCAGGAGGCCTCCATCTTGGGCTGCTTCTATTGACTAGTCAATTGGCCAGACCAAGAGGTGGAGCTTATTTGAATTTGAGCGGGAAACTTGAAAAGCCATTTTCTGAGGCAACAGCCTTAGACAGTGAAGGAAATAAAGAGACTGTAAAGTAAAACCTGTGTAAGGGTTTCTCCTAGAGTTCCTAGCAATTTGTCCTTTTCTTTTTTTACCCCCCTTTCAGGGGTCATTTCCAACCAATATTTTAGGCAGGATACAAAGTGTAGAAGTTATAGGGTCAAAAGGGGAAGAATTCCCCTTTCAGGGGCTTTTCTGTCAATGTTTTCTATGAGCCAGTTTAGTCTAGTGGTTAGGGAGCTGGACTCTAATCTGGGAATACTGGGTTTGATTCCACCCTCCCCCACGAAGCCAGCTGGGTGACTTTGGGCTAGTCACAGCTCTCTCCTGAGCTCTCCACAGCCCCACCTACCTCACAGGGGAGAAGAACAGAAGGGGGGAAATGGCTCATTTTCTTTTCTCACTTTGAAAGTGGCTTGAAGCTGAATTTGAACTTAGGTATAGATTGCCCCTTTCATAAAAGCTGAAACCCTTTACAATGCTTTTAATGCTTATTCTTTACTCCTGAATCCACTGTTGTAGCTTTCAGGTGGTTATTTCATGCCTGCTCAGCCACAGTTCTAATTCTCTATACCTGTTGGGTCTCTGCACTGAGGAGGTTTGGGTTGTGGATATGATATCCCCCCAAAACCACAATATTTGGTATTGAGGGCTGAGATTTCTTTTCATGGAAAGTTTGGGTGATAATTCCTTATATTGCTAGAAGTAGTAAAGATTCTCTTCTGATGGCAGCTTGATATTTGAGAGGCAGTTTGGGGCAATGGTTAAAGCACTAGGCTTAGAACTAAGGAGTTCCTGAGACTGGAAATCCCACTCTTCTGGGAAAACCTACTGGGTGACCTTGAGGTGGTCACAAATTCTCAGCCTGGCCCACCTTGCAGGGTTGTTGTGGAACAAAATGGAGTCAGTCTCTTTGGAGAAAATCTGAATATTAAATAGACCCTAAATAAAAAACTGCTACAGCAATTACAGAGCAGAATTTTTCCCTCTAGCCAGTTTTAAAAATTGATTTCCATCATAGCAGAAAGTAAATGCTTTGTTTGAAAAGCCTTTGAATATCCCTATTGGTCTTAGAGTATATTTTTTAATTTATATAAGGCTTATTTTAAATGTATAAAAGTATCTTGTCGTAATTTAATAGAAACAATAACTTCTGTAAGACATGAAGCATTTCGTGGTGCATTTTGATTGTAAAATAAACTCTTTAAGCAATAGGATTTATTTATTTATTTATCTATCTGTTACCTGCCCAGAGACCTTCAGGTATGGGGCGGGATAGAAATGTAAACAAATAAATAAAGCAATAGGATAATGTCTAAAGGAGGTGATTTTCCTAAAATCCTCTCCTTAATATAGCTTACTATCACATAATAAATGAATAAATAAATGCTCTTAGCTTAAGGTGTTCTCAGAGATGAAAATTCCCTAATCTTTGTTTATAAAAAGGATTTCTAGTTTCTCAACATGGAATTTGGCATTGCTGTGTCTCCATATTTTAAAATTCTCTAACCAGAAAAACACCAAATTTGGTTCAAGAAGGATGATGACTATGGCTGATTGTTATTAATAAATATTATTAATAATTATTTGAATGAAAATAATAATTCTTACTTTAATGAAAAGGAATAATTATTATTTTAATAAATGATTATTATTTTAATAAATATTAACAATAGTTTTTAATGAATAATAATTATTTTAATAAATATTATTAGTAACTACTTTAATAGCTAATTATTAATAGATATTAATAAATAATTAATTATAAATAATTAATAATGGCATAGATTTGTTTGCCAATCACTTTTTCTGTGTTTTTCCTACAGAGACTTAGACAGAAAGCCACACTTTCGCCTATCTGCCTTGGCAGAACTGGACCCCAGGGAGGAAGGAGAGTTTTTGGGTTAGAATATTGGGTTTTTTTCTAAAGTGAGGAGGCACCTAGATTCCCTAGAGTGTGATTGTGACCTGTCCACGTCATCCTTGTCTGTCCTTGTGGAGTGAATGGGCCTCTTATCAAGACGCACCTAAGCTGCTGTGAGCATGGCGCGAGGAGCAGCAGATAGAAAGCATGGTGGGTAAGAGGTCGCGTGTGGAGTGAATGGGCCTCTTATCAAGACGCACCTAAGCTGCTGTGAGCATGGCGCGAGGATCAGCAGATAGAAAGCATGGTGGGTAAGAGGTCGTGTGCATGCCATGTGGGGATGCCTGGAAATACATGTGGCTAAGACCCTTGCTTGCTAAATAGGGCCAGGACTTGAGGAACTGCAGCTGGCATCTTCATGGTGCCAGGAACCATGGTTGACAAAGAGGGTTAGGACTGAACTGCAGCTGGCATCGTTATGGTGCCAGGAACCATGGTTGTCAAAGAGGGCTAGGACTGAATTGCAGTTGCCATCGTTATGGTGCCAGGAACCATGGTTGTCAAAGAGGGCTAGGACTGAACTGCAGTTGGCATCGTTATGGTGCCAGGAACCATGGTTGTCAAAGAGGGCTAGGACTGAACTGCAGTTGGCATCGTTATGGTGCCAGGAACCATGGTTGACAAAGAGGGTTAGGACTGAACTGCAGTTGGCATCGTTATGGTGCCAGGAACCATGGTTGTCAAAGAGGGTTAGGACTGAACTGCAGTTGGCATCGTTATGGTGCCAGGAACCATGGTTGTCAAAGAGGGCTAGGTCTGAACTGCAGTTGGCATCGTTATGGTGCCAGGAACCATGGTTGTCAAAGAGGGCTAGGACTGAACTGCAGTTGGCATCGTTATGGTGCCAGGAACCATGGTTGACAAAGAGGGCTAGGACTGAACTGCAGTTGGCATCGTTATGGTGCCAGGAACCATGACTGTCAAAGAGGGCTAGGACTGAACTGCAGCTGGCATCGTTATGGTGCCAGGAACCATGGTTGACAAAGAGGGCTAGGACTGAACTGCAGTTGGCATCGTTATGGTGCCAGGAACCATGGTTGACAAAGAGGGCTAGGACTGAACTGCAGCTGGCATCGTTATGGTGCCAGGAACCATGGTTGTCAAAGAGGGCTAGGACTGAACTGCAGTTGGCATCGTTATGGTGCCAGGAACCATGGTTGACAAAGAGGGCTAGGACTGAACTGCAGCTGGCATCGTTATGGTGCCAGGAACCATGGTTGACAAAGAGGGCTAGGACTGAACTGCAGCTGTCATCTTCATGGTGCCAGGAACTTTGCATGCTAAATAGGCCATAGGGCTTACTGGGGTCCAGGTTGGCAGAAGATGAATCCATGCCCCAATTCATCGTCCTGAGTGATGGAAACAAGACAGCAGGGCACATTGAAGAAGCCCGTCTTCCTTCTGAGACTTCAGCATCCTTACCTGTGAGTACCTCGATTGGTTTTCACTCTGTGTCCCCCGCCCCCAAGCAGTTAGGAAATGAGGTGGCTACTTTTTCTTACAGAGTTCAGGTAAGGAAGTGAGGGGCTCAGCTGGCTGTTGGGTGAGGGTCTCATACAGTGACCCACTGGTGGGTATCCTGAAAGCGAATTCAAGCGCTTCCAGAGTGTTTGGTTCTGAGCATAAGATAGGTCTCCCTGCAGTTTCACAGGTGAATCTTCTAATCTCAGGTTTTCTTTCCTTGCAGCAGCTTGAGATGTCATCACAGGGAGGCTGAAGTCCCACCGTGTGACGGTCACAATTAGAGGTTTGTAATCTTTTTACAGAGGTTTCAGGGATGCTGTTATGGGTGGTTAAAAGGCAAAGCAATGGTAAAGAGCTCCAAAGGGATCTCCTTTGGCTGGAGGATGGTTAATTTCCTTGCCTGGTTAAGGAAAGCCACTTTGGTCTAGCGGTTAGGGCGTCGGACTCTTATCTGGGAATACTGGATCTGATTCCGCCCTCCCCCATGAAGCCGGTTGGGTGACCTTGGGCTATTCACAGCTCTCTTCTGAGCTCTCACAGCCCCACGTGCCTCGCAAGGTGTTCTGTCATGGAGAGAAGAACAGAAGCTTTGTCAGCTGCTTTGAGTCCCTTTGAAAAGAAGAATTAGCTTTTCTTCCTCACTTTCCTCACCCATTTAAGGGGACTCAAAGCAGCTGACAAACCTGTTCTCACCCTTAAGGGGACTCAAAGCTGCTGACAAACCATCTGTTCTTCTCCCCCCGACAAACTTCCTGTGAGTTAGATGGGATTGTGAGAGCTCAGAAGAGAGCTATGACTAGCCCGAGGTCACCCAGCTGGCTTTGTGGAGGAGGGCAGAATCAAATCTACTATTCCCAGATAAGAGTCTGGCTCCCTAACCATTAGAGCAGGTGGCAGAGACAGGCAGGAGGCCTCTCAGGGCCCTTGGCAGGGAGCCAAGAGCAGGTGAAGGTTTTGCCTTCATCTCCTGCTTGAGGTGCCCAGTTGGGTGGGTGGGGTGTGGCCTGACCCAGCAGGGGTCCTCTTAATTCATGGAAGACAGGTGCAGCAGTGGCTACTGGAATGGATGCCCAGAACCTGTTCCCAGGTCGAAGAGACAGGTAAGAGGCCTCTGAAGGCCGTTTGCGGGAAGCCAAGAGCAGGTGAAGGTTCTGCCTTCGTCTTCTGCTTGAGATGCCCACAAGCAGCTGGTGGACAGTGTGGGATGGGCCGTGGCCTGACTCTGCTTGACTCTTACGTTCTAATTTTCCTTTCCTTACAGCCCTGCCTGGGAGTTCATTCTCCTGAAGACATCAACAGTAGGAGACTTTTCTCTTTTATCATTCCATGAGGCTCCCTGTTCTCAGGGGGCTTCATCTCCTGCTAGCGGGTGGTCCACCTCCTGCTAGCAGGTGAATGCATCTCCACCCTAAGCTTCTGCACCTGAGAAAAGCACCAGAACTTTCTTGATGGGCATCTTCTGCACCTAAGCGTGGGAGAGCTGGCGTTGGGTGGCATCCTACCACGCCAGCACTCCACGTTTGGTACTTGGAGAGCCTCCAGCATTTGGGGACGGGGTCTGGACCTTCTACCCCACCTCTAGCTCTGGTCCTTGATGGGTGGAGCTTTGGTCTTGTTGTGGACTACTGCCCTCTGGGCTTGGTCAGGTGGTCCGGATTATGGTGCCTAGTGCTTGAAACAGGCGGCGTGGTTCTCTGTGGTGCTTTTGGTTTGTAACCTCCGTCCCTTTGCAGGGTTTTGGCTCTGTTGTGAAGACAGGTTTGCAGGTTTATGGAGAGGGGAAAAGGCAGCCAGGAATTTCTTAAGGGTACTAGGTGCCTCTAAGAGCTGTCTTCAGGCTGGATGTCCTCCAGATGGATCCTGCAGCCCAAACCGCTCAGGGATGAGGGGCTCCCGGACCGCTTTGGGGTCAGCAGAATCCCTTTGGGTGATGACCAGCCTCATGGCTGCCAGCAGCCACATCTTGTCCCCCAAGAAATGCTTGGGGGGGGACGGCTTTTCCCCATTAGGCGACTGGTTCTAGGCTCCGCTCGGTTGCTAAGGTCTGGCATTCTGGGTAGGGGTCCAGACTCTGCCCACCCCTGGGGCTGGAGGCTGGCTGGGTGGGTGGCATTCCTTGCCTCATCTAGGTTGGGGCACAGGTAGGTCTGGCATTTAAGACAGGTGGGCCCCCTTCCTCTCACTCAGTTCTGCTGCTTTTTAACGGGTGCTTTGAGGTTCCTTTCCCTGAAATTTGGCACTTAAAAGGGGCAAAAACAGGCCTCCCTGGAATGAGCTCTGAAGCTTTACGGTGGAGATAATTTCTGTGTTTGTTTGCAATTGATATTAATGTGCAATTGATTGCATTATCATTCCATGCATTGATACCTGGATTTTGCATTTTCCTTGCGCCTCGTGCAAAGGTAGGCAGGTGAGGGTGGGGGTTACCTCTGGTCTTATGTGTGCTTTGAGGTGTATTTGCATTTCACCCAAGGAGTCTAGGGTCTTCCAGGGTTTTAGTAGCAAAAGGGAGGTTTTTCCCCTCACCTTTTTTCCTGCAGTCTCGAGATGTACATCCCTCAAAGTTCACATGGCTACAGTGCCAAAGACCAGACTGCTTCTGCTTTCTGGAAGCATGAGCCTTGGGACCCTCAAAGAGACCGCTGCATTACTGTTCCAGTGTTAATGTTGAAATGCATATGGTGGGGAGAGTTTAGAAAGAGGGTGGGGATTCCTTTTCAGCTTCTGAACCCAGATGGCTCCCACATCAACCTGCGTCCACTAAATTGTATTTTACTGTCTATTGCTTATCTGCCTCTTCCAGTTTTCCTAAATAAAGCATATTGCAATCACTGTGTTATCTTGTCATTTGGGGGCTTCCTCAAATAAAAATATGTTGTTCGCTTTGATAGGGATAATCATGTTTCTTTAGACCATCTAGAATCCCCAATAGCTCTTCTAAGATTATGATAGGCAGGTAGGAAGGTGTTTAGGTAGAAATGTAATTTAAATGTATTTCCTGCTATGTCTTATCTGTTTCTTGGTGTGGCGTGGTTTCGGTTTGCGTTCGGGTCGCGTCCTTCACCCCCTTCTGTCCCACGGTCATTGTGGGACGTGAA
Organism: Aspidoscelis tigris stejnegeri; assembly: GCA_023333525.1. NCBI lineage: Eukaryota > Metazoa > Chordata > Lepidosauria > Squamata > Teiidae > Aspidoscelis > Aspidoscelis tigris. Next base: position 5,133,232 of record JALMGA010000027.1, on the reverse strand, counting down.
GGGCTGGGTCATCTGGGTTTGAAGACTCCAGGACTACGGAATGGTGAGTCACGTGGGTTTTTTAATCTGTGTTTTGATAAATGATGCAGTGGTCTCTTTGCAGAATTGTCCGTGGGCGGTGAGGGTGGGTGTTTGCACCCACCTTCCCAATACCTGGCATTAGCTGGACTCCCATCCTGATGGGAGCCCAAGGAATGCTGAGAGGGTGAAGGAAGGGGCTTGGAAGGAGACACATTTAAACCAGCAAGCATTCCTTGGCCATGCTCAGTGGCACAGGAAAAAGCAGCCATGGTCACCCCAAACCAAGTTGCATAGCCAGTTTGGACAGCAACCAAACTGGGATCAGCTTGCATGGAATCAGCTTCCAGAGATTTGCAGTGCAGGTAAGAGGTCCTGGGGTCGTGTCTTCCTCCTGTAGCTCCTTCTGCCATTTGGGGGGGGGGTCTTCTGGGCTGCCACAAAATGGCTCCCCAGCTGATCCTGGGCATCCAGGGGAGGGGTTCACGTACAGGGGTTTCTTCCTGTGTTCGAAACTCAAGTAATGTGGGACCCGATTGTTGTGCGGAGATTTGGCTCTTGGCAAAAGTGGAACAGCCTCCTCTGAACTCTAGAGCCTTCACTGGGGTGGGCTGCATGATCTGACTGCATCATGCTTGAGCAGAATTTGGGGGAGGGTAGAAGAAGTGGAAGCAAGAAGCATTTCTTAGGGGAACTGGATCGCGCCGGAAGCGGGCATCAGGCTGGTTGTCTACCGATCCGATTCTGCGGCCCAAACCACTTTGGGTTAGGGGCTCCCAGACTGCTTTGGGTTGCAGAATCCCTTTGGGAGATGACCAACCTGATACCTGCTTCCAGCCCTATCTAGCACCCCCCAAAGAAATGCTTGAGAATTCCTTTTCTCTTTAAGCGCTTGGTTTTCGGCTTCTCTTGCGAGTCCTTGCAGATTGTTGGCTTTCAGGGAAGGGGTCTGGACCCTCTGCCCACCCCTGGCTGTTGGGAGGGGTGTGGCGTTAGGTGCCTTCTGGATTTTCAGCCCTCATTAGGTCTGGTGCTAAGGCACATGGCACTCTATTCGCTGCTAAGTTTTGGCATTTGGAAGACGCGATTGTGGTTTCTTTTCTGTGGTTTGGCATTTAAACCATGGGGCAAAGATGGCGTTCTTTGGATGATTCTGTGGTGAGGATATTTCTGTGGGTTGGAATTTTACTTCAAAGGGTTGCTTTTTCCACTTTATACTGAACAAATGTAAATTATTGCACTTTATACTGCATAAATGTGATGTTTTGGATTCTATACTGCATACTGATACCTGTCTTCCTACCTGGGTTTTGTATCTTCATTACAAACTACCTTGAATGCGCATTATGGAATGGAACAAACAGGTGAGGATGGTGGTTGTACCTGGGTGCTTTGAGATGGACTTGCATGCTTCCCCAGAAAGGTAAGGGGTCTTCCTAAAGTTTTAAAGGCAAAAAAGGGGTTTTCCCCATTTTTTTCCTGCTGTTCTAAGCTGTAAGTCCGTCAAAGCGCCCATTTCCCATAGTGGCCATGGCCAGGTTTGTCTCTGATGGGCAAAAGCTAAGGCTTCCAATGCCCAGGGGACCGCTGCCTTGTTAATGATTTTTGAAACATTGTGACTGTTATGTGAAATGCTACAATTGAAATTTGAAATGTTCGATGTTTTATAATGCTACAGTAAATGAAACATTTTGCAATGCTAGAATAGAAAATTTGCAATGCTAGAATAGAAAATTTGCAATGCTAGAATAGATATTGTGCAATGCTAGAATAGAAAATTTGCAGTGCTAGAATAGATCACTTGTAGTGCTAGAATGGATCATTTGTAGTGCTAGAATACATTGTTTGTAATGCTAGAAAGATATTTTGAAATGCTAGAATAGATTTTTGGGGATGCAATGAAATAAGGGAGGGTGGGATTCCTTTTCAGCATTGACCCAGATGGCAACTGTATTGTTAATGCATTTTTGATAGGCCATATGCAAATAAAGATATTAGAGAACCTTGGTGTGGTCTGGTCATTTGTAGGGCCAGATTTGGGCAGTTGGCAAGCAGCGTTTGCCAACGCCAGAATCAGGCACCCTTTTCTGCCCGCAGTATTTGTGGCGATAAGGGTAGGTGCGCGCCGGACACCTGGACTGTTCATCGTCTGAAGAACTGAATCTACCTGCAACCATCTGGGTCGAAGACATCAAAGGTACGTCATGGGGTTTTTTGAATTGCTTTTACTGTGTTTTGGGAGCTGATAAATGTGGCAGTGGTCCCCTTTAAACACTTCTGGGTGGGAGGTTGGTCTGAGTTTGCACCCCCTGCCTGGGTAACCTGGTATCAGCTGGTCCTCCATCATGGTGGCAGCCCAGAGAGAGTGAAAAGGAGGGCTTGGGGAATCCCAAGTGGCACCTACCCTGGTATCTGCTTCCATCTTCCATCATGGTGGCAGCACAGGGAAAGCTAAAAGCGTGAGATAGCTTGGGCAGAGACAGATGGCGCCCATCCTAGTAACCGCTTCCATCTTGCATGGAAGCAGGTACTAATCCTGCTGGTACCTGCTTCCATCGTCCATGGAAGCGTGATGTTCCATAGCGATGGCATGAGAGGGCATGGGTGGAGACAGGTGGCAACCATTCTGAGACCTCTTCTAGCCCGTTCCAGTGCTGAGGAGAGGTTTCTGGGTCCAGCCTTCCTCCTCCAGCTTTCTCTGCTCTGCCTTGAAATGGATGCCCAAGTGACCAGGGGCAGGGGTCATTTAGGGAGCGTCTCACCACCACACCACCATCCTCCTAAGTGAAAAAACTGGGAAACAAAGCACCAATCGGGTATGATGTCCTTCGTCTTTGGCTCTAGAAGGAAAGTGGCACTTAGGTTTTAAGCTTTGTAAGCCTGTGGTGTTCAGGGAAAGGGGTCCAGACCCTCTGCCAGCCCCTGCATTGTTGGTTGTTGGCAGGGGTGTGGCATTAGTTGTCGGCAAGGTTTGGCTGCAGTTGGTTTGCTGGAATTTGCAGTGATGGCATTTATCTTATCTTCTGCTTTTGTATTATGGTTGCAGCAATGGCTATAACTGGTTGTTGGCATGGTTTGGAGCGGTTCCTATCTCACCAGAAGATTTCAGAGCAAGAGAGATCTGCACCCCCTCCCCAATTTCCTCTCCTGTTTTAAGTGGTAAACTCCCCGTTTTCTGCTGGTTATAGGAGCAATGTTTCTAATTTCCTGGTTAAAGCCTCGTGAACCTCAAGGGACCATGGCCTTACTGTTATATGTATATTGGAGGGAGGCTGTGGGCATTCCCTTTCAGCTACCTATCTGGCGTCCGGACCCAGGTGGGCCATCAACAGCTGACCTTGCCAGCGCCTGGTGCCTCTCGCCCTTGGGCCGGCTAGATTTTCGTGGGCGATCGAGGCTAAGGCGGCGCGGGCCAGCTGTAACAACGCCCCGCCACCTGGGTTGAAGACATCAAAGGTAGGACCTGGGGTCTTTTTTCTCTCTTAGCTCAGGTTTTGCAAGTGATAGATAGGGACAGCTAAGGCAATGGTCTCCTTGAGGCATTCAGGCTGGGGTTAGCACCCCCTTCCCAAATCCCCAGAGCCTGCTGGCCTCTCATCACAATGCCGGCCCAGGGAGACCAGGAGTATATGGACACTTGGCAGGGGGCACTGGAAGAAGCAGCGGGCAAGGTAATTGGCACTTGAGCTGACTTGGCACCCACAACTGCCTAGCACAGTTTATTTGGATGGAAAACCTTCTGTGACCTGCTTCCAGTGCTTGGGCCAGGGCCCGTCCCTTTCCGGTGCCCATATATTTCTGCTTCCCCTGGTCTCTCATTCCATGGCAGCCCAGCTGGACTTGGGCATTTGGCAAAGGGGCGCTGTGTCCCCTCTGTCTCCTCCAGACTGGCAACTGAAAGGTGTTGCCAAGGTCTGGTGGCAAAGAAAGACGGCACAGATGATCTGGCCTTTCATTAAATTAAGCTCACTGGCTGGCTCAATATTTTCCTTGTGCCTTATTTTTTATTTTCCTGGGCCATAGAGTTCACTGGGTCCATGCTGCAGCCACACTAAATTCATGGCATGCTTTGAATTTCGTTGATTTTCATTCATGCACTTGGGGCGTTTGGCCTATTCGAAGAAGGCTGCAGCTAAACAAAATAACTTATTCTCCCCCCCCCCAAAAAAAAAAGAACCTGGAAGGAAGAGAAGCCTTGCACGAATTTGTCATGCAATGGAAACAGCAAGGATGTGGAAGGAGGCCTCTTCAGATGTTCGTTCTTCATCCAGGACTTTGGCATCATGTGTGAGTACCTGCGTTCCTGTCCTCACTCTTTTGTCTGGGCTATTAGGAAATGAATTTGTTGTCTCCTTGACAAGTGCCAGTTTGGAGAGGAGGGTAGCATGGCTCTTTGGGTAGGTGGGTTCTGGGGTTCTTCCAGAGCAGGTGAGTTTGAGGATGGTGTAATTTCTTTGCCTGGTTAAGGAAAGCCACTTTGGTCTAGTGGTTAGGGAGCCAGACTCTTATCTGGGATTACTGGGTTTGAGTCCACCCTCCCCCATGAAGCCAGCTGGGTGACCTTGGGCTAGTCACAGCTCTCTTCTGAGCTCTCACAGCCCCACGTACCTCACAGGGTGTTCTGTTGTGGGGAGAAGAATAGAAAAGCTTTGTGAGCCGCATTTAGTCCCCTTAAATGGGAAATAAAAGCTTGGTAGAAAAGCCTACTCTTCTTCCTTGCCCGCTTTTCACGCCCATTTAAGGGGACTCAAAGCTGCTGACAAACCGTCTCTTCTTCTCCCCTCAAGAACACCCTGTGCAGTAGGTAGGACTGTGAGAGCTCAGAAGAGAGCTGTGTCTAGCCCAAGGTCACCCAGTTCGCTTCATGGGGGAGGGTGGAATTGAACCCGGTATTCCCAGATCAGACTCTGGGTCCTTAGCCACTAGACCAAAGTGGCCCTGTGGGCTTGAAGGGTTTAAATCTGAATCTTCATCGATTTCGAGGCCCCACGGGGGGATGTTCCCAATATTTCAGCTTTTCCCCCTGGTAAACAATTTAAACATGTCTGGCAAACGAGACAGAAGAAACAATGTGTCTTCTGCTTCCTTTTGCTGCAGCTTTCACTGGAGTGCAAGTCCAGCAATCAAGCAAAGGAATCTCCGGACATCTCTTCGCAAGGATCACCCTTAGACCTCACCCTCACAGTTAGACACAAGGCAGTTGAACATACATCACCTTTATTCCCTTAAGGTACGAGGTGACAGAGTTTACTCAGTACCTTCTGAGGCAACTCCTACAACACCTAGAACTTCCTACAACACCTGAGAGTGTGCAGTTTGCCTCTTTCATGGTGCTGAAAGATTATTAAAATACGTATCTCCCAGCTCTTGTTTGCATCTTCACGGTGCAGAAAAATATTAAAACTGGAGTCTATTAAAACACTTAAAACTGCAGTATGCATGGTCGTGGTGCAGAAAATAATTAAAATACGAACTTCCTATAATACTTGAGAAAATGCAGGTTGCATCTTCATGGTGCTGAAAGATTACTAATCTATGAATCTCCAAGAACAGTTAAAACTGTAGTTTGCATCTTTCTGGTGCAAAGAAATAGAAAAACTGGAGTCTACTAGAACACTTAGAATCTGCAGTTTGCATATTCATGGTACATAATGGCAGATAGATATCAGTGGGGTCTACGGAATGGGTGAGGAAGATTGTCTCCCTGCCTGGAAGAAAGTGAAGAAGACAAGCTTGAATTCATCGCTTTCAAGAATGGAAACAGCAAGAATGTGGAAGGGGCCAATTCTGAAGTTCATTCTCTGTTCAGGACTTGGGCATTTGCGTGAGTACCTGGGCTTTAGGTTTCTCCCTGGGCCATTGTGAAATTTTGCAAGTCTTTTGCCTTGGTAAAATAAATCTTACCATGTTTGGCAAGGAAGAGAAAGGAAACAATTATAATTAATGAATAATTAATTATAAATAATTCATAATGGCATAGACTTGTTTGCCAATCACTTTTTTCTGTGTTTTTCCTACAGAGACTTAGACAGAAAGGCACACTTTCGCCTATCTGCCTTGGCAGAACTGGACCCCAGGGAGGAAGGAGAGTTTTTGGGTTAGAATATTGGGTTTTTTTCTAAAGTGAGGAGGCACCTAGATTCCCTAGAGTGTGATTGTGACCTGTCCACGTCATCCTTGTCTGTCCTTGTGGAGTGAATGGGCCTCTTATCAAGACGCACCTAAGCTGCTGTGAGCATGGCGCGAGGATCAGCAGATAGAAAGCATGGTGGGTAAGAGGTCGCGTGCATGCCATGTGGGGATGCCTGGAAATACATGTGGCTAAGACCCTTGCTTGCTAAATAGGGCCAGGACTTGAGGAACTGCAGTTGGCATCTTCATGGTGCCAGGAACCATGGTTGACAAAGAGGGCTAGGACTGAACTGCAGCTGGCATCGTTATGGTGCCAGGAACCATGGTTGACAAAGAGGGCTAGGACTGAACTGCAGTTGGCATCGTTATGGTGCCAGGAACCATGGTTGACAAAGAGGGCTAGGACTGAACTGCAGTTGGCATCGTTATGGTGCCAGGAACCATGGTTGACAAAGAGGGCTAGGACTGAACTGCAGTTGGCATTGTTATGGTGCCAGGAACCATGGTTGACAAAGAGGGCTAGGACTGAACTGCAGTTGGCATCGTTATGGTGCCAGGAACCATGGTTGTCAAAGAGGGCTAGGACTGAACTGCAGCTGGCATCGTTATGGTGCCAGGAACCATGGTTGACAAAGAGGGCTAGGACTGAACTGCAGTTGGCATCGTTATGGTGCCAGGAACCATGGTTGTCAAAGAGGGCTAGGACTGAACTGCAGTTGGCATCGTTATGGTGCCAGGAACCATGGTTGACAAAGAGGGCTAGGACTGAACTGCAGCTGGCATCTTTATGGTGCCAGGAACTTTGCATGCTAAATAGGCCATAGGGCTTACTGGGGTCCAGGTTGGCAGAAGATGAATCCATGCCCCAATTCATCGTCCTGAGTGATGGAAACAAGACAGCAGGGCACATTGAAGAAGCCCGTCCTCCTTCCGCGACTTCAGCATCCTTACCTGTGAGTACCTGGATTGGTTTTTGCTCTGTTTCCCCCCCCCCCCCCGGCAGTTACAAAATGAGGTGGCTACTTTTTCTTGCAGAGTTCAGGTAAGGAAGTGAGGGGCTCAGCTGGCTGTTGGGTGAGGGTCTCATACAGTTACCCACCGGTGGGTATCCTGAAAGCGAATTCAAGCGCTTCCAGAGTGTTTGGTTCTGAGCATCAGATAGGTCTCCCTGCAGTTTCACAGGTGAATCTTCTAATCTCAGGTTTTCTTTCCTTGCAGCAGCTTGAGATGTCATCACAGGGAGGCTGAAGTCCCACCGTGTGACGGTCCCAATTCGAGGTTTGTAATCTTTTTACAGACGTTTCAGGGATGCTGTTATGGGTGGTTAAAAGGCAAAGTAAAGAGCTCCAAAGGGATCTCCTTTGGCTGGAGGATGGTTAATTTCCTTGCCTGGTTGAGGAAAGCCAGTTTGGTCTAGCCGGTTGGGTGACCTTGGGCTAGTCACAGCTCTCTTCTGAGCTCTCACAGCCCCACCTGCCTCGCAAGGTGTTCTGTCACGGAGAGAAGAACAGAAGCTTTGTCAGCTGCTTTGAGTCCTTTTGAAAAGAAGAATTAGCTTTTCTTCCTCACTTTCCAAGAGCAGGTGAAGGTTCTGCCTTTGTCTTCTGCTTGACGTGCCCACAAGCAGCTGGTGGGACACTGTGGGACGGGCCGTGGCCTGACTCTGCTGGACTCTTACATTCTAATGTTCTTTTCCTTGCAGCCCTGCCTGGGAGTTCATTCTCCCGAAGACATCAAAAGTAGGAGACTTTTCTCTTTTATCATTCCATGAGGCTCCCTGTTCTCAGGGGGCTTCATCTCCTGCTAGCAGGTGGTCCACCTCCTGCTATCAGGTAGCTGCATCTCCACCCTAAGCTTCTGCACCTGAGAAAAGCACCAGAACTTTCTTGATGGGCATCTTCTGCACCTAAGCGTGGGAGAGGTAGTGTTGGGTGGCTTCCAGCCACGCTAGCACTCCACGCTTGACACTGGGAGAGCCTCCAGCATTTGGGGACGGGGTCTGGACCTTCTACCTCACCTCTAGCTCTGGTCTTTGATGGGTGGAGCTTTGGTCTTGTTGTGGACTACTGCCCTCTGGGCTTGGTCAGGCGGTCCGGATTATGGTGCCTAGTGCTTGAAACAGGCGGCGTGGTTCTCTGTGGTGCTTTTGGTTTGTAACTTCCGTCCCTTTGTAGGGTTTTGGCTCTGTTGTGAAGACAGGTTTGCAGGTTCATGGAGAGGGGAAAAGGCAGCCAGGAATTTCTTAAAGGTACTAGGTGCCTCTAAGAGCTGTCTTCAGGCTGGATGTCGTCCAGACGGATCCTGAGGCCCAAACCGCTCTGGGATGAGGGGCTCCCGGACCGCTTTGGGGTCAGCAGAATCCCTTTGGGTGGTGACCAGCCTCATGGCTGCCATCAGCCACATCTTGTCCCCCAAGAAATGCTTTGGGGGACGGCTTTTCCCCATTAGGCGACTGGTTCTAGGCTCCGCTCGGTTGCTAAGGTCTGTGGCATTCTGGGTAGGGGTCCAGACTGTGCCCACCCCTGGGGCTGGAGGCTGGGGGTGTGGGTGGCATTCCTTGCCTTCTCTAGGTTGGGGCACAGGTAGGTCTGGCGTTTAGGACAGGTGGGCCCCCTTCCTCTCACTCAGTTCTGCTGCTTTTTAACGGGTGCTTTGAGGTTCCTTTCCCTGAAATTTGGCACTTAAAAGGGGCAAAAACAGGCCTCCCTGGAATCAGCTCTGAAGCTTTACGGTGGAGATTATTTCTGTGTTTGTTTGCAATTGATATTAATGTGCAATTGATTGCATTATCATTCCATGCATTGATACCTGGATTTTGCATATTCCTTGCGCCTCGTGCAAAGGTAGGCAGGTGAGGGTGGGGGTTACCTCTGGTCCTATGTGTGCTTTGAGGTGTATTTGCATTTCACCCAAGGAGTCTAGGGTCTTCCAAGGGTTTTAGTAGCAAAAGGGGAGGTTTTTCCCCTCACCTTTTTTCCTGCAGTCTGAGATGTACATCCCTCAAAGTTCACATGGCTACAGTGCCAAAGACCAGGTTGCTTCTGCTTTCTGGAAGCATGAGCCTTGGGACCCTCAAAGAGACTGCTGCATTACTGTTCCAGTGTTAATGTTGAAATGCATATGGTGGGGAGAGGTTAGAAAGAGGGTGGGGATTCCTTTTCAGGTTCTGAACCCAGATGGCTCCCACATCAACCTGCGTCCACTAAATTGTATTTTACTTTCTGTTGCTTATCTGCCTCTTCCAGTTTTCCTAAATAAAGCATATTGCAATCACTGTGTTGTCTTGTCATTTGGGGGCTTCCTCAAATAAAAATATGTTGTTCGCTTTGATAGGGATAATCATGTTTCTTTAGACCACCTAGAATCCCCAATAGCTCTTCTAAGGTTATCATAGGCAGGTAGGAAGGTGTTTAGGTAGAAATGTAATTTAAATGTATTTCCTGCTATGTCTTATCTGTTTCTTGGTGTGGCGTGGTTTCGGTTTGCGTTCGGGTCGCGTCCTTCACCCCCTTCTGTCCCACGGTCATTGTGGGACGTGAAGGGCTGGGCCATCTGGGTTTGAAGACTCCAGGACTACGGAATGGTGAGTCACGTGGGTTTTTAAATCTGTGTTTTGATAAATGATGCAGTGGTCTCTTTGCAGAGTTGTCCGTGGGCGGTGAGGGTGGGTGTTTGCACCCCCCTTCCAAATACCTGGCATTAGCTGGACTCCCATCCTGATGGGAGCCCAAGGAATGCTGAGAGGGTGAACGAAGGGGCTTGGAAGGAGACACAGTTAAACCAGCAAGCATTCCTTGGCCATGCTCAGTGGCACAGGAAAAAGCAGCCATGGTCACCCCAAACCAAGTTGCATAGCCAGTTTGGACAGCAACCAAACTGGAATCAACTTGCATGGAATCAGCTTCCAGAGATTTGCAGCGCAGGTAAGAGGTCCTGGGGTCGTGTCTTCCTCCTGTAGCTCCTTCTGCCATTTGGGGGGTCTTCTGGGCTGCCGCAAAATGGCTCCCCAGCTGATCCTGGGCATCCAGGGGAGGGGGTCACGTACAGGGGTTTCTTCCTGTGTTCGGAACTCAAGTAATGTGGGACTCGATTGTTGTGCGGAGATTTGGCTCTTGGCAAAAGTGGAACAGCCTCCTCTGAACTCTAGAGCCTTCACTGGGGTGGGCTGCATGATCTCACTGCCTCATGCTTGAACAGAATTTGGGGGAGGGTGGAAGAAGTGGAAGCAAGAAGCATTTCTTAGGGGAACTGGATCGCGCCGGAAGCGGGCATCAGGCTGGTTGTCTACCAATCCGATTCTGCAGCCCAAACCACTTTGGGTTAGGGGCTCCCAGACTGCTTTGGGTTGCAGAATCCCTTTGGGAGATGACCAACCTGCTGCCTGCTTCCAGCCATGACTAGCACCCCCCAAAGAAACTCTTGAGAGTTCCTTTTCGCTTTAAGCACTTGGTTTTTGGCTTCTCTTGTGAGTCCCTGCGGATCGTTGGCTTTCAGGGAAGGGGTCTGGACCCTCTGCCCACCCCTGGCTGTAGGGAGGGGTGTGGCGTTAGGTGCCTTCCGGATGTTCAGCCATCTTTAGGTCTGGTGCTAAGGCAGATGGTAAGTTTTGGCATTTGGAAGACGCGATTGTGGTTGCTTTCCTGTTTGGAATTTAAACCATGGGGCAAATATGGCGTTCTTTGGATGACCCTGTGGTGAGGATATTTCTGTGGGTTGGAATTTTACATGGAAGGGTTGCTTTTTCCACTTTATACTGAACAAATGTAAATTATTGCACTTTATACTGCATAAATGTAAATTATTGCACTTTATACTGCATAAATGTGATGTTTTGGATTCTATACTGCATACTGATTCCTGTTTTCCTGTGTGGGTTTTGTATCCTGATTGCAATCTGCCTTGAATGCACATTATGGAATGGAACAAACAGGTGAGGATGGTGGTTGTACCTGGGTGCTTTGAGATGGACTTGCATGCTTCCCCAGAAAGGTAAGGGGTCTTCCCAAAGTTTTAATAGCAAAAAAGGGGCTTTCCCCCATTTCTCCTCCTGCAAATCCCTCAAAGCGCCCATTTCCCATAGAGGCCATGCCAAAGTTTGTCTGTTATGGGCAAAAGCTAAGGCTTCTGATGCCCAGGGGACCACTGCCTTGTTAATGATTTTTGAAACATTGTTACTGTTATTTTAAATGCTAGAATTGACATTTGAAATGTTATTTTATGATGCTACAGTAAATGAAACATTTTGGAATGCTAGAATAGAAAATTTGCAATGCCAGAATAGAAAATTTGCAATGCCAGAATAGATATTGTGCAATGCTAGAATAGATCATTTGTAATGCTAGAATACATTGTTTGTAATGTTAGTTATTTTGAAATGCTACAATAGTTTTTTGGGGATGCAATGAAATAAGGGAGGGTGGGATTCCTTTTCAGCATTGACCCAGATGGCAACTGTATTGTTAATGCATTTTTGATAGGCCATATGCAAATAAAGATATTAGAGAACTCTGGTGTAGTCTGCTTATTGGGAATGTATAGGAATAAATGTTTGTTAGGTTTCGTTATTTCGGTGCGTTGCATACAAATAAAGATGCCTTAATATCTTGGTGTGGTCTGGTCATTTGTAGGCCCGGATTTGGGCAGTTGGCAAGCAGCGTTTGCCAAGGCCAGAATCGGGCATCCCTTTGTGCCCACAGTATTTGTGGGCATAAGGGTAGGTGCGCGCGGGACACCTGGACCGTTCATCGCCTGAAGAACTGAATCTACCTGCAACCATCTGGGTCGAAGACATCAAAGGTACGTCATGGGGTTTTTTGAATGGCTTTTACTGTGTTTTGGGAGCTGATAAATGTGGCAGTGGTCCCCTTTAAACACTTCTGGGTGGGAGGTCGGGCTGAGTTTGCACCCCCTGCCTGGGTAACCTGGTATCAGCTGGTCCTCCATCATGGTGGCAGCCCAGAGAGAGTGAAAAGGAGGGCTTGGGGAATCCCAAGTGGCACCTACCCTGGTACTTGCTTCCATCTTCCACCATGGTGGCAACACAGGGAAAAGGAAAAGCGTGAGATAGCTTGGGCAGAGACAGATGGCACCCATCCTGGTAACGGCTTCCATCTTGCATGGAAGCAGGTACTAATCCTCGTACCTGCCTCCATCATCAATGGAAGCGTGACGTTCTATCACGGTGGCATGAGAGGGCATGGGTGGAGACAGGTGGCAACCATTCTGAGACCTCTTCTAGCCCGTTCCAGTGCTGAGAAGAGGTGTCTGGGTCCAGCCTTCCTCCTCCAGCTTTCTCTGCTCTGCTTTGAAATGGATGCCCAACTGACTGGGGGCAGGGGTCATTTAGGGAGTGTCTCACCACCACACCACCATCCTCCTAAGTGAAAAAACTGGGAAACAAAGAACCAATCGGGTATGATGTCGTTTGTCTTTGGCTCTAGAAGGAAAGTGGCACTTAGGTTTCCAGGCTTTGTAGGACTGTGGTGTTCAGGGAAAGGGGTCCAGACCCTCTGCCAGCCCCTGCGTTGTTGGTTGTTGGCAGGGGTGTGGCATTAGTTTTTAGCAAGGTGTGGCTGCAGGTGGTTTGCTGCAATTTGCAGTGACAGCAGGGGCAAAGATGGCATTTATCTTCTGCTTTTGTATTATGGTTGCAGCAATGGCTATAACTGGTTGTTGGTGCGGTTTGGAGCGGTTCCTATCTCACCAGAAGATTTCAGAGCAAGAGAGATCAGCACCCCCTACCCAATTTCCTCTCCAGTTGTTTTAAGTGGTAAACTCCCCATTTTCTGCTGGTTATAGGAGCAATGTTTCTAATTTCCTGCTTAAAGCCTCATGAACCTCAAGGGACCAGGGCCCTACTGTTACATGTATATTGGAGGGAGGCTGTGGGCATTCCCTTTCAGCTACCTATTTGGCGTCCGGACCCAGGTGGGCCATCAACAGCTGACCTAGCCAGCGCCTGGTGCCTCTCGCCCTTGGGCCGGCTAGATTTTCGTGGGCGATTGAGGCTAAGGCGGCGCGGGTCAGCTGTAACAACGCCCCGCCCCCTGGGTTGAAGACATCAAAGGTAAGACCTGGGGTCTTTTTTCTCTCTTAGCTCAGGTTTTGCAAGTGGTAGATAGGGACAGCTAAGGCAATGGTCTCCTTGAGGCATTCAGGCTGGGGTTAGCACCCCCTTCCCAAATCCCCAGAACCGGCTGGCCTCTCATCACAATGCCAGCCCAGGGGAGACCAAAAGTATATGGACACTTGGAAGGGGGCACTGGAAGAAGCAGCGGGCAAGGTAATTGGCACTTGAGCTGACTTGGCACCCAGAACTGCCTAGCAGAGTTTATTTGGATGGAAAACTTCCTGTGACCTGTTTCCAGTGCTTGGGCCAGGGCCTGTCCCCTTCCGGTGCCCATATATTTCTTTCTCCCCTGGTCTCACATTCCATGGCAGCCCAGCTGGACTTGGGCATTTGGCGAGGGGGCGCTGTGTCCCCTCTGTATCCTCCAGACTGGCAACTGAAAGGTGTTGCCAAGGTCTGGTGGCAAAGAAACACGGCACAGATGATCTGGCCTTTCATTCAAGTAAATTAAGCTCACTGGCTGGCTCAATATTTACCCTGTGCTTTTTTTTTTTTCCTGGGCCATAGAGTTCACTGGGTCCATGCTGCAGCCACACTAAATTCATGGCATGCTTTGAATTTCATTGATTTTCATTCATGCACTTGTGGCGTTTGGCCTATTCGAAGAAGGCTGCAGCTAAATGAAATAACTCCTTTTCCCCCACCCCAAAAAAAGGACCTGGAAGGAAGAGCAGCCTTGCACGAATTTGTCATGCAGTGGAAACAGCAAGGACGTGGAAGGGGCCTCTTCAGATGTTCGTTCTTCATCCAGGACTTCGGCATCATGTGTGAGTACCTGTGTTCCTGTTCTCACTCTTTCCTCTCGGCAATTAGGAAATGAATTTGATGTCTCCTTGCCAGGGCCAGTTTGGAGAGGAGAGTAGCATGGGTCTTTTGGGTAGGTGGGTTATGAAAGGTGCCAACACATTTGGGGTCCTTCCTGAGCAGTTGAGTTTGAGGATGGTGTAATTTCTTTTCCTGGTTAAGGAAAGCCAGTTTGGTCTAGTGTTTAGCGAGCCGGACTCTTATCTGGGAATACTGGGTTTAATTCCACCCTCCTCCATGAAGCCAGCTGGGTGACCTTGGGCTGGTCAAAGATCTCTTCGGAGTTCTCACAGCCCCACCTACCTCACAGGGTGTTCTGTTGTGGGGAGAAGAATAGAAAAGCTTTGTCAGCCACCTTGAGGCCCCTTAAATGGGTGAGAAAAGCGGGGTAGAAAAGCCAACTCTTCTTCTTAAAGAATTAGCTTTCCTCACTCATTTAAGGGGACTCAAAGCTGCTGACAAACCGTCTCTTCTTCTCCCCACACTAAACATCCTGTGAGGTAGATGGGGCTGTGAGAGCTCAGAAGAGAGCTGTGACTCCCCCAAGATCACTCAGCTGGTTTCATGGAGGATTGTAGAATCTAACCACGTTATTCCCAGATAATAGTCCGGCTCCTAAACTACTAGACGAAACTGCCTCTGTGAGCTTGAAGGTTTTAAACTTGAGTCTTCATAGATTTCAAGGTAGCAAGAGGGATGTTCCCAATATTTCAGCTTTTTCCCCTGGTAAAAATGGTGTCAGGATGTCTGGCAAACAAGGCAGAAAGGAAACAATGTTGTGTCTCCTTTTTCCTGCACATTTCATTTGAGTCCTAGTCCAGCAATCAATAAAAGGAATCTCTAGACCTTGGGTGACCTTGGGCTAGTCACAGCTCTCTTCTGAGCTCTCACAGCCCCACCTGCCTCGCAAGCTGTTCTGTCATGGGGAGAAGAACAGAAGCTTTGTCAGCTGCTCTGAGTCCCTTTGAAAAGAAGAATTAGCTTTTCTTCCCCGCTTTCCTCACCCATTTAAGGGGACTCAAAGCAGCTGACAAACCTGTTCTCACCCTTAAGGGGACTCAAAGCTGCTGACAAACCATCTGTTCTTCTCCCCACCACAAACCTCCTGCGAGGTAGATGGGATTGCGAGAGCTCGGAGAGCTGTGACTAGCCCAAGCTCACCCAGCTGGCTTTCTGTCTCCCCTGGTCTCACATTCCATGGCAGCCCAGCTGGTCTTGGACATTTGGCAAGAGTGTGCTGTGTCTCCTCTGTATCCTTTCGTCTGGAAGGTCTGCTGCCAAAGAAACACGGCACAGATGATCTGGCCTTTCATTACTGTATATTAAGCTCACTGGCTGACACTGAGCTCTAAATTTTCAGCACCCTGGATAGTACCAAGGATGTGTAGTTATGAATACTGATCCTTACTGCTGGTGTGGTTGAGTACTAAGAGGCAAGCATGCGCAAGAATCTGGCAAGAGTACTATTAGAGCTGCCAGACCCTTGACTTAGAATAGGGCAAGAGCAAGTCTTGACCACCTTCGGTATCAAATCTTCCCATTGTCCTCAGCCTAAGGAAATTGCTTGGATCTTCCCTTCAACATCACATTAAGAAGGACATTTAGAGTAAACCTAACTTAAACTCTAACCCCTCACCCTAACTTTAATGCTAATCCTAACCCTAATTGAGGCTGAATCCAGACAGGACTGAGGTACTGTGTGTCACAGGGTCTCAACCATGCTCTGGTAACCTCCAGACTAGACTTTTCTAATGCGGTCTACAGTACACAGAGCTGCCCTACAGCTACTGCAGAAGGCAGTTGCTAGACTGCTGACTGGAACACCTGGCCAGACACACACCACACCAGTCTTAAAAGAGTTGCATTGGCTGCCAATTTGCTGCCGAACTTAATTCAAGGTGTTAACTTTAACTTACAAAGTCTAAATGACTTGGGCCCCAAATAAAGGTCTTATCCTCACCTCTGACCGGACTCGTGCTTGAAGCAGAGCGGGAGGGACGCCGCGAACACGGCGTCGCCTCGCTTGCGCATCCACAGGCGGGCGTCCGGCTTCGGCTTCGCTCGACCCGGAGGATCGTCCTTCCTGTTCCGCGGCGCCCGCGAGCGCAGCGCCGGCTCCCAGGAGCTGCCAATGCATTTCCCTTGGTTGCTCTTAAATTTGCCTCCGCCTCGTTTTAATGAACGCGAAGTGCTGCTCGCTGGCGGCGAAGGGCTTTCAGACCAGGCGCTGCGAAAGCCCAAGCCTTAATTACTGGCCCCTCCTCGCTCACCCCCTCCCCACCCACCGCATTACCTTGGTGCCGCTCCCCCTGCTGGCAAGTCGAAGGAAAGCCCGCGCGCCTCTTTCCCCATCCATCAGTCGAGGAAGAACTGGGATCAATACCCGACCCCCCACAGATGAGCCGCAGAACGCCAAAGAAAATCCTCGGCGACAGGATCAAAGACCGGCATTTCACACCTCATTACAGCTTCCGTCCACCGTCAGTGGTGCAGTATCCACACTTCTCATTACAGCCCCAGAAACAATCACTTGGGCTGTGGTCACACCTAAGGTTTAATCCAGCTTCGGTCCACCTTCAGAGCGGGAGAACACGGGTATAGGGTGAGATAGAAATGTAAACAAACAAACACATCAGCAAAAGTGGCCAGTAATTTTCTTTCCACACTATCTATCCCAAAGGTGAATTTTCTGAATTATTTAACACTGAAAGAAAACAGCTTGTTGCTTTGGTGATGTGTTCTCTTGCTCTGAAGCTGGATTAAACCTAGTTGTGGCCACAGCCTCCCTTGAGCCTCCCCACCCTTTGCCTTTCAGGAGCTGCAGCGAAGGACACACCTCAGAACACGTGCAGGAGACTCTTCCTGGGGATCATGCCAGCCTGCTCCAGCGCAGCTCTCAGGGCCTAGAGGCACTTTGGAACATTAGCTAATGCAAAGATGCTGCTGCCCCTGAAAAGCCGGTGGATGATGGAGCCTGCGTGGAAGCGTCCATGATAGAGCTGGATGGAAGCTGCCTCCCAGGCCCTCTCTGAAGCCCCCCTGCAGGCAAGCAGAAATCCTGATCTGCTAACCTTATTGCAGGTCTCTCTGCCCCCCATTCTGTGTCCCCCAATTCACTTCCAGAAGGTTCGACAGCCCTCATTAAAAGCTGAAGAGCTCCCTGGAGTCCCATCATGAGGCCCTGAAGCCCCCAGGAATCCCCGCAGTCCCTCTCAGCAAACTAAGAGGGGGAGGGAGCCGGGGGGGGGATTGGCTCCTGACCGTTCCTTTCACCCTGCTTTGGGTGTCCCCGTGGAAGCAAGAACCGGCTGTTTCTGGAGTCCCACTGCTTGTGGACCCTTCTCCTACCCGACATAAACAACAGCCATCCTTTGCGGCACTGTCTCCTCACCCTAAAGATCCCCCCCCCCTAGTCAGAGGAGATGGGGGAGAGCGGCAGCCAAGGGGCAGTTGCTACAAAACAGTGGGAAAGTGCACAGCAGCAAACGGTCTCTCTGTATACATGGAGGATCCTTATACAAGCGGGTGAAGAAAGTGCAGTTAATTCCACCCGTGCGGCCGTTCTCTCTGCTGCTCCTCTTGGCAGTCCTGAGAGCCCAAGAGGGAGGGGAAGTGGTCAAGAGCCCGAGCACGGGGCGGGTGTCCTTGGCAAACAGGCCTGGGAGTGGAAGGGCTGAAGGCACCAAGCCCTGTCTCCTTCATCCCTTGTGGGAAGCTGAGGCTGGGTCCCTCTTCCTTGACTTTTCATAGCCTCCTCCAGACCCCTCTCCCCTCCTGCTCCACCAGGTCCTCTGCTTTGCCAACCTGCTTCTCCTGCTGCCCCCCTGGTCGCTGCTGCGTCCTTCCTGGGCCTGATTCTCAACCTGCTTGAGGTTCTACTCTTAGAAGGAGGAGGAGAAGAGTTGGCTTTTCTTGCCCCACTTTTCTCACCTGTTTAAGGAATCAAAGCAGCTGACAAACCTTCTGTTCTCCTCCTCAGAGCAGACACCCTGTGAGGTAGGTGGGGCTGTGAGAGCTCAGAAGAGGGCTGTGACCAGCCTAAGATCACCCAGCTGGTTTTGTGGGGGAGGTGGAATCCAACCCAGTATTCCCAGATAAGAGCCTGGCTTCCTGACCTCTAGACCAAACTGGCTCACTGAGGTTTCCCCCAGCACCCACGAGGAGCCATGTCCACAGGGAGGGATATTTCTGGAGAACCAGCCTAGCTGCTTTCTGTGTCCACAACCCATCGGCAGCGAGCGAAGAGAGCAAAATCCAAAGTGTCTTTGGGGGCAGTTGCACCGTCCACCGTTTCAGGAGGCTCCACAAGGCCCTTTGCCCCGCTTCAGTCTGTCTGCTCTTGGTCCTCAAGACAAATTCTCCCTCCAGGCTCCAAAGGAGCAGCCACTGCCCCAACAGACGAGCTCCACAGATGGAGGCGGGCGCCGGCACAACCCTCTCCCTTCTTCCCAAGCAGGGAGGCAGTGAGCGCAGGCATGACCCTTCTTGCTGCCTCCACAGGGATGTAGATTTGGGGGGGGGAGGAGGAGAACTGGAAGCAAACTCCACCCTTTGAGGCTGAGCGCTCCCCTCCCCTAGATGCTGAGCAGATGTGCCCATGTGCATGCTCCCGACTGACAAGGAGGGAAGCCGTGCGCTGGAGAGTAGTAGCGCTGGTCTGCCGAGCAGAACAGATGGGCAGAGGGCAGCATCTGTGAACCAAGATGCAGCCCTTGGGCAGAAGGGCGGCTGTCCAAGGCTTCCTCGGGCTGGGGCTCTGCCTGGCGTCTCTCCTCCTGTCCCCCCAGTCGGCCGCCTCTCCCTGCCTGGAGCAGTGCAGGTGCTTCATGAACACCTTATTCTGCCAGGAGGCCAACAGTGTCCAGAGTCTGGCAGAGCTGCGGAGCTTGGAAAACTTCACCGAAATGTGAGTGTCGCCTGTGGACGAGCGGTGGGCTGGGAGCAAGGAGGTCCTGGCTGCTTCTGAGTGAGTTGGCTGGTGCAGACAGGCAGGGGCAGGAACTGGGGTGCCGGTGCCTTGACCGGCAGCGGGGAATGTGCTGGCAGGAGAAAGGAAGGAAGGAAGGTGGGGCAGACTTTTCAGAGGGAACGTGGAGGAGGAAAGGGCATCTTCTGGACTGGCAGAGGCAGCTGGGTGCCGCCCA
Source organism: Aspidoscelis tigris stejnegeri (assembly GCA_023333525.1). Lineage (NCBI taxonomy): Eukaryota > Metazoa > Chordata > Lepidosauria > Squamata > Teiidae > Aspidoscelis > Aspidoscelis tigris. The sequence goes on along the minus strand of JALMGA010000027.1, from coordinate 5,114,005 downwards.
GCGACACCCTCCTCTGGTGAGTGGGGCCCTGGTAAACCCATTTCAGCCCAAGACCCCCAGAGGGGAACAACTCGGGGAACATTCTCGATAGAGCAACACACTCGCGTTCGTTCCTCATCATTCAACTTTGGCCTAGTGGTCAAGGGGCCGGACTCTTATCTGGGAATACCAGCTTTGATTTTGCACTCCCCCAAAAAGGCAGCTGGGCTAATCACAGCTCTCTTCTGAGCTCCCACAGCCCCACCTAGCTCACAGGGTGTCTGCCATGGGGAGAAGAACATAACATTTGTCAGCAACCTTGAGTCCCCATAAGGGTGAGAAAAGCAGGGTAGAAAAGCCAACTCTTCTTCTTCCTCCAGGAAGCCTGCCGGGTGACCCTGGGCTAGTTAAAGCCCTCTTCTGATGTCTCACAGCCCCACCTACCTCACAGGGTGTCTGTGGTGGGACGAAGAACAGAAGATTTGCCAGCTGCTTTGATTCACCTTAAATGGGTGAGAAAAGTGGGGTGGAAAGCCAACTCTTCTGCTTCTTCCACTTTCTAGTTTGAAATCTGCTGGCAAAGGGGATTTTCTCTGATTCCCTTGAAAAAGGAACGGAGGAGCTTCCCTGCTTCCTTGCCCTTCTGGCTGCCAGGAGAGACCCAGCCTGCTATGGTTTTCGGCAAAGTGCTCCTCTCCTCACCAGACCATCAGACAGCAGCGAAAGCAGCCCTGCTCCCTTCGGTTTTACTGGCTTCTGCGAAGGAGAAGACACTTTTCTGCACTGCTGTAGCCTCACACCCGTATCGGACTTGCTGCTCTGAAATACGGCTATGTGTGACGCTTACAGTCAAAGGGCCAGGTAGTGGTTCCTAGCGGGGATCTGACCTGAAGAGGCCTCCAGTCTTAGAAGACAAGGGGAAAGGCAGAGGGGGTTGAGTTGAAATGAGAAGATGGCAATCGGAGCACTTCCGGACCGGCTGGGCATGGCTGGCGCTGAATCTCTGCCACCTCTGCTCTCTTACGCGTGGGCTCAGAAGGAGCAAAATGCAGAGCAGGAGGTGGAAAGGGGGGAAGGTCTGGATCAAGTGTCCGGATGGAGACGCCCCACTGGTATCACTTAGGTTCTATTGGAAGTGATAAGCAGAGGGTAGAAAGCAAGACGACCCAGAAGAAGGCAAAGCAAGAGAAGTGCTGATGCCTGTGGAGAGTGGCAGGCGCCCTTCGGCCATCAAAGCTCACCTCACCCACCTTTGCTGTGGACGGAGCCCATGCCTCCTCAGCTGAGCCTTCCTGCCCAATGAACCTGCCCCTCAGCCCCTCTCAGCTGCTCCACGGAGCACACCTGGGTGTAGACGCTGATATTCCCTTTGGTAGAGATGCTCTAGGAACGATCACAGGCCATCTCCGGGAACTTCTGCTCTTTCCTGACAAAGGGAACAAAGCAGATTTGGTCCACTCCTTTGAGAACCTGCGCTCTGCATTAGCCAGGGCCCTTTGCTGCTGCGAGAGAGACTCCTAGAAATGGAGTCCCTCAGAATGACTCTTTACCGGCAAAGGTTGAAGGAGTGAACGTGGGGAAGAGATCCCTTTTCCCCAGAGGGCAGAGGGTTTCCTTAAACCCTACACTGCCGTTCCACCCTCATCCTCTCTCAACACCCAAACTGCACCTGCCCTGACAGTGTTAAGAAGAAGTAGAAGAGTCGGCTTTTCTACCCCGCTTTTCTCACTCATTTAAGGGGACTCAAAGCAGCTGACAAGCCTTCTGTTCTTCTCCCCACAACAGAGCACCCTGTGAGGTGGTTGGAGCTGTGAGAGCTCAGAAGAGAGCTGTGACTAGCCCAAGGTCACCCAGCTGGCTTTGTGGGGGAGGGCAGAATCAAATCTGGTAGTCCCAGATACCTAACCACTAGACCAAACTGGTTCACTGATGGCCAACGACTAAGGTCCAAGCAACTTGCTCCATATGTGGGGTGGTGAAAGGGACAGGTGGCCGAGACTGGCTTGAAACAAAACCACAGGGCATGGAAGGCTGGAAGCTTGGCTTGGCTTCTGGCGACGACATAGGGAAATGCGAAGGGGCCATGAAAACATTCCTCACGTTTACAGAAAAGAGTACTTAATGGGAGACTGCTGGGATGGGGGAGACAAAGGCAATGCGATACAGGTCAAGGAGGAGTTGATGGAGGCAGCAACCCATACTGAGTGCTTCTCAAAGCCAGTGTCCAGCCACCATTTCCCGCTGGCTATATGGGGCACTTCACTGTGTCCTCCGGGAAGCAGGCTGGGTGTGGGCGATGGGCCGCCTCAGCTCTGCCAGGAAGAGCGGCTGAAGGGAAAGGAACATCTCGTCTCATGGGAGGGACCAATGGCGCTGTGGGTGCAGGCAAATCTCAGACCTGAACAAGCCATACTAGGCACCCATCTGGAGAGGAAGGTCGCAGCAGAAACGGCAAGATGCAGGGATTTGCCTTGACAAACTCATTCGTAAAACCATCCTGTGAGTGATGTGGAAAAGAGCAAAGTGACGGGGTGAATGGAGCTGCACATCGGGACAAAGACAGCACTTCCAGAAATGCCACTTTCCTCTGAGAAGGCCCTATGGACATGATTGGCATCCCCAAGGACAAGGTCTGTCTATAGGAAGGAAAGCTCCAGATGTGCAAAGGTGGTAGAAGAGAAAGGTGAGGAAAGCATCCGTTGCAACATCCAAAGGAGGAGTTGGAGCTCGGGGAATGAAAATGTCCAGGACACAAGCCAAAGGAAGTCTGAGAATGTCTGGTGGGTGAGGATGGTGAAGGGTTGATCCTAGCAACAGGCAACTCTCCAACCGAGGGCAGTTGAACATGAGGCAAGAACCCATAAGATAAGCCAACTGAAACGTTGCTTAACTGTTCCCAGCATGTATTTCTCAGTCTTTCCTCGAAATCTCCTGGGGCAAAGCCTGCAAATGGAGGCTCTGCTGGAATGGGGTCTGGATCTTGCTGGGTCCCTCTGGAGCCTGCAAGGTGTTTCTCCACATGAGCAGATGCCCGGCTGGTGTTCCCTGTCAGGCTGAGAGGACAGAGCAAACTGAGCTGGGCAAACTGGTCCCTCCTCCCAGATCTCTCTGCCAGTGCAACTCTTCCAGGTCTAGGAGGAGCAGACAGCCCAAGGGTTAGGATGTGTGTCCACCTCTCTCACTCATGGACTTCTGTCTGCAACCGGCTGGGGGCTGTTGGTACAGGGGGCTGCAGAAGGGAAGCCCTCAGCCAGACCAGGATGTGAGGGTCTGGGTCCCGAGGTAGCTTGTGTGCACCCTTTAAACTGTCCATTTTCAACAATGGTGATGAAAAACAAAGTGAACAGGTGCACAGGTGTGCCTTTCAAGCCAAGGGTCTTTGGAGTGTTTTGCTGGGTGGGAGGACCCCTCCCCACTATGTTCCCATGGCTTGATGGGCTTCTCCCCCCTCCCCCCACAGAGTCATTGAAAACCAGGCTGCTCTGACCAACCTGACTCTGGAAGACATGAAGAACCCCCGGGATCTGAAGAACCTGTGAGTTGTGGGGAGAAGATTCTGTTGCTGGTCCTTCTACAAGGCATTTGAAGGGAGGTGGGGGCCGCCAGGCATTTGTAACGGAGGGGCTGGGCACCGCTCAAGCCAGGCCAGGCCAGACCAGGAGGAGCCCAATCGCCCTTCTAGAGGCAAAGACCCCCTCCCCAGGACTTCTCTACTTTTGAGGGCCAGCAAACGATAAGCAGCATCACGGAGGCGTGTGTGGCCTGGCTCTAGCCGTCACCACTGCCCTGCCCGTGCTGAAGCCACCCCACGGCTCCTTGCTAGACCTGCCTGCCAGGAGATGCCACTTCCGCCCCCGCCCTCCCTGCTGCCTGGGAAGGGATCTCCTCCCAGCTCTGGCTTTGCCTATTACCGGCCTGAAATCCAATGTTCCACCAGTGTTCTCCAAGGTGGCCGCTCCACAGCACGTTCTAACAGGGCTCACTCGATTTCCCCAGGACTATCTCGAAGACGCAGCTGCACTTCATCTCTCCAGACGCCTTCAGAGGCAGCCCCAACCTGACACATGTGTGAGTACACCCACCTCTGCCGTCACCTCAGCTTCAGTTGTGTGTGTGTGTGTATGCTGCTTGAAGCACACCAGTTGCAACAAATTCCACAGGCGCTCCTTGTTTTCTCTTGCAATTGTGGTCAGAGAAAAGCCAGGGAGGCTTTTGCGTTGTCCAGGCCAAAAAAACCTCCATCACCCTTACAGCTGAAAAGAGGGATTGATCGGGAGCAGCTGTCCCTTGCAGTGAGATTGACTCAGGCAGCAGAACTCTTCCTCCCCGCAGCTGCTGAGCAGACGAGCCTTCCTGCTGCAGGGAGCACACTGAGCCCCCCGGCTGGGTTCGGGGGGGGGGGCTGCCAGGGCCGAATCGCTCCTGTCCCCTCTCACATTGCACCCAGCAGCATCTGCACCTACAGGCAGACCCCCTGACCCAAGGCCCCCTCCTCTCTCACCTTGACCCCAGCAGAGAGAAGAGCAGGTCAAGGGTCCTCTCCTTTTGACCAGAGGCCTATTCACACTACAGCCCATATGAATGATTAGGGAACCTCTTGGGAAGAGCATACGCACGTTGAGCAGGTTGTTACAGCCTCTGGGTGCCCCTGCCTTCCCAGAATTCCCCTAATCATCCACTAGGTGTGGAGCATGAAATTGTCCCCCACACCTTTACCAACCTTACCCAATTACTTACAGGAGAGTCCAGGCAGCAGCCATTCACACCTCTTCCGGTGCTCCAGGGTCATATGAGGGTGATCATAGACGTGACTGTGCATGCACAGAGCGTTAGCATAATCAACTCATGCAGGGCACTGCGGCCAAATGGTGGTGCCCTGAAGAGGACCAGGTCCACAACTCAATCAGGGTGGGGTAATGCGAACACTAGTCAACACTGGTTCATCACGCTCCTTTCCTGTCCAGCGGATGGGAAAGGAAGTGCAAAAAGGCCCAGCTTTCCAATGAGCCTTTGACTGCCTGGTCCATGCATCGCTTAACACCCCTGCTGTAAGTCCCAATCCAATGTTCCACCAATGCATACCAAGAGGGTCTGGGCGCCTGATGGATCTTCAAGGTCAAGTCCTGAGGCTTCCAAGCCCTATTGGCTGTAAGAACTGCCCTGGGAGACCTTTCCCATGGTTTTCCTCCTCATGCTTGTTGGCATGGAAGAAGAGACAGCCAAAGACATCTTATGGAGATAAACCTGCTTGCACACATGTGGGCATCAGACAAGCTTTGCAAAGCAGTTCTATGATTATCTAAGTTGCTCTCTTTGCTTTGCCCCCCCCCCCCGGTCTCCCCCTTCCCTTCCCCTTTGATTCACTGAAAGTGTGGAAGTTCAACATCATTAATCTTTGTTAGGGTTAATGTCCCTCTGAAACAGAGAACTATTGATCTGTTCCCTTGTGCCACACTGCTGGCCTCAGACATCCGTGTCATTCACGCCAGCAACTTTCAAATCCTCTCTGCTGGGGCTGGTGGGCCCAGTTTCCTGCCTCGGTAGGTACAAGTAGGAGGGACATGTCCTTGGACTTCCACGTCAGCTCCACCCACGCAGGACTGAGTTTGTTCCAGCCTTTGGCTTGGCTACCCTTTCTCGGGCTTTCTGGAAAAAGACAGATAATCAATAGCATCCATCTCTGGCAGGCACAAGGGGAGACACGAGGCCTATTCTCACTACAACCCATAGTGCATGGTTTGGGAACTTCTGGGGAAGAGGCTGTTACAGACTCCAGACACCTCCTGCCTTCCCAGTCCTGTCTGCCTTCATGTGCTAGGGGTGGAGCCCAACATTTTGGTGAGCATCTGCGCCTTTTCTGGTGTTCATGCTGGCACCTCAGAGAACCATGGATATGACTGCGCATGTGCAGAGCGTCAGCATCATAGTGGTGGTGCTGACACACACAGTTGTGGAGGATGGCACAATCAAAATGGTGGCACCAAGAAGAGGACCAGGATTGGTCACAGGTCATGGGATTGCGCTGGGTTTAGTCTGTAGGTGACTAGGGCTCTCAAGTGTGAGCGGTAGTCAATGTTGGGTGATTGCACGCCTTTCCCATCCAGTGGACAGGAAGGGAAGTGCAAAATCACCCATGGTCTAGAAGAGAAAATCGGAGGCAGCCCAGCTGAAGTGCGAGCCATAGCAGAAGATGGGCAGGGGTGCAGCCTTTGTCCGGAGCTCTGTGGAGAGGCCAGGCTGGTTAGGAGAAGGCAGCTGAGCTAGTGGGGAAAGATGGGGTGCTCACTACTTGCCCTGAGAAACACCATCAAGTCTTTACCAAAGCTTGACCAGGTCTGCTGAAGAAACAGACCCTGCAGCTGTGGAACAAACAGTGTTAGTAGTCTTCGTTCTGCCTCAGGCTCCATGGGAGCCACAAATGAGCAAAGTTCTGCCTGCAGGAAGACTTTCTGTGAAGTGTTTCTTCTCTCCCAAACTCCCTCCTCCATTCCAGGAACCTGGCCTACAACCAGCTGCAGTCTCTCTCCTGGAAGCTCTTCCACCACCTTCGACTCCAGGAGCTGTAAGTTGCGCTGACAGTCGGGCACCGTGTGGGTTCCTGGGGGCTCTGGGCAGGGCGCTGAGCTGCTCAAAAAGCCCACATCGCCATCTTCTAAGGCAGAACTGTGCAAAGGGGTCAGGCGTCTTCAGGATACCCAAATCTGCTGGTTGGTTCTAAAGTATGACAGGATTCCTTCCTAAAGAGTGTAGGCTTGCTTCAGGATCCTGAGGCCTGCTTACACTATGGGCTCCAGTGAATAATTAGTGAACTTCTGGTGAAAGGCATCTGCATGTGGAGTAGGCTGTTATAGCCCCCAATCATGCAACCCTCGCCAGAAGAGCACTAATCATTGATTAGCTGAGGAGCATGAAATTGTGTCCACATGTTAACCAGCATTTACCAGGCACTTACCTGAAGTGTCCAGGGCAGGAACATTTGCTTTTTTTCTGGCGCTTTAGGGTCTTTATGGTGCCACGCAAGTGTGCTGGCACCTCAGACAACCATAGACATGACTGTGCGTGTGCGGAGCGTCAGCGTCATCAAGGTGACAGTGCTGATGCACGTGCAGTCGTGGAGGGCACCACAGCCAAAATGGCGGCACCCAGAGGAGTGCCAGCCCCCAGATTAAATAAGGTAAGTATTTGACTGCAGTGGGGAGGGATGGCCAAAGTTGACCAGTGCTCCAAGAGCAAGCGCTAGTCAATGTTGGTTCATTGTGCTCCTTCCCCATCCAGTGGATTGGAAGGAAAGCGCAAAAACGCCCCTGGCCCCTCCAACTGCAGAAAGACCTTCGTCCCACTCAACTTCCCTTTTCTGTGTGCAGGATCCTGGTGGGGAACCCGCTCCAATGCTCTTGTGGACTCCTGTGGCTGCAAGTGTGGCATGAAGGCCGGCCGGCCGAACTGCCGGGCAACCAGCCCTACTGCGTGGCGGAAGGCAAGATGGCGATTCCTCTGGCCAGCATGAACATTACGGACTGTGGTACGTAGCTTGGCACTGAGCCCTTGACTCCTGGGCTGCCTCCAGCCCCCTGAACGTCCCTCCCTGTGTCTTGCCTCCCTTCTTGCCCGGGGAGCGGGGGTGGGGGGGAGAATCACCAGGGAGAGCTTTGCTTGTCCCAATGCTGCCCTGTGGGTTTTGCTTTAGAGTTTCCAACTGTCTGGATTGAGCACGAGCCCACTCTGATGGAAGAAGGCGAGAGCACCAGGCTGAGCTGCCACTTCCAAGGGAAGCCTCGGCCTGTGGTCCAGTGGGAGACGCCTGCCTCCTTGCCTGCCTCCTCCTTCTCCCTTGAGGCAAGTCCCAGCATTTCTTCTAGCAACTGGCTGGGTGGGAGCAGAGACAGACCGGGGAGTGGGCATCAAAGTTGGAACCACAGGGCAGGCCTGTTTCTGGCGTGTTTGCTCCCATGATGAGGAGGCTCAGCCACACGCAGCACCCAGAACATCGAATGGGTGCCCAGCGGTGGGCGAGTGGGCAGACGGCAAACTTGCAGTGAGTAACACGGTTCTCTGCCTCCTGGTCTAACGGGAGACGTTTGTGCTTTCAGCCAAGCCAGAAGTCTGACTCCAGAATCACCCTCCGCATCTTCAACGTCTCCTCCGACTTCAACCTCCAAAACATCACGTGCCGGGCAGAGAACGAAGCAGGAATGGCAGAGGATGCAGTACAGCTGAACGTGACCTGTAAGAGCCCTCTGAAGAGCTTCTTTCTGCTTCACCCAAAGGAAGCCCCCTGCCCAGGCTGGGCTCCCAAAGCCTCCCTCCCTCCCTCCCTCCCTCACACAAACATACATGCAATAAAGCACTCTGCAGCCACACAGGGGTAGTAGACAGAGCTCTTCTCTCCCAGTGGCCTCCTTGGGCAAAACTCAGTGTGAGACTAGGGGAACAAGACCAATGAGCTGCCCAGTGTGTGAGATCCTCTGCAGCCGGGAGGTGGGCGTGGTTGGTGGGGGGAGGGATTCCTCACAGCTTCAGCGACTTGTTCCCTTGGTCCCATGCAGGGATGGCTGACCTCAGGGCAACCTCTGGATCTGGCCCTTTGCATCTCTCTGAAGAAGGGTGGGAAGTGGGGAGAAGGCCATTCACAAACAGCCTCCAACACCCACACAATCATAGAATCATAGAATTGGAAGGGACTTCCAGCCCCCTGTTCAATGCAGTATTTCCTAAACCATCGCAGGCAGATGTAGGTCCATCCTCTGCTTGGAGACCTCCAGTGAAGGAGAACCTACCACCTCCTGTCGCAACCTATTCCACTGACTGATCGCCCTCACTGTCAGGAAGTTTTCCCTAGTATCTAATCTGGATTGACTCCCTTGAAGTTTCATCCCGTTGTTTCTAGTCCTCTCATCTTGTGGAAGTGAGAATAGGGACGATCCCTCTGCACTGTGAGGGCCCTTCAGAGACTTGAAGACCATTACCATATCTTCTTTCAGTCTTCTGCAGGCTAAATATTCCTAGATCCTGCAACCTTTCCTTGTAGGACGTGGTTTCCAGACCACTCACCACTTTGGTTGGCCTCCTTTGGACTTGCTCTAGTTTGTCCATGTCTTTTTTGAATTGGGGTGCCCAGAACTGGACACAGGACTCTAGTTCTAGGCAGCAATGAGGGGGGCGAGGAAATTGCCACCCAGGAGACCTTGCTCACCCTAGGCCAGAGTTCCCTGACTCAGACCCCCTGTGCTGGCGGCTCCTGCTCTCTCCCTTGCAGTTCCTGCTGTGGTTCGGTCACTGAAGGGGGCGATGAAGCTGCACCACTGGTGTGTTCCCTTCTCGGTGGACGGCAACCCCAGCCCCAGTGTCCGGTGGCAGTTTGAAGGCGCCGACCTGCCAGAGAGCAGCTACGTTTACACATTTTTCTTCCACGAAGAACACCGGAGGTCTACAGTCATGCACGGCTGCTTGAATTTGGACAAGCCCACACATGTCTCCAACGGCAACTACACCCTGATTGTGAACAATTCCCTGGGCACGGACGTCCTCACGGTCTACCTGCACTTCATGGACAGCCCAGACGAGAACTTCCGCCCGGAGGAGCCCATACCTGGTACTTTCCCCTTGCTGCATGGGGTTCCTTGCTTCTTAAAACTGGGAGGAAGCTGCTGCTCTTCATTCATGCCACTCTCTGCCACCTGCAGAGCTTAAGGGACGCAGAGCTTCTTAGCAGCTGCTGCGGAAAATGTTTTGCCAGGTAGAAGCCTTCGCTGGTTTATCATGGGAGATGGATGGAAACTGGGAGCAGGGGCACTAGCCGGTATGGTCTAGTGGTTAGGGAGCTGGACTCTTATCTGAGAATACTGGGTTTGATTCTGTAGTCCTCCGCAAAGCCAGCTGGGTGACCTTGGGTTGGTCACAGCTCTCTTCTGAGCTCCCACAGCCCCACCTACCTCACAGAGTGTGTTTTGTGGAGAGAACAGAAGGTTTGGCAGCTGCTATGAGTCCCCTTAAATGGTTGAGAAAAGTAGGGTAGAAAAGCCAACTCTTTTTCTTCTTCCCTTACACTTATCCAGCAGAAACTGGACAGCCTTCTGGGGCAAAACCGCAAGGCCAGAAGGGTTGGTGTCTGTTTTCTCTTTGCCCAACGCTTATCAGTCAAAAAAGCCCAACATTTCTGGGCCGAGGAGAAGGGAATCAGTGCGGGCAGGTGGATCCACCCGGAACAGAAGCGTAGGCTAACTGTTATTATATTCTTGCTCTTTCCCTTCTTTCCTGCTGCATTGATAGTCTCCCTGTCACCAGTCAGTAAGTATTGCAGAAAAACTTGTGCTTGTTTAGCAGCCTCAGCAGGGATGGGCAGGGGGGCCTCCACATGCCTTGGGAGGTGAAACGAGACTCCCAGGGCTAAGGCTTTGCAGCTTAGAGGTGTTCAAGGGCATCCAGGTGGCTAAAGATTGGGGATGGGCTGCGTGGACGTGCTGGGCTGTGATAAACCTTCCGCTTAAAATCTTCTGGTGACAACATGAAGTAACGTTGCCTGCTTCTTTGTCACCCAGGAACAGGTGACTGGAACAGCACTGAACAAGGCCCTGTGGAAACTCCAGAAGAACATGCTATCGGGGTGAGTGCCAAGGAACTGCTGGCGGGGTCTTGGTTGCCACAGCTGGCAATAGCAGAGGGTCCTGGTCTCACCCACTCGGTCTCCTCGGCTTTGGGGATTCATGTACCTCAGGAGGCCAACGTGAACTCCTCACGGGAGATAGCAGATTATCCTCCGTTTGAGGTCTTCAAGCAGATGCTGGACCTACATCTGTCTGGGATGGTCGAGGAAATCCTCCATTGAGCAGGGGTTGGACTCGATGACTCCCAAGGTCCCTTCCAACTCTATGATTCATGGCTGGCAACCAGTATCAGCTCAGCCATGGCTCTTACTCGTTCTTGCAGATCTCAGTGGCTGTGGTGCTGGCCGTGTGCGCCTGTATCTTCCTGTCTGTCATGCTGGTCATACTCAACAAGTGTGGTCAACCGTCCAAGTTTGGAATTAACCGTAAGCTGCCCCCAGTGCTTCCCTGCCCCTTTCCCAGCTTCCAACAGGCAGAGGTGGGAGAAGGCCCAGCTCACCACACTATAGGGGAAGACTTCCGTGGTGTGAACAGCATCTTCTTCTTGCACGGATGCTGGTGAGGAAAGACCAGCTCCACAGCACAGGTGTGGCTGGAACTCAGGAGGCCATGCAGAGGCACCTGAGACCTCCTGGGATTTCCTAAAGGCATTCTGGTCACTCTGCTCTTTCCAAAGAAATCTCCCCCAGTGGGGCTCAAGGGTCACCCAGGAGCCCTAGAGGAAGTAGGAACAGGATGCCCCAAGCCTGAGTCATGAGAAACATCCTGGTCATCTCTTGCTTAACACTGGCCTGCCTTTTCAGGGCATTTGCAGCTTTTCCCCCCCACCCAGCTTCCAGCACCCCTCCCTCCTCAATTCCTGTATGCTTGCAGGGATGGGCAAGGGGGCTTTATGCCCTGTGCACAGAAGGCAGAGTGGGGAGAGAGTTGGCTTCCTCCCCCTTTCATTAGCGTTTCGCTTCTCCCCCCTCCCCCCTTTAGGCAGGCATCAGCTGCTAATTCACTGCTGGAATTGATTCAGGCTGCAAATGGGTTTGATCTGCCTGGATCACCCCCAGGAGGGCAGGAGCTGAGAGGTGGAACAGCCACTTGTTGGAAAGAGCCTCTGCTAAACCAGAGCCCAGTGGCAGCAGAAGCGCCCAGCAGACAGACGGCTGGCCCTTGCAGGGTGGGACGTGAAGCCTTAGCAGGCACACGACGGGGTCCAACAGCCTGAGAAAGCGGGTTATTTAGAAACATCCATGAGAGCCAGAAATGCCAAAGTGGCAGGAAACAGAGTGCTGGCAGAGGCGTGGACATATAGGAAGGTACTTCCACCTTTGGTGGGAATGCGATAGTGTTAAAAGATTTTGGAGGACTATTCAGAATCAAATTAATATTATTTTAAATATAAATGTTGAATGAACACCTGAAACAGCTTTTTAAAATCTGACACACAGGGAGAATAAGAGCAGATAAACAGTATATATTTGATCAAAAGTTATACACCACACAGTTGGGTTGGAAGGATAGTACAAAATGACAAATGGAATAGATATTTAATGGAACAATACAGATTTGAAAAAATAAGGGAAATAAGATTTAAAGGCCAAGAGGCATGTTTGCACTTAGCTGATTAGGCTGCCGTGAATTAGGGCTGGTAAACTTCAGGTACAGGTGGACCTTCTGCATTTGCCAGGAGGAAAGCTCCCACAAAGCGTCCATTACCAGCCAGAAATGCAAACGTACCAGCCTGTGCTGAAGCCAGAAGTTCCACCTCCTTGCTGCTGCGATTGGCCACTCAGATGCTGTTGCAAGAGGGGTGCAATTGATCGCTCACCCGTGCAGTGACTGAACACCCCCTTGCTATTCTGCGATTGATCACCCCTCCCAGGGATCAGCAATCGATCATGGCTGCCGCTGCCACCACGCCTGCATGGACGCCATGCTCCCCGCCCACCAAACACGGCGAACCAGACGCTTCAAGTAAGCTTTTGGTAAAGCGGTGGAGCACAGTTTAGTGCTGTACACCTAATCAACAATTAGTGAGCTTCTGGGGAGGGAGGGCATGCTTGGAGGCTGAAGCAGCCTAGTCAACATGCATATGCCCTTCCCCAGACGTTTGCTACTTGTTGTCTAGTGGCCAAAGTGCAAATAGGCCTCAGGTCTGAAACTGACACCCAGGATGGAGGACAGTTGGAAAGAGTTGTTGTATTACTCAACGAGACCCCAAGCACCAGAATGTTTGAGAGAAGAAATAACAAGACTATTGCTTTGGTCCAACTAAAATAGAAGATCTAAGAAACTTTGCCAACTGAGTGCACTAAGGGTGGTGGGATGGAGTGTGTCTCCACAGTGCCGGTCTCTGGCATAAACTGAGTTTCAGGCAGCCTCAGAAAGGGGTCTGATGGCTCCCTGGCCGTCCTGAGCCTTTACACCTGCGCTTGGGGACACTCCCTGTTGTCTGCGTGCAGGAGGCCTGCACAGAAACACAACACCCTTTACTGAGCGGAGGTCCTGGCTCAGGGCGCAAGAAGCAGATTCCATCTTTGGTGCAGGGACCGGAGAGGCAGGCAGTTCGGTGCCCCTCCAGGGTACTTTGAAGGCCCTGTGGAGACATAGCCCTAAAGGTACAGGTCAGGGGTATGAAAGGATCTGGTTCAGACTGAGGATGGCCCTGCTGGTTTGTGGGAGAGTCTTTGGGATGGGCAAGCCTCCTTCCTGGCGTGGCTGCCTTTTTGTCTGTCCTGCTCCATGCCTTCCTCTCCATTTGGTCTATACTCCACCACCCTCACCCCACCCCATGAGATTCGGAGTTATTATCTCCACCCGCCCAGCTCCTGCAGCCAGGCAACCCTGTGTTGACGTTGATGAAGATGCATGGGGGAAGGCTTGCTGGTTATGGACCTCTCACGGTAATTACTGGAGGCTTAAATGCTCAGCTTACTGCTCCCTTGCCAATGCCTCCCACTCAGAGGGGGCGGGGCGGGGGGTGGCGGCGGCATGCCCTCTCTGCTCCTTGCATTGACTGAACCCACAGCATCTCATGTGCAACAAGTGAGGGGCTGAAGGGCGGCTCAGGGTTTGGGTTGGGGAGAAGCAGGGGAAGAGCAAACTCTTTCCTTGAATCATCTTACCAGGATCTGCAGGAAAAGGTGAGAGATGCCGTCCTCTCCCCCCAGTTTAAATAGGTGCAAACAAAATGTGTTTTAGCAAGAGAACCATATAGGCATAGGTGAGTTTTGGAATCCCTCCGCCCTACTGGAGCCTTCCGCCCTCAGCTATTCCGGAGGCTTCCTGCCTCACCTTCCTGGCCATCCCAGGCCCTGCTCACAGTCTCAGCCAGAGACAGGCCTCCCTGCCACTTGCCCATCACCTTCCCCACGGAAGTCCAGCCCTGTTGTGCCTCCGGGCGAGAGTCAAGGCTGACGGAGACCCAGAGGCGGCCAGGGGACAGCGACACCAGCCGATCTCCCTGTGGCCCCTCTGGCATGGGCAAAGGTGACTGACGGTGCCCTGCTCTGCCCCTCAGGTTCAGCCACGCTGGCGCAAGAGGACGACCTGGCCCTGTCGCTGCAGTTCATGAACCTGGGAAGAGGAAGTGTGGGGGGCAGCAGCGGGAGCCCCCTCTCCTCTGCAGAGAGCAAGCTGGAGGTCCTGAAGACAAACTTCATTGAGAACCCGCAGTACTTCTGCAACAGCCGTGAGTGCCCGCCCATCCTCCCGCCACACCGTTCTTAAGCTGGGCTCCGAGTGCCTTCTCTGCATCTCCATTTCAATCCAGGGTCAGTCCACTTTCAGTGTGAGATGACGCAGGGGCAAAACAACACGCTCCATGTCTTTGGCTTTCTCTAACCCAGAAAATCCACCTTTGACCTCAAAAACATGGAAGGAAAATGATAATCTCTTTGCTGATACCTTTTTCTGCTCTGAAAGTGGGCTGAAGCCGGATTAAAACTTTGTAGGCTGTCTCATTACAGGCTGAGAGGGGTGTGTGAAGGAGCCTGTTGGGGGGACAGAGGGCTGGTTGTACCAGTAGGGGAGCAAGAACAGAAGGGAGGTGACCTGGGGAAGCAGGTGGGGGCTCGGTGTGTGTGTGTGAATCCGAGTCCAGGGAGCCTGTGGTAGAAATAAGTGTGCGGACCTTCAGGGTGACATCCTTGGCTTCCAAGGGGCATAGGATCAGCCCTTCCTTACCACGCCCAAAGGGCAGGGGGTCAGCAAAGGGTCAGGACCAGAGGGAATATGGTGACAGCCGGCAAGACCGGCTGTGCCGCGTGCAGCAGTTCAGAGCAGCGGTTCACCCTCCTGGCTGCACAGTCTCCTGCTTGTGCAATCAGGACTTTCCTCCAGCAGCCCCTGTGGGGTTCTTCCCACCATGGGATCCTCTTGCTCCCCTCCACCCGTGGATCCTCAACCCATCCTTAGCAACAGGCGCCCCAGGCAAGCATGGCGAGAGTGCAGGAGGGAGGGAACAGCGCCCCCATGGCTGCTGCTTCGGCCCCTCTGGAGCAGCCCTGCACTACAGGAAACGATGGTAGGCATCCAGGCCAGGAAGGGTGTGGTCACACCTAAGGTTTAATCCAGCTGCACTCCAGCTTCAGAGCATGAAAACACATCAGCAAAGTGATCAGTAATCTTTTCCACCTCATCTATCCCAAAGGGGAATTTTCTGAATTATTTAACACTGAAACGAAACAGCCCGTAACTTTGCTGATGTGTTCTCTTACTCTGAAAGTGGACTGAAGCTGGATTAAACCTTGCCTGTGGTCACACCTAAGGTTTAATCCAGCTTCAGTCTGCCTTCAGAGCGAGAGAACACATCAGCAAAATGACCAGTAATTTTATTTCCACTTTATCTATCCTAAAGGAGAATTTTCTGAGTTATTTAACGCTGGAAAGCATTTTCACTTTGCTGATGTATTTTCTCACTGAAAGTGGACTGAAGCTGGATTACACTTTAAGTGTGGCCACAACCAGAGCCAAGTCCAGGAATACGCAACATGTCCTGCGATTGGGCTGGCCTGCAGGGTTGCATCCACAGAGGTGGCAGGAATCCACCGGAAGGACAGGATACTCCATGCACAGGCCCAGGGCCCCAGCCTGCTTCCCCCAGAGGCTCCGATGTCTCAAGCAAAACCCCCAGAGCTAAACCAATGGAGAGACCTCTGTGCCAGAGCTCCACCCTGGGGTGCGAGCAGTGGTAGCATGGCAGGGCCTTGGCCGGTGGCCTCTCTCATCTCCTGCCCCTGCTCCTCTCTGTCTGCAGGCGTCCACCACGTCAAGCGCAGGGACATCGTCCTGAAGTGGGAGCTGGGTGAGGGGGCCTTCGGCAAGGTCTTCCTGGCAGAGTGCTACAACCTCAGCTCGACGCAGGAGAAGATGCTGGTGGCTGTCAAGGTGAAGCCATGCCCGCCGTGAGGCTCTCGGCTCTTCCTTGGGGCCCTGCTTGAGGGGGGTAGACGGGCAGGGCTGTGGTTGTTCCCCCAGCCTCACTGCCTCCCACAAAACCCTCATTGCTGGTTCACACCTGCTGCAGATGTTACGCACACCGCGTGGACTGGTGGGAGGGCGCAGCTTAGCCACAGGGCTTGAGCTGGTCCCTGCGTTGCAAAGTCTCTCTCTGGGATTTCGTTCAGCCCCAGTGGGAATGCAAGGCCTCGGGCTGGTGAACAAGGCAGCCCCCTGCCCAGAGCGCCCAGCACTCCTATGGCTGGCCAACCATTCATCTGATTCCTCTTCTCCCTCCAAAGACCCTCAAAGAAGCTTCTGAGAACGCCCGGCTTGACTTCCAGCGTGAGGCGGAGCTGCTGACGGTGCTGCAGCATGAGCACATTGTCCGATTCTATGGCGTCTGCACGGACGGGGAGCCCCTGATCATGGTCTTTGAGTACATGAAGCACGGGGACCTCAACCGCTTCCTCAGGTGGGCGCAAACGCCGTGCAAAGGAAACCCCTGCCTGCCGCCCGAGGTCAGAGACCATGGTCTGGCCCAGGCCGACGGTCGCCTGTCTCCCTGCCCCAAGGGGGAAGGGAGTTCGCCGGCCTTCTCTGTGCCACCGAGCAGCACATCAGTAAAGAGTGAGAGAACAGACCAGCAAAGTGACAAGCTGGTTCTTTTCAGCACTAAATAACTCAGAAAATTCACCTTTGGACAGACAATGTGGAAAGGAAATTACTGGTCACTTTGCTGAGTGTCCTCTTGCGCTGCAAGTGGCTTGAAGCTGGATTAAACCACCTGGACGACAGCCTTTGTCCGCAGGGCCTGTGTTTCTGGTTTGCACAATTTATTTTGACTCTGAGGAGTATTGCACCCCTTTCTGTACCTTTGTAAAGAAAGTAACAGTTAACCACCAATCCCAAATACTTCCATCAAACATTTGGTTTGAAACTTTGTATCTACAGTTAGGGTTTTCCCTCTTGGACTTCTGTTGCTACAAAATCTAAAGATCCTATATGAACAACAGAGAGAAGGCAAAATTCTTGCAGAACAGAATCCGCCCTTTTATCCTGCTTTGCAGTCCTTGTGGGAGGGGGAGGGGGGCAGAAAGGCAACCTTCTCTATCAGTCCCTTTTCACCATGCAAGTGTGCAGGGGTGGAAGAGGCCGCATCTTCAAAGGGCGCCCTCTGATATAGCCAGAGCATGCACATGCTCTGCTCTGAATGCCCACGGGTCACCCCTCTCTTGCACGTATGTGCAAACTCTTGGGTGCACAGGTATTCACAATGCGGGCGTCCATGCGACACCAGGAGGTATGTGCAACGAACACTTTGAGGTGTGCTGACAAAGACATGGGTGTTTTCTCCATGCACAACAGCAGATAACCTCCCGGGATTTTCACCCATCTAGGCCCTTTCAGCTGTGTGCTTTGTGGCACATGGGAGGAAGACTCCCAAATGTGTCCAGTGCTTCCTTGCCGGCGGCTTCCATCCACACAGATGTGCTGCTGGCACCCTGACACCCGGGCCGAGGCCTGCCCAGTTTGCTCCACTTTGTCTCTGCAGCTACTGCGCTGAGGTGTCCCAGCTGGATGTTCCTTGTCCCCCCCCCCCCCAAGCTCCATTACTGCAGCCGCTTAGACAGCCAACCCCCTCCCTCACTAATGCAATCTTCCTTTGCAATATTGATTAGATTAGCTGTCTGAGAGGCTCAAATTGAGGGAGATTGGCCATCAGATGGAATAAGCGGAGGCTCTTTCGATTGGCCCCCCAGGTATTGCCAATAGACAGGAGCTGCCAAGGGCCCTGCTTAGCGTCCCTGGGATAAGCACAGAGACACAGCTGTGATGATTATGGTTATGAGACTTGGCATTAATGGCTGTGCTTTCCCGGAGAGCTGGGCTCCTTGCCGCAGCCACCTCACCCGCCACTGGCAGCCACACTCTGACCCCACATGGCCTGCACCCGCTGCCTCTTTGCCCAGCCCTGTGGGCCTCCAGGGCGGCACCTGAGACGGGCCTGCAGGTCCAATGCAGCATCACTCACAGGGGTTCTCCTGCTCTGCTTCTAGTTGCCTCAGAAATGTATGAAAGGCATGGAGGGCTCTGCCACAAATCTCAACAGGAGGGCCTGTGCACCTTACGTCCCTGGTCTGCTGGGCAGGTCAGCTGATGGAGATAAGCTTGATCCGTGGGCTAAAACTAACAGGATGATATTTAATAGGGACAAAAGCAAAGCCCTACATCTTGGTAATAAAAATGAATACAGAATGAGATTGATCTGGCTGAGTAGCAGCACAAGTGAAAAGGATCTGAGTATCCTGTTGATCACAGGATGAATGTGAGTCAGCAATGCGATGCAGCTGCTAAAAAGGCAAACACCATCCTCGGATGCATCAAGAGGAGGATAGAGTCTAGGTCACGAGAAGTAATTATTCCTCTTTACTCTACCTTGGTCAGACCTCTAGAGTCCTGTGTCCAGTTTTGGGCATCCCAATTTAAGAATGACATTGACAAACTAGAGCAAGTCAAAAGGAAGGCTACTAAAATGGTGAGTGGTCTGGAAACAAAGTCCTATGAGCAGAGGTTGAAGGATGTAGGAATGTTTAGCCTGCAGAAGAGGAGACATGATGGTGGTCTTCAAGTCTCTGAAGGGCCGTTACAGTGCAGAGGGATCGTCCGTATTCTCACGTGCACAAGTTGGGAGGACTAGAAAAATGGGATGAAACTCAAGGGAGTCAATGCAGATTAGATATTAGGAAAAACCTCCTGCCAGTGAGGCAAAGTGTCACTGGAACAGGTTGCCACGGGCAGTGGTGGGCTCTCCTTCGCTGAAGGTCTTCAAGCAGAGGCTGGACCTCCATCTGTCTGGGATGGTTTAGGAATAGGAATGTGCACGAATACTTGTAACATTCAAAATTCAGCCAAATTTCGCTGAATTTGAACATTTGAATTCGAATGGAATGTTGGCACATATAGAGATATTCCTAATTTGAAGATTGACATTCAAATTCAAATAAAATGTTTTCATACGTTTGTATGAAGCCTCGTATGCGTTCATATATAGGATCTGTACACTATCTGTGTTCATTCATATGGGATTGAGCATTCGTATCGGATTCAAATCCTACCACATTCAAAGGGGATCTATTCAAACAAATATGAATTTTCTTGCATTCAAGTCAATGCAAATCAAATTGAAAAAAGAACAACATTTGTGCACATCCCTATTTAGCAAATCCTGC
Source organism: Aspidoscelis tigris stejnegeri (assembly GCA_023333525.1). Classification (NCBI taxonomy): domain Eukaryota; kingdom Metazoa; phylum Chordata; class Lepidosauria; order Squamata; family Teiidae; genus Aspidoscelis; species Aspidoscelis tigris. Next base: position 5,094,759 of record JALMGA010000027.1, on the reverse strand, counting down.
ATTGAGCTGGGGGTTGGACTCAATGACTGAACTGCCAGTCCTGGAGCTGGACTGCTCTGCGCTTCGGTGCCAACCAGGACCCAAAATGTAGGACCCCCTGCAGTGCTGCTTGAGGAAAGAAAAAGGGCAGCTGGCAAAGCAATGGTTTCTGCCCATGAAAACGCTCCAAAGCTCCATCCCTGCTGTTTCCACATCGCCCTTGCCTTTCCCTTGCAGGTCCCATGGCCCAGATGCGAAGATCCTGGATAACGGGAATGGGCAGTCCTTTGGCCAGCTGAGCCTCAGCCAGATGCTCCACGTGGCCACGCAAATCGCCTCTGGAATGGTCTACCTGGCTTCTCTGCACTTTGTACACCGGGACCTGGCGACCAGGAACTGCCTGGTGGGACACAACCTCGTGGTGAAGATCGGAGACTTTGGCATGTCTCGAGATATTTACAGCACGGACTACTACCGGGTAGGAACCCTAAGCCCTCTCTCGCTGTTCTTCTGCTCCACAAGGTGGCCCATCCGAGACTTTGCTCCTCCTCCTGCCCTTCTGTTCACTCACCACTTGGCTCTCCCAGGGCCCCCCCTCTAAATACCCACCTCGATGTTCTGACTGGCTGTCAGGAGGGAGCAACTGCTAGAAACCTCCCGCAGGCCAGGGCAGACGCGCTGGCAGAGACATCCCTTTGGTGGGCTCCATCAAAGCGTTCCTTCCACCAGGTTCAACCCAGACTTGCGGAGGTTCCAGCCTGTCTTCGCCTCGGTGGACACCCTCCTTGGCTGAGAGCCCAAATGGGGCACTTCGCATTAACTTTTTCCCTTTCAGCTCCTGCCCCAGACCCCTATTCATATTTAATGGGGCTGCAGTGGAAAAACCCATGAGCACTTAGTCAGTGGAAATACGGAAGGCCCGGAAGAGCAGGGAGGGGAGACGCCATTAAATGGTTAATTAAAAGTAGGATAGAAGATTGCAAATGCGAAGGTAAGTCTGAGCAGGAACATCAGAGTGCCCTGACTTTCCACCAAGGATTCCCTTGCCCACACCCTCTGTGAAGGACAGGAACCCCCCCCCCCAAAGCCCCTCATTCCTTTCCCTCTGGTAGTCCCAAAGCCAGTTTGGTCTAATGGTTAGGGAACCAGACTCTTATCTGGGAATGCCAGGTTTGATTCTGCACTCCTCCACAAACCCAGCTGGGTGACCTTGGGCTAGTCACAGCTCTCTTTCTCAGCTCTCACAGCCCCATGTACCTCAAAGAGTGTACTTTTGTGGGGAGAAGAACAGAAGGTTTGTCAGCCGCTTTGAGTCCCCTTAAATGGGTAAGAAAAGTGGGGTAGAAAAACCAACTCTTCTTCTTCTTCAAAGGGGCTACTGGGCCCCTGGCTTACTGATCTAGACTAAACCGGCAGCTTCTCTTAGGGGCGCCTACAGTTTCCCAGCTGAAGAGGCTTGTTGGGGGCCCAGAAAGATGCCTCTTCAGTGTGGGGCCTGTTCCTCACAAACCTTGCACAGTCGCTGCCCCCTGCCAGGGCCTGGGTATGGCCCCCCAGCCTGCCGGCCAGCTGTTTCCCACTCACCTCCTTTCCCCATGCAGGTCGGGGGCCGGACCATGCTTCCCATCCGATGGATGCCTCCAGAGAGCCTCCTCTACCGGAAGTTCACCACTGAGAGTGACATCTGGAGCTTCGGGGTTGTCCTCTGGGAGATTTTCACGTACGGAAAGCAACCGTGGTACCAGCTCTCCAACACTGAGGTACGTGGGGCTGAAAATTCAGGTGTGGTTTGACTGCTGGGGGTTTGAAATCTGGGCTGTGCTCACATCTAAGGTTTAATCCAGCTTCAGTCCACTTTCAGAGCAAGAGAATACATCAACAAAGTGGAAAACTCTTCTCTTTCGGGGTTAAATAAGTCAGAAAATTTACCTTTGGGATAGATAATGTGGAAAGAAAATGACTGGTCACTTTGCTGATGTGTTCTCTCGCTCTGAAGGCAGACTGAAGCTGGATTAAACCTTAGGTGTTAATGCAGCCCAGGAAGGCAAAGAGCTCACTTCCATTTCCCTTGGAAACCTATAGTGTTATCTTCTATTTTTGAGCTAAAAGACCCACAGAATACCTCAGTCTGAGGGGTGGGGCTCATCCAGGATCTTCAGGCAAGACTTAGATGCTGCCGGCTAGCTGGGTCCTTTCTGCCTCGTGGCCAACACGCTTTGCTGATTAATGGGCACTGCCACACACGGGCTGAGACTCAACCAGATCAGCCAGAATGGAGTCTGTGGCCGCCCAGGGGTTCCCAGCCAAAACAGCTGTGCGTAACCTGCTGCAAGGAGGAGGACGGGGCAGAGGAGAGACGTCCAGGCCCAATCCAGGTGCACCCTTTAGGATGGACGCCTAGGAACAGCCATCCCAGGCCCCTTCTTTAGGAACACAGATTTTGTGATGTGACCTGGACAAGTGGAGCCTCCAGATGGCCTTCAAAGAATGGCTTGGTCTCTAGCAAAGCAGCAGAAAGGTCCCACCCCTCTGGCTATCCACACCTGTTCAGAGGAGCAAACCACCAGGTTTGATGCCCAACTCTGTGCCTACAGCCAGGCCCTGTTTGCCACGTGGCCAAAGCCCCTCAGGGCAGACCCCATCCAAGCCAGAGTGGCAGTTCTGAATGACATCTGTCCACCCTCCCCTCCCTCCCTCCCAGGCCATTGAATGCATCACGCAGGGCCGTGAGCTGGAGAGGCCCCGGACCTGTCCCTCAGAGGTCTACGACATCATGCAGAGCTGCTGGCAGAGGGAACCGCAGCAGCGGCAGAACATGAAGGACGTCCACAGCAGGCTGCAGGCGCTGGTCAAGGCCCCTCCAGTCTACCTGGATGTCCTCAGCTAAGGCTGAGCCAGGCAAGGAAGAAGGAGCTGGAGACAACACCTCTGCGTGGTCCCAGGACCCGCCTCCCTACCCAACTCCAGGCTAGTCTCCGTGGGGAACAGCAGAGACCCCAGCTGGTGACTCTCCACTCGGGCTCCACTTCTACTTACCTCCTCAGTCTGGAAGAAGAACGGCCAAAGTCTGCTCCAGCTGGGACCTGAAAGCTCTGAGACAAGGTCTATGGAGACCGACTTCTCCACTGTCCCATCGGCCCCTTTACCTTCTTCGCCGCAGAAGGCAGGTGCGCTCAGTGGGACACTGGCCCGAGGACTCCTCTAGGCCAACGCTTGGGACTCATTTAGGCTTCAATCTGGTTTTTGGCCACCACTTGCCATGCTGAGTGGCCCATGGAGGACTTTTGTGGGGTGGGTGGCTGGGTGGGGGAAGGGGCAGCAGGATGCTGCCACTGCTGCTGCTGTGGGCTTATTTAATTGTGTTGCGCTTTCAGTATCGATTACAATAGGAAGAGTAAGGACTGGGTCACGGAGGGTTGCTCCTGGGAGCACGGCATGCCTGCAGGTGACCCAGGAACCTTCCTTGCAACAGTCTTTGGGCACCCAGGCCTCCTCTTAACAGGGTCGTTTCAGCAAGGCCTGAGCCGGGGCTGCCACGGCCCTTTCTTGTTCTAGAACTCCAGACAATCATCTTATCGACCTTCTCACCTCCCCTGTAGCCTCTGCTGAGAGTACAAATCCTCCTCCCGTGGTTTGTCTTGTGCCCCCCCCCCCAACCCAGATGACGGGGCAGGAGGTGGGGTGGTGAAGCGTAGGTCTGCCTTGGATCTGACCCTCCCCAATTGTAGACATTCGTGGCAGGGAAGGAAAGACTATAGGAGGCTGTCTGTATGAGTTTGAGGCGATGTCTAAAAACAGGCAACACTGCTGCATATTGAAATAAACTCCTGTTCAACTCACTCTGGCCTTGGAGAGGGATGTGTCTGCCACTCTCCTGCTTGGTCCTGCCACTTCTTGGCCTCCACTGCCAGGTGTGTGTGTGTGGGGGGGGCTATCATGGCCTGTGTGAGAAGGGGCCGGGGAACCATGGGGCAGGACTCCCCTCCCTCCCTCCCTTCCCAGCGGCCTTGCTTGGCCTTTGGGTGCTCAACCCGCGTTGCAAGCCGTGCCAGGTCTGAGCCTTTGCTTTCCGAGCGCCCATCCCAGTCCGGCAGCCCAGCCTGCAGGGGAGACATGCAGACAGCGAGCCACAAACGTGCACAGAGTGCTCAAAGGGGATCTGCTGAAAACCCCGCCCTGCAGTGTGTGTCCAGCATCATCTCCTCCGGGGTGATCAAAGGGCGATCGGACTGGCCGATGCTCTTCTTTCTGCCCGGCTAAATTGGCATCCTTGTCGCTTTCAATAAAGGTTCCTTCTCCTCACGCACAGCTAATACCATTAGGGCAAACTCTTTGCTTTGGAGGCCCGTCACTCTGCCCAAGTCCCTCAGCCATATTTCAGAAGCCTGTCAGAAACGGGCCCTCGTCTTCACCTCCAAAGGCTCATCAGGGACGACAGGAGAGGCGGGCCACAGTGCGTCCCAAGGGGCAAAGGAGCAGGAAAGGCTGCCTGTGTATACATGCACGCACAGAGGCGCACGCACCCCTCCCTCCCTGTAACCACTTCGGCAAGGTAATGGCGGACACCCTCCTCAGCCTTGGCTAATGTCAGGCCTGGGACTGGGATGTAATAGACAGCATCGATCTCATCTGAGTAATGAATGGGCCACTTTCCCCTTGCGGCCGGCAGGCAAGATAATGGGACGGAGCACGTATAGGCTGCTGCTTCCCAGGTCCCCGCCTGGAACTCTGCGCTGGGATTCAGCCAGGATCCCTCAGCAAGAGCTCAGGCTAATGCAGGGGAGGGGAGGAAATACTGGGGCGTTGGGGAGGTTGCCAGAGGTAGCTCCGCTGTACTACCCCAGTCCTTGCCTTGCTGAGCAGATTTCCTTTGTGGGGAAAAAAGGGAAAAGTACACAAAAGCAGGACTTTGGAAGCACCAGTTGGCCGTGACCATGACTGCCACAAAAACACAGGGAACCCTTGCAAGGTCCCCAGGAACAAGTCAGGGCAGCCGCTACACAGTGGCACCTCAAAACGGCAGAGCTCTGGCTGTGGGCCTCCCGACCTCTCACCCTTTTCCAACACAACAGTGCAGCCTGAGCTGCCGGTGAAACTTGACCGGCCTGGGGGAACCGCAGCATCTTCTGCTCTCAAACGTCACCACCGCAGGCCAGTGGGACCGAAATTAATCCTTCTCCATTGTCTTTGCTCCCCCCGACCCTGAATTACATGGGAAAGAGTCACTGATGGTGCCTGGGAAGGGATTATATGTCAAACGCATCTCTTTTTATTTGCGATATCGGTAGATGACATTGAGACCTCAGAGGCAGTTGAAGCAGCGGAGGGAATTGAAAATTCTGCCAAAAAAGATCAAGCAGAAATGAAAACAAGATGCCACACACACGCCGCCGCCGCCGCCCAGCCGCCCTGCGCCACAAGGACCGACATGGAAAGGGAGGGTGCAAAGGTGGGAAGTCCACGGAGGGGGATTTTGCGTTTGATTCGTGTGGAACTGAACGGAGGAAAGTCCATGTCCATTTGAATGGATCCCTCCGAATGTGGTGGGATTCTATTCAATACGAATGCATTTGTTCAAATTCGTATGGATATCTGATATGAACGCATAGGTATCCGTAACATGTCTGCTCTGAAAGTGTCAAATCCACCCTGAATCCACTTTGAATCTGCTCTCAAACCAAGTCAAATTAACTCTGGATCCGTTGCAGATGTCACTGGTGCAGCCACTTCCCCACCTTCCTGTTCCACAGACGCTCCAAAGCATTTGTGCGAATGTCGTAGCATTTGATTCATTTACAAATGCACAAATTCATAATTAATGTTGCAAATATTCATGCGCATCCCTAGTGGGAAGGGAAACTGCTGAGACGCTGCTGGAGAGATCAACGCTACTGGCGGGCAAAAGGGGGGCCGAGTGGAAGGGACAGAGAACGTCCCCTTTGTCGTTCCAAGGTGCTTTCAAAACCTCAGGGACATTTGTTTAAATTACGCAAATATTGGCTTTCTTAGCAAAACCAATACTGAAGCACCAGCCACATTTGAAGGAGGAAAACACCACACCCGGTCGGCCAGTTTGTGAAACATTCCAGACAAAATCATTTGTGGAGTCTATATGCTGGGGCCAGAAAGCATCATTTCCTAGCGAACTGGCAGGAAGCCAGTTTGGTCTAGTGGTTAGGGAACTGGTTAGGGAGCCAGTCTCTTTTCTGGGAATACCGGGCTTGATTTGGCACCGCACTCCTCCATGAAGCCATCTGGATGATCTTGGGCTAGTCCCCACCTACCTCACAGGGTGTTCTGTTTGGTGGGGAAGAACAGAAGGTTTGTCAGCAGCTTTGAGTCCCCTTAAATGTGTGAGAAAAACAGAGTATAAAAACCAAGTCGTCTTCTTCCTCCATGAAGCCAGATGGGTAACCCTGGGCTAGTCATGGCTCTCTTCTGAGATCTCAAGCCCCACCTACCTCACAGGGTGTCTGGCGTGGGGAGAAGAACAGAAGGTTTGTCAGCCGCTTTGAGTCCTCTTAAATGGGTGAGAAAAGCAGGGTAGAAAAGCCTGCTTATTCTTGTTATTCGGCTTACCCATTTTGTTGGGACTAAAAAGAATGTGGAGAAGGCCAAAGGACCAGCATCCAGCATCACCATCCGGCAGAGGAATCCATAAGCAGGCCCTGCAAAAGAAAGCTTCCAAACCTGGGATTCAGAGGCGTTTTGGTAGCTATGGGACTGGCTGGAGGAGACCCACTTACAGTCTCCTGCCACCTCCCAAACCCAAAAAAGCCTCTGAATGACCACAGTGGTGTCATGCGGCTCTTCTGGGCACACAGCAGCAGAGGGGCCACAGCACACATTCTGCATGCTCTGCAGCCCAGGTGCCAGACGCTCCTTTCCCCCTTCTCTTTATTGCACCCTGATTTTAGGCGTTCCCCCCTGGGCCGGCAGGAGGTTGCTCCAGGGTGTCCTTTCAGCACCTTGGACAGTATGGCTTTCTCCCATCCCACCCAGAGCTAATGGGTTTGGGGAGGAGAGCAGGAGATGAAGTTATTAATGTCTCCCAATATGATGGGGGTGGGGGGAATGGGAAAAGGTATTGATTGTCATGTAAGAAGAATCAATGCTGAGCCCACGGGGAGGCCGGCAGGATCGCAGCTGTTTCCATTTCAGAGGCCTGGCAGCCACCTCGGCTGCCTACCTTTTCCTCCTGAGTCTTGTCAGGATTAGGCCAGCAAGGGCTGCCGCTGATTCGTCCAGCCTCATTCCTCCCCCTGGCCGCCCACCCACCTTCACTGACTGTACAGTAGGGGAGAGGGCATCTTTCCATCTGCCTGGTAGAGAGAACGTGCTGGCACATATTCTCCAGCTGACACAGTTATCTGTATCAGGAAACGGAAGGAGGAAACAGCAACTGGGCCGGGAAGAAAGTGTGGCTGCCAGTGCATTTACTGTCAGGTTCATGGAGACTGGCTTGGCCTGGGGGGTGGGGCAGGTAGCTTTCAGGGCCCCTTGGCACTTGTAAGAAGGTAAGAACCTAAGAGGAGCCTTGCTGGATTGGGGCACAGCCCATCTAGTGCATAAGAACCTAACAGGAGCCCCGCTGGATCAGGCAACAGCCCATCTCATCCAGCTTCCTGTCGCGCACAGTGACCCACCAATTGCCACCAATTGTCCAGCAGAGACAAGGCCAAACCTTCTCCTGGTCTCCAATCCCAGCAAATGGCCTCAGAGGCCTCCTGCTTGTCCCCCCAGCCTGGAAGATGTACTTAGGCATCCATTCTAGTATAAGAATGGTCCCTCTAGCAACCTGCAGAGTGCAGCAAGGAAGGGGGCCTTGGAGGAAGGGGGAAGCACGGGGCACAGAAGAGAAGTGGGTGGGGGGCAGAGGGGTCCTTTCCAGCTGACCTAGTTCCCACCTCTGTCCAAGAGGTGCAGAAGAGTCGACCCTAAACCCCCCCCCCCCGCCCAATAGCGAAGAGAGGAACCTACTCCCAGAATCGACTGGAGAGGGCAGCAGAACCCAGCCAGCCAGCGGCCAACTCTGCTCCAGCAAGCCCAAAGTGGCGCTCCATGGTCCTCCCAGCAGACTCAGTAGCCTCAGTCCAGCTTCAGTCCACTTTCGGAGTTAGAGAATTACACCAGCAAAGTGGCAAGCTGTTTTCTTTCAGTTTTAAATAACTCAGAGAATTCACCTCTGGGATAGATGAGGTGGAAAGGACATTACTGGTCACTTTGCTGATGAGTTCTCTCGCTCTCATGGTGGTCAGAACCTGGATTAAAACGTAGGTATGGAAGCAGCCTTAAAAACTGTTGCCCCACCTAGAGACTCCCACAGCCTGTCCCGCCTGGCCTGGCCACTCTTCGCAGGGCTGCAGGACCAGGTGACCCAGTTGCTACTGGACAGGAATAAAGAAATATCCCCCCAAAGGATAGTTTAATTGCTGCCAACTGATGCCAGCACACATGCCCAGCTGGGTCACATTGGGATTTTGCCTCCCACCCCTTGACAAAAAAGTCACCTTATGCCTCTGTGCCAGCAGGCAGGTCATTCTCCTTGGCAACCTGGACATGGTGGGAAGAGGAAGAGTTGACTGCTCTACAATACTTTTCTCACCCATTCAAGGGGACTCAAAGTGGCTGACAAACCTTCTGGTCTTCTTCCCACCACAGACACCCTGTGAGGTAGGTAGGGCTGTGAGACATCAGAAGAGAGCTGTGACTAGCCCAAGGTCACCCAGCTGGCTTCGTGGAGGAGGGCGGAATCCAACCCGCTATTCCCTCACCACTAGACCAAACTGGGAAGTGGTCTTCCGGCCGGCGAACTGCCAAGCCCGATGGAAGGGAAGCGCAGCCTTCTCCCCTCAAGCCCCTCCGTCCGGCCGTTTCCGCCTCCGAGCTTCTTTGGCGAAACTTCCTAAGGACTGCAGGCAGCTCTCCGTCCACCCACCCAGCCCCCCTCCCAGCCCCTTCCTGCCGCCCGCCCGCCCGCCCGCCTCCTCCGTCGAGTCCCGCTTCTTCGTCCGGCCTCCCGGCAGCAGACGGGGAGACCTGGAAGGGGCGGCGGGCAGGCTGGAGGCTGCTCACCCTCCGGGCAAGCAGGGGAGGCTCTCCCTTCCCGGCGGCGGCGGAACTTCCCCACCGAGGCCAGGTAGGCTCCCCGGAGGACGCGTACGGGGTACCGGCGGGTACCATAGGCGGCAGAAGCAAGGGCGGCAGCGCGGGTCCTCTTGCGGGAGGGGCCCCCGGGCGAGCCGGGGCCGGGGCCGAGCCGGGCCAGCTCTGCCAACCGTGTGAATGGCTGGCCGCTCTCCGGGCCCGGGGTCTGCGGGGTTGACGAGGGAGTCGCTCCGGGCTGTGTCACCCTTTGGGCTTGGCGAACGGGCAGAGTTCGTCCGATCGCCTTGTGCGAAAAACCTAGGCAGTGGTCACACCTAAGGTTTAATCCGGTTTCAGCCCACCTTCAGAGCGAGAGAACACTTCAGCAAAGTGCCCAGTAATTCTTTCCACATTATTGATCCCAAAAGGTGGATTTTCTGAGTTATTTTATACTGGAAGAAAAGAGCTTGTCACTTAGCTGATGTGTTCCCTCGCTCTGAAAGTGGCCTGAAGCCGGATTAAACCTTAGGCGTGACCACAGCCCTTCGGGCTTGCTTAGCGCGTCTGTGCTCGCTCGCTCTCCCTGGCCCCCGTTCTTGGGAAATTCCCGAGGTTTGGTCACGCGTGTATCTCGGAGCTGAAGCGCTTCGTGTCAGGAATCCCATTGCCGTGCGCGCGGAGCCGGAGGAAGGCGTCTCCCGCGAGCTCAGCATTCCCGGTCGGTCGCGAGTGCCGCCCGGTTCCTCCGAGCGCGCCTGGGCTGCCGCTGCGCGTCCACACCACCCGGCTTCAAAGGAGGGGAGGGCGCCGGCAGGGTCGCTCGGCTCCCTCTCGGGCAACAGCAGCAGCAACGGGGAGGGAACCCGGCGTTAGCAGAACGAGACGGGGAACAGGCGGGCGGTGGGTGCTCTCCGAGATCGATGGGTGGTCCGCACTGTAGCTCCCCCCTCCAGTTCAAACTGCCCCCCAGGAGAGGTCAAGGCCCGAGCCAAGACCGGTAAGGCAAATCTGTGGGACAAAAGGGAAAGCTGGTTTGTTTGCTTGTTTTTCAAAGAAGAGTTGGCTTTTCTATCCCGCTTTTCTTACCCATTTAAGGGGACTCAAAGCGGCTAACAAATCTTCTGTTCTTCTCCCCACCACAGACACCCTGTCAGGTAGGTGGGGCTGTGAGAGCTCAGGAAAGAGGTGTGACTAGCCCAAGGGCACCCAGCTGGCTTCATGGGGGAGTGTGGAATCAAACCTCTTATTCCCAGATAAGCGGCCTGCTCCAAAATGGCAAAGTGACCACACCAGCAAGCCCACCTCTCTTGGGTCCCTTTCAATGCTGCTTTGCCCGCCTGCCAACCAGTTTGGGCATGGGAGCGTGCCAGTAGCTGTGGCTTCTGCTGGCACCAGTGCCCAGCGCAGATGGCCTTTCTGCAAAGGGACATTTTGTCAGCTTGTGGCCCCTCCTGGCAGCTAGATGTTGACTGCCATGGCTTCCACGCCTTTGCCACAGCAGCCCTGGGCCTGGCCTGGGCATGGGGAAGCCGGATCCCTCAGCCCCAGAATGCGAGACTGGTGGAAGGATGCGGTCTGCAGGGACAGTCCTCTTGCCCCTCCCGCTCGGCTTGCCTGGTGCCAGACTCCAGAAGGGGTGCTTAATGCTTGCCTTCTGTGCCCCTGCCCTGCCTCTGCTTCTATTTCCAGGAGTCAGATGCTTTGACAGCCTGAGCAGAGGCAGAGGCCTCCTTCGGCAGCTGCTGGGCACAGGGCCTTGGGGGTAATGGCCCCTGTGTATCCTGCCTCCTGATTTCACTGTGAGGCCATTGAGAGCTGCACGCTTCCTCTTCCTCAGGATGCAAAGGCAGGCCTGGCCTGTTGCCTTCCAGTGCCTGGGATGCCCCGGTGTCTCCCGCCATTCCCTGCTGCTCCCGACTGGCGTTGTCACCGCTCACCCTCCGGTTGCTCATTTCCCGTAAACAGGATGTGGAAATGACACAGCTGGCTGTTCAGGGCACAAGCCGTGGCTTGCTAGCTGATAAGAGGGGGGAGGAAGACATGGGGGGGTTACAAAGTGTGCCCGATGCCCTTAAAGGGGGAGAAAACATTCTAAATTTCCCCAAAAAAAGAACCCGTCTCCAGTTTGGTCTAGTGGTTAGGGAGCCCAATCTGGGAATGCTGGGTTTGATTGTGCCCTCCCCCACAAGGCCTGCTGGGTGACCTTGGGCTAGTCACAGCTCTCTTCTGACCTCTCACAGCCTCACCTTTCCCAAAGGGTGTCTGTTGTGGGGAGAAGAATAGAAGGTTTGTCTGATGCTTTGAGTCCTCTTAAGGGGTAGGAAAATGAGGTATAAAAACCAACTCTTCTTCTACCTCCACAAAGCCTTCTGGGTGGCCTTGGGATAGTCACAGTTCTCTTTCTGAGTTCCCACAGCCCCACCTACCTCACAGCGTGTCTGTTGCGGGGGAAAGAACAGAAGGTTTGTCAGCTACTTTGAGTCCCCTTCAATGAGTGAGAAAAGTAGGATAGAAAAGCCAACTCTTCTTCTTCCACCACTGCCATCCTATGAGTCAGGGCTTCCTCTGGGCAGATGTGCAGGGGGAGGGGGCTTCTACTGCATATTTAGGATTCTAAGTCCACACAGGTGCAACACTTGCACTAATCTTTGGCACAAGAGAGGTCTGGGCAGCATCCTCTCCCATAGGCTAATCTGGACAGGCTTATGGCTTTGGCCAACCTGGCCTAATTGGGATTCCTGCCCCCCCCCAGGCCACCTGAGCCTCAGGTGAGCAAAGGCAGCTAGAATTAAAGTTGTTCACACCATAGAAGGTCCGGTTAGTCGGGCAACTGAATTGAAAGGATTTTAAGTGTCCAAAATATAGCTTGAGAAAAACTGGCACCCAGTTTTCTGCACTTGGGCTTATTCTGGAATATATCCTAGAATAGGGACCTGCTGTTTGCGTACTAGGGGTGGCAAGCGAGGGATCTGGTCCAGTCAGAAGGAAGGCAGAGGCTGGGCGGTGGGCGTTTCGCACTCCCATTCCGGGTCCTTTCCAGAGCCGTCTTGCGAACAGCTGGTTTCCCTGTCCCACCTCTAATCCACTCCGAAGTCAGGAAATGCGCTCCTGGCGAGGGTTTGACCCGGACTGCAGGCGCCTCACCTGGCCACTAAGCCACATTTGGGCTCTTTCGCCAGTGCGTGCAGACAGAACCGAAGTCAAGGCCGCCTGGGCCTGACAGAGCATCTGCGTAGGTTGTTGGCCCACAAGGCCAAGCCGAGCAACTCCTTCCACTAGCTGGATCCCTCAGCCAGACCAACCCTGCAGCTGATCTGCAGGCGCCTGGGCTGGGATTTCTTCATAACCCTTGAAGCAGTGTTCTTCTTCTTCCAATCAGATCCTCCCTCCCTCCCTCCCTCCCCCCCCCCCCGAAACAAGCCAAATTCGGGCTGTGGCAGCGGCTCAGTGCAGACGCGGGGAGTGAGACTCCTGGCGTTCCTCCCGCTTCCCACGCAGGGCCTCAGACTTAATTCAAGCCAGCTGCTTTTCCGGGGTCTTTCTCCTCAAGAGCTGCCGTTGCAGGAGTTGCTGGAACAGGTAGGCCAAGGGGCAGATGCTGGGAGGGCCCTGCTAGCCATGTGTGTGTGTGTACACGCACACGCACACACACACACACACACGCACGTACATGTACATGCACCAGGCCCTGTTTTATGCCAGGGGTGTCTACTTGGGAGGCGAGCAGGCAATCCCCTGCCCTCCAAGGAAGAGGAAGGGATTTGTTTAAAGCGGCCTCTGCAGTACAACGGGATGGTCACCACCCACCTGACAAGCAGCTGTCAGGAGAAAAGGCCCTGAAGCAGCTTCCACAGTGGGATTTGGCATAACCCAGTGATTGTCTGGATGGGTCCTGCCCCGTTAGTGGGGGCAGCTGGATTCCACAAAGGCCACTGAGTCACTTTAAGAGCAGGGAAAGCCTACCTAAGAACCTAAGAGGAACCCTGCTGGATCAGGCCACAGCCCATCCAGTCCAGCATTCTGCCTCGCACAATGGTCCACAGATGCTCATGGGCATCTCAAGCAGAGACAAGGACAAACCTTTTCCTGCTCTTGAATCCCAGCAAATGGCCTTAGAGGCGTCCTGCTTGTCCCCCCAGCCTGATAGATGGACTTAGCTTGCACATTATCAGCCTGTTACTTAACATAAACTGTATTTTTAAAAAGTTTTTTAGTCTAAACTGTAAAAAGCCACTTTTATTGTGTTTTACAACTCCTCCCTTTCCTCGATTAGAAAGGAAAAGCAATTCTAATCACTTCCAGGGAAGATTTGAAAAGCAAACAGACCTGTCCCTTATCGCTGTTTCAGGGGCTGCAGGTGTGATGATCCTGATCCCGGCTGCTGCGGCTGGATTTCTTCCCACACTCACAAGGCAGGAAAATATTGCTTTGGCCTCAATGAATCAGAATTTATATGATTTTGGGACTCTTGGGGCCTATCAGACCTTAACTGGAATCTCACACGAAGGAGCGGTTTTTCTACAACCCACAAATGAATTTGTTGGAAGAAATTCTGAAGACGTTGCAGTCTTTCTTATTAAAAAAAAGTTTAGAGTACCTGGGAGCCTTTTGTAAATGTTAGCAATTGTTATTCTGTAGGAGGAAAGTTCTGTTAAGAATGTGAATTTTGGCTGTGTGCCTCCTAGGGCCTATTTGCAGTTAGGCCGCTAGTCAACAATGAGTGAACCTCTGGGAAAGGGCGTCCGCACCTGGAGGAGGCTGCTACAGAAGTTGCCTAATTGTTGACTAGGTGTGGAGCACGAAATTGTGCTCCACACTTTTACCAGCACTGACCAAAAGCTCTAGGGTCGCCTGAGGTGCCACGCGGAGCGTCAGTGTCGTCACGGCGACGGTGCTCACGCACGCGCAGTTGCGGAGGGCGCCACAACTAAAATGGCGGCACGCAGAAGAGGACCAGCCCCGGGATCAGTCTTTGGTGAGCGACTGATTGTGTCGGGCTTAGGCTGCCGTTACGCAGCTAGTTAACGCTGGGGCATCGCATTCCTTTCCTCTCCAGCCGACGTGAAGGAAAGTGCAAAAATGCCCCTAGACTAATGCCTAGGCGCCACAACTTCCCTGCAAGGTTATCTCCTTGGGTCACCATCCTGAAGAGACTTGCAAAATGGTGGCGGTGGGATAGGGGTTCCTTTCCAGTTGCCCCAAAGCTACGCAACACGATGCCACCTCCCCCACCCCTTCCCCTCCCTGAGAGTCAGGGGGCTGGAAGCTACACCGCCACTCCCCTCCATCCATTATTTAAGGCAGCAAGGGGGGTTTCACTGTCACCTTGACCTGGGACCCCCCTCCCCAGCTGCTCCATGAGGGCCACGGGCGAGGTCAGTTGGCCGGTTTCTGCCCACCTGAGGCATTGTGTGTGACTGAGATGCCTCCCGTGGCTTGGAGGAGGGACTTCTTCTTGCAACACACTTTCCCACACGACTTCGGCGGGTGGTGCTGGAGTCTCCAAGGGTCATTTCCTGTTTCCAGTTCTGTGAAATGGAGGAACTTGAGGAGAGTGCATGGGAGAGTTTAGTGGAGACAGTCGCTTAATTGCGCCGGTATTTGGGGCTGATGCAGTCCAGATGTGCACTTCTGAGGGCAGAGCTCCCAAAAAGCCTCCGCTGGCCTGGAGCAACTTGGAGCCGGCGCTGCTGTTTTCCTGTTGGGATGCTGCTAGCGCTGGGCCGAAAGGGGCCTTCGCTCTGCTGCCGTTGGCCGTTACAGACTTCAGGCCGCGGGGCGTTCTCGCCTCTCTTCTCCCCTGCTGGAGAAAGTGGGTGCAAGATGGAAAGCGTGAGCAATGGATGGCACGGAGCTATCTTGGGGGGGCGGCGCTGGGAGGTGCCTCACACTAGCAAAGGCAGATCTGGCTGCTCATCCTGACACGCCCTCGGCCATCCTTGGAAAAACAAAACTTTATAGGCTGTGGTCCCACTTACGGTTAAATCCAGCTTCAGTCCACCTTCAGAGCGAGAGAACACATTAGCAAAGTGAAATTTTCTTTCCACATTATCTGTCCCCAAGGCGAATTTCCTAACACTGAAAGAAAACAGCGTATCACTTTGCTGCTGTATTCTCTCATTCCGAAAGTGGACTGAAGCTGCATTAAACCTTAAGTGAGCCAGTTTGGTCTAGTGGTTAGGGATTACCGGGTTTGATTCCGCACTCCTCCACAAAGCTAGCTGGCTGACCTTGGCCTAGTCACAGCTCTCTTCTGAGCTCACACAGCCCCACCTACCTCACAGGGTGTCTTTTGTGGGAAGAAGAACAGAAGGTTTGTCAGCCGCTTTGAGTTCCCTTAAATGAGTGAGAAAAACAGGGTAGAAAAGCCGACTCTTGTTCTTCAGCGTGACCACAGCCATTGCGTTTTCCCCAGCCCTATACTTACTTGCAGGACTAGAACCCTTCCCTCCTGCCCCGTCCCCAAGCGCAGAATGCGGCCTTCAGCCGTGTGACCTGTGAAAGCAACCCGACACAGTCCACCCCACGCAGGATGTTCAGGCAGGCAAGGGAGTGAGCCCTGGGTGAGGCGCATTGTTGAGTAGAAGCTCCCTGGAAGGACCTCTGAGTGGCAAGATCTCTGAGGGGGGAAGTGGGTGGCAGCCTTAAGATGCCCCCCCCAGCCACTGGAATCTGTTTGCGATGACAACAGTGTGTGGGGGGGTATGGATGTGGACCCACCCTCCCTCCCACCAGGGATTCTGGGTTATTGAGAAGGCTGTGCTGTGCTCTTATCCAAGTTTTCCAACCAGCCACTGAGTATCCAGGGAGCCCCTTCCCTCCCTCCAGCCCCTCCCTAGCCTCTTGGAGCCTTGTGGGGAGGGGGCTTGCTGCCAGATCCCTCCACCCCCGCCCTGTTTCAGGCACTGGGTGGCCTCGGCATGCAAGTAAGAGCAGCGGGAACGGCGCTTGTCTTCCAGGCCAAGGGAGCAGAAGGTCCCCATCCCAGGTTGTGCACAAAAGCCTGGAAATGGCCCTCCTGCTGCCGTGCCAAACTAGCTGCCTCTCCTGTCTCGCAGCGCCCAGCCAGGTGCAGTTGCTGGTAGCCCATGGGCAGGTCACAAGCCCCCCACCCCACCCCACCCCACATCACCCCCAGCAGCTTCAGGCCAGGGCAGCCTGGTGAGAGCTGTGCAGCCATCAGGTCCAGCAGCCCCCCCCCCCACACACAGACAGCCCTGTCTTCCACGCCTGCCTGACCTGATCCGCCAGGATCCAGCTGGAGTTGGTCACCCTGGCTCAGATTTTTCTGGAGGGGGAGGAAAGTCTCCGCATCTACCTGGGCGTCTGCGCTGGATGTGCCTGCTGCATCGCATCCTTTCCCTTCACCAGGGGAGGGGAACTCCTCCGGCCCTTGACGGTCTCTGCTGCCCTTCTGTGTTCAAGCAGGAAAAGGCTTGAGGCCAGATAAAGCCTCCAGGGTAGGATGTGCGCAAGTATTTGGCCAAATTTTGACATTTGAATTCGGATCGACTGTTGGCACATGCGAAGACTGACATTCGAATTTGAATCAAATGTCTTGATACCTTTGTATGAAGCTTTGTATCAGATTCATAACGGATTTGTATGGGATTCACATGGGATCGAACTGCCGTATTAAATTCAAGTCCTACCATATTCAAAGGGGACTTATTCAAACAAATACTAACTTTCTTGCATTTGACTCGATACAAATCGAATACAAAAAGCATTCATGCACATCTCTAGTCAAGGGTACCTGTTGGCTTCCCCCGTGCCACTTCTACACTCCTTTTCTCCCAGTACCAGCCAACTTGGATTCCAGGCGTGGGTACTGCTTGCACCGTTGGGCCACCAGCCCTTTGGGGAGACTCCCTACAACCTCAGCGCCCACAGGCAGGAGCCAGACTGTTGCCAAAGGGAGGGGCTCGGGGGGAGCAAGAATCCCCCCTTTGTCCGGCCCTGGAGCATGGGTAGAAACATTCTGGCTTGTGGGTACCCTGGAGTCTGGTAGCCCAGCATTGGAATAGCTTCCCAGCAGGGGGTTGCCAGGCAGGCACAACCCTGTGGTGGTTCTTGGAACTCCATTCAAGCCTCCCTCTTCACCCAGGCCCGGGATGGTTGGCTTCCCAGTTTGCCAGTTTGACCTAGTGGTTAGGGAGACATAATCTCATCTGGGAATACTGGGTTTGATTCCGTGCCCCTCCATGAAGCCAGCTGGGTGACCTTGGGCAAGTCACAGTTCTCCTCTGAGCTCTCACAGCCCCATCTTCCTGTTCTGGAGAAAAGAACAGAAAGCTTGTCAGCCATTTTGAGTCCCCTTAAATGGGCAAGAAAGAAGAAGTGTTGGCTTTTCTACCCCACTTTTCTCAGCCATTTAAGGGGACTCAAAGTGGCTGACGAGCCTTCTGTTCTTCTCCCCACAACAGAACACCCTGTGAGGTAGGTAGGGCTGTGAGAGCTCAGAAGAGAGCTGTGGCTAGCCCAAGGCCACCCAGCTGGCTTTGTGAGGGAGGGTGGAATCGAACCCGGTATTCTGAGGTAAGAGTCCAGCTCCCTAACCACTAGACCAAACTGCAAGGTAGAAAAGCCAACTCTTCTTCTTCTTCTTCCCTGTATGCTTTAACTCTGATCAGTGTTACTGCTGTAATCACTCTGGGACCCATGGGTGAAGGGCAGGATATAAATAGGATAAACAAACAAGCCCTATCTGTTTCTTGCCCCACCATCTTTTTGCCCCACTCCCCAGGAAGGGGGTGGAGAGAGAGCTCCGGAGTGCTGCGTCCATCAGGCCTCCTCTCCCGTCCGGGGCCTGGAGGTGCCGTCAGCTGGAGCGAAGCAGGAAAACCTTCTCTGCTCCCCTCATTTCCTGTTTTCACAAAGTGGCTTCCTTTGTTTATGTCTGTTCTGGATGGAAGCCAGGGTCATCCAAGGGAGCAGTTGCTGAAATGGAAGGGCACACCTGTTGGCTCCCCAACCCTCTGGTAGCCTTTCTAGAGATGCAGTTTTCTTTGAAACACCTGTGTTCCTCCCCTCGCTCATGGGCTTTTCCAGGGGATGGGTTTTTGTAGTGCTTTAGTCCAGGTAATGCATGACTGTCACCATTTGACTTGGCTGAAAAACAGTTGCTGCTCCCTAGAATTTTAGGCCCTTTCCTCCCTGTTCCATGGAGGTGCTTTTGTGGGGGGTTAGAGGCAGTTTGCACACACTCCTGGACAAGTGGGAACCCAGGTTGTGGAGCTGCAAAAGCACAAGCCAGCCTAGATGGCTTTAAGGAAGGGTTAGACAAATGTATGGATGACAGAAGTATCAGTGGCTACTAGAACGGCTGCCTAAATACATCTTTCAGGCTGGCGGGACAAGCAGGATGCCTCTAAGGCCATTTGCTGGGACTGGAGAGCAGGAGAAGGTTTGCCCTTGTCTCTGCATGAGATGCCCATGGGCAGTTGGTGGGCCACTGTGAGTGACAGGATGCTGGACTGATCCAGAAGGGGTCCTCTTAGGTTCTTATGGACTAGATGGGCTGCGGCCTGATCCAGCAGGTCTCCTGCTGTTTGAGCCAATTTGGTCTAGTGGGTAAGGAGCCAGACTCTTATCTGGGAATACAGGGTTTGATTCTGCACTCTTCCATGAAGCCAGCTGGGTTTCCTTGGGCTAGTCACAGCTCTCTTCTGAGCTCTCACAGTCCCACCTACCTCACAGGGTGCTTGTTGTGGGGAGAAGAACAGAAGGTTTGTCAGCTGCTTTAAGTTCCCTTAAACGGATGAGAAAAGTGGGGTGGAAAAGCCAACTCTTCTTCTTCCTCTTAGGTTCTTATGCACTAGATGGACTGTGGCCTGATCCAGCAGGGCTCCTCTGATGTTCTTATGTTCTTAAACCTGGGGAGGGTGTGAGAACCCAGCCACTCTGCCTCCCTGCTTCTTCTCCTGTCAGGATGCTGAAGGGCACCATTCTGTTGCTGTGGCTACAGCTGGATTGGACCACGCTGCTCAGCCCCAGTGACCCCAATGTCTGCAGCTACTGGGAGAGGTGAGGATCCACGCTCAAGGGAGTAGGTGGCAGGGGCCTAGGGGAACAACTTCCAGGTGGCTGTAGAGGAATTGAAGCAGGTGAGATACAAAAATGCCAGTCATATGTGGCTTACGGATGCCTTTCAAGTGCTCCTGGTAATGGCTGCCCCACGGAGGAAGCCGTCTTGAAGGGCAAGATGGCAGCGGGCTCTTGGAGTGTCCAGCAGACCGCCAGAGCAGGAGACGGAGCGTTGGATGGAGGCTGGGCTTGGGCGGTGTGACCCAGGCTGACAAATGTCGAGGCCTTGAGACCTCTTCCCCCGCCCCCAGTCAGCGGAAGGGAGTCCTGTGCGGCCACTGCTCTCCTGCCCCATCACACACTTTCCGCTGCAGGAAGGGGGGAGGAAACGGCCTGCCCCAAGAGCACCTTTCCAGAGAACTTGCTGGGCAGGTCTGTCTTCCCACCTTTCAACTGGACTCTTGTGCAAATCAGTCATCCAGCCTCCCAGTGCAGATGGTGACTTTTGTTTGCTTCCAGTTTCACGGCCCCCTCAAAGGAGTCCTTCTTGCAGCCCTTCTACCAGGCCTCTGAGGAGCCTTGTGATGGGATGTGGCCGCTGGCAAAGACATGCACCCGGCACAGGTAAGGACCCCCTTCCTCCTCTCTTTGAGGCTCCCCCTGCAGGAGTGGGATAAGCGATGGGCAGACCTGCCCGGGAGATCCCTTGGGGTGGCAGAGGAACATGGAGCTTCTCACAAGGCCAGGCATGGCTCTTTGGTTTGGCATTGTGCAGAGCAGGCAGAGTGCTGGGGGGCTTGGAGGGTCCCTCTGCATGGCCAAAATTGTGTAGTGGTGCTGCTGCTCCCAAGCCTGTGGTGACAGGATCTTGTTTCCTGATAAGAGGAAAGACTGAGGTTTTGGGAATCACCAGCATTGCATTGAGGTGTGGAGGGAAACATGGCATCTTCTCAGCTGGAGCTCCTTTAAGAAAGGAATGGGTGCTAAAGGCCATTTGCAGGGAGTCAAGAGCAGGAGGGTCTTGCCTCTTTCTTCTGCTTGAGTAGCCCAGAAGCAACTGGTGGCCACTGTATGAGACGGGATGCTGGACTAGATGGACTATGGCCTGATCCGGCAGGGCTCCTCACTCGTTCTTCTGCCCTGCAAAACTCAGGGAGCCTCAGAAGGGTTGTAGCATCTCCCAAAATCACCCAGGTCAGGCAGGACCATGTCAAGCCAGAGGTGGAGAGGTCTTCTCCTCACTTCTTGCTGTTCTTCAGCAGCACAAAATTGCCTTCTGTACAGTTTACCTGTGACTTGGCTTTCATCTCAGCCATGGTGCCCGTAGGCCCATTTGCTTATTCTCAGAACAGCTGCTCTGCCTGGCAGGCCAAGATAAAAGGGCATGCCCCCTCAGTCCAGCTGTATCGAGTCTGCATGTAGTTGTACCTCTGTATAAAGCTGGGTGTCCTGTGGTGGGACATTTCCTGTTGCTCCTCCCCAGAGTCCTGTACAAGGTGGCGTATCGTCAGGGTGTGAAGGTGGACCACAGGAGGCGCTATCACTGCTGCAAGGGCTACTACGAGAGCAACGGTCTCTGTGTCCGTGAGTGTCCCTTGAGGTCCCCAAAGCGGCTTTTCCTTTAAAGAACCAGGAGGTTTGGGAACCATGGGCTTGGTTTCCCTGAAATGAAGAGACTGGAATTTAGTTTAGTGAGCATTCAGGCTAAGCTTATAGTGGAAGGGAGGGAGGTGGCTAAGGCGCTGCCAAGGGGAAGGAGGTCCCAGTGGGTGTGTGACAATCCAGACAGAGTCTGCCCGCCCCCCTCCCTCCCTTCCTCGTCCTGCTCTTCTTCCACGCATGCTGCTCCCCCTGCCCTCTGCTACTGGGGCTTTGCTGTCTGAACACCTTCTCTGCTCCCTCTCCAGCCCACTGCACCCTGGAGTGTGTGCACGGGAGATGCCTGGGCCCAGACCTCTGCCAGTGCGAGCACGAATGGAGGGGCAGAGATTGCTCCAGCGGTGAGTGTCTTTCTCCCCTTCCTTCCTTGGTTCCCCCCACCCCATGCACACACAGTGGCTGTGTCAGAGTGGTGGGCGTCCCTCCAGCTGTGGCGTCCCATCTCCAAGGAGTGGTGGGTGAGTCAGGAGAAGTTTCTTGTTTTGTGGCCTGGAGTCAGGGGTTGAGGGCTTTGAATGTCTCTGAAAGTTCGGGGGCTGCAAGTGAGCAGCTCCAAAGTTTTCTGCTGTCTCTGCCTTCCATTCTGGGGCGGGTAAGGCCAGTGGTGGCATTATAAACAGATGCCTTGCCCTCCAGATGTTGCAGAACTACCGTTCCCATCATTCCCTGCCATTGGGGAAGCTGGCTGTGGAAGTTAATGAAACTTAAGCAATGCTTGGGTCAGGTTCCCACTAGGCAATTTAACCCAGTTCTAAATCAGATTTTGTTTTAATAAGCAGCAAGGTCTGATTTTTTGTGTTCCCACTAATGTGGACATACTCCCCATTCTTCAGTGCCTGGCAGGGGAAGAACTCCCTCCCCTCAGCAGAACCCCATGCAGTCAGCAATTGGAACCGTCATACCCTAACTTCATCAGGGCGGGCAATTCAAACCCCATCCTCTGTATAAACCGTCCTGAGATCAGATCCTTTTGCAGCAGTTTTTGTTCATCGTTTGTCCAACTCTCCCCCCGCCCATCTTGTATCCACCATAGCACAACTTCTTTCTCCTGTTAACAAGCCGGTAGGACATTAAATACCACTTTCCCTTTTTCTTATAATGAGGCTTTGTGCACAGGCAGTGCTGGAAGGGAGGAAGCAGGCAGGCTTTTACACAAGAGCCCAGCTTTGCACTGGTTCGTTAGAGCAGATAAGCGTCAAATGGCCAGGATTGAAGGCATGGATGGCAGAGGTGATTGGCTGCTGAGCCGAGGGAGCCGTTGGGAGAAGAAGCGACTGACTAGTGGGGCTTTCCTCCTCTCGAGCCAGTGGCCGTGTGAAGGGAGTCGGTTTTTCTCCTCGCCCATAATGGGTGAAGAAGGAGAGAGGAGGGGAGAGAGTGAGAGTGCCTCTACATCTTCAGAGCTTTGTCCTTTCTGCAGCCTTATTTTGCTTAAGCAAACCAGAGTGGGCGATTCTGAGCACAGGTGTGCTGCTGCCCCAGCCATACGCAAGTGGCCCTCCCATTGCCCTGGACTGACAGTGCCCCTCTGCTTCTTCCAGAGTGCAGCAGCCTGTTCTGGGGACCTGACTGCAAGGAACGCTGTGAGTGCCTGAATGGAGGAAGCTGTGATCCCCTGACGGGTGCCTGCACTTGTCCACCGGGCTACAAGGGCCTGCAATGCCAGGAGCCATGTGCCCTCGGAACGTACGGCCAGGGATGCATGCTGGACTGCCGGTGTGAGAACGGGGCTGCCTGTGACGGAGTGATGGGTGCCTGTCGGTGCTCCCAAGGATTTGCGGGGCCACAGTGAGCGAGCGGTGGAAGAAGCACTCAGCTGGGAGGAGGGAGGGACAGAGAGGCCTGCGCAGAACAGGCCCTTCATGCCCAGATGGCCACTGAGGTACAGGGAGGCTTGCGCCAGGCTCAGAGCAAGGAGGAGGCAGTGCGGACTGAGAATGGGCTACAACTGGGCCTTAATTTACAGGGACCAGGAAGCTAACCTTGGTCCCAGCTGTTGGAGCTGTAGAGCGTTTGCTGCTCTCTGAGCCAGTATAGTTAGCCGGCCTAGCTTGGCACGCCGGCCTCCCCTGGTAGCTGTGGCCTTGCTCCCTTCACAGAGTGCTGAACTGGGTCGCCTTTGCTCTCCGGGTTGAAGTGGAACCTTCTTCCCGCTTATGCCCCTTCTCCTCCCTGCTCTCTTGTAGCTGTGAGCTCCCATGCCCCAATGGCACCAGAGGACCCCTGTGCCAGGCTCACTGCCCCTGCCAGAATGGAGGCATCTGCCACCCGCTCGGGACCAGCAAGTGTGCCTGCCCACCAGGGTGGATGGTATGCGGGGGCTGTGGTGGGAGGGAGACCAATCAGCCTGCTCTGGCTCCCAGCCAGTGGCCATGGGCCATGCCGCCTGTGGCCCCGGGGCCTCGTGTTGCCTCAGGCAAGCACCCTCTTCTTCCCCACAGGGCGAGATCTGCTCTGTCCGCTGCCCTGAAGGGCGCTTCGGCTCCAGCTGCCAAGGCGAGTGCCAGTGCCACAATGGCGGCCAGTGTGACCGGGACTCTGGGCAGTGCCAGTGCGCCCCGGGCTACACGGGGGAGCGGTGAGTAGGGCATACCGGGGTGGCGGGTGCCCCAGGGTGTCTTTGGGTGTCCTCTTCCAGAGGCCAGTTAAGGCAGCCTTTTAGCCTTCTGGCTTTGGCCTCCCAGGCTCAGGGCCTAAAATCAAGGTGCCCCCAGGCCCGCAGGACTTGTGGAGAAAGGAGGCGGCAGGTGAGGCTTCCCTTGGGTAAGAGGGGATGAATATTTTTCCCCTGGCTGGGAAAAAAATGCCGCTAGGAAAGGAAGGAAACTCTGCTGTTCTCTGGCCTTTTTTTGAAAGTGATGCAAACAATGAAAGGGCAAAGGTAAAATTTGAGGGGGGGGTGCGTTGACAGAATGAGCAGCACTGAATGGTTTTCCCATCAGGCTGCAGCAGGGCAAGGGGGGGGGCTGCAGACTTGAGGCACACCTGGGGGGCCATTTATAGCCCTTCTAAAGAAGAGAAACGCCCACTCCTGCCCCTCTCCCTCCAGCAGAAGCGCTCAGCTGCGGGTGTTCTAGGGTGGAGGTGGTGGCATTGTGTTCCCCCCCCCCACTTCCTTCCTCTCTGCCACGTGCAATCGCTGCCCCTCCCTTTGACAAAAGTAGCCTGGGTAGCACTCAGGCTCAGGATGGCCAAGGCAGGAAGGACGGAACGCCCCTCCCCTTGCTTTTCTGCTGGAGGAGTTACCCGAAATCCCCAACATGAAGAATCTGCCTCCTGGCTGCAGCTCTAGAGATTCGGACACGTCAGTCCAGTTAACAAGCTAGGAAATGCGTTTTGCGGGGGAGGGTTGCTTCAGTTCAGTCTCCACCCCTCAGAGAGCTTTTGGCTCTTGAAGAAGTCCAGGATGGGTGGTCTCAGAACATGAGAACCTAAGGAGAGCCCTGCAGGATCAGGCCACAGCCCATCTGGTCCAGCATCCTGTCTCACACTGTGTCCCACTGGCTGCTTCTGGGCTTCTCAAGCAGAAGACGAAGGCAAGACCTTCCCCTGTTCTCCATTCCCTGCAAAGGGCCAGCAGAGGCCCCCTGCCTGTCTCCTCAGCCTGGTGGAAGTACCTAGGCATCCATCTTACTTAAGGACCTAAGAGGAGTTCTGCTGGATCAGGCCACAGCCCATCTAGTCCGCATCCTCTTCCACCAATTGCTTCTGGGCATCTCAAGCAGAAGACCAAGGCAAGACCTTCACCTGCTCTTGAGAGGCATGCTGCCTGTCTCGCAGCCTCGAGGCTGCACCTGGGAATCCATTCCAGGCCTGGATGGGGCAGAATCATTCCTGATTAAAGCAAAAGCTGGACTTGGGCTTCTTCTTCCCTTCCTGAGCAAGAATGCAGTGAAGCAGATCTCCTAGATGAAGGGGGAACCAGCTGTGCTTTCATCTGGAATTCCAGGGCGTTTCAAGGAAGAGGCGTTTGACCTGGGTGGGGCGCTGAGCCCATGCTGTTAGGGCCACCCTGCTCTGCCTGTGCGCTCAGCCTATTCTCTGCTGTCTCCCACAGGTGCCGTGAACAATGTCCCGTGGGCAGGTATGGCCAGGACTGCAGCCACGCCTGTGACTGCGCCAATGGGGGCCGCTGCTTCCACATCAACGGGGCCTGCCTGTGCGAAGCCGGCTTCCTCGGCAGCCGTTGCGAGGAGCGCAAGTGCCCAGCCGGCCTCTACGGCCTGACCTGCAGCTTGCCTTGCCTGTGTGACTCTCGGCACACACAAAGGTAGGACCAGAGCCAGTTGGTCTAGTGGCTAGGGAGCCAGGCTCTTATCTGGGAATGCTGGGTTTGATTCCACACTCTTCCACAAAGCAAGCTGGGTGACCTTGGGCTAGTCACAGCTCTCTGTGGTGGGGAGAAGAACAGAAGGTTTGTCAGCCGCTTTGAGTAAACTTAAATTGGTGAGAAAAGCGGGGTAGAAAAGCCACCTTTTCTCCTCCTCCTCCTCCCCTGCAGTCCCTTGCTTTAGTGGCCTGTGAACGCCAGTGAACGAGGGCATAGGAGCTGTGCTCCTGAGACATAAGCAGAACCATCATCCTACCTGGCTTCCTCCCTCCTGGTGCTGCTTCCCCTCTTCCAGGATGGGGTGCTGGGGAATCCTGCATGGGGGATGCCTCAGAAGTGGTCTCCATGGCTTCTCTTCTGCTTCCTGTGGCCCTTGGAACAGGATGGGACTGACAGGGCCCCTTCTTGCTTTGGCCTCCAGCTGCCATCCGCTGTCCGGCGAATGTACCTGCCGACCAGGCTGGTCCGGTCTTCACTGCAACGAGTCCTGTCCCCCTGGATATCACGGTGCCAGCTGCCAGGAGCCCTGCTTGTGTCTGAACGGGGGCCTGTGTGATGCCGAGACTGGGCTCTGCGCCTGCCCGGCAGGCTACACAGTGAGTTGCCCCCCGCAAGCTGGGCATCTTCCCCCCCCCCCCGCTTTGCGACCTCTTCCTGGGGCTTGCGTGCTGGCACCCGGGCCAGGGATCTATTTTTGCAGAACAGGGAGCCCCAGCAGGCACAGGTTAAAGATCCAGGAGCCCTGATTTGGATCCAGCCCGGCAAGGCTGTGTTGAGAGTCCTTGGCAGAATGTATCTGCCCTCGCTTTCATGTAGAGCCCTGGGCTGCCTGGCCCCTGCCCCTTTGCCTGTGTGTGCCTGAAGGCCTTTGCCCTTCTCCAGGACAAGCACTGCGCCAGCCGCTGCCCAGCCAACAGCTACGGGCTGAACTGCTCCCTGCCGTGTGCCTGCCAGAATGCCCTGGCTTGCTCCCCCATGGATGGCACCTGTGTCTGCAAGGAAGGTAAAAACAGAGGGCAGGCTGGCAGCGGGGAGGGAGGGGAGGCCCCCTTCCTGGTCCCAGAGTAATCCCAGCAGATGGTATTTTGCCTCTTGGTTTGTGATCTATCAATGTGGAACTGATCTCCTCCTCCTCTTCCTCTTCCTCCTCCTAGGCTGGCAAGGAGTGGATTGTTCAGTGCCCTGTGCTGAAGGGACCTGGGGTGCTACATGCAATGAGAGCTGCCGCTGTGCCAATGGAGCCACCTGCAACCCTGTTAGCGGGAGCTGTCTGTGTGCGGCAGGCTGGCAGGGTAGCAGGTGTGAAGAGCCATGCCTGGTAAGTAAGCGTCCTGGTAGAGAGTGGCCCCAGCCTCTCACGGGTCGTCTCCAGCTTCCTTTGGGCGGCCACGAGGGACAGGTGCGAAGGGAAGGCTGGCTTACGACCAGCTACCGGTCCCATGCCCTTTTTGCCCACCTCCTGGGGCAACCTTGCCTGGGTGCCCCCAGCTGAGGTTGCCCCTGGTTAGCCTTGATGATGGTGTGCGTGCAAGCCCCGTGCCTGCAGCCTCTGCAAAGTACGCAACAGATTGTGCAGGATCCGTCCCTTTCCCACCGGAGAAGGTCGATCCTCTGCTCTGCCCAGCCAACACAGAGCAGCCAGGTGAGGAAACAGCTCGGTCCTTCCTAGGAGGAAGAGGGAGCAAGCAGTGCCGTGGATAAGCCAGGAACAAAAGTCTGGTTTGGGTCAAAGCCTGGGCTGGAGATACCCTCTGCTTCTTCCTTTCCGACAAAATGGGTGCTTCCTGATGGTGCCACAAGCACTGCCAGCAGGCTGCTAGCGCTCGCACTGAGACCTCTCTCTCTTGCCCAGGAAGGGTCCTACGGTGTTGGCTGCAGCCTCCGTTGTACCTGCAAGAATGCAGGTGGGTGCGATCCTGTGAGTGGACGGTGCCTCTGCCTGCCTGGATGGACAGGTGAGGAGGAGGAGCCGGCAGGTGGGGCTGGAACGGGGAAGGAGTGTGGGCTCGCTCTGTCCTCTTCCCTTGGGGCACTCTGGAACACCTACATCCCCAGAGCAGAGCAGAGCCAGGTGGGGTGGGAGTAGACAGTGTGCTTGCCTAAAAGAGTCCCAGCGCCGGGAGGGACAGGGCAGAAAAGCAGAGACAGGGGCTGCTGAGCAGATGAAAGGGGCTTCAAGTGGGAGGGAGAGAGAAAAAAGCACTCAGGGATGGCGGGGGGGGGGGCTTCAAGTGGGCCAAACTTCCCTCTCAGGAATCAGGGGCGCTGGGCAAGTGGGACTTTGGTCTGAGTGGAGGGCTGCCCCATGAGATGAAGCCCTCAAAGTTGGGCATGAGGGTGAGGCAAGCAAAACCCCTTTCAATGTAGGGGGGAAAGGAAGTAGAAAGACACACACCCCTTAGTATTTCAGGGAGGCACAGGGAAAACAGACGGAGGGGAGGAGTTACTCTTGCAAGTGGTGGGAATATGGGAGGCTGCTGGGATGGCCCAGCACCCCTTAACTCACGCCTTCCCCGCCCCGCCAGAGTTCAGGGGGTTGTTGTGAAGTGCCATGGGGGAAACAGGCTGAGCTGCTTGGAGCCCTTTTGGTCTGGCGGTTAGGGAGCCAGACTCTTACCTGGGAATACCAGGTCTGTTTCTGCTCTCCTCCATGAAGCCAGCTGGGTGACCTTGGGCTAGTCACAGCTCTCTTCTGAGCTCTTACAGCCCCGCCTACCTCACAGGGTGTCTGTGGTGGGGAGGAGAACAGAAGGTTTCTCAGCCACTTTCCACTTAAGTAGGTGAGAAAAGCAGGATAAAAGCCAACTCTCCTTATTCTTTTCCAGGTCTCCGTTGCAGCCTGCTGTGTGAGGTTGGCTGGTGGGGACAGGACTGTGGCCAGCTGTGCCAGTGCAAGAACGGGGCTGTCTGCTCGCCCAAGGATGGCAGCTGCGACTGCAGCCCCGGATTCCGTGGCCCCACCTGCCAGCGCCGTAAGTTGGACAGCGTGGTTGCGCTCCGTTCGCCCGCTGCTTCTCTTCTGCCCAGGCGTCCTCACAGCGCCTTTGCCTGCTTCTGGCGGGGAGTGTTCCTTGGAAAGAGGGGAGTGGGGAAGGTTTCGTGGCTGGAGGGGTCTCTTGGCTGCCCCCTTGGCTTTGGAATGCAGGAAGGCTTTTTTCACAGGGCTGTGAGTAACCAGCTGAGCACATGTTGACAGCCATGGAGCCACGTGTGGGCTGTTTGTAAACTAATCCAAAAAAGAGGGTTGTTTTTTTTGCTGTTTCTTTGTTATGCATACGGTTGGCAAACTAAGGAGAATGTAGTTCTAGAGTTGATCATCCACTGAGTTCTGAGCGGTCAGGATTTCTTCCCTGGTTGTAAAATGAGGATTACAGGATTAAAGGGCTTCACTTCTCTTTAAATTTCAGCAGAGCGCAGCACTTGGGTTAGAGGATTTGTTTTAAAAATAACTAAGTGTCGTGCTGAAGTCTCTCCTTCAGAGCCTGAGTGGAGGTTTGGGCCTGTGCCAGCCATCCCGCGTGCTCGACTTCCACCCAGCCAGGTTTCGCACGGGCTGAGGCCTGGGAGGAAGGGGGCCGAACTACCAGGAAGCGAGGCTTTCCCCACTGGCCATTTGCTGGGACTGGAGAGCAGGAGGAGGTTTGCCCTGGTCTCTGCTTGAGATGCCCATGGGCAACTGGTGGGTCATTGCGTGAGATAGGATGCTAGACTGGCCTGATCCAGCAGGCTTCCTCTTGGGTGCTTAACTGCCCTCTCCTCCCCCACACAGCCTGCCAGTCTGGGCGCTATGGCAAGAAGTGTTCCATGCCCTGCAAGTGCGCAAACTACTCCATCTGCCACCCAATTGATGGCTCCTGCGACTGCCCCCCAGGATGGACCAGCAGTGACTGCTCAAAGCGTGAGTCATCCGGGCTGGGGGGGGGGGCAGGTATGGGGCTGGTGGTGCTGCTGGGGATCAAAGCATGGGGGTCATTCTGCCATTGGACCGGCCAGCTGCCAAGCTGGCCCTGCCCGGGAACGGCCAAGGCGTGGCGGTTTCTGTGGCCATTTCATCCGGCTGCTTCCTCTGCAGGCTGCCCTTCGGGGCGTTTTGGGGAGAACTGCACCCACCTATGCAACTGCTGGAATGAGGCCCGCTGTGACCCAGAGACAGGCCAGTGCTTGTGCCCTGCGGGCTACACGGGCACCCAGTGCGAGACAAGTAAGCATAGAGCTGAAGCCGGGTTCTCCCCAATGCCAGTGGGCTCTCTGCCGCCCGTCAAAGCTGCAAGGAAAGGAATGGGGCCTGCGAGCCATGATGGGCCTGGGATGGTCTCGGGGAGAGGGCTGGTGGGCTTGTCCCCGGGCCTTCCTGCCAGCCAGAGCCTCTGCCTCTGCCTCTGCCAGGGGAGTCTCTCGGCAGGCCCGGGGGAGCAGACGGTGCAGGCTGCAAAGAGAAAGTGCTGGCTGGGCGGAGGTGACCAACTGCCTCTTCTCCTGGCTCCTCTCCCGGCTGACTAGGAAGCCCGGACATGGCCCCTGCTCCACCGGCCAGCTACCACTCCCTGGGAACTGTCATTGGCATCGCCGTCCTGGCCGTCTCGCTGCTGGCCGTTGTGGTGCTCTTCCTCTGTTACCGGCAGTGGCAGAAGGGCAAGGTGAATGAGCACATGTCCGTAGCCTACACCGCAGGGAGAGCAGGAAGCTCCGAATACGCTGTGCCAGGTGAGACCGGGCAGGGGCAAGTGCCTGAGGGAGGTTGGCAGAGCACCAAACCCATGAGGTTTAGCAGCCTCCGCCTCCCCTTCCCCTTCCCTCCTCCTCCTCCCCCCCTTCCATCTCCATCTCCACCTCCCCTCTTCCTCCTCCTTCACTCTTCCCCTTCCCTCCTTCCCCTTCCCCCTCCTCTGCAGCCAATTTTACCCCTGTGCCTGTTTTCCTGTGCAGATGTGCCTCCCAGCTACACGCATTACTACTCCAACCCCAGTTACCACACCCTTTCACCTTGCATGCCGACCCTCCCCAGCGTCCTGGAGCAGCCTGGCCCAGGCAAGGTAAGCCCCCCCCTCCCGAGGGCCCTCTCTTTGGGGCAGGAGTTGGGGAGAGGGGGAGAGA
This sequence comes from Aspidoscelis tigris stejnegeri, assembly GCA_023333525.1. Taxonomy (NCBI): domain Eukaryota; kingdom Metazoa; phylum Chordata; class Lepidosauria; order Squamata; family Teiidae; genus Aspidoscelis; species Aspidoscelis tigris. Next base: position 5,064,584 of record JALMGA010000027.1, on the reverse strand, counting down.
ACCTGCTTGTGGGTGGGGGCAGCTTTTCTGTTGCACCCAAGGAGAGGAAGGCCGTGGGACAGGCACCAGACGCCCTGCCTGCTTGTGTCTCCTTGCACCCTTGGGCCTCTTTCCATGCACGTATTTTGGCTTGTCGGGGCTGGGCAGGAGGTTTTATAAGCCACATGCAGTAGAAGGAAGGTGGAGGGATTAAAAGCGGGGGGGGGGGGAGTCTGGAAAGCAAATCCTAGCAAAGGCGAGCTGAAAGAACCAGGCGCATTCAGTCCTCTGAGGGCCACCAGGCCAGTGGTCAGACAGGGCGGAAGAGCACATTTCCACCAAGCCCCAAAGGCCTGGAAGCAGCCTTCTGTCAGGGGTCTTCCCCAGGAAAGCTTCTGAAGGCAAAATGGGGCTCTCTGCTGCTGCTGCTGGGGCTCGCTGACCTCGCGGGGTTCGCCTTCGTGACAGACCAGTGTCACTAACGTGGAGTGTTTTCAAAGCCAAATCCCCAAGCAAGGTGTCAGGGTGAGGAATGCTGGGAAGTGAGAAAGCATGCTGTTGCTCCTTGCAGCCATGTGAGAAGAAGAAGAAGAGATGGCTTTTCTACCCCATTTTTCTCACTCATTTAAGGGGACTCAAAGCTGCTGACAAACTTTCTGTTCTCCCCACCACAGACACTGTGAGGTAGGTGGGGCTGTGAGAGCTCAGAAGAGAGCTGTGACTAACCCAAGGTCACCCAGCTGGAATCAAACCCGGTATTCCCAGATAAGAGTCCGGCCCCCTAACCACTAGACCAAACTGGACAAGGAATGGTTGACTAGAAAGCAGAAGAGGCAGGACCATTCAGTGTTTCATGGTGGCCCCGAGGTGCAGGAAATGTCTGGCCTGGTTGCACGCACATGTCTGCCTGTGTCTGACTGTTTTCTCTTCTGCTAGTTTGTCAGTAGCCTGGACCGGGAGTGGCCGGTGGTGTGTGGGGCAGACTGCAATGCCACCCTGCCAGCTGACTGGAAGCATCACGGGCAAACTCCAGAGCTAAGCCGTGTGGGGCAGAGTAAGTCCTTTCTTTGCGTTCTGAAAGAAAGTTCCCCAGGTCTCAGGCGCGAGGAGTGGGGCGGGTGGAAGCAGGTAAGGAACAGGCACCTGCGGCCGATTCTCACTTCACCCCGTAGTTCAAGGTTGGTGAACATCTGAGCAGGTGCATTACAACCTACACACGTCCGCTGCCTCCCCAGATGTTCAGTAATCATGAACCAGCGGTGGAACAAGAAATTGGGCTCCCCATGCGAACAGAACTTACCTGACAGCGTCTAGCCAGCGAGCATTTGCACCTCTGCCAGCTCTGGAGGTCATCAGAGCTGCTAGTTAAGCGCACTGGCAGCTTCAATGACCCCCTGACGCGGCTGCAGAGTGTCAGCGTCAAGATATTGACAGCGCTGAATCATGCGCAGTTGCAGAGGGCATCACACTCAGATGTGCGCGCCCAGAAGAGGAGCAGCGTGGTGACCGAACACAGGTGAGTTTCTAGTAATCGCAGGTGCGAGCATAGGGTTGTGCCTGAATAATAATAACATTTGAAATTCGTATGAATTCCGACGTTTAAATTTGAATCAAATGTTTTGATGCATTCATATGAAGCTTCATACGGGATTGAATATTTGTATTGAATAAGAATCCTTCCACATTCAAAGGGAATCTATTCGATCGAATGTGATTTTTCTTGCATTTGATTCAATATGAAATGAATGCAGAAAAGAAACTCATGCACACTCCTAGCAATCCGCTAGTCAAGGGCCGTTGATCGCACGCCTGTCCCGTCACGGGAAGGGAAGTGCAAAATCGCCTGCCTCTGCTTGGAGTCCGTGAATTGTCTGCAAAGGGCCAGAAGCCAGGAGCCCCTGGGCATCCTCGTGGGACGAGTCTAGAGACTTGCCCCAGTGAGCCAGGCAAGGACTCAGGCATCAGGATTCAAAGCCAAAGAGGCCGTGGACACTTCTGGTGGCCTGGGCCACGGCTGCCTCCAAAGATTACAGTGAGGGTAAAATGGCAGACGAGTAACGCCAAGACTATGAGTTCTCTTGGGAAAAAGGAGAGATGCCTACGGCAGGCAGAAAATTGTACTAGGTCATCCGCCTTGATTTGTGGACTTCCTGAGCTACGCAGCTCCCATGCTGGGTCCCACTTGGTGGGGGTGACAGCTGCATCACAGGAAGCCCCTCCCCCAACAGATGAAAGCGCCCCCCACCTCACCCAGTTCCCTCTCCCCTCTTCGCAGGAGCAGTGCAGATGGACCGCAGCTACAGCTATACCAATGGGCTCGGACCAGGTCACAGCAAAGGTAACAGGCAGCAGAGCCTGGAGTTTTCTGGCCAGGGCTACACTTCAGACCCAGTCAAAGTGGAGGATTCTGGGAACACTGTCTGCAGGGCCCCTTCAGAGTGGCCCCATCAGTCTCTTTCCCTTCTCCCTCTGGGCTTCCCTTGATCTCAGTAGAAACTTGCTGCAGAAGTCCTTGGCCCCGGTCTGGCCACAGCAGATAATGCGCAGTTCCCCCTGCAGGTTATCCCAAAGAGGAGGCCCCGTGTGGCAGTGAGAGCTCCCTCAGCACAGAAAACCCCTACGCCACCATCAAGGACCTGCCTGTGCTCACCGGCAAGACCCTGGAAGGCAGCTACATGGAGATGAAGTCCCCCGTGCGGCGGGAGCTCTCCTACGCGGAGATCGGCCTCTTTGAAGAGCCCGTCGGGTTGCCGGAAAGGGAGAACGAAGGTATTTCCATGGCACCTGGCGCAGGTTTCTTGCCCAGAGGTGGGAGGCTCTGAAGTAGTTCTGCAGCCCATTTGTGAGGCAGAATTACACAAGCTGGACATCTCGGTTTTCACATTCAGTTTTGGCAGCTGAAGAACAGACGACGCGCGGCTGAATCTGTCTCGCTCCCAACACAGCAGCTGGGAGTACAAAATGAAACGCGCATGCGCCATCACAAAAGCGTGTTGCGTTTTGTCAGCCTGTGATCCACCTTGTTTTTCTGAGACAGCGGCATATAAAAGGCCTTTGAAAAGGTCCCCTTTCACTGCGAATTTTAAAAGCATCAATAACCACGTCTGTGGGGTGATGTGGTTCTGGGGGCCCAGAGAGGCCGTGGGGGAAGTCAGTTCAGTTAAGCAAAATGGCTTAAAATGGCTGAAATTCTCTGCCTTGACCGCCGCAGGACTCGCCTCTCCTGGCCACACGGCAATTGCTCTGCTTTTCTTGCTGCCCTGATGCGTCTGTCATTAGATGCTGTGTTCCTAACGCAGCTCCCAGGAGCCTTTCAGGGGGAGGGAATTGGCCACACAGCAGAAGGAGCTCATCCCCCTCCCCTTGAACACCTGGGGGGCAGGCAGGTGTTCAGCAATGCCTTTTCCTTTGGCCTTCTGTGCTCTGCCGTTTCTCCTGCCCCCACAGCACTTAGTGTGAGCACAAGGGATGCTACTAGCTCTCTCCAGGGGCGCAGGAGACCTCCTCTTCCCTCTGCCTTGCAGGCCTGAACCAAAGCAAGAAGGTTCCAAGTTTCTTCTTCCTCCTCCTTGAATGGAGGGCTTTGGAAATTCAGGCAGGACCTTCCGTTGCCTCTCTGGCTTTGCTCCGTGAAGCAGGCCGCTCACTCTGCCCTTTCCTCTTCTTTCCACCTGCAGCTCCCGGGCCAGCGAGAGCAGAAGGTACATTGCAGGCCGCTTCCGCTCTTCCACCAAACCACTACGACTCGCCTAAGAACAGCCACATCCCCAGCCACTATGACATGCCCCCGGTCCGGCACTACCCACCCTCTCCGCCTCTCCGCAGACAGGACCGATGAGCCTTGGATGCTCTGTGGCTGTTGCCTCTGCTAACTCTCCCCAGGAGAGGGCTGGGGGCCGATGGACATCGCCCAGCCGTTCCGGCGAGCATCTGCCCATTGCATGGAGCAAGGACCCCTTGGCCAGAGCAAAAAGGACCCATCTCCCCCATTCCCGCTCTCTCGCCTGCCACGAGGGAACGTGGGCTCCTGTGGACCGATGGGGCACCCCAGCCCTGCGCTGTGCTGGGAGGAAAGCGCTCTTTTCTGCACACCGCGTGCTGCACTTTCTCTTTCCCACTGGGCTGCCAGTCCCAAGGGAAGTCAGGGCTCTGGCCAGGCATCGCCTCCTTCCTCGACTGAGGCCGAGTTGAGGAGCCCATCTGGGGAGGACAGGAGTGAACGTGAGCAGTGGGACTTGGCCACGCCCCACGGGGCAAAAGTGTTGACTGTTTGTGGAGTAAAAACTGCACCCTTTAGCATCGCCAGGGGGAAGCGAGGCAGACAGTTTGACTCTGCGCCTGAAACTATCTGGGACAGCAACAGTTTCCGTGTGCGAGGGAAGAATAATAGGACCGTAAAGTTAGAAGGGACCTCTGAGGTCATCCAGTCCAACCCCCTGCTCAATGCAGGATTTCCCAAACCATCCCAGACAGATGTAGGTCCAGCCTCTGCTTGAAGACCTCCAGGGAAGGAGAACCCGCCACCTCCAGTGGCAACCTGTTCCACTGACTGATCGCCCTCACTGTCAGGGTTTTTTCCTAATATCTAATCTGTATCGACTCCCTTGAAGTTTCATCCCATTGTTTCTAGTCCTCCCATCTTGTGTGAGTGAGAACAGGGACGATCCCTCTGCACTGTGACGGCCCTTCAGATACCCAAAGACCACCATCATGTCTCCTCTCAGTCTTCTCTTCTGCAGGCTAAACATTCCTAGATCCTTCAACCGTTCCTTGTAGGACGTGGTTTCCAGACCACTAACCATTTGGTAGCCCTCCTTTGGACTTGCTCCAGTTTGTCAATGTCTTCTTTGAATTGGGTTTATGGAATGAGCTTCTTCTTCTTTGCACAGAATGTCCTCATTAGCACTTTAGCTTAAGATGGGGGAGGTGAGACCAGCAGTAGCCTTCATAAAAGGACTTTTTGAAACTTTAATGGCTCCAGGAGGGAAAGGCTGCCTCCTCAATAGTATAGGACTAACCTTAGTGAAAGCAATGCCCATCGAAGCCCATCGCGCCACAAATCCCACCCATAGCTTTCATCCGTTCTCCTTTAAGTCCCAGCACTCCACCCAAAATCCATCTGTGGGCCCAATGAAATGTTGCCATCATCTGCCCCAGCCAGGCTGATCTCCTAAAAAGCCCAGCAGAGGCCCCTGAGGAGGCCTGCTTGTCCATATAGGAAAACAGAGGTTTATCAGGGTCAAATCCTTGTCCCTAGCTGGCACAGCTGCGCCTCTTTGCCAACTGCAACCTGGAGAACTGCGCTCTACTTTGGGGCCCCCCAGCTGGGGTTTCAGCCACCACACTTTGAACAGGCTCGGCGTCAGTGGTCAAGGGGCAGAAAGCTCAGCCAAGCCTGTGGGGCGGCCAGCCGTTCTCATTTTGCAGCCCTGTTGTGACCAGAGGCCCACATAGGAGGACTCCTGAAGAGAAAGCGGGCTGCGCTGCCTCGGTGGCTCCCAGAGGAGTCAGCCTGCCGGTGGGTCCCACAAATTTGCCATCTCAGCTGCTCCTAAGAGGGACCAGACCCCTCCCCAGGCAAAAGTCCTTGTTTTGCTGGGAGTCCTCTCTCCCTGGCGGCCAAGAGAGTCAAGGGTCCCCAGTCTTGTGAAAGCATCATTTGCCAGAGCCAAGGAGCAAGCGGGAGTGCGGAGGGAGGGGGCCAAGGAATCTGCCAGCCGAGCCGAGAGGCAGCCCCCCCATCCCCCTCAGAGGCGAGGCTTCCCATTGGCCTGGCGGAAGTCCACAGTCGGCTCTGGGCCGAGGCTGCCGTTGGGAGTGGAGGGGCGGGAGGCCACCGGCAGCAGCTTCTCTGACTCCGCATCCAAAGCTTCCCAGGAGCTGAACCATTTAGCCTCCGTGCTGTAGAAGAAGGAGTGGGCCCGGAAACCGGCGCTCATGTCTTCCCGGATGCTTTCCAGGATCTGGATGAAGGATGGGCGATGGCGGGGGTTCTGCTGCCAACACCAGATCATCAGGCTGTGCCTGGGAAAGGAGAAGGGAAATCGGGGGGGGGGAGTAAGTGAGGAGGGGGCTGCTTTGAACAGGGCTGGCCCTGACCGGCTTTCCGCTCACACCATGACAGAGGAGAGACTCACAGTTTTTCTGGGCAGTCCTCTGGTTTCTCCAGCATCCCATTGTCCATCACAAAGTGCAGGACCTGCTCATTGGACAGTCCTTGGTACGGCTGCTCTGCCAGCGTGGCGATCTCCCATAGCACTACCCCGAAGGACCTGTGGCAGACGAACAGGACTCGCACTCCATCCCTTGCACCGGGGACTCGAGGAGGAGGAAACCGCGTCCTCCTCGGCTCCCAGGCCAAGCCAGCCAGACCTCACTTGATAGCCCACTTGCGGTGGCCGGCACGTGCCGCCTTCTCCCCTTTCCCCAGTGTCCCAGTGGAAACCTGTGGGCAGCTTGAGGCCATTCCAAGGTGTGTGTACCAAAGGGCTCCAGGAGGCACGGCAGGGTGCCGGGTGCCAGGCTCCCTGTCCCACAGCACTCACCATATGTCGGAGTGAGTGTTGAAGATGCCGTCCTTCAGGGACTCTGGGGCCATCCAGCGCACTGGCAGCAAGCCCTTGCCCCCTTTGCGGTAATAGTCGGTCTCATAGATGTCCCTGGTCATCCCAAAGTCTTGGGGGAGGAAGAGAGAAACCAAAGGCGGGTGAACGGTAGAGCCAGAGGACCTTGGAGCATCGAAGGTCCCTCTGGCTTGCAAGGGCTTTCTGTTGTCTCCGTCCTGATCACGGGAAGCCCTGCAGTAATGGCCCCATCCCCAGGTGTCTCACCTCCAATCTTCACGGTGAAATCCTCCGACACCATGCAATTGCGGGCTGCCAGGTCCCGGTGGACGAACTTCTTTGCGTTCAGGTAGGCCATGCCGTCCGCAATTTCACCAGCCATCTGGACCATGTCCTTCAGTGAAGGGGGAGGGAGGCCAGGGTTATTCTAGGGGAAGAAAAGGCCTTTGTATCAGAGGAGCAAGCCGCACCCATTGCTGGCTCAGCCTCCCTCCCTTTGCCCAGTTGTCCCTCTCAACAGAACAGGAAGGCTGGCATGGAAAAGGGTCACCCAGCGCTCTATAAGACTCTGGGCAGCTCACAGGCACCTTGTGCCCCCTGGCAATCCTCCGTCGCTCCATGCTGTGGAGCAAGTCTTCTGTTCAGCACCGAACCCTCGATCCCCCAGACTGAACCCTGGTCTGGAGATGGGTAGAAATCCGTCAGATCAAGGCTGCTTATAAACTGGGGCAGAGGAGACATGGGGCTCAAGGCCTGGGAGGGCAAATTTAAGCCAGGACTGCAGCCAGATTTCCAGGATGGGAACCAGAGACAGCAGAAAACTTTCTTCCTGCTGCGTCTATGTTGGTATTGGGGCCATTTTGCCGAAGGCATGCAGTTTCCTTGGTCAAGAGTCCTGTTTCTAATGCAAAAGGATCAGTGGCCTGGCAGGCCTTTGCTTTGCCCCAAGTGGGCTCAGAGGCCTAACGCTACACAGAAGCCTCCCTGGGTCTTCTGAGGAACAAAGAGAACCATGCTCTTCCAGATGCGCACCTCAGCTTCTGGCCGCAGGGAACGGAGGTAGCTCTTCAAGTCACCCCTTGTCATGAGCTCCATGATGACCAAGGCTGGCTGCCCCTGGGAAACCACACCAAGAAGGCGAACCTGAGGATGAGCCATAACCAAGGGGAGAGGCAGCAGTTACTAGGAGGCCTTCAAAAGGTTTTCGCCGCATGGCTTCAGGGACAGACCTGACGGGCAGACCACCCTCACTCTTCCACAGGTGGGCAAGGGGCGGGCAGGCAGCTCTGGGTCTCCCTGGAGAGCCAAGGGATACGGGTGTGACCAGGCCCCCATTGGTCACTCAGATAATTACTATCCCCGGTTTTGAGGGAAACACAGAGATTGTCTTTGCTGAATTCTTCTCACTCCCCCTGTGCCTGATGGCAGCTGAAACCCAACAGTTTCCCCTCTGAGAAAGCAGACAAGTCTCCACTGACCACATGGTGGCACCTGAACGCCTTCATGACCGAGGCCTCGTTCAGGAACTCAATGCGCTCCCTCATGGTGGCAAGTTCGTTGACTGTCTTGAGTGCCACCCTGGTCTCCTCGCCCTCCTGCTCAAGGTCCTTGGCGACCCCTTCGTAGACCATCCCGAAGGAGCCCTGGCCCAGTTCCCGTAGCACCGTGATCTTCTCCCGGGGAACCTCCCACTCATCTGGGATGTACACTGGCAAAGGAAGCCACAGGGTGAATGGCCGGGGCGCTCACAAGGGAGTGCCAGCTAGGGTGGCCAAGGGGAAGGCATGCAACCCACAACTGCTGGTCAGACAGCCTCCCACTGGCCTTCTGTGGGCTTGCTGGGAGGGCAAGTGACCCTCAGCAGCCCCTGGAAAATATCCTCGCTAGAGCAGCCCCCCTCCCTCCGTGATACCTGACCAGCCAAAGACAAAGGGAAGCCGCAGAAGCACTGCAGCACCAATGCCGGTCCCCAGTGCCCAGTTTCCCCAGCATCCTCCTCCTTGCAGATGCCATATGAAAATGGATGCCTGGCTGTGCCAACCTTTGGATGCCTCAGAGCAGAACTGGTCTCAAAGAGTAGTTCCCACTCACTGTTTGAGGTGCTGAAGTACTCAGGGTTGACAGAGGCATACAGGGTGCCGCTGGGGTATCCCTCTGTGGTCCTGGAAAGAAGACGACCGAGAGAAGGACTCGGGCCTGGGAGTCTGGAATGGGACCCTCCCTTGTAGGCTGCAGGCAAATACTGAGGCAGCTGCCCCCAAAGAGAGTGTTTGGGCCCGGGCAGATTTTGTGTTCCGTATTAGTCCTAATCATCCTCTGAATTCCCGTCCAGACAGAGAGACCACGAAGCCCATTTTTAGCGCCAGTGCAAAGAGAAAGGGGGCTCTGCATGTCTGTTTCAAGGCGTTTAGTGCCCAAACCTCTGCACCTTTGGGCACACGTGTCCAGCAGTGAGCAGATGCCATGTCTGCTTAGGCTGGCGTCCCCAGAGCTCGGTTGGAGTCCTGATGCTTTCTGAAACTCTCTCGCTGCTGCTCTCCTTTCCAAGGCTTCTGGGCACTGCTGGGGGAGAAAAGGAATTTTCCCCACAAAAGACCCCCTCCAGCCCTCTCCAGGACTGTGCCGTAGGGAGGCTATTTGCCCAGGGTGCCTCTGCCAACAGGAAACAGCCTCCGTACACAGAGGCGCAGGTGGGGAAGCAACCCCCTGCCCCCACAGACAGATCAGTTTTACAGAGGAGGGAGCTTCTCTCAGGGAGGGCCCCCCAAATGGGCTCAGCACTAACTGGGTCTGTACCAAACCAGGTTCACGGGGGGGGGGGCACCAATGCCCACGCAAACAGCTCCCCCCACCCACTGCCACTGCATCTAAAGGCTCCTCCCTGTCTGCTGCCACTGGCCAAGCGGTCATGGACAGATGGGGCCTGCCGCACTCCAGCCCTCTGCAGCAGAGGAGCACACATCCAGATCCAGAGGGGAGCTTAGAGAGACCTTCAACCGGTCCAGAGAGCAACACCGTTGCCTCCCTGCACTTTATCCTCCCTGCGGCCTTGTGAGAGAAGTTGGACTGGGAGGGACCGGGCCATGTTTTCCCAGTGGGGACTTTGCCCCGGGGCCACTGAGCTTGAGGGCCAGTAGTTTCCGAAAGGTCTCCCGGACAGGCAGCATCTTAGCCTCTCCGCACCAAGCGGTGCCTTACCTTTTCCTGTTGTACAAGAAGACGAAGACGGCCAGGCACGCAATGCCTACCATCAAGACGACTGGCATGAGTGCTAGGAGCACATAGAAGTTGCCTGGTTCCTCTTCCTCTCCTGAAGGAGGAAGCAGGCGAAATTATAGTGCAGCAGGGGCACACACACACACCCCGTCTCCCACTTAATCCCACAGTGGAGGAAAAGAGTTTGCACAGGCGGAGGAGCTCCTTCACGTGCTCGTGGTGGCGGCTGGATTCCCCCTCGCCTTTCCATGGAGCCAGACAGAGCCCGGCTCATCCCCACCTGGCCTGGACACCTTCGCCCCCTCTGACTGAGGATGGAGCAGGAGCTGCCTTGAGAGGAACACATCAGCTGTGTGCCTGAGCTGCCGCATCCTTCACCTGAGCCCCATCCCGGGCTTGGCGGACCCGGCCCATTGTCCTGTGTGCTGGGAACTGCCTGCTCACCTGGCCCGAGGATGTAGAACTTCACCAGCCCGGTCCACGATCCATTTCCCGAGAGGGACGTGGCTCGCACCTTGGCAGAATAGTTTCCCGGCTGGAGGAGACCGAGGTGGTAGCCCCCATACTTGGCATAGCGGTGGCGGGAGACACACACCACGGAAGTGACCTTCTGAAGAGGGAACCAGGCAGAGAGAAGGATCCGAGTGGCACCCTGGCCATGCCCAGCCCTTGTGGGGGGCAAGGTTTAGGGGCACTGGAAGCCCTCTGGGGTGGCACTACTGCAGCACAGCAGTGGTCACAAAGGTCAGGCTGAGTCCACACAGAGGCCCTGCTGGCCGGATTTGCATCGCAAGTTGCCAGCCCGGTGCTTTCCACTCACCTCGCTCTCCCGGCTGTACTTGATCTCGTATTTCAAGATGAGCCCGTTGGGATTCTTGGGTTCGCCCCACCGGAGGAGGATGCTGTTCTTCCCAGCCAGCTCCCACGTCACGTTGCCGGGGATGTTGTCAGCTTGAGCTGTGCACAGGAGAGCAACATCAGAGTCGGGCTCTTCCGTGGGCGGCGGCGGCGGCGGCGGTGGCTTTGTGTCCCTCCCCACCCACACTTGCTAAGAGTCTGCTGGACAGAGGTGGTCACAGCTCCCACTGCTCCTGCCCTGTCCCACCAGCACAGGGGACACTGTAGAGAGGCTGCTTCCAAAAGACCTCAGCCACATCTCCTGGATCGCAAGCAGGACTGGAAAGGAGCCCGTCTGAGTCTGGGTGCTGGGAATCCCTCTGTGCAGGCCTCGCAACAATCTCGCCTGCTTCCCCTGGGCATCTGCAGAAAAGCGGGGTGTCTCCTGGCCACGGGGCTTACGTTCCGGCATGGTCCGGGCAAAGACGAACGTGGCGGCGCTGCATCCCACAGTCTGGGCAGCGTGGTTGCAAGCGTGGATATCGATGCGGTACTCGGTAAAGTGGCGCAGGCCAGAGAGGGTTGTCCGATCCCGCGTCACCTTGTCCTCAAAGATGCGGAAGTCCGTCTTGGGTTGAGGGCCGGGCCCCGTGAGGTTCACCTGACTCCCCAGGATGTCCGGAGAAAAAGTGCTGGATAACGCAGGCTCAAGGGCAGCGGTCACTGCCAGAGTGTCTCTGCGCCTCTTTGGGATCCTGCCACGGGGGAAGGTGGGTGAGGGAAGAGCACCCGTGCTGGCTGCCCTCTCCCATCCCCAAGGGCAGCTGAGAACAACACGGAGAACGAGACCGCTCTCTCTGCTGCTATGTGGACAGCCCTGTGTTCATGCACATTGTGGCCATGAGAGCTCACAGCCCGACCCACCCATTGAGCCCTTGCAGAAGAGGCAAAACAAGTTGCCTTCCCTGCCCTTCCACACGAGAGGTGCCACCGGAGGGTGCGGCTTACCTGTAGGGGACCTTGTGGGTGGAGGTAACTTTCCAGGGGGGCCTGGAGGGAGAGAGAGGGTATGAGTGGCTCTCCTCTACAGGCAGGCAGAAGCGCCTTGGTGACGCTGGAGGTCTTGGCAGGGGCAGGAGCAGCAAGCACTGCCGTAGGCCAGGTGCAGGGTACCTGGGCCTGTCTCCCAGCTGCACATAGGCTGCAACCAGCACAGCAATATCCCTCAGTGCTCCCTACCCCTGGCTCCCCTTGCCCAACTAGCATGGCTAAAGTGCTGTGCCATTAGGAGCTCCAGGAGTGCCGCGTGGTACTTGAAGAGGCAGCCATTGCTGTGCTGCCCTCTGTGCCCTGGCCCAGGGGCTGAGTGGCATCTTTTCCTGCCTGATGGGATGCTCTGAGGCGCTGCTCGCCCTGCACAGAAGCCCCCTTGGCTGGGAGGGCCCAGCAGTCAGGGCATGGGGGTGAATGGGCCCTGGCAGTGGCTTTTTCCGGCACCAGGTGGGATTACCTGGGGATGATGATGGAATTGTGCAGGAAGTTTTCAAATTTCTTTTGGAAGGAGATGGTCTCGTCACTTGGGGGAGTCTGCCCAACAAGGTTTTGGCACGGGCAGCAACGCTCGTCCTCTGTATCCTCGCGGCCCTCGCCGTCATCGGTGTCAAAGCGTGTGTCTGCACTGCTCGTGGGCAGCCGAAGGCCTTGAGGGGGAAAGGACGGGGAGAGGGGCCCCAGTGAGCCCGGGCTGCTCTGCTGCTGCCACCGGAACCACAGGGCCACAGGCGCCCGTCCCCCTACCTTTGTGGCAGTAGTCACTGACAAAGAGCTCAGAGTCCTCCACCAGCTGCTGCCACAGGAGCAGGTAGTAGGTTATGTTGCCGTTCGGCTGGCTGGGCGGCTTCCACCGGACTATGATGTGGGAGGAAGAGTTGGACATGGAAATGACCTCCCGGGGCACAGTTGGCGCTGGACGTCCACAGGGCACAGAGAGAAAGGGAATGTTAGATCCAGGAGACAGGCAGGAGGATGTGGAGGAGAAGAAGAAGAAGAAGAAGAGTTGACTTTTCTACCCCGCTTTTCTCACCCATTTAAAGGGACTCAAAGCGGCTGACAAACCTTTTGTTCTTCTCTCCACAACATACGCCCTTTGAGATAGGTGGGGTTGTGGGAGCTCAGAAGAGAGCTGTGACTAGCCCAAGGTTGCCCAGCTAGCTTTGTGGAAGAGTGTGGAATCAAACCCAGTATTCTCAGATAAGACTTTGGTTCCCTGACCACTAGACCAAACTGGAAAGGAATGCTGACAGTGAATCCCAAGCCCCAGCCTCACTCATTTCCCTCTGCTGCTGCTTCCTTCTTCAGTCCTTGTCAATCACAAACATTTAATCCTGCCCCCTTTTCTTCCGTCAACACTCAGTTGCTCTGAATTGTTATCAGAGAAAATAAATTAAGGATCAAACGCTTTCAAGTTATCTAGTAAAAAGAGGACTGGATCTGGCCAGTCCAGCGTTCCTGCACTGACCCCATGGGAATCAGGGACCGAAGGCAATTCAGCAGAGGGAAGCACCTCGCCCAGGACAATCTCACCCCTCCCCAGGCAAGAGGGCCCACACGCAGTTACCTGCAGGCAGCGTGCGCATATAGACAACCTTGCTCTGGGCCCCCGAGCTGCGCCGCTCCTCAGCGGTGGTGAGCGTAATAGCCCGCACAAAGATGGCATACTGGGTCCACGGCCGGAGGTTTTGCAGAGTCACACTGGGCTCGTGGTCGTTGTTCAGGGGCAGCTCCACGTCCACCACATTCCAGCTGTTGGTCCCACAAGTGTCCTGCCCCACATATTCTGTCACGTTCTGGAAAGGACTGTGAGAAAGAGACAGAGCTGCAAGGGGGCAGGCGTGGGCTTAAGCCCTGCATGCACCAGGGCAAAGTCTGCAGGTGCAGGAGCTGCCTGCTTGGATCTCCATCACAGGAGGGGAAATGTGACACGCACACACCCCCGCAAATGCAAAAGCGGGAGCTGCCGCCATCCCCGCCGTGGCCCAATCCTTTGTGAGGAGAACTCCTGGAGGACTTACGATTCCTTGTAGTAGACAATGAAGCTCAGGAGATCACGGTACTCTGGGGGGTAGTAGCGCTCCCACTTCAGGAAGATGCGGTCTGACTCAGTGGCGTTGGACACAAAACGCAGTGTGTGAGTATTGCCTGGAGTGAAGAGAGGCAGGAAATCAGAGGCGGAACATGGACAGGCTGGGAGACCAGGGCGTGCACAGAGCCCTGCTGCTTCCGTAGAAAAAGTCCAACGGGAGATGATTTTCTGTCCGCATTCACAAGCCTCATTTTAGTTGGAAATGATCCAAGGGAAAATACTTGGAACGTGACGACTCTAAGAGTGTCGCCGCAAGGGTGGCGGGCCAGTAGATCTAAGGCTCCGCAGAGGCTGCTGCAGAGATGTCAGGCCTGTCCACACTGCAGTCGGAAGCGCATGATTAAGGAACCTCTGTGGAAGGGCTCCCACGCGTGGACGAGGCTGCTGCAGCCTCCAAGCACCCCTGCCTTCCCAGAAGTTCCCTAATTGTTAAGTGTGGAGCACAAAATCGGCTCCACACCTTTACCGACGTTAACTAGAAGCTTACCTGGAGCGTCCGGGCAGTGGCCATTCACACCTCTTCGAGTGCTCTGGGGTCATCTGAGGTGCCGCACAACGTGCACAGAGCGCCAGCATTATCATGGTAATGGCAGTGGTGATGCATGGGCAATTGTGGAAGGCGCCACAACCAAAATGGTGGTGCCCAGAAGACCAGCCCCCAGATCGGTCTCAGCACAAGATGTAGGCTGTAGTTATGTAGCGCTCTTAAGTGTGAACACTAGTTACTATTGGGTGGTCATTCCCCTTTCCTGTCCAGCAGATGGGAAAGGAAGTGTGAAAATGGCCGTTGCCTCTGGAGCTGGGCTACCACTTGCCTGGCAGGTGGTGGTGCCAGTGCCCCTGTGCCCCCACTCCCCCAAGGCAGGCCTCTACTCACAGGATGCCCGGTCGCCATTGGTGCGAGGATTGATCTCGGCTTTGTTCTGCCTGCCTTCCGTGCCCGTGATCTCCTCCATGCGGTAAATCTCTTCCAGGCAGAGCCGAGGGTTGAATGCAAAGTACATTTTCCCAACAGGTATGGAAAGGGAGTGATGGTTCCAGTCCCAAAGCTGCTGGAGGTTCTGGTTGTCCAGCACATAAAGGGTGTAATTCCTAAAAGCAAATCCATCGACAGTGGCAGGTAACAGGAAACCCACCAAAGATCCACATGCCAGCTCATGGGCCACGGTAGAGGTGGGAGACCACTGACTGCAGCCACATTGTCCAAAGCCCCTCCCTCCTGCTTCATCAGAGTAGGGATAGCACAGAGGGGGGTTTGGCACTCAGCTCATAACAAATCGAATGTTAGAAGATTCGTATTCATTCGAATAGATCCCCTCTGAATGTGGGCGGATTCTATTTGATACGAATGTATCCATATGAATTTGTACAAGTATCCGATACGAATGAATACGTATCCCAAAACACATCAGCATCAAATCCGACCTGAATCCACTTTTAGTCCACTCTCAATCCATGTCGAATGCACTCTGGATCCATTGCAGATGTGACTGGCACAGCCACTTTTCCACCTCCCCAATTTCGTGAATTTCAAACTATTCACGCAAATGGTAATGTACAAATGTCGTGACATTTGATTCACATAAAAATGTCTGAACTTGTACGAATAATAAATGTTCCAAATATTCATGCACGTTCCTATCCAGAAAATGCAACCGAGGGCTCAGGAGTGTAGAAATTGTGAACACTGCTTGGGCCACTGACTGATGGAGACGCAAGTACCTCGCTGGGAGGTAACAGTTTCCGCGCATGGGTGCCCTTCTTGGAGGGATTTCTTCCCTACGTTCCTCTGGAATCTGTCTTGCTAAAACTGCCACTTGTTACAGCTGTGACCTGCATCTGTCGCCTTCCTTTGCCACGGTGCGAGAGGAGATGCTATGAGCATCGGTCACAAAGCAGGCAGGCTGCTTTGGATTTGCCGTGTGCATGAGATGGTGCCCAGGGCTTGCCAGCTGCAGGGAGACCCCTTGGAAGTCTTCCTGGAGAGGACCCCACCCCCACCCCATTCACCTCCTATACCAGCTCCTTCCCTTCCCCACAAGCCCCCAACTCACCCATCCACCATGGAATCTCCCCGGATCAGCCTGAGGTTTTTGAAGAAGGACAAAGAGATGAGGGCAAAAGAATGCTTGATCTTCAGGAAGCCTGTGATGGTCTCAATTTGGCCCAGGCTGCTCTGGAGGGAAGAAGCCAGGTGATCTGCAGGCAAGAGGGCAACTGTGAGCCTGGATGAGGCCAGGGCTGTGCCTGGCAGGAAAGCAGACGCAGTACGACTGGGAGCCAAGCTCAGAACTCTAATGGCAATTGCTGGAAAGGAAAGGTGAATCCAGGGCACCTGGGACCTTCAGGAAAGCATGCACTGGAGGAAAGAGCAGGTCCGTAAAAGGGTGACGACACTTGTGGGTGGGATGAGGCAGGAGATATTCCACCTGCAGCAGGGCAGGGCTTGCCTGTGTCCCCTCCTCTTCCCACCTACACACACCCACCTCTGGAGGCAGCAGGGCTCCTCCTCTTCCCCTTAGTGGTGCCTTCGCCTGTCATCGCTTTCTGCATTCACCTGGCAAACGCCTTGAGGCAAATGCACAAATGTTCGTAACGTTTTGAAACTCATGTGAATTTGGCTGAATTCGGGCACTCAAATTCGAACTGAATGTTGGCACGTTCCAAGACTGACATTAGAATTTGAATCAAATGTTTTGATACGTTCATAAGAAGCTTCATAGGGGTTCATATGGGATTGAACATTCATATTAGATTAGAATCTTTCCGCATTCGAAGGGGATCTGTGTGAATGAATACGACTTTTCTTGCATTTGATCCAGTATGAATCAAATACAAAAAATTATTTGTGCACATCCCTACTGTAGTCATGCGGAGACACCAAGCAGAAGAACTCCACAACCTGCTGGTGGGATTCAAGCTGGCAGGCAGAAGAAGACTCGAAGGAGACTCAAAGCGGCTGACAAATCTTCTGTTCTTCTCCCCACCACAGAACACCCTGTGAGGTGGGTGGGCCTGTGAGAGCTTAGAAGAGAGCTGTGACTAGCCCAAGGTCACCCAGCTGGCTATGTGGAGGAGTGCGGAATCAAACCTGGTATTCTCAGATAAGAGTCTGGCTCCCTAGCCACTAGACCAAACTGTCTCTGCCTGGAGCAGCGGCCCAAGTCCAGCCGCCTCCCTCGGCCACAGCGCCCAAGAGGAGACTCACCGCCCCGGCGGATGTTGACGATCAGGTTGCCCTCGACAAGGGTGCAGCCAACCAGGTCCTTGGCTGCCCTGGTGGAGTCAATTGTTTTGGTCCCCACTTTGCATTCCTTTGGGCAGAGGCCTTCACACTTGTGGCAGAAGATGCTAAGGACGGAGCAGAGGAGGCCCATCAGGCGGGAGACCCCAGTTCCATGGCAGCCATTAGATTAGGGGCAAGAGAGAGGGCAGCTAGTCCTGGTTTCTGGTCAGCTCTATGGGCTGTGGGGCGGGAGCTGCCAAGACTGCTTGCTGAAACCAGGGCCTGGCTGTAGCTGCTGCTGCTGCTGCTGCTGCTGCTGCTGCTCAAAGGTCCAGCTAGCAAAAGTCATTCAGGAAAGGACAAAAGGCAGTGCAGATTCAGAACAAAGAGGGCAAAGACCTCAAAGGAAGAAAAACCAGGCTGAGAAGAGGAGGGCAGAGAGGAGGGGAAAAGGCGGGTGGACAGGGGCAGCCAACACTTCCTGTCCTTGGCATTTCCCAGGTTTTTAATTTGCGCATAATTATACTTTTAATTATGTTTTGCCATTTGATATGTTTTAATCTCATTGTACCCTGCTCTGGGACCATTCAGTGGAGGGTGGGATATAAGTGTCGTAAAATAATGCCAGCATACCCCCCCCCCTTGCACAAACAGCCATTTTGGTTGCCACACTTCAAAAGGGAGGTGGCAAAGGGTAGATGAAATGGTGGCCGGAACCACGAGGAGCTGGAGGAGCTGAGACACAGGGGCCTCCAATGCGCCACAAGATGAGTGGCACTTGGCACCCGGGCGCTACTCCCTGTGAGCCACATGGGCTTGGAGCTGCCCTGGGTTCGAGAGGCCCTGGGCTCCTGGGCGTGTTTCCTAGAAGGGGCTCTAGGCAGTGGGCAAGACGGACCAACGCAAGAGGGCACCTCTTCACATGGCACCCATCATGAAGACTCATGATGACAAAGAGACCCGTTTCTCTTTTCCAGACCCTCTCTCAGCCCCCCCCCCCAACTCACCTGCTCTCGTTCCTTCTGTAGCCCGAGGGGCACTCAGACAGGCACTGCCTCTGATGTATCACGAACCTGGACGCCTCGCGGGCGCCCTCGGAGACCTTGCGCAGGCTGGCACAGTGCTCCGCGGTCACACACCGCCACCCCTCATACTCGTAAGTGAGGTCTGGGCAGGATGCCAAGCAGCGCCCATTGAAGTAGAACTGGCGGCAGACGGCACAGGCGTGGTCGTCCCCGGGGTGGCTGCAGCCTCCAAGGCATTCCAGGTGGCAGCATTCAGCATTGCTGGTACAGGCGCCGCCACCCGCCTTGCACGGACACACTGGAAGGGGGAGAGGAGGGCATGGGCTGGGTTGAGGGCCCTGGCCAGAACACACACGCACACACACACAGAGTTTCCTTGCCAAACCTAACAGCCGCCACCACCATATCTCACAGGGCACCGAAAGGCACAATAGGGCCCTCAGTGGTGGGGCGCTCTACATGGGCAGCCCTTGGAGGTGGTTTGGAAGCTGAAGCTGATGCAGAATGCAGCTGCTAGACTACTGACCTGGGCAGCTGGCCAGACGCACATCACACTGGTCTTAAAAGAGTCGCATTGGCTGCCAATTCGCTACTGAGCCCAATTCAAGGTGTTAACTTTGACTTACTAGGCCCTAAATGATTTGGGCTCCAAATATCTGAATGAACGCCTACTCCCATATCAACATGCCTGTGCCTTAAGATCTGGTTGTCCCACCACCCTCAGCAGCAAAAGGGGTGGACACCTGGTAGAGGGCCTTCTCAGTGATGGCCCCCAAACTGTGGAATAGTATGCCCCTTGAGGTGTGTCAGTCACCTTCACTGTACATATTTAGGAAGGCAGTGAAGATGCATCTTTGCCCTGGGCGTCCGTTAAATGAGGAGACGCTTCCCCTCCCCACTTGCAGACACTGTTACTGTTCTTGTATACTGTTGTTTTAATATGTATATGTCTGGTTTTAAATGTTGTTGCCTGCCCCGAGACCTTTGGGTACAGGGCGCGATAGAAATACAAATAATAAACAGACAAACGTGAACAGTTCTGGAGGAGGGGGAGGTTGGCCATCAGTGAACAACAGCGACAGAGCTTTGTCTTCAGAGCCACGTTAGGAATTATGAGGGTTCGTGTCCTTGGGCTTCATCTGTTGGCCCTGTTCTTTCATTGACCTAAGTGGGGAAAGCGCTTTCTGTGCAGTGTTGCGACAGGTGACCCCACCGCCATGGAGGCAGGCGAACGGGCTGCCGCCTTTCCTGAAAAGCTGGATGCGGCCCGGTGGCGGGAGGAGGAACACAGTCTTGCCAGGTGAGGAAGGGTGGACGGCTGGAAGAGGAGGAGGAGGCGGCACCGGGTGATAAGCATCTCACTGTTTGCAGTGTATATCTCATTAGCAGGCCTCTGTTTACAGCCAACGAGCCCAGGAGACACCGGATGCTATTTATGATTCCTCTGCGGTGGCAAATTTCACCTGCATGGGGCTCAGGCTGCTCCACCTTAGAGGACAGGACAAAGGAAGCTCCATTCCTTCCCACAGCCCCGAGGCTGCTGCTTCCTGGTCTCCGTGGTTTTTCCAATCCGATTTTCCAACAGCACTTGCTGGGCTGCAGTCCTAGAAGCCGTCCACAGGGCAACCAGAGAAGCTAAGCGCAGCCCAGCCCTTGTGAGGGCTCAGGCGCAGCCCATTTTATGCCATCCAAGCAGATGACTGGACTGGCCTTCCTCCCCTAGGCATTGTCTAAAAATAGATCCCAGCCAAAGCAACTTGGTGGATGCCTGTTGCCTCACCCCATCATTCCCCTGCATAAACACGGCCCAGAACAAAGTTTATTGGGTCCTTGTTTGCACAGACGCTCCTGGCTGGACTGCACCAGTTGTCCTGGTGTGCACCAGGCAAGGTGCCAGGCAAGGATGGGCCAGAACGAGCTGCCAGGCAGTGGGGCAGGAGAGGCAGATCAGGCAGGGAAGAAAGGGCGCCTTCAGTGGCAATCACACAGGCCCAGGCCTGACCTAGCACCCTCAGTTGCTCCCAGAAGCCCACAAGGAACATATGCTGCCCTCCCTTGCCTCACGCTTCCTCTCCAGTAGCTGAAGAACTCTCCACTACTCATCTAATCACCCTTAAGGCCACCATGCAGATTCTGGTAGTGGATAGAATCACAGAGTTGGAAGGGGCCTCCAGGGTCATGGAGTCCAACTCCCTGCTCAGTGCAGCATTCCCTAAACCATCCCAGACAGATGTAGATCCAGTCTCTGCTTGGAGACCTCCAGCCAAGGAGAACCCATCACCTCCCATGGCAACCTCTTCCACTGACTGATCGTCCTCACTGTCAGGAGGTTTTTCCTAGTATCTCATCTGCATTGACTCCCTTGAAGGTTCATCCCATTGTTTCTAGTCCTCTCATCTTGTACAAGTGAGAATAGGGACGATCCCTCTGCACTGTGATGACCATTCAGATACCTGAAGAGCACTATCATGTCTCCTTTCAATCTTCTCTTCTGTAGGCTAAACATTCCTAGATCCTTCAACCCTTCCTTGTAGCACATGGTTTCCAGACCACCAACAACTTTGGTAACCATTGGATCCCACAGTTTAACTCCATGCTTCTTGAAGAAATGCTACCTTCTGTCCACCAGGATTCTTCCGACACGCCTCGTCTCACTGAGTGGCTGCCATAGTGGGAGAAGAACCAGCCTGTTCCAGTTCCTTTGCCCAATGGGCAAATGCCTGTCATGTCTGCCCTCACCCAGCCCATTCCCCAGACTAGAAGCCTGCCCCTCTCCCCCCACACATGCCTTGTGGTACCTGTCACTGCCCCATTGCACCCTGGGACAGCTGTCCCAACTGTCACTTACCTTTCTGACAGTTACTGGAAGTCCAGCAGCGGTACTCCAGGGGTGCCCCAAGGCTGGTCTGGGTCTGGACGCAAGGCTTCTCCACATCCAGAATGCCAGGGCAGATGTCAGCACACTCCTCTGCCGGTTTATTGTGTAGGATGATGTTCTGCTCCAGGGAATGCGGGGGCTGCAAGAGGCCCCAGTCGATGGTGGAGATGTGGCAGAGCTCCTGGTTTCGCTCAATGCGCACTGAGCCGTTCAGGATGTTGGTCAGGCCATGCAGGCCGATGTCCCGCAGGTGTGGCATCTCGAAGATGACCAGAGCGTAGTTGAAGAAGAGGCTGGTCCCCCGGATGACTGAGAGGTTAGGGAAGAGGTCCCGTAGGCTCTCCAATCCGTAGACACGGAAGAGGAGCAGGTACTCGGTGACCATGAGCAGGCGGGGGAAGCTGAGGTGCCTGAAGTCCTCACTGCTGGTGGTGAACATCAGCAAGATCTGAAGGCTGCCCTCAATGACCGTGCAGTTCTCCAGCTGTCTCAGCTGGGAGACGTCCAGGCGGATGTCCATGCTCTCGCAAACTGCCACAGAGAAGCAGACACGGGGAGGGGGTCAGCCTTGGTGGCTTTAAGGAAGGGTTGGGCAAATTCATGGATGAAAGGTGTATCAATGGCTACTAGAATGAATGCCTAAGTATATCTTCCAGGCTTGGGGAACAAGCAGGTGGCCTCTAAGGCCATTTGCTGGGATTGGAGAGCAGGAGGCTTGCCCTTGTGGTCTCTGCTTGAGATGCCCATGGGCAATTGGTGGCCACTGTGTGAGACAGGATGCTGGACCTGTGGGGCTGTGGCCTGATCCAGCAGGGCTCCTCTGAGGTTCTTAAGTGTCCCCTTCAGCCTGGCACAGGCAGCCATGGAAGGAAAGGGCGTGTTTCCCCAGGACAGTTCCTAGCCACTTGCAACGCTCCGTGTTCTGCCTGCTGACTGACGTTTTCACTGCAGACCTTCCATCTCAGTCTACTGTCTGAGGAGCTATAAGAGGAAGGGGTCACTTGTGGGACTCCAGTGAACCCTGCCTGCCCCACAGCACCAGGCCTAGTTCCAAAGCTCTGGATGAGGAGACCCAGAAACCTGAGAGAATGGACATATCTGAGCACTTCCTGCCCCTTCTTGGCACCAGACTGGAGGCCCGAGCCGGCAAACGTCATGGTGCCCAGAGAGAACAGAAGCTCCAAGCGCTGGGCAAGCTCAGAGGCAGGTTTCAGACCCTTTGCCCTCCTTGAAGATGAGGAGAAAACTGGGTGGAGCCCAAACAGCCACCTGGGCTTCGACTGCACTGTCCCAGCGCCCTGCATGTTTGGCTGGCCACTTTAAGACCGCAAAGACCTCTGAGCTCCACAGGACTTAAGGCTCAAGGATTTGGCCTCAAGAAGACAGGGAGAAAGAAAATCCAGGAACTGGAGGGAGGCTGAAAGAGGACTCGTTTTTCCTCTGAGGAATTTGCTTGAAACTCACCAAGAGGAATCGGATCCCAGTCCGCTGGAGTGAGACCTCCAAAGAAGATGGAGACCTTGGTGCTGAAGACACTTTGTTCCCCCATGGAGTCTTTGCTGTCCTTTTCTCAGGAAACCCATTCTCAAAATAAGTTACGTGTGCTTGGCTTCTCGCAACACAGACATTTTTTAAACATGAAGTGGCAACAAATGGGGCTTTTATAGCTGTTGTCACACTGAAAGGCTTAATCCAGCTTCAGCCCACTTTCAGAGTGAGAGAACACATCAGCAAAGTGATGAGCTGTTTACGTTCAGTGTTATCCACAGTGATCCATGCTCTGGTAACCTCCAGATTGGACTACTGTAATGCACTCTACCTGGGGCTGCCCTTGAAGATGGTTCGGAAGCTGCATCTGGTGCAGAATGTAGCTGCTAAACTGCTGACCGGGACAGCTGGCCGGACGCACATCATGGCAGTCTTAAGAGTTACATTGGCTGCCAATTCACTACCGAGCCCAATTCAAGGTGTCAACTCTGACTTATAAGGGCCTAAATGACTTGGGTCTGAAATATCTAAAGGCACACCTTCTCCCATATTGACCTTCCCATGCCCTAAGTAGTAAAAGTGGTGGGCACCCAGGAGAGGGCCTTCTTAGCGATGGCCCCCAGGCTATGGAATAGTCTCCCTCTTGAGGTGCGTAAGGCCCCTCTACTGTATGTGTTTAGGAAGGCAGTGAAGATGCAATCTTAGTTCTGGTCTTTGGTGAAATGGGAGTATACTGCCTCTTCCCATTTTACAGAGCCAGTTACTGTTTTAATATATGTCTGATTTTAAATGTTGTCACCATCCTGAGACCTTCAGGTTTAGGGCGAGATAGAAATATAAATAAATAAATAAATAAAATTCACTTTTGGGACAGATAATGTGGAAATAAAAATACTAGTCTCTTTTGATGTGTTCTCTTGCTCTGAAGGTAGACTGAAGGTGGATTAAACCTTAGGTGTGACAACAGTCTCTTACTTGCACCCTTCACTTTCTGCATGTTTCTTTGCCTTAGTTCCGCAGACTGAAATTCTCTAACCAGGGAAAACCCCTTCCCAGGAGCGACGCCGAAAGGGAGACAGACAGGCCCATCCGTTACCTGCAGGGATCGTGGCTTGCTATTTCTCCACATCTTCCAAGGTGAGCAGAGAAGGGGCAGGAGACTCAGCCTGGCACCACCCCCTTCAGCCACCTGCCCATCTCTATCCAGGGCCAGGA
Organism: Aspidoscelis tigris stejnegeri; assembly: GCA_023333525.1. Classification (NCBI taxonomy): domain Eukaryota; kingdom Metazoa; phylum Chordata; class Lepidosauria; order Squamata; family Teiidae; genus Aspidoscelis; species Aspidoscelis tigris. The sequence goes on along the minus strand of JALMGA010000027.1, from coordinate 5,041,015 downwards.
TAACCCTAACGCATGAGAGACCTTTGTTTTCAGCGGTGGAGGCACAGAGGGAACGGAGCTATTTGATCAGCTGTGTCAACAGAGCCCGGCCAGTCCCCGTACGCGCCAGGGCCATTCTCCAGTGCTTGTTTAGATGGCAAAGAATGGTTGGGACTCGAGGGAACACACAGGTGCGAGAGAGCCGCCGCCCTCCACCCGGCACGAGCGTTTGCGATGGTATACAAGTGTAGTAAGCTGGCTGGTGGTGGTCCTACCTACCCTGGTTGAGAGATACAAGAGATGGTCCTCACTCCGTCCAAGCGCCGCCTGGCCATCGGGCCCCTCTGGAAGCAGCAAGCGTGCAAGGCCTCTCTTGGTCGGCCACCTGCCCACATTTGTGCCCTTCCCCTGTGCCACACGCATGTGAAACCTGCATTTTCCCCTTAGATGCCACATGGGTGCCCAAAGGGCCCTTGAGAGGAAAAACTCAGGTGTTAGCCAACCTCAGACACTCCACCTGTCACTCCACTGGCCTGCTGCTGTCACCTGCACATGCCAGGCGCGTAACAAGATGCTGGACAAGAGAGAGTCAGGCCAGCAAGGAGAGACAAGGCTCCCACCTCTTCCGGCAAGTGCAAGGCCTCTGGATGAGAAGTCCCAGGGCTCTCACGCCCACATGGCAGGGATTCCACTTCGAAGGCAGCAATCTCCCCCTCACCCTCCCATCTTGCCAGTGGGCAGAATACCCCACACAAGAGCCAGGGGCAGAGAGGAAACTTCCTGTCCCCGGCAGACGCTTTCCTGCTGGCAACCAAAGGCAGCCACTGCAAAGCACCTTTCCAAAACTCTGAAGGGGCCTTCAGGTGTTGGGCACCTCCTGGCTGACAAAGCTTTGCCGTGACTAGCCCAAGGTCACCCAGCTGGCTTAATGGGGGAGTGCAGAATCACTCCCCCATTATCCAGTATTCCCAGATAAGAGTCCAATTCCTCAACCACTAGACCAAATTTGGCTAACAAATAAAACTGAAGCCCTGGACTGGTTGCACTGGGCCACCTTCCTGGTGGGCAGCCTGGTGAGTTGCAAGGCACTGGGAACCTGAGAGGTGCCCCTCCGTCTGGCCATCATTCCTTCCACCCGGGAGCTGGCAGAAAGTCACACCTGCAGCAGAAACTGTCTTGTCTACACACAGCCTGGATCAGGAGCCGAGGAACAAGCAAACCTGTGTTTTGGTTCTCCTCTGTTTGACAACAGAGAGTTTCTTTCTTACTCAGCCCATAAATCCAGCCCAGGCAATACAAGGCAGTCTGGCTCTTCTCTGTGCTTCCCTCTCACCCACAACTTCACTGACCTTCCCAACCGCTTGATGATCCCCAACGCTTCCACTCACCAGGCCAGTCTCTGAGAGCAGGAACCAAATCAGGCTGAGCTGAATGGTCCCATGGAAGAGGCTGAGGTGCGGCGAAGGTCAAAGGTCCAGGCTTAAGGCCTGACTAGCCTTCCCTAGGTGGCCTGAGAGGTGAGGCTGCTCCTTCAGCTTTCGAGGCGATCTGGTACCCTCCACTCCTTCACAGAACAGCTTCAGGGGCCCATCGCCCCATCCCCACCCGGGGTAGAAGCTGGCGCACTGCCCCCTCCCTCCTCAGGGCAGCTCTGAAGGACTCCCCTTGCTTGGACTTTAGGTTCACCTTCATGGTGTTTCTCCTAACAAGAGACGAGAAGCACCGATAACTGGCTCGAAAGTGCGCTGCAAATGAAACGTCGGCCAGGAATCCCTTTTTCACAGAAAAGCCATTCAGACCATTAACACACTGACACATTTTGTCCAAATCTTATTTGAAAAGAAATGCATTCGAGGCTATGAATAAATGGAGGTGGATCATTTCCCCCCATTAATCCAGAGTCATTAATTAGCGTATATCAACACACAGTTGATTAGCTGAGTGGAATATTCCATGTTTAAAACAGAAGGAGTTTGCATCCAGTGCCAACGGATCTTCTCCTTCCTGTTGATCTGCTTTTTAAAAAGGCTCCAAATACCCAAGGAAAAGGGGCTACCAGCACCTCCCCTCCACACACAGCCCTCTGTCCTCACACATGCTTCATTTCCACCAACCACCCCTGTGCCCTCTGGCCCATCTCTTGCCTCAAGAGACCACCAGCACCTGCAAAGGGACAACCGTCTTTGCCCACACAAGTTATATGCCAGGAGCCGACCAGTTTGGTGGGAACTTACTTTCCGCTGCAGCTGGCGGTGCAGGGATCAGCCAGAAGGTGCAAAGGATGAGCAGCACTTCCTTTGTGTGCAAGGAGGCCTGCAGCTCCATGTTCCACAGAGAGCCCACTTCCCGAAAGCAACAGAAAGCAAACAGAACACCCGCTCACATCCTGCTGCCTGGCCGGGGGAAAAGGTTGGCAGTGCCGGTCTCCTAGCCAGAAGCCTCCCAACTTCCAGTCTCATGGCAGGCTGAGCAGGGAGGGTGGGGTGATGCACTCCGTTCACCGTCAGTGCTGCTGCTTGCTGAGGAAGGACACCCCGGTCAGCATCCTCCTCCTGTGATGTCCCTCACCTGTGCACCAAGCACAGGAGGCACCCTGGCCGCTGAGGCAGGTGGAGGGAGGGAGGGAGGGAGGGAGGGAGGGAGGGAGGGGGAAGGGAGGAGCTCCTTGGCCCCTGACACCTGCCCGCCCGGCTTGGCAGAAAGCAGAAGTTTGGCCCATTGTCGCTCGGGGGCCTCAGAACCAGAGCTGGACAGGTGCCAGGAGCCTGTTTTGCACTGTTATTTCAAAATATTTAGCCTGACAACTGATGCAAGGTGAGGTTGGCTGAAGAAACTCGCTTCTCTTCTTGTTTGGGAAATAAGAGAAGAACAGGAGAGAGGCAGCCTGGGGGGTGGGGGTGGGGGAGATAAATAACCCCAGAACAGCCCCCAAAAGTGGGAAGCACAAAAAAGCAACTGCCTGGAGCCAGCAGCAATTCTTCCCCGGTCAGGCCAGGCAGGGGCTGCAGATCTGGGATTACGGGCAAAATCTGGGTAAGAAAACCGAGGAGGGGTGGCAAGATCTGTTTGCCTCCTCTGCCAGCCACACACCTGGTTTGCCACCTGTCTTTCTCGGCAGCTTTGCTGCTTCCTTCCCAAGCGCCGTTTGGGAAGGAGGCTTTGCTGGGGACCCTGTGTCAAAGCAAAAGAGAGCAGCCTAGATGTGGCCACGAAGGCAAGGAACCTTCCAAGAGAACACAGAACCAGGGTGGTTTCTTCCTGAAACAAAAAGTCCCAAGGATTCGTGGCTTCTAGGCTCCCCAGGACCAAGAAAAATGGCCTTTGATCTGACATGGTCCTGAATGTCTGGGGAACAGCACCTGTTGGGCCATCGAGGGAAACCCAGTGGTGCAGAAAGAAGCACACAGATGCTGCCCACTGGTCAAGCCGTCAAAAGGTCCCTTCTTCCTCGCAGTCCATCTTCTCAGGACAGCCAGAAGCAATTGGAAAGCGCGTAAGGGATTATCATGGAAGGAAAAATGTTTTTCAAAAGCTGTTGAATGTGGCAAAGTCTCAAGTCTTCCCCCCACATCCTGATGGTGACTTTGCAGAAGCAAGAAGAAACCAGACACTTCTAGTCTCTGTCTCAAGCTTGGGGCGGAGGATCGAAAGCCCAGGCCCGTCCCCCTTTGCTGCTGTTCCAGGTCCCAAGTCAGGACAGCTGGGGGAGTCCTGGTGGGGCCCAAAGTCACAGCGATCTTGAATGCAACAAACGCTTCGGAACATTTTCCCTGCTTGCACTTTCTCTCCAAAAAGCACTTCGCTGAGAGACAGGCTGAGCTTGGAAGCCTGCAGCAAGGGAAGGCCTCCAGGCATTTTCACTGCAGCTGGTAGTTCACCTGTTGCTCTCTGGGGGCTGTTCTTTTGATTAGAAAAACCAGCTTCCCGTTTTGTTTTAAACATTTCAACAGCATCCTGCTGCTCTACCGAGATTTGCTTTCTGGCTTCGTTCTTCCCATGTGTCAACCGCTTTGTGAAGCCAGAGGAATCACTGAGCTCCCAAACCCAGCATGTTGGCACCTCTAACAAACGGGGCTTCCTTCCCAATGTCCCTAGGCAGCATCCTCGATCCCAGCTCAGGGGCCTTTCTCTGCTGCAAAACCCCAGGCCAAAAGACCTCCCTCTGGCTGTTATCTCAGGATGCTGGCACCTGGGCAGCCCAGGAGAGGGCGCAGGGCAGACGTCACCAAGGAGGTTGGAGTGGGGCTGAGCCAGGGGAACTAGGTGCCACTTTGCATCCTGTGGTCTGCCTGGGAAGCGCCGAACTAGCAGTGGAACCAGGAAGGAGCTGAGGGGCCAATAGAGGCATACTCTTTTGCTCATGGGCAAACCCCACAGCACACAGGAGGTGCCAGGGCAACCCCAGCAGAGGGGCTGGCAGAGACTCCTTCTGGATCTGCAGGATTGTGGCGTAGGGGGACAGGATTCAGCCTCAACTGCGTCCAGGGCAGTTTTATGAAAGACCTGGATGAGGGAGTCAAAGGGATGCTGGTCAGATTTCCAGATGACGCAAAGCTAGGAGGGGTTGCTAACACTAGGGAGGAGAAGGAGGGAACTCAAAAAGATCTAGATAAGCTTGAACAGTGGGCTGAAACTAACAGGATGATATTTAATAGGGACAAATGCAAAGTCCTACATCTGGTAAGAAAAATGGTAGAAACAAGTACAGAATGGGAGGAATCTGGCTGAGCAGCAGAATGAGTGAAAAGGATCTGGGTGTCCTGGTTGATCACAGGATGAACATGAGTCAACAACGTCATGCAGCTGCAAAAAAGGCAAACATCATCCTAGGATGCATTAGGAGTATTAAGTCTAGATCATGAGAAGTAATTATCATGTGTGGGCTGGAAACCAAGTTCTACGAGGAGCGGTTGAAGGATCTAGGAATGTTCAGCCTACAGAAGAGGAGACTGAGAGGAGACATGATCGTGATCTTCAAGTCTCTGAAGGGCCATCACAGTGCAGAGGGATCGTCCCTACTCTCACTTGCACAAGATGGGAGGAGGAGAAACAAGGGGATGAAACTCCAAGAGAGTCAATACAGATGAGATATTAGGAAAAATTTCCTGACAGTGGGAGCGATCAGTCAGTGGAAGAGGTTGCCACGAGAGGTGGTGGGTTCTCCTTCCCTGGAGGTCTTTAAGCAGAGGCTGGACCTACATCCGTCTGGGATGGTTTAGGAAATCCTGCAGTGAGCAGGGGCTGGACTGGATGACCCTGGAGGTGCCTTCCAACTCTATCATTCTATGATTCTCAGGCCAAGCTAATGGCAGCCTTTCAGCAGGCGCCACAGTGGCGAGAATGGCTTTTCTCACCTTTAGTCTCTGCTCTCTTCTTGCAGGCTTTGCCAGCTTGGACTAAAGCGCCCTCTGCTGTCCAATTCCCAACACTCCCCATGCACCACTGCCCCCCCACACCCACACCCTGCCAGATCTCTGTAACTTTTTTCTCCAAAGATTATGGTTAGAAAAAGCAACTACAGAAGCTTAGAGAATTTGAGACTACAAACAGCATGATTCTCCAGCAGACCAGCCTTGCAAGTCTCCCATGCGTGTCTGAAAGGAAGGGTCCTGTCCCAGGTCCCCTTTGCGTCCCCCTCACCCCAGTTTCTCTCCACCCCAAGCCCACGACAGCGGGAAACTGAATTAATCAGCTGAAGCCCATTAGGCTCTTCAAAGCAGTGCAGTTTATACATCAGAGCTCACAGGAGTGAAATTCAGGGGAAATGCAGGGTCTCGTTTTCTCGCCTTTTAAAGACACTGTTTGTCCTTGTTCTGGAGCATTGCGAGAGTGGATGGGGGGAGCTCCCCTTAGGCAGCCCCAAAGGGGTCTGCAAACTCCCTCCTCCAGAAGGGATTAAAAGGCACCAGTGAGAGTTGCATGCAGGAGGGGAGCCCTGCCCAGCTAGGAAGCAGCAGGCCTTTGAAGGGGAATGGGCATCCCTTGCCACTGGCTCTTCTTCTGAGCACAGCAGGGCTCTCCAACGACCGCCAGATGTTGCAAGGTAGGAAGCGGTTAGCATGGTTGCGCTGTGAAGGCAAGAGAGGGATGGCAGGCCCCTTCATTCTCTTCTCTCCTTCCTTCCTTCTTTCCTTGGGCTCCAGGCTGGATCTGCAGACGTCCCCCACAGTCCTGGGCAGGCAGATCGGGGCTGCCCTGCGCTTGCCTCCTCTGGGGAGCCAGGGGCCCGTGTCCAAAGGGCAGTTCCGTCTGGCCACCCGCTCAGGAGCAGCTGCTTCTTCGCCTGCGGAGCAGGGCCCCGGGGCTCCTGCCCTCCTCTTCCTGGTCGCTTTCACAGCCACGCTGTTGGGACAGATAGAGGAGGAGGAAGAGGAGGAAGGGCTGGCTGTCCTCACCTGGCGCTTGGAGGCGCTTAGGAGGTCCTGGGGCTCACAAGGAATGGGTGGCACAGGGAGGAAGTGTTTCCTGGAAAGGCAGCAGCCCCTTGCCTGTGAGGAAGAGGGGCTGCAGGGGGGCTTCCTCCATCCCCATGGGAAGCTGCTCCTGGAGCGGGACTCACCAGGCTATCATCCTCTTTCTTCTGCCGGCACAAGAGGCCCATCTGGCAAAGCCGGTTACATGCTGACACCATGTGATAGGAGAGCTGAAAGGGAGAGCAGAAGCACAGAGAAGTCAGGAAGGGGGAGTCTGGGGGCGCCTCCTACCCTCCGGCTTCACCCCGGCCCCCTCCAGACAGAGGCAGGGGCACTTGCCTTCCACTTCCTTCTTGCGTTAAACCTGCGGAAGTTCTTCATGTTGATGGAGGAGCGGCTGCGCTTGGCGGCCTGCTTCCGCGTCAGGGGCTGGACAAAGAGGAAACAAACAGCTGCAGTGGCTCTGAGCGACCCTGAAACCTGCCCGGCTTGCCTGACCAGGATCCAGCATGGCCCTTGGGGTGCTCCAGAAGAGCTCCACCGGCACCCAGAAAGCCCGGGGGATGGTTCTTGCCTCTGACCCTTTGCCCGCTTGCCCTCATGCCCGCTGCCAGCTTCAACGCCTGCCTCTTAGTCCCATGGGCTGTCCGCACCTTCCCTTCCCCTCCCGCCCTCAGCCTCACCTTGATCCAAGGGTGGACCAGGCTCTCGGCTGCTGTCATCCTGCTTCTGAAAGAGAGAAAGGTGGATTGTCCCTGCTTTAGGCCTTGCATGGGAGGTGGAGGGGGCCTCCACGGCCAGAGGGACTCGAGGGCGCTGGGCCAGAACAGCTCCCATTTCCCACGCAGGCAGCTGGGCTGAAGACAGCAACACCCCCCCACCCCCCGCAAGTCTCTGCTGCCGCTGCTGCTGCTACGACTGTCAAGGGATGCCTGGAAGGAGTGAGAAAGCCTTACGCAGAATCCTTCACCAGGAGCTGCTGTATGAAGTCCTTGGCCATCTCCGAGGTTTGGCTAAAGTACTTGGCCTCGAACTCATAGGTACCAGAAACAATGTTGGTGAGCGTCTCTGCATCCGTCTCCCCCTGGAAAGGAGACATTCCGCTCAACCTGCGCGAGGCAGAGAAGGACATGAGGGCGCGTCACTCGAAGCTTCCCACAAACACCCTCCGTCTCTCTGAACCTTTACCGCCTTCTTGAAGGACCCTAATAAACCAGAGCACCCGATCCCAGAATCAACGTGTCCTCTGGAGATCACCCAGAGGACCCAGCGCTGAGGTCCCACATTCTCCAGTTCTGACCGAGACGGCGGCAAGATCCACCTGGGCCCTTTGAGGCCTGGATGGAGGGTGTAAGGATCACAACTCTCTGGTCCCTCTGAGTGCTTGTTCTGGGGATATGAACGTATACCCAACAAAGTTGGAATTTGTACAAATAGGTACAAATTCCGACATTTGCAGACAAATCAAATTGGGCCTATATCTGTAGGCCTATTCATTTGTGAATTGGATATTCAGGTTTCCGTCAATGTTTGGGTGGATATCGGATCCCCTCCTGGGCCTCCCCCGCCCCCATGGGTCCTGTAGCACCACTTACCTGCTTCCACCACTGCCAAATCTTCCTCCTAGGCCTTCTGGTTATATGTGTATGTCTGTTTTGGCTTCTGGAAGGCCTATTTCAGCCTCTGGAGAGTGCCAAAATAGGCCTGGAGATGCCACCGGAGGCCTCCTGCCCACCTCCCACGGAAGCAATGAGGAGGACAGCTAAGTGTGAGGGCAGGAAGGAAAGAGGGGAGGTTGCATTTGTTTCATCCACAAACACTTGTTTGCATATTTGTGCATGAATACAAAACTCCCCACATTCACGGGGGTGGGATTTGGCCAAAGATGGCTTTGTGCACACCCTTAGCTTATTCAGATGCTGAAACGGCAGAGAGGCAGGAGAGCTCTTCCCGTATCTCTCTTCCCACTTAGCTCTTCATGTGAGCTTACCTTGAATTGCCATCTTCAGCTCTTGTGTTTTCAAGAACGCACAAAATGGCAGGCTACTGGACCATTTTCTGGGCTCATGAAAACATCCGCAGGTGGAAACATCAACAATTTCCTTCTCTTCCCTGGTTCCAAGGATAAAGTCCTTCGAAAACTTCATTTGAGCAGGATAAAACGGGAACCGCTTGCTGCCCCTCCTGTGCTCAGGCAGGCTGTGGTACTTACAAGACGTAGGTGATCACCCCAATGCTCCTAGGAGAAACAGGCAGGCGGGCTCAGAACCCCCACCAAGCTTACCTGCCTAGTGGCCCACCCAGGGAGGTTGAGAGCGCCAAAAGGAGGGGAGGGAGGGTGCCAGGCTCCCCCACCCAAGGTCGGCACCCAGCAGCAGGCCACACCACAGCACTTACCACATGTCTGTTGCCAAACTCAAAGCCTCGTAGTTGATGACCTCAGGAGCTGAAGAGGAGGAAACGGCGCTTGTGAGAGGAGGAGGCCCATTCCGAAAAAGGGACGAGGGATGCTGGGTTAAGTTTACTGGTCTAAAACAGGCATCTAATCTCATTCTGGACTCATCCCGGCCCTTTCCTCTAGACCATCTCCCCAAGTAAGAAAGAAACACATCTGCAGCTGGAAGCAAAAAGAGTCTGGAAGAGGCCAGAGGCAAATCACAGTTGCCCTTCCCCGCCCAGCAACCGCTGCAGATCCGACCATGCTGCTGAGGCAGCAGGAAGATCAGCCCGGCAAGGCCTCCTAGGGACGAGGGATGGGCCCAAATGGGTCCCCTTGGAATGTGGTGGGATCCTACTCGATCCGAATGTATGAATCTGCCTGAATATCTGATAGAAACACATACGTATCCGATACGTATCCCGTAATATATCTGCTCTGAAAGCGTCAAATCTGCCCTGAATCCACTTTGAATCCACTCTCAATCCACGCCGAATGCACTCTGGATCCATTCCACACCTCCCCATTTCACAAATGTTCTGAAACATTCATATGAATACGAACGTCAATGTACAAACGTCGTGATGTTCAATTCATACACGAATTCGTACGAATATCAAATGCTACAAATATTCACGTGCCCCCTACTAGGGACTACTAGCCATAGAAGCTGTTTGGGAAAGGGGCCTCCGAAATCTCTCCCCCAAAATAAAAAAATGCAGCCCTGATATGCAACCCCCAGCCCCTGGTTGCCTCTAGGCCCACTGCCAGGAGCCTTCCTGAGCCAAGGTGAGGCACACGCCTGGGGACGCAGCTCCTCACTTACCAATGTACTGCGGAGTCCCACACAGACTTTTGTAGGTCACGCCTTCTTCCAGCTTTTGTGCCAGACCAAAGTCAATGATCTTGATGGTGGGGTTGGGTACATCCTTCTGAAACAGCATTATATTCTCTGGCTGTAGAAAAGAATAGCAAACATGCCAGGCTAAGTGCTGAGGGCGACCCAGAGGCCTGTCCTGCCCTCCGTGTTTCAAGGCGTCCCCCTCAGCCGCCATCAGCCAGCACAGAAGAGTTTGACATATTTATCCACTGGAAGCATTTAGACTTCTTCGCTGGCTGTTTACAATGAAAGGCCTGGAGCCAGGTCCAGATGGCTCTGCAACCCCTCCGTGCCTGCCACTCCTGACGGTCCTTGCTCTTCTATCCATAAGGTCTGTTGGTGCCCAGACTTTCCAGCTCCTTCATAAGGAAGAAGGCCCAAGGCCATGAGCCAGGATGCCGACCTCTGCCACTTGCAGTCCTTCCAAAGGGGTGGAAGCCTTCAGGATACCAGAATGGCTCAAACCAAGGGCCCCAACTCTGTGCCCAGAGGACCCCCAGGAGGAGAGGAAGAAGAGTTGGCTTTTCTACCCCACTTTTCTCACCCATTCAAGGGGACTCAAAGCGGCTGACAAAGCTTTCTGATCTCCCTACAACAGGCACCCTGTGAGGTTGGTGGGGCTGTGAGAGCTCAGAAAAGAGCTGTGCCTAGCCCAAGGTCACCCAGCTGGCTTTGTGGAGAAGTGCAGAATCAAACCCAGTATTCCCAGATAGAAGTCCAGCTCCCCAACCACTAGATCACCCACAAACTGTCTAAGACTGCACTCCAAAGCAGGTAGAGCCGATCCTCAAGACTCCTCAAGGACCCTCCGCACCTGTGGAGCTTCATGTGGACTCGTCTGACTCCTGGGATTCAGCGCCTCTTGGCCAGGACCCTCCAGGCTAGTTGCCTCCTCCTCATGCAGAAAGTCAACAGCTCACCTTCTTAGCCATGTTTTCCTCCCTCTGCCTGTGATCCTCCAACCCCTTTGGACTTGTTCTGCTTTCTCCTTTTCTCTTCTAGCCATGTGGCACTTCCTCCAGCCAGCCCACAACCCGCCAGAGATCTCCCAAGATAGCATCTGCTGCTCGCAGCACAGCAGCTTAGACCTCCAGGCCAGGCCCATCTCCAGGCCCTGGGGGGAAGCTGCGGCCGGCCGGCTGTGAGTTCCCCAAGGCTCTGACACGGGACGAGGAGGAGCACCGTGGTCCAAACCAGAGATCTACAGCTACAGCATGATGGGAAAGGAAAGCGGGGGGGGGGGGGAAGCACTTCACAGAACATGGGGTACCTTGAGGTCGAAGTGAGCGATGCTGCAGGAATGCATGTAGGCCACGCCCTGGAGGATCTGTTCCATGAATGGAATGGCTTCAGCCTCTGTCAGCATCTCCTTCTCAGCGATGAAGTCAAATAGTTCACCCCCGTGGATGCTAAGGAGAAGAAAGCGAGTCCTGCGAGCCTTTGCTCCGCAACATCTGTCCTAGGACATTTAGGACAGCCCGGGCAATGTCAATGAGACTGCAGATGTCGTTTCCTTCAGCTCCGGGGAACCAGGGACATTCAAGGACAGGGAGAGCATCAGAAACCCCCCCCCCCACTCCTTTTGAGACGGCCAGTGCCCTTACTGCAAAGTCCAGTGAGAAGCCAGAGGTTTGCCAGCTGGCTGGGGGCAAAACAAACAGGTATATGAGCTGCCCAGGGGTGAAGCCCTAACCCGCCCCACTGGCTTGCTGTCAAAATCAGAGAAGCAAAGCAAAGCAAACAAGTTCCCGGAGAGCGGGGAGAGAATTAGGCAGCCGCTGGACCCAAGAGCCAGTGCACAGATGAGGTGCCGGCTCAGCGCGCATAAGAGAGGAACCGGGCCCCTCTGGACAAGGCTCACAGCACTCACAGCTCCAGGATGAGGACCACCTCGGCTGTGCTGGTGAAGACGTCGTGAAGGCGCATGACGTTGGGGTGCCTCAGCTGCCGGAGGATGCCGATCTCGCGCTCCACCTGCTCCCGGTCCAGTCCCAGGCGGCTCCCTTTGCGCCTTCTCACCTTCACAGACTTAGCGGCGTAGAGGTGTCCCGTGCTCCGCTCCCGGCAGCGCTTCACTACCCCAAAATGCCCACTGGAGTGGGAGGGGGGAAAAGCACCAGGCATAAAAAAGCTTGGAGAAGCCGCCCGAGGCTTTGAATCTCCCCCTCACCCAAAGGGAAGAAGAGGAAGACCCAGAAACGGCAACATGGACTCCCGGCCCCACCAGGGGAAAGGCAGGCTCAGGAGCAGAGGAGGAGGCAGGAGGCCCTGAGGACTCAGGCTCCTCACCTGCCCAGCTGCTCCAGCAGTTCGTAAGTCTCTTCCACGCTGCAGTGGGGAAACGCAGTCCCAGGGCCTGACCTGGGCCCAGGCAGTGGGTCATCCGTGGCGCTCCCAAAGACCTCGTCGTCCTGCGACTCCTGCAGAGAGCGGAAGCCAAAAGACCAGAGAACCTTGGGGGAAGCGCAGTGGAGACGAGGCAGGAGGCATCGTGGCAGAGACAGACACCCACAGTGGAAACGCGCTGGATAAGGCTCCCTGAGTGCTTTCACCATCCAGCCTTGGGTGCCGGGATACGAAGAAGAGTTGGCTTTTCTACCCTGCTTTGCTCACCCATTTAAGGGGACTCAAAGCAGCTGACAAACCTTCTGTTCTTCTCCCCACCACTGACACCCGACGAGGTGGGTGGGGTTGTGAGAGCTCAGAAGAGAGCTGTGACCAGCCCAAGGCCACCCACCTGGCTTCACAGAGGAAGACGAAACTGGCTCACAAACTGGCTAAGGGAAGCTGCTCTTACCTGCTTGTTCTGCTCACTTCTGCAGCCTATGTGTGTTGAAAACCCTCCCCAGGGGAAAGAGGCCTATTCCAAGCCCAGACCTAGTCCAGAGGCCTTACAGTTGCCCCTAGGGTGAGGAGAACCACAAGGGGACAGAAGGGGCGAGATGGGTGCCTGACGCTCACCTTGGTATCTGTCGCTGGGTTGCCCCCATGGCCATCGGTGGGGACCTCGGCCCTACCACCATCCGCCATCCTCTGCAAGAGAAAGAGCAGTGGCCCTGGGGCGGCTGCACCACTGCGACCACGATCGCTGCCTCCTCTGGGGAAGGGACGCCACCTTCCTCCCAGCCCAATCAAGCAAGAGGCAGAGGAAGGCGGGGAGGAGGTCCTTGGCACCGGAGAGCCATCTCGGGGGAAATGCATGTTTACAGCAGGATTCTTCCCGCCCGCCCGCCGCCCCCACGCACAAATATTTTGGACTCTCAGCCCACCCTCGCCGGCCAGGCGCCCGATCAGCAGCAGAGCTTGACCAGGAGCCAGATTCCAGCAGGAGGGGGAGGGGAGGAGACACCCATCGGCCTGGCACCGCCCAGAAGCCGCACCCTAAGTTCCAGGCAGAGGCCGAGCCCCCTCGGGGGATCCCCGCCGGGAGGCGGCGGCCCATCGGTCAGTCCCTCGGGGGCTGCTGCTCTTCCTGCTCCGCGCCGAAGCGCCGCAGGCAGAGCCCCGAAGTTCGGGCGCGATGCAAACAGCCCCTTTGCGGTTACTCCTTCTGCCCGGAGCTCCGCAGACCCTCCGCTGGCCCCTTCCGCCTTCCCTCTCAGGAGGGCACCAACCTGCCCTGCCTCTGCTGCTGCGTCCGTCACCAGCCGCTTCTTCCTGCTGCTGGGGCCGCCGCCAGGAGGCACAGCACTGCCCGGGCTGGGAGGCGGGAAGGGGTGGGGCTGCGCTGCAGGCAGGGCACACCTGGAAGGGGGACGCCCGAGTGAGCCCCATCCCTGGAGCTGGAGGAGCCGTGGCAGCGCCGGCAGCGCCCAAAGCCTCCCTCCCTCCCTCCCTCCCCTCAGCCCTGGCACGGCAGCCACGAACACCAGACCGGTCGCTCTGGACGACGTGTGTGCGCGCACCTGTGCCCAACGCACCTGAAGCAGGACCCTGCGGGCTGAAACCCGACGACACGCGGTCGCTGCTCGGGCTGCTCCTTTTGGGGGAAGCGGTTTTTAAAGACAGCCCGGCGTCCCCCCCCCCCGCCCCCCAGGCGCTTCCCCAGCGATTTCCTCCCTCATGCTACTAGACTGAAGGCAGAACAGCTAGAGGAGTTTGCTTTTCTGCCCCGCTTCTCTCACCCATGGAAGGGGACTCAAAGCGACTGACAAGCCTGTTCTTCTCCCCACAACAGACACCCTGTGAGGCAGGTGAGGCTGTGAGAGCTCAGAAGAGAGCTGTGACTAGCCCAAGGTCACCCAGCTCACTTCATGGAGGAGTGTGAAATCAACACTCTCTTCCTAGATAAGAGTCTGGCTCCCTACCCACTAGAGCAAACTGGTAGACCCCCAGCTACTGGAGCAGCCACAGAAGGGGGAGTCAGGTCCCACTTGTTCCAGCACCCACCTGGACCAGGGAGGGGCCCTGGGAAGGAAAGGGTGGGCATTTCTCCCCCCTGCTATAAGGCTCGGACACCCCAAGCAGGCTGCTGCTTCTTTCCCTCCTCCCTCCTCCCCTCCGGCTCCTACAGCAAGAGCACCAGAAGCAAAGAAAGCAAGATGGACAAGCGGCCAACGCCAGACCAAGGGCCATCAAGACACCCTCCCATCTTGAAGCTGAAACCAATACTCAAATCTGAAAAAAGCGCACAGTGCTTACTGCAGATCAAACGGGCGCCAGCCTGCCTTTCCATCCAGACCCCAAAGGGAGAAGCAGAAACCTTGGGAGGTGAACTGGCCATGTCCTCCAAGCGTCAGTCCCAGAGGGCACAGAGAGCGCACTGGGGTCCCGGTCCACAGGCGCTTCCCCAAACAGGCACCTGGGCCAGCCGGCACGCAAGGCTCCCAAAGCACACAGCAGCTGGAATTTCTCCTCCGATGTGACCTGGGCAAGAGTGAAAGTCTAAACCTGAAGCTGCGATACAGGCAGGAGAGGAAGCCTTGCTTGCTTCTGCTCTGGGAGGGCCCAGGAATTCTTCCCTCGCCCCCCTTTCAGAGCTGGGGGGGGCATTCGAGAAGCCCTAGCACATCACAGCCCACTGCCTGGCCATATACTAACAGAGGGGCGGGTATCTTGGAATAGTATCTTTAAAAGCTTTATTCCTGCATAAACATCTTTCTAGAACACTTAACAGAATATGAATGAATGACTGAACAAGAGCTTTATTTTGGTATATTAAAAGAAAAGCTTGCCTACGCACTAAAACATACAGCGAAATAAACTAGAAAAGGGTTTTTTTATTAGAAAGAAAAAGTTACAACCCTTGGTACAGGAGCCATTTGCCAGGAACTCTGTCGCCACCCCCCCTCCATCCAGGAAACAGCGCGGCCCGAGCAATGACACAAGCGCCTTCCTTGGCAGCCGCTGGGAGCAGGGCACCAGGCTGAGGAACGCCAGGGAAGGGTCCTCCTTCAGCCACATCAGGCCGCTCCTGCCTGACGCCCTGGGCGGAGCCCCCACTGTGGCCGACCGCAATGCCTCTGTGCCAGGAACAGCATCTGCCCAAAGTCCTCTGATCCCAAAAGTCCTGGCAGCCTTCGGGGGAGAAATGCAGGTGAACGGCTGGGAGTTCTGACGCTGTCACAGCAGCAGCCACAGGATCGGACTGGAGCTGTTTTTTTTCTTGGCCGGGGGTGGGGGGTGACAAAGGTCTGGAGCACAAACATATATGGACACCAAAGACGGGCAGTGGGAAGAAGCGTCAGCTAGACAGCAGGAGCCCCTGGGGACCATCCTGCCGCCCCCTGCCCCCCCCCCCCACAGCCCAGGTGATACGGGCCACCCTGCCCCCTGCCCCCCGCAGCAGGGACCTCCAAGGGAGGGAGGTCTCATCAAGCCAGACTTGGGCATCACACGTGTATCTGCAAAGAAAAGTATCAGAGGAAGCCAGGTGGCCTGGTGCTCTTCCAGGACAGATGCCTCTGGCACTGCCTGTCCAAACTTCCTTGCCAGACGAGCAGCGGTGGTTACCCACGCACAAAGCCCTTCCCTGGGTGGGCCTCCCCTGGCCCTCCTCCACCTGTGAGGGCTTGTGCTTCGCCTTGGGCCCAAAGGATTCCGAAGTCAGTCAGCGTCCAGGGCGGGGCCAGGGCCTAAAATCCATATTTGGCTTGCGTCTGGCGCCGGCTGAGCTTGTTTTCAGCCCACGTGTTTTTCAGCTCCAGCTCTCGCTCTTTAGCCTGCCCCACAGAAGAAGAAGGAAGAAGAAGAAGAGTTGGCTTTTCTACCCCACTTTTCTCACCCATTTAAGGGGAATCAAAGCGACTGACAAAGCTTTTTCTATTCTTCTACCCGCAACAGAACACCCTGTGAGGAAGGCAGGGCTGTGAGAGCTCAGAAGAGAGCTGTGACTAGCCCAAGGTCACCTAGCTGGCTTCATGGGGGAGGACTGAATCGAACCTGGTATTCCCAGGTAAGAGTCCGGTTCTTTAACCACTAGACCAAACTGGCTCACAGAAGAGGAATGGGAGGAACGCTTAGAGATGTGAGCGCCACCTCAGCACGGCTTCGCCACCCTTGCCCAGGCTGAGGTCTCTGCGGATTCTTCTGTTTACCCTCATTTCCCGCTCCTCAAAGAGGAGGAAAAAACTGCTCTGGAGAGGAGGGAAGCTCAGCATCACCTGTTGCCAAAGCCCACAACAGCTCTTCCGAGGAAGCCACGGCTGCCCCTCATCCAGCCACATGGGGGCCAGAAATGCTGGGCCTGCTCAGCCCTTGAGGGGACAAAGTGTGACAGTGCAATGGTTCCGAGCCCTCCCCCCAGGAAGCTCACCTGCAACTCTCTTCTTAAAAGAAGAGCCGAGTGGGGAGAAAGGTATGGAAGGGAGCAGAAACAATCTTCGTATGGAGGACGCAGGGAAGGCTCACCTGGTGGATCAGGTATGTGATCTGGTGCTTTCTCCGCTGTTGCCCTGTGGGCTGCTCTCCTTTTTTCTGAAGCAAAAAAGAGAAGTGGTCATTCCCTGGGATTCCCTCTGCGAAAAGGACCCAGAAGAGCTCCTGCCAGAGACCACTGCCAGCACATGACGACTGAAATCTAGGGGAGCGCACAGACCGCATGCAGACTTCTCCAAGGTGGATGCGCTTGCCAGGAGTAACACCTCACAAGCCCAGCCCTCTGCACAGGCAAGGGGTAGGTGAAAGCACGCCAAGGTTAAGAGCTTCTGCTCCCAGCATGCTTTGCAGCCATGAGGGCATGGGCTCACATGGGACTGATGTCATGCCAGAGCCCACTGGCATCCCGTGGCTGTATGGCCTTTGTGTGTCCTCTGCCATAGCAACGGGTTGCATTACTCCAAGTCCTGCACGCACCGGTTCCCTCCTGGCTGAAAAGCCTGCTGGGAGGCTGAGGAAAGCACCAGAGTGACCGCTCTTTTGTCCAGTTTCCCCTCTGCTCATGAAATGTTTGACATTGCAGGTCTCCCCTCTCTGACGGGTTCATGCACTGCAAACTGCACAACAAACCCGTTTGCTCACATCACTGTCTGAGACACCCAAAGGGGATCGCCCTCCTCCTGAGCGACCGAGGACAGGTACAAACTCCACGCACCTTGCTGAAGGATTTCATGCTCTGCTCCTCCGTCAAGGACTTGGTCAGCCACTGTTGCGTGCCACTCAGCTGGTCATCCCCTTTGATCTCCACAAAGTTGATCTCCTCTCGCCCGCGGTTTCTTTTTCCTTGGAGACGCTTGAACTGAACAAAGCACGAAAGGTGACGTGGGGCTCTGTGGAGTCCTTTAGACCTAAAAAGCCCCGCAGCGAGTGAAGACCCCTGAGCTCTTGGGGGCCCTTTCGCCTTTTCCTTCAGAAAAAAAGAGGGTGAATTTCCCTAGGTCCTAACTTGGCGACACCCAAAAGAAACGTTCATAAAACAAACCCACCGGGGCCAGTCATAGAGGATGGGGCCAGTCATAGAGGATGGCTGCTCTGCAGACAAAGCAAACGCTTCCTAATGCTTTTTCCACATTCCTGACTTCAGTTTATCAGGACAGGAGAGAGAAATGCTTCCTCTGCAAACACCCCAACAAGAATGTCTCTCTGAGAACTGGCAGATAAGCCAGGCAAAAGCAAGCAAGCAATAATGTACCCTTCATCCCACCCTGTCACAGACAAGCCCCTCAAAAGCTTCCCCGCCCTTTTCTCTCTGGACTGGACAATAACATCGTGTTTAAAACCTCGTTTCAGACTCAGCAAAATTTGGGAATAGCAGACGGGAGGAAACACTGGTGTCCCCCCCCCCCCCCGCAAAAAACCCCCCACAACAATTAACCCTGAGCACGCACAAACACACCAGTGGAGCTTGAGCCAATGGATCCAGATGCACCAGCTAAACTGTGGAGCCCAAAGCATCTATCCAGGCACTTTCTGTAGGACTGCAAAGGGCCCTTGTGCTGCTCCAAGACCAGAAAAGTACGATGTGTGCTGGAGCAGCTTGGGCAGCCAGTGTCAGCGGGCATAATCTGCGGGAACCATGCCACGATCCTGGCAGCACCCAGCAAGAGTGTCTGCTCATGAGGGTGACAGAGGAGCCCCTTCCAGCCCCAGTGCAGCTGCTCACCGCTTCATCATCCATGAAGGAGGTGGTGTCGCTATTCATCTCCTGGGGTGGGCCCTGAACAGGGCCGGATTCTGCATAGTAGCTGCCGCTGCCACTGTAGTAGTCCTGCTGCAGAGAAAGAAGAGGAAGAGAGTTCTCCCACAAGTGATCCCCTCAAGGGCTGGCTGCTCACACGCCATCCCCAGGCTTCCTAACGCCTGGTAAAGCACAGCCCTCGTGTCTCCTTTCCAATGACAACTCCCCTGATGCTTTCCCTACCCCCAACTCACACAAGGCATGAAGTCAACGCTTCCAATGAAGAGAGGAGACTGGCCCTGACCCAAGGCAACCAAAGATACGACCACGGTTTTGCTCACCTGGTAGTAAACGATACCTGGTCCACCAGGGTCGCTGCAGCCAGAGTACATATTGTACGACTGGCTGCCAAAGTCTTCGCCAGGCTTTGGTGCCCAGCTGTGTGAAGCAAAACTCGAACCTGGTGCAGTCTTAAACTCCAGGGGAGCATTGGCTGCAGCATCCTGCACCTCCGTCTCGGGTCCTGGCTCAGTCCCCGGAGGCAGGTCATCCGGCACCACAGGGCCAGGATACAGATACACCTCAGGGCTGAGGACAGGCGGCTCGCTCTGGTCGGACAGGGAGAAATAGTTCTCGGCCACCACCTCTTCATCGCTGTCGTTCTCCTCCTGGGTGATCTGTTTCGTCACCTGCAGGGCCGCACTCTTTGCCGCTGCCTTGATTGCCGACGGGGAGGGAGTGGTGGTTGTGGTCACAGCAGAGGCCGCCCTGACCGGCGGCTTTTGCTTGGCAGAGGGAGACCCTGGGCCTCTGGCGGACTTGGCCTCCGCGGCATTCTCGGTCGCTTTCCTGGAGAAGGCATGGGGGAGAAGCAGCCGATTTGTCTCCTTCACACTACGGTTCTTGGGCTGGGGCAGCAGAGCAGACAAGCCAGAGGACTCACTGTGGCCCTGAAAGGGATAAAGCCAGGGAACATGAAAACAAAGAAGGCCACCAACTGCTGCGGCCAAACCGTCTGTATCTGCCCGGTTTCCCCACGTCCTTTTTCATGGCGCAAAGCACAGCCCCCCCTGCAGCCTCAAACAGCAAGCAGTGACATGCGAGCTACCAACTGGACTGGTGCCATTCACGTGATCAGTCCAGGAGATATTCAGCACACACACTCCCCGCATTCCGGCACAAGCAAAATTGCACCCAAATCTTTCCAGAGCGAAAGGCTCTCCCGTGACTCAATTACGCTCTTGTACTTACTTCTTGCTTGTTATATAAGCACGTGCAAGATCATACGTGAAAAGCGATATATAAATATTGTAAATAAGTAATAAGATTGAAGAACAATCAAACTTCAAAATAAGACTGAAGAACAGGCAAGCTTCAAAATAAAATCCCTTCTAGGATTATTTTGATGGAAGAAAGGTAAGGTTGGGGAATGGGAGCCAACAGCAAACCTGAAGACGTGAAGGATGAGGGAAGAGTAACAGAAAAATAGCAGGTGGCCCCATTTTGCCTCCCTCCCCAGGAATCCTCGCTCCTCTCTGTCAAGCACAACTTCTAACGCCGCACACAAATGTGAGGCTCCCCCAACCACAAACAGCAAAGATGGAGGCTGCGTACAAGGACGGATGGACAGCATCTCTGGTGGGAATTCTGAGGCTCTCCAAATCCCCCCTCCCTCCCAGGAGAGGCAACCAAAACCATTAGTGGTCTGGAAACCACGTCCTACGAGGAACGGTTGAAGGATCTAGGAAAGTTCAGCCTGCAGGAGAGGAGACATGATGGCGGTCTTCAAGTCTCTGAAGGGCTGTCACAGTGCAGAGGGATCGTCCCTATTCTCACTTGCACAAAATGGGAGGACTATAAACAACTGGATGGAGCTCCAAGGGAGTCGATACAGATTAGATAGTCAGAGGTATGGGTTGCCACTAGAGATCATGGGTTCTCCTTGGCTGAAGGTCTTCGAGCAGAGGCTGGACCTACATCTGTCTGGGATGGTTTAGGGAATCCTGCATTGAGCAGGGGCTGGACTGGATGACCCCCCATCTCCGTGATTCTAAGTTTCCTGCCTCTGCTTCCACAAGGAGAAGAGAGCGCAAAATCTGTGGCGCCTGCGCCTCTGCACGCCGCCTTGACCCAGCCAGCAAAGCCTTTGACTCTGAGACCGGAACCTTCTTGCCGCCGCCGCCGCCGCTGCTGTGAAGGAGGATCCGGTGGAGGAAACCGAAGCCGGGTCAGGAGGGGCTCCTCCAGCTGGGGCCACTCACCCGCTCAGGCTTCCCCTACTACCCGTGACTGAAGGAGGCAACCCAGCCGCTCCTAACCTGGAAGGAAGGGTTCTTCTTGGCCGGCTCGTCGTCTTCCTCCGAGTCCGACTGAGAGAAAGAGAGAGAGAGAGAGAGAGAAGGTGACGGCGGCGCACGAGCAACGGGCAAGGGCAGCCGAAGCCTCCTCCTGCTCCGGCGCTTCGGACTGAGGAGGGACGCGCGTGTCTGCCTGCTCGTCCGTCCGTCCAACGCGCGCTCGCTCCAGTTCTGCACTCACATCCCCCGGGCGCAGCTGCGGCGCGGCGATGCGGACGGGCTGCGTCCTCTTCTTGGGCGGGCGAGACGGGGAGAGGCCCGCCGGGAGAACGACGGCGGAGCTGGGCGGCGGGAGGGCGGCGAACAAGCCCCCCGCCTCGCCCTCGTCCCCGGCGGCTTCTTCCCTCTCCCCTTCTCTCGTCCCGGCGGGGTCGGTCTCCTCCTCCTCCTCCTCTTCCTCCTCCTCTTCCTCCTCGCTGCTGCCGTAGGCCACCAAGGACATTGCCCCGGCGGGAGGGGTGGGCGTGGGGGCGGCGGGTGCTCCTGCTACGCGAAGCCGAGGCTCTGCTGGCCGCACTAGGCCGCAGCGCGGCTCGGAGAGCTGCTAGGCCGCAGCAGTCACCATGGCAACACCCGGGCGCCGGAAGGAGGAAGGCCGATAGCCGCCAGCGGGGCGGGTGTTCAACTGCCCCCCCCCCCCGCTCCCCAACCGCTGGATCTCAGCTACGGGTAATGGTGGCCGCCGCGGAAGCGAGAAAGGAGTGGGAGGGGGGGAGAGGCTCCGCGCGCGCGCCGCACTCCTCCTCTTCCTCCCGCCTTCCTCAGCGCTAAGGAAGGCGGGCGGAGACGACGGGGGACAAAAAAAACCACACGTCCCAGTAGCAGCCGGGCCGGGAGCCGGCACCAACTCGCCGGTATCTCGGCTTCCGGAGACTTCTGGGAATCTGAGTTTTTTTGGGAGGGGAAAACTTGGAGGAGGAAACGTCCCATCCACCCTTGCACGCGGAAGGCGGGCCCCTCGGATCACGTGACCCCGCCGAACGAATGGGCTGCCGGTGCCGCGAGCGACGTCGCTCACTCTCGGCTCAAGCGAGGGGGGCGCGGGAGAGGAGGCGGCTCGGGCGCCACGGCGCGGACGGGAGGATGAACGACGCCGAGGGAGGACTCCCTCGGGCTGCGGCTCCCGCGATCCTTTGCCGGGCGGGACACGCATCGGCTGCCGCCACTAGTCCCCCCCCCCCGGGCCTCGCTTCGCCCTCAGCCCGAAACGGCGGCGGCGCCGAGGGCGAAACTCGGAGTGTGTGTGCACAGGCAACCCCCCCAAACACGTGTCGTCTCACGAACCCGCAGCGCCCTTAGCGGCCCAGGGCTGGGCGGGCGGGCGGGCTTTGTTGTGTCGGGAGGGGCGGGGCGGGGCGGGTCTTGCCGCCGCCGGAGCCGCGAGCCAGAAGCAGCAGCAGCAGCAGCGCCGCCCACCAGCGGACCCGCCGGACTCGCGCAGCAGCAGCGGCCACAGGCAGCGGCGCCCCGCCGGGCAGGAGCAGGAGGAGCCTCTGGCGGCGGCGGCGGCAGCGCAGGGAGGGAGGAGGCCGCCCCTAGCCCGCCCCCTCCTACGCGCCTTCCTCCTTCCTGCCTGCCTGCCGTCGCTCGCGCGCTCCCTCCCCGCCGCTTCCTGCCTTCCCGCCTTCCCGCCTTCTCTCTCCCTCCCTCCGGCGCGCCGCCGCCGCCGCCGCCGCCATGTCCCGCTCCAACCGGCAGCGCGAGTACAAGTGCGGCGACCTGGTCTTCGCCAAGATGAAGGGCTACCCGCACTGGCCCGCCCGGGTAAGCGCCGCGGGGCCCCGTCCGCCCTCCCTCCAACTGAGCACGGCCTTCCCTGCGGCGGCCCCGCCGCCGAGGCCGAGAGGGGCGAGCAGGGGGGCGGCGGAGGACAGGGCGGCCGAGCCGAGCGGCTTCCCGCCACCTGGGCCGGCAGGGAAAAGGCGGGCGGGCGGGCGGGCGGGGGGCCTGCTTCGGCCGCCGCCGGCGCCTTTCCCGGCGGCCTGGGCCGGGACGCGCGCCCTGCTCGAGCGGAGCGGACGAGGCGGCGGCGGCGGGCGAGAAGAGGTCGATGGGCGGCCGACGCTTCTCTCTGCCCCGACACGCGGCGGCGGGCCTGCGAAACGCGCAAAAGTGTTTGGGACTCCAACTCCCAGTAGCCACCGGCGCGGCCGGGGCCGACGGGACTTGGAGGCCAAGATGGCCGCGCCTGTGCCCGCAGCAGCCGGCGGGCGGCCTCCCTGCTTAGCTCGGCCGGAGCAGCTGTCGCCGGCGCTGGTTCTGCCGCCGCGGGCCTCGCGGCGTGTCGTGGGCTCTTCCCGCCTTGCGCTGGGTGGGGCGGAAGAGTCTGGGGGCCCACGCGCCCAGGTCACCCCTGGGTCTGGCGATGGGCGACTGGGAGCCTCCTCTGCCGCCTGCCCGCCCCTTGCCGAGGGGGTCCCTGCAGCGCGGAGACCGCGGGCCCGTTTGCACTCGGCCGTGTGCGGACTGTGCCTCAGGACGGGGCTGCTGTCCATGCCGGCCAGGCAGGAGCTGCTGGGCGTCTGTGGAGAAGCAGCAGCCCTCTGAGCGCTTCTCGTTCACGTGGCGTTTCTGTTCTCGCTTTCGGCCAGGATGGGTCTCGGTTACAAGCCCGGCTGGTCCAAAAGCACTCGGGACAACATGGGGGGGGGGGGTGAGGGCGGCAGTTGCGGCCAGCAGAAAGCGTGAGCCAGGTCATGACGGCTCCTAAACAAGCAGGGGGGTCGGATGTCCTTTGGCCTGGGAGAGGACAACAGCTCTTGTGGCTGCCCTTTTCTCCCAGCCTGGCTTTTGCAAGCTCCAGAGAGCTGCAGATGATCTTTACGCGCTGAGTTGAGCAGGCAGAAGGTAGAACTAACCAGAAGGCTGAATCTGAGGATTAGTAGCCCTGGCTAAATGCCATCCCCAGGGCAAAATAAGAGCCCCCTTAGAGAGGCGTTGGGGTTTTCGGTGGGGGAGTCTGTGATGAAGCACTCCAGGTATTTAGAAGAAATGTTGTGTACGTACTAAGAGTATTTTCCATTTTTTCTTTTTCCTGTGACTCATAAGGACTAGAAAAATGGAGGTTTGATTTCTTCATGGCTAGAAGTGTTTTGGTTCTTGACAGCCAGTGTAGCTGATTTATCATCATTTGCCTATTGATTGGTATACTGTCTTTTCTGCACTAATATAGCTGAGCTACGATCCTTATCGACAGCAGTTCAGCGCTTCGGGTGCAAATGTCTGTCTCCGCTTGCTGGTTTATTTGCTTTGCAGGGCTGCACTAGGCCCAGGTCTCCTGTGGATCCTGTGCACAGTTAGGGTTAGGGCCTCAGCCAGAGGAAACATGCCTGGTGTGGGGATGTGTGGCTGTTAAAGGTGTATCTCTGTGCGTGTGCATCAGAAGCTGTTCTGCTCCGTGATTGGTGGGTGTTTCAGGCTTAACACTCTCTAGACTCCAGGTGTTTGGGGTCTCTGTTGCCCTCCCATTTTCCTAGCCACAGGAGCTTTGGCTTTCCCAGTGAAGCAGAAAGGAATTCTTCTTTGGGGCATGAATTGGGTTAATGGGGCAGCTGGTCTTGGGTTGATTTTGGATCCCTCCTTTGTTGCATTCTTTGTCAGGAGGAAAAGGTCAGGCCTGCATCACACCTTTCTGTTGCCTGAAATGGCTGACAGGGGCCTGGTTTTGTCTGCCCCTTTTGCTTTGCAGAGGGAGAAATACACCTAGGCCTGGGATTCTAGCAGCCACATCTGATAGTCGCGTGTAGAAAGGCAACCAGCCTTTCACCTGCCCACTGGGCACCGATATGTCGGCTCTAATTTTACACCTGTGGAGCAAGATTCTTTCTGCCAGGAGTCCCGTGATTAACCTGTGGAGCACCT
Source organism: Aspidoscelis tigris stejnegeri (assembly GCA_023333525.1). Lineage (NCBI taxonomy): Eukaryota > Metazoa > Chordata > Lepidosauria > Squamata > Teiidae > Aspidoscelis > Aspidoscelis tigris. The sequence continues at coordinate 5,016,534 of JALMGA010000027.1, read as the reverse complement.
TGCCCATGGAACTAAATTCTATGGCTTATGTTGGAACACTTTGCATTTGAATGGTGCATTCCAATATTATTGTACACCCCCACGCACCTAGGCTGAATGGGGTCCTTAATTTAAGTTTGCAGTTCTGGTGGAGAGTTGCTAAGCTCCTGCTGGAAAGCATAACAAGAGCTTGCTCTTTCTGAGCAAGTGGAGTACCACATGTTCACCAGGAACATACAGGGAGCCTTCTGTGAGCCAGTTTGGTCTAGTGGCTAGGGAGCCAGACTCTTATCTGAGAATACCAGGTTTGATTCCGCACTCCTCCACAAAGCCAGCTGGGTGACCTTGGGCTAGTCACAGCTCTCTCAGCTCTCACAGCCCCACTGACCTCACAGGGTGTCTGTGGTGGGGAGAAGAACAGAAGGTTTGTCAGACGCATTGAGTCTCCTTAAATGGGTGAGAAAAGTGGGGTAGAAAAGGCAACTCTTCTGATTCCTGGTCAATTGGGAATTTGGATGCACTGCCAGAGGGCCATGGGGCGTCTGTACCTGTTGGGGGACTTTTGCACAAAAGAGAACATGTCTGGTTAGGGGAGTCATCTGCTGGTTAAGAACATCTCTGCAGATGGGGTGGGAAGGCACTAAGTAAAGGCAAAGTTCCTGGAAAGTAAACATCCAGATGGTTTGAAAATTATGTAGACTGAAACTACATCTCCTTGAAGAGTTGCCTCCTTACTCACCTTGCTCAATAGATTCTGTGTGCAAAAAAAGGGGGGGAGCAGGTCAGATAGCATCGCCCACTGGGCCTTTGAGCCTTCAAAAGTTTGATGGCCTTGCTAGGTTGTCGGTTTGTGGCCCCTTCAATCTTGATTTTAGGCCGGTGCTGTTGCTAATTTAAAAATCAATAAGGAGCGTTTCTTTTGTTGCGTTGCACCTTGAGAAACGGGTGCCAGTAACTCGGAATTTTAATACCAAGCAGATGAAAGCTGCTCTCGGCCGGGAGTCAGCAGAAGCAGTATGGGAAGCCCCAGGTCCACTAAGGCCTCCATGGCATCCTGGTCCACGTTGCTATGATAAAAAGAGGAGGGTGTTTGATAGAGAAGTTGATTTATGCCTCAAGACGTGCCTTTTTATGGCCTTTGGGGGGGGGGGGCGCTGGGCCTGTGTCCTCAGTTACCTGCTCCAAGGCCTGCCCACAAAGCGTCACAGGGAGGTTAATCTGCTCTTCTTTGCAGAGCCAGGAATGAGCCGCTGGGCTGCTTAGAATGTCAGTGAGCGGAGCTGAGAACACGCTGCAGAGATAACTGGAAATGCTCTCCAGAGTTAATATATTTGGCCTGTTCAATATCCACTGGTGGGCAGAGAGCGCTGTGAGCCACCGATGGCTGTCTTTTCCCCCTCTGCAACTCAGTCACTTTAAGAAGAGGGATCAGCCACGGGGCCTAAATAGTTCAGGTGCAGAGGAAAAGAGTCCTTTTGGCTCCAGAAGAGCTGGCCTGGTTGTTTCCCGGGGGATTTGGAATGATTTCATTAACCAGATAAAGTGCCCTGGAGCTGAAAGGCCTCATCCCTGATCTCCTTAGCTGTGGTGTCGTTTTTGGTCCCTAGACCAGGAAGGATCTGCCTGGAGAATGGGAAGGGAAGGGAAGACTCCCTCTGGCTGGCAAGCCTTTCTTCCTGCCACTGATGGACTGTTGTTGGCTGGGCCGGAAGATAAGAAGTGGGAGGAGAGAGGAGCCACCACACAGGAGGCCTCAGTGCCTGGCCTGAGGGCAGACTCTGGATGTGAGGGATGCCAGATGGCCTCATTATTCCAACAGCCTGGTTCCTCGCCCTCCCTGGGAGAATTGGTGCTGCCACCTGGCCTGCTCTCGGGGAGGCCAAGCAGCCCTGGATCAGTTTTATGGCTCCTCTTTTGTGCCCTGTAGGTACTGTCAGTTGTGCCACACTTGCCTGTTCTGTTGTGGGGAGAAGAACAGAAGGTTTGTCAGCCACTTTGAGTGCCCTAAAATGGGTGAGAAAAGTGGGGTAGAAAAGCCGACTCTTCTTCATCAAGAAGGAAGTGGCAGAAATGTGAATCTCTCAAACAGCAACAGAGCTTATCGCATCCTTCCGATAAGAACTTTATTAAGTTCATTGATAAGGTAGCTCGCCAGCATGTGCCCTTTCAAAAGAAGTAAACGTTTCCAGCAAGGACCTTTGGGCCACGTGACACCAGGGAATTGTTTTTGGAGATGGGGCTGCTAGGTCTGGCTTAGGTGGCCATTTATAAACACCTGTAAGTCAGCCCTGTGGTCCCCATCCTGAGACCGAGCTCGGGCTAAAGGTGGCTTTGGAGAGGAGAAGCTGGATGTGGGGGTATGTGAGGGTTAAAAGAGGAATGGGGTTGGATCCTCAAAGCGGACGAAGAATGAAACTAAAAAAGACAACCAGCTGTGTGCCTTTGAAAAATCAGTGTTAAAGGGGTAGTCTGTATAAATAGGCTTTCAATATCGCATATGCAGATACTTTGGGAACAGGGGAAGGCCTGGCCGTTTTCTGAGTGTGACCCTGAGTTTTGATCTGGGATTAAACGGGGTTAAAAGGTGATTCCTGTGCTGGGCAAACTGAGCACCTTTCAGCTGGTTCCCACTTTGAGGATCAAAGAAGTTCTGCTCCTGGCTTGCTTGTGGGTTTGGGGATATAGAGAAGAGTTGTCGCTCCCTTTGCATATCCCGACCTTTTGTGGGAATGAGGGCAAAGGAATATGGCGACTGCGCTACCTCTGTGAGCTTCTGCTGAAGTTATCCATTAGAGATCTTTTAAAGTAAGGCTTGCTTGTTGCCCCAGCGCCTCAGCGCTTCCTCCCCTTAAGGCCTATAGGAGTTTATTTCTTTGAAGTAGGGAGGGTTGCCAGAAGAGGCGCCTTTGCTCTGGGGGGGGCCCTGACACTGCGGCAGAGAAAGTGGGCCTTGAGTGCAGTTGAGAGGAAACAAAAGAGGGAAGATCTGGGTTCCCCCCGCCCCCTCCTCTGGGCCCGGGGAACTTCCTAGCTTTGATTGTACACCAGGAGTTTTGCCTTTTCTCGCTCTCCCCGTCCCTGATCCTCTCAACAGCGTAAACACGCGTTCCTTTCCAGCATTGCACACCTGGCAACGGAAGTGCCCCTTCCTTGTGGTCCTGAGAGCCAGGGCCCTGGCTGTCAAAGCAAGCCCAGTTGGTACAGGGTGCTATTCTCCTGCTTTGTTTGCATCCACAGGCGATAATCTGATCTCCGGTTCTTGGTAGATCCCTTCCCAAGCTGCTCCACGCCCTTCTCTGGCGAGAGGGCTCAGACAATGGAGGCGGCGTCTTTGCCCCACCTGCTCAAAGTCTGCTCTTAGTGAGCGGGGGGGGGGGGGAGCTGCCTGCCTTTGGAGAATAAGGGCATCTTTGTTGAGTCCTCGGGGGACCTGGGGAGTTTGTCTGGCCAAGGGCAGAAAAGGCAGCAAACAGGTGCTCAGCTTTATGCCCTCTTCCTGCTGCCCATTCAGTACCACTGGGCTGAGGTAAGGGGCCACCATCTCTGAGCACCTGCCCCTCACTGAGGTCCTGGAGGAAGAGATCTGCCTGCATCAGGTTTGGCTCTGGAGAGAGAGTAGAATCATGTCCCAAAACAAACCGTGTGCTGTGTGTTGGATATACAGTAGATGCGGAAACTCACGCACACAGAGCTGGACTGGCAGAGCGGCTTCTGGTATTCCTCCAAGGCCTGGACAAAGGCGGCTTTCAGGCCCTGCAAGGCCGCCTGCCTTCCACCTCGGAGTTGAGTGGGAGGCAGGGAGGTGCAGAGCTCGCTCGCCAGGCGCTTCTGCGTTGCCGCGGCACAGAACCGTTCAGTCCCAGGGACGATCAGGCACCTAGTAACGCTGGTGCAGCCATGGAGGGAAGGAGGCGGGAGGCGTCTCTGGGCAGATAGGCCCTCTGGCTGCCGTTTCACAGCCCCTGCTCTTGCTGCATCACCAGGATCGAGCTTCAGTCCCTACAGAGGCCCCAGTTCAAAGCCCTGGAGGTGGAGCTACAGAGGCCGCTCTGGGCAGTTTCATGCATGGCTGGTTTCCTAACCTGCTCCCCTGCGGGCCAGACCGCTGAAAGGGCTTTCTGCTGGCACGGTCGATCCAGGCCGTGGAGGGAAGCCTGTGTGGTCGAAGGCTGAAGCGGCTCCCGCTGTTGCAAAGGTCCTGGCATGCGTGTGCTAATGTGCTGATGGAACCGGTGCCAGGAGGGGGAGGGGAGCAGCCCTGCTTCCGCTGCCGCCTGCCTGCCTCGGTCGGCCCTTGTCCTGCAACCCTGCCCAGGGCCAAGCGAGAGAGAAAGAGGTCCCTGGAGACCTGCCTGCTTTTGCCCCCACTTCATTTGCTCTCCAAGGTGCCTGGGAGCCTTGGAAGGCTTTGTGGATCACAGCAGGTGCCAGGTTGTCCCTCCTGCCCTTACCACAGCCTTGTGCTGGTGCTTAAACATGTGGCCCTGAGTTCCACCGTCTCCTCTTGAATGAGGCAGTGCAGGGAAGGGCCCCAGCCCAGGTCTCTGCATTCCCAAAGCCATCACAGCACTCTGACAAAAACTGTTCCAGAATTCCTGCCCGACTTCTTTTGGAGGAAAGGTGCCTGTGAGCAGCAGCAGCAGCCAGTGGGGCTGGCTGGCTTCCTGTGGAAGGAAATCTGAGCGGGAGTAATGACTAAGCCCGAATGGCCCTGGCTGGCACCTGCCCTGAGCCGGGGGGGGGGGGGAGGTGTCTGCAGAGCACACCCCGCTTAGGAGGAGGAGCCCTGCTTCTGACGGGCACTGCTGGGGCTTAGAGCAGGGTGGGCAGCTGGGCACACGGGACAGCGAGCCCCCAGCCCTCTGGCTCTGCTTGTGTCTTCCCCCCTGGAAGAGCTGGTCCCCGCTGGGATGCTTCCAGGCCTGCCGGGAAGGCTGCCTCCGCCATTGGGGTTTTCCTCCCGCTGAGATCGCAGGTAGAGCCAAAAGGCGAGAGCAAACCGAAGGGCAGAGACGGTTTGCCAAACACCGTGAGGTCTTTATATCCAGGCAGTTTGGACGGGGGATCTTGGGTTGCGCTCCTTGAAAACACCACCTTGGGGGCCGTGAGCAGAAACCAGGATTTCCCTTTTCGCATAGTAGCTCTTCCTGTGTTGTGCAGGATCTGTCCCTCTGCCTGGAGGTGGGCGCAATCCTTGCTGCACTCCCTGCCCAGGCACCGTTTCCCTCACAAGGGGCCCTGTGGGCCAGGCAGCCTTGCGTTGCTGCAGCCCCTCTGAAGGCAACCTGGCATCGCCCTTGGAAGCCCTGTTAAGAGAGACACGCTTTAAATGCGCATAACGAGTTGTTTCTCTTTTTCCTTAGATTGATGAGATGCCGGAATCGGCCGTGAAATCAGCCTCCAACAAATACCAGGTCTTTTTCTTTGGGACTCATGAAACGTGAGTAGAACTGATGGCTGCAGGTGGTCCCGTCACTTCAGAATCCGCACGCAGGTGAAAAGAGCAGAGGGACAGAAGCAGGTTATCACACTGACTCCGAAACGGCTTTTGTGCGGGACATTTTGTCCTAAACTGCCCTGCTCTGACTAGGAATTTCCCGACCCGGAAACCCTTTTCCAAAGACCTGCAGGATGCTCTGTACTGGGAATGGGCCTTGGTTTCTTTAGGAGAAGAGAGGGTTCCCTGGGGCCATGCCAGGTGAGACCCTGTTGGCTACTGCTTTGTTTCTGAGTCTGATCCTGCTCTTCCCTTTGCTTTCCGTCCCCCAGCGCGTTCTTGGGGCCCAAAGACCTCTTTCCATACGAAGAGTGCAAAGTGAAGTTTGGAAAGGCCAACAAGCGGAAAGGCTTCAGCGAGGGGCTGTGGGAGATCGAGAACAACCCGACCGTCAAGGCCTCTGGGTACCAGGTGGGGCTTCTGGCTTGGACTCCTCATCCGGACTTCCTATGGCAGGAGGGGCTGTGCCTCTGCGGGGGAAGCTGGGCAAAGGAGGGAGCCAGATGTGGCTGTGGGGACTGTGCTAAAGCTTCCTTCCATAACGTTCAGTGCGGCCATGGTGGAGAGCTGGCGCCCTGGTATGTGGCATGGGTCGTGCCATCTGTGTGTGCCCACCAACCACCAAGGGCCTTCAGGCCACTGAGGCAAAATGGCCAGCAGCATGGTGTCTGCTCCTCATGCCAGACACCATCCTGCTGGCCATTTTGCCTCAGTGGCCTGAAGGCCATGTTGCCTCACTCCCTGGCCCTTCCTCCTCCTTTTCAAAGACGCTACATCAGAGGCGGCTTCATCTTTCACGTCTCCCAGGTTTCCTCAGCCCCCCCCCCCCCCATTGCGCCCAGGGAACGCACAGTCAGTGGAGGGAGCCATGAGGAGGGGAACGCTGCCCCAGCTGCTCCGTGCCAGTGTGGCGCCTTCAGGAAGGGGCCGCCTGTCCCTCTCGCCCACTCTGGTGTCACAGAGGCAGCTTCCTAGCTGTAACCTCAGAACAGGATCCCCAGAATACTGCATTGGGGGGGGGGGGGCAGTAGTGGGTGCTTTCGTCTTGGGAGTTCCCATCTCAGCCCCTTAGCAGGGTGGCGCTGTCCATAGTATTGGGGGGGATCTGAAGCTGCCCCCGCCTACGCCGAGGCCTTTCTCCTCTGGAAGGTGCTTCTTGGTCCTTCTACTGCGCCCCTTTGCTCATCCTCATCATCCTCCGCGCTTTTCTCCACAGCCCACCCAGAAAAAAGCCTCCACGGAGAAGGCGGAGGCCGTGGGCGAGCGAGAGGCCGAGAAGAAGGGCAGCCCGGAGGGGAGCAGCGATGAGGAGGGCAACCTGGTGATCGACGAGCAAACCAAGGAGAAGAACGAGAAGGCTGGCAGCAAGAGGAAAGCCGAGGGCGCTTTGGAGGTAGGCAGAGGCTGCCCTGCCTGGGCTTGGCACTGGCCTCCCACCAGGGGCGTTCGGAAGCGGGAACCCCAAGAGCAGGAGCCTAAGTCCACATTCCATGTTTCAGCTGCAAGAACACAAAAGAGGGCACCCTGGCAAGGCGGGGGGGGGGGGGGAGAGGTTCCCTAAGGGGAAGGCCACCCCAGGAGGATTACCTGCAGTGACCCCGCCTGCCTTCTGGAGGAGTTCAAGGGGAGCAGGTCCTTTGCTCCTTCATGCAGCCACAGGGCTCCCCTCACGCCGTGCTCTGATCCCCCTGAGGCCAGGTGGTTCCCTGTGCCGTCCTGTGGGAATGGTCCCTGATTTGGCCTCTTCCCCTTTCAGGATGCCTCCCCCAAGCGCTTCAAAGGAAACGAAGAGCCAGAGGATGCCGGAGGAGATAAGCCAGGCTGTGAAGATGTCCCCAAGGAGGCTGAGAAGCAGAAGACCAGCCCTCCCGAGGAAAGGGAGAGAGAGAAGAACAGCAGTGACCCCTATGCTGCGCCAGGAGCAGATGAGAAGGAGGAAGTCCCTGTGGAAGAGGACGAGGAGGACGAGGACGAGGACGAGGACGAAGAGGCCAGCAGAGATCACAAGGAAAGGTATGGTGGACGAGGGCGACTTCAGGTCCCTTGCGGCAGGACAGCTGGCCTTTGAGGGGTGATTGGGTGTGGAGGGAGAAGGGCCAAGAGGACAAGAGAGGCCTGCCACACAGAGCTGCCTGGATCGCAGGGAGAATGGGGGAATTTGTCCACGCCCAGGGTGGAATCGATGAGGACTGGGCCCTCCCTGGTAGATGGCGCCTCTGCCTTAGGTAGGAATTCCACCCAAGGAGCACCTGGCATGGAGAAATGGTTCCTCCAGACACAGGAACAGTCTGAGAATAGGTTCTGCTGGGAGATGGAGAGAAGTCTTTCCTGTCCTTGTCCCCATGGGGGCATCTGGACAGAGATGCTGCTGGATGAGGGGATGCCTTGGCCCATCGGGGTGCCTCTTTGTTTTCCTCCTTGGGCACAGGGGGGGGGGGGAGAAGGCGCAGGCAGCTAAGGTGCATGCGCTCCTCTGTCCTTCCTCTGTCAACACACTTGCACCGTCTTCTTCCTTCCCTGTCTGTCTGCTGAGAGTCAGCCCAGGTGTGGGGAACTGCAGCAATGGCACGTTCTCTCTCAGTCTCTCTCGACAGGTTTGAACCTCACTACTTTGGAGGCCGGTGGGAAATCCGGAGGCCCTGGCGCTCGCACTCCAGACCGTGAACGCTGCGAGGTTTCGCTTGCCTGTCCGGCGCCCCACGTGCGCTTGGGTGGGGCATCCTTGCCAGACGTTGACTCCTGTCTCTCTCCTCTGTAGCCTGTAGCTGGCCGGCCCACTCTGCTCCTCTGACCCAGTCCTGACCTGCTGGTTTCCCCGGGTGCTAAGAACCAGATTGCATCATCAGACTCGGCTCGCTGTCTCCACCAGTTGTGAGAAGGGAGTTGAGGTCAACATTTCTACAGAAGCAAAAGGAAATTTTCCTGCCCAGCCAACCTGTGTCTCTCCTGGCCTAGCCGTTTTGCTGGTCCTGTGCTTTGAGTTAGTAATTTCTAGGGGGTTGGAAATGCTGATCAGCCACTTTGAAATAAAAGCAGTTGAATGCCTTTTTAAAAAAACGTTTCCAATTGCCTCTTGCAGCTGTCTGCTCCATTTTGAAATCCTGTGGCCTTTTAGAAGGCTGGTTGTTTGAATGCCCAAGTCACACTGCCGTTCGCTGCTCTGCTCCATATTAGCAAAGGTACCCAAGAGCTGCTGGGTGAGAATACACCCTGTGGCTCAAACATTGGCACATGGCCGCGATCTTGGAGTTTCAGCCGGTTGGAAGCCGAGGCTGTGCTGGTACAGGCAGTGGTCATGGCAGTGGGACACTTTCCCTCCTGAGAAGGAAGGGTGCCCTGTGAGATCAAGCTGTGGATCCGACTCAGTGACTGGGCTGCTGCTGCTGCTGCCTCCACCGTGCCGGGCAGAAAGGCGCAACAGGAGGAGGCAGGTGGGCCTGACCACCTGGAGCAGATGAGGCGCTTGGGTGGCTGCTGGGGGCGCCTCCTGCGCCCATGTCTTCTTTTAAAGTGGGAAAGAAGACGTAGTCGTTGCTGCCCCTGCCCTTTTCCTTATTTTCTTTAAATATATTAACTCTACAGCAAAAGCGTGCTAAATCTTGAAACACACTGCATTTTCTCCCTAGAACTGTTAATGTTGTGAGTTACAAATGGGAAACTCTTTGTGCCCTTTGGTTTTTTGTTTGTTTTTTTTTCAAGCCAGGGCTGGGAAACTTGAGGGGTTTTTGCGCTCTAATGCAAGAATCATAGAACCATAGAGGTGGAAGGGACCTCTAGGATCATCTAGTCCAACCCTTGCTCAGCGCAGATTCCTTAAACCACCCCAGACAGATGAAGCTCCAGCCTCTGCTTGAAGACCTCCAGCCAAGGAGAACCCACCACCTCCCGTGGGAACCTCTTCCACTGACTGGTCGCCCTCACTGTCAGGAAGGTTTTCCTAATATCTCATCTGTATTGACTCCCTTGAAGTTTCATCCCATTGTTTCTAGTCCCCCCATCTTGTGCAAGTGAGAATATGGACGATCCCCCTGCACTGTGATGGCCCTTCAGAGACTTGAAGACCACAATCTTGTCTCCTCTCAGTCTTCTCTTCTGCAGGCTGAACATTCCTAGATTCCTAGAGGAGCATGGAAGCTGAGAAGGAAAAAAGGAAATATTTACTGTGTGATTAACAGCCTTTTAAAACACATTTTAAGGAAGGGAGACCCCAAGAAGTCGTTCACTCTGGAGATGCAAGTTTCACCTTCTGGGTCTGACTCTCTCTGCCCCAGCAATGATACCCTTGGCCGTTCTGGAGCTTGGAGGGGGCCTTCCTAGCTTGAGTACCTGAGGCCATCTTCCTTCCTCCTCTGCCTAGGGAAGGGTGCATACCTCAGTGCCCTTTCCCTGTTCTGCCTGCCCTTTTGGGGAAGGATGCTGAGGTCAGAGGCCAGCAGCGGGATGCTCTTCTACGGCCATTCAAAAGGAGTCCTTATTGGGGGGTGGGGAAGAGAGTCCGGTTTGGGAACCCAGTCCTGCTCTGAGGGTCCCAGAGAAGGTTTTGCATCTCACTGGCGGCAGAGGTGATGGCTAGTTCTGCAGGTGGCCAAGGTCCTGTGACAGGTTGCAGCATCACTTCACCAGCACCTGTCCTCTGGAACGCTCCAGGTGTGAGAACAGCAAGTGGGTTTGGCAGGAACACCCGGCCCTCTCCAGCTGTTCTAGGTTGAGAAGAGCTCTGTATGTTGTCTGGAACGGTCTATTCCACTTCCCATCCTGGGATGCCAAGGTGGATCTCACTCTGTTCCTTCTCTGTCCCACTTCACTAGCAGTGCCATGGAGCAGCAGGTCTTGGGTACAGGGAATGCTTGTCTGCCAGCAGCCCAGAGAAGAAGATGCGTGTCCACTCCCAGGTGCCTGGGGTGGCTGACCAGTCTTGAGGACTGCTCGGGTAGAGGCTTTGTCTGTCTTGTGCGTAGCTATTCTGAGGGACGGGGCTCATCTACAGGTCAGGAAGGAGGGTGTGTGCTTGGACAGGGGCCGAGAGGAGCCCCAGCAGAAGCAACCCAGCTTCTGAGGGGGTTGGCTGCAGGGATGTTGCTCCTCAGACCCTAGTGGTGCATTATGAAACAACAGCAATGGGGGGCAGCATCGGTTCTTTGGGTGACATAAAGCATGGACACATAGCAGCCTGCCTGCTGCTTCTCACCTGGTGGAAACAGCCAGGAACCTTCTACAGCATGGCAGATGCAGGCTCAGTGGCTGAATGAGAGGGAACAGGGTCAGTCACGTGCTTGGGGGGAGCGTCTGATCTTTGTTAAGGTCTGCTGACCAGAGGGAGAAGAGTCTTTAATCCAAAAGGAACTCCAGTTTGCTGAAAAAGTGGCTCCTGCAAACCATCTATGTCTGCCTCAGTGGCCAAAGTATCCGAACTCTGACCCTTCTGTGGAGGCTGCAGTGGGCCTGAAATGGACTAAAGGTTTACTGTGCACGTCCCACTCTGGGGCTGGTAGGCTGAGGTTTAAAAGTCAGGCCAGGGCTTCACCAAGATGGCCAATTAATACAACATGTTTTTGCATTTTGAGCAGCCCTCTCTTCTAAAGAAAAGTCTGCAGAAACATCAAGGTAAAAGTGACTGCCGTTAGCATTGGGGAATGGATTTCCTCCGTGCTTCCCAGCAGCCGCTACCTGCCCCCCCTTTTTTTTCAAACTATTGGAACCTATAATGAGGCCTCCTGTTTGCTCAGCAGCCCATGGGGAATCGCTGACAAGTCCATGGACCTGGGATTTCCCAGAGGTCTCTCAGTCAAGGGCTAGTTAGCTCTTGAGAACAGCCAAGGCTGGGAATGGGGCTATCACTTGCCAAAGCTAAATGATTTGGGCAGAATAGCAAAAAGGGGTGGTGATGGCCGTGGCTCAGCTGTACACAAGGACCTGAAAAGAAAGGGGCTACAGACTTAATTCAGATGCATCCTTGGAAGAAGGTATAGGCCAGTTGCTTTGGTATATAGTCAGCCAGTTACCTTAACAACAGTAAAAAGGAGCCACTAGGTGGCAGCAAAGGAATCCAAGAGCAAGACGGAGGGACTCAAATACACAAACTACCCGCGAGGAATTGTGGGCACTGTGGTTTACAAGGCTGAAGAGTGAAACGTTATCTATTCCTGCCATACAGTAACTCTAACAGGGTTTGTCTGTTTCTGATTTGCACTTCAGCTGTAGGCTGCCTCTTTTTTCCCCATTTAAACTCCATTTTCTGAAACCCTTCAGAACTGTTTCAGTAAGACATCAGTGCCAGCGCATAGTAATGCCTGTATAGGAACCACACAGACAGTCGCAAGTATGTGATGAGCTTCTGAGTAAGAGCAGGAAGAGCTGCTTTGGGGCTGCTGGTGAGGAGGCCATGACAGCAGCAACCAGTGCTCAGATGAAGGAAACAAGAACATATAAGAACCTAAGAGGAGCCCTGCTGCATCAGGCCACAGCCCATCTAGTCCATAAGAACCTAAGAGGGGCTCTGCTGGATCAGGCCACAGCCCATCTGGTCCATGAGAACCTAATGGGAGCCCTGCTGCATCAGGCCACAGCCCATCTGGTCCATGAGAACCTAAGAGGAGCTCTGATGGATCAGACCACAGTCAATCTAGTCCATGAGAACCTAAGAGGAGCCCTGCTGGATCAGGCCACAGCCCATCTAGTCCATAAGAACCTCAGAGGAGCCCTGCTGGATCAGGCCACAGCCCATCTAGTCCATAAGAACCTCAGAGGAGCCCTGCTGGATCAGGCCACAGCCCATCTGGTCCATAAGAACCTAAGAGGAGCCCTGCTGGATCAGGCCACAGCCCATCTGGTCCATAAGAACCTAAGAGGAGCCCTGCTGGATCAGGCCACAGCCCACCCAGTCCAGCATCCTGTCCCACACAGTGGCCCACCAATTGGCCATGGACATCTGAGGCAGAGACAAGGGAAACCTTCTCCTGCTCTCAAATCCCAGCAAATGGCCTTAGAGGCATCCCGCTTCTCCCCCAGCCTGGAAGATCTCCTTAGCATCCATTCTAGTAACCACTGATACATAAGTCATCCATAAATTTTTCTAACCCTTCCTTAAAGCCATCTGGGCTGGTAGATATCACCCGTTCTGGCAGCAAATTCCACAGGCGGATGACCCTCTGGGTGAAGACATCCTTCCCCTTGTCTGATTGACTCTCCTGCCCATCAGCTTCATAGATACCGCCTGGTTCTAGTGTTGCGTGACAGGGGAAATAATTTTTCTCAATCCACCCTTTCTATGCTATGCATGATTTTATATACTTCAATCAGGACCCCACTTAAAAGGTGAGGCACTTGGGTACAGCAAAGCCCTGATCCTGCTGTCCAAACTGACCGTCTCTACGATGGATTTCTTTCTTGTCCCTCCCTGAGACTGCAGGCGTTATACTCAAGGTGGCACCTACCCTGCAACGCACAGGCAGGGTTAAATTCCGTGTGTGCCTGTGTATGTGCGTGCCTTTCCCCCAGAGCCCAGGCAGAGTCACCCACACGCAAATCCAGGGGGAGATCTGTTGTCTGGTCTCACAGAGCCCCTGTAACTTGGTCAGAGCCCTTCTAGTCCATGATCCTTGCGTAGCATCTCAAGCAGAAGGCGAGGGCAACGCCCTCACCTGCTCTCCATTCCTGCCAAGGGCCTTTAGGAGCCTCCTGCCTGCCCCTCCAACCTGGAGGCAGCATCTATGCATCCATTCTCGTTGCCACGGGTACACCTGTCCTCTGTCGCTGGACCACATAGGTCTCCTTGGTCTGACCCAGCAGTAGAATTTCCATGCCTGCTTGTGGTGATCTGTCCACTAGGGGGTGCTGCTGGACAGGTTTTGGAGAAGCAGATGGCAAACCCCTGCCCAAGTTACAGACACTTCCCCTTAGGGTGCAAAATGCAACTAACCCAGTAGCCTCCTTGGCCAGCTGTGGATTAAGTGAGAAGCGGAGATGGGCAGGGGACAATTCTTTTTGCACACCGTTATTCTGGCATCTTTCTCCCCAAGATCAAAATCTGAGGCTGGGGGTGGGTGGGTGAAAAATAGAAAAGCACAGAAATTTAGTCCCGCTGACTCCTACAGCCAGGCAAAAGAGTCGGTAAACTGGTGTTCTTTAAAGACAGATGAAGCAGGAAGGGTATTACCTTCGTGCTCAGCCCAACCCTCAAGGGATGCTGACAGAGCACAGCAGAATCTTCTCTGTGGAACTCTGTGCCACAAGAGAAGGAGGAACAGCTAACAGGTCACTCGGTGGCTGTGGGGACGCTTGGGGTCTCGGGCTGCTTAGCTGGGCTGGGGGCCCTTTCAGCCCGGTTCATTCTCATGTTTTCCTTCTGCTTCAAGAGAGCAGATGAGGAATGCCAGTAAAGTCCCTGCAGGGATTAAACTGCTACTTGCCTCCTTCACTGCATCTCACTCAAACCAGATTTCTCTGCCCTGCTCTGTGGTTTCCCCGTCGGGGGGCAAAGGCCAAGACTCCCTCTCCCTCTCTCATCCTGTAGCTATGGGATTCCTTGCCCAGCAGTCTGGCTGAGCTTCTCTAGCAGGGCTTCTGCCGCCTTCCCAGGGAGTGAAAGCAAGGGTTAAGTCCAGCCTCCACGCACAGGAGCCTCCCCCTCCATATGAATAGCAGAGCCCAGCTGCTAGGTTGCTCACTCACTGGCCAGGGCCATCGGTCAGGGCTTGTGGCGCGCTCCATCTCCCTCCTTGGCTCACCTTTCAAGAACTCTTTCCCGAACATGGAGAGTTTCCTGGGATCATGGCCCCTGAGAGAGGAATCTCTGCAGATGTGGGACCTCAACAAACGCCTGGAGGCCTACCTGGCAAGGGTGAAGTACCTGGAAGAGGAGAATGAGGTGCTGAAAGCTGAGATCCAGACCTTGAAAGTAAGCCCTGTGGAAAACGCCTGGCGGGGTAAGTACGAAGAAGAGGTGGCCACCTTGAGAGCCACTCTGGATCAGGCTTTCCGGGAAAAGTGTATGGCAGAGCTGGCCAGAGACACCTTGCACGAGGAGGTCCAACAGGTGACAAGCAGGTGCCTGAAGGAGCGGGCGGCTCAAGAAGAAGCCAAGAAGCTGCTTTCCATGAGCAAAAAAGACATCGAGGAAGAGAAACGGGCCCACCTGTGGCTGAAGGAAAAAGCCACCCAGCTGGAGAAGGAAATGGAGGCGCTGCTAGAAGCCCACCGAGAAGAGATGGTGGGACTCGACCGGGAGATGGCTGGCTTCTCCACTAGTCTCGAGAACTTCCGTGCTGCGCCGGTGTGCTTCCAGCCTGTGGAGGTCGAGGACTATGCCAAAAGGCTGTCTAACATCTGGAAAGGGGCTGTGGAGACGTACAAGACAGAGGTCTCCCAGCTGGAGGTCTCCCTCTGTGAAGCCAAAGAGAACCTGTGGAAAGCCACCGAAAGCAACAGGCAGAACCACCTGCAGATGCAGCAGCTGGAGAAGGAACTGGCCAGCCTCAAGATCCGGAAAGAGATCCTGGAGGAGAGTCTTTCCCAGCAATGGCAGCACCAGCGTGGGGAAGTTGAGAAGCTGCAGGTGGGTGATGGCCGTGAGATGGGAGGGGGCTGTTTGAGGCCCTTTGGGTGTCCCTCCTAAATCTCAGGCTCCACATGAAGATGGATGCTCAGCACTCTAGTGGCAGGAGAACCGCTAGCCTGTCTTTAGGAGGTTGTCTTGTTAAACGGCAGGAGCAACTCCACTCTGAGCATGGGGTGCAAGGGATCTTGAGTGGGTTCACTTTGATGATCAGGGCAGGGACAGCAGGGTGCATGTGCCTAAGCTGGCCTACAGGGACTCTGCAGTCTGTTCCACAGTTGAAACCTTCAGGTACCCCACGTGTGGATCTGGATGGGGGCAGGGGGGTGGAAAACCTTGTTCCAGTCTTTTGGGTCTTGCACTATTTTAGCTCTCTGGCTTAGCTTGGATGTCCTACAACAAACAGCTTCCTATACTGGAGATCAACCAACAGTTTTGTCTGTCTTACCAGAGGAGCATTTGGTTCTTACTTTACTTTCCTGCGATTCTTTTTTATTTGGGGTCTTAACTCGTTTGAAAAGTATTTCTCCTTCCATTGCTGAGTTTTACTCCCTGAATCATAAACTGATTCATAAACTGAGTGGCACACTCCAGGGAAATTTCACTGGGGAGATTCAGGAGGCTTCTGGAAGGGTAGCCAAAATTAAGGGACAACGTGCAACAGTAAGCCACTGCACCCAACCACCGGACAAAACTCGCAGTATCATCTGTGTTGCTTCCAACGGAGAAGCGTGTTTAAATAACGGGAGACATACGGAGAGCTTATTCGGGCGGCTGCTGGATGGGCGCTGACTAGACCAGGCATGAATGCACAGACCTGCTAGTGGTGCATGCTGCCACAGGTGTTCACTTTATGACACTGATGCGAGGTTTGGGCCAAGGAACAAACATCAATCCAGGGGACTTATAATAGGATTCTTCACAAAATTGTTGGCTCAAAGCTCTCTCTCATTTATTGTCCTGAATGCTCCTTGTAGATGAGATTTAAAATAAACTCACTTCCTTTTTCTCTTGGCAGCACATTAGAACTGGCCTCCAACCAGCCCGTCTGTGTTCTAGCAGACTAGGGAATCCCCTCCTCTGCTTTTGTGTGCTTTGCTTGCCACTTCCTGCATTGTATAGTTTTGGTTTCATCTGGGAAAGAATTTCGATTATGGCATCAGTGGCCACAAAATCTCTCGAGGGGCAGTTTTCAGAGTTCAGAATGGGAAACAGGCAAATTACACAGACTAAGGTAGACTTCTCAGCGCAAGAACAGGTGAAGGGAAAGTCCCAAATCCCCTTTAAGAACCTGCCTGAAGGCAAAGTGGCCCAACTTTGGAAAATAGACCTTTGGTGGTGGATCCTGGGCAGCCTCCCCATGAAGAGAAAGCCCACAAGGCTGAGTAAATGTCCTGACACCTTTTCACCCACCTAACATGGCTTTCCACCTCTTCTGTGCTTCACTCTTGCTCCAGCTTTGCTGCGCCACCAGATCTAGCACGGGAAGGGCACACAGATCCAGCAAGGTAGCACTGAGGCAGCCATGCACGGGCGGCCGCTGCGTGTCTCAAGCCATCTTCAGGCTTAGGGCAGGATGCAGCAGCCGGTCTAGGACCCTCCAGCTGGTGACAGTCCGGCCCCTGTCTCTGTTCCAGTGGTTGTCTCTGCTGGCTGTCAGTGCCGCAAGGAGGACACGTTTGCTTCCCTGTCTCCTTACTGTGCTTGAGGCGAGAAAGGAGACACGTGACAAAAGCAGAAGAGGGTCTCTCGCACTTCCACTCATTTGATGGCCAGAACAAGGACATGTGCAATGGGGCGGCAGGGAAGGATGCAGAAAAGCTGGTGGGAAAGTTCTCAACTAACTCCGCAGAGCAAAGCAAACATGTATTGCCCTGAGCTGCCGAGGAAGCTTAAGACTGTAGAGACTCTGAGGCCTTGAGCTGTAGGAAGACATCGGTGTCCAGCGCTGGCTCCCTCCGGCCTCTCCAGTGATGGAGTCTCTGCTGACACGCCCAGGACTGCAGGGGTAAAGGACACTTACCTGGGCTCCCACAGCACCTCCACACTAGGCACCCACACCCTGAAGCACCCGAGCTGGTGGAAGCCTCTCCCCCTGGCCCCACCCTTGCAACGGCTTTGGCTTCCCTGAGGCCCTTTGGGAGTACGGGAGGAAGAAGCTGCCGCCGTTCATCGCTTTTGCCTTCTGTTGCCAACAGCGGGCCATTGAAGCTCTGGAGGAGGAGAAGCAGTCCCTGCAAGTCCAAATTGCTCAGGTCTTGGAGGACAGGCAGCAGCTGATGCACCTCAAGATGTCCCTCAGCCTGGAAGTGGCCACATACAGGTACGATTCCCTGTCATTTCCCCTCCAGCCCCACTCCCTTAATCTCTGCTGCTGCCCTTCCTGGCTCGACAGGACAAAGGGCTGCCAAACCATCCCAACCCTGTCCAACCAAAGCTCCGTTAGAAGAAGAGTTGGCTTTTGTACCCCACTTTTCTCACCCATTTAAGGGGACTCAAAGTGGCTGACAAAGCTTTTCTATCCTTCTTCCCACAACAGAACACCCAGTATGGTAGGTGGGGCTGTGAGAGCTCAGAAGACAACTGTGACTAGCCCAAGGTCACCCAGATGGCTTCATGGGGGAGGGTGAAATCAAACCTGGTATTCCTAGATGAGAGTCTGACTCCCTAACCACTAGACCAAACTGGCTCACACTAACGTCATCCATCCATCCATCCATCCATCCATCCATCCATCCCTATACCTGAAGGTTTCAGGGCAAGTAACAACTTTAAAAATCCAGCACGACGACAGAGACATGATGCTATCTAACTTTGACTTATAAGGCCCTAAATGACTTGGGCCCCAAATATCAAAAGGAACGCCTTCTCCCATATCCATCTGCCTGTGCTTTAAGATCTGGAGGGGAGGCCCTCCTGGTTGTCCCACCACCCTCAGCAGCAAAAGGGGTGGGCACCCAAGAGAGGGCCTTCTCAGCGATGGCCCCCAGGCTATGGAATAATCTACCCTTGCAGTGCATCAGACCCCTGCACTGTATATGTTTAGGAAGGCAGTGAAGACGCAGCTCCTTGCCCTGGCCTGTAGTTAGATGGCGATACACTTTCTCTTCCCACATTTCAGACACTGTTACTGTTTTTTAATTTATTATTTATATTTCTATCCCGCCTGATACCCGAAGGTCTCAGGGCGGATAACAACCTTTAAAACAACAAATTAAAACCAATTTTAAAACCAATAAAATTGGTATAGACCAATAAAATTTTAGTATATACTGTTGTTGTTCTAATATATGTCTGATTTTAAATGTTGTTACCTGCCTTGAGACCTTCGGGTATCTATAGGGCAGGATAGAAATACAGAAATAGAAAATGGAGCATTCCAGAAGAAATTGATCTGGGCAAGTGGAGATACTGGAGCGTGATGGGCAAGCGTGAATGGTCTTGCCCCTGACCCCTCCTCTCCTCTCCTCTCCCCCCACCACACTGAAGCTCTTTGAAAATGACCAGCAGCTGCTCTTGCTCTGACTAAACTAGCTAAGTTTGGTGGGGGGGGGGGGGATGCTGCATAAAACATCTTTTGCCCCCTTGGGGTCAAAGTCAATATAGCTGATGCATCTGAAGAGACACTGGGCCTCCCAAGGCAGCTACACACATGCACACAACAGCACCTCCTTCCCTTTGCCACTATGGAAAGCTGTGAATTCGTGCGCCATCTGCAAAAATGCCTCCCTCACAGGCTGGTCTCTGGTTTCCCACCTACCCCTGAAGCTATCCCATGGGAAAGGGGCGCCTTCTCTTGCCTCCTCCTCCCTCCAGATGGCTCCTGAACAAAGGCAGGCTAAGAGAGCTCAGCGCAATTAGCATGAGAATGGGGGCCCTTGTCAGTGCAAAGGGGGCAGCCAAGACTACCCATGATGTCATCCCAGTGGCCCAAGTAAGAGGGAGGGAGGGGAGGAGAAGGAAGGAGAGGAACATTGTCCAGCACACGGCTAGGCACCTGCAAGCGATTCCAGGGCAGCTCACAAGTGCAGGGGAAACACACTGCCCTATGAAGACCAGTGATGTGCAGCAGCATCGCAGCTTGCATTCGCTAGAGCAACCTAGCTAAATAAAACTGCCTTGCCAAACTATTCAGCCCTCAATTTTGCCTTCCAGGACCCTTCTAGAGGCAGAGAGCACAAGGCTGCAGATGCCAATCAGTGACTGCAAACCAGCCAGTGGCACTAGAGGTGGGTAAAGGGAAAATAAAGCAATGAGGGTTGGAGAAAGGAAGGAGTTTCTTTATGCTGTCTTTGGCTGGTTCTAAATGCTGCTAGAGGAGGAGACGGCCACCAGTGGGCTGAACTGCACGATCCATAAATGTGGGCCCAGGTTGCTATCAAACTGAAGCGGGGACAGTGTTGACTCAGAGGCAGACCATAAGAGAAGCATAGGCACTTCAAGTCACCCAATTTCTAATGCAGCACCATCAACTGAAATAAGAACTATATAACTTGCCATACTGTAATGTAGCATTGTAAGTACCTCTCTCATTGTAGTTATTGTTCTGTAGGTTGACATTATATGACCATGTTGGTCCTGGATTAGGGACGTGCACAAATATTCGTAACCTTTGTTTTTTGTACGAATTCGGACAAATTTGGACATTCATATATGAATAAAATGTCACGACATTTGGACGTTGACCTTCGTATTCGTATGAAGGCTTTGGAACATTTGTGAACCTGGGAGGTGGGAAAGCGGCTGCGCCAGAGTGCATTCGACATGGATTGAGAGCGGATTCCAAGTAGATTCAGGACGAATTTGACGCTTTCAGAGCAGATATGTGATGGCATACATATTGGATATTTGTACGAATACATTCAGATTGAATAGAATCCTACCACATTCGAAGGGCACCTATTCAAATGAATACGGATTTTCTTACGTTCAATACAAGTCGAATGTAAATAAAATCATGCACATCCCTACCCTGGATTGCTTGAGATGTATCTTTCTCTCTCTCTTTTTTTTAATAAATAAAAGTGTTGATTTTGTAAAATAAAAAAGCAACCCTAGTGCCTTAAGATTATGTCTGCTATAAAACAGGCATCTATTACCTAAAACCAAAGTACCTTTTCCGCTAGTTGTTCGTGCAAACTGGTTTAATAAACTGTTTTATGAGCTACCAGAGTCCAGTAGGACTGTAACTGAGCAGCACCTCCTGCATTCCTTAACAAGCCTGTTTTCCTCTGCTTTGCTCTTTGCAGATGCCAAACTGGAAGCAAGGTCCAGTAAAGTCCAGGCAGTGTCTCTAGACAAGGGGCACCTGGGGTCCCGAGATCTCAGGCCACGGTCAACAGCCTTCCTGAAGGCAAATACCATGACTCAGTTGCCCAAGAATCAGACTGAGTCCTTTGCAGTCAATGTCGCCTCCATGGTCCTCAAAAGCAGAAGCTCTGTAACTAGAGAGTTCCAGAAAGCCAACACGGTCCTTCAGTCCCAGTCTGCAAAAGGTCTGGACGTGATGTGGCCACGTAAGGACTTCCCAGCTTTCACCGGCTCTGCTTTTAGGCTGGGCTCATCTCAGCAAGGCAAGGTGGCAAGAGCAACACAAATTGACGTGGTTTCCCAGTCATTCTTGCAAGAGCGTTCCTCACATTTCAGCTCCATCTGCCCTGTAGATACCTCAGAAGCATCTGCCTCAAGCACTGAGCAAAAATGCCAGGAGGAGGGGAAAAGCAGAGATGGGAGAGCAGCCCAAATGGAAGTAGGAAAGATAGAAAAGGAAACAGTACTTTATGAAGCAGAAAAGGAAGAAGAGACCAATGAAGAACCACCAGGAAAGGCCACAACTCAGGATACATCCTACCCCAGTCAGCTGGTCACAGATGCTTTGGACTTTGCACTGAAAGAACCCAATGGAGAAGATACACGTTTAGAGTCCGGTCTATTCAGTGTGGATGAAACCCAAAATGGCATACCTTCTGATGACTCTTTTTCCACAGAAGAAAATGTAGCAGTTTCTTACACTGGGTTGTTGGAAGAAGCCACACACAAAGTGCCCAAAGAGAACTTGGAAGATATTCATCCAGCAGGGCAAGAGGCGGTCAGATACCCTGAAGAACTCACTGAACTTGATGATGGTCAGAGAACCTGCCCTGAACTACAGGAACAAGATACATGGGCACAGCGGTCTCACGAAGAAAAGACTACTTCACAAGAAAAAGAACTGCTAGAAGAAGAAAGCAAGCTAGATGAAACAATCCCTGTCATTCCAATTAGCGTACAAGCTGAGAATTCCAAAGAAACAAGATTCCGACAACCGAATGAGGACGCCGATGAACAGACCCACCCGGCACAGAACACAGGTGCTGGGGATGGCCTAGCAGAGGCTACTGAATGCACAGAACCGGTGACTCACCCAGATGAAGATGGGAGAGAAAGGGAGAGCTGGCCACCAGAAGTCAGCTACCATGAGGACTATGAAGGTGCTAAAGCAGTGTACTTAGAGGAGACAGATGGAGGAGCTGAAGACCTTGAGGTGGTGAGCACAGAAGCACTGCATCTATCAGAGGACGAGGAAAGGAGAGAGTTGTGGAGCCCCCCCAGGGAGAACGAAGAGTATGATTTGCAGTCAGAGTCTCTGGAAAGCGAGTTTCGGCAGACTGAAGGATTTGCCATTGAAAATTTGTCACCAATCAATCCAGTACCTTTGCCTGAAGACACTTGCCACGGTTATACTTTCCTTGGAGCGCAGCAGGAAAAAAATGAGGAGCAAGAAAAACTGCTTTCCAAACTGGACTTTTTGCCAGCAGGAGAGGGGAAAGAATCCGACTTGGAACAGGAGGCCTTCAGCATGGAAGGAACCATCTCTGGAGATGATAGTACAGCAACTGATGCAGCAAACATCTTGATAGATGACCCCAGAGTTATGGAGAACAAGGCTTCTGAGGAAGAGTTTGGAGAGGAGCTGGGAAAGGATGTTTTGGGGCACAGCAATCTGCACAAAGGAGATAATGATCTGAGAAATGAAGATATCATGGAGAAGAAAGTATTCCCAGCCATTATCTGTGAACCAGAAGCTCCCTTGCAAGATGGGACTGTTATGGAAGAAGATACCACTGCAAAGAAAGTGGCAGAAGAGGTATTACAAATGCTGACAGAAAAGACCGTGGACGACAATGAAGGCATTCCAGGGGCTTTTCTGGAGGCTGATGATGACATCCAAAAAGGAGAAGAGTTGGTAACAAACACTGAAGCAGCAGAGATTCAAAGTGAAGACACAGTGGACTATTTGAAGGTGGAAGAAGTAAGAAGTGATGTTGATACACATGGCTTGCAGGTTCTAGAGAGTCCAGCATACGTCAGGAATGATGGCTTCCATGGAGAAGAGCAGCAAATTATTACTGGCACAGAAGAAGCTTTTCGACGTCAAGATACAACACACCCTGAAGAAAGGAAAACTCATGATATTGCCAAGGAGTTGGAGACTTCTTCAGAAGTTCAGAGCAGCATTACTCAGACAACAGTCTACTTAGGCAACGGTCTTGCTGATATAAGCAGCGGCCAGGCCAAATGTGAGTATCTGGGATCAGAGGAGTTGCTTGAAACTTTAGGTACCTCTCACAACACTGCCTGTGAAACTGATGGAATCAGTGGCACACAGGTGATTCTAGAAGAAACTCTACCTGATCACACACCTTTGCATATGTACGATGGGCAGATGTTGACTGTGTCTGGGAAATCTCAGCCATTACTCCCAGCAAGCGAAGAGGCTGCAGAAACAACAACAACTCTTTTAATTAAAGACAGTTTTGTGTTGTTAGAGGAAACACAGCAAGTGGTGCAGCAAGGGAGTTCACACAGCCCCCTAACAGAAGAAAATGATGCAGAGCAAGAGGGAATGCTGGAGGAGGGAGACTTATCTAAAGAATCTGCTGCTCACCAACACTCAGGAGCTCCTCTGACATCAAAGGTATTAGGAGAAACTGAAGCGTCAGAAGGCAGTGAAATTGGTGAGTTGCACACACCAGAACCAGAAGGGCCAAGAGTGGAAGGTGGCTTAACAGACTCTAAGGAAGAACCTGGGGACACTTCCCAACGAGAAGATGAGGCAAGAGAAGATCTTGAGCACCATGATGAAGACACTGAAAGAGATTTTGTTTGGGAACCAGAAAAGGACAATGTTTTCCAGGCAGACCAGTCTAATCCAAGCCCTATGAAGGAAGCCACATCTGTGGGAAATGATTGCCCACAGGCATTTGGCAACCAAGATAATGATGAAGCTGAAGGTCCACATAAGATTTCTCCTCTGACCAGTGTTTCAGACTTGGGAGAAATTGTGCTTGAAGGAGAACAGTCTCCAGCTAACCAAAGAGGTATCACAGAATCTGAAGTTTTGGCATCCTGTGAAGAGGAAGGTCCACTCCATGTTCCTGAGTACCAACAAATCTCTGATATGGAAATCTGTGGAACAGAAAATAATTCCCAAGAGGAAGTCTTGGGTAATGATAATCTAAATGATAAGGATTTTCCACTTCCTTCATCGGAGACAGATTTAAGTGTTTCAGATACAAACATGAAAGGCACCGATATCCTTGAAATTGTAGAACAAGCTCTGGAGTTTAACCAAGAGCTGATCAAAGCAGCTGCAAAGTGCACCGAGGTTGAACTGTCGGCAAGAGGTGAGGAGGGGCATCATTCCACAGATGAAAAGGATCACGATGCGCCAATTAAAACAGCCAATGCAAATGCACCCCAATCTTCTCTGGAGACCTTGGAAACTGACTTCCTTAGTGCCAATGACCCAGTAGGATCCAAACACCCAACAGTTGAAAACAATGCTAATGGGTTGCAGCAAGATTTTCCAGATGAGATACTGAATGGCCTTGGGACCCCACAGCCAGGCAATATTGAGGAGGACATCAACACTTCAACAGTTGAAGCAATCAGGGAACCCATTATTACCAAGCAGGTCCACAGAGGGGAGCTGGATAACTTCCCTATAGTGGATAACGTCAACCAGAGTGTTTCTCGAACATTGTCCAATGAAGAGATACCAACAACTGAAGAAGTCAATTCTGAAGTTTACAACAAAGTTTTAGTTGACTACAAAAGGCTGGATGCCAATGAGAGCATATTTACTGAATTAATGCAGACTGCTTGTGTGAAAGGGGAAAAGGATGGTGTGCTAGGGGGAGCTTCCCTTCCTTCTGATTTTGAAGATGAAGCTGTCCATGTAGAGATTGGCCAACACATTAAGTTCCAACCAGAAGACACTGAAAACCTACCATCCTCTGAAGATAACTAAGAAATTATGTTCCAGTTCTTCGCCCTTGCTTGAAACAAACAACTTCTTTTCACCTCTACATATGTTTTCTAATTGTTCCTCCTAGCTACACTCCTCCCATTCATTTTTTTTGAATAGTCAAACTGACAATCAAAAGTTTTGATTAGGAAGAATATTTACTCCTATAACACTTCCACTTTATGGTAGCAAATTTTAACATGTTTGTTTAAATGTGCATTCAAGTTCAGTGCCTTATAGAGAGTATAGCAAAATAGGATGAGTTTCTAGCTGTTTCTGTTTTCCTTGGGACGCTGGGAGAGTGGACAGTCAAAAGCCTTGTATCGACTCTGTCCGTGGGAAAACCAAACAAGTATAGGCAACTGGATCTCTTCAGTGCTAAAGGTCAAGGTGAAGGATTACATTGGCACATTAATGTCAACCAGTCATTCACTGGTAGTCCTGAGACCATGCGGCAAAGAAGCAACATCTCCTGGGTTTGGCTGCACTTCCTAAAGCCTGAATTGTAGAAGACTCTATCACCACCACCACCACCAGCAGCACAGAGGACGAGGTGGGTGGGAAGAGTCCTTTGGCAAGGGTAAGCCGCTTTGTCTTGTGTCTCTAATGGCATCTGCTTGTACCCTCTTGCACATAAACACTAGAGCTTGTCTCCACTGAGTGGAACCGGGAACAGCTACTTCCTTGCCCAGCCAGTTTCACCCTGAAAGGAAACCAAAGGCCAAGTTTGCCTGCCCCTCTGTCTGACCGCTTCTCTTTGGAAAGAGGACTGGTGGATTCTGAACTGAGATCGACACCAGAGAGACCCAGAAGTTCTCAGCCTCACTGTGAACCTGTTCAATCTCCTTCTCTCTACATTTTAGTGTACTTTTTCTAGTTAGATTTCCTAATTCACTGTTTGTCTGTGTATGATCACATTCATTTAAAAATGAATATATATTGCCATTTTAACAATAACAACTTTGTGCCTCCTCTACCACAATTCCATCCTTTTGTTAGCTTTTAAAGATGTAGTGGGTAAAAGAGATTTAAATGCTTGTAGACCCCTCTCTTAGAGTATTTGATAGAAGACCTAAATGGAGAAATCTGTCCTGGTGATTTTGAGCTGACCCCTTAGCTCTCTCGCACACCAGGAACAAGGAGGGCAGTTTTGCTGAAAGTTTTGGGTGGACTAGGAAAGCTCACAGGTCTCAGCGGCCTAGCCTTGGCGCCCTGGACGCAGCAGCATGCGCCTCGCAAGTGCCACAGGCCTCTGCAAAAGCTTGGGTGGCAAATGGCAGTGTCTCTTATTTTAACAACGTTTTTGAAAAGTCCATGTTAGGGAAATGCCCTCATTAGGCCAACCCAGGTGTCACAAAATAGCTTGCAAGCTTGGGAGTTCTCTGTAAGTTTTCATCAGGCTGGATGGGAAACAGCTCAAGAGGAACATCCCGTGAAGGTACAAAACAGCTAGAGCTGCCTACAGTTCTGGCCTTCGCAACCAATAACACTTTCTCGGGGATGACGCATCCTCTTCAGCTTAGATCAACCCTGCTGTGCCTTTCGAAGCACCAGGCTCCCTAAGTATCCACAATGAGAGGCGCAGGCTGAGCTTTGTCAGGAACAAGGCAAAGGAGAGGTGTGATCTATGAGGCAACCAGCATTGCAAACCTATACCCAAATTTGCTCTTATTTTAAATCTGGATTATTAAAGTAATGCATTACCTTAGAAATACATTATATTTCTGTTTATTTTCTTTGGGTGGGTGAGAGAGAATGAGAGGGCACCTGAATGAATAAATTACATTGCCAGTTCTATACACTTAAAAGAGGAGTTTGGGCTGGGGATTTTAAAAGTCTCTTCTGATTCTCATCACGGACCCAAACAATGTTCACAGAAGTCAGAGAACACTAGCCTGCGTTTTAAAATAGTAGAAAGCAGAACTTAACCCCGTCTGCCGTGACCCCTGGCCAAACTGGCTGAGTCATCTGAAGGGCCACCAGCACTGATCTAAGAGGTGAAGCTGTGTTCCTTCAGACGGCAGAGGAAGCTGCCAGCCGCAGTTTGGCCTTACTCAGCTGCTCGGTGGGATGCTGCCTACGCTCCCACAAGAGTCACTGCTGCATGGGACTGGGAGGGGAGGGCATCCAGTCTAGCCTCTTGTTCTCACCTGGCCGGTCAGGTGCCCCAAAGGGCAATGCTCCTAAGCAAGACATGAGCATGGTGCACGTTCATGAGAGACCAGAGGAGAGACCGTGGCCTCCTAAACTCCTCTGAAAGCCGTCCCTCCTGGCAGCCTCATTAAAGGATCACAGCCCATGTGCGCAGAATGAACGCTATTCAGTCCGAGAAAGCAACCTGCCAGTCTTAACAGAAGGAAGGCTCTTTTTATAGCAAGGGCCAAAAAACCCAACTGATGGAGGTCCTGAACTATGCGCCTGGCTGATGCAATGGCCCATCATCTCTCTTGAGGTCAGGAATATTTTGGGAAGTATGAGGAGAGTTACATGTGCCCAGCCTTCCTTTCCCTGCTGCTCAGATAAGATAGACGGGGGCTTTAGTGGCAAGGGCTAGCGATGCAGGCCGCATCCACCTCAGTCCCAGCTGGAACACAGTGAGGTGGGCTCCACGCTTCATACACTGTTACACGTATCCATTGAAACACTTTCAGCCTTAAAACAGCAATTAGGAAGCACCTAGTGAGGTGCAGGAATGGGGGGGTGCACTTGGTTTGTATCGAATCGAATGTAAGAAAATTCGTTTAAATAGATCCCCTTTCAATCTGGTAGGATTCAATTTGATACAAATTTTAGATACGAATCCCATAAGTATCTGTTACGTATCCCAAACATATCTGCTCAGGACTTGTCAAAACCACCCTGAATCGACTTCGAATCCATTCTGGGCCCACTGCAGATGCAACTGGGGCAGCCGCTTTCCCACCTCCCAGGTCCAGAATTGTTACGAAGCCTCGTACAAATGTTCCGAAGCGCTCGATTCACTTTGAACGTCAGCTTTCGAATGTGCCAACACTTGATTCGAATGTCCGAATCCGGGCAAATAAGAGATATCCCTAAAAACAGCCTGTAACCATCTGCCTGATAACCCGGGTTCCCTCCACGGAGCTCCACGCTTGAAAAGCACACTTTAAATGGAAATGCAGAGCGAGTGGGCAATCGGTAGCCAAGCGGCTGCCGACTCTAGGTAATCTGCCAAGGCTTTACTTCTACTTGGCTTAAGGAAAATGTGGCAGGAAGCTCTGCATTGCCCTTCCCAGTTTTCTTCTATGGTCTGCCCCCCCCCCCCAAGATGTGGGAAAGTGCAGACAAGCAATTCTGTGCGCGCCACGAGGTGATGCAACCATAACAATATCTGTTAAGGGAAATTTCTCTATCTAAGGCTGCATGTAAGGAGGTAATGGCAGGTTTCATTTTGTGAATTTCCCATAAAGCAGATTTCTGTGCTGAAGTGAACTGCCACAACACGGCATTCCAGAAATAGGCCGAGACACAGTTGAGCCTTTTGTCCAGATATCGCTGAGTCACAGCAGGCTGTGTGGACGGATGGTGGGAGATCGCTGAGTCACACAACCGCAACATGCCGGAAAGGTACGTGTGCCCATGGCACGGACCTGTTCTCAGCAAGACGGCAGGTTTGGGGCCCCCAGCAACTTATCTGACTACGACACCCAAAGGAACTTCGCCCTCCCCGGATGAATCAAGGGCATATTCCTCCCTGGCTTAAGTCAGCACTCCGTCTTCCAGCTGTTCTACCCAAAGGAGAACATTGGAGCCAAGGCCTGATAAGCTCTAGTTCTGTAGGGCCAGCCCTGCCTTAAAAGGGCAAATGGCAGAGCATCTAGCGCAGGAAGCCGGTTTAGCTGTGAAGGCTTTGATAATAATTGCTACAGAGAAGTGGCAGCTGCCTTTTCTCTCTGTCTAATTTCTGGCCAGCGTCGGGCACCCTGGCCAGTCAGCTTTCCTTTTGCCTCAGGGTTTTGCCTAATTCCTTGCTGGGCAGAGTTTTTAGAAATCCCATTGAACATAGTGGATTCTGCACATATTACCTAAGCCTACACTGAAACATGCCCAAAGGGAGAACAGACTCAAGCCTGAGCTAACAGGTAAGGTGAACTGTTCTGCCCTTATGGAGCCCCAGCCTACTCGCACAGAACAGCAGGGTGTCCTCGCTATGAAGCAAGCAAGCAGCAACCGTTCATGATCCATTCAAGGAAAGGGCGGTTCTGAGGAAAGGCCCGGCTGAAGGGCCTGCAGCCTGACCCCAAGCCCCACAGATGGGCCAGAATGATGGGCCAAGGGAGACTTTCTGTGGCAAGGAGCCACCGGTCCACATCTAAGGTCCTTTATTGTCTCTGCAATCATGTGCCAGAAGAGGCCGTTGGAGCTTGTTAAATGCAGCCACTGGAGCACACATAATCTAATTTGTGACCAGTTCTGCTGGTGGAGGAGGGGTCCATCTCTCTATGGAAAGGGACCGTGAGATGTTCCAAGAGAAGGAACTCCTTGTGACAGTTTCACAGTCCTGCACTTCCCACAGACAAACCATGGATGGGCAGGTATGGATAACTCTTAAGGACATAAGAGAAGCCCTGCTGGATCAGGCCACAGCCCATCTTGAACGTTCACAAGGAAAACATCAGAAGACAATGGTCAGCTGGGTTTTTTTAGATGGAGCTTTCAGTTTTGTGCATCTTGTACCTAAGATCCTTAAGGCTTTCTGAAGATACTCAGCCATCTTGTCTATCAGAAGCAGCTCCAGGATGAAGAAGGCTGGGAAATCTGAAGCTGAGTGCTGCCACCCTCTTTAGTTGTCTTTTGTGGAATGGGTGCTGCTGAACACACACAAAACCCTCCCCATTGCCCCCCTTCCTCCTGCTCAGGGGAAAGTCAACACAATCCCCCTGCAACTAAAGCAGACAGAGGCCGTCCTTTAAGCGCCCGCAGGCAGGATGCCTCCTTCACACTCCTGGCCTGAGTCCAAGCCACTAAGAGCTTTCTTTCCTTCAGCCCGGCCTCTGGAAGCTGTTTCAATGGAGGCCACACAAAGCAACTCAGAAAGGGGGGGGGGAGAGGTGAACTGGGAGATGGGAAGAGGATGACCTCAGCGCAATGACCTCACCCAACATAACTCCCCAAACTTACAGACCTTATAAGGATAGATGGAGGGGTGGGTGGGAAGGAAAATAAGTCGTGTGTGTGTGTGTGTGTGTGTGTGTGTGTGTATACAGGCTCACACACAAGCATAGGCCATCCAGAGCACATTACATCACACCACCGGGTTCTCCTGGACCCCTCTGTTGCGTCCTAAACGCAAGAAGCAAACGTCTGGTTTCAGCTAAATGAGATTTACATACTCTGCCGCACACACACACACACACACACCCCACGAGTAGTTTGTATGACTGTGTGAAACATCCCATTCATCAGCCCCGTGGTTCCACCATCTCCCTAGACACCCCCTGCTTCATTCCTAAAGGCACACATGGTAGAAAGAGGAGACTTGAGAAATTTTGGAATGTGCTGGGTGGATTTGCGCCCTCCTGGAGGAATGTCAAGGAGGAGGAGAAGAAAAATGAAGTGAAACAGAAAATGTAAATGACAACATTGTCTGGAAGGTTTGTTCTCGGCTGCTTTCCACCTCTCTCCAACTCTTTTCTTGCCCACTGGGAATGTTTTGGTGAGCAGCCACATTCAGGAACCAGCAGCTAACGGGCTGCAGCCTGTGGACCAATATGTGGAGCACTGAAATGCCCGAACACTGAGGCATTGCTGCCTCCTAGCAGGTGTGAGGGGAGGGCTGTTGTAGCCGCTACCTCCACCGCAGGCTCACTGGTCTAGGGTGTCTCCTGCCCATCTCCCTAATGTAAGACCAAACTGAATCAAATAAAGATCATAAAATATTTTGCAAATTTAGACACACACACACAGGCGACCTGTGCCCCTGGCAGTGACACTGCGAGCCCGGGAAAAGCGTGCACTTTCCTCAGTACACTTTCTATAAACCTACTAAATACAATATCCCCCCAAAAGAGAAGGAAACCTGCCATGGACAAGGAGGGCATGTAAAGCCAAACTCTGCACAAACTAAAAGAAAGGTGTCTTTAAAGCCCATGATGTTAAGGACCCTTTAAAGACATTTTCCCATTATGAAATGCAGAGTCCCCTGTCACCAGCAGGATGCTTTTAAGGCCATTTGCTGGGATTCGACAGCAGGAGGTTTCCTTGTCTCTGCTTGAAATTCCCATGGGCAATTGGTGGGCCACTGTGTGCAACAGGACGCTGGACTAGATGGGCTGTGGCCTGATCCAGGGAAATCCAGTTCCAAATTATTCTGATGCTCCCTGGCTGAGAGCATCCACTGATCCCAGGCGTCTCCTGAGAACACAGGTGGGGTTCATGCTGGTCCTCCTGACCATGATGGGCACAGAACTGGGAGATGGGGTCCTCAAGGGGTAGAAGTGTCTCTCAGCTCAGCTCTTCATCACTTGCCTCTCTGACTCCTTCACAACCGATTCCAGCTCCTAACTGAACAGCCTTGGATTATTCTGAAAGAGCACCTTCTGATCTGGGTGCTCTCTAGAAACCAGGAGGACTGCCCCCCCCCCCCAGGGCTTTCAAGAACTGCTGTTATCTGCAGGGAACCCCTGTGCAACCATGGGCCATAAATCACAAGGGAGAGCCGTCAATCCACTGCGGAGCCAGAAAAGGCAGGTTTGCTCACCCTTTGCTCTATAATAAGCGCTCCTTCTCAGCTGAGGGGCATTCCTGTTCTGCGAGCAGAGCCCTTCCCCATTTGCAGCTGTTGCCAAGGCAAGGCCTGATGGCAGGGGGGCAGGGGGGCTGTTACTATCTAAACCCCAGAAAACAAAGATCACAAGAGGGCCCCCCACCTTTGACTAGACTCCATGGAGATAGATTAAAATCCATCAGCAGCGGGAAGGGCGGGGGGAGTACATTCTGGAATGTCCTTTTGGGGCCATCCATCAGCGCTTATGAAGAAGGGGGTCAAGGCAGGGGGAGCAGCTCATGTTTCACGGAAACCAGGACTGGATGGAGAAACAGATGTTGTCGCTCCTTCATCCTGAGGTTCAGAGACTGCTGCTGTATTTCAGATTAGATCCATCCAAGGCCTGCTCGGCATGTGTGTCTGTTGTAGAGGAAGCAGAGCAGGGAAACAAAATGGCCCCACACCATCTCAGGTTCAGCTACCCCAAATGTTGCCTCTTGTTTCTTCTACAGCCTGCAGTCCCTCCGGATTGATTATGGAGCTTTTTGCTTGTCCAAAATATAGAGAATATATGGTTTATGGCTCTTAAAGCTCTGCAGACAACCAGGTTCTCTGGATTTCCTCTTCTTTGGGGGTGTGCCGAGGAAAAAAGATGCACAACATCATCTGTAGATAGGATCCAGCAGGGATGGGAGCACCCCCACTAAAACACTGAATCTAGAGCACTAGAAGTAGTTATTCCGCTTTACTCCAATTTGGTCAGAACTTATCTAGAGTCCTGTGTCCAGTTCTGGGCACTCCAATTAAAAAAAAAAATTGGCAAACTGGAGCAAGTCTAAAGGAGGGCTACTAAAATGGTTAGTGGTCTAGAAAGCATCTCCTACGAGGAAAGGTTAAGGATCTAGGAATGTTTAACCTACAGAAGAGAAGACTGAGAGCAGACATGAATGCAGTCTTTAGGTATCTGAAGGTCCATCACAGTGCAGAGGGATCGTCCCTATTCTCACTTGCACAAGATGGGAGGACCAGAAACAACGGGATGAAACTTCAAGGGAGTCAATACAGATTAGATATTCGGAAAAACTTCCTGAGAGTGAGGGTGACCAGTCAGTGGAAAGGTTGCCATGGAAGGTGGTGGGTTCTCCTTTGCTGGAGGTCTTCAAGCAGAGGTTCGACCTACATCTTTGCTGATCAGGAGAAATGCAAAGTCTTGGGGAATTATCCTGATGCCTTGTGATTTCCCCTCAACCCCCAATGCCAGTATCCCAAATTTCTATTCCTGTCGGTGCTTAAGACTGGAAAGGTGAAGGGGGCAGCTTCCAGAGGCCCAGAGAGCAGCTGGCTCTCTGTGAAGCAGCCATGAGCCTGGAATGGAATCCCATCATCGAATGCCTGGGCTCTCTGGAAGGGGCTGGGCTGCTCAGCTGCAGCACGCAGGCCTCCCTTAGGAGTAAATCAGGCACCAAGCTGCTAGGAAGCAGGTGCCCCTGGCTGGGGAAGCATTTGCTGGCCTGGCCATCATGAGACAGGGCAGCTGCCCCTGCGGGTCTCGAGGGTGGGAAGGGCAGGCATCTGCCACAGGGGAGACTTATTTCTGTGGGCCCAGGACAACGCCTGGAATTACGCCACTAGCAGCCTGCGTGTTCCAAGCTCAATTAGTTTGTGAGGTTTTAAGGAAAGAGGAATCTGGTGCACCCCAAGACTCCCTCTACCTTATAGCCAGATAGGCGTCATCCCCTCCAGAGACAGGGAACGGTGGCAACACTTCCTAGCTACACAACACATCCTCCTGAGGCAGGTGGCTGTGCAGGCAAAAGGGCCTATTTATCCCGCATTTAAGAACAAGCGCCTCCAAAGGCTCCTGGAGGTGGACCTGTTCCAATGCCAGGAGTCCTTTCCTGCGGCCGGACAAAAATAATGTGACCTGATCTGTTTTAAATGACGAAATTTGCCCTGGGAACCAAAAGCTCCGTTGGCTCCCCTCATTTATCCAGTCCTTGGATTTACACCCCTCATGTGAAGTACAAATGCTGGCCTCTGGCTGCTCCTCGCCCCTCAGCTTCCCAGCACTTGGCCTGCAGCCTAGCTAAAGCCGCCTAACTCCAGTGGAGAGAAAAGCTGGCCAAATGGCCTCCTTTCAAGCATCCCAGGTGACAGGAGCGTCCCAGAGGCATCTGACTACGGATCCCAGTTTGCCAGTTTCCACCAAGGAGACAAGCTATTTTCACACCAGCAGGTTGTCAACTGTCTGGCTGGATAGGGTTTCAGCACTGGAGCTGTCAGGAAATGGGAGACCTTTGAAGCGTGGTAGAAGCAGAGTGAGACCTGAACAGCTGGTTTGCTCCTCCTGTATGAGATGATTCTGTGCTGCCTGGATGCTGCTGGGACTCAGCTCCACCTGCTTGCCCTGGTCAGGAAGACAGAAGCTCTCCTTATAAGTACAGAAAGGCTCCGAGAGCAGGGGACACACAGATCATGACTGAGAAAGCCAGGCTTCGGCTGAAAGCGTCTGCACCCTAATTTGTCTCAGTTGCAATTAAGCAAAGACACCAGCTGCAAATGCATGCATGCTACACAAGCCCCTTCTTGGGTTACAGCTGTCATGGTCCTCAGCCAGACATGTCTTCTCCATCCAGAGCTCCCTCAGGGGTTATTCCACAGGATTCGTTATTTCTGCAGAATATTTGCACTGGAATCAGGAGACAAGCAAGAGGGGACGATGAACTCTGTCACCTCTTTCTTCCTTTTTGCCAGAATCAGACCTTGTACAAGCGTCACGGCCTTATAACGGAGTGGTTAGAAAGACTCGCACCCCTGATGAAGGCCTCTCTTTCCCATCTGTACTGCAAATGGGCTTAGTTATGAACGCTGGGTTTTCATCTAAAATCTCATGTAGCCAACCTTGCCTAGCCAGACAAGTTCATGTTTAATTCGGGGTTAAGCTTCACCAGCTACAGAAATATTAATCAAAAAGTCCCCTTAAGTAAACTTGGACAAACGCAGGGCTCTCCCTCTTTCATCCGTGCCCAGCTCCCTTCTTGGCTTCCCTCCCTCCTCCCACTTTGCAGATAATGGGATGACGTCAGACCACAGGCTCTGAGTAATGTCTCTCTGAACGGGTCTGCAAATGTCATTACTCTGAGGAAGAGAAAGGAAGAAAAGGCTATCAGTGATTTATTGGGAGGCTTTCCTGTTTTCTTCCCCTCCACTCACTGATGAAATCAGCTTAAAATATTTCTCTTTTTTTGAAAGTTATATTTAAACTCATTCAATGGGTACATGGGCATTGATTGTGTTCACACCCCCTGGACTTTCTGAATGGAAAACGAGTGTAGAAGAGATGAGCTTTTGGTCTAATCTGGGAGCTCATTTCTCAGACAGGCACTGTATATGGTCTCTGGCAAGTGACAGCAACTACCACTGTTGCTGAACTGGGATCCAGAAGCTTCAGTGATTAGCAAGACTCCTGAGTCCCACTGCTTGTGTTACCCTTCTGTGAGGATTTCAATAAGTATCCAGAGAGCCCTAGCCTTAGTCCTTCTACAGACTGAAGATGAAAGAAACCCATCCCCTCTTTTAGATCCGGCAGCCACCGCCCCTTATCAGCTCTCAAATTATTTTAAGAACTTGGGCAGACTGGGCACAGCTGTCTGAGCAAGCCCTGCTGACAGCTGATTAGACCTCAGGAAGAGGGCAGAGAGTGCCATCTTGTGACCGAGTTGCAAAATCAATATTATGATTACAATTAAAGCCTGCTTATCCAGGCACGTATTTACAGCTAAAAGAGCAACAATTTGCACACGCCATCTGTGCGTTCTTTTCATTGTCACTTTGTATCTTCTCACTCCTTCCCTAAAACAACAAAGGTTTGTATATAACTCAGAAAATAATTACAGCAGCTTCCAGCTGCTTGAAGAGAGAGAGCAGACAGGCTCTTTTGGCAAAAAGAAAGGAGCATTTGAAGACCGTTCTCGTAGAACTGGTGAGACTCTTTCAGTAAGGGGAGTTCGAGATACTATTTTAACTGAATAGGAACTTGTGCTCTTGTATTCTTGATTTGGTCTTGGTTTCACACATAGAGGCGGTTAAGCAGCAGATCAGTAAGAGCCATAGTGAACACTCTGCATCCACTCACAGCCAAGACTAGCTTGGAATGCTTGGAAGGCATCAGGCTACCCTGGGTGTCAAAGGTCTGTCAGCCTTTCCAACCCTTGGACTGTAATTCCCATCACCCCCTGCTTCGGGCTTCTGTGGGGATTGCACCAGAAGGCTGGATCAGGGAATACTTCCTGGCCAGGACCCTGGTCTGATGCAGAGCTCATCCATTCCATAAGGTCAGTAAAGCCTTTGGAATACATCCATCTGGGTCCCCTGAAGCTTCTGGCAAGCTCATCTTCTGCTGCCCCTGCTCCTCCTGTTCTTCCCTGCACGCCTGCCAGGAGCGAGACAAGCTGCCACCATCTTGCTCCACCTTGTCACTTGATCTGCATGGACAGTAGTCCAGACAGGCAGACTTTTCCGCAGAGCGCCTGCTTTTCTCCTCACCTCTTTAGTTCCTGCTGCCCTCTAGAGTCACCCTGGTCTGTTTACTGTCTGCATTGCTTCCACTGTGTGACAGACGTTGCTATGCACCTCAAGGGCTCCAGCGCAGGACCGGGATAGAAGCTTGCGTCAGATTTGAATACACTTTACCTTTAAAGCAGATGTAGATGCAGAAGTGATCTTGGCTGAAGTCTCAGTGACATCTGCAAAAAAGACAAATGTCTTCAACTTTAAAAATTGGGAGGGAAAGATGCAGTGGCTTGCACATTTTGTAAAATGTCCTGTGCAACCAGTACAGATTCTGTGGAGGCAGATGCTACCATGGAGTTATAACAGCACCCAATCCAAAATCTCTCAGCAAAACACTCATAAATAATAAATAATGATAAAAAGGGGTAAATTGATGTTATATATGATCAACTCCCCAAATTCCAGCCTTCACTGTTAATAAAAAAGATCCCGGCCCTCGTTTTCGAATGTTTCTAAAAGAAAAACAAAGCAAAACAGAAAGACGATCTCAGGACGAAAGAAACTTGTTTGGAATCCCGAAGTTCGGCATTCTGAGAGAGAAAGTGGGCAGTGAAGGAGAAAGCAAATGAAAAATTAACTTTAAAATTAGGAGGTTTGGAGATTACTGTGATGATCTGGCCCTCTTTAGACACTAAAATTGTAAAGTTACTCTTCCTGATTCCAACATCCTCATCAGCTCCCTACAGAAACTAGAAAGCACTTCTGTTATGTCATTTTATAGAAAAAATTACAGAGCAATTAGAGATTCCTTAAGGAAGGCGATTCTCAGCATAAGTTGTGCGCCTGTCCCTGGAAGATCTAGAAGTACCCATTAAGTACCCATTAATGGATACAAAAATGCCATTACGTACCCATTAATGGGTACTTTTAGTGACAGTGGAAAAACACCCCTAGATACCTGTGTCAGAGAAGGGCTTGACCTGCTGCGCCATGTTGGCCACCCTGAGCAATTCTGAGGGAAGGCGGGATATAAATGAAACCTTCCCTAAAATCAGTTTTAGAAAACACGGTGGTAATGAATATCAGTTTCTACGTGAATGATATCGTGAAAATTCATATGGGGCGAATAACAAAGCACTTTAAGCCAAGCACGGAAAGCGGGTTTAGTCTTTGCAGCGCCTCAGGGCTCAGGGCGCTCCCCGCGCTCGGCCTTGTTCTGGGATATATTTCAGGACCGGGTCCGCTGTCCACTTGCGAAGGCAGCCAATGGCAGGTCTCGCCCGGGCACGCGAGCTGACTGACTTTGCTTCAGACCAATGGCGACCGTGACGAATCGACACACCTGGTGGGGGGGAGAAAGGGCGGGGCGGCGAACGACGCCCTGGCCAATGGGAGAGGAGAGGGGCGTGGTTTGCTTTCCAGAGAATTCTCTTCTGAGAAGGGGAGAGGCTGCTGCTGCCGCTGCTGCCGCCTGGGCGGAGGAGGAGGAGGAGGAGGAGGGTGAGTGGAGGGGGGGGGAGGAGGGGAGGGGGAGGGGGGGGAGGAGGGGAGGGGGAGGGGGAGGGGGCCCCTCTCGGACGCCTGGGTTCCTCCCGGCAGCAGCTCCCCCCCTCCCGGCGGCCGCCTCCCCGTCTGCGCCCCGCGGCCCCTGGCGGCCCCTCCGTCCCCCCCGCCGGCACCGGGCGAGGGGAGCCGCGCGCGGTTCGGGCCGCCTGCGCCTCGCCGATGCGGCTTCGAGTCCGGTGCGGCAGCGGCAGCAGCAGCGCGGGCAACGCGCTCGGGGCTCGTCCCCGCGTCCCCGTGAAGAGGACGGGAGGCGGCGGCGGGGCGGGCTCGGGGACGGCAGGGCCTTCTTAGTCGGGGCCCCGCTGCGCTCCGCAGGTCCTGGCGGCGGGGCGCCGGTCCGGCAGCATCCCAGCAGCGTCTCCCCGCCCCGTGTGCAGAGTGGGGGCTTGAGAGCCGCCCTGCCCGAGGCTGAGCACCGGAGCGGGTCTGAGAGTCCAGGAGTAACGTGGATGCACACGGGTCGTTGGTGTGAATCCTCACGGTGCGCCCGGGCGCCTTCCCTCTGCCTCCCCCCCCCCCCCCGCTGCTTGAACAGCTCCTTCCAGCCCCACCCGGTGGGGCCGGTGGGCGTTCTGCCCAGGGTCTCCCCGGCCGACCCTTCCCAGGAGCCGTGGCCGCTTCTCAGGGAAGCTTTGCAGATCAGGCAGCGTCAACTCTGTGCCCTGCTGGGAGTGCGTTTTGCATCGTGCCAATGGCACGGGTGGCACAGGGCGCATTCACAGTGCCGTGGAAACTGCTTGCCAAGACCCAGGCCATAACCCTGGGAGGGAGATCACCGGTGCAAAGAGCACCCCGGTCCCACTGTGTGAAGGATGATCTGATAGCACCGGATGCCTTTCCAGCAGCACCAGGGCAAGGCCAGAAGCTGCTCTTCTGCTTGGGCGGTATTCCAAAGAGCTCTTCAAGCAGAGGCTGGACCTGCGTCTGTCTGGGATGGTTTAGGGAATCCTGCATTGCCCAGGGGGTTGGACTAGATGGCCCTAGAGGTCCCTTCCAGCTCTATGGTTCTATGAATAAGTCCAGAGGAGGGCTGTCAAAATGATTAGTGGTCTGGAAACCACATCCTACGAGGAACGGCTGGAGGATCTAGGAATGTTCAGCCTGCAGAAGAGAAGACTGAGAGGAGACATGATCTTGGTCTTCTGAAGGGCCGTCACAGTGCAGAGGGATCGTCCCTGTTCTCACTTGCGCAAGAAACAAGGGAACGAAACTTCAAGGGAGTCAATGAAGATCTGATATTAGGAAAACCTTCCTGACAGTGGGTGCGATCAGTCCATGGAATAGGTTCCCGCAGGAGGTGGTGGGTTCTCCTTGGCTGGAGGTCTCCAAGCAGAGACTGGATCTACATCTGTCTGGGATGGTTTAGGAAATCCTGCATTGAGCAGCGGGTTGGACTGGTTGACCCTGGAGGTCTCTTCCAGCTCTGTGATGCTATGAAGTTAGAGTGACACTGAGATTAGAAGAGACGTTTGCTGCTCCAGAAGCAAACAAGCTTGCATTTTTAATAACTTTGTTGTAGACGGAAATCTGCCAAACCAAAACTCTGATTTACAAAATGAAGAGTCCCTTTTAATCTTGTTATGCGCCACTTCCCTGGCATCTGCTGCTGCCCCTGGAGCATCCCTTTGCCCTTGAGCGGCAAGCCAGCTGGGCGGAGCAGTGCTTCACACCCAGCCTTGCCACAGAGATCAAAGGCACCTGCTGACCTTGGTGCTCTTGGAAGCCCTTCTGCCGGGTTCACTTTCTTGCTTACTCAGGATAGGTCTTGCTGGGAAGCAGAGTTTCTCTCAGGCTTCCCATTGCCCGAGAGCCTCCCAAATATGTTCTCTTTCTGGCTTTCTGAGGCTTGGCCTCCTGGCTGGAGTGGCATCAGGGGAGACCCTGAAGTATTGGGAAAGCTGGGTTTTCAGAAAGGAAGAAAGAGGGCGACCCTTCTGGAAGGAAACTGCAGCTCTGCATCCAAACTTCTACTTTTGCCTGTCTGTTCTTCTCTTTCTGAGAAGAAAGAGCCATTTTGGTCTAGTGGATAAGGAGCTGGGAATACCGGGTTTAATTCCAACCTCCTATGTGGAGTCAACTGGATGACCTTGGGCTAGTCACAGCTCTCTTCTGAGCTCTCCCAACCCCATCTGCCTCTCCTGTCTGTTGTGGCAAGAAGAACAGAAGGTATGCCAGCCACTTTGAGTCCCCTTAAATAGCTGAGAAAAGCGGGGTAGAAAAGCCAACTCTTCTTCTTCTAGGAAGTACGCATCTCACCCAGGCAATGATCAGCACTTAATGGACTTCCTTCCTTGCCCTCCTCCCACAGACCACCGTAATATCCACACTTCACTGAGGAAAATCCAAATATAGTGGAATAAGTATCCAACATCTGGGTGCCGCTACAGGGCTGAGCAGCAGTTAGCTGTATTAGCAGACCTGTGAAGTCTAGGCCAGGCCTGGGACAGATGGAAACTGCAGGTGTTTTAATGACTCAGCCATGGGCACATGAAGGAAACAGTTAAGGTGGCTCTCCAGTGGTTAGCCATTGGTCTGTGGTTCATTGCATAGCATCGGCTCTCATGGGCTTCACAAGACCTGCAAGTAGCATCGAAAGGACTCCAAGCGATAAGGCAAGCCTCCCGCCAGGGAATAGTCTGAGCTGCTGCGTTGCTGCTTGCAAAAGAGCTGACAGGGCGGCTGGGCTGGTCCCTTGTGGCTGTTGCTTTTCTTGCTTGACAGCCAAGCTTGAAACATGGGTGCTGCCCAGGATGAAAGCAGGAGCTTGATTTTAGGTGTGGCTTCTGGCGAGGGACAGAGTTCCCCTACCAACACACACAGTGTTTATTGCTTTTGCGGCCCTGTCCAGTGTGAATGTCAGATCCACTCTGCAAGGAGGCAAAGAAGAGGAGTTGGCTTTTCTCACCCGTTTAAGGGGACTCAAAACAGTTGACAAACCTTCTGTTCTTCTCCCCTCCAGTCACCTGATGAGGTAGGTGGGTTGTGAGAGCTCAGAAGAGAGCTGTGACTAGCCCAAGGCCACCCAGCTGGCTTCATGGAGGAGTGCAGAATCAATGCTGTGGTCCCCTCATCAGACCCTTCTGGGTCCACCTGGCTCCTCCCACGAATCCCTGGGATGGGGAGGGGCTCAGGGCTGGCCCACAGCACCTGTTGTAGACTGGAATCGTGACCCTGGC
Source organism: Aspidoscelis tigris stejnegeri (assembly GCA_023333525.1). Taxonomy (NCBI): domain Eukaryota; kingdom Metazoa; phylum Chordata; class Lepidosauria; order Squamata; family Teiidae; genus Aspidoscelis; species Aspidoscelis tigris. Next base: position 4,976,235 of record JALMGA010000027.1, on the reverse strand, counting down.
TCAGATGGAGGGCACTTCGAAGAAACTGCCTTGTCTTTGCAGGAGGGGCTGGCAAACAGGCATTGGGGGGGGGACAAGAGGGGCCTGCTGGGATGCCTTGCGAGAGCTGGGCCCAGCGGATAAGCTTCGGGAACATTGGCAGGATGAGGGTGAAGGAGAGGAGAAAAGTAGGGCAAGACGCCAGGCTTGGCTGTTCTGGGCTTTGGCTGCTTCTGTCACCTCCACGCCCTGCAGGAGTTAAAAGGAACACACGCTTATCCTGTGGGGCAGGCCAGGTAATAAGCACTTTTGGAGTCAGACTCACACCCCACGCCCTCCAGCCGGTGAGCACAGCGTGAACCATTCCATTACGCGACTCCTGCCGGCCGGCATTGCAGGAGGTGGCTGGCTGGCTGCAGGAGGGGGCTCCCTCACAAAGTAGTGCCAGATCCCCCGGATGGAAGCAAAGGAGACTGCAGTGTCCTAGGCTTGTGAGCTCGCTCTTCTCCCCGCAAGTAGAAACCACGGATTTGAAGGTCTGTAAGGCAAGGCAGCGTGGTAGGAGGCTTGGGCTTGGAACCTGGGCACGTTGGCAGCCCGTGCTCAGCGGCCTGTGCTGTTCTCCACTCCAGGACGCACGGAAGGAAGATGGTGAAAGAAACTGGCTACTATGACCTGCTGGGAGTCAAGCCCTGCGCCACCACAGAGGAGATCAAGAGGGCGTATCGTCGGTTGGCTCTGAGATACCACCCAGACAAGAACCCCACAGAGGGGGAAAGGGTAGGTCCGGAGAGCGAAGGGGCTGGAGGGCCGGGGGGGTGGGGGGGTGGAGCCCCTGGCCTTGCATTAATGCCCCCTCTTTCTCTTCCTCCCTCTCCAGTTTAAGCAGATTTCGCAGGCCTACGAAGTGTTGTCAGATCCCCACAAGAGGTCACTTTATGACCGTGGCGGGGAGCGGGCCATGAAGGAAGGGGGCTTGGGGGGCAGAGGAGGCTTCGGCCCCCCAATGGACATCTTCGACCTGTTCTTTGGAGGCGGGGGCCGTCCACATGGGCCCCGTATGGAGAGGAGAGGTACTCTGGTGCAAAGGAACATGGGGCTTGGCAGTGGTGGCGGTGGTGGTGGCGGCGGGTAGCTACAATTCAGCCCCTGTACCTGCCTTGACAGGTGGCTCCTCTTGGAAGGATCAGGTCCCAGGAGGCAGCAGGCCAAGTCCTCAGAGCCCTCAGATTCCCTTGGGAGGACAAAGTTCTTTTCACCTTTTGCTTCCCTGAGCATTAAAGCTTTGTCCCCATGTGCTGGTAGGGCAGGCCAGGTAATCTGGCCGTTTGTGGCTTCTTTCACCTGCAGCAGCAGGAGCCCTAGTGTAGGAGCAGGAGAGCTGTTCCCACCTCCAAGTGTCTTGGTGATGGTCAGGCACCCTAGTTGGTCTAGAATAAGGATCAGTTATTTCTGCCACGTATTTCTTGCAGCGCAATGTAAAATTAGTCAGTCTCTGCGATTTAGGAGATCCCCAGAGTGAGTGACTTAAGTTCCCGCTCTGTGTGGACAGCTGCAGAGCGCTTTGCTGGTTCCCACCTTCTGCCTGCCCTCCCCAGGGAAACAGGAAATCGGAGAACACAGCAGAGGGCGCAGAGTTCCTTGTTGATCCGTCAGAGTGAGGGTGTGATTCTCCCAGCCCTGCCCAGATTCCAGCAGCAGTGATAATTGCATCCTGTTCTCCATAATCTTTGTCTTCCTTAATGCTTCATGCCCCAGTTAAAAGGCAGGTTGCAGAGTCATTCTGAGCCCAAGTAAACACTCCTTAAGTGCTCCTTCCCACCCGCGAGAGCCTCCCATCTTGTTGATCACCTGAGCAAGGTGATGTGATGGACACAGATCCAGGCTCCAAAGGAGGCTTTGTGTGCCCAAACTCAAGAGCATCAAAGGCCCAAAACTGCATGAATTTATTACAGCATTTGACTGCCACGGCTCCTGAAGGTCCCTCCTGTCAGTGAGGCCATCCACTGAGGGCCAGACGCCTTGCTCTCACAGTGGCTGTATTTTCCCAGGGGGGTAAATACCAGGGGCAAAGGAGCCGCACTGCATGCTCTGCTCACGTCCACCCAAGGGACTCGAGGACTCGCCCCTAGCCCCTTCTTCCAGTTCGCTTAGCCCAAGCCACCTTTCTCGCCCCTAAAAACATTAGATGGGTATGCACCCATGAAGAGAGGAGTTGGCTTTTCTGCCCTGCTTTTCTCACCCATTTAAGGGGACTCAAAGCAGCTGACAAACCTTCTGTTCTTCTCCTCAAAGTAGAACACCCTGTGTGGCAGGTGGGGCTGTGAGTGCTTACAAAAGAGCTGTGACCAGTATTCCCAGATAGGAGTCCGGCTCCTTAACCACTAGAGCAAACTGAAAGACAGTACAAAGTCTTAAGTCTTAGCCTTCCCATGCCAGCTCCCGTGAGTTTCTCTGACAACATTTGGCCAGTGTTTAAAAAACACATTATAGCTGAATACGTCTGCCTCGCAAATCGTGCCAGGGCTGGAGGCCAAGCGTGTTGTGTACATCCAAGAGCACCAGGAGTGTCTCCCTGGGTAGCACCATGGCCTCCTCTTCCTGGAGCGGCAACTAATGGCATATGGAAGCAGAGGATGGCCCGGAAACTGGCCTTGTTCGCAGAATCCCAGCAGCTGCCAGAGGCCCGCGGGCGCCCATGCCATCTTCACCCAGGTCAGCCGGGCAAAGGAGCTGGGAGCCTCTCATGGTCTTCTCTTGAGCAGATCCCTCTAAACCTCCTTCAAAGCCACTAGAACACCTGGCGGTAACGAATTCCAATTCTAGCTATGTATGATGTGAAAAAATATTACTCTTTCATCTGCCCTGACTTTTTCAAGATTCAGGGGGTGCCCCCTAGTTCTGGTGTTTGGGGAGGGGAAGAGATTTATTTATTTGCATCCTTATCCTGCCCTATAGCCAAGGGTCTCAGGGCAGTTTACAACATATAAAATCAACACATTGAAACCGATAACATAGTAAACATATTAAAACCGTGGCAGCGTCTGAATGTGGGGAGGAAAAGGCTGTTCCTTCACTTAGCTAAAGGCCAGGGTAAAGAGGTGCGTCTTCACTGCTCGTCTAAACACATAGAATGAAGGAACCTGAAGCATCTCAGGAGGGAGACATATTCCACAGTCTGGGAACCACCACTGAAAAGGCCCTATCCCGGGTGCCCACCTCTTTTGCTACTGTGAGTGGTGGGTACAACCAGGAGGGAGTCCCCTCCAGATCTTAGGCCACGGGCAAGTCTCCCACCTCAAGTGAGCTTTTAAGCATGGCAGGGCTTTGGCCTGGGGCTCCCACATCTGGCTGAACCATAGAAGCACCTTGATAATCAGGTTCCTGCTTTGCTTTCAGGAAAAACAGCCGTACATCAGTTGTCTGTGACGCTGGAGGACCTGTACAGCGGAGCCACTCGGAAACTCTCCCTTCAGAAGAGTGTAATCTGCAAAAGCTGTGGTGGTAAGTTTAGGGCCTGTAGCAGCCATCTGCCTTCTCCTCCCAAGCGGGTCTGGGATGGTGAAAGCAGCCCTCTTCCCACAGCCACCCAGGCCTGCTTCCTCCACATGCCTTAGCAGAGATCCACCTTCTTCAGAGGTTCAAGTGACAATCCAGACAACCGGTCTGAAGTAACAGAACATGCTGGAAGCAACTGGCTGCTCGGATAGTGAAAGAGTGCAGTAGCACCAGTAGCAGAGATGCTGGTTGCTTAGTGCCCAGAAGGCCTGGGGCTGCATCCCACATTTTTCTGTACCAGAACAAAAGCTTCCTGTAAGTTTGGGCAGAGGCCTTATTTTAGGTGGAAAAATTCAGGGCGTTAGGACATATAAAATCATGTGTGGTATATGGAAAAGGTGGGTAGAGAAATTTCTCTGTCACACAGCACTAGAACCAGGCGGCACTCTATGCAACTGATGGGCAGGAGAGTCAGATCCGACAAGGGGAAGGATTTCTTCACCCAGAGGGTCACCTGTCTATGGAATTTGCTTTAAGGAAGGGTTGGACACATCCATGGAGGACAGGTGTAGCAGTGGCTACTAGAATGGGTGCCTAAGTGCATCTTTCAGGCTGGGGGGACAAGCAGGAGGCCTCTAAGGCCATTTGCAGGGATTGGAGAGCAGGCCCATGGGCAGCTGGTGGGCCACTGTGTGAGACAGGATGCTGGACTGGATGGGCTATGGTATGATCCAGCAGGGCTCCTCTTATATTCTTTTCTTATGACACGCCTGCTTCCACCCCACACAGCAACCGACTTTGTGACAGGTAGACATGCTGCCCTTAGTTCCTTAGCCCCACTGTATTCAAAGGAATGACAGAGAGGACGGTGATAGGTTAGGGGCACCAGCAGGCTGTTTTCTCTTCCACTCCAGCCACTGGGAGACCGGCTGCCTCCTTGACCATATTTTCAGCTCCCATTGAGCTAAGATGTTGTCTCTCCTTCAGGACGTGGTGGCAGGGAAGGCCTCGACATGAGATGCCCCAAATGCCATGGCTCTGGTGTGGAGGTCATCATTCACCAGCTGGGGCCAAACATGGTCCACCATATCCAGACAATGTGCTCTCAGTGCAAAGGCCAAGGGGAATGGATGAGAGCTCTGGATCGCTGCCTGGCCTGCAATGGTAGGAAGGTCATCCGGGAGAAGAAAATCCTCAATGTCCACTTGGACAAAGGTAAACTTTGCAACTCACACCTTCTGTCACTCGCTGTCCCAGGCTTTCCCCGATGTGGGGGCAGAGGCAGATGTCAGCTCCTGGGCTTGCTGCCTTCCTGTCTTTTAAGTTTTGACCAATTTGAGAACACAAGTCTTCCCAACAGGTATAATCAGAGATTATGGAGAACTCTATTCTGCCCAGTTCAGGTTGTAACAAACCCAAATGGGTCCTGATCAAAACACCCTTCTTCCACAACACAGAGCTGTTCCTCTTGCCCCTGTGGCCTTCTCCTGGTAGCGGTGCTTAACTATCAGTGTCCGTCAAGAACCTACTCTGGCCCATCTCTGCACTTAGCGCATTCAAATGTCCATTGCCAGCTGCAACTGGGGCCCCTTGTCTTGTTGCTCAAGCAGATACTGTGTGCTCCCACAGGCATGGCAGATAGGCAGAAAATCACTTTCCACCAGGAGGGCGATCAGATGCCTGGCTTTGAACCAGGAGACGTGGTCATCATCCTTGACCAGAAGATGCATCCTGTCTTCCAGCGCCAGGGCAACGATCTCATTATCAAGAGGGAGGTGACCCTTTTGGATGCCCTCTGTGGCTGCAAGCAGGTCATTCAGACACTTGACAACAGGAAGCTTCTCGTCTGCTCACGGCCAGGTGAGTCCGGGGCACAGCAGGAGCTTTTGGAATACGAATGGTCGAGCTCCTTCTGGCTGGCCAGTTTGGTCGAGCGGTTAAGGGGCTGGACTCTTATCTGGGAATACCGGGTTTGATTCTGCACTCCTCCACAAAGCCAGCTGGGTGACCTTGGGTGAGTCACAGCTCTCTTCTGAGCTCTCACAACCCCACCTCCCTCTCAGGGTGTCTGTGGTGGGGAGAAGAACAGGTGATTTGTTAGATGCTTTGAGTCCCTTTAAATGGCTGATAAAAGCAGGGTAGAAAACCAACTGTTCTTTTTCTACCAAGGGCTGGTGGGAACTATCAGTGTCATGCCCGTCTTTTTTAGAGTTAGACATCCAGACCTGATTCCTCACAGGGCTTCTGTACCTGGCTGGGCCTTCTGTTGCCTATGCTGGGATTCGGGAGCAGAGGAAGCTTTGTCTTTGTCTCTGCCTGAGATGCCCATGGGCAATTGGTGGGCCACTGGATGCTGGGCTGGATGGGCTGTGGCCTGATCCTGCAGGGCTCCTCTTATGGTCTTATGCCTTCCCGCTTGGTCTTCTAAAGCACTCTGAAAATCTGCTGCCTCCTTTATGCCCCTCAGGAACCATCATCAAGCCTGGAGATGTGAAGTGTATTCCTAACGAAGGGATGCCCGTCTATCGCAACCCAACCCAGAAGGGGAAGCTGATTATTCAGTTCCAGGTACTGAAAATGCCAGCAGATGTGTCCTGGCTTGCTCTTTGGCCTGAACCCCCAACCACAGTGAATTTGGAATGGAAGCCCCTCTAGACTGCCTATTCCTCCCTCCGATCCATGTTGGTCCTGGTATATAGATCCAGTGCAAGGAGAGAACCTGCACTTTGATAATGCTTTCTTGCCAACCAGGACAGAAATAAGAGGATCTGAGAGAGATTCCAGCTCGTACTTCCGTCCATTCACATGGGATCAAACTGAGGGTGGCATTACATCCAAACTTTCCCAAGTTGGCACTTGCACATCTTGCTCTGTAGTGAAAAATAATTTCTCTCCTTTTACCCCAGTGCAGTCCTGAGGCTTCGCAGGTTTGTACAAAACCTGCTGGGTTCTTGGGTGCTGCACAGCGCCTCACTATGAGGGCCTGAGCTTGCTTGCAGATCTGATTATCCCAGCCTAGACATAGAATCATTGAGTTGGAAGGGACCTCCAGGGTCATTGAGTCCAACCCCCTGCTCAATGCAGGATTTCCTAAACTGTCCCAGACAGATGTAGGTCCAGCCTCTGCTTGAAGACCTCCAGCGAAGGAGAACCCACCACCTCCCGTGGCAACCTGTTCCACTGACTGATCGCCCCCACTGTCCGGAAGCTTGTCTTGATATCTCATCTGTATCGACTCCCTTGAAGTTTCATCCCGTTGTTTCTAGTCCTCCCATCTTGTGCCAGTGAGAATAGGGACGATCCCTCTGCACTGTGACGGCCCTTCAGATGCTTGAAGACCACCATCATGTCTCCTCTCAGTCTCCTCTTCTGCAGGCTGAACATTTCTAGATCCTTCAACCTTTCCTCGCAGGACACGCTTTCCAGACCAGTAACCACTTTGGTATCCCTCTTTTGGACGTGCTCTAGTTTGTCAATGTCTTTTTTAAATCGGAGTGCCCAGAAGTGGACACAGGACTCTATATGAGGTCTGACCAAGGTAGAATAAAGAGGAATAATCACTTCTTGTGATCTAGACCCAATACTCCTCTTGATGCATCCTAGGATGGCATTTGCCTTTTTTGCAGCTACATCATACTACTGGCTCATGATCATCCTGTGATCAAGCAGGACGCCCAGATCCTTTTCACCTGTGCTGCTGCTCAGCCAGATTAATCACATTCTGTATTCATTTTTACCATTTTTTACCAAGATGTAGGACTGCATTTGTCCCTATTAAATATCATCTTGTTAGTTTCAGCCCACTGTTCAAGCTTATCTCGCTGGAGAAATCCAGAGATTTGCTTTTCTCAAGTAGTTCAGTTGCCTCACAGACAGACAGGGTGGCAAGAAGACGGGCCCTTCAGAATGCTTCTCTTCTAGGTAGCTAGTCCTCGCCAGCTTCCGACAGGTGAGATGAGGTAGTGCGGCTAACGGGGGAATTCAGCGGGCCCTGAGGCACGCAGAGACAACGGTCTTATTCCGCTTTCTTCTTCTTTCCTGGGCCCAGGTGAAGTTTCCGGAGCCTGGCTGGCTCCCCCCGCACCAACTGCGCCAATTCCAGGCCTTCTTTCCACCCCGTGAGGAGATCATGGCCACCGAAGACATGGAGGAGGTGGAGCTCCGGGAGTTCTTCCCCCAGCCCAACTTCCACGAACGGAGCTTTCCCCATGACATCTACCACGAGGACGAGTTTGGGGATCCCCTGAGACACAACGTCCAGTGCCAGTCGTCCTAGGGTCAGAGATGGAACTTCTGTGTGGCCTCCTGGCAGGGTGGGGGGAATGGGCAGCCCAGTGGGAGGCTGAGTGACGCAGCTGGCAGAAAGAGCAGCCAAGTGTGGCCTTCTGCTCCAGATCCCTTGGCTTTGCCAGGGGGAGGACCTCTGGATTCCCCAAGACGAGGGCCCCGGGACTTGCCATCTTGCCTGCCTGCCTGCCTGCCTGCTGCTCTTTCACCTCATTCCAGAGGAAGAATCCTAAAGACAAAGGCCCTGTGCAGCGTTTGGCTCCCTGGGCACTCGGGACAGAGATCAAAGGCCAGGCAGCCCCCAATGAAGTACGATTCTGCAAAACCCAGTCGGCAGGAGGAAGAACACGAGACAGTTACCACGAGGTGAGGGAACCACCCAGCCAGGCACTCAGGAATTCCGGTTTAGAACAAAATAGCTGCACAGCGGCCAGAAATGGAGGACATGACCAGGTGATTTCAAGGTTTATCCAGAACCTGAACGTCCAGAGGGAGACATTGGTCAGCAGGCGTCCTCCCTCCCACGGCCTCAGTGGTGCTAACCCAACCTGCAATTCTTGCAACCTTTGTTGAGGACGGTTTGGGGTGCACAGGGGTGGGGTGGGGTGGGGTGGTACCCCGGTTAGAGCAGCAGGCATTTGGTAGCTCTGCGAAGGAGCAGCACAGGCGTCCCACCACTGTCTGTCTCTCGCTTCAGACTGTGCGTTGTTACTTGCTACGTGTTCCTGTCCTGTCTAGAAAAAGTAGAAACTTTGGCGCTTCTGCTGGAAATCTCAGCCGGCTTTCCTGAGTGCACCGACAGTCCTAGTGGCCCTGTGCTCCATGCTGACCATTATGGTCCATGCCAAGCCCTGTCTCCTTGCTCAGCCCCAAGGCCCACTCCGTCAGGTGATCCCCGGGGGCGGTTTCTCCACAAGCAGAGGGGAGGAGGGGAGTGAGTGAGTGAGGTTCCTGTGGCTTCCATCTCCTCTACCGCTCATCTAGATAGACCCACTTCTTGTTGCTCCATGAAGAATCTGGCCAAGGATTCTCTTCTTCCAGGGTGCACAGGAAAAGAGCCCCAGAGAGGAGAGGAATCCATGTTGGCTGCAGCCCCAGGGGCAGCCAAGCCCACCGCCTTCTTTGTCAACCGTTGGTCTGTCGTGTGATAGGAGACAAGGTGGAAAGGCCTAGAGGAGCAGTAGAATCATAGAGTTGGAAGGGACCTCTGAGGTCATTGAGTCTAACCCCCTGCTCAATGCAGGATTTCCTAAACTACCCAGACAGATGTAGGTCCAGCCTCCGCTTGAAGACCTCCAGTGAAAGAGAGCTCACTACCTCCCTTGGCAACCTAATGTGACCCTGTAGTGGATCAAGAGCAAGCAAAGGTTTGTCCTTGTCTCTGCTTGAGATGCCCATGAGCATTTGGTGGGCCACTGTGTGTGACAGGATGCTGGACTAGATGGGCTGTGGCCTGATCCAGCAGGGCTCCTCTTATGTTCTTAACTGGAGAGGGGTGATTGGGTGTTGGGGGTTAGGTGTCAAGCCGTTAGGGGAGAATTCCCTGCGTGATAGAGCTCTGGACAACGTGTGTGTTGTTTTAAAGCTAGGACACAGGTGGGCACCAAGGATCTAAAGCCACAAATGTACGGGAGATGAAAAGATCTTCATTTAGGCAACCTGTTTCTTAGTTAAAGTATTTCTGATCCAATGAGGAAGAAGACCTCCTGTCTCCTAGGAAGCGACAAACATACAAAACACATTCTAGCGTGGTTGTTCAATACCTACAACTAAAAGTCTATTTTTCCCAGGTGCAAAGAGCCACTTTGGCAGAGCAGTTTTGATGAGAACAAAGCCAATAGTTCATCCTTTGAGCTGCCCCAGGCATGAGCCACAGAGAAAGCTGACATTTGCGGAAGTGAGGGTCCCCTTGAAAGGCACATTCTGTGGATGACAGCCGCAAAGGCAGGGTCTGCACCTCACCAGCTGTGCAAGTCTTGTTTTCGCATCAGTTCATCCATGCAGCAAGGTGAGCTTTTGGGGGGAAATTTAGGGATTAGACCAAACCAGAAACAAACATCAAGGAGTGAATTCTGTACTAGTTTGTTTTTAAATAAAACTTCTCTCACCCTCTTTGTCTGTTACTGCTGTTTACATGCAGTGTGTGCTGAGATGTAACTTACAGAAATTGTTACAGAGGCTGTAGAGCAAGGGTATTGTAATGGAGAAGAGTTGTTTTGTCCACTCCTCTTTTCTCACCCATTTAAGGGGACTCAACATGGCTGACAAACCTTCTGTTCTCCCCACAACAGAACACCCTGTGGGGTAGGCGCGGCTGTGAGAGCTCAGAAGAGAGCTGTGACTAGCCCAAGGTCACCTAGGTAGCTTTATGAAGCAGGGCGGAATCAAACCCAGTATTCCCAGCTAAGCTTCCTGTCCACGAGACCAACTGGGCAGGGTCCTCCATACGCAGATCTCCAAAGGCAGTCCGAAGGCCTCGGCTCGAGGAATCGCCACAGAGGTTGGTCTGGAGGTGATTTGTGCAGTCTTTGCCTGATGACTCCTGCAGGGCCTGGCATGAATAAAATCGAGGAGCTGCGTGTGAGTTGGAGAAAGATCTCAGTGGAGGAAGGTGGCCTCTCCAGAGACTGAACAGAAATTGACTGGGAATTTGATAAAATCTGGGGAAATTGCTGCTGTCTCTGCTTGAGATGCCCGTGAGCATTTGTTGGGCCACCGTGTGCTGGATTAGATGGGCTGTGGCCTGATCCAGCAGGGCTTCTCTTATGTTGTTATGGAAGTGAGTAGCTCTCTTTAGTTAGTAATAACAAGGCAGAAATCGATCATAAAAACAGGGAATTAAGCTAGTTTAACTTGACCCCAATACAAAGGTCCTTTTTAAATTCCAAAAGGCCAGCATTTATTCAAGTCAATCAAGCTGCTGAGAGTGCTAGGCCGCATCTCTTCAAAGCACAGAAACGGCAAGCGTCAAACTGTTTATAAGCAGGCATCATAGGTCTGAGCTGTTTATTTCTCAAAGAGAGCAGTGTGACCTAAAGATAAAAGTTCACCACTGAAACAGTCTTGCAAGCAAGAACAACAAAAGGAAACCGCACCCTTTTTGCAAAAATTTGCTGCCCCTGTGCATCCCTTTTGGCCTCCAGGGGGCAGTGTTGCCTCAACAAAGGCTCCAGGCAGCCAAAGGGACTGGGTTTTGCTTAAGAGACCTTGGCAAGATGGTTTCCCCATCTTCTCTTGGTTGGAGAAGGGGAAGAACATGTCAGTCTAGTGTGGCTGGCTGGCGCGTGGAAGGGAGAGTCAGTGTTTAGCAGCACTCTTGAGTGCTAAGGAGTGAACACCTCAGGAGCAAACAACAGAATGGCCTCTTCCGGGGAAGAAGCTGTTTTGATATGGTGGACCCACCTGTACCTGGATTGGGGGGGGGGGGAGAAGAGGCTTCTCGAGGTGGGCCAACAGAGGGGTGCTCCATATCTCCAGCAGCATTCCTTCTCCGTCAGCTTTCTTCCATGGTCTGGATGTCCTGCAGCATCTCTGCCCTCTTCAACCCACTCCAGGCCTGTTGCTGCTGCATCCACGCGGGATTTGTCCAAGCAGCCTGTCTTGGGACGCCCAGCACTGCCACTCAAGGGAGGAACAGCTGCTTCCCTTGGCCTCAGCAGGCCATTTCTGGTCAGAGAGAAAAGCTGGCAGGCGGTTGCCCCAGAGCACTATGACAAGGGTCCTTTCCTTAGGGAGCCAGGAGAAAGCAGGCAATGGGCCCTTGAACACCACCACAGAGCAAGGAGGAAGAAAGGGCTGGTGACCATCTGCCATATCAAGGTGAAGGTGAATCCGGTGGCCGCCAGCTGGGGCAGTATGGCCTTCTGGCTGGTGCTCAAGCAGAAGCACAGCAGGGCATTTGGACCAGAACTCCTGATCTTTCCTGGATCTTCTTTGCACGCTGGTGTCTGATTGTGAGCGGTGACTGGTCAGCCTGTAGCTCCCTTCCTACTGCAGCAAACTATCTGGAGAAGTGGACATCTGGGCATCGGTCAGGGGAAAGGGCAAGGCCCTGCCAAGTGTCAGAAGTGTCCTGTTCATCCACAGCTGTAACACAGGGCTGTAGATCTCCTGTTTCCTTGCCAGAAAGGACTATCCTGTCATTCTAATGCCTCTTGTATTGTCCCTAGCAGGTGTGTGGCCCACATTTCAGGAAAGATGTCCTCACCAGGTCGGATGGCTGCCCAACCTTCCCGGCTTCCCCCTTCAGCTCTGAAATTGTCTCTTGGCTCCCTTCCTGGTGGCAGAACTTAAACGAGCCAGGTCAGCTTTCCCAGGGCTGAGTTGCATTTCTGCTAGAGAGACGTGTGGCAGGCGGCAGCTGAGCAGGAAGCGACTCCTCTGGCCCTCCCTTGCTGTGGAGCCGGGAAGTAATCGCTCCCTTTGGATCGCTGCCTGTCCTGAGTGTTCTCAGCATGAGCTAGTTTGGTCAAGTGATTAGGGAGCCGGATTCTTATCTGGGAATACCGGGTCTGATTCTGCCCTCCTCCACGAAGCCAGCTGGGTGACCTTGGGCTAGTCACAGCTCTCTTCTGAGCTCTCACAGACCCACCTGCCTCACAGGGTATTCTGTTGAGGGGAGAAGAGCAGAAGGTTTGTCAGCCACTCTGAGTCTCCTTAAATGGGTGAGAAAAGCAGGCTGGAAAACCCCGCTGCTCTTCTCCTACGAAGATCCCACACCAGGCAGGCAGATTTTAGTAGCCCTTGAAGTGACGTCCCCTAAACAGGCTTCCCTTCCCTTCCAGTATTCTTTTATCCCCGTGCACCTCCTGGTGGACTCTGCTCGCTCTCACTGCACTTTTTCTGTGCTGCTGGGACAACCCAGGGAGGCTCTCGAAAAGAAATTGCTTCTAGTGTCTCCGCTGAGCCAGTGAGGCGTCCTGGGTTGCACACATGCGGTCTTGTTGCACCCCTCCTTCCTTGGCAAAAGGAACCCACTTCAGAGGAAATGCCAAGTCCAGTGGGCGTCCGGGACTGGTGAGGCAAGTCAGGATGAGCCTCGAGGGGACTCAGACGCTGGTGCCCCTCCCTTCTGGAAGGAGCAACGGGAGCAGCACCATCAAGACACCGCTCCCCTTCGCTCTTCCTCCGCAGTGCAATTGTCAGGTGGAGTCAGGCGCAACTAACAGGCAAGGGCAAAGGTCTTTTGGCCTGGCAGCTCCTGGAGGCATCTGATGGCTAGTATTTGAAAGCCGGAGACCGGAGGGCCTGAGAGGGGTGCCGTCCTCCTTTCTGCACCGTTTGTGTTCTATCCACGTCAAAGGAACAATTGCGATGCAGCGTTCCTAATAATCAGGCAGAAATCACACCCACGAGGATCCTGTGGGGAAGGCTGGGCTGGGCTGGGGCAGGGGGTGGCGCTACAAGCAGGCAATGGGGGGGGCATCACTTAGGCTGCAGGTGTTCCTACTGCAACCCACCTGCCTGACAGGTCTGGGCGATCCCTTTGCCAAGAGGCAGGCAGGCAGGCAGGCAGGCAGCCCACGTGGGTGGATGAAGGGGCCAAGCCAACGGACGCAAACAGGATCCCATGACATATCTGTTCTGAAAGTGTCGAATCCACTTTGAATCTGCTCTCAATCCATGTTGAATACACTCTGGATCCATTGCGGATGTGAGTGGCACAGCCACTTTCCCGCCTCCCCAGTTCACGGATGTTCCAAAACATTTGTGCGAATGTGAATGTTGTAACATTCAACTAGTATCCAAGCGCCCGAATATCCAATGCTGTGTGTGCGTCCCTAGTGCTGATCAGTGTTCACAGTGGGCAATCGCTGCTGCTTGCATATTTGGAAAGCGGGGGAGGGGAGGGAGTCTCCTGCAGCTGCTGTGGATTCCCAAGGAACTCAACTTTCAGCAGAATTTCCAATGATTTGGAAATGTTCCTTTCGGGCTTCCTGGCTTGTTCTTCACAACGCAACTGGCAAGCGACGTGGCAGGAGCCGCCTTTCCTCACCATCTGCACTTTCCAGGTTTCCAGAACATCCCAGTGGAGGGAAGGAAAGCTAACGGAGCTTCTGCCAAGAAGCCTGGCATAGAATCCAAGCGGAAGGACGGCCCCGTGCGCCGCGACCTCGAGGATCAGCCTCCTGCCATCTGCTCAGGGGCAGCCCAAGATTTCTCCAGACTCAGTGGAGGCCACCCTGACCCAGGCAAGGTCCCCAAGGGCTCTGAGGTGTGGGAGGGCTATGGCAACTTCCCGCCCCAGCATTAATGCGCTTTAATGTGTCTTTCCTTCCTGTCCCAAGACCCAACTGCCGCATTTACTCCTCCTCACCTCTACCTACCGCCTTCCTGGGTCTGGAAGTCTTTCTGAGGAGATGCCAAGATGCAAATACCTGAGGAAGGTGAGCCAGCTTCCTCCTTAATGTGGGGACAAATTCCATGGAGACCTGAGGAAAAGCTAATTACGCCCCCTGAGAAATTCCACCGCTGTCAATCATCTGTGCAGCTGCCTCGTCTTGGCCTCAACCAAGGGATCCGTTTCCCCCGCTGGTGATGGCAGTGGCCCACCCAGCGCGAGCCTCTCGCCGCCCTGAACTTTTGTCCACAGGATACTCATCTGTTCCTGGGACAGGTGGTACTGAGAGCAGCCTTGGCTGCCGCATGCACACACCTCTTGCTTTCTGCCAGGCGGGAGCCGCCATGACTCACGGCACACCTGGGAAGCGGTGAAAGCCAAACCCCAGCCCGACCCGGCCAAAGCGCAGGAGTCAGCAAGGAGCCCCTTGGCGGAGGGGAAGGCAGGCAGAGCCCTTCCCAGCCTCCCTGGCGGCTTCTGGGCACCTTGGGCCTTCTGGTCCTTTAACAGAACGACGACGGGAAGATCCAGTGCCCACCTCCGAGCAGACGCAGGTGCATTCAGTACCTGTGGCAGGTGGGCCTGATGAGAGGCATATCGCCTCCCCACCCAAGTGCTGAGGCCTATTCGCACTACGGCCTCTAGTGAAGAATTAGTGAGGTTCTGGTGAAGAGCGTTGCACAGCATGCCCTGCCTCACCAGGAGTTCACTAATTGTCGATTAGGTGTTGCCTCAAGTGTCCAGCAGCACAACCATCCGCATCTCTTCCAGTGCTCCGCGCGAGTGTGCCGGCACCTCAGATGAGCACAGACGTGACCGCACATGCACAGAGCATCAGCATCCTCGGGTGATGACGCACACGCAGTTGCCAAAATGGTGGCGCCCAGAGGAGGACCGGCCCCAGGGCTGAATAAGTCGCAGGGGAGGGAAGAGCTAAAGTGCGAGCACTAGCCAACGTTAGCTCATCAGGCTCCTTTTCTGTCCAGAGGATGGGAAAGGAAGTGCTAAGACACCCCTGGCCTCAAGCAAAGCTCCCTTCCCAGTGGCTTCTCGTCTCTTGCCATTCACGTGGGACAGGCAGCACAGAAGACACAACCTGCCTTGAGCAACCTGAAAACTCCAGGGACTTCCCTCTTATGCCACCCAAGCTGGAACAAGCCCAGAAGCCCCGGGGCTCTGTTCGTCTGCCAGCCAAGGAAAAAGCGCTTGTCTGGGCTGGGGATGTTTAGCCTCCCTGCAGAAATTAGCGAGGTTCAGAAAGGCACTGGCTTTGCTCTGCAAAATGAGTGGGGCAGAATCGTCACACCTCCGCTGCTTAAAGCCAAACTGGGCTTGTTCCACTGTCGACCAGAGACTCGGTCCAAGCGCTTCCTTCTAGGAAAGTGTGGGTAAGACTCCCACCTTCGTTGCTCTGCGTAAGAAAACACTGAGATTGCTGGGAGACGCAAAGGCACCCGAACCGGTTTCAGTAGAAGCAGAACTGAGTCTCTTGCACGGGGAGTTGCTGGGGGGGCAGCTGGGGAAGGGGAGCCAGGCAGCTGTCCCTACCTCACGCTCAGCTGCCCGGAGCGCACAGGGAAGGAGGAGGTCTGGACCAGCCTTAACCCACCTGTGGTCGACCAGATGTTTGGGACGCCAGCTGGCACAGTCATTCTGAACTCCAGGTTGCCTCAGTTGCATCCAGTATGGCAGTTTTTCCTCCTCTAAGCACTGTGCTATTTTTATGCATTTTAACTGTTGGAATCTGTCCTGAAACATGATACTAACTGTAAAGGTGGAATATAAATTAGGACTCCAGGTCCAGCCAGCCCCAAAGTTCTAAATATAAGCCATCAACCTAAGCAGTTTACAAATATACTTAAAATGGACATATATATTTGCAATTAAAAATAAAATGTGAACCTTGGACCAATCACTTCCATATAAAATAATGACACAGTTATGCAAATAGAATTAACAATTTGCTGTTTGATAGCCTTTTTAATAAGGCCCAGAAATTGCTCTGAATTCTATATAAGAGTAGGAAAAATATTCCTATTTTGTCAAGCAGCCAGGCATACGTTTTGGGGGGAAAAGCCCTCTTCAGTGGCTTTTCAAAATCTCTCAGATTTTCCAAGAAATACGCAATATATAAAAAGTACCCTTCTGCTAGGGAATGCGTCCCCAAGCTGAGCCCAGAGCACTGTAGCTCTCCTTTGGCCCTGTCCAAAGTGGTCAAGACCATCAAATTTGGACTCTCCTTTCCCTCCGGCCTTGCCCACCAGTGTCACGGCTAACTCAGCTCACCGCTCACCCAGCAGCCCAGGGCGGCCAGTTTGACAGAACAACAAAGGTGCTTTAGCCTCCGAAGGGCCGCCGACATCATCTTTCCATTCCGGCAGCCGGAGAAAGAGTGGAAGGCATGCCCAGGGGGCAGATTGACTCAGTTTCCTACGTGTAAGAAACAAGGGCAATGCCACCGAAGCCCAGGTAGTGTGTGGTGGCCGTGTGGGAGGGCAGGGGGCTCCCAGCCAGCCCGGGGCCTTAAGCTGTGCTCCCCCTGCAAAAGGGGAAGCGGGAAAGAGAGTGTGCTCCGCATTCCTCCTCCCCCGGGGAAAGCAATTCGGCTACGCTGGGCGCCCTGAGGTGCTGACGAATAGCTCCCCTGCCTCACAGTCCGGACAGGCCATCCATCTCCGCGGCCCTTTTGACCTGCAACCGCCCGCCCGCGGCGGCGAGGAAGGCCGAGTGGAGGCGGCGCTTTTGTCTTGTGGAAGAATGAAGGGCTGCTGGCCGGCCAGGGGGCAGGCGGGAGCAGTGGCAGAGCCCCCTATTCTTCTGCCCTCGCTGCAGCCGCGGCTCCTAGTCTGTGTAGCACCTGCTACAGGGCTGTTTTTTTCCCTCTGGTTGCATAGAATTTCAGCCTCATGGTGTCTCACCTGTTCCGATCCCTGCTGCCGTTCTTCCATGTCCTCCTGCCCACCCATCCGCGCTCCTTGAGCAAAAACAAACCAGCTCCTTTTTGCAGCAGAAAATTTACACCGAGAGGGCCTCATAGACCCATGTATAGAGTTGGAAGGGCGCTCCGGGGTCTTTGAATCCGACCCCTTCCTTGATGCGGGATTCACTAGACCACCCTAGACAGATGGCTGCCCAGCCTCCAGTGGAGGCGAGGAGAGCTTACGCTGCCTGTAGGAATCCATCCCACTGACTGTCCAGTGTCTTTGGGTTGGGCCGCTTGCGGGATAAAGCAGGACTCTCCCAAGTGCCTTTGTCCCAAGGCGCAGAGAGAAGAGCCGGCAGGATACGCCCCCCCCCCCCCCCAGGGAGAGAGGAGCGAGAGGGAAGTCTGGCCAGCCTCAGGACCTGGAGGCTCACCTAAGGAGGCCCCGGCATCCACACAGCTGCATCACGTGGGAGCCTAGGGGCCACGGCTGTGGAGGCCCAGGTGGGGGTTGTGCCAGCCAGAGCAGCATGTGCTTAAACTCTCTCGCTAAATATGGGGGGGGGGATGCATTCCAGGCCAGTCTTGGTTTCCTAAGGAGCGGTCAGAGAGGATGACTTCACTCCCACTTGACATTCACACAACAGCCCCAGAGGAAGAATTTGTCTTGGAGCCGTTAACACAGAGGGCCTCCTGGGCATCTTGTGACACGCGTCAACGAAGCCAAAAGGCATTCTTGGGGCAAAGGAGGATCGGTAACCCACCTGGTGTCCATGGCACGCTCCCTCCGGGCCAGCTGATGGGGCCCCTCCCCAGCCCTGCTGCCGCCTGCTTGGCAGGGCCATTTGTGGACACCCATGATGGTCTCCCAAAGCCAACGCCTGTGAGGGAGAAAGCTTGCGTCCCTGGGAGGAGGAGGCAGGAGGCGCCGCTGCTTTCCTAGCATGTGGGTGCCATTCTGCTTGTGGCGGCTGTGAGGAATGGGCTGTCCAAACAGTTTTCAAGGAGCTCTGGGTGACAGAGGATGGGGAGGGAGGGGGGAACCCAGCGGGTCTCTGTTAGCCCTTCTGCCTTCTCGCTCAACAGATCCATCACTTGCTGAGAGGAGGTCAGGAGCTCGGTCGGCCTGCGCGTCCCATCAATCTCTCTGTGCGTGAGCGCAAACGGCCTTTGCAAGGAAAAATAAACAGCAGCAGTGGCCCTTAGCCAAGGCTCAGGGAAGGAATGCGCTTCGGGGCAACAGCGGCGTGCGACGGGGCTGGATCGGTCCCCCTCCCAGCGTCATCTGCCTACCTGCAGCAGGGTCTCTTCTCACGCCCCTGAAATCTTTGCAGCCCTTCCCAGCCCACGCCAGTCAGTGGGTCCTTCGGGGCACTGCTGTAGCTTATCTTGGGGGGGGGGGCAGGCACAGTGGTGGGAGTTCTGCTGCTTTTCCAAGTGATGGCCGCTCGCTCTCGATTCCGAAGCAGAGGCAACAGGGCAGAATTAGAGCAGAACTGCAGGTGACATTCAAACACTGATGAAACTCTTTAAAAAAATCCTAGTCTCTTTCCAAAAGAAACATACCAGAGGGCTGACATTATTCTTTGGGGGGGGGGGGGCTTAATAACAATTCCGTGAATTGTTAGGAACTGTTTTTTACATGGTCTGTGGTTGCTCTGGAATCTCTGCATGCTGAGAAAGTGCAGGGCAGAGAGACACACACAAAAGGTGAAGCCCTCAAACACAGAGGTGTAGACTTCTAGGAACCTGTTTTTAGAAGACATTTATTAGCCCAGAAGGCTGAGAATAAAGAAACGGGTGGATTCTAGCAAAAGAGACCCCGTAACATGAGGGGTCCGGAAGGGAGCTGGAGCAAAACCATAGAGACGACTGAGGCAGAAGATGCGAAGGCAGGCAGGCATTCAATCAACAGGGGAAAGTGTGTATTGATGGAAGACGTCCGGAGAGCACGCCTGGGCCGCCAATTTCACTTCCCCAAAATGTCTGCCAGGGTTACCCTACTTCCCGTTTCTGTTTCAGAAGAGGAGGACAAGACTCACAGTTTGGCGGGGCTGGGAAGAAGTAACTTTCTCTCCACACACCTGTTCGTTCTCTTGGGAAAAGAGAAGAAGTTCACACCATTCTGCAGTGGGGTGGGGTGGAGAAGGGGATCTAGCACAGTGTCCAGCACAGGAGCAGCTTTGGCCTGCTCCCCCGTGGGCAGAGACCTGTAGGACGCACACCCAAGGAGGATGGCGCAAGCTCTCCCTGCCCAGCGTGTACTTTGGGTCGAAGGAAAAGCTCTGAAGGGCCAGAAGGATTTGAGTCGTGGAGGTTGTGGAGCCTCTTAACCTAGAGGAACAGGTGGCAGAGAGGAAGCTCGGGAGCTCTCCAGTGGTCCTGGTGTGTCTTCTGGCCTGCCAGCCTGTTTAAGGGCTGGACAGGAACACGAACAGGCTGCCCCTCAGCAAGTGTGGAATCCGTGCAGAGTTGTGTTTCCTGGTGCTGCTCCCCAGCTTCGCCCTCACCCACCGCGTAGGCAGGCTTCTCACTCCCGGACATAAATCCTCGTGCAGACAACGTCATCGGCTGTCATGGTCTGAAAGAGCAAAGAAGCAAACATGCATCCTTCTTAGAACAAGAGTGACGGAGACAGACGGCCACCAGGGCACTAAAGCTGCCCAGTGGTGCCCGATCTGGGTAGCCCAGCGTGGACGCCAGAGGTCGGGCACAGCTCTCCTGTTGAGCAGGGATTGGTGGCCTGACCCCTCTGAGAGCCTCCTGGGTTGGTGGCCATTATTACGCCTTGATCTCCATAGTCTGGTTATAAGTTGCGTGATGGGTAACATGAGTTGCATGCAGGCCAGGACTGCCACTCCCTTCCTTGCAAGGCCACAGCTACTTTGCTTACATACAGGAGAGGCATTGCAGATAGTTCAGCAACTGGTGAAGGGGGGAGGTCTGGTGGTGGAAGGGTCTTGAACCTGTGTCCTTAGGCAAGGAGCACCTTCGGGAGGAGAAGCTTCCCTTACCAAGATGAGCTCCCCATCGTTGGTCAGTTCCCTGGACCAGCCGGTCTTGGGTCCTTCACCTTTAAGCAGCCTCTGCTCACACACCATCTTGTTTTCACCGTCCCACTTGGCCAGGCTCTGGGTGTCAAGGAGGAAAAGAGGCACACTGTGAGAATCGGCCGACAAAGAGACTCATTGGTCACTCCTCAGGCGGCAGCAGTGGGATGCGTGCAGCTTGCTTGGCTTTCCCTCCCGGGCTGACGGGTTCATCCATCATCACCCCAGGACCCGGGACCTTCAAAGAGACAGAGGGCAGAAGGGGGCGGCTGACCGGCCTCCCTTGGGATGGGTCAGTGAATGCTTCTGGAGACAGTGCACTTTGTGTGTGCTGGAAGGACTCGGCTGTTACTGCTGCCCTGGTTGCAAAAGCCATGCAGAATCCCTGGGAGCAGCCTTCTGAAGGCAGAAGCAGGTGGCTGGATGGGGAAGGGGCTTAGGCAGATCCTGTGGCACCAATCCTGCAAGCCCCATGCTCAGAATACAGCCTGAAGAGCACCTGAAGCATGAGTAGCTGGACACAGGTCACACACACACACACACACACGCGTGTGTGTGCTGCTCTTTGCCTTATCTGCAGTTCTGTTTCTGGCCCTTTTGGTGGAGGTCAGATACCTTTTTTCCCTTCCCACCCTTTCTACGCTCGCTAGGAGCTGGTCTTTTCTCTTTAGGGACGTTTCTTCCTTAAAGACAAAAGGCCAGGCAGCGTGGTGGTCAGCTGCAGGACACATGGCCTCCTCCTCCCACAGGCCGACCGACACCTTGCAAGGCCTCCCGTCCACCGTCTGTTCTTCGAACTCTTCGCCGATCTGGAAGTTGATCTCCGTGGTGCGCACGGTTGTAGAGGTCTTGATGTAGAAGGAGTCTCCATCCTGTCTGATCTCCACAGCCGGCTTGGAAGCTGCAGCCACCGCAATCTTCCGGAGCATGACATTGACCCCTGCACCGAGAGACCGGAACAAAGTGAGTAGGGGAGACCAGTGGGAACAGAGGTTGCCCAAACGTGGTTGACAATGGTCACCCAGGCTCCAGGGCTTTTTATGCTTAAAAAGATACATATTTTCACACAAATGGGTGTTCAACTGGGAGTCCTACTTAAATTTTTGTTGAGGGTTCCCGTTGGGCACATGAAGCAACAGTTCCGGTCCAGCTGGATGCACATATGCGCTGCGCAACAGAGGCAGTCACTGAGGTGCGCTGGTGGGGCACGGAATAATGATTCCCATAAGGTCCTATAGCTCAAGACCTTCCTCCTCGCCAATCAGCCCCACTGTTCCCAACCATGGAATCTTTTCTGCGTATCAAAAAGACTTCAGAGCAGAATGATAAAACAATCACTTTCGCCCTCAGGAGAGCTCAGCAGGAGAGCTGTGACTAGCCCAAGGTCACCTAGCTGGTCTCATGGATGAGGGCGGAATCAAACTGGTATTTCCGGATAAGAGTCCGGCTCCCTGACCACTAGATCAAACTGGCTCTAGAAGGAGGGGAAAGGCAAACTGAGCTCCCCAAGGGGCCATCCATCCTGCTCCTCTTCTCTGGCCTTGTACCTGTGCCAGCAGTGGCCTTCTGCCCGTGCCCAGAGCAACCCAGAGGGGATGCACACCTGAGATTTGGCAGCTCTGTTGGAACAGAGGCCAAGGAGCAAGCAACTAGCCATCTGAGCAAATGACTGTCCCACTATCCAGCTTGCTTTCTCAGTTCATTTGCAGACCGTTTCTTCTTTTGTGCCACTTGGCAGGTTAGGGTTGTTGCTGTTGCTTGAACAGAAATGCAACATTTGGTGATTAAATAGTATTGCGCTGGATGTGTCAAGGATTTGGCTGCTGACAAGACTTTGTAGCATGATGCGCTGGCTGCGCTCTTCCACCACGCATCCTGATTCTTTCCAAATCTTCTGCAGAGCTGGAAAGATACGCTGGAAAGCAGGCTCTTCTGTGCTGCCAGCGCCGAGCCCGTTCTCCCAGCCGCCGGCCTTGGCACCCTCGAAGGAAGGTGGGTCTTAATTATCCTGTCACCCTTCTTGTCACTGAAAAGTCTTGCACTAGCATTGCACAAACTGCCTGAGCTTCACGGCTTGGTGAAAAGACAGTCGCATAACATTAGCAAATGTGGCATTGTGCAACAGCTAAGAAGGGGAGGAAATTTGTGGGAAGCCTTCTGTGACTCATGGCACACGCACAGCCTTGGGGGTTGTGACTGCCAGAGAGGGCCAGGTTTCTAGCTCATAAAGACCAGGAGTGCACACTGATCGCGCTGAGCAAGGGTCCTTTGAAAACGGATGCGGCGCCTCAGATGCTCGCAGTCTCGACTCTGCTGTTCGTGGTCTGACCTGAGACACTGAGGGGTGGCAGAAAGCCCCCAGTCTGGGAGGGAGAAAGAGAAGGAGAACCCGTTGCCCTTTGGGAACAATCATTGTTACAGGAAATATTGTTGCACGCCTTGCAGACATCTGCAAGTCTTGGGTGTTGCCAGTTTTCCCTTTTTCCAGACTGATTACAAGATGTGAACAGAGATTGACATTTTACAAGGGGAGTGGCAAAGTTAAGGCCCTTGTTTTTTTTTTGGGGGGGGGAAACTCTACAGCTGCTTGACTCCCCCCTTCAAAACAAGAAAAAAGAGAGAAAATGGCAGATTGAATTGCAGAGCAAAGAGCGTTTCCTCAGGCCTGCGATCATTTCTGGGTAGTGACAACGCAGCTGCTCTTAGGCTTTCCTGCGCAGCCATCCTTAAATGCAGAGGCCAAATGAACTGTCCATTCCCTAGGAAAGGTTTCCAGCAGCCAAGGAGGCCAGTGTGACAGGGCAGACCCAGACGGACAGCTCAGGAGCACTAGCGCTTGGGCTGTGTTTACACCTACATTTTAATCCAGCTTCAGTCCACTTTCAGAGTGAGATAACATTGGCAAAGTGACAAGCCGTTTGTTTTTGATCTAAAATCCACCTTTGAGCTAGATAACATGGAAAGAAAATGACAAGTCTCCTTGCTGATGTGTTCTTCCACTCTGAAAGTGGACTGAAGCTGGATTAAAATGTAGGTGTGAATGCTGCCTTGGAGAAAAAGCCTTGAGGCCAAAGGAGCTCATAGTTGAAGCCAATTCCTCCTCTTCTTGGAGGTGGGCCCTCTTCCTTCACTGGTGAACCAGTTTGGTCTAGCGCAGGGTTTCCCAAACTGTGGGTCGGGACCCACCTCTAGGAAATTTAACCGTATTTGAAATAACTTTTTTAATGTAATTATTTAATTAAGTAATAAAAAAATTGTATTAAAACTTTATTTGAAAAGTCCTTTATTCATATTGGTAACGGTTACATTTCCTAGAGGTGGGTCCCGAGTTGGTAAACTTATATTAGATGGGTCGTAGCCCAGACAACTTTGGGAACCACTGGTCTAGCGGTTATGGAGCCAGACTCTTATCTGGGAATACCGGGTTTGATTCCGCCCTCCTCCACAAAGCCAGCTGGGTGACTCTGGGTGGGTCACAGCTCTTTCTGGGCTCTCACAGCCCCACCTGCCTCACAGGGTGTTCTCTAGTGGGGAGAAGAATGGAAAGCTTTGTCAGGCACTCTGATTCCCCTCAGGGGAGACGAACAGAAGTTTTTCAGCCACTTTGAGTCTCCTTGAATGGATGAGAGAAGCGGGATAGAAAAGCCAACTCTTCTTCAGCCCTCAAGGGAGGCTCGTGGGATGGGTGGTTGTAGACCCGACAGTATTCAGGCTGAAGAGACACAGGTCTGCCCCCCCACAGAGGGCAAGCAGATCTAGGCCTGGCCAGGGCCGGAACAGGAGACCAAGTGGGAGCCACTCCAGTTCACAATTTTCAACTATTTTGTTTTGCATTGTATCTCACTTTCCTTACAGAGCGAGCGAGCATCCTCCTTCTGCCCTCTGCGCTGTCCCAATGGTGCCCCCGTGGGGTCCAGGGTCAAGAGGCAGGAGAGCCTGGATAGCTCAGCGGGGGTTGAGCCCTGGCCTCCCCAGCGCAGACCCAACTCCGCAGCAACTGTCCTGCGCTTGGGTCCAGTCTCCTGTCTCTCAGGCCGCAGCTACCCTCAGGGGACGCTCTCTCCCGCTGGACATCTAAGGCGCCCTTGGAAAGGCAGCCCGGCGGCCCAAGGCAGCCCCAGCTCCTGGGAAAGAGGGAGATTTAACAGCAGGACTTGGCAGGTTTATTTTTTCCATTCGCTCCCCCCCCCCCCGCCTCTCCCGCTCTTGTCTGTTCCTAATTTCCCCAGCATCTGAGATTCTCGGCCCCATCAGAGGAGGGTTGCCTGGTGGCGGACGGGGCAAGCGGGTGGCGGGGCGGGGGGAGGCGCAGGGAGAACACGGTGAAATCCAAGTATGTGATAATTATCCAGAAGTATGTTACGCGTCCCCCTAACCTGGAAAGTATTTGCTGTGACCAATTTATGCTTTGTTGGGGGAGGGCAATGCTGCAGTGGTTGGGGAGGGGGTCAGGGAGAGGGGAAGGAAAGGTTTCCTGACTGAAAAATGAAATCATTTGGTCATTGGGATTTGCCTTTGGGGTGGGGGAGGGAAGCAGAACTCTCTCCCCAAATCCCCCCCCCCCCCCCCGCTCCTGTCTAATGCCAGAGACAATGCCTGATGGGTTCCCTGCTGAAGGCCTCAGCGGAAGGAGAGGAGGCTCTCATTGATCCTGCAAAAGGCCTGGGGATGCTCCCTCCAGGGGCCAGGAGGAGTGGGGGGGGGCGGGGGGGAAGGGCATCTCTGCTCCCTGCAGTGGCAGATTTCCCCAATTTTCCACAGAGATGTAATGACTCCCAGTCCTTTCTTCTGCTTCCCAGGGATGGAGCTGCAGTTCTTACATTTTCCATGCGTTTTTGCCAGAATTTCAGTTACTCGTAGATGTTAACTCCAGGCCAGACCGAGCGCTGCATGCCTCTTTGTGTCCCAGTTTTCTAGACCTCACTGATGCCGGGCAAAAATAAAACACCAGCCGAACTTGTACGCACACTTCCATCCACAGAGAGGGTGGCCAGGGCAGTAGACGCGTGTGAGGAAGGGCGGGGCAGGGCCTGCAGCGTACATCACCTCAAGGTTTCCCTGGGGCCTCCCATTATTCCACACGGGAAGTCCACAGCACCCTCGTGACCCTTCTGGGCCCCAGTCCAGCAGCCGCCTTGACCAGGAGGAGGAGGGTTCTGCCACTTCCTCCTCCGTCCCTTGGTGCCAAGACCAAAGCTGGCAGGATCTTGTGCCCAGGACTGCCATCCTCCCTTCCGCAGACTCGTGGGCACAGGAGCAAGTGGAAGTGCATCTGGTGGGATCAGCCCCTGCTCTTGGCCTCCAGGCGGCTTCCAGTACCACCCCAGGCAAGGAACCCTGGCTGGGCCTTCCTGCTTCTGAGCATCTTTTCCCGAGAGGCCTCGGGAGGCAGTCACGGTGCGCAGTGGCAGGAAGGGAGAGCCTGGGTGAAGGGGGGGAGAGGAGTGGACTGCCCAGTCCCAGGGGCCCTCCCTGTCCAGAAACTCCCTTTGGCCAGGGAAGCTTGGTGAACCTGGTGCTGCGCTCGCCAAGGCCTGCGCCTTGGCCCCCTTCTGCAGCTCTCAGCCCTGCACCACCTCCCAGTCACCAGGAGAGCAGCCTCCTTCTTCACGCCGCTCCCCCAGGGAGCAGCAGGGGCCACTTAGTCGACCTGCCACTCGGCTCAGCCTCCCCAGCCCCCGCCAGGCACTGTGGTCACGGCTCTCACCTTGTCCGAGTGAAAACAAAGAGCAAGAAGGTTAAAGAAGAGGGAGGCATTTGTCCTGGGAGCGCCAGCAGCACCTGTGCCCCATCGCCTGGGCTGCCGGTCCGCTGGAGAAGAGGCCTTCTGACCAGCACGTCTGGCACTGGCAGCAGGGAGGAGCCCAGTATGGGTCCCTCAGGGAGCACTGCATTCGTTGTGACATCATCCGAACCCGGCCCGTTCGCATCTGCTCTATGCCCGTGTGGGGTCAGTTCAAATGCAGCCGTGACCGGAGGCCGTTTTGACCCACCCAGAAGGCCGTGGACGGGTCCCACGCGGGAAGAAGTTGTCCTCCACCAAGGCAAGATGGGAAGACAGAGGAGAACATCAGGCAAGGCTTCCCCACCCCTGGCCAGCCCGGTTCCCTCTCTCCGTCTGTTTGTTAGCACCACTAAGAGGAAGAGGAGAGAGCATCAGCCCCAACGGCTCTCTTCCCTCCTTCGCTGGGGGCTTTGGCTCAGCAGACGGGCACTGGGGGAGAGGGGCCAGTGGGCGACTGCGTCCCAGGCCAGGGGAAAAGCAGCCCAGCCCAGCCCAGCCAGCAGCCCCAAAGTGCTGACTGGTTTTGCCCAGTGCTAAGCAGCTCCTAAGCATGCTCCCGGCCTCCCTCCCAGACGGGACTCATCCCTGGGGCCCCCAGAGGTCCTCCTCTCGCGCCCCAGCAATGGTCCGCTTCTGCTGTGAGCAGTCCAAGGGCTTTGAAAGATCGCCATTGAGTCGCTTTGTATCTGCTGAGCAGCCGGCGCCTGTCCACACGTCCAGGGGGTGAGTCAGATTCTGGGGCTAGAGGAGCGCCATTTCTCTTTCCCCGGTTACCTGTCAGCTGAGACTGTGGCTTAGGCAGCTCTCGGCATAGGCCACAGCCCCCGACGCCAGCCTGGCACCGAGGCTCAACGAAGTGGAAATATCCACTGCACTTCTGAGAAGAACAAGAGGGACGGCCACCCCGAGGGAAGCCAGGCTCCCGGAGGTAGGTTGCTCTGGGCAAGGAGGCTCAGCGGACACGGTGGACAGCAGGTGACCGGCCTCTCGCAAGCCACGGAGCGCACGCCCAGCCTCTCTGCCCCCGGACTGCGTAGCCTCCGGCTCTGCAGCGCCTCCCAGCCGGCCCAAAGTTCCAAGTGCTTGACATCAACCGAACCGCAGGACGGACGGAAGGGGCTAGCGCCACTCACCCAGGGGGAGTTCTCCCCAAGTCAGCGGCAGAACTCTCCCGAAGTGCGGGAACCCCTCGCGCAGGTCGGCAGAGGGGCAAATCCCCCTTCCCCAGGGAACC
This sequence comes from Aspidoscelis tigris stejnegeri, assembly GCA_023333525.1. Classification (NCBI taxonomy): domain Eukaryota; kingdom Metazoa; phylum Chordata; class Lepidosauria; order Squamata; family Teiidae; genus Aspidoscelis; species Aspidoscelis tigris. The sequence goes on along the minus strand of JALMGA010000027.1, from coordinate 4,949,139 downwards.
CTGTCTCCAGGCGCCTTTGCAGAAGCAGATTCTTGAGGACTAGCGCCTTGAAACTACAGCACGGAAATCCCTCCTTCTGCGCGCAGGGCGACGCCAGGCAAGATGCGCTCGCCCCTCTCCGGCGCCTTCTCTCCCCGGCCGGTGCCCGCGCGGCCACGGAGGGCGCCCTCGCCACGGGTCTCGCTATCTATAGCCGCTGGCCGAGCGAGCGAGCGCGGCAGGCAGGCGGGCAGATGCGCCCTTTCGGCGCCCTGACTCACCGCCTGTCCTTCCCCCCGCCGCTTGACTCAGCGGCCCTTCCCGGAATAGCCCGGGGCAGGGAAAGAGCCAGCGGCCCCGCGCTCACCCACGGCCTTTAGGAGCTCCTCGAAGTTCTCCGAACTCTTGATCTTCCAGTGGCCGGAAAAGTTGGGCATCTTCTCCGCCCGGGCTGCGCTCGAGTCGGCGGCGCGTGGAGGGAGGCGAGGCGGGCTGGCGGCGGCGGCGTCCCCGAAGCCTCGAGCCCGGCTCCCGAGGGTGCGTCTGGCTGGACTCCGGCGGCGCCCGGGACTGAGTTTGCGCTCCGATCCCTGCGGGGAATGAATGAGATGCCGCCGCCGCCGCCGCCCTCGCTTCCCCTTATGTGCTGCTGCTCCCTCCCCGTCTGGCCCCTCCCCTGCTTCTGCCCCATGCCTTGGGGGGGAGGAAGCCGTAGCAACGCGCGCCCAGGCGCCCAGGCGCCCCTCCCTCGTCCCACCTGGGCTCCCCGCCCTCCTCCGCCTGACCCTTCCCCAAAGGACGGACGCGGCCCCTCCCCTCCCCTCGAGTAGCCGCCCGCCCGCCCGGCCGGCTTTTTGGGCCGGTACCTGCTGCGCTCAGTGGGACATCATCGGCGGCGGCGGCGGGGGCAGCCGTCCTCTGGGAGCAGCCAGGCCTCTCCGGGCTTCCCGGCCCTTCCTCCCCCCTTCCAGCCTCCCTGCCCTCCACATCTGCTTCCCGAATAAATAGGGCTCCAGCCATCTGCTTCCACGCTGCCTGCCTAGGAAGAGGATCCGGCTTGCCCGGTCAGGTCTTGGCTTTGCAAAGCCAGCCTGCTGGGCAGAGCCGATCCGGGCAGCGGCACCTTCGCTGCGCTTTGGTTCCTCGCTCCCTCCGCACGACGCCTAGTCTCGAGGGCGAGGACTGCCTCGGACTGCGGGGTGGGGGTGGGGAGGGGAGCCACGGCCGGCTCCTTTGTGCGTTGCATCCGGCGATGCGCTGTCCCTTGCGCGCTCATCAGAGGATAGGTAAAGGTTCGAATTCGTGCAAGGCACTCGCTCCACCCACCGTCAGAGGACGCCACCTCTTGTAAATCGGGGCCAAACTCTGGCCAGGGGTTCATTCATTTGTACTTCCAGACCTGGGGTCTTTTCTGGCACCACGGCTAACTCCCCCCTGGGTTTCCTGGCCTTCTGGAGAACTCCTGCTGTCTATCAGGTCTCCCAAAATGTCACTGCCCATGTTGCCTTAGGAGGACAGCACTGAATAGTGCTGGAGAGGGTGTGGGAAGTATTTCCCCATTTCTCCAATTACTGCCGTCATCCTTTTGTCCCAGAGCGCTAGCTTGGCGCAACCAGATGAATTTGTTTCAGAAGAGCCATAATCTCCTTCGCTCCCACCCTCGCAGGGAAGAAACCAAATCTGCTGTGCAGAAACCCGACGGAAGGATTCTCACGGTGGGGCCTTCGTGTCACTGTGGCTCTTGGTAGAGCCCAGGCCTCCAAGGGGGCGGCCGTGGAGACCGTCACGGCGATTGCCTCAAGCTAGCAACTCACACACAGTGTCAAGATAAAGTGTCCTGGGCTCTAATTCCTGGTAGCTCTACGGATCTTCCCCGGGGCAAAGGGGAGAGAAGGCCTGTGCCTACCTAAGAACCATCTTTTCTGCATATACTTCCCCACCGTTCTGCAGAGCCAGCTTGGTCTAGCGGTTAGGGAGCCGGACTCTTACCTGGGAGTACCGGGCTTGATTCTGCCCTCCCCTTTGAAGCCAGCTGGGTGACCTTGGGCTAGTCACAGGTCTCTTCTGAGCTCTCACAGCCCCACCTGCCTCACAGGGTGTCTGTGGTGGGGAGAAGACCAGAAGGTTTGTCAGCTGCTTTGGGTCCCCTTGAATGGGTGAGAAGAGTGGAGCAGAAGAGCCAACGCTTCTTCCTTAAGGTAAGGAATGCTTGAAAAAGAATCCTTTGTTCCAGGGAAGTTCATCCTATTCTGGCAAACTGAAAAGCCCTTTCAGAAGGTGGGCACCATTGGGTCAGGTGTCCCGCCGAGGTCCATTTCCTTCCTTGCAAGAACACGTGAACAGGGAACCAGAGCAGAAAAGCCAAGCTGTGCTGTTGCCTTGCAGTTGGAGCGCAATTCCCATGTCAGGCTTTCTCAGATCTGCCATTGTTCCTTCACAAGAAAATGAACAAGAAGATTTCACTTGGTTGCACAGAGTTTATTTTGGCTCTGTACCTAGGGCCATGTAAGAAGATTAACTACTAATGCTGGAGTTCAAAAAAGAAAGAAATTTGGAAGACCCTGGTCCTCTCTAGTTGACTTTGGGCTGGTGCCAACACCTGCCAAGAAGGGGACAAGGCCATGCCCCCTTGCTGTGCTACAGAGGTCCCATCTTCAGGCCTAGAGTCAGTGGGTGCCCCAGGGGAAAGGTACCTGGAAGGCCGTCTGTCGTTGTCTGCTTCCTTAACCAACTTCCCCGCTCTAGAATTCCCCAGCAGCGGATGCCTAGGAAGGGGCAAGAGGGTTCCAGCCGCAGTGGGAATAACAGAGGCTCCTTTTCTCCCCAGGAGGGGGAAGGCCCGGCTCCCTCCTGTCAGCCTCAAGACACCCACTGTGGAGTTCAGCGGACGTCCTTCCCCTCACCACCAACAGGCTCTGCATGACTAGGCGATTGAAGAGAGAGGAGGCCCCCTCCCCACGGGCGTAATCCTCCAGGAATGAGGAGGGGGGTTTAGGAACAAGGCAGCCATCTTCTGGCCGGCCGGGTGACTGGAGGGTCTCTCTGACCCTCCAGCACCCGGAATGCAGCCACGGCTTGCTTCCCATCACCCGTCGGCATTTAAGTGGGCATCCAGACCCCAGGCTGCCTCATTCAGGCGTCCAAAGCTGGCCTGGACCTGTGGCCCACGTGGCCCCCAGAATTCCACGTGTAAAGGAGCTCCCCAGGTCGTCCTGTTACCCTTAGCACAGAGAAAACCATCCAGTGAGCGGCAGCCATCCTGAACCAGTGCTGGCTTTTGGAGGTTTTAAGGACACGCGGACACCAACTGTAGGTGCTGTTCCATTGGTGGAAGTATTTATCATCACCAGGCGAAGCAGGCCACCCCCCACCCACCCCGTCAGACTGTAGCTCTCATAAGGGCTGCTGAATCCACCCCACAATGGGAACTTTCCTGGGCCCCGCAGAGCCCCCCTCTTCCTCACCTCCCCATTCGTGTGGCCTAGGCTGAGCCCCTGCTCCCCGTTTCAAAGTCCTTGGACTCTTGGAGCAATATTGCCCAAGGACACCCCTTAAATCCCAGGTCTAGGCAGACCTCAGTCCTGCGTTCAGCATGAAGATTTCTTGACCTGCCCGTTGGATGAAGAGAGGCTCGTCTTTTTCTGGCTACAAATGGAATCTGAGTAGAAGCAAAGACAGTTGACGCCATGAAGGTGACCAAAGAGGTAAGTCTGACCTGATAGTTCTGTGGAGAAGCCAAAGCGGCTGCTCCGGAGGCCGGACGTGGGCCGACGCCCGTGAGAGCCCCTTAATGGAGACCTGGAGCCAATGGCAACGTCTCCTGCATTCAGGATTCTGCCTAAACACTGGCACCGGAGTAATAAACAATAAAAGTCCTGATTTGTCGGCGCTAAAGAATTATTCCTCTGAAAACCCTCAGCCTGACTCTTCTGTTTTTAATAACACTTGGGGAGAGGCAGTTAATTTTCCCCTCTGCACGATCCTTCCCTCGCCCATGTCAGCTTCCACGGTTCTGGGCAGAGGCAGCTGAAAAGTCAGCTTGCCTGAAGGGCGTGTTGTGTGTGTTATAAATACACTCTAAGGACGGCGATGTAGAAGAGCGCAGTGCTGACATTACCTACAGCGCAGCAGCCTTGGTCAGAATGCTGGAAAAAGGACAGCATCCCTGCCTCGAGAGGCCAGCCCTGGAGCCGCCGGGGAGGGGAAGAGGACGGGCACGAGCCCAGGACAGGCAAGGCGCCGTTGTCCAACCAGCCCCAGCTCCGACCCGCTGTGTGCTTAGAGCTCCTGAGCAGCGAAGGAGACGACGGCAACAGCATCTGTCCTGTGCAAGAAAGATGGCTTGGCTGCTTCCCCCTGCTCTTCTTGTGGCCAGAGAGGACACGGGGGCTGCTCTGATCCTGCCTCAGAGCCATGCTCAGCTGCTTCCTTCCCTCCCTCCCTCCTGATCCTGCAAACTCCTGGATCCCTCGCCCCAGAGTCCCTCCTCCTGCCCGCCAGCCAGTGCCCAGTCCCATCCTCTGTCTCCTCAACAGCTGCGGAAAGCCCGCTTGTTAACAGAAGCCGAGGGCTTGGAAGAGGCGGAAAACACAGGCGGCGGCCTTCCCCCCGAAGCTCCCCTGAGCTGCGGCTGATCCCGTGGTTATCAGGAAGGGGACCGAGCTGTTGAAAGGAGCCCTTCTGGACGCAGCAGCACGGGTCGCCAGAGGAAAGAAAGCGGGCTCCGCTTCAGCCTGGATCTCCAGAGAGCAGCGTGCAACTCAGGCTTCCTGGGGACTAACACACCCCATGCGGCCGACGCCCCGCCTGCTGCCCCTGGTCTGGCGGTGAAAGAGGAAAGCATCTGACAATGCCCATAGCTTCCTAGGAGCCGCATACCCCGGGCAGAGGGAAGAGCCGCTCCCTTGCCAAGTCAGGGACTCAGTGACCCACCCCCTCCCAGCGACAGGCCCGGGCAGAACTTCTTTGCAGGAGCTACAGGAGGAGCCAGGGAAGGCAGCCGATTGAGCAGTGCCGGCCTCCTCTGTGCACACATCTGGATTCGGAAATGGCGACTCCCAACCAGCCCTCCCACGATCTCTTCTCCCTGGATGAGCAGCGCAGGAAGAACACGGGGCACCAAAGCTCTGCGCACGTGGCGGCGGCGGCGGCAGCAGCAGCTGCAGCCAGCCTGCTGTGGGCTCCGGGGCCTCAGGGTGCAAACTCAGCTGCATCGAGGGAGTTCGCTGCACTAATCGGTCCCAGTCAGGGAATTTGGCAGAGCCCTGGAGTTGCTCTCAGTTGGCAGCTGGGAAGAGACGCAGCGGAGGGTCCTTGGGAGCGTGGATGCGGCAGAGAGCGGGAAAGTGGGCTGGAGGACAAGGCCAGAGGCAACAGCAGAACAGCTCTTGTTTGGAGCTAAAGGCGCGGTGGCAGCCGAGCCCCACTGAAAGTCTGGCCTAGCTAAATGCAGGCGGAAAAGTTGGTGAAGATGGATGGCGGAGGAGAGGGCTGTAGAGAAAGCACCATGGCCACCCTACAGAGATACGATTGCTCTCTTCCAAGACTTAGGAAGACACAGGCCACCATCCATGCCTCCTCCCTTTAAGGTCTTCCTGTGTGTGGAGCAGGACACAGTGTGGGTGAAAGGAGACAGCTGGGAGCAGCCTGGCTGGGCTGTGCCAAGGAGCTGTGACTCTCAGAGCCCTTGAAGAAGCAGAGCTGGCTTTTCTACCCCACTTTCCCCACCCATTTAAGGGGACTCAAAGTGGCTGACAAAGCTTCTGTTCTTCTCTCCACAACAGAACCCCCTGTGAGGTAGGTGGGGCTATGAAACCTCAGAAGAGAGCTGTGACTAGCTGAAGGTCACCCATCTGGCTTAGTGGGGCAGTGTGGAACCAAACCCCGTATTCCCAGATAAGAGTCCGGCTCCCTAACCACTAGGCCAAACTGGCTTGAAAACATCTACCAGGCTGCAGAACTGCACACACTCCAGGGAAGAACAGAGGAAGCAGCTGCTCCAAGGTGGACTCTCGAGGCCTTCAGCTTAATGGAGAATTCTCACCAAATTGGCACTTAATACAAAACTGGGAGGGACGGCAAATAGAGGATGGAATCCAAATTCAACATGACCTCAGTGAGACAGAGAGCCGGGCTGAGAACAGTGGAATGAAATTCAGCCAAGGATCTAATGCAGAGATAAAGAAGGGGAGATGCAGGGCTTGGCAGCGGGTTGTGTGAGAAAGACAGCGGAATTTTAGCTGGCTCAGAGCGAACGCTAGTCAGCGGTGGGCTCCTTGGCTGAAGGGTAAGTCATCCTTCTAGCATTCTGGGTGGTGCTGACCAGACTCCACCTCGAGTCCTTGTTCATCTCTGGCACCTGATTGTAAGAAGGATTTCGACAAACGGAAGGAAGCCCAGAGAAGGCTCACACAGCTGAGGAATGGGCTGGAAGCCTCAAAGGAGGCATCTTTTGGAGACTGGGCAGGGACAGGAGGACCCTCCCCTTGCAGCCCCTGAAGGGATGAGACCCGTTCTTTGCCACCCCAAGACGCAGGACACAACCTGATGATGGACTCGTGTGCCAAGGCAGAAGTTTCCAGCAGAACAGCAAGGAAAACCGTCACAACAGCTGGGGCAATTTAATGATGGGAACGTAAGAGAAGCAAGCCTTCCTGCTGGATCAGGCCACAGCCCATCCGGTCCAGCATCCCGTCGCACACAGTGGCCCACCAAATGCTCACGGGCATCTCAAGCAGAGACAAGGACAAACCTTCTCCTGCTCTCGAGTCCCAGCAGATGGCCTTAGAAGCGCCCCGGTCTCCCCCCCCCCCCAGCCTGAAAGATGCACCTAGGCATTCGTTCTAGTAGCCATTGACAGAGGGTCATCAGTTTATGGAATGCGCTGCTGGAAGAGGTGGTGACAGCTACCAGTCTAGATGGCTTTAAGGAAGGGTTAGACAAATTTATGGATGACAGATGTATCGACGGCTACTAGAATGAATGCCTAGGATCACTGGGTTTCATTCTGCCCTCCTACATGAAGCCAGCTGGGTGACCTTGGGCTAGTCACAGCTCGCTTCTGAGCTCTCACAACTCCACCTACCTCACAGGGTGTCTGTTTTGGGGAGAAGAACAGAAGGTTTGTCAGCCGCTTTGAGTCCCCTTAAATGGGTGAGGTAAATGGGGTAGAAAAACCAACTCTTCTTCTTCCAGGGACAATGTCCACATCAGACAGAGGCCACACAGAGACTGAGGAGCCCAGCCTGAAAATGGCCGTTGAACCAGACTCCGCTTCAGAAGGCAGAGGAAAGCTGCCATCAGGCACCAGAGAATTAGACTCACAATGGGGGAAATGCATATATAATTTCAAAACTCAGTGCCCGAAGTTTAGTCTCCTACGGCTTCCTTGCAGAATTCTCCTCTGCGTGGAGCTGTTTTTCGGTGCTGGGAACAGCAGAGCCGCCTCGGTGACTGCCCCGCCACCCCTGAGATAATTGCTAAGTGTCTGCGCAAACAAACCTGATACCTTTGCAGGGGGAACTCAATTAGCGAAGGCAACGGGGCCACTGGTTTTGCAGCCTCGGAGGTGGCGGCTCAGCCCCCCCCCCCCCCCGCCCACTTCTGATTTCTGTCTCCCTATAATCTCTGCTTATCAAATCAAAAGTCTGGAGGAGGAAAAGGTGCCACAAAGGCTCAGCCGGAGGTGTCCGTCCTCCTGGGCCTCGGTGGGGGGGGGGGGGACATAATTCCCACATCTTAATGTGATTATTAAAATGGCACCGGGACCTTTTCTCAGGCTCCGTTGACAGCAGCGGCAGGTTTTTTCAATTAGAACATGTTACTCTGCAGAAAATAAGGCGGCTGATGCCCCCGCCCATGCCCTGCAGCAAAATCCAGATGCAAAGGGGCCACTTCCCCTTCGCCTGCCAAGGTCACCGTGGCTCCACGGCGCAAACTGGATCATACCAAAAAGCAGCAGATATCCGCGCTCTTCAAGACCTCCTGTTGCTGCGAGGACAGAAACGTGAGCCACTCTGGTCGTTAAAAAGAGAAGGCCCAGATCTGGGTTGGCCTGGCCCCTCTGTCTTCTGCACGGAGCTCTCAGGAGCAAGGAGACGGCCCCTGGAGGACCAGAGCTCGTGTCCGAGTTTATGCTCAGGGACAGTCAAAGACCCTGAGCCCTGGCAGTGCCATGGGGGAGGAGGAGCCCAAAGCTGGCTGAACCAGCCCCAAACAGTGGCCTCGGAGCCCCCAATTCCTCTATGGTCCTTCTAGCCATAAGCAGCAGGAGCAGCTGACCCCTGGCTGGAGAAGCAGCCAGAAGAGCGTGCAGAGGAACGTCCTCTGCACACAAGGAGCAGCGTCCACCCTGCTGGCTTGCATGCGGCCTCCTTTGGGCAGACCACTTCCAGCCCCTGAAGAAGGCCCTCCCACGGCCACAGGCTTTGTAGGAACGCTTGGGGCCACTTGGCCCTTCCCAAACGTTTCTTTGGGAGGGAGGGGGTGGGAGGACTGGCCTCAGCACCCCTTCCCCTCCTTGTAAAAGGCTGCGCCTCTACTTTCTGCCCAAAAGATGGAGCCAGGCCGGCTGGTTCTAATTTCCACAGGCATAAAACATTTTAATGACTGGCCATTTATATAACCTGGACTGTAAACCTTCAGATTTAATTGCCTGGGCCAGACACAAAAGCTCCACCACCCCGTCCCTTTAATGGCCGGCTGCCCCCTTCCCTAACGACTCCCAACTTCTGGGAAAGAGCTTCTCCGCCTCACCTTCCGCATCCTCTGCTCACAGCCACCATCTCCTTGCAAGGCTAGCATAATGAAGGCCAAATGTGGCAACAGGGAAGGAAGCCTTTGCACCGCGCAAAAAAAATTCCTCTCCCTCCCCAAGCGTGGCTCTTTGCTGCTCCTCTGGCTTTGGCCGCCCCCACCTTGTGCCAACGCCACAGCCTTTGGGGCTTTGCCCACTAGAACCTTCTAAGGACGCTGCTAAGACCTCATGAGGAACCTGATTGGTACCAGTTGGGAAGGCCCTGTCCCCACGAGGGCAGGGGAAATATGGGTTGAATGGGTCCTTTGAGCCCTTAAATCTGGATTTCATGTGGACCTGATTAAAGGTGTCCACAAGGGAGTCTTCAGGCATCTTCAAGATCCGGATCCCCAAGAGGACCCCATGTCAGAGATCTGGATCTTGACGTTCCGGATCTCTGACTGTGCATGGGAAAAGGGGGTTTGTCCACCCCCAGCGTATCTTCCTGCTTAGGATTCAGGGGGACACAGTCAAAGCCGCTTTATTTGGCAAAACAAGTCACAGCCCAGGCTGCCTCCGCAAGGAGCTTGACAGCTGCCCTGCCATTGCTGAGGCCTTGTTGGAAGCCGTCCAGCGCTCGTATGGAGGCCTTCTTGCCCGCCTCACGCACAGACATCAGAGCCGTCCTTCAAGCGCTGAAGTCTGTGTGCCATAGGGGACATTCAAGTCCCCCCAAGAACCTTCACGCTGCTTTGGTGGAAGGGCTGTGGAGACAGGGAAACCTGGACGTCCTTCAAGGTGTCTTCTGCATCCCTGGAAATGAGGCCAACGTTACATCGAACGCAGGTGGAAAGATGGCACAGAAAGTCCTTGTTCTGCTCTATGTCCCTGTTAACTGCCTAACCTAGCCGGACCTTTGGTGGGACGTTCAGCCTGGGCTGACGGGCGTCTGCAGAAACCACGTGCTTCTGCGTGGCTCCACCAAATCCCAGCACTCGCACTCGCCCCTCTGTCCAGCATCACAGGCCCCACGAACAGGAGGAAGACTTCAGCAAAGGGCGAAGGAAACGCTGAAATTTCCAGCTGGTATTAATTTATACCATCCGAACTTCCAGCTTATCTCCGTAAACACAAGATCTCCTCCTCCGCCTAATTACAGGCCTCGGCTGTCTGGCCAGGAGAGTCAAGCTGGGCTCCTCTGTGTGGTCTTTTCCCTTCTGGAAGTGAGGGGCAAGTTCCCACAGGCAGCAGGACAAGAAAAGGCAATGCCACGTTCCTCCAACAGGCCCACTGAGTGCAGAAGCATCGCTTAAGAGAAACCTCCAGCTAGCCTCTGGCGGAGCGGAGCAGAACGAGCCTTGGTTTGCTCCAGACTCAATACCCACCGGCATCGCTTGGCGCATCTCCACGAGGGTCCCGCGGTGGCCGCCCTCCAAGGGGCCTGCACAGCTCAGCAGCCACAGATGGGGTCCAGATGCAAGGAGGACGCCCAGAGGTGCCAAGAACCTTCCCTACCAGGCCAGCAAGGAGGCTCCACGTGAAAGAACAGCCACAGGTCCTGCTTTGGTGACGCATCAGTCCCAGGATTGCTGAGCGAAGGTGCTCTTTGACTGCTGTGCTGTGGGTGAATATGCTGAGGAGTGTAGGTGCCCGTTTGAGCCCCTGGTCTCCCCCAGACTGGGCCTCGTGCTTATCTCATTTGTAACCACTTGAGATCTCACTGTGGAAAACACCTTCAGCCTTTGCACAGCTAGGTGGGAAAGCTGCAAGCAGCAGGCATGTTGCAAGCAAGAAATGGGAGGAAATAGTCCAGAGAAAGGAGGAGGAACGTGCAGCCGTTCCTGCACACGTCTGATGGGCCACCCTGGAACGTGCCATGAGGGCCAATGTGAGTCAGTGTAAGGAGCCCAACCCCAGTGCTGCCCCAAGTGGGGGAGGGGGGAAACTGCCCATTGTTTGTCTTGTCCATCACTTCTGTGCTCTGGGTTCTTGAACAAGCTGATGACTTCCTGTTTCGGTAACGGGGAGGAAGTTGTTGAGGAATCAGACGAGTCCACTGGGAACTGGGGAGTCTGGGTTTGAAATAAGCCCAGGCTCGCCACTTCCAGGGGGCTGCCCTTGAGCTGGTTCAACTGGTTGTCTGCACGCAGGCCTCCACAGGCACTTCTGGGCAGCTGGCCTGCTGTCACCCTTGGCCGAACCTGCAGCGCTCTGCTTTTGAGGCCGTTTTGCTTCACCACTGAGCTAGGTCCACTGGCCACACCAGGGCTGAGGATGAATGGGGATCTGAACTGCGGGCTCCCGAGCTGTGGCCGGCCTCTCAGCACTCAAGTGGGCTTTCTCCAAAGCCCTTTGCATGCTCGATGGGCTGCAAAAATACCCAACAGGGAGCAGAGAGAGATGGAATCGCAACCACACACGCTCTTGTCCAGTGGCATTGCCTTCCTCCTAGCCAGTTTGGCCTAGCGGTTAGGGAGCCGGACTCTTATCTGGGAATACTGGATTTGATTCCACCCTCCTCCGTCCACAAAGCCAGCTCGGTGGTCTTGGGCTAGTCACAGCTCTTCTCCTGAGCTCTCACAGCCCCACCCACCTCACAGGGTGTCTGTTGTGGGGGGAACAGAAGGTTTGTCAGCTGCTTTGAGTCCCCTTAATGGGTGAGAAAAGTGGGGTAGTAAGCCCAACTCTTCTTTCTTTGGCAATACATACTTCATGCATTTATGAGGCACTAGCATTCCACCATTTCATCCCTTTGTTGTTCTGAAACAAATGAGGTGGTGGAGAGCAGTGCTGAGTCAGCAAGCCCCCCCCCCCCCGGCATTTCATGAAAGAGGCCCAAGTGCTGTTGCAAATCCCAGGCTTGTACCTGCTCGGAGGCCTCAGCTTTGCTGGGAGCAGGGAGAACGCAAAATAATGACCCCCCCCCTCCATTAGAACAAGGCGGAGGAAGCAGAGGGGGCTGCCTGCATGGCACCTCATACCCGCCCAGCCAGACAGCCCCCCCCCATTAGCTTCTCAGCCAGGAAGCAGCCCTTGCGAAGGTGAGGCCTCCAGGCTGCCTCCCCCCTCCTCTGGGCCCCAGGGGGTAGGAAGCCTTGTCTCCAATGTCCCCCCCCCAAAAAAAAAAATCCGTCCATCATGCCTATGATTGGGCTGGCTTCTTTGCATTGTTCCTAAGCTCCCTGAGCACACCAGGTGGAATAAAAGCTTCTTGTTGATCGAGTGCGGCAGCATCCTGGGCTGGAGGAAAAGGGGAGGGGGAGACGGGCAGGAAATTGGAGTCCATCCCTTCATGGTGACAACCCAAACCTGCCCAGATGATGACAGCAGTTAATCACCGTACACTTAATATGTTTTTAGTGTAGCAGCAGACAGAGGAATAAGAGAAGAGTTGGCTTTTCTACCCCCCTTTTCTAACTTTTAAGGGGACTCGGAGCAGCTGACCAACCTTCTGTTCTTCTCCCCACCCAGTCACCCTGTGAGGTGGGTGGGGCTGTGAGAGCTCAGAAGACAGTTGTGACTAGTCCAAGGTCACCCAGCTGGCTTCATGGGGGAGTGCGGAATCAAACCCGGTATTCCCCGATAAGGGTGATGGCTGAAGCCCAGGAGCCGTGAAGCCCCACTCCTTGGCAGTCCTGCTAAATCTCTGAGCAGCTGCAGGAGGTGAGATAATTCTAGGCGACTGGCCCCAAAAGGAGGGAAGCAAGATGCTGTGGGAGCGGACGCCGGATTCCACGTCCCCTCGCCTTTTGCTCTTCTTAGGTTCACGGTGGGAAGTGAGCGCACGACCAGGCGTTCCCAACCCGAGAACCTCTCGGAGCCGCTGGGCCCAGCCTTCCACACGCTTCTTAGGAAGCCATCCTGCAGGACCGATGCTGGGCTCCTGCGCCAGAGGAGCTCTGTTAGACCTGGAAGGCAACTTACGTGCACCAAGGACAGCAGCAAGGAAGGCGGCTGTCCCTGTCGGGATCTGTTACTTCCTGGAATGCAGCTGGTGGCGAAGAGGCGAACGAAGGGAAGGGCTTCATAGTGCCCCGAGGCCTCCATGTCGCAGCCAGTAATGCTGGGCCGCTGCAGGCAAAGACCCTGCCTCTGAAGGAGCAGACGGGCAGCTCAGGCGGTTCCTCCTGAAGCAGAAAGGGACGCAAGCCAGTGCATTGCCTCATCACCCCTTTCGTACTTTGACACGTCAGGAGTATTAAAAGACAATTTTAAAAAATAGGGAAGGAAACCGACCACACAGCGAGATCTTGAATGAACCCCAAGTGGGAGATCCATCACAAAGGGCTGCTTGGCTGAAGGCTCCTATTTCAGCCCCAAGACAAAAGCAGGCTTTGGCCTGGCAGCCCCCCCCCCCCCCCGCTACATTCCTTGCCTTACCCAGAGGTTTGAAAGTCAACACGGGTGGCGGAGGCAGGATCCAAGCGCTCGTCTAACAGAGCAGCAGAACCCTTCCTCGAGGCCTGTGAGCCTGGTATGGAGCGTCCTCTGGTGGCAAGGAGGGGGTTGCAGGCCAGCTCTGGACACCAGGAACATCACCTTACTCCGTTAGCTTTTCTTGGTTTACTTTTTGCTTATTTATTTGAATTTTTACCCCGCCCGACACCCAAAGGTCTCAGGGCAGATTACAACATGAAAAACCGGTGAGCATATAAAACGAACATTAAAACCATGACAGTGCCTGAACGTGGGGAGGAAAGCCATTTCCTTGTTTAGCAAAGAGGAGCATCTTCACAGCTCTCCTAAATGCATAAAGCGAGGATACCTGATGCACCTGGAGGGAGACTATACCAGTCTGGGAGCCACCACTGAAAAGGCCGTAATCTCGGGTGCCCACCCCTTTTACCACTGAAGGTGGTGGGACAACGGAGAGGGCCACCCCTCCAGATCTAAAGGCACGGGCAGGCCAGTATGGGAGGAGGCATTTAGAGCCTTACTGGTTAAAGTTAGAACCTTGAATTGGGCTCGGTAGCGAAGTGGCAGCCACTGCAGATCTTTTAAGACAGGCACGTGTGTCCGGCCAGCTATCTAGCAGCTGCATTCTGCACCAGCTGCAGCTTCTGAGCCATCTTCAAGGACAGCCCAAGACCCTGAATGGTTCACCCAGTTTAAATTTGGTAGCCGCTGGTTATCCTGGCAACTTTGGAGGTGTTACCATGTTTCAGAAAGCAGAAGAGCCCATACCCCAGCTCAGCACTCCTGGAGGGATGCGCAGGAGAGAGGCGGGCAAAGGGGCTTCCTAGGTGGGCCCAGAGCCCACCAGCTCCAGCTGAACTGGCTCCTGGGATGTGGCCCACCCCCTCCCTCCACAACACGCAGCCCTGAGGCAACCAGGAAATATAAAAGTATTTTACTTTTTAAAAAATGAACAGATCCATCCACGTTTACAGGCCTGACAGGTGTAGAAGAGCTCAGAATCGGACAGAGGATGCCACAACGTAATTCAGAATGGACAAGCAAATGAACCTTGCAGTGTCCTGCTGCATCTTTTCTCCTTCCTTCTAGGCAGGCTCATTTAAAACCACTTTGGGGTGTGTTTCTAGAATTTCTCTAGGCAACGCCTATTTCCCTGGGCCTGGACACTCCTCTGTGACCAAAAATCTTGGTCTGGAAGAAAAACCGAGCCCCCGAAATGCCACTATTTTGAATTATTCTTATCTGTGTGGAAGATGGAACAATCAGACACCATTCGGGGGTGTGTGTGTCATGCCCTGGGAACCCCCCAAGGCCCACCCAGTATCACTATCCTTTTTCTTTTGCACAGTGAGGCAGTATCCTGTGCACATAAACTCCTCTAAGGACAGCAGCTCATGGCTGCTCACCGCAACATCGAGCAAGAGTTTGGTAGGAACAATGGGGCCTTTTTGGCTTGCGGAGCCAGCGGCGTTCTCCTTGAGAGTACTGGCGTCTTTTGAGGTGAAAGAGAGGGAACGCCGGTGCCTTTTCAAAAGAGACGGCAGGCTTAGGTTCCAGTGCTCGGCCTGCCGGCAGCACCTTTCGGCACACTAGAACTGGAGTCGATGCAATATGGGCGTGAGCCTGTCAGTCCAAATCTTCAGAGTCGAGGGGTGCCAAGCCCTTCGTTCTGGCTGAAGGAAACCCCTGGGGCGGCCAAGAGCTCACGCCTGCCCTGCCCTGCCCAGCTCTGCCACAGCCTCTTTCTGCCTCTCCTGCAAGGCTGTAGAGCTTGGATTCTTGCTCAGGGGGTTGTAAGGCAACAAAATGCAGGAAACTCTGACCAAGGCTCTGAGCGGCACGAGGATGGCACTCAAAATACCACTTTTGCTTCAAAACAGATCGGCCTGGCAGCAGGAGCAACTCCACACTGGAGAGGGAGAAAGCAGAAGGGGAGCAACTCCCTTCCCTCCCACCGTCAGAGGATGCAAAGGGCTTCAGAGAGTGGGAAGAGGCAGATGGCTCCCTAACAAACCTCCCCAGGCCTCCCCATCGTTCGTGATCCATCAGGCAGGACAGGAGAGCAGCAAAAAGGCTCTCTAGGCAGCCAGAAGTCCTTGTGCCTGACTTGGATGCCTAACAAGGAGACCAGCTGTCATGGAGCCCCCATCCTGCTGGGGGGGGGCACAAAGCCCGCCCAGGCTTGGCTCCAGTTGCTAGCTGCTCTTTATAGTTGCTCCCTAGAAGGAAGAGATTGAGGCTTCCTTGCAGTGCAGCAAAGAAGTATGTGTGAAGAAAACGCTGGGGAAAGGGTTGCAGAACGAGTACAAGAAACAGACGCAACTGCCTTGCTCCGCCTGCTAGGACCACAGCTGGCCTCAAGGCCCTTGAACCAGAAGCACCAAGAACCCAACAGGCTCTTCCAGATGTCTGGACAGGCAGAAAGGGAGCCTGCAAGAGGACACTTCCCACAGCTCTCTCCCCGACTGTCGAGGAGGGAGGAAGTCCAGGAAGCTGAAGGGTCAACGCTTTTCCATCAAAGCAGGCAACAACCCCCAGCCTTCCTGCCCTCCGTGACAAACCCCCTCCCTGTCCTGCTCCATGGCAGGGGCAGGCAAATTGCACAGGATACCCGAAGGCCAACAGGCTCCTGGGCCAAGTGCTGCTGAGTGGTACCCAGGACTCCAATCAGAAAGACTTTGCGGGTTCTGGGGAATGGAGAGCACCATTGTGAGAGCCCAGTGAATTGACATTTCCTGATTCAGCAGGGAAGAAACCTCCCAGGTACCTCTCGGCGTAAAACAGCACCAAACGCAGAAGTCAAGAGGCCTCTGACAAAAACATTGGATGGGAGCGATCTAATAGCCCCTTCAAGGATGCCGGCCCCGCAGTCTTTTTCCCCTCACCCCCATCCGCTCCAGGATGCCTTCCAGCCTCCCCTTTTCCCACCCAAGAGGCTGAAATGCTCCCGTCACCAAAATGGTTCCCAGGGCATCTGCAGCTCCGGATGTGAAGGCCGTGAAGCTGCAGTCCGGTGTCAATCCTGAGTCGGGGAGGCGGCCAGGTGCCTCTCCCACTCCACTTCAATCACCTTGTACAGCTCCATGGTGGCTCGGGCATCTTCAATGGAGGAATGACCGTTGTGGCCTACCTGGAGGAGGAGGAAGAAAATCACTCTGGCTAGAAGCACACTTGACACCCCAAGGAGCCTCAAAACGCAAGACAACCCCCCTCCCCCAGATACTTCTGCCCTCCTGCAGCGGCACTAGAAAGTCTTTGGTCAATGCAAGCAGAGAAAGTGAGTTCCGGGACTCTAGGGGAGCTGGTTCAGCCTCTCTAATGCACAGAACACAGAAACTACTAAAAACACACCAGGGTAAGGGATTGACCAACTTCTTTGTAAACCTTTTAACAAGAAAAGGTACATGAGTGTTTCAAACATGTCAAAAAGTGACTCCAAGACAAAGAACATCTGAAACTACTTGATCATGACCCCTTCCTACCAATCTTCCTCGCAAAACACACAGAATTTGCTGCTGGAGAACCAAACAAGGTGACAAGGAACGTTCACTAAGAGAGCTCCATCAGGAGGCCGAAGCAGAACCTCCCATGTCACAGAGCTGGAACCTGAGGCTGGCCGTTGCTCGTTTGCTTTCCAAAGGGCTCTGCCCCATTCAGCAGGAGGCAGGCCCCTCTGCTCTTCTCACACGGCCATTCGAGGCAAGCAGTTACCTGGATGTCTCTGTGCAGAAGCTGCTTGGTGAGGCGTTTCAAGGACGCAGGCTCGTTTTCTGGGAAGCCAGCTTTCCTGTTCAGCAAGGGGATCTTTGAAGTGTCTCTGGTCAAGGGTTTTGGGTGGAAGTACTTGAGGGCCTTGAAATCATTGTGGATGGCATGTCCGATGACAATCTTCCCGGAGAGGATGCTCAGGATCTGAAAGACAAGAAAAGGGGCAAAAATGCCTCGTTCAGCAGGGAAGTGGAGCAGAGAGGAGAAGTCCCTAGCAGAAGCCAACAAGGTCGGCCTCAAGCCTTGTTCCTCCCCACTTGGAAAGGGAGATGACTAAACACGCGGAGGCCTGCAAGGTAAAAATCTGAATGGAGAAGAGTTGGCTTTTCTACCCCGCTTTTCTCGCCCATTTAAGGGGACTCAAACTGGTTGACAAACCTTCTGCTCTTCTCCCCACAGGAGACAGCCTGAGGGGTAGGTGGGACTATGAGAGCTCAGAAGAGAACAGTGACTAGCCCAAGGTCACCCAGCTAGCTTCGCGGAGCACTGCAGAATCAAACCCAGTATTCCCATATAAGAGTCCAGCTCACTAACCACTAGACCAAACTGGCTCGCAGACTAATTCAAACATAGGGATTTCAAAGCGGGTGCGGAGAGGAAAGCCCTTCTGCGTTTCCTCCCTCCCTCCCTCTCACCTCCTTCTGGGCCACCTTGAAGGGGACTGCATTCTTCATGTGGTGCCTCTGGATTCCACTCCACCTGGTCCGATAATTGGTGATGGGGCTGGGCGGCCGGATATACTTGTCGTACACGACATCGCCGTAGTAACTGACCACGCTGCACCTGGCCAAGTCACTAGTCCGCCCCCCAGGGCCAGTCCCCACCATCTCACAGTCGATGGCCACCATCTTGCTAGGCTTGGCGGTTTGGAGCGATGAAGGCAGGCCGCTTTCGTATTCACACAACAGGCTAACTCTTGGCACTGCGCTCCCTTTGTGAGTGACCTGAGACCCATTAGGCCTCAGAGAACCACCTCCCGGTTTGCTTGAAGGCGGGCCAGAGCTCTGGGGCCTCGACTCCTTTGTGCTGCCACTAGAACTGTCCTTGGGGTGCGTTTTGGGTTGGGAAACAGAGCTTTTGTCCAGCGCAGGCTTCCTGTCCTGGACGACAGGACTGTCCCGCCCGTCCAGCTTCTGCCTTTTCTTGGTCCCTTCGCGCTCCACCTTCGGGCGCTTCCCTGGCGCATCTTGCTTTGGCAGGGCTGCGTCAGCCGGAAGCTGCCTCTGTCTGAGGAAGCCTTTCCTCTCCAGGAAGCGGCGTCGCCTGACGAAGCGCTGGTGCTTTGCGTTGCTCTCGGCGGCCTTTTTGACCGGCGGGTGGAGAGTCACGTCCAGGTTTAATATGAGGTCTGACATGGTAAACCAACAGTTACCATAAGGGCCGGTCTGCAAAAGACTCCTTCAGCGGGAAGGGAAGCTGCGCCGTCCTAAACGTGTTGGCGTGTTAAGCTGGGGAGGGAAAAAGAAAAGAGCTTATTTTCTACCATTGTGCAAAGAAACCCACAAAGCAACCACCTCTGTTCGCTCATATTCCAGAAGCTCATCTGCAAGAGCAGGGAAAACAAAGACTGTGGGGCTACCAGTCCAGGGACGGAGCGTCCGCTTGACTGGCAAACGGTCACGAAAGGAATCCTCCCGGGCGGGCGGGCGGGCGGGCGGGCTCCATCATCGGGTGCAGACACGGATCAGCCCCTCATCGCGGCTGAAGCAGCCTGGAAGCTGGGAGACCGACCCCCTCCCGGCAGATGGGATGGCAGCCGCCGCCGCAGCAGCCTGAGGCCGAGGGAAGCTCCGGCACAGGGGGAAAGCGGCTGCGGCGGCGGGCCAAGCAGGCTCCGAAGAGGGTCCCGCGGTCGTGCAGCCGCAGACCGAGCCGCCCCCGAGCACGGGAACGGCCTGGCAAAGGCCGACGGGCCTCACCGGCACGCGGGACGCCCGCCCGCCCGCCCGCCGCTCCCTCAGCGTCGCCTTGTGACACAGGCCGGGCTCATCGGCCCCGGGCGGGAGGGGCGGCGGCGATCGCCTCTCGGCTCCTCCGCGAAGGCAGGCAGGCAGGCGGGCAGGCAGCGGGTCCCGTCGCCCCCCACCCCGCTCACCCGGCGGCCCCGAGGCGGCTCGTCGCGGCGGGGGAGGCGGGCGGGCGCCCGGGCGCCGATCAAGAAGAGCGGAGGGCGGCGCGCCGCGACCAGGCCGGCAGCAGGCACAGGCAGGCACCCGACCCGCCGGCGGCCGGAACTTCCCGAGTCGCCCCGCCCCTGCCGACACAGGAATTTCCGGTAACAATAGGCGCTCCGCTCGCCGCAACGTCACCATAGAGCATTGTGGGACAGAGCTGCCCAGGCAGAGAGCGCGTCGTCGTCGTCGTCATCTCCGCTTTCCTGCCGGAAGCGGAAGCAGGAGGCATAGCGGCAGTACCGCTGCTGCCCGTTTGCCGCCGCCTCGAGTTCCCCCCCCCTCCGTTCCCGGGCAGGGGCGGCTCGCCTCCCCCCCGGCCCGCCTCCTCTTGCCGCCGCCGCCATGTCCAGCCGCCGCCGCTTCCCCCTGGAGGCGCAGAAGCGCTTGGCGGCGGATGTGAGCCGCCTGCTCTCCCTGTACCGCTTCATCGCCGACGCCTCCATCATCGTAAGCCCCGCGCGCCGCCCCGCCCTGTGCTGTGGGGGGGGGCCTCTGGGCCGGCCCCCCCTGAGCTCTCCCTCCCTCCCTCCACAGGAGTTCTTCACCGACGACCTGTGGGGCGCCCTCCCCCCCTCCTGGCAGGCGGCGCTGGGCGGCCTCTCCTCCCCGCAGCTGGCAGCCCTCTTCCCGGGAAGCCAAGGCCCCTCCGCGGGAGGCAGGTACCGGCTGCTAAGGGGTACCGGGGGGCGGGGGGTGCTCCCCGGGATCTTCTGAATCGGCTGCAGGGCGGGAGGGGCCGAGGAGGCCTCGAGGTTCCTCAGGTGCAGCGCTGGGGGGCTGCAGGCGGCCTTCCAGGTGACCTCCCCCTGCTTCCCCCCCAGTGTCAGCCGCGTGTGGCCGCTCTCCCTCCTGGCCTTCAGAGCTGCTGCCCATGCCCTGGCCTTCCCCAGGAGCCCCGGAGGCCGGTCCGATCCCTCGGGGGACAGAAGGCCAGAAGAGTTCCGGCAGAACCCTTGTCAGAGCTCCAAACTTCACCCTCTTTTCCGGAAGCACGTGAAGCCGAAGAAGCAGCACGAAATCCGACGCCTTGGGCAGGTGCTTCCCTATCCCTGCCCTCTTTTGTGGGGAGGCGGCGGCCAAAGGAAGGCTGGGGGGGGGGGCAGCTGCTTCTCTGCCTTCTTGCCTGAAGGCGCAAGAGAGGCAGGGGCAGGAGGCCTCCGTGCAGCCCAGCAAAGGTGGTTTCCGAGCTTCTGCTCCCTCTCACCCTGGCTGTGGATTTCCAGCAGTCAGCAGGCACCTGAACTGGCTGTCCTGCCAGGAGCGACAGGGGAGCAGGACCTTTGCAGCCTCCTCTTTGCGTGTCTGCATTTCTTAGCTGATTGTGCACCCTTCGCTGTGAGCCAGTTTGGTCTAGTGGTTAGGGAGCCGGACTCTTATCTGGGAATACTAGGTTTGATTCCACACTCCTCCACGAAGCCAGCTGGGTGGCCTTGGGCTAGTCAGAGCTCTCTTCTGAGCTCTCACAGCCCCACCTGCTTCACGGTGTCTGTTGTGGGGAGAAGAACAGAAGGTTTGTCAGCCGCTTTGAGTCCCCTCAAATGGGTGAGAAAAGTGGGATACAAAAGCCAGCTCTTCTTTGAGGAGCATTCTCCACGCAGGCATCCCTTGGGAGGATGGAGGTGCTGAAGTGCTCCTTTCCCTATCATGCCCCAGGGCATGACTGGCATCCTATATTCCACAGGTGGTCAAGGAGCTCAGCCGCATCACAGGCTGCAGCCGAGTTGTGGATGTCGGCTCAGGCCAGGTGAGTCTGAGAGGCTTTTGGGGAAGGAATTCCGCATTCACCCACCTTGGCATCTCGGCCTCTTGCTTTTCCTTTCCCACCAAAGATGTTGGACTGGTGGTAGCAGTGACTCTTATTTCATTACAGTTTTGTAACAGTTTTCCATTTACAAAATTATTCTGCATGCAAGTTTGTGCAGCATTTCATTTCTTTTCCCATATCGGTGGAATGCCTTTTGCAAAATGGGATGACCAAGGCAGCTTACAGGTTCCCAACCTCCCAGGGGTCAAGTTCTGCCTGCTGCCTTGGCAGAGTCTGTGCTGGCAGCTGAGCAAGAATTCTGGGGAGTCAAGGATTTCTTGCTCAGCTATGGGCTCTTCCTCGCAGGGCCACCTGTCTCGCTTCCTAGCATTCGGCCTTCACTTGTCGGTCACTGCTGTGGAGGCAGACCCCTGCATGGTGCGCCAGGCCATGAAATTTGACCAAGAGTTACTGAAGGGGCTGAAGAAACAGCAAGCCAGGCAAACTCAGGTGAGCAGGTAGATCAGGCAGTGGTGGGGCCTCAAGTCTGAGGAAGGACCCGCCAAGCAGGCCTTTGAAAGGCAGAATGCAGCTGACAAAGGGGTTTGGGGGGCCTTCTCCATCAGCCTCTGCGTGACTCGCATTCCCTCTGCTTCCTCCCAGACTCTGGGCACCTTCTCTCTCCAGGGACCGCGGCATGTGGCAGGCTGGGTGGACCCAGGGGCACACTGGACAAAGTTCTTGCACCTGCTGCAGCACGCAGAGGACAGCGCCACCTGTGAAGCATCTGCTGGCTCAGTGTCCTCAGAACAAGGAGAGGAGGAAAAGGGCCAGGGGGGTTGCAATCCGGATTATCTTCCTGCAGCCCTGGAACACGGATCCTTAGTAGAGGAGGAAGGGCAGCTGCTCCTCACGGGGCTGCACGCCTGCGGAGACCTGAGTGTGGCCCTCCTGCGGCTCTTTGCACATTGTCCTCATGTGGTGGGGATCACCTCTGTGGCCTGCTGCTACATGAAGTTAACCACAGATGAGGTCCCGGCACCACCGGGCCAGGATCTCTGGCCACCTCGCCTGCCTCAGGAAAATGGCTATCCCATGAGCTTGTGGGTCTCTAGCCTGCCAGGCCACCAGCTGTCCTACAAGGCCCGGGAAGGGGCCTGCCATGCACTGGAGGACTTCGTCCAGCGGCTGAAGCAGGAAAGCGCAACCCTGAGGACACACTGCTTCCGGGCCATGCTGGAGACAGTGATCCGAAGAGCCGATCCTTCCAAGAAGTGCCTGGGTGTGCAGGCCATCAACAGGGCTCATCTGCTGACATTTGAAGAGTGAGTCTGCTGGAGGTTCTAGGCGAGCAAACGAGTGAGGGTTGCCATCGCATAGTTGGGCCACCTGCAGCCATAGCTTATAGCTTAATTCACATTGGCTTTTTGGAAGGGAAGCCAGAGACTGCTTGCTTGTCCTTAAGAACCTAAGAGGGGCCCTACTCGATGGGGCCACATATGAACGTAAGAGGAGTCCTGCTGGATCAGGCCACAGCCCAACCAGTTCAGCATCCCGTCCCACTCAGCTGCCCACCCGTTACCCATGGGCATCTCAAGCAGGCAGAAGACGAGGGCAAAACCACCTGCCCTTGACTCCCTGCAAACGGCCTTGAGAGGTCTCCTGCCTGCTTCTTCGACCTAAAGGCATCCATTCTAACATCAGCTCTGATACACCGTGAATTTGTCCAGCCCTTTTTATGGCCATCCAGACTGATACTTAGGTGGGTGAATAGAGAACCACAGCGGGGGGTGGAAAGCTCACCTCTCCCTAAAGCACTAAAGACTTCGATACTATTAGACTGGTGATCTGCCCTTCTAGTATTCTGTTAAGAGGGTCAATGATTATGTGGTGGAGTGGGGGTGGGGAAGTCTCAGGCTGGTTGGTCATCAAGGACCCTCCAGGGCATGAGCTTCTCACAGTTGGCTTTTCTCCCCTGCCAGGTATGTCCGCCAGGGGCTTGTGCGCGTAGGGCTGGATCCAAATGTGACCCTGGACTCAGCTGCCCTGGAGGCAATGCTAGCCCAGCAGCAGCGGGTCGTGGCTTTCTTCAGCCTGGCCCTTGTCTTGGCTCCCCTGGTGGAGACGTTGCTTCTGCTGGACCGGATGATCTTCCTGCAGGAGCAAGGTGAGTGCTTGGGGTGGGATGGCTGTGTGGGGTGGTGGTGTTCAGCCCTGCGGCTGGTTCTTGCCATCGGATGCAGCAGGCCCGCTCCAGGGTCAGTGTCGTCGTGATCGGGAGCCCAGGCCAGTAACAGGTGATCATCTGTGCGCAAATTTTTCTCCCTGCCTCCTCTGAGCACCAGGCGCGCCCAGGGAACGATTCTCTACAACATGCGCAAAGAGTGCCAGGTCCAGCCCCTGTGTTTACCCCGCAAGGTCCTTTGCAGGCCACAGTAGTGGGCAGGCGGGCAGAGTCTGTCTCACAGCCTTCCCTGGCGGTATTCTGCCTCCGCTGCAGAGCCCTGCACCAGCCGCCCTGCTCTCGGCCTCCAGTGGTCACCTGCTCCTTCTAGGTTTCCACTGTGAACTCCTGCCGCTCTTCGACCCCACCCTCTCTCCCCGGAACCTTGTGCTGGTGGCTGCGAAGACAAAATCTGCGCTTGACCTCCTTGCCTGTTTCTCTGAGTCTGCACACTTGTGACTACTGTGACCAGAGATGCTCTTCAAAAGCCTACGGTATGCGACTGTGCCCGAGTGTTCAGGTCGGTAGGCCGGGAACGATTTCCAGCACTCTGTTGATGCTCAGGAGATCCTGCACTGAAGTGGCTGAACCCCGCTATCTCAGAGAGAGGCTTAGGAGGAATCTCTGAGAAGAGAAGGAGGCAGAGATGGACAAACAGGGTGCAGAAGACCTTTATGAGATTTCAGAGTCTGGTGGCTGCTGCTGCTGCTGCTGCTGCAACCAGCCAAGTGGCTCCAAAGCGCCCAGTGCCGTTAATACCAATAAGACTTCCTGAAGCGCCGTGTCTCCACAATCCCCTTCGCCTCCATGATCTCCTCCTGAAAGGTCTTCAAGGAAGGGACGTATGTCTTCTCCAAGGCATCTTCCACGCTTGTGTCCTTGGGGCCATCTGCAGGGAAGAGAGGAAACCCTGGAGCTGGACAAAGCAGGGACCTCCAGGGAGGACACACACACCCTCCTGGGGGAAGGAGGAGGAGACCCTCCCAGAGGAACACCAGGACCGGCTTTGTTTAGGACGTGCTGCTGCAGCCGCCTTCAATCCTGGTCTGAACTTAACTAGACCGCTGAGATATTTTTGTATGAGAAAGTAGAAACGGTTTAAATAAAGAGCTCTAGACGCACAGAGTCTTCTTGAGCGTAAGGAGACTCACCTATCCACTGTTCTGGAATGATGCCGTCCTCCCTGTCTTGGATGGGCTTGGGGATGATCCTGCCTGTCCTGAGCGAGACGCGCACCCGCTCGCCCTCCTCCGTGTAGCGCCATTCCACCTCCGTGGGCTGCCTAGGGGCACAGCAAGTGGGTGACGGTGGAGGAGGGCCCCCAGAGGGTGAGGATTGTGCCCCATTGAGCTGGTACAATCACTTGCAAAGTACTCTGGTTCTCTGGGGCGCACCTAAGGGTAGTGAGCCCAGGCTAACCTCCAGCCCCAAAGCTGTGCGCAAATGCAGAAATTGTGAAGGAGCTCCACCCAGTTTAAGGAGAGCTGCGTGTCACACCAAATGCTTCTCCCCCAAACTGCTTCCACGGGGACCCTTACCTGTCTGTAGGGTCAACCAGCGTCACATCCTGCACCAGCAGAGGGGCTTCGCTAGCCACGTATGTCCCAGGGTAGGTGTCTGTTTTGCCAAGGTACCGATAATGCTGCAGCAGAAAGAGCCAAGCTCAGGCCTGTGGCATGGGGACCCATCAGAAGGCCAATGAACACCCCCCCCCCCGGCCTGTGGCCTCCAAGAGTCTGGTCTGAAGGCCCTGCTGCATGTACTATGGCACAAGGCAGCAAAAAAGGCAGAATCACTGGCTAGAAATGGCCTCCAAAAGCCTTGGTAGGTGATCTTTGCCCCCAGCACTTAAGAAAGTAGAATCTGGGTGTGTTGAAGGTCCTCAGAACTCGAAACCACCAGAAGATACTAGCTGGCCTAGACTCAAGGAGCCATCCTGCTTGGCAACCTTCCCAGACGCAACCTCTCCTCCATCTTTCGCCACATCTGGTGTCCTTTCCAAGGCCAAACAAGAAGCATCCGCTGGGTGCCTCTTTTTGTGGCAACAGCCCAGGTCCCACTTTTTCGTGGCATCCTGGGAGAGGGCTTGTGCCCCAAAGCTAGTGCCCCCCCCAATCTCCTTACCACATTCAGCCCCTCCAGGATGACCCAGTTTCGCTCCCGAATGACCTGAGTCACCAACCCTTGCTTGCCGACGTCCTTCCCCTTCAGAATCTGGACCTGGAACAAGAACGGCAGTCTGACCTTTGCCAGGCAGGGTCACGGGGCTTGGCCCCTTGCTGCAGAAAACGTTGCAATCAGGCAGAACAGGGGTCCCCGCCAGGCCTAGGCTGGGGTCCACTAATGCTAGAGCCCTGCTGGATCAGGCCACAGCCCATCTGGTCCATGAGAACCTAAGAGGAGCCCTGCAGGATCAGGCCACAGCCCATCTGGTCCATAAGAACCTAAGAGGAGCCCTGCAGGATCAGGCCACAGACCATCTAGTCCATAAGAACCTAAGGGGAGCCCTGCTGGATCAGGCCACAGCCCATCTAGTCCGGCATCCTGTCCCACCCAGTGGCCAGTAATTGCCCACGGACATCTCAAGCAGAGACCAGGGGAAACCTCCTCCTGCTCTCCGGTCCCAGCAAGCGGCCTTAGAGGGTTCCTGCTCGCCCACTGAAGCGGCCATTGATCCACCTGTCCTCGGAACATCCAGGCGCCCCAGGGACCCGCGGGGGTGAACGAAGGGCCGGGGCGTCGCCGCGCTCACCGTGTCGCCCTTGAAGAGCTTCCAGTCGGGCGCGGCGATGGGCTCCACGCGGACCCTCCTGCGCCGCACCCAGGGCGGGTTCCGCAGCCGGTCCGCCACGGAGCCCGGCCGGTTCATGCCGTAGCGGTAGCCGGGGTGGGGCGTGAACTTCTCCGCCATGGCTCGGAGCAGCGACAGCCGCATGGCGACGAGGACGAGGCTGCTGCGGCGGCGGGGGCACAGGCGCGGGAGAGAGGCGAGGCGAGGGCGGGGCTCGCGACCCAGGGCGGGAGGGGCCACCGCCGGGCAGCCCTCGCCACCTCCCCGGGCGCCGCTGTTGCTCCCCCGACGGGAGGAGAGAGCCCGCGCCGCGCGATTATTTGTGTTCGAGGCTTGTTGCGCCCGCCCGCTGCAAAATTCCCATCATGACATCGTCGCCGTCGCTAAGGATTCTGGGAATTGTGGTCCAGAAAATAGGCTCCTCCTCCAAAAGCCACGCGAAAAAGGAGGCCTAGAGCGTCGTTCGTTCTCCCACCCAGAGGGGACGGGTCAAACCCGAACGTCCCCAGTCCCGTGACGGAAGTGACGTTTCGCCTGAGTCAGAAGCCGTGGGCGGCGGAAGAGGCGTTTCCGTTTCCGGTAGCTGAGTCGGGGGTGGGTGAGGGACCGAAAGGAGGGAGCGCGGCGGCGAAGAAGAAGAAGAAAGGGGGAAGGGAGCAGGAGGGAAGCGGAGGCGCAGCGTCCCGCCGCCCGCACCGAGGGAGCCCCGCCAGGCCCAGGTGAGCGGAGGTGCCGCCCGCAGAGACGCCCCCCCCGGGCATGCCCCCCCCGTGCGCCCCGGGGCCGCCGAAGGAAAGGCTCTGCTCGCGGGCCCGCGCCGTGCGCCGCCCCCGCAGCCCCGGCGGGCGAGGGGCGCGCGGCTTTGCCCTCGGCGGCCCCGGGCCGAGGCCGCGTTGCTTCGGGCGCAGACCCCGGCCGGCCCTGGGGCGGAGGCTGTCTCCGTGCGCTGCGCCGTCCTCCCGGTCGAGGGGGCGACGGTGGCGGGGCCTCGGGCGGCGTAGGGGCTTCTTGGTCCGTCCCCCCGAGGGTCGGGCAGGGGGCTCGCCGAGGCGGCTGGCGGCGGCGGCATCGATCCCGGGGGAGGGACGCAGAGGACCCCCGCGTGTGCCGGACGCTGCTCCTCTCTTGGGAGCTTCTCAGCGTTTGCAACGGGGTTAATCTAGAACGGAGGCGAGGCGAGACGACCACCCGGAGATGCTGAGTGTTGGGGGGGGGCTGAGGTCAGGCAAGAGGGGGCCGCTCCCTCCCCTTCGAAAGGCGAAGCGTGGGGTCTGGTTGGCGTGATAATGTTGAGGCGGCGGCGGCGGCGGCCTGTACTGGAGCAGTAAATTGGCTGCGTTTGCACCGAAGGAGCCTCAGAATGTCAGCCCAGCCACCACCACCCCCGCCCCTAGTGGGAGCTTCTGGAGGCTGCAGGACCAGGTGGGCCCTTGGTCCAGCTCTTTTCCGTTGGAACACCTGTGTGGCTGCACAGAGGAGCCCGGGCGATGGTTTTGCTTCACTGGGCCTTTCGACTGGTTCAGGAGAGTCTCCTCTCCTGGTCCCAATCTGGGGAGGAGGATCGCCCATAGGGAAGGGGTGTTAGATTGAGGCCACAGCTGCGCTGGGGTTTCTCAGGCGCCCGTCGCCATCCTCATCAGCTGCTGGACGTGGCAAGGCTCCTTTGCTGCCAGGTGGCTCCGTTAAAGGGCAGCTGCCGCCCTCCTCCTTGGTCTGCCTCTGCACGCAGGGCCCTTAAGTCACCTGGGGAGCCCAGGGGCACGAGCCCAGGTGCCTGGGTCTGTCTGCACGGTGGGGAGGCTGCCTGTGACCCTGCAGCGGAAACGTGACTGCAGACGAGGGTGTTCCCAACTAGTCAGCGGCTCCGCTTCACCTTCACAGCCCTTGGGAGGAAAAGGTGACAGGTGTGACGGGGTTCCTGGCAATGGTTTCTGGGTGTGCTTTGAAGAGGCAAAGGGAAAGTGCAAGGGGCAGGACCATGTAGAAGTCCTGGGGATCTTTCAGGCAGGTCACCTTTGTACTCCTGGCTTCCTCCCCGACTTGCGTTTTAACCTCACATCCACTTTGGGAGAGCGGTTGGGCTGTGGGATGGTCTCTCAGCCAAAAAGCCTCTCAGGTGCAGTCCTGCCTCAGGTGGTCTGCTGGAGCTGCCTCCGAGGGATTCCCTCTTGGGCCGAGCCGGCTGGGGCAGTCCTCTGTCCTGTCAGCACCGGCAGGCAAAGGGTGTGCTCAGCCGGGGCTCGGGCCGCCTTGCCAGGGAGCGTCAGGCATTCTGCAGCAAAGGTCTGGAGCGTTGGTGGAGGCAGGTAATCCCTTTATTGCCCCCTTATCAGTTCCTTCTGTGCTGAGGTAAAGGAGCAGTCGCAGGGTCTGCAGCTCAATTCCCAGTTGTTGGGCTCCGGGGATTTCTCCTGGCTTAAAATAGTCTCTGGGTGACTTCACTGTTCAAACAGGGGTGTGGTAGAGGGGAAGGAAGCCAGGAGGAAAACTCTTGCCTTACAGACAGAGGAGGACGGCACAGGGAGGCCTGAGGAACGGCTGAGTTCCGAGAAGAAGTCAGTGGGTTGTCCCAGGCAGGCAGGAATGTGGCGGCCGACAAGGGTTATGTCATAGCATGCCCTCGGTCGGAAACTCTTTTCCAGACGTGGCTCTGGTTCTTACTGTGGCGTCTCCACTGCCGTGGTTTTGCAGCTTTGCCACAAAAAGAGGAGCCACAAGGACCCTCTCCACAGGCCCTGGGCGGAGGACAGGTGCTTGTGCTTTGCCTCTGCTGCTGTGGACGCCGAGAGGCAAACGGCGATTGTGCCTGGCCTGGCCTGGCATGTCCGTCTACAGTGTGGGTCCAGCAATAGGGGTTGAGAAGTGTTCTTGCTTAACTGAAATAATCCAAAGGATTATTTGCAGGTCATTTCCAGAGAGGCTGCAGGAACAGCAAAGGGGCATATTTGCAGATTGTGGTGTTATGAGCACGGGGGGATTAGAACGAGTTGTCTGTTCGCTGGTGGAATTTGGAGGGGGCCTCTTTGCTCCTGGTCCAGTTTGGTCTAGTGGTTACAGAGCCGGACTCTTATTTGGGAATTTTAGGTTTGATTCCTCACTCCTCCAAGAAACCATCTAGACAAACTTGGGCTAGTCACAGTTCTTGTCTGAGCTCTCACAGGCCCACCTACTTCACAGGGCGTTTTGGTGTGGGAAGAACAGATTTGTCTGTCGTTTTGAGTCTCCTTAAGAGTGAGAGCAGAAGGTTTGTCAACTGCTTTGTGTCCCCTTAAAGAAGCCAGCCAGAGTCCCCTCCATGAAGCCAGCTGGGTGACCTTGGGTTAGTCACTGTTCTCTTCTGAGCTCTCACAGCCCCACCTACCTCACAGGGTGTTCTGTTGTGGGGAGAAGAAGTGAATGTTTGTCAGCCGCTTTGAGTCCCCTTAAATGGGTGAGAAAAGCAGGGTAGAAAAGCCAGTTCTTCTTCATGTGCAGTGTCTGGGAGCCGCCTTTCTGCCTGAGCTCTTCCCAAGACCAGGCAAAGGGACCCCCCCTTGGACACCTCAGTCCTTTTCGTCTGCTGCTCCTTGGCTAGGCCTTCTCTGGCCATATATGCAAGGCCCATCCATGGTAAATGCCACACTCAGTCTGTGGCCACTGTGATCGCACCTTTTGACAGAGCAGAGAGCCCCTTGATGTGGGCTGTGCAGGGATTCTCGGGCACCTGGCTGGAAGAGGGGAAAGAGCTGCAAACCCCTGTGCGATCTTGATTCCTGTTCTGTTTCATCCTCTCCCTTTTTTCACCGCCATCTGGACGTGCAGCAGAAGCAGCAGAAAATGAAGGCTGGCTGTCCCATTGTCGAGAAGCCAGAGGGAGGAGGAGGAGGAGGAGGAGGAGGAGGTAAGGCCACCTCATCTCAGACCCTTCTTGGCTTGGGGAAGAAACCTTTGAATGTCTTGGGGGTGAATCTTTGGCCCTCCGGGGGTCCCCTGTGCGGAACCCTTGGTCACAGCTGCGATCCGGTCTCGGTTCGCGCTGCTCCGCATTGGGAAGTTTCCAGACAGAACTGTGAGGAATTGGCCAGACATGCTCGGAGCTCAGAGCACTGCGGTGGGATTGAGCTGGCGGCTGCAGGGCCCAGGGGTGGCGTGGGGGTCCGTGCTCCCAGCCGCGGGGGCAGGGTGTTGGGAAGGCACCTTCTGGCCCCATCACTGGCCGTCTTTGGCTTCTCAGGCTACCATTTCCCTGACTGGGCCTACAAGACGGAGTCCAGCCCCGGCTCCCGGCAGATCCAGCTCTGGCACTTCATCCTGGAGTTGCTGCAGAAGGAGGAGTTCCGTCACGTCATTGCCTGGCAGCAGGGCGAGTACGGGGAGTTCGTCATCAAGGACCCCGACGAGGTGGCCCGGCTGTGGGGCAGGAGGAAGTGCAAGCCCCAGATGAACTACGACAAGCTCAGCCGGGCCCTCAGGTAAGGGAGGGAAGCCGGGGAGCCTTTGGGAAGGGGACGGGTTGGGTTGGGGTCCGTAAAAGCCTTTGCCCGCAGACAGGCCCCAAGACGTGCGAAGCGACTCGGCTTCCCTTTCCACAACCGGCCCACTGATGCCACTTGGGAATAGGCCGCACGTGAGCGTTGCCTTCTGTGCTTTGCAGAACTCTGCAGTCTGGTATATCGAGACTGTAGGGGCGGCTTCTGTGCAGTCTGTTGTTCGCGTCATCCAGTCCTGGAAGGGGCGTCCGCAGGGTCGCTTCCAAACGGCCTTTGATGGTCACCCCCTTGAGCACTGGGAGCCGCTCTAGGAGGTGGCCGAAAGAGTTCTGGGATGTGGTGTGGGCCTGAAGATGCGGCAGGTCTGTGTGGTTGCTGTGGTAGGTACCACCCTTTAGTGCAAACACCATGACATCTGCAAATGGGGCCTGAGGGGGGTTGCTTTTGGGGTTCGCTGTGCCTTTGGCCTTGGCAGGCAGTGGTTTGGCCACAGTTTGCCTCTCCTCCGGTTTGATTGATCCTTGGTGGCTCAGGCCAACGTAAACAAAGGGACGTTTGCATAACGGCATAGGAAGGAAGGCACAAATTGAGGGATTCCAGCCCAGCCGCTGAGTCAAGGGGAGGAAGCTGCAAAGGCCTTGCCTGAAATCCGGCCAGAGCCCTGGGGAAGCAAACGAGCCCGGCCGGTTTGACTGGGGAGGAGGGGCAGGAGTTGGCCTTCTCTTTCCCCAGCTGCTCTCCTGGCCACAGGGGAGGGGAGGGGAGGGGAGGAGGCTCACAGAGGAGCCTTCCACGCTTGCTGAGATGGGGCTCTTTCTTTTGGCAGGTATTACTACAACAAGAGAATTCTCCACAAGACAAAAGGGAAGAGGTTCACCTACAAGTTCAACTTTAATAAGCTGGTGATGCCAAATTACCCCTTCATTAACATCCGGCCCACCGGTGAGCGGGAAACCAGTTCTTCTCTCTTTAGGGGGCGGGAGGCACCCGGGCCCCACCGGAGCCTTCAGTCGGGAGCTTCAGTGCCCCCAGGGCGTCAGGGGTGGGTCTGCCTGCACGGCAGATGCTCCACACCTGCCCTGGCCCCGTCCACAACACGTGGCCATGCCTTTGCCGTCCCCTCAGGTACGCACGCTGGGCAGTCTGGGAGTCTGCAGTGCTCAGACAGTCCTTCTGGGTATTTTCGCGCTGCTATCGGGGTCTGCACAGCTTCACAGAGGCACTTGCCTCATGTGGCTGCGCATTCCCCGGTGCAGGGGTTGCGATCCTCACACTTAGGCACTGGGGTTGCTTGATTTTTTCCAGGGAGGTATTTAAAACCTCTTGGCTTCCCAGAGTTCCAGGGGTAGTCTTCTACACAGGACGGGTGTCCGCATCCAGCCCGAGGCCTTTGTGCACTTGGGTCTCTAGCAAAGAATCGGTGAACTTTTGGTGGAGAGGATCCCCAAGCGGAATAGGCTGTTACGGCCTCCAAGCGTGCTCTGCCTCACCAGGCTCCACGCCTTAACCGATGTTCACCAGAAACTTACTTGGAGCACCCGCACTTTTCCACTGTTTTGGGGTTGTTTGAGGTGCTCCTGTGGGAAAGGGACCGGCCTGGGACTCTGACGCGCGGCGTCTGCTGTTGGGTAGTTTCACGGGGGGCGGTTAGTGGGTCACCGATTGGGGCCTTTCTCCCCTGCCCGTGACACACAGCTAGAAGTAGCTTGGGCAGAGTGCCCTGGACCTGGGGCTGTTCTTCGTCCTCTGCCCCTTCCCAACCAGGAGGCCCCTGGTGCCTCAGCTGGGGGTCTTCTGCTCCCCCTGCCTCCCCTTCCCACCAGGTGGGCAAAGTCCCCCTCACCCCAGCCGGTCTTTTTCCCCTCCACGGGGTGGCCTCATTGTGCTCCAGAGCGGTGCCTGGATTCTTGAAGGTTGGTTTTAGTGGCAGGTTAGCAAGGGAGCAAGCTGCTCGTGTGGAAAGAGCGGGCGCTGCCTCTTCCAGGCACCCTGGCTGTGGCAGTTGAGAAGCAGGTGGCGTCCCGGGGCAGGCAGCAGGAGGAGGCCTCCCAGGGCAAGTCTAAGCAGCTGCCGGACGGTGGCATGACTCCTCTGCCCCCTCCTGCCCACTCGCCTCTCCTCCCCACCCCAGGGCTGCCCGGTGTGCAGGGAAGGGGCACGACTTGCTTACTTTGTTCTTGCCTGGGCAGGAGGGGGAGGTCTTCCCAGGCCCCGTGGCCTGTGGCAACCAGGGCTCCTGGGGGCAGGGTGGCCTGAGCCTCGGAAGGAGCCCCCGAAGGCTGTCAGAGCAGAGGGTTCAGACAGGACCGTGGGCCTCGTGAGGCCAGGCACAGGCGAGGCCTGCCTGCCTGTCTGCCTGCCTGCCTGCCTGCCTGGGTTCAGCTGGGTGGGGCCCCATCAAGATGGCGCACGCCCTGCTGCTGATGGGAGGAGGTGAAGTGACCAGGAAGTGACTCACCGGTCCCTTTGGGCAAGTCAGTTTGACTCTGAGCGAAGAATCCAGGCAGTGGAAGACGGGAAGCAGCCGCTGTCAGTGTCCTTGTTCTTCCTGGGAAAACGGCCCACCTGTGCACCCCGTTTGGCTGCGCTTTCCCTCTTGCGCGCGCACTGACACGCCATTCCAGTCCCTGTGCGTCTTTCAGTTTTGTGCCAGGAGCCAAGCTAGGAGAGGGGAGGGGGCAGTGCCAGCCTGCCAGGGGTGGATCTCAGCTCCTTTGCCAGAGGCTCACGGAGAACGTGGGTGCCTTTGTATCTAAGGGTCCGGCCGAGGACGTCCGCAGAGCAAGCTGTCTGGCAGTTTGGGCATCCAGCTGGCAGCGCCATTTCCCCCACCCTGCTAGGATGGGGGCGTTCGGTGCCAAGCGAGGTCCACTTCCCGCTCGTGCGTGCAGTGTGCTTGCCCTGGCGTCTCGCTGCCTGCGGCCTTCGTGGAGCGGCCATTCATGTTTCCTGTCTTTTCCAGGTGTTGTCCCCCAAAGCGCTCCTCCTGTCCCTACGGCTTCCTCTCGGTTCCACTTCCCCCCACTGGACGGCCACTCACCCACTGAAGACGCTCAGCCCGGCCGCTTTTCGGCGCGCTCCCTCGTGCCCTCGAGCCAGGAGGCCCTGGACAGCAGCAGCCTTGGCGAGAGGTCCTCCCCACTGCCCGAGCTAGAGAGCCACTCTCCGGACTGGCGTCGCGGGGTGGACCTCCTGGCTCCCCGCGGCACCGCCGTCTCGACAGGAGGCGTCGGCCACCAGAAACACAAAGCGGACCTGGTCCTCCCTCTCTTCAGCCGGGCAGGGCTGTATCCTGACCCACACAGCCCGTTCGCTGCATCTCCCCTCCAGGCCCGTGGAGGAGTCCTCAACGTCCCCATCTCGCCGGCCTTGTCCCTGACGCCCACCCTCTTCTCCTACAGCCCCTCCCCTGGCATGAGCCCCTTCGCCACGGGCAGCAGCTGCTTCTCCTTCAGCCCGGAGGAGATGAAGCACTACTTGCACTCTCAGGCCTGCTCAGTCTTCAACTACCACCTGAGCCCCAGGACCTTCCCACGCTACCCCGGCCTGATCGCGCCGCCCATCCCTTGCCCAGCTCCCCCAGAAGACCAGCCCCAGTTCCCCATTAAGCTGCAACCACCCCCGGCCGGGCGGAAGAACCGCGAGCGGGCGGAGAGCGGGGCTGGAAGAGGGGGGGTGCCTCAGTCGCCCCCAGCATCTCCCCGGATTAAGATGGAGCCCGTCCTTGATCAGGAGCCCGAAAGCAAAGATTCCCCGGAGAGAGACCCAGCCGGGCGCGGGGAAGGAGCGAACCAGGCTGCCTTTCCGAGGAGTCGTGAGCAAGAGAAGACCCTCTTTGCTCGGCCGGCTGCTCCATCTTGGCCCGCGGCACCCCCAGCACCCTCCCAGAGCGGGCCCCCTGCCGCCGAAAGGCCCCGGGGGGAGGAGGAAGAGGAGGAAGCTGGGGGGAGAGCCCTGGGCGACCCCCCCGGGGAACCAGCGGCCGTCCCAGAGAAGAGGGAGGACGCGGTGATGCCGCCGAAGCTGCGCCTCAAGCGTCGCTGGAATGGGGACCGGCGGGCCGAAGCCCCGGAAGGGGGCCAGAGCCAGAAGCCTGTCTGGAGCGGGTCCCTGGCCGCTCCACACATCCTCCTGGCCCCCAAGGCAGCGGTGGATTCTTAGAGCCACGGAGCCCAAGAGGCGGACTCCCTCCGTGGCCGCCGCGTGGAGAGGCTCGCTAGCCGGAGGGCAGCAGGAGATGAGGAAGGGGCGGATTCCACGGGACACGGCTGGGGAGCCGACATTTGCCGTGTCTGCGGGCAAAGCCGGTCGGCTGTCGCCAGAGAGGCCGGAAGGTCTCCCGGGGCTCCGATCTCTGTCCTGCAGGAGCGATTGTCGTTCTGAATGTATATAATTCCTTCCTGTGGCAACGGGAGGGAAGAGACGGGGTGACTTCAGACGCCCCAGAACTGGAACGCGTCTTGCTTCAGAAGGGGGGGCGCCACTGGAGCATTGCGCTGTCTTTGGACGTCAGAAACAAACTGCGGGCAGGCGGCACGACTTGATCCGTTTCTCTGCCGGCCAGCAGTTGCCGGGCAGACCGGAGCCCGGACTGGGTGCGACAGCTTGCAGCCTTAAGTGTTAATTTCAGAATTGGGGGGGGGGGCTTGGAAGGGGCTACGTGATGGACGTAGAACTTTTTTTAATGTTGAAGAAGCCATGGTAAGAAATTGTAAAATCATTTTCAGGGATGCGAAAGAAACGTGGATGCGAACAAAACAAAAACCCAGATGCCTTTAAGAGCGGCCCTGTTGCGTCTCGGTTGCCCTTCCGGGCGAGACGGCCAGAGCGTCTCCGGGGAGGGCGAGTCCCAAAGAGTGACTGTCAGGGCACCCTCTGCACTGCTGCTGTTGCCTTAACTCAACGTGCTTTGGAAGCCAGCGTGGGCCGGCAGGACCTCTGCTTGGAAGGCTGCCTGCGGGCCCCTGTCGCCCCCGGCCCTGGCGTCAAGTCCTCCTGGGTATGGAGTAGAGGAGCTAGCCGGGAAGGTGCCTGCAAGGTGCTGGCATCCCTGCCCAGCTGCCTGTGCCCAGAAGTCCTTCCGCTTCTCCTGCTGGCTACCCGCCTGCCTGGCGCTCGGTCTGCAGGGGCCTTCAGCGTTTTGCAGCCTCGCTCATTTTGCTTCAGGAGGCTCAGGGGTCTCGATCCTGTCAGTCCCTGCGTCAGCAAGGGGTGCCTGGCCAGTTCTTTGGGGGCTGGGGGAGAGGGGGCTCATGGGTCTATTCCCGGAGCAGTTTGGGTCAAGGGGCGCTTTGGGGACAAGGAGAGTGGCGGTGTCTGTGCAGGGGAGGGGAGGGGTCGTTGGCCCTGAGGCCAGGCTGCCTTTACAGGGCCGGGTGCGCTGCCCGTCTGGTGGCTCCGCTGGGCCGTGGTAGGGCTGCTCCCGCGAGTGCCACCGTGGCCTCCCTGCGCCTCCCTGGCTGTGGGGGGGAAGGGCTGGCGGGGGCTTGGACTGCCCCCCCCTCAAATCTCAGGAAAAGAATCTTGCGGCCTTTTTTCAATCAGTGCAGGCAGCCTCTGGACTGTCGCACTCAAGTGCCGAAAATGAGCCGGGGGGGCTAATTCCACTTGGGGGGGGGGGCAGGCGTAAGGAATGTTCTTTGCACTTCTTGAATGAGACGGAACGTAACCTTTGTGTCTTTCTTCATCCTCACGGAGTGGGGGCGACCCTTGGCCCCTTGCGCAGTGGGGACGCCTTGTTCAGGGACATGGGGCTCTGGGGGGGCAGAGCAGGCATCCCTCCCCCCCACTGGCTCAGGGAGGCCCCGGGTGGGTGGCGGCACCGCGTGCGTTCGTGAGCATGCTGAACACCTGCTTGTTGTGCCAAATATTCGTAAGGTGGCGGAAGGGGGAGGGGAGGCGTTGCACCCATGACGAATCAAGAACGCATTAATTTTTAAGCTGTTTTCCTTTGCTAGCCATAGGGGACGCTGCGGGAGGGGGCCACGTCTCTCCCCCTCCCGAGTGGGGTCTCTGAGAACCTCAGCATCTCCTCTTTGCTTTGGGGGGTGGACGTGGCCCCAGTTCCCCTCACCAGGTCTCTTCCCTGGGCCTTCCCAAGAGGGATCTGTCAGGTATCCCCTCGCAGGTTCAGGTGTCTCACGCGAGCGCTATGCCCAGATGCGCCTCGTCCTCAGGTGTGTCCGGGTCCATTCCTTCAGGAACGAAGGGACCGCGTCCCTTGCCGGCTCTCCCTCATTCGGCCGTGCGTCGCAGGCCACGGAGGAGGGCGAAGCGGCTCCTTTTCCTCGAAAGCCGCCTCCGCCTTTGTCCTAGGGTTGGACCTTCTGGGGCCACGGACCCTGCAGCCGTGGTCCCTCCCAGCCCCACCAGCGGCTCATTCATCCATGTCTTTCTCACGGGGACAGGGAGAGGGTTTCCACCTTCAGAGAGGGTCGGGGTGGATAACATAACGGGACAATATAATGGTTTTGCGTTTGAATTTTTTTTCCTTTCTCTTATCTGACCTTTTGGATCCTAGAGGGTTTTAATAAGAAAGATGTCTTTGGCTTGGAGTACTTTCAATTAGTTTTTTAAAAAACAAAAACTGTTCTATTTTAGAGTGTTAAAGTGATAAAGTATTTACTGACGATTCTTAAAAAAATGATTTTTTCAAGCAACCCAGTCCTGTCTTTATGATGCTTAGACTCAGCCGGGCTGTGGGAGGAGCGACGGTTCTTAGCGTGAGGCATTTGTCCTCATAAGGCAGGATTAAAATTGCGTGTACAAATGTAAGTAGTTCTCCTCATGCTTTTGTGCAGTGCCTTTAGACGTTCCACTTTCTATAAAGTCTTCAAAAAAAGTTTGCATATATATTATATATATGATGTAATGTTATAGAAGTATATGTATAATATACATATTTTTTCCAGGGGTATCTGATAGCTCTGTATTTTGTTATGGAAGTTGATATGAAAAGTATTTTACCTCAAATTAAAAAAAAAGTTAAATAAAGCTTTTAAATAAGCCTCCTTTGGTCTTTCGTGCCACATTCAGCCTCAGCTCGGCGGACGGAGCGCAGGCGGCTGTCGCGTCTCAGAAGAGGAGGCCTGGCGATGGGGAGAGACAGCCATGGCGATGGGAGCACAGGTGCGCTCTGGCGCCAGAGAAGGGCAGGTTCTCTCTCCACCAGCCGCCTTCCTTGATGTGCTGAGCTGGGTCGGACTGAGGCAGGGAAAGGTCAGGCCGAGCCCCGGGAGGGCAACTCGGTTGCTTTGGAGCACCTTAGACTGCATGTGCGTCGCCTGGCTTGGGTGTTTGTGACAGAGTGAAGGAACGGCTGCGGAGAGGCTTTCCCCTCTTTGCCCGGAAGTAGGGATGCCAGGAATATTTGTAGCATTCAATAGTTGGGTGGATGCAGACATTCGTATATGCAACGGATGTTACGTATCATGTGAACGCGTACGGATTTGGACATTTGGGTACGAATCGAGGGTTGCAATGTTCATACATTGACTGGGGAGGCGAGAAAGCAGCTGCGCCAGTCACATCTGTAGTGGACCCAGAGTGGATTCGACATGGCTTGAGAGCGGATTCAAAGTGGATTTAGGGTGCATTTGGTGCTTTCAGAGCAGATCTGTCACAGGATACGTATCGAATTCTCATAGGATATTCCTGTGAATTTGGGCAAGTGCATTTGCATCAGATAGAATCCTACTACATTCGAAAGGGATATTAATTTCCCTACGTGCGAATCGAATGCAAAAAGGCCCATCCGTGCCCATCCCTCCAGCGACATTCTGGGCAGGCGAATGCTTGCTCTGCGCCTCCAGCCTGGGGCTGCTGTGGGCAGAGGCTCAGCGCCTGCAACAGACCCATCCCTCCGCGGGCGACCTGCCACGCCTCTGCCGCCCTCCTGGTTGCGTTCTTGGAAGGAGCCCTTGGTGAGGAGCAGCCTTCCAGCAACCGAGTGCGGTGGAGGAAGGGAGGAAGGGGCTATCGATTGGTTAAATTACTCAATTTCACTCATATTGATCAGATAATTGCTTTATCTTGGTTCTCATTTGGACGCTGCATTACCTTTCCACGCTCTCCCCTCCTTAAAGTTGAGGGAGGGGGGAGGCAAAGCCTTGGGGGATTCTGTTTTCCGGTGGGGTGTCCGGGTCTGGCGGATGGAGCCAGCCAAAGGCCCAGAGAATTGCCGCACGTGACTTTCCTCCCAAACCAAACGTTGGGCTTTGGGGGAACCTCTGAGCATGTGATGGCGAACCGCTGCCCTCTTCTTTTGCTGCTGCTCTTCCAGTAGCCAAAGCCCCGGGCTGGCAGGTCCTTCAGGCTGGCATTCCTTGCGTTATTTAGTCCCAATTCTGGCCTTGAAGAGAAGGGATTCTTCTCCGGGCCCCTCTGCAGTCTCCCACCTGGGGGCCCCAAGCAGGGCTGTGGCTCTTCCTGTGTAGGATTGAAGGGGAAGAACACCTTTCTCAAGGTAACTACGCACACTTCCAGCCAGATTCCTGCTCCAAGGTTCCCAACGCTTAACTGGCACTTGGAAAGCTCAGGAGCCGGTTCTTCTGGCTCAGGAAGCGGCCAGGCCGGATGATCCGGTTGCGAAAGAAAGAAAAGCTTCCACAAGCGCAGCTCCTCCTCACACTTGCTGCAATGGCTGAGCCACTTGCTTGACCCGGGTCAGCTCGTCCAAGCAGTGAAGCGGTCGGGGGCACTGGGAAGAGAGGCTGGATTGGCCTTGGAGGTCCTGCAGGCCCCTTTGGTTGAGCCAGTTTGGTCTAGTGGTTAGGGAGCTGGAGCCCAGTTTCCGGGTGTTTGCGGGAGGGATGGCGGGCTGCCCTGTGCTCCAGGACAGCCAGCACGGCCACGATAGCCATGGCTGATGCCCCTTCGGTCTGGCTCCAGCAAGGGACGGGTGAGGCAGAGGGAGATCTCAGGGAGAGCTCTATTACTCAGAGCCTCTTTGCCTCTATTGGGATCGATCGGCCGCTGTCACCTTCCATTGCTGCTAATGGGACATGAAGGGGAGCCCAAACCAGGCGCCTCTCCCGCAGAAGCAGCCCCCTCCCCCCAAGGTCTCTCGTTCCTTCTCCCCCTCCCCTCTTGTTCTCGGCCAGCTTACAGCTGACAAACGTCCGGGTCACCTGAGCCCTGCAGGGTGTAGAGAGAGCAGGCTGGAGAGAGACGCTCTGGCGCTGTCCAGAAGTCCTTTCGCCCGCCTCCCTTACTCCCCTCCCTGTGGAGACAGGATGGAGCCCTGGGACGGAACAGCAAGGGGAGGCATCTGCCCCGAAGGACAGTTTGCCACCTGGACCCCATGTCCCCGCCAGAGCCGCAGATGGGGACTGCCAGCTCTAGGAAGTGCAGCCCCCCCTGTGGCTAGGCCACGGGGACAGATCATGGCTGCCACGCTGTCTTTGCAACTGTGGCTTGTGCTGCCTGGCTAAAACCAACCGGCCAGCAGGGGGGCTTAGGGGCGGCTGTGGCAACCCAGGTGCCAACCAATCCAGTGGTGTGGCTTTATGATTCTGTGGGGGCCACTGCAGTGAAGGCCACGCCATCGCAAACCACCTTCAAGCTTCTGTCTCCAGTATCCTCCACTGAGGGGGACCACCACAGTTGCTGTCCTGGGGGCCCCTGTGAAGCGTACTGAGGTCTCCTTTCCTTGCAGGACTGAACGGGAGCCCTGGAGCCCCACAGAAACCAACTGAGCAGCTCCAGGGCTGTTTTTCTGCTTCCCACGCTCCCTGCGGTTCCTCCCTACAATTTGGCCTCCGCCAAGGTCTGACGCGCTGCTTTCCAGGGCCTCCCACGAGGGAGGCGTGAGGGTTCTGTTGCTGCCGCTGAGTGGCAACCCGGTGCCGGCCGGGCGATGGGCAGCGGGCGGCTTGCGTCCAGTGGCTGTGTTCCTGGCAGGTGTGGCCAAAGCCCAGGCTGAGCGCCCTCCGTCCCTCCATCCCCCTTGGAGCTGCGGGAGTTTGGCTTCTCTAATAGTCTTCTGTCAACACAGTTTTCCCCGCCGGACGTGGAGGGTGGCAGGCCGCCCCTCTGTTTGCTCTGCGCCCCTCTCCAGCCTTAGCTTATTATTCTTTTAATTTGGGACCTGAGCCTGCAATTGGCAGGGAAATTAAGCAACGAGAAATGACATATCGATTCCCGGGAGCTGCTGAGGCAGGTGGCAGAGGAGAAGAAGAAGAGTTCTCTTTTCTGCCCCACTTTTCTCACACATTTAAGGGGGCTCAAAGCGGCTGACAAACCTTTTGTTCTTCTCCCCACAATAACTGCCCAAGGCTCTTCTGAGAAGGGCGCCTGACCACCCCCTGGATCCCATCAGCGTAGCTCTTTTCTCTCCCCCAGGAGCAAAAGCATTAATCCAGCCAGCCCGCACCCGAGCACCCGCCCTCTGATCGGCCTGCCTTCAGGTACCCCCAGGGGCCTGGTCTGGCTGGGGGCTTCTTGCCCCTTTGGGATTCACAAATGAGCAGGATTATGTCCAAACGTAACTCTTTGGCTCGCCTGCTGAGAGGCAGGCGGTTTTGCTTCTCTTCATGCCCTTGGGGGGGTTGGGGGGGGGTCTGCCCTCCCTCTGAAGCTTCACCAGCGTTTCCCCAAGGAG
The DNA here is from genome assembly GCA_023333525.1 of Aspidoscelis tigris stejnegeri. Lineage (NCBI taxonomy): Eukaryota > Metazoa > Chordata > Lepidosauria > Squamata > Teiidae > Aspidoscelis > Aspidoscelis tigris. Next base: position 4,908,240 of record JALMGA010000027.1, on the reverse strand, counting down.
ACAAGAGGAAGTATTTCTCCACCCAGAGGGTCATCAGTCTATGGAATTGGCTGCCAGGAGAGGTGGTGAAGCAACCAGCCTAGATGGCTTTAAGGAAGGGGTGGACAAGTTTACGGAGGACAGATGTATCAATGGCTACTTGAACGGAGGCCTAAGTCCAACTTTCAGGCTGTGGAGACAAGCAGGAGGCCTCTAAGGCCACTTGCTGGGACTGGAGAGCAGAAGGTTTGCCCTCGTCTCTGCTTGAGATGCCCCTGGGCAATTGGTGGGCCACTGTGAGCGACAGGATGCTGGACTAGATGGGCTGTGGCCAGATCCAGCAGGGCTCCTCTTAGTTCATGCAGGACAGGTGTATCAGTGGCTACTAGAATGGATGCCCAAGTACATCCTCCAGGTCAGGGAGACAGGCAGAGGGTCTTTAGGGCTATTTGCTGGGATCTGGGCCACTCCGTGGGACAGGATGTTGGACCAGATGGGCTGTGGAGGATCCAGCAGTGCTCCCCTTGGGTTCCCATGCCCCATGAGAGGTTTCCCGGCCACCCTCCTGCCTTTCCCAATGGATGGACATCCGCAAGGTTTGTGGCCCCAGTTGGGACACGGCTCTGAGTTGGCTCTCCGTTCAGCGTCGGCGTTCTCCTTGGGAACAGGCAGGGTGGAGGGTCGGCAGCAAAGAGCCGCAAGAGTTAAATGTGATTGTCTTTACAACCACCGCGGGTCTCCTGGGAGCGGCAGAGGACGGGGCTTTCATTTTAAGTAACCCCAACCTGGCTTGTGATGGGAACTCGGCTCCCCTGGCTGACAGATGTGGAGCGAGGCAGGGAAAGAGGCAGCCGGGGACGTTCCAGGGGACCTGGGAAGGTAAGAGACAGGCCAGCCATTGGCTTTGGGGAACTCTACAGACTGATTGTAGGGTACTTACAGGGGCAGGTGGATGGGTGGGGGGTCCCACAGTGAAGATTTCCCCCCAGCTCCCGGGCTTCTCGGACATTTTCCGTGCAGGTCACCTCTGACCCAAAGCCCTTGGCCAATTGGGGTTCTCCCTTTTGGCCCCGGGAGGGAGTTTCCCTGACCCAAAGTTTCTCCTGCCATTTTTGTGAGCTGTTTGTTTTTTGCCGTGGAGCCAGAGTCTTGCTCTTCAGGCTTCTGGCTTCTTGGTTAGGGAGCCGGACTCTTATCTGGGAATGTTGTGTTTGATTCTGCCCTCCCCACAAAGCCGACTGGGTTACCGTGGGCTAGTCACAGCTCTCTTCTGAGCTCTCGCAGCCCCACATGTGTTCCGTTGAGGGGAGAAGAACAGAAGCGTTGTCAGTTGCTTTGAGTCCCCTTAAATGGGTGAGAAAAGCAGGGTAGAAAAGCCAACTTGTCTTCTTGGCAAGAATGCCGGACGCTCAGGCTGAGCACCGATTGCGGCATCCTTTGCAGGGGCAGCTTTTCTGGAGATCCACCCTGGACGTCAGCCAGACGAACTCCAACTTGTCACCTGTCCCTTGACTACCTGCCTGTTCTCCTTCACCAGTGGCCACAGAGCCAGACCCAGCGCAGTTCAGCAGCTCCGGGGGCCTGAAGCAGAGACCCATAAGACTTCTTTAGGCCGCTGTGGTGGTGGTTGGTCTCCCAAAGGTCCTGCAAAGAGAAGTCTGGACAGTGGGACCCCTCCCAGCCACCCTCTGCCTGTGACGGTCACCTTCTAAATTGCCCTAAGGCGCTCTGTGGTTCCAGCCCAATCTCTTGCTCGGTATTACCAGGTCCAGCTTCCAAAGCTCTGGGATGCAAGTCAGCTTGACCAGGACTAGATTCGGTCCAGTCTGATCTTTTTTTCTGGGAGCAACACCCCCACCCCCAAAAGAGCAATCCATCCATCTGGGAAACAGTGCAGTCTGGTGTGCTCTCCAGGGCCCCCTGCTGGTTCCATGCTGCATTGCAAGAGAGAGGTTTCTCTGGGTCTGGGAAGTGGGGGCAGAATCCGGAGGGGGGGCGGCGGCAAAGTTGGCTTTTCCAGCCTGCTTTTCTTACCCGTTTAAGGGGACTCAGAATGGCTGACAAACCTTCTGCACTTCTCCCCACCACAGAACACCCTGTGAGGTAGGTGGGGCTGGGAGAGCTCAGAAGACAGCTGTGACTAGCCCAAGGTCACCCAGCTGTCTTCATGGAGGAGAGGAGAATCAAACCCAGTATTACCTAACCACTAGACCAAAAGTGAAAAGACTGGGCTTCAGATGGACAATTGGTTGAGGCACCTCCCATGAATCAGTTCAGGCGTTTTGAAGGCTTCTGCTGCCAAGGTTTGTGGGTAAGATGCCTCCTGGCCTGGTTGGGGGGGGGGCACCTTCCTGTTCCTTCCAAGGGCCCCCTTTCCTCCCAGCTGAACCAGGGCCTCTCCAGGGACCTCACCCACCCACCCACCCTCCTTGCTGCCCCTCCAATTACTGGCTGTTCCAGGGACTTGTAATCTGCTTGTCCTAATAGCATTAGAGGGTTTAAAGGAAACAGGTCCTTGACCAGACCCCCCCCTTCCAGCAGGTGCTGAAGTGACCAGGTCTGAAGCAGGGGGAGGGGCTGTGGGGGAGGTAAACCGACTGTGCTGGGTGAAGCAGGCGGGGAAAAGGGGCACAGAGGAAGACCCCGTGGGGCTGTGCCTTGCAGAAGTCATGCAGGGCCTCTGGCCCTCCGTCCGTGGCCCTTTCTGGTCAGGTTGGAAAGAACAGCCCAACAGGGGTCTTTGGCCCCCGGAAGGAGCAGGCAGCTTTCTCCAGGGGGAGACGTGCCCACCTTGCACATCCATTGGCAGCTGGGTCTCCCGTCCTCTCCCTTCAGGATTCGCCGGAGCCTAATAAAGTGCTCTAAGGATGGCCAGCCAGAGGAGCTTCCCTTGTGAAATCCATCCTTAGGGCAGGAGCAGGTGTGGCCTGGTGGCCACTTTGCCTTGCTTGCTCCCAGGTGTCCCCAGAAGCGCTCAGAGTGAAATAAGGAGGATGCAGGAGAGAAGCCAAAGGACAGAGGGGCACCACCGCCAATCCCCATAAGGGTGAGAAAAGCCGGGTAGAAAAGCCAACTCTTCTTCCTTCCTGAAGCCAGCTGGATGGCCTTGGGCTAGTCACAGCTCTCTTTCTGAACTCTTATAGCCCCACCTGCCTCACAGGGTGTCTGTTGTGGGGAGAAGAACAGAACGTTTGTCAGGTGCTTTGAGTCCCCTTAAATGGTTGAGAAAAGCCGGGTAGAAAAGACAACTCTTCTTCTTTTTCTTCCTTTTCCTCTTCTAAACAGGATGGGTAGCAGCAATTTTCCAGCTTGCACCAAAATTTTAATTCCATCACCACGTCAGGCAGAGCATAATTCCTTTCTTTCCCTTTTTAAATAAGAATATAGGACAGTCCATTTGAGGCCTGGCTGTGACCTTGGTTCCTCCCCATTTATTTATTAGGTCTTCTTCAAAAGCCAGGCTAATTGATTTCTTTTCTTTCCTTTCCTGCTCCTGTAAGTGATCTGCCAGAAAGAAAATCCCGCCTTGAGCCCTAGATGAATAAAGCCTGGTCCTCTATTCCTGTTTTTCTCTCTTCTCTTGGGAAGAGGGGTAAGAGGATTTAAAGTTAACCCTTGTCCCTTCCTTTTATATACGGAGGAACCGCCACCTCTTGCGTTGTCCTCCCCGCACCGATGGGAAGACCCTCAGGGCCCCCCCACGGTAAGTGCACAGGAGCCGCAGCCGGAGAAAACGGTGGCTCCTCTTGGCCGATGCTGCTCAGGAGCCCCGGGACAAAACACCTTTGGAAGGCCACACATGGCTCCACCTGGTCCCAGGAAGCCAGCTGTGCAGGTGGATCCCCCAGAGGAACCTCCTGGCGCCTGGGGTGAAGGATTTCTAGTGAGGCTCCCGGTGGTTTCTCCACCCTCCTCCCATTGTCCACATAGGGCCCTCCTGCCTCTTTGTTCTCAGGAACGGAGCCAAAGGACATGCATAAATATGCTTAGCGTTCGTTATTTGTATCAATTCGTACACAAATTGAGGGTTACGATATCCGTATACTAGCATCCGTATGAATAAGAATGTTTCTGGACGTTCGTATGAATAGTTAGATTGGGTGTGTGGAAAGACGGAGCGCTGTCACATCTGCAATGGATCTAGATGGCATTCGACATGGATTGATGGCGGATTAAAAGTGGATTCAGTTCGGATTTGACGTTTTCAGAGTGAAGATATGTTACGGATGCATATTGGGTACTTATTTGTTCACATGAGACACGTATTCCTCTGTATTTGATATGTGTGGGGTGCGTATTCATTCCACAAATAGAATTTTGCCACCTTCGAATGTGGTCTGTTTGTACGAATACGGATTTCAAACACTCGATTCGTCAAAAATGCATCCTTGCGCCCCCGTAATCGAGCCGATTTACAAGGCTCTTTTCTCTCGCTTAGACTTTTCATCTGACCCAAAAGAATGCCCGATTTCCCCTTGCATGCCCAGTAGGGTCCATCTTGTGGGTCAGTTTGGGTCACGAGCAACACTGGACGCTGAGGGCGCTTCTAAGAGACCGCTCCGTACCCCAGAGACTTTCTGCAATACCCTTGGAAGCCTGTGGCACATTCCTGTTCGCCACTGAGGAGGTCGGTCTCTGCGGGGGGGGGGCTGCATTGCAAGGCCAGGCTGGCTCAGGACCTCTTTTCCGCCTGGTGCAGTTCACAGGTAACAGTGGACCACATGAGCTGGAGTAACAGGGCATTGACTTTCTTTCCTTTCTGAATTGGCAGTGCTTAATTTTAACTACTTGCAGGCATGGGCGTGGACTTGAACGTGGTGGCACCTTATATCACGCCCTTCCAGAGTCACTATATGTTTTTTTAAATCCCAGCAGCAAAATGACCTTCCCAATGGGACCTCTTGGCAAAACCTTGCCAGATGCATTGGCCATCAGTACCACATGAAGGTAAATAACCTCTTCCTTTGGAGTCTGAAATCCAGTCACAGCCTTGGCCTTGAAATGTTCTTGGGTTGTTTTGTTTGCTTAATTCTTCCAGTGTGAGTTTACAAACATTCTCCCATGGAATCATTTTTGCTGTTTTCGCACTTTGTCCTGCTTCCGACTTACATCCTGATCTGTAATGTTCCCTTGTCTGTGGCTTTGCTCTCGGCCAGCAGGAGCCCTGAGTAGCTGAAGTTAGCATTTCGGTCAAAGGTGGGACTCTGGTCCTGCGTACCACCCACCAGTGCTAGATATTTATAAGGTAAAGAAAGGAAACAGAAGCTTCAGTTGTCTTAAAGTACATAAAGTCTTTTTATTGCTCAAGTTTGTCACAAAGATGTTTCAGTACCGACTAAGCTAACACTGCGCCCTGGCAGGTCTGCGGGACATCCAGGCCTCTAGGGGGATGCCTTCTCTGCCAAGCTCCTGCTGGGTCTCAGGTGAGTAAGGGCGCCGGAAGGGTGAGAGCCAGGCACAACCGGGGCGAGACTTCCTTGACCTGGGCTGCTGGGGCGGGGGGGAAATAACCAGACCATCAGTGCCCCATGGGGGCACTTGGATCTTGGCAAGATTGCCCCCCTTTGGCCTTCTTGCCCCCCTTCCCCATGACCTTGGTTGCTTTGGGGACTTTTACCTGGGAATACCGGCTTTGATTCCCACTCCTCCATGAAGCCAGATGGGTGACCTTGGGCTAGTCACAGCTCTCTTCTGAGCTCTCACAGCCCCACAGACCTCACAAAGCGTCTGTTGTGGGGAGAAGAACAGAAGGTATGTCAGCCGCCTTGAGTCCCCTTAAATGGGTGAGGAAAGCAGGGTAGAAAATCCAGCTCTTCTTCTCCTTCCCCCTTGGTGCGCAGGCCTGGCCTTTCCCAACTGGGCCTACAAGGCGGAGTCCAGCCCCGGCTCCCGGCAGATCCAGCTCTGGCACTTCATCCTGGAGCTGCTGCAGAAGGAGGAGTTCCGGCACGTCATTGCCTGGCAGCAGGGCGAGTACGGGGAGTTCGTCATCAAGGACCCCGACGAGGTGGCCCGGCTGTGGGGCAGGAGGAAGTGCAAGCCCCAGATGAACTACGACAAGCTCAGCCGGGCCCTCAGGTCAGCGGGGTGGGCAGCTCCCTCGCACCACCCTCAGGCTGCCCCAAAGCCCCTCTGGGCGCAGCGGGTCAGGCAGACGGCTCCACCCACGGTCTGGGGGATTCAGAATCCGGTGGGTAGGCACCAGGTGCCACCCTTTGGTAGAGGGTAACGGTGGCCTCCAGGGACCCTCCTTCACCTCAGACGGAAGTGGTTAGGGGGCAGACTCTTATCTTGGTATACCGGGTCTGATTCTGCCCTCCTCCACAAAGCCAGCTGGGTGGCTTTGGGCTAGTCACAGCTCTCTTCTGAGCTCATTCAGCCCCACCTGCCTCACAGAGTGTCTGTTGTGGGGAGAAGAACAGAAGGTTTGTCAGCCGCTTTTAATCCCTATAAATGGGTGAGAAAATCAGGTAGAAAAGCCAACTCTTCTTCTTCCCAACAGTAACAGCCAGGTGCTTCATAAATGGGTCCCAAGGGCGGCGGGCGGGCGGGCCTGGCTCAGACCTGGCATTCCCAGGAAGCCCGGCAGTCGCCCCATCCCTGCCCCTGCTTAGCCTGGCCTCCTCGCTCTGGCCTTCAGGTATTACTACAACAAGCACATCCTGCACAAGACCAGAGGCAAGAGGTTCACCTACCGCTTCAACTTCAGCAAACTGATCTTCATCAACTACCCGCTGTGCGGCGTCCCAGCCCCCTCCAGGGCCCTCTGGATGGGGGCAGCACCCAGGATGTGCCACCCGCCTGGAGGGGCTGAGGTGACGATGGCGGGGGAAGGCGGGCGGTGGGCAGAAGGAGGGGTCCTGGCAGGGCAAAGCTTCCCTCATCCTGACCCCCCATTAAGCCCTTGGCAGACGGCCGCCTCTTCCCCTGAAGACTAGTGGGGCAGGGCCCCCTCCGTCTCTGGCCGTACAGCATCCTGCCCTGGTGCATTTGGGCCCCCCGGCTGGGGTGAAGGAGACAAGAGATGGCTTTGTGAGGGTCGTTCTCCCATGGGTCCTCTGCTCCGTCCTCTTCCAGCTTCTCCAGGACGTGGGCTTTGGCAAGGATGTCTGCCGGGACCCCTTCGCCTTCCCCAGGGGCTGCCCTGGCCTGAGAGATGTGCCGAACCCTCCGGGAAAGGGCAGAGGGAGTGCTGGACCCCGTGAGTATGGGCAGCTGGCCGGGAGGCTCCTCAGGGGGTCGGTTGTTGCCCCACTGCGCTGGCAGGCTGCCTGCAGGAGACCGGAAGCTGCTTCCTACTGACTCTGGTTCTGCCTCCTTCTCTCTCCAGGTCTTGGGTCCATCCCAGCTCCCTGCCTCGTCCGCTGCTCCTGCTGTTGCTTCAGGGCGCAAGAAGAGAAATGCCATCCTCTGCCCGCCTTCCAGGCACCCTTCCCTTGCCTGGGATTCGGTCCCCACGCCACCCCACCCTTCTGCTCGCTGCCCCCGTACTCTCTGTCCAAAGCGCCCTGCTTCGCGGGTCAGTTTTTCCACGGAAGCCAAGCCGTGTTGCCCCTGGAAGGAAGGGTCGTGCTCCAGAGCCAGCTGGGCATCCCCAGGTCCGAGTTCCACCTGGCAAGCCTGAAATCTTCCGGCACGAAACAAGAAGGGGCCTATCCGGGGCTCTACGTGGCTCCCCTAGGTGGAGTGGGAGGCCTTCCTGACCCTTCCCTGCTACCATGGGAAGGTGACGAGCTGAACGAGGCCCAACAAGGCCCTGCAGCCTTCGGTGGAGCCTTTCTTGGCCTGAAACCAGAGCTGATGTGGGAGAGGGCGCTGCAAGGGAAGGACCTGGCTGAGGGAGGCTCAGATTATTCCCCACAACTGAGCCACCCCCAGCCGGCCGCCTCCGCCAGCGCTCTCGGCTTTCGGCCAGCAGCTGGTGCGAGGCCTGACTGGGTCAGGGTGCTTCCCACCTAAGCCCAGAGCTCCGTCCCACGGGCGAGTGCTGCTCCATCAAAGCCTCCCACAGCGAGAGGCCTGCGCGCTCATCTCATCTGCTCTGTGGGACGCCTCTTCAGCCAAAGGCTTCGTGCTCGCTCACACAAAGGTGACCGTGAAAGGACTGTGTCGCACGGACACACAAAAGATTCACCAGAGGGGCCAGCCCCCCAGCTGTGCGGAGAGGACCAAGCTGGGAGCCCCACTGCCACCTCGCTCTGTTCCCTGCTGTGTCTGTCTGCATGCACCAATAAAGTCCGCCTGCAAACGCTCTTGTCTGCTGGAGACCTGGGAGGGTTTTGCTGCGAAGGCGACGATGGCTAGGTGGGTCGAAAGGGCCAGTGGACCGTGGGGAGAGCAGCTTCTGCATGGCTCTGGAGCTTTAGGGTGGGCCGCTTGACCCAAGCGCTGTTCCTGCGGGGGCGTCACCCTCTTCGCCGTCCCTCCAGCTTGGACAGAGGAGGAACAGAGTTGGCCAGGCTCCCTCTCTCCTCGCCTCTCTTAACGCTTGTGAAGAACCATCATGGGCTTTTCCCGGGGGGGGGGGGAGCATTTGCTAGAAACGACCCCCTGCCAACAGGAAAGTGCTTCTTCCACTGGGGGGCCTCTGTGCTTCCCTGCCATGGGGCTGTGACACTCCAGTTGGACCTGCGCTTAGAGATCCAGATTCTTATCTGGGAATATCTGGTTTGATTCTGCACTCCTCCATGAAGCCAGCTGGGTGGCCTTGGGCTAGTCACAGCTCTCTTCTGAGCTCCCACAGCCCCACCTGCCTCACAGGTTGTCTGTTGTGGGGAGAACAGAAGGTTTGTCAGCCGCTTTGAGTCCCCTCAACTGGGTGAGAAAAGCAGGGTAGAAAGCCAACTCTCCCTCTTCCAGGTCCTTCTCCCAGCTCAAGGTGGGGATGAAGGGACAGGTAGGACGGGGGGGGGGACAGAGGCGGAAGGTCTGGGCGGGGCGGGCAGAGACTGTGTCATCGCCATTCAAGGCTTGCCTGGCAGGAATAGAGGCTGGAAGGAGGAAGCCCAGAGAAGCCGCTGGGAGATGGCGACTCCTGTGGGGCAGCAGCTCCGCCTGGTGGTCAGGCGGGGTCACTGCAGGCTTGGCTGCGGGGCTGTGTGCCCACAAGGAGAGCCCAGAGGGCATAAGAGGCATCAGGGGGACGCTGCTCCGGCCTCTTCTGGGCACGGGCTGCTCGGAGGGGGCCCTTCCTTCCTTCCTTCCCTCCTTCCTTTCTCCCTCCCTCCCCCCCCTTCCACAGCCCGGAGGCTCCTGTGCAACTGGGCCACGAACTGTGAGGAGCCACAAGCCACGTCGACCGGGCACGGGCAGTGGCAAACCCTTGGCGGCCACTCCGGGCCGAGGCTCCCGGGTGGGCTGCAGGATCCGCCCGTGGCGGGTCTCAAGGCGGCTGGAAGGGCTCCTGTGGCAGGCGCTTGCCCGGCTTCGACCCCCGTGGCTGGCGTGGGCACCCTTGCGTGGCACCTGCTCAGGTGCATTGGCAGCAGCACCTGGGGAGAGTGTTAAGCAGCGCCGCCCACGGGGTGCACGTTGGGGGTCGGGGGGCTTTGGGAGCCGGACTGGGGCTGCTGCAAGGGAGAGCTGCGTGTTTTGCCCTTAGAGACCAGAGACGCCCCCTGACCCCTCCGCTCAGCCGCCCTTGGGCCTTGAATTGTGTCCTGCACTGTGACCCCGAGAGCCAGCTGGACCCGCTGCCCCCCCCCCGGCTATCCCTATCAGGCCCCACCATAAGAACCTATGAGAAGCCTTGCTGGATCAGGCCACAGCCCATCTAGTCCAGCATCCTGTTGCACACAGTGGCCACCTATTGCCCATGGGCATCTCAAGCAGAGACAAGGGCAAACCTCCTGCCTTTGAGTCCCAGCAGATGGCCTTAGAATTTGCAGATGGCCACCAGAATTTGGAAGTAGACTGGGAAACTCCCAGGAGCCTTCGGCCAAGCGGGGTTGGTCTCGATGACCCCGGAGGTCCCTTCCAACCCCAGGATCCGATCCTTCCTTTCTCAGGTAACGTCCAGGCAGAAGGGCGGGCGGGCAGGGCCTTCTCTGGCACCGCTCGAGCCCCGACGAGAAGGGCCACCACCACGCAGGCCTGCACCAGGAACCCCCTTTCCACCTCCTCTATGCCAGCAGAGGCGGTGGCCGCGACCTGCCTCGGTCACCTTTTTCAAGGGGGGGGGGCTGGACAAGTTCGAGGCGGTGGTCAGGGGTCTCCGTGGCCACTGGGCTGCCGGACGTAGGGATGTCGCTCGCCGCCGCCAGGTTGGGGAGGGCTCCCGAAGCCCCCGCAGGTGAGGTTCTGCCCCTGCTGCTGCTCCGCTCAAGGTCTCCGAGGGGCCACCGCGCACAGGCCCCTGTCGGCGCCCTCGGGACAGCTGCCCCCGGGAGGGGCCGGGGCGCCTCTGCTCGGTCCGTGGGAAAGGCCGGGCAGGACGGGCGCGCAGCCGCCGCACCGGAGCGAATCTCGCCCGCCGGTCTCGCCCCCCCCCCGCTCCACTCCACTCCACTCCGCCCCGCCCCGCCCCGCTCCCCCTCCCACCTGCTGCAGAGGCAGGGAAGGGAGGGGAGGCGCCGCCGCCGCTGGACGGAGGGGCGGGTGGACGGACGGACGGACGGACGGGGAGCCGCCGCCGGGGCCGGGCTGGGCGGGGGAGCCGCGGCGAGGGCGTCGGGCGCGCAGCCGGAGGAGGAGGAGCCGAGGCCGCAGCCGGGCGGGGAGCTTCGCGGGTGCGGCGGCGGCGGCGGCGGCGGCTGACCGGCCCCCTCGACTCGGCCTGCTGCTTGCCGGCCGGCCGGCGACGGCCTCTCTTGGCGGGTAGGGCTCGGCGCGGCGCGGCTCGACGCGGGAGGGGGGGGCGGCGGCGGCGGCGGCGGCGGCGGGGCCAGTAGGCCGCGCGGCCGGAGGGGCGAGGAGACCCGGCCTGCCGGGGGTGGGCGAAGCAGAGCGGTCAGGGGAGTCTCCCCCTCCGGGATAGGAAACGGAGGAGCCGCGGGGCAAAGCGGCGGGAGGGGAGGGGAGGAGAAGAGAAGCCCCCCTCCCCTCCCCTCCCCTCCCCCCCCCCCTCCGCCGGCTCGGTCTCGATTCCTGTTTTTTCTCTCCCGGGGCGGGGGGCAGAGGGGGGCTCGGCGGCGGCGACAAGGAACGAGCATCTCGGGGTGGGGGCGCCGCCGCCGCCGCACCGGAGCAGCAGCAGGGACTTGCCCGGGGCGGCCTCCCTCTCCCGGCTCGCCCCCCTCCCGGCTCGCCCCCCTTTCTCCGCCGGCGCTGATCCGCCTCGCCGTTGCCCCCTCCCTCTCCCCCCCCGCAGGAGCAGGAGCAGCGCGATGCCCCGGGAGAACCGACGCCCGACGCCGCCGCCGCCCTCCCCGCGGCCCCCGGTCTGCCCGGCGCCCCTTCCGAGCGGGAGGCGGAGGAAGAACCGCTGAGCAGCAGCAGCAGCAGGACGCGCGTCGCGCCACCGGGAGCAGCAGCAGCGGCGGCGGCGGCAGCGCCGGACCTTCCGCGCCGGCCATGCGGGCCCAGCGGGCGCCGGAGCGCGGGGCGGCGGCTTGAGCGCGGGGCGGTCGCGGCGCAGAGACCGACGGACGTCGCCCGGTTGCCGGCGGAGCGAGGGGCCGGACCACGAGGATGTTCTGATCCGCGTTTTCTTGCGGCGTGTGGACGGCGCCTCGGGCAGCGGCGTCGCTTTCTGCAGCAGCCTCGGTCCCTCCGCCCGCGTTGAGGGTTGCTCGGGCGGGGGAGCCGGGGGCCCCGGGGGCCATGCCCGGGCCGAAGCGCGGGTCGGACCTGCAGACGCGCGGCCCGTGACTGCAGGGCTTCTCCCGCCGCCCTCCCTCGCCCTTCGCGAAGACGCCTGCGTGTCGCGGCCGAGAAGACTTTCCGCGGGGTCCGATACTTGCGGGAGGGCAGAGACGCCCCAGCGGCCCCCAACCCCTCCCGGCCTGCTGGACCTGCGAGCAAACCATGAGCATGAGGCCGCCTCAGACTTCACTGGACAGGTTGGTGGTGGGGAGGGGGAGGGGAGGGGGCCCTTCGGGGTGATGTCCGGACCTGGTCAGAGGATCCCAGGGGCCGCCAGGCGTGCAAAGGGCCACGCACAGAGACTCAGAGCTGCCTCTGGCACACCCAGGAGCCTCTGCGTCCCCCTGGCCAGGCGGTGGCCCTGACAGCAGCCCTTCCTGGGGTGGCGCAGTGCAGCCCTCACCCCTGCCGGGGGTCCTGCCCGGCTGTCCTCGGCGCTATTTGCAAGGAGCTCAACGGGTGCTGCGTGCCGCGTGCCAGCCACACTCCGCCCGTGGATCCCGGAGCTGCCTTCCTGGCACAGACCGATCCGCAGCCCCTTGTCTCCAGCGCCTCGATTTCTCCAGGTCAGCAGGCAGGCAGGGAGAGCTTTGGGCCGCAGCTGGGGGGGGGGTCTGGGCCATCCTGAGCTCCCCACCCGCCCGCTTGCTGTGCCAGAGAAGAGGTGCGTTGGATACGGGGTGCGTTGCTTTTCCTCTGGGCAGTTCTGCTTGCTCAGCCAGGCTTCTTTGGGCGCTTTTGGAGGTTGAAGCGGCATATAAATGTTCTAGTGGTTAAGGAGCCAGACTCTTATCTGGGAATACCGGGCTTGATTCCACTCTCCCCCACAGCTCTCTTCTGAGTTCTCACAGTCCCACCTTCCTCTCAGGGTGTCTGTTATGGGGAGAAGAACAGAAGGTTTGTCAGCTGCTTTGTGAACCCTTGAACGGGTGATAAAAGCGGGGTAGAAAAGCCAACTCTTCTTCGCGTGCGGTGTCTGTGAGCAAGCCCAGAGTTCGGGGTCATAGTAGATGTAGGTGTTGCCACTGTGCAGCAGAGCCTTGGTCCCAGGGTGGAGGGACCATGGCCTCTTCAGGGGTGGCCCCTTGGTGGGTCTCCCAGTGCCCACTCTCCTCCCCTCCAGCTTGGGTTTTGCAGACTGCGTAGCGAGTCGCCTCGGTCTCCTCTGTTGTGTCCCTGCGCCCTCGGCTCTTTTTAGGGGCCTTGGGGGCATTTGGCAGGCTGTGTTCCTGATCTCCTTGCAGAAGATCTCACCGCCTGGTGACCCCCTGTGAGGACTTGATCCTATTTCTCCTGCTTCCTAATCCCCTAAGTGCAGAGTTGCGCTCCACACTGGCTCCCAAGATGGAGGGGGGGGGTCCTTGCCCTGCCTGCCCCACCATCCGCATCGGTGCCCCTGCTGGCCCAGGCAAATGAAGCATCTGCTCAGGTGTCTCCCAGGTGTCCTGGAACCTTGTTCCCCCTCACCTGGGGGGGTGTCTCACCTGCCCCGTCTCCCTCTTTCTCTGTGTTACTGAGAGTTGCTCCAAGTAGAGCATGAGAGCGGCGGGCAGTCTGTTCCATTTCCGTTGTATTTGTATAGCACCATTCCAAAAGAAAATTTGCCCAAGGTGGTTTACGACAAACAGAAAATACTCAGTGCCAAATAATAAAATGTTATAACAAAAATTCATTATAAAAATTGCCCATCGTGCAAAACAGTGTACACTAGCCCCATGCCTACCCGAGTGTGAGGCAGCTGAGGCCGAGTGGAGTCCAGCGCGGCTGACCAAAGGCCCCAGTCCCACAAAGCATCACTTCCTCCAAGGTGCCTGTGCCCAGCCAGGCCGGAGAGTCATCCAGAGGGCAGAGGGGCTAGGCTGCCACCTCTAGACCACGGAATGTATGAGCTGCTCGCCTGTAGTATTATGAGATAGCACACCTTAAGAGCTAAGAGCGGAGCAGCGGCCGGAACCGTACGTTTCTCCCGTGTCCATTGAAGCGGATTCAGCGGGGGCCCTGGGGGCAGCAATCTCGGCAGTGTCCCTGGGCTCCCTCGGAGGCAGAGAGGACAAGGGGCGCATGCTTGGGGAACCCTTGGGCCTGCTTGCATTTTGCCTTGTCTTGGAACGTATCCTGGAATAGCGGCCTGCTGTCCACAAGCCAGCGCAGGCTACAGCAGGCCCCGAGCGAGGCCTGCCGGCGTCTGCAATAGCATGTGGGCGACAGGCCCCGATCCTGAGATATATTCCAAAATACGGCCAATGCAAAGAGGCCCCGTGGCTCCCTGTGGCCTGTGGCCCGATCAGGGCGGCAAGAAGCTTTGCTTCCTGTTGAAACAGCCGTGTGGCCCGGCTTGGGTTACTGGGTGCTGCTGCAGCTCTGGGAGAGGCTTGGCAAAGCAATGGCAAAGGATGGAGAGGGAAGGCTGGGATTCTGGGGGCTTTGAGCTCAGAGCAAGAGGCGAGGGCATAAGGGAGAGCTGGTGGGTGAGGAGGGAGGTTGGTTTCCTATGACATCAGACTGCGATGTCTGGGCCTCCCCAGCCCGGAAAGATGACGTTTAAGAGGGGACCTGACTGAAGGATATCAAATCATGCATGAGGTAGAGGAGGTTGAGAGAGAAAGTTTCTCCATCACGCAACACTAGAACTGGGGGGCATCTACGAAGCTGAAGGGCAGGAGAGTCGGATCAGACAAGGGGAAGGGTGTCTCCACCCAGAGGGTCATCGGTCTATGGAATTTGCTCCAGAAGAGGTGGTGACAGCAACCAGCCTGGAGGGCTTTAAGGAACGGTTGGAACATTCATGATGTATCAATGGTTGCTATAATGGATGCCTAAGGACATCTTTCAGGCTGTGGGGACAAGCAGGAGGCCTCTAAGGCCATTTGCTGGGATTCGAGATCCAGAGATAGTTTGCCGTTATCTCTGCTTGAGATGCCCAAGGGCAATTGGTGGCCACTGTGTGAGACAGGATGCTGGACTAGATGGGCTGTGGCCTGATCCAGCAGGGCTCCTCTTAGGTTCTTATGGACCAGATGGACTGTGGCCTGATCCAGCAGGGCTCCTCTGAGGTTCTTATGGACTAGATGGGCTGTGGCCTGATCCAGCAGGGCTCCTCTTAGGTTCTTATGGACCAGATGGGCTGTGGCCTGATCCAGCAGGGCTCCTCTTAGGTTCTTATGGACCAGATGGGCTGTGGCCTGATCCAGCCCAGCTCCTCTTAGGTTCTCATGGACTAGATGGGCTGTGGTCTGATCCAGCAGGGCTCCTCTTAGGTTCTTATGGACCAGATGGGCTGTGGCCTGATCCAGCAGGGCTCCTCTTAGGTTCTTATGGACTAGATGGGCTGTGGCCTGATCCAGCAGGGCTCCTCTTAGGTTCTCATGGACTAGATGGGCTGTGGTCTGATCCAGCAGGGTTCCACTTATGTTCTTACGGTCCTCTGGCCACACTTTAGGACAGCGAGCTCCCTGGCTGGTGCGAAGCTTTCCCCCCCTCCAGACCACCCCTTCCTGGGCGCTGGCACTTGGTGGCTGTGGAGGTCTTGCCCCCAGACACCTCCCTGTCTCTGGGCCTGCAGCCTGGTGCCCTGTGTTGTTGTCGGGAGCCCTTTTGGTGCCCTTCTGCCGGCCTCTGGAGGCTGCTGTGGCCCTCAGTGTGGCTGTGGGGGACGCACAAGAGTGATGGAAACTCTGCCTGCTTGTGCTGCCCTCTGTCTTGGCTGAGGCAGGAGAAGAGCCATGCTGGGGGGAACTGGGGGGGCGCGGGCGACGGGAACGCTGATCCAATGGAACAAGGATGTAATTAGCTCCCTTGCCTGTAATTTTGGTTTCTGAGAGACATTCCGGAGTGGAAATCTGCGTGTTTTAGCAGAGTGCTGATGGGGCTTGTGCTTTCTGTTGTGTGGAGGGTCTGTGTGTGTGTGTGTGTGTTAGTGAAGGCGCACAAGACACGTTGCTTTGAGCACACGGACCCTTCCACTGGTGAAAGGTTTTCGCTTCATTTCTGGCTTTGCTCCTGTTCCCTGTCTGGGGGGGGGGGGGCTCAGGGGTGGTGGGAGGAAATCCAAGCCTAAAGGAACGCCTACTAACGTGTCAACCTGCCCGTCCCCTAAGATCTGGAGGGGAGTCCCTCCTGGTTGTACTGCCACTCACAGTGGCAAAAGGGGTGGGCACCCAGGATAGGGCCTTTTCAGTGGTGGCTCCCAGACTGTGAAACAGGCTCCCTCCTGAGGTGCAACAAGTACCTTCACTCTATGTGTTTAGACAAGCAGTGAAGACGCACCTCTATCCTTGGCTTTGGCTAAGTGAAGGAACAGCCTTTTCCTGCCCACATTCAGACGCTGCCGCGGTTTTAATAGGTTTAATACGTTTTTGGTTTTAGCGTTTTTGTCTCGTATGTCGTAACTCGCCCTGAGACCGTTGGGTATAGGAGAAAATCAATCAATCAATCAATTGGGACTTTTGGCACCAGCGTTTCTCAGACTAGTGTCCTGTACTGGCAGTGGGGTGCTCTGGGCCGGCTTCTGCCAGGCCTCCCAAAGGCTTATGGGACCCCTCCCGAGGGCTTCCTCATTGGAGGCCTGCGAGACACCAGCGAATCGAGATCCAAGCAAGGTTCCCAGTGCCCGCTCGGCCAGTTGGACTCTGGCCGTCCTGGAAAGTGAGGAACGTAGCCCACAGGCTGCGGGCACAGGTGCCAGGGAGGGCGTTGCTTGGCCAGGGCTGAGGAGGAGGAGCGCGGAGCCCTGCAGAGTCTTATGGGGCAGGTTCAGTTGCCCCCGGTGCGGCTCCTGCTCCCACTAGGCTCGGGTTTAGCCCCAGAGCGCCTGCTTTGCGGTGGGATCCTTCTGGGCGCAGGGCAGGCGAACCCCCTCTGACCTGCTGCCCGGAAAACGCAGGACTCGATCTGCGGCTGAAGGTGGGAAGGGAAGCGTGGCAGGTTGACTGGGGGGGGAGGGGGGGCTCTCCCAGGGAGAGGATCAGCAGGGCAGCGTTGGGACCATTCTCCTCAGTCTTCTGGAGAGGAGGGGCCAGGGGGGAGCTGGTCTGGGGGCGCAGGACAGGCCATGCCACCGAGGTCCCCCCAGCCCCCCCTCCAGTCCAGGACCTTAGCAGAATTGCCTTCGGCCTGGCAAGGGCTGCTCTAGCAAGTTGAGTGGAACTCCTCGGAAGGCTGTACATGCTCAGAGGCACTCCTCCTGAGCCTCTGCATGAAGCCTTCCTCCCCTTTGTGACGCTAGGGAGAAACGCCCCTCCCGTGTCCCCTCGTGGTCGCGCCGTTGTCTCTTTCCCGTCAGCCGCGCCACGCCACGCCATGCCTGCTTTCTCTCTTTCTCTTCCTCCACGCTGCCCTCTGGCCTGGTCTCGTCGCCACCGCCCGCCTCTTGTGGGGCCCATTCCTGCCTTCCCCTTCTTTACAACAGACCAGCCAGTAAAAGGTACCCTCACCTGCCCAGGTAAGAAGCGAGCAGCCCGGGGTGCTGGAGGGGGAGACGCGGCGCTTGTGGGCCTAGAAACTTCTCCCTGTGTGTGGCCTCTCTGTGCTGCCTCGTTGCCAAAACACTGGGAAGCGCCTGTCAATCTGCCTGTCTGTGCCCCCCCATCTTTCTCCTCCCCCCCTTTCCCTCCCCTTGCTCCAGGGTGCTCTTTCCAAGCCCCTGACCCCGCCCTGCAATTATCCAGAGCTCTGCAGAGCTGTCATTGCAGTGGGGGAATATTGTTTTGGGTCTCGGCGGCAGGTGTGGAGCAGCCCCAGGGGCGTCCAGTGCTGGTTCGCCTCCTGCCTGCTTCTTCCAGATGGGGAACCCCAGTCTGTTTGGGCCTGCAGCCACCGGGGCCCGTCTTCCGTTGGACGTTTGTTTCGGTCCCTCGGCGTCTCTAGAGCAGGGGTGTTCTTGGCTCTCTCTCCGTTATCTCCAGCGGCTCTGCTGTTGACCAGACCCTAAACGCTTTAATTTGGGGGATCCTTTGAGGCTCAGTCTGGACTGGGTGTGGGGAGAGGAGGAGAAGAGAAATTCCGGGGTGCTGCTGCTGCTGCTGCTGCTGCTGCTGGGCAGGAGAGGCCTTGCAGAGGTGTGAGTCAGGGAAATGGGCCTGTTTGGAGTAGTAGAATCACAGCGTTGGAAGGGCCATCAAGTCCAACCCTGTGCTCAGTGCAGGATTCCCTCAGCTGTCCCAGGCAGATGTAGGTCCAGCCTCTGCTTGGAGACCTCCAGTGAAGGAGAGCTAATTCCACCTAGTCCTCAGGAAGGTTTTCCTAATATCTGATCTGCATTGACTCCATTGAAGTTTCATGCTCTTGTTTCTAGTCCTCCCATCTTGTGGGAGTGAGAATAGGGACAATCCCTCCGCACTGTGACGACCCTTCAGAAACCTGAAGACGGCCATCATGTCTCCTCTCAGTCTTTTCTTCTGTTGGCCAAACACTCCTAGATCCTTCAGCCTTCCCTCATTCACAGAGGACACCCCCACTGACCCCTCTCTCTGGCCACCGAGCAGCTGTCTGGGAGGCCTGTGAGCTTTCTCCGGAGGCCAAGAGAAACGAGACGCAGACCCGTGGCAGCCTCAGTTTCTCTCCTCCTCCTTCCATCCTGTGGCTTTCCCCTGCTCCCTGTCCCTTTTCTCTCTGCCAGCAGGCCTAGGGAAACCGTTGCTGAATGTGCTGAGTTGCCCTTAATGCCTCGGCCAACTGACTCACGCACAGCGGATCGGCTTTGACTAATCTGGGGCCCAGCTCCCTCCCGGCCTAGCAGGGCGGCCTTCCTGATCGCCAGCTGCCCTGTTTATGCACAGCATCTGCCCCTTGCTCAGCAGGAGAGGCCTGTCTCTCTGGCTCGGGGACGGTGCGGTGTGGGTGCAGCCAGGGGAGCCCCTTTGCAGGGGATATTGGGTGGCGGCTCTTGGCTTCTCCCACCTGGCCGTGGGCTCCCTTTCCCCGCCAAGGGTCAGTTTACGGAGGTTGCGCCTTCTCCGGGCGGATCCCCTGGGTGGATCTTGCCGGCCACTGGGGCTGTGATCCTTCCTTAATTGGCTTAGCCTTGAGCTTCTGCCTGCAGAGGGCGGCCTCTGCCCCGAGAGACCGCTTTGGCTCTGTGGCAAGGGCTGGAGGTTGGGTGACTCTGTGCCGCGGCTGGGAAAAGTGGCACCCTGGGGTCGGGTCACCGTTTTCCCTGCCCGCCAGGCAAGAAGTGCGGCCCGCTTCCGTCTGGGGCAAACCTTCCACCGTGTACAGGTGACCAGTGGCAGGACCTGAAAGGTGCCGTTGTGTCTTGAGATGAAAAGCAGGGAGTCGCTGCCAGAAAGAACCCGACTGGGAAAGTAACGGATCCCTGATGGGGATCTGGCCTTCCGGGGAGCAGGAAAGTAACGGATCCCTGATGGGGATCTGGCCTTCCGGGGAGCAGGAAAGTAACGGATCCCTGATGGGGATCTGGCCTTCCGGGGAGCAGGAAAGTAACGGATCCTCCGAAGGGACAAATGTGGGCGGAAAGTTTCCTAAGCAGGTCTTTGGGGTGGTTGAAAGAGTCTATGGTGCCCGGGGAGGTGAGGGAAGCGTGGCCCGCAGGCGCCTTCTCCCAGAGGTCCCTTGGGGGACCAGTCAGGGCGGACGCTCCCGGAGTAGCCGACCGCAGGATTTAATTCTGCCTTGTTTTTCCACCCATTGCCGCTTTGCGCCGCTGCCTGGCAGTCCCATCGGAGCCTGGTAAGACCGGCCGCTGCTCCCCTGGCCTTTGCTGTGTAGCGGCTTGGATGCCCCCCCCCCGCCTCCCCTTCCTGGCCTCTCCTGGAGCCCCATGACTGCAGCATCCTCCACCTGCGCGCAAGGCACAAACCGCCGCCCCCATCTGCGCTTCCGTGGCAGATACGGCTCTTCCCTTGCCTGCAGCGGGTGCTCAGAGCCCCCCGGTCGGCGCCTCCTGTCTCCAGCAGTTCCTTCCAGGCGTCCTGGTGGCCGGCGTCAGGTGATGCCCAGGGAGTCCAGGCACAGTTGCATGAGGGAAGAGCCCAGAGTGGAGGGAGGGCTGCCAGAGTGCCCAGACTGCGCGTTGGGGTGCGTGTGTGCCAGGCAATTGCTCCCCTTCCCCAGTTCCTGCCCCTGCTTTCCTGTTGGCCTTGTCAAAAGTGGAGAGGCGGGGCTCTCCTGCTGCCTGGGGCAGCTGCTTTTGCTGCACTGTGATGGGAAAGTGGCGCTGCCCCCCCGGTTCTCCCCTGAGCTCCTTCTGCGGGTCTCTTTCCCATGGGGTTCGTGGGCGCAGCTGCCCAGAGCCTCCGTGGGGGTCCCCGACAGGCAGCATCTGCTCCCCTACGCGCCAGAGCGGCGTTTCGTGTCCTCCTCCAGGTCTTTCTCTGCTGATTGTCGCTCTCTGTGCAGGCTCAGCTCCCTGTCGTCTCTGGGTGACTCGGCTCCGGAACGGCGATCCCCCGGGCACCGGCGCCAGCCGTCCGACTCCGGAGAAACCACGGGTGAGTTGGCCGCGGTGGCCCTGGGCCGCTCCCAGGTGCCTGGGCGGGTGGGCGCGTGAGGGACCCCCTTCCTTTGCTGACTGTTGTCTCGTTTGGCTCTTTGTTCCCTCGCAAGGCCTGGTGCAAAGGTGTGTGATCATCCAGAAGGACCAGCATGGCTTTGGCTTCACGGTCAGCGGCGACAGGATTGTCTTGGTGCAGTCCGTCCGGCCAGGTGAGCCCCGGGCGGTGGGAGGGTCTGCCTTTCCCATGCCCTGCAAAGGGCTGGGAAATGAAGGCCTCGCTTGTCTTCTGGGCCCCACAGGTGGAGCGGCCATGAGGGCCGGTGTGCAAGAGGGGGACCGAATTGTCAAGGTAAGTGACCGCAGCGATGCACCGGAGCCCCGTTGCCCAGGCCACCCTCTCTATCCTGGCCTTCCTCCAAGAAGGTGGCACAGTGGGGGGCGTCAGGCTGAGGGTGACCCCAAAGTCACGTCCAGGGTCTCCCAGAGGAACCAAAGCCTTGTGAGATCCTGTCTCTACAGGGTATTTGGCCAGTGGAAAGAGCGTGTTGAGCTCCTGGTCTGAGACCAATCGATTATTGTTGTTGGGAAAGTCCAGGGTCCCCTTCTTCTCCTGTTTCTTAATATCATCTGACGCTTGTTTGCTCAAAGTATTATTTTTATCATCTATAAGCTCCGCCTCTGTATACCTCGATAGCTCAGACATAGTTTTCTTCACCGTTTCTTCCACGCTTTTCACCAAAAGAGGGAAGGAGAGGAAACTACTTGGCTGTTGCATCCAGTTTTTATATTATTACCTTTTTATTATTTGTATTTCTATCCCCCCCAATACCTGAAGGTCTCAGGGCGGGTAACAACATTTAAAATCAGTTGTATATTAAAGTAATAACAGTGCCTATAAAATGGGAAGAGACAGTAAATTCCCATTTGACCAAAGGCCAGGGCAAAGCGGTGCGTCTTCACTGCCTCTCTAAACGTATACGCTGAAGGGGCCTGTCGCACCTCAAGGGGGAGGCTGTTCCATAGCCTGGGGGCCATCACTGAGAAGGCCCTCTCCCAAGTGCTCACCCCTTTTACTGCTGAGGGCCTCCCCCCCAGATCTTAAGGCAAGGGCAGGTTGATATGGGAGAAGGCGTTCCTTTTTCTGTTCCGGTTTATTTTAAATGGCTGTGGCTATTCATGTGGCGTCTGCTGGAGCCATAAAGCCCCAGTGAGCTGCCAATTTGAGGATGCCCTTCTGCCGGTGGGGAGACACTCCCTTCATGGCCCCTGCAGCCAGGGATGTAGTTCCAGGACTGCCAAAGGTCTGTGTGGGAAGCCAGGTCTCCCTTTTGGCAGGGGGAGGGAGAGATTCCTTGGGCCAGCCGGCAGCAGAGGCCAGGTGGGCCCAACGTGGGGCCGGTGCGTCTGGGCCAGGGAAGGCGTGTCAGGCGGACTCTCTCCTTGCACCAGGTGAACGGGACAACGGTGACAAACAGCTCACACCTGGAAGTCGTGAAGCTCATCAAATGTGAGTTTGTTGGCTGGGGTTTGGAGGAGGGGCTGATTCACCCTCAAAGACTTACACAAGATTAAGGATCAGAACGGCTAGGAGAAAAGGGAGAACCAGACAGGAGGGCATTCATATGGGCTGCAGTGGCCACAGTAAAGCTGGCCTTTGCAGATTTCCAGCAGCAGGGAGGGACCCTGGTCCTGCCCCTCCAGGCCTGGGCCAAAAGATGTGGGAGGAGGAGATTTTTGCCTGGGGGGTGGGGGTTTGGCAGGGCGTGAGGGGCAACCTCTCCTGCGAGGTGGGTGTTCCCAAGTCTCCGTTGCTGTGGGGCAGTCGGGAAAGCCCTCCTGGCTCCTGTTTAACGCCCCCCTCTTTCTCCTCCTCCTTTGCCTCCCTCCCCTTCTGTGCTCCCCAAGCTGGCGCTTATGTTGCTCTCACCCTTCTTGGCTCTCCGCCTGCCTCTGTGGGGTTCCTGGGGCCCCACCAGGATGGACCCCAGACAGGGGCTCCACACGTTGCGCCTGTGTATCCCCCTCCTCCTCCACCGCCACCGCTGCCGCCGCCAGAGCGCATCACGGGGCCAAAGCCGTTGCAGGTATGGCGCCTCTTCGGTGGGTGGGAACAAACGGCCTGGACTGGGTGGGGCGGGGGCTGCGGATTCAGTGGGCCTGGGGCAGCCCTAACTGGACCTTGGAAACCCTCTAGGATCCCGAAGTCCAGAAGCATGCGGCACAGATTCTCCGGAACATGTTGAGGCAAGAGGAGGCGGAACTGCAGGTGAGTTTAGGCAGCTGGACGCTGAGGCGGTGATGGCTGAAGGCTTCCAGGCCTCTAGTGGGACGTGGTCTGGGGCCTCTCTCCCCAGACCCTACACCGGCCCTGCTGGGTGCCTTAGGGAGAAATTGGGATGCTGGTGGCCCAGGAGAAAGGAGATCCCACCAGATGCCTTCCGAGGACCAGTGGGAGTCCAGCCGATGGCTCCCACAGAATCCACAGCTGAGCCCCCAGCGTGGGGGGTGCTCAGGGCAGATGGATGCCCACCTGGCCTCCTGGACCATCTTGTGTAGGACAGGATGCTGGGCTAGATGGGCTGTGGCCTGTTTCAGCAAGGCTCCTCTTAGGTTCTTATGGACGAAGGGCCCTTGAGCCTGGCCGGCAGCGAGGGCAGAGATGTTGGTCTCTGCCCAGGACAGCGTCCCATCCCATTAGCCCTGGCTCCCTCTGTTTCCTCTCTGCCAATAGCGCTGCTACGAGGTCTACAGCCGGAACCCGGCCTCCCTGATCGAGGAGCAAATCGAGGGCGCCCGCCGGAGAGTCAGCCAGTTGCAGCTGAAGATCCGCCAGGAGTCCGGAGGAATGGTGGTGAGTGGGTGGCGGCGCAGGCCCTGCCGGAGGGCGACCGCTGTGGGGAGAATGGAGGGTTCTCTACCGTCCCAGGTAACTCGCTGTTGGGCGGCAGAAGGCGATCAGAGCTCCTAGGTCTGTCTTCCTCTTGCCTGGATGGATGTGACTTGGAGACTGGGTGAGGTGGTGTTTTGGTCCTGTGCGCCAAGGTGCACAGCTTTGACCTGGGAAAGAGGAGGGAGTGAAGGGAACAGAGTCTCCAGGGTCTGAGGCGTTTCCAAAGTGTAGACTGTGGGATGCTGAAGATTTCATTTTAAAGAAAATAGTTTTTAAAAAAAGTTGTCAGAACGAGCGGTACATAGATTAGGATGAGTCGCAAATGCCTGAAGGTTCGGCAGTGGGAAACTCTGCCCAAGAACGTGGGGAGTTCAAAATGGCTGCGCCTGGTGAGGGGGCTGCTGGGAGGTCTCCCAGAATGCTCTATGTGGTATCCAGGGTTACTTTGCAGGACCCGCTGCAGCTCACGTTGAAGGGCAGGAGGTATGGCAGTCAGGCCAGGACATGCCTGTGTCTCTCCTCAGCAAAGCTGAATTACCTGTTTTTATTATAAGGGCAGAGGGAGCTTCAGGTAGACTCCGTCCCACCGTCTCTCCGCAAAATAAGGATTCAACTTCCTTTTGTGGGGGTGGGATGGGGGGGAAGTCGGGGGACGGCCTGCTCAGGGGGAGGAGGCTTGATTTTGCCAGGTAGAGGGAAGAACACGGATATCATTGTAATAGCCTCTTAGGAGGCCTCCACAGTGTCATTACTATTAACCTTGATCCAGAACTCTGCGGTTAGAACGGTGTTGGGCTTGCCAAAATAGTCTCATATTTTGGCCCCCAAGAGGACCCTGCATTGGCCCCCAACGTGGCCCAGAATTCATTTCAATCTACTGGCATTGGCCACTAGGGCCGTTAGTGGGCAAACTCCAAGTTACGCAGCATAGAGTTTCATGGGATTCCCCCGCTGGAAACTTAGGATCTGCAGGCAAAGCGCTCTGAGTGGTTCTTCGGACTCACGCTGCGACTTCTAAACCGTGAGCTGGAATAACCTCCCACGAGTCCTGAGATTAGAAGAAGACTCGGTTCAGTTTCGAAAGGGTTCGAAGACTTTCTCTTTAATACCTCTGATTAAGCTGAAATTGACTTTGTCTAGCGCGTAATGTTTATCTGTGACTGATGAAATGATGCTTCGGGAATTTATTATTGACGTTTTATTACGTTGATTTCAATATTGTTCTGGTTGTTAGGGATGTTCATGGATGGTTTTTTGGCATTCAGTACGGTTGGCGTTCGTTTGAAGTGCATTCGATATGAATGTATTTGCATGGATTCATACGGATATCGGACATTCCTGTGGTCTTTAGCCTTGTACTGCCCTAGGTGAACAGGGCGTTATGATGATGATGATGATGATGATGATGATGATGATGATGATGATGATGATGGAGCGTTGTCTGGGCTCCCCCCGTGCGCACACCACCCGGGACTGTCAGCGCACGGTTTGTGCTCGGGCAGCCTGTGAATAAGCGGTGCGTCTCCTCTTGCGCGGAGGAGGGCAGACTGGGAAAGGTGGAATAAATGTGGGCAGTTAATGAACATGTTAGAATCAAAGGGAGAAGCGTCTCTGCTCTGTCCCAGGAGGGCCTCTGCATCTGTTTCTTTCGGTGCTGCTCCTCTGGGAGGCAGCCAGGATGGTGCTGATCTCTGGCTCCCTTTCTCTTCCAGGACTCAAGCCGGCCCTTCTGCGACTCCAGTTCGGTCAGCTCTCGGGCGACTGACGGTGAGTCCGGCTGCTGCGTCCTCCTGCCTCTGGGCCGCCGTGGGCCAGTGGCTCTGACCGTTAGGCAGGGGAGCCGCTTCTGACGGAGCGGCCCCCGTGTGGCTGGTGGGACAGTCCGGCAGTGCTGTTTACCTTCCACGATGGTGGAGGGAAGGAAGGGTTCCTCTGGGAGCCAGTCTGTGGCATCCTGCTCCCTCTGAACCCTAACCTTTTGGGGGTGGGCGTCTGCTCCGGCCCTCGGGGCAGCGAAGTGTCCTAATGTCCCGTCGGGTCGTTCGGAGAAGTTCGCCTCCATTTTCCTCACCTTCGCCTCTTTAGCTGCCGAGCGCTAACGGCGTTTTCTCTGCTGCACAGGACGCCTCTCTGTGGATTCCCAGGAGAGCGACAGCGGCTTGGATTCAGGTGTGGACCGCTTCCCTTCCGTGAGCGAGGTGAGTGCAGAAGGGGCCCTGTCCGTGGCTCAGGCCCCTGTGGGAGGAGAGGGCTTCCGGATAATGTAGTGTTTCTTTGGGCAGATCTCCCTCAACCGGAACTCCGTTCTTTCTGACCCCGGCCTGGACAGCCCACACACCTCGCCAGTAACCACAGCCCGGGTCTTTCAGCACCACCGACTTCAGTCCTCGGATTCGCCTTTCTCCCCCTCTGCCGACCAGGTGACGCCTGCCTCCATCTCGCCCTCGCTGTGTCTGCGCTCAGGTCTCCCTGCCCGTTCTCTGTCCTGAAGCCTTGGTTCCCGTCGTCCACCCGGTCTTGGGGGCAGGGGGTTGGAAGCCTCACTTCAGATCCAGACTTGAGACTTCCTGGGCGCCTCTTTCCCTCTCCTTCTGTCTCAGCTCAGAGAACTTTGTGTGTTTGGTTTTTTTTCCGTTTCCTTCACACCTTGAAAATGATCTTTCCCAGGGCTTGGACCGGACGCCCAGCAGGGCTCTCATTATTGGTCCTGAGGAGGATTACGATCCGGGCTACTTCAACAACGAGGTGGGTCTCCCTGGAAGAGCCCGGAGCAAAATGGGCGCAGTTCTGGAGACCATGTGCTTCCAGTTTGGTCTAGTGGTTAGGGAGATGGTCTCTTATCTGGGAATACCGGGTTCAATTCTGTACTCCCCCACGAAGCCAGCTGGGTGATCTTGGGCTAGTCACAGCCCTCTTCTGAGCTGTCACAGCCCCACCTTCCTCACAGGGTGTCTGTGGTGGGGAGAAGAACAGAAGGTTTGTCAACCACTTTGGGTCCCCTTAAGGGTGAGAACAGAAGGTTTGTCAGCCACTTTGAGTCCCCTTAAATGGGTGAGAAAAGCAGGGTAGAAGAGCCAACTCTTCTTCTTCTCTCTCTCCGCCTCCAAACCCAACGTAGTGTGACTCCCTTTTCCAAGACCTGGCGAAGCTGAAGACGCGGCCGGCTCACCTGGGCGTTTTCCTCCGTTACATCTTCTCTCAGGCAGACCCGAGTCCCTTGGTATGACGCAGACAGGGTTTCTCCCTGCCTGCCTTTTCTTTCTCGGTTGGGGTTGATAAAGGGGATCCCGGCACTCCAGGTCAGGACATCCTGTCTCATTTGGACAAGGCAGGGGCAATTTCGCCGTTCCCTTCCTGTCCACCCCGCTCACCGGGCTGCTCCACTTCTGGATGCCGCCATCTTGAGTATGTTGGCCTCCACAAGTGCACGTGGGTCAGCACCGTTGCTATGACAACAGTGACACTCTGCGCAGCTGCATCGGGGTCATTAGAGCTGCCAGCACGCTTGCGTGGCATCTCCGGTGACCTCCCCAGCCGCAGAAGTGCAGGTGGTCACCGGCTGGATGCTTCAGGTATGTCTTTGGTAGGTAGTTTGCGGTGCGCGATTTCGTGCTCCACGGCTAGTATGCAATTGTGCCATCTCTGGGTGTGCAGGGGGCGTTTCTAGCCTGTGAACGCCTCCTGAAAGTGTGGTTGCACCTGTCCAGATGGTGCCCAGTAGCCTGCTGTGGGCTGAAGTGTGAGTTCAGCCCAGGTTTGGGCAGGGCAAAGAAAGCTGTGAATGGGGGCCAGTTATAGATTTGGCAGCCTGTACGGGGGGAGGGACAGGAGTCAAGCTTCACATACACCAAGCGCCTGTCTGCTCTTGGGCATGTTCTGGAACGCATCTCAGGACCGCAGTTTGTTGTCTGCATGCTGATTCAGACTCTGGCGGGCCTCACTCCTGACCTGCTTTAGCCTGCACTAGCATATTCCAGGACATATTCCAGAATAAAGCCAAGTGCAAACAGGCCCAGGGTTTGGCCCTTTGCCTCTCATGCAAAGGAACAGCTGTTGCAAGGAAGACGATGGGCTGGAGATTTTCTGCAGGGGAAAGAAGATAAGAATCTAAGAGGTTCCCTGCTGGATCAGGCCACCGCCCATCTAATCCATCGTCCTGTCTCACTCAGTGGTCCACCAATTGCTCATGGGCATCTCAAGCAGCGTCTCTAGGGCAAACCTTCTTCTGCTCTTGAATCCCAGCAAATGGCCTTAGAAGCAACCTAAAATGTATTTAGTAAAACATTTGCTGAAAGATTTACAGTAAAACACAAGAAAATCTGGGGGCCAAATCCTCTGTAGCCGCTAATGCTGCTCTCTCCTACCAGCCTCAACGATGTGTATTTTTACCAAGTGAGATGTTGACTCTCTTCTGGGCTATCTCCGGTGTAAGAGAGGCCCCTCCTGGCCTCACCTTGTCCCTATTCCCCCTTCCCTGGGCATACCTTTATCTTCATGCCCATCCTGGCCTTACGCTCACGTCCCCCAGTGACCTCTTCCCGTTTCCGCCTTGCAGCTGCTGTACCTGTGTGCAGATGTTTGCCAGCAGATGAGCCCCAAAGATGCCCGGGGCCTCGGGAAGGAGATCTGGCATATCTTCTTGGAGAAGTCAGCGGTGAGCTTTTTAGGGGTCTCGGCACCCGGTGGGACGTGTGTCTGGCTACTGGATTTGCTTTGCTTTGCTTCCTGTTAGCCTTGCGCTCTTTGGCCACAAGGTTCCTGGGGCAGGCTGGCCGGAGCCTGTGATGTTGAGTTAATGCTGCTCCCACTTTGTCCTCAGCCTCTCCGGGTCAAGGTTTCGGATCAGCTCCTGGCCGAAATAGGTGAGTTGCCCTCAGGAGGCCCATAATGCTTTGGGACAGCCGCCGTTTGGCAGCTGTTCCCAGGCCCCGCAGAGCAGAAACAGGCCCCTGGCATAGAAGACTCTTTCCCTGTGGCAATGGCATCCTGAAGTCATCTCCCTGTTGTCTCCTCCGCCCACAGCTCCACCTGAAGCCAACCGGACCAAACAGGTCCTAGGGGGCTGTGGGGGTGACCGTTGTAGGGGTCTGGGCTCAGAAGGAATGAGGGAGCACGGAGGCCCCTTGGGGGGGTTCTGTGCAGCGTCCTCCTCTCCTTCTGGCCTTCACACCTTCCAGTGTCCCTCCCTCATGGTCCCTGCTCTCCTCTTCCCTCGTCCGGGCGGTTCCTGCTCCAGATGCCAGCCTGAGGAATGGGGACGACGTCAGAGGTGTTTTCCTAGAGGTCCAGGAGGCTGTTCTGCCTGAAATCCAAGAACAAATCCAGGACTACAGGTGAGAGCAGCTGGTTCCCAAGCTTTGCACCTGATGTTCTGCGCAGGTTTTCCCAGCCATGCCCACTGGCCAGATGATGTTGTGTCCAGAGTGGGCAGCAGCAACGAAGTACATGCAGACGCAGGGCTAGCAGTAGGAAAGAGCCAAGTCAGTTTCAAGAAGTCTGTATATAGAGTCAAGCATAGTCAGACAAACCAGGGTCAGGTTGCCAGAGATTCGTTGTATGTCAGTCAGTCAAAGGTCAGGAGTCCCAAGGTGAAGACAAGCCAGGGGTTGCCAGGAAAATCCTTTGTTTGCAACGGAGGTGGCTGGGTGGGACATCCTCATGAAGGGCTCTGAGTTTTGGCACAGCTGTTTGGCATGGAGTCGTGCAGAGTGCCACAGGTGCTCTCTCTCTCTCCGGAGAGAATTTGGCTCTGGGCGTGGCTCAGCATCAGTGTCACAGCAGCCTGCGTCTGTGCGGACAGAATCAGTTTCCAAGATGGGCTTCTGAGGCGTGGGTCCCCGTCTAGGCTTGCACGGACAGGGACCTCGCTATCCTAGTCAGAGACGGCACAAGGCGTGACAGATGGCAGCCGAAGTCCAGAGTGGCCAGGAGGTGAACTGGCAAAGGGGCTTTTTCTCTTGACCGCCTGAAAGAAAAGCTTTTGCCTCCAGTTCCCAGAGGGTGGCCTCTGTGCTCCTAGCGGCCGGCATTGCTCTGCGTCCAGAGGGAGAATCCACCTTCCCGAGATGGTTAAGAAATGCTGATGGAGCAACCTGGGCTTTGCCTTTGGGCCCACAGGGCCGGTTTTCACTTCCAGCATGACTTACGGGATCTAATGCCTGGTTTGCTCCCGTTATGCTAACAAAATGGCGCTCAGTCGTGCTGGGTTGATGAGGTATGGGGGGATGCAGCAATATTAGAGCAGGCCTGATCCCCTGATGGCCACTGAGACCCCCTGTCCTGCAGGACGAAGCGCACCATGGGCCTGGGCAGCCTGTATGGCGAGAATTACCTGATGGACCTGGACGGAGACGCCCAGAAGGAGCGCCAGGTGGCCGAGAAGCAAATCACGCAGCTGGGAGACATCCTGTGAGTGTGCCCGGGTGGTCAGTTGCTTGCGCCACCCTCCATCCTGCTGCTGCTGCCATTGGGGTCCTCTGTGTGGCCCGGGGGGCTTCTATCCTAAGAGGGGCTGTTTCCCTGCCGGTTTCCGCTCGGGGCTGAAGGTGGGTGGCAGCTGCCTCCTCCAGGTGAGCCACCACAAACAGGTGGAGAAAATGTGCAGGCAGAGTGACCTTGGGCTGCCGAGAGTCCGGCCACTGGGTTGGTCAGTTGGTCAGGAGTCTTTGGGCCAAGTGGTCCCTAAATGTGTCCTGGGAAGTGGGTGCCTGGTCTAGTGGTTAGGGAGCTGGACTCTTATCTGGGAATACTGGGTTTGATTCTGCACTCCTCCACGAAGCCAGCTGGGTAACCTTGGGCGAGTCACAGCTCTCTTCTGAGCTCTCACAGCCCCACCCACTTCACAGGGTGTTCTGTGGTGGGGAGAAGAACAGAAGGCTTGTCAGTAGATTTGAGTCCCTTTAAATGGGTGAGAAAAGTGGGGTAGAAAAGCCAGCTCTTCTTCCCCCGTGGCACGCACTGGGAACCCGGGCGATGTTTTACTAAGCGCCTGATTCTCGTCTTCTCCTGCTGTTCCGTCTCCTAGATCCAAATATGAAGAGGAAAGGAGGTGAGTTGGAACTCTGCACCCTGCCTGGTGGAAGAAGGAACCTCCCCCCTGAAGGATTCTCATCTTGGCTTTATTCAGATGGGTGCCAGCTGCATAAATCCACCTCTGGGCCCCCTCAGATCCAGGCTGTAGCATCCCGCAGCTGGAAAGGGCTGGTGCTTCTCCTGTGGCGAGACCGTAGGTGGGCGTCACCAGGGCCACACGGTCATCGGCCACCTTTAGACTCAGGTGCCCTTGGAAGGGCTGCGGTTGAGCGCTCTGGTTTTGCGCAGGAGCTATGGAGTTCAGCTGGAGCGTGAGACTTACCTCCTG
This sequence comes from Aspidoscelis tigris stejnegeri, assembly GCA_023333525.1. Taxonomy (NCBI): domain Eukaryota; kingdom Metazoa; phylum Chordata; class Lepidosauria; order Squamata; family Teiidae; genus Aspidoscelis; species Aspidoscelis tigris. The sequence goes on along the minus strand of JALMGA010000027.1, from coordinate 4,877,757 downwards.
GCTGGATCACTTGCCAGGCGTTCTAGACCCTGGTTAAGAGCTTCGGTAACTTTCAGCGCTGTTTTCTCAGACGTTGTGAGTCCGCCTTGCCACACTAGTCTGGTGGTCTCTGGCTGTTCTGCCGACAGATTCCCATAGAGGCAGGAATGTGCACCGGACGGTTGCTTAAGACGGGTCTTTATCTGCTAGCGAGGCCAGGCCTGTGGGAGCCTCAACAGTGAGGGACGTTGTCCGGGGAATGCAGCATCTGGCGGGAAGGCTAGCGGATGCGGGCTGACCTTGGCGAGGGTGCAGGCTGGCAGGGCCTTAGCTCTCACCAGGGTGGAGCCCAGAGGCCTGTGGGGCCTCCTTGCCTGGGCCCGGTGCCCCTGCAGCCACCCACCCACCTCCTCCCTCTGCAGCGTCCCGATGTCCTTTGCCCTGAACACTTACATGAGCCACGTGGGGATCCGTCCGCGGGAGACCCGGCTGGTCAGCGTGGTGGAGAAGTCTCAGGCCCAGGAGAAGGACAAGTGGCTTCCCTTTTTCCCCAAGACCAAGAAGGTGAAGGGAACCCGCAGACCGTGTTGTCCTTTGGGGGTCTGGGATGAGGCTGCGGGAGCTCTGGGTCCCCAGCACGGGGGGGGGAGGGGCGAACAGGGACACGTACATTTGGGCCCTGTGGCCCTCCTCACGCCCTCCACCATGTTCCTTAACAGAGCAGCAGCAGCAGCAGCAAGAAGGACAAGGAGGCCTTGGAGGACAGGAAAAGGAACCCCATCCTGAAGTACATCGGGAAGCCCAAGAGCTCCTCCCAGAGCAGTAAGTGCCCCCCCCCCCGGGAATGAGTGCCTGGCACCCCCCACCCCCCAGCATGGCTTGTGTGTCTTTTCATCGGTGCTGTGCGGACTTGGTTTTGACATTCCACTTTTTTGTTTTCCTTTTCAGCATTTCATGTTCCTTTGTCCCCTGTTGAAGGTAAAAAAAACACCACCCACCAACCGCCCCCCCCCCCCGCCATGCAGCCAACCCCCCTTTGTCTTACCTCTGGCCACCCTCCTGCTCCTGCTGCTGCTAGTTGCCTTAAAGCCTGCGAGGGCGGACTCCTCCCACGGTCAAGACCCCCCCCCCCCCAGCATCCTGGATGGACCTCGGCTCCTCCTGGGGCGGGGGGGGGGGCACTTTCCACCTCCGTTTCCCACCCATAGAGGGCTCCACCTGTAGACCTTGTCCCAGCAGAGCCCCATCTGGGGTGTGCACATGTCTTGGCCTTCTACTGGCCACCCTTCGTCCCCCCACCCCAAGAGATCTCCAGGTGATGCCAGAAAGAACAGGACCTCCTCCTCCTCCTCCTTCCTCCCTGCCTGCATGGTTCTGCCTTTCCTCGGGCGCTTCTCTGTGCCCCGTCCACCGGCGTTAGGGACATTGGGGGCTGGTTGTGGCCTGAGGCGGCCCTCACCCGCGTGGGGCACCTCAGAACAGGTGTCCCTTAGCCGTTGTCAGCCGTTGTCAGCCAGTCGTTGCTGGCTTCTCAGAGGGGAGCCAGAGTGGATACCGGCCCCCCGGGTGGCGTTTATGTAACACAAGGGTTTCTAGGAACAGAAACCACCGTGTTAGACGGAAGAGGGCAGATCAGTTCACCGTCGTCCACTGGTTTCCTCTGCAAGGGATTCTGGGATTGGGTCAGTCTCGAGGACTGCAGGCAGTTCTCTCTTCCAGCCCCTGGCTGGCCCTCTCCTTCCCTCCGGCCCGTGAACATTGGCTCCGGAGCGGGGAAGGCGAGGGCCTCCTAACGGCTTGGCTTCTTCCTCCCCTTTGATCAGTTAAATCTGGCAACGTGCGGAATATTATCCAGCACTTTGAGAACAACCACCATTACGACGGCCAGGAGTCCGGCATGCAGCGCCTCTCCACGGGGAGTTTTCCAGAGGATCTCCTGGACTCGGTCAGGTAGGAGACGTGGGCCGAGGTCCGCACTGCCTTTCTGGGATCGAGGGCTCAAAGGGGTTCCGCTTTAAGGGAAGGTGTGCCTGGGTTTCCGCTTCCTGCCCCAGGAGGAAGGAGCCCTTGGCTGCAAGTCATTCTGGGAGAAAACGCTTGACCATCTTTTCTTCACCTTGCTTGACGGCTGGTGGAGAGAAAGCATGGCAGTGTGGCAGGTAACGTGCCTCAGAGTCGGAGAATGTTCACGGCATCTTCTCTTCCTCCATTCCTCCGCCCTCTTCCTCCCCCTGGTTTGGCCTCAGTTCCAGGTTCGAGGTCCGACTCGGTCGGTCGGAGAGCCTGAAGGGCCAAGAGGAGCTCAAGCGCTTGCGGAAGGCGGAGAACGTCCCACGGTCCCGGAGTGACGTGGACATGGAGGCGGCGACGGAAGCCACGCGGCTGCACCAGTCAGCATCCTCCTCCGCCTCCAGCCTTTCGGCCAGGTGAGAAGCCACGGCCCTTGGGGGCACCAGTGTCCTGGGCTGTGGCGTTATATGGCCGGCACCCCCGTTGTCTGCCCGCCCAGCCCCCTGGTCCCCTTCTCCTCCCTGCCATTTTGGGGGAGGCTGTTTCAGAAACTATTTGGCAAGGTGAGTCCCCACTTGGCCACTTTGGATCCTTTGGTTTGTTTACTTTTATTTCCAATCATTTCCTGCCCTTTGGCATGGGGTCCCAGAAGCATCAGAATTCCCCCTACAGCATCCCTTTCTGCAGTTCGCTGTAGCTAAGAAATGCATGCTGGGAACTTTTTCAGTCACTTCCTGCCTGGGATTGCTAAAAGGGAATCATGGGGAAATTGTCCCCTAGGAGAAAAGGTGTGTGAGATCTAAGGGCCCTGGCTTCGTCTGTCCCTTCTCACCCTCTTTTGCAAAGTGCTCAGGGCGGCACAGAAATGGTTCTCTCACTCTCCATTTTCCCTTCACAACAGCCCTGCGGGGAAGGGCTGGGTTGAGGGGCAGCGATCTGTCTCAGGCCACGCAGCGCCAGGCTATAGACGTTGTGTGTTCCCCTAGAGGCTTTCGTCTTGTTTAGCCAGCCCCATAAATACGACCTGAACAGGGAGCAGCTGGGGGGGGGGCTCGTCTTCCATCTTTCCTGGTCCCCTTCCCTGTGAGCTGGACTTTTTTCTGGGAATACCAGGTTTGATTCTGCACTCCTCCACAAAGACAGCTGGGTGGCCTTGGGCTAGTCACAGCTCTCTTCTGAACACTCACAGCCCCACTTACCTCACAGGGTGTCTGTTGTGGGGAGAAGAACAGAAGGTGTGTCAGCTGCTTTGAGCCCCCTTAAATGGGTGAGAAAAGCGGGGTAGAAAAACCAGCTCCTTTCTCTTCTTTGAGCTTGGGTGCCAGAGAAAGAGCCCTGGGACACCGCTGAGTAACGTCTCTTCTTCCTCCAGGTCCCTGGAAAACCCCACTCCCCCCTACACGCCTAAAATGGGGCGCAGGTGAGATGCTGCAGTGGCTGGGTGAGGGTAGACGGGTGCCTGCCTGTGGGCTGGGTAGGGGGCTGCACCTCTGCACCTGTAGCCCCCCCTGAGCAGCCCCCCACCCCCAAGCCTCCTGTAGGCCTGCCCTTACGGGCCCCCCTGCCTGCCCCCCCTGCAGAAGCATCGAGTCCCCAAGCTTGGGCTTCAGCGAGACGTTCCTCCCCCACCTTTTGGAGGACGACCTCGGCCAGCTCTCAGACCTCGAGCCCGAGATGGACTCCCAGAACTGGCGGCACGTGGTCGGCCGTGACGTTGTGGCCCAGCTATCGCAGCAGGAGGTGGACCGCCAGGAAGTCATCAATGGTGAGCGAGAGCTGTGGGTCTTCCGGGGAGGGAGGGAATGTCGCCGGGCTAAGAGGAAGGCCGAGAGGGAGCCCGGATGTGGCGTGAGAGGCCCTGGGGTCTCCGAGGGTTGAAGGATCTAGGAATGTTTGGCCTGCAGAAGTGGGGACTGAGAGGAGGCATGATGGTGGCCTTCAAGCATCTGAAGGGCCGTCACAGTGCGGAGGGATCGTCCCTGTTCTCACTTGCACAAGATGTCGGGGCTGGAAACAACAGGATGGAACTTCAGAGGAGTCAATGCAGATTAGATATTGGGGAAAACTTCCTGACAGTGAGGGCGATCAGTCGGTGGAAGAGGTTGCCATGGGAGGTGGTGGGTTCTCCTTTGCTGGAGGCCTTCAAGCAGAGGCTGGACCCACATCTGTCTGGGATGTTTAGTGAATCCTGCACTGAGCAGGGGCTGGACTGGATGACCCTGGAGGTCCCTTCTGACTCTAGGATTCTATGACTCTGAGGTCCAAAGAACCCCGCCTGGATGTCAGAGGAGATGGTCCTGAGCGAGAGGGACTCTTGTCCCCTCCCCGGTCGCTCTGTCCCAGGGCCGGTCTTCCGGCTCACTGCCCCCCTCCCCCACTTCCTCTGCCCAGAGCTCTTCGTGACGGAAGCGTCCCACCTCCGAATCCTGCGCGTCCTGGACGTCCTTTTCTACCAGCGCATGAAGAAGGAGAATCTGCTGACCAAGGAGGAGCTGGCGCTGCTCTTTCCTCGTCTCCCGGAGCTGCTGGAGATCCACAGTGAGGCGACCATTCCCGCCTTGGGGGGGGGGGGCAGGGGCTGGAGGGACAGGCAAAAGGTCCTTACAGGCCAGCAGATACCCATGGTGGTCACGGTGTCAGGATGCCGGACTATCTGGGCTCCTCTAAAGTTTGGGAATAAAAGAATAAAATAAATATCTGAGCCACCAGTTTGGTCTATTGGTTAGGGAGCCAGACTCTTACCTGGGAAAACGAGGTTTGATTCCTCCCTCCTCCACAAAGCCAGCTGGTTGACCTTGGGCTAGTCACAGCCCCACCTGCTTCCCAGGGTGTCTGTTGTGATTAGAACATAAGGCTTGTCAGCTGCTTTTAGTGCCCTTGAATGTGTGAGAAAAGCAGGGCAGAAAAGCCAACTCTTCTCACCTGTCTGCTGTGACCAGTCTGAATGAGTTTTTTCCTTTAGCCAAGCGCAGGGTGGAATTTAGTGGGTTTCCCCAGGAGCTGTGGAGCTGCCCAGTGGCCAGAGTTTTAGGCCCCCTGTGGAAGCCGGCCTGTGTCCTGGCTGCATCCATCAGGAGAGACTCTGGTGGTAGCCACACTGGACGCAGAAAGGCGTGGAGGAGGCCTGCTAGAGAACGAGAGCAGATGTGAGGCAGCGAGAGGATGAGGCTGACAAGGCCCAATCCGGACCCGTCCTGCCCCACCTTTGCTCTCTGCCCCTTTCCTGGGGCATCTCGTCACCTGTGCTGCCACCTCCCTCCCTGCCTCCCTTTCAGACTCGCTGTCGGAGTCAATGAAGAAGCTCCGTGAGGAAGGCCCAGTGGTCAAGGAGATCGGAGACCTCATGCTGTCCCGGGTAATGTGTTGGGGTGTGTGGCGTGGCGCACGGTCAGCCGTGGCGTGGTTCTGGCCTCACCTGGGTCTTAGACCCACCTGGGACCGACCAGCCAAGCTGTTCTCTTCCTCATTTCTGCTCTTCTACTTCCCTCAGTTCGATGGGGCGGCCCGGGAGGAGATGCAGCAGGTGGCGGCCGATTTCTGCACCTACCAGTCCGTGGCGCTTGAGCTGATCAAAACCAAGCAGCGCAAGGAGAGCCGCTTCCAGCAGTTCATGCAGGTCGTGTGTGGAGATGCAGGAGGGGGGGAATGGAACGGGGGTACTGGGGGTGGGTTGAGCGAGGGGGGGGCTTCCAGTTACCTCCTCATATTCCAGATTGCTTCTGTCCTTTGGACTCAGTCGACCTTTGTGGCAAGGAATCCTGCTTGCCTTGGCCTTCCAGACCGTCTTCTGCCTTTGCACGCCTTCCCAGGGGTGGCACTACCTCTGATGTCAGCATCTCCTAGTCCAGCATCCTGTCCCACATAGTGGTCTACCAGTTGCCTACGGGCATCTCAAGCAGAGATAAGGGCAGACCTTTTCCCGCTGTTGAATCCCTGCAAATGGCCTTAGAGGCCTCTTGCTTGTCCGCCCAGTCTGGAAGATGGACTTAGGCATCCTTGAAGCCTCCTAGGCTGGTTGCTCTCCTGGCAGCAAACTCCGTAGACCAACGAATTTGCTCAGGGCCTCTCTTTCCTCCCCTCCCCCAGGAAGCGGAAAGTAACCCCCAGTGCCGGCGCCTTCAGCTGAAAGACCTCATCATCTCAGAAATGCAGAGACTCACCAAGTACCCGCTGCTCTTGGAGAACATCATCAAACACACCCCTAGTAAGTGCTTTGGCCTCGGGGGGGGGGGCGGGGGGAGCACTGTGTCTTTCATGTTCTCCAACAAGGTGCCCTTTAGCATCCCTGCCAGAGCAAAGCGGGACACGGGGGAGCAGAGCCCCTTCTCTAGTGCTGGGCGGGGCTGATGTGTTTCCCTCAAAAGCCCCTGCATGTGGCACAGTAAGGATGAAGGGGGCAGTTGGTTCCCCCATGCAAGCACCTGGGCCTCTCCAGACAGGGTTGTCCCACCCTTTGCCTGGCGTGCTGATTCCACTAAGGCAGGACCTGTATTGGGTCATAAGAACCTCAGAGGAGCCCTGCTGGATGAGGCCATGGCCCACCTAGTCCCTAAGAACCTCAGAGGAGCCCTGCTGGATCAGGCCACAGCCCATCTAGTCCCTAAGAACCTCAGAGGAGCCCTGCTGGATCAGGCCACAGCCCACCTAGTCCCTAAGAACCTCAGAGGAGCCCTGCTGGATCAGGCCACAGCCCACCTAGTCCCTAAGAACCTCAGAGGAGCCCTGCTGGATCAGGCCGCAGCCCACCTAGTCCCTAAGAACCTCAGAGGAGCCCTGCTGGATGAGGCCATGGCCCACCTAGTCCCTAAGAACCTCAGAGGAGCCCTGCTGGATCAGGCCGCAGCCCATCTAGTCCCTAAGAACCTCAGAGGAGCCCTGCTGGATCAGGCCGCAGCCCACCTAGTCCCTAAGAACCTCAGAGGAGCCCTGCTGGATCAGGCCATGGCCCACCTAGTCCCTAAGAACCTCAGAGGAGCCCTGCTGGATCAGGCCGCAGCCCATCTAGTCCCTAAGAACCTCAGAGGAGCCCTGCTGGATGAGGCCATGACCCACCTAGTCCCTAAGAACCTCAGAGGAGCCCTGCTGGATCAGGCCGCAGCCCATCTAGTCCCTAAGAACCTCAGAGGAGCCCTGCTGGATCAGGCCATGGCCCACCTAGTCCCTAAGAACCTCAGAGGAGCCCTGCTGGATCAGGCCACAGCCCACCTAGTCCCTAAGAACCTCAGAGGAGCCCTGCTGGATCAGGCCACAGCCCACCTAGTCCCTAAGAACCTCAGAGGAGCCCTGCTGGATCAGGCCATGGCCCACCTAGTCCCTAAGAACCTCAGAGGAGCCCTGCTGGATGAGGCCATGGCCCACCTAGTCCCTAAGAACCTCAGAGGAGCCCTGCTGGATGAGGCCATGGCCCACCTAGTCCCTAAGAACCTCAGAGGAGCCCTGCTGGATCAGGCCACAGCCCACCTGGTCCCTAAGAACCTCAGAGGAGCTCTGCTGGATGAGGCCATGGCCCACCTAGTCCCTAAGAACCTCAGAGGAGCCCTGCTGGATGAGGCCATGGCCCACCTAGTCCCTAAGAACCTCAGAGGAGCCCTGCTGGATCAGGCCACAGCCCATCTAGTCCAGCATCCTGCCTCACACAGTGGCCACCAATTGCCCATGGGCATCTCAAGCAGAGACAAGGGCAAACCTCCTCCTGCTCTTGAATCCCAGCAAATGGTCCCAGTCCCTTTGCTCCCCGTCTCTTCTCAGGGGAGACCCTGGAGTACAGGAAGGTCTGCCGAGCCCGGGACCAGTGCCGGGACATCCTCCGCCACGTCAACGAAGCCGTCAAGCGGGCAGAAAACCAGCACCGCCTGGAGTGCTACCAGAAGCGCCTGGAAGCCTCCTCCTTGGAACGGACGGGCAACCCGTTGGCAGCAGAGTTTAAGGTACCGCTTGGACCTTGGCTGGCAGGCGGGGTGGGGGTGGCGGGAGGGTGTGTGTCCCTGCCTGTCGCCAGCCCCCCCCCCCCTTCCAAACCACCGTTTGTGGTCCTGCTGTGCAGAATCTCGACCTCCGGGCCAGGATCATGATCCACGAGGGACTCCTGAGTTGGCGCATCAGCAAGGACAAGACGCTGGGTAGGTGGCTGGTGCCCTCTGCCCACCCACCCCCATCCGCATTGGCCGTGCTACTGAAAAGAATCCAAATGGGGAGCAGAAGGTGGTCTCCAGGACCCAGTTTGGCCTAGTGGTTAGGGAGCCGGACTCTTACCTGGGAATACCGGGTTTGATTCCGCACTCCTCCACAAGGCCAGTGGGTGACCTTGGGCGAGCCACAGCTCTCTTCTGAGCTCTTACTGCCTCACCTACATCACAGGGTGTTCTGTGGTGGGGAGAAGAACAGGAGGTTTGTCAGCCACTTTGAGTCCCTTAGAGGGGAGAGAAAAGTGTGGTAGAAAAGCCAACTGTCCTCCTCCTCCACAAAGCCAGTGGGTGACCTTGGGCTAATCACAGCTCTCTTATGAGCTCTCCCAGCCCCACCCACCTCACAGGGTGTTCTGTTGTGGGGAGAAGAGTCCTCTTTGAGTCCCCTTAAATGAGTAAGAAAAATGGGTCAGAAAAGCCAATGCTGCTGCTTCTTTCTCCCTGTGGGCTTGGGGGGAAGTTTGTATAAAACCGGGGGAGGGGTACCAGTGTTTCCTCCCCCCCCCCCCGGGTTAAGGTATCCTGCCAGGTGCCTTCGAGGCAGCCGGCTCAGGAGTAGCGGCTCCCGCCCCCTCCAGCCTGGTCCTCTCCCTCTCCCCCCCGCTCAGATGTCCACGTCCTGCTCCTGGAGGACCTTCTGGTCCTTCTTCAGCGGCAGGATGAGAAGCTGGTGCTCAAGTGTCACAGCAAGATGGCGCTGGGATCCTCCGACACCAAGCAGACCTTCAGCCCGGTCATCAAGCTGAATGCCGTGCTCATCCGCTCCGTGGCCACAGGTGAGAGCGGGCGGGGGGGGGGGGGGCTGCTGAGCAGGTGGGCCGGGCCACCAGAGGAGTTCCACCTGTGTCGGTGGCTTTAGCCAAGAGGGAGTGATGCATCTTGGGAAGTTGTTCCCATCTGGAGGAGCAGCACCCTGAGAGTCCACGTGAGGCACGTGGAAGGAGAGGAGCACTTGGAAGGCAGGCCCAGGACCCACTGGGGGTGGGACAGAGGTGGCTGTAGTTAGGAAGGGAATAGAGAATGAGTCAGCAGGTGTCGTTTGCCTCTTTATAGCGCTAGGTTAGGCCACATTTGGAGTGCTGTGTACAACTCTGGTCACCTCACCTCAAAAAGGATATCATGGAGCTGGAAAAGGTGCAGAAAAGGGCAACCAGAATGATTAAGGGTCTGGAACAAAATTCCTTACGAAATAGGCTGCACCGTTTAAGAGGGGACCTGATTGAAGGATATAAAATCATGCATTGGAGAAAGGGTGGAGAGAGAAAAATTCTCTCTGTCCCACAATACTAGAACCAGGTGGCACCTATGAAGCTGACGGGCAGGAGAGTCAGATCAGACAAGGGGAAGGATTTCTCCACCCAGAGGGTCATCGGTCTATGGCATTGGCTGCCAGAAGAGGTGTTGACAGCAACCTGGATGGCTTTAAGGAAGGGTTGGGCAAATTCATGGAGGACAGGTGTATCCACGCCTACTAGAACAGATGCTTAAGAACATCTTCCAGGCTGGGGGGACAAGCAGGAGGCCTCTAAGAGCAGCAGGTTTGCCGTTGTCTGTGCTTGAGGCGCCCATGGGCAGTTGGTGGGCCACTGTGTGATTCAGGATGCTGGACTGGATGGGCTGTGGCCTGATCCGGCAAGGCTCCTCTTATGCCTCTGTGGGGATTCTGAGGTCGAGTCCCAAGCGGCTTCCTTAATCTTTTGCGGTGCGTTTAGCCCACTACCCTGAGCGGTGTCCTCGCTCTGCCAGCGGGTGGGCCTAACTCTGCAGGTGAAGAGACTTCCTGCAGAAAGTCTGGGCGGCTTTACTCGGCGCGTGGGAAGCCGTGGCGGAAGCAGACACCCTCCTTCCTGTCTGGGTTTCCTGTGTAGATAAACGAGCCCTCTTCATCATTTGCACCTCCGAACTGGGTCCCCAGATTTACGAGTTGGTGGCGTCAACATCTTCCGAGAAGAACACGTGAGCTTCCGAGTGCCGTCGTTCCCTTGGGTGGGCCGCATGGAAGGCGGGCCAGGAAATGGTGGGGGGCATCTCGGGATTGTATCCCATGGGGATATCTGCCCACTGAGTAGGCTGGGTTCAGGGTAGATGGCATCTGAGGAGGTTTGGTCTCCTCCTCCTCTTCCTCCTCCTCTGGTCTCCTGCTTTCAAGGATCCCGGAGAGCAGCAAAGCCATGTGGGAAAGGGACACGTCTGTATCTTGCATATCCGGCAGGTGGATGGCGCTCTTGGAAGATGCGGTGAAGAGGGCCACCCGGAATGCTGTGTTCCCCACCAAGGCCCATTCCCAGGAGCCGCGGGCACGCAGGGCAGCTTGTTCCAGGTGAGGAGCCCCCCCCCCCCGCCCCCCGTGCTGTTGGTGAGGGCTGAAGGGCACACGAGTCTTGGTGCCCCGCGGAGAACAGCAGCGGTCTGGGTGGGCACGTTCTCCCTCGGCCCACTGCAGGCCCATGCTGTGGGGTTCAGTCACCCATTCTGGCTGGTCTCTAGCGCCGGTCAGTTCCTTCCGGCTGTGAGTCATAGAAGGGCCAGTTTCCACCTCCTTCCCTCCCTCCTGCTCTCAGACCTTCTCTGTCCTTCCTTCTTAGTCTGGTGCTCCAAGAAGCAGACGGTTCTCCAGGCCTCTCACAAGGGGACTCAGTTGGCCACCAGGACATGGAGGAGGAGGAGGAGGAGGAGGGGGCTTCGGGTGAGTAGAGGCTGCTGAGGGTTTTCTGTGGCCCAGAGGAGGAGAATGGTGGGGGGGGGCTTCTCTCAGGGCTCCCGGGCCTCCTCTCGGACCCCCCTGTGAAGTCTACGGCTCCTGTGTGGGCGTAGTGGTGGAGATCTTGCTCTTCCTCTCCCCCCCAGACAATACGCCGACGGAGGTCCTGCCGGAGGAGAGGTGCCTGGTGCCACCGGAAGAGCTGGAGGCGGGAGGCAGCGAGTGGGAGGAAGAGGAGAGGGCTGGGTCTCCGTCGTCCTCCCCTGGGAGAGAGGTGCCTGAGGGTGAGGGAGCCCGGGAGCCCACAGACAACTCGCAGCCCCTTCCGGAGCCGGTCTTCTTGGAGAACCTGGCTGAGTCAGCCCTGAAGGACGGTAAGAGTGGCCGCTCAGTGCCCCCGGTCGGAGCAGGCGGCTTCCTCGGACAGACCTGCCCCTGCGCCCTGCACCCAGGTGCTGTAGGGAGGAGAGCGCTCCCAGGCTCCCTTGCAGGGCGGCGCTTCAAGAGGCACTCGGAGCCCCTCGCCCTTTCCCCTTCCCCACACATGCGTCGGGGAAGAGAAATGAGCCCCGAGTGCGTGGAGGCACCATGGCTGCCCAGTCTGACGCGCTCGTCTTTCTTGCTTCCTGGCCTCCTGCAGTTGAAACCCTGAAAGGACTCCTGCGCAGCTTCCTGCCCTGCTGGGAACCCCAAGAAGATGCCACCCCCACCCCGTCTGTGGCTGGCACCGACCGGCGCTGGGTCTTGGTACAGGCTGCCCAGGATCCAGGGAGCCCGGAGGTGCCCATGGAGAGCCGAGGCCCCTCAGAGCCCCCCGGGCGTCCGCTGGCTGATACGGGGGGCGACAGTCTGACGGGGCCTGAGGCGAGCGGCTCCCCGGCCGCAGAACGGGCGCTGCGGGGCGAGAGTGAGATTCCCGGACGGCCGTTTGGGGGGCTGCCGGAGGCCGGAGAGCAGGCCACTGGCTACAAAGTGGTGCGGAAGGGTACGTTTACCGTCTCGAGGCGCAGGGTCTCTTGAAACGGGGCGCGAGTGGGCCAAGTGTGGCTCCTCTCCCGGTCTCCGGACTGGGCTGGACGCAAGGGAGTCCCTTCAGGTAGAGCTCCCGAGGTACACGCGCCCCGGTGCTTCACAGCAGTGGTTCTCAGCCTTCCCAATGCAGAGACTCTTTAATACAGACCCTTGTGTTGTGGTGACCCCAACCCCAAAATTATTTTCGGTGCTACTTCATAACGACCCCCGTGAAAGGGCAGGTGACCCCCAAAGGGTTGAGAACCACTGCTCTACAGCAATGCGAGTCTAACCTTTTCATGGCTGCGGACTTGGCACCTCGCTTGAACTAGGCCACCGGGAGGGACGGGTGGGGGTGAGGATGTGGGCCGGCCGGCCCACTGGCCGCCTTCTGGCTTGGCTTCGGCCCTCCCGCTGTCTGGTCATCTGCCTTTGCCTGCTCAGCTCCGCTTCCTGTCCCTCCGCACTGCTCGACCCCCCCCCCCGCTGTGTTCCCCGTGGGTGTTGATTTTGCAGCTCTTGTGATTTTGGGGTTCTGATCAGCCTTGTTTCTCTCTCCTCCTGGCCTTGCCACCTGCACTTTCTTCCTCTTTTTCTCTTTCTCTCCCTCCCTCTCTCTTTCCTGGTGTTCCTTGCACAGCGGAGGTGGAGGGGACCCACCAGGCCCCACCCTTGCCGGAGGGCAGCCAGGCAGGACGTGGTGAGGAGGCAGATGCAGATGGTAAAGACCCAGAGGACCCGCAGCCCCTATTCCCTGCTCCCCCTCCCATGGGGAAGCCACTGGGCTGCTATGAAGGGGCGGGGGCAGGGGGCTTAGAGGACAGTGTGGGCTCCACCTGTTGGCCTGTGTTCCACTTGCTTCCTGGATGGGGTCAGAGTCAGTCTTGATGGGTCTGTGGCTGCCTGCAGGGACTCCCCAAGGCGGGGGCGGGGGTGGTGGTGGTAGATCAGCAGGGATGGGCCCCAAATCCCCCTTCTCCAACCCCACCCCACCCTCCTTTTCATTTCTGTGCCTTTCTTTGACTTCCTCCAGGCAGGGGCCCTGCTGGGGCCCTTAAGCTACAGCCCTCAGAGCCCTGGGCCCTAATTTCTGCCCCCATGCCCACCCCCTGCCCAGCAAGCAAGATGGCCTGTGTCCACAGGGTGGGGAAATCCCTTCTGGAGTTGCCCCCTTCCCCCCTGCCTGCCTGTGCCTGATTTTGAGGTGCTTCTGTTCTTCAGCCAAGGCCGGTTTGTTTGGTGGGAGGAAAAGCAGATGGCAAGATGGAGGCAAAGGGAGGTTTGAGGGGCAGGGAAAAAATGGGCGTCCTTGAGAAAGGAAGAGAAAGGACGCCCGTCTGCATCACGAAACGTACACAGGGGAGGGATTCCTTTCCCCCTGCTGGGGTGCTGCCCACCATAGGAACCTCAGAGGAGCCCTGCTGGATGAGGCCACAGCCCATCTAGTCCATAGGAACCTAGGAGGAGCCCTGCTGGATCAGGCCACAGCCCATCCAGTCCATAAGAACCTAAGGGGAACCCTGCTGGATCAGGCCCAGCCCATCTGGTCCTTCATTCTGTCCCACGCAGTGGCCCACTAACTGCTTCTGGGCACCTCAGGCAGAGACAAGGGCAAGCCTTCTGCTCTCGAATCCTAGCAAATGGCCTTGGAAGCCTCCTGATCCTCCCTCCAGCTTGAAAGATGTATTTAGGTGTCCATTCTAGTAGCCATTGATCCATCTGTCATTCACCCAGCCTTAAAGCCATCCAGGCTGGTTGCTGTCACCGCCTCTCCTGGCAGCCAATTCCATAGACCGATGACCCTCTGGGTGAGGAAATCCTTCCCCTTCTCTGATCTGACTCTCCTGCCCATCAGGTTCATAGACGCCCCTGAGATCCCTTTCCTGGTGTGTGGCAGGAATCTCAGCCCCCCTCGGTTTATAGACACCCCCTCTGGGTGCAGCCTTGCTGAAGGCAAATGCCGAGCTGTTTGCCGGGTGGATAAAGTGTTCAAGGAGTTTCCCCAGCAGCCTCTTTGCTTCTTGCAGGGCTGGAATGAAGCAATGCAGAGCCTTTCCTCTCCGTGGGAGGGTCTGGCTCAAGGGCTGGGGGGGACTCGCTCTGGTCTCCCAGGTACCTTTTCCTCTCCGACAATCCCCCGTCTGGGCCTTCCTCTTGCAGGCAATTACTTCTATGTGAGCCTGCCGGTGGATTTGGGGGAGTCCCACACGGAAGATGGAGGTTCCAGCCCTACGGAGGCCCCGCAGCCTCCCGCCCCTTCTGCAGGGGGGTCGCTGCAAGCTTTGCCAGGTGGTCAGCGGGCCGAAGACAGTCCGGCCCAACCCTGCGCCCCCCTTGAAGGGCCGCTGCCACGCCCGGCCACGCACCTGGAGCTCTCTCCTTCTGGCCAGATGACACGGGATGCGGATGCCATCTTCAGGACGATAGAGCAGCTGACGGCGAAGGTGACCAGGCTCAAGGTAAGCGCGTGTGGCCTTGGTGGAAGGACCGGTCCAAGACATTTGGGGGTGGCAGCGCCATGGCTAGGGATGGGCGCAAATGGCTTTTTCGGCAGTCGGTTCTACGTGTTAGGAAATGGATATTCACTTGAATAGATCCCCTTGGAATGTGGTGGATTCTGTTCAGTATGAGTGTATTTGTGTGCAAAAGTCGGAGTTTGTCCAAATTTCTCTGAATAACTAATGTTGCGGAGATTCGTGCACGTTCCTATCCGTGGCCTCTCCAGACCCTTGCGGACATTTTTCTCAAGAACCCCCCCTCCCCCCCAATAACCCCCCCTTGTCTCTTCTCCTTGTAGGATGTGGAACAGGCCCATCAGCTGCTGCTGCGGTCACTGAGCAAAGCGGGTCCTGCCATTTCGGGCAGCGTCCCTCCGGAGCCGAGGGGGGCGCCACCCCTGGACTGCAGCGCCACCCTGGTGCCTTCACCTGTCCGGCTGGGCCCAGCAGCAGCACCAGCTCAGGGAGGTAAGGAGGGCCCGGAAAACTCCCTGAGCTGCCGCTGTGGCTTCTTCCTTCGGACAAAGGTGTTGCGTCCATGGACAGCTTTCGGCTGCCACACCTCTCCTGCCTCTCTGCCCAATTTGGCCTAGTGGTTAGGGAGCCAGACTCTTATCTGGGAATACCAGGTTTGATTCTTCCCTCCACGAAGCCAGCTGGGTAACCTTGGGCTAGTCACAGTTCTCTTCTCTGAGCTCTCACAGTCCCACCCACCTCACAGGGTGTTCTGTTGTGGGGAGAAGAACAGAAGGTTTGCCAGCTGCTTTGTGTCACCTTAAATGGCTGAGAAAAGCAGGATAGAAAAGCCAACTTTTCTTCCTCTTCTAGGGTCGGTGCCCCCACCCGAGGACGCCCCCCAGGACATGACTCTCTAGGGAAAGGACCTCTGCAGCAGCAGGCCAGGCGGCGCGCTCACTCATTCGCCCACTCGCCGGGCAGAGGGCGGCTCCTTCTACCTGCTCCCAGCCAGCCTGGAGCGCCTCCGGTGCGGAAGAGAAGTGAGACAGGAGCGGACCCAGGTCTGCCAGTAGCCAAGAGGCGGCAGGACGGGGGGAGGGAGGCGCCTCTGACGTTTTGTTCCACCCACACACCCCAAGGGAGTATATGGGGGGTTAATTTAAATTGTTCTCTCAGTCGGTTTTGGAGGTCTTCCCGTGGGGGGCGGGGGGGGGGGCGGCTTCCGGAGAGGACGGCCGAGTCCCCCAGGGACATCTTGGGGGAGCTTTTGCTTGCCTCTCTGATGGGCCTGCTTTTCCACTGTACATGAAAGCTGGAATATATTCTGTATAATTGCACTTTTATTTTTTGGTTTGTTGGTTTGTTTTTCTCCCACTGTTGTGGAAATTCCCACTCGGGAGAGCCCCCCCCCCCCGGCTGCTTCCAACCATATTTGCTATAAATATGTATGTATATGCATTGAGTTATTGTAAATATAAGACGGTTCCGTGTTGTTTTTTTATATCGCCTCCGTGCTCTGCCTGATGACGAGAAAATCAAAAAAGGACGTGGCTGCAGTTGGCCTGGCCAAATTTGTGAGTGGGGGGGCAGGTCTTCAGCAGTGGCCGTGGCTCCTTGGCGGTCCCCTGCCCAAAGAATGGGGGGGGGCACTCCTCAGATCCAGCCTTTGCCGCAGCCGCCAGAGGCACTGGCTGCAGCGCTCCCCACTTGCTGGTCTCAGGCCTGAAGGCCCCCTGCCTGTGCAGTGCCACGGCCTTCCACTGCTGCTGCTTCCACGGGAGAAGGGCACTGCTCGACCGAGGGACCCCCCTCCCTCCCCCTGAGGTGCTAGGACAGCCGCCTCTACCAGGGCCCCCCCCCAGCTGCAAGGGCAGCCGGGGCAAGGAGGCGCTCAAAGCCGGAGGCCGTGTGGCACGATGCTTAGCATGGCTACACCCTTGTGGATGGCCTCGTAACTCAGGCGGTGGGTTGCCCTCGCCCACCCGCCCAGAATGCCCATGTTGCACCAGGCTGTCACTGTATATAAGATGATCTATAGATACAGTATATGAGAGAAAGATGCCACACAGCTGTTCAGTCTGTTCAAAGCCAAGTTTATTTTCTTCCTTTCCAAGTTTTTTTTAAAAAGAAAAGATAAAAAAGTTAAAATATTCTTCAATGTCTTGTCTGTCGTGTGTGGCTTTTGTAGTCTTGAATTCCTGTCTGCCTCCCAGCAGTTTGCAGCAAGGTGGGTGGGGACCAAAGGATTCCTTGCACGCGCGCACGCCACACCCATGAGATTGTTCTGGGAGGAGCCTCCCTACATCAACCCCCCTTTGCCGAGAAGAAAGGGGCACGTTCTGGGGTGGGGCAGCCTTCAGCGCCAGATATCCTACCTTGTGGAGAAGGTGCGTGCGCCCCTCCCCGGGCATATGGCTGCTTAACCCTGCAAAAGCCCCACGACTCTGACCTCCAGCCTCTGCCTTCCACCTGTACGGCTTACAGATCTATTGCCCTTTGGACCAGGAATCGGAGAGCGCGGCGGGGCCTTCCCGCCAGTGGCCCCAGTGACAGAGAGAGAGAGAGGCCCCAAGCGCTCAGTGCCAAGGAAACAGGATTTCCTGGGGATGCCTTGGGGAGGGAGCAGAGAAGCGGGGCTTGCTTCTGGCCCTCCCCCAGGTCAAAGCGCCTCTCAGGCAGGGGATAAAGGTGGGTCTGGAAGCACCTTTGCCTTTGTCTTCATAGGAATCGATGTCAGGAGAAAGGACTTCTGTTGCGGCACCAGGATTTATTTCTGCGGCCCCAGAACAGCGGTGGTCAGCGGTGTATGTGTGGCTAGATGTCCTAGGCCGTGCCCGCTTGCTCCTCCTCCCCCGCCTTGGCCACTGCCCCTGCCTTAGGGAGGGGGTCCCTGGTCACCATCAACTCCTGGATCCGTGCAAAGACTTTGCTGTCCGCAGGGAAGTTGTTCTTCTGCAAAAGGTGGAAATTGCAGGTGAGGGAGAAGAAACGGGAGCCGCTCCGGTTCCCACTTGGGGACGGAATTCTGCTCCTGCCCCAGGTGTTTGTGAGTGTGTGTGGGGGGGGTGGTAAAGGGGAGATCACCCCTCCCCCCCAACCATCACTTACCGCCAGGCACAAGCGCAGGAGCCCCGTCGGCCCTTTGCCCCCAGGAAAGCTCCGGGTGAGCTGGTGCTCCACCGTTGCCAGGAAGGCCTTCAGGCCGGTTTCCGTGATCTGGTTACCTGGGAAGGTGCGGAGCGGGCGGCAGCTCAGCAGGATGCCCCCCCCGCCCCCCGTAGTGCAGCCACAAAATGCCCCCTCCCACAAGTCCCCTCTGCTCCCAAACATACGGATGAGGTTCAGGTAGATGAGGACGCGGTTGCCTGGGAGGAAAACCTTCCCGTCTCTGTGCTCGGCTGCCTCCAACAGGGGGTTCACCATTTCCGTTGGCTCTGGCACCTGTGGATGGAACGGGGGGGGGGCATCATGGGCTCTCAAGGTGGGTGCGAAGCCTGCTAGGAGGCAAATGGGCCTTTCTCGCCCCACCTATACAGAGCTTTGCTTTTCTGGGAAGTCCAGCAATGAAAGGGCACAACACGGTGCCCCAAAGTCCCACCTGGCCCAGGGCAAGAGGAGGCGCAGGGAGCCTTGTGGGGTCCTACAGGGCAGGTGGCAGCACCGGTCCAGTAGCCCCGGCTTGGTTTGCTTACATTTTAAAGGGGAGAAGAGTTGGCTTCTCTACCCATTTAAGGGGACTCAGAGCGGCTGACACACCTTCTGTTCTTCTCCCCACAACAGACATCCTGTGAGGTAGGTGGGACTGTGGGAGCTCAGAAGAGAGCTGTGACTAGCCCAAGGTCACCCAGCTGGCTTCGTGGAGAAGTGCAGAATCAAACCCGGTATTCCTAGATAAGAGTCCGGCTCCCTAACCACTAGGCTAAACTGGCCCATGGGAGGGGCGGACAAGGAGGGGGATGCTTTGGGCTGCTGGAAGCCCAATGTTTGACCCATTGGGGACGAGGGGGGGCCATGACACAGCTGGCACATCTCTCTTGGCCTGCTGTGTGACCGCAAATGGAGCGGGTGCCGAACCAGGGCCAGAAAGGGGGGAGCGAGGTCCTCACCTCCACTTCTACGACTTGCGCCCGTTTATCCTTGGTGCCGGACTTGGCGCCCTTGCCGCGCGCTTGTTTCTGCTCAGGGGCCGGAGCGGCTGCAGGAGAGAAAGCGGCTGATGGGTGATTGCCCCCCGCCCCCGGACGGCTGCAAGGAGAGGAGGACGCTGGTGGGTCAGACTCACCGGCCCCTTTCTTGGCCTGTTTTGCGTCCTCCTTCTTGGCCGGAGCAGCCGCCGCAGCAGGCGCAACCGTCCCTCCGCCGGCCTGACCCTTCTCGTCCTTTTTAGCAGGCTCCTGGGGAACAGGCAGGTGTCTGTCCGTCTGGGGCCCCAGCAAGCCCCACAAAGCTGCAGCCACCCTCCCCTGGCATCAGCGAGAGGCCAAAGGACAGGTAGGCGTGTCCCAGCTCCAAGGACGAGTCCTTCCCCCCCCCCCGTTCTCTGCTCCCGGGACCTTCAGGGCAGGGGGTCCCGTGCCGCAGAGCCTCACCTTCTTGGCAGCTTTGGAAGCTTTCACAGGCTTGCCGGCCTGTAGCTTGTCGAGAGTCATGCTGCTTCCGTGGCTCGTGGGCCGTTCGCCTTTGGGTTCCGGGTGCCTCAGTGGCTGGAGAGAAGGTAAAGGCTGGGGAGGGAGGTGTTCTGGGGCTTGGTGCTTTGGGTCACAGCAAGGGAGGAGCTGGCCTGGCTCACCCAGCGTCCGGTCCTGCAGCACAGGTGCACCCCCACCCCACCCCAGCTTCCCCTGCGGAGCTGAGCTGAGTGGGGGAACTGCTTCCCGGAGGCAGGATCCCCTCCGGCCTATGGCTGTCTACCCTTCCTCCCCCTACCTGTCAATGTCCCAGTGTGACGCAGCTGCCTTCTCACGGGATCCACCTGCTCAGGGTTACCTGTCACACAGGTGAGCCCTGGTGGGAAAGCAACTTGGGAAAATGGAAGCCAGCACCGCCCGTGGCAGGCTTGGCCTCCTATCTGGTGCAGCTTCAGGCTTGGAGCACGCCCCCCTGACCTCCCCCCCCCCCCAGCCCTCTGCCTGTGCCCTGTGCTCTGTCCTCACCAAGCGACATCGTTCCTGGCTCTCCTTGTCCAGCAGGAGGCGCCGCCTCTCCACCACCTCAGTGTGCGTGAGGGCAAAAGGGCCGAGGACCTGCGAAGGCGGAAAAGGCAGGTCTCTCTCTGCTGTGGCCCCTGGGCAGCCCACCTGCCCTGCCAGCGGGATGCAGTCAAACTAACCTCCGCGAGCTTGAGGGCCCCTTCGTCCCCGATCTGGTTATGGGCCAGGGAGACGGAGAGCAAGGAGCGGTTGAGGCGCAGGCCCTGTTGGGGGGAAGACAGGCAGGCTGGAGCTACAAGCGGCCTGGGGAACCGTCTTCAGGCCCAGGAGCTGACCCCCCCACCAGCCAAAGGCCCAGAAGGACCTGCTTAGGGGTTCCCCAGACCCCAGGGTCTCGCCTGGCTCCTCTGCGGCAGCCTTGTTGCCCAGACTGTCCTCTGCCCGAGGCCCAGAGCCACCCTCGCTCTGTGGCTCACATTGGCAATGTGCCCGGCGCCCACGTCTGTGATGTGGTTGTAGCTGAGGTTGATGGAAACGATGTTCTTGTTGGAGCCCTTGAGGGTGGACAGCGCCTGCCCGATCAGGAGAGCCGCCTCGTCGTCAATGTTGTTGTTCCGCAAGGACAGGTGAGCCAAGCTGGGCAGGGAGGAGAGACGGCACAGAGCCCGTTTGGCCTAGGGGTTAGGAAGCCAGACTCCTATCTGGGAATACTGGGTTTGATTCTGCCCTCCTCCACGAAGGTAGCTGGGTGACCTTGGGCTAGTCACAATCCTCGCAGGGTGTTCGCGGTAGGGAGAAAAACAGAGGATTTGTCAGCAGCTTTGAGTCCCCTTAAGGGTGAGAACAGAATGTTTGTCAGCCGCTTTGAGACCCCTTAAATGGGGGAGATAGAAAAGTCGACTCTTCTTCATAAGGGCCAGTCGGCTGGCATCCTACCTCACGGCAACGTTCTGGTCATCACAGCAGCCACGCAAACAACACCCTGAGGGCAGGCAAGACGGTGGCGCTTTGTGCCACCAGGCCTCAGCAGCCTCGCCTCCTGGCACCCAGAGGCTCCACTGGCTGTCCTTGGGGCAGAAGGGGCAGCGGCAGGCGAGAGGCACTCGGACCCAGGCTCACCCCCCGCCCACCGGCCGCATTCCCCCTCCCCTGACTCACGGCGTGTCCTCTGAAATCAGCTTGTAGAACGATCGCTCAGGCAGCGGGTTTCCTTCCAACACGAACACCCTGAGCGGAGGGGGAAACGGCAGGGGAGGGTGGGTGAGCCCCCTGCCCCCATTCTCACCTGGGCTCCCTCCAAGCTTGCCATGCCCTTGGGGGGCTGCCCAGAGAGAGCTCAGGCCACTGATTCCGGGGCTGGGAAATGGGGTGCACCGATGTGCATGCCCAACATGGAGGGCCTGCTGTGGGCTGGCTCCGTGCCCGCTGGCCACCTTTGCCCACCCCGGTCCAGAAGGATTTTTGGGAAAGGCAGACCTAGTGCAGGTGGAACCAACAGGTGAAGGAGCCCACAGGTCTGTGGTTTGGCAGAGAGCCCTGTGACTTCCCTGGCTCTTGTGAGGTGAGGGCAGCCCTTGGGGGGGGGGTCAAAAGCAAGCTCCCCCCATACATGTGGTCTCCACCCCCACCCCAGTCACAGCAGCCTTGCTCCTGGATGCTTTGAGGGTGCCCTGGCCGATCCCGACTTACCTGAGGGTGAGACAGGTTGGCAGAATGGTGAGGAGCAGCAGGAAGGTGATGTCGGTCAAGCCAACCTTCCAAAGGCTGCAAGGGAGCGGGGGGGGGGGGTCAATGGGGGGGCAAAGCTGCCCAGAGCCACCAGGGCTCCCTCCCTGCTGCCCAGCACCCAGTCCTAGGCCCTGGTGGTACAAGGGGAGACCAGAGCAAACCTGTCACCTGGCGTGAGCGGTGGGGACGCAGGAATCCAGAGGCATTGGATGAGCACCACAGAACCACCACCACCCCCGGCGGGCAGGTGAGCCGGGCAGCAGGTGCTCATGGGCTAGAAGGACTTCCAGTTCCGCCGCCCTTCTGCCCCCAGACGCGGGCAGCCCTAACCCTGCTCCCCGGCTCTCAGGGTTTAGGGGCACCTTGGCTCCCCCCCCCAGATGGCCTTACTGAATTGCCTGGAGGTGGGTGAGGGCGGGCAGGCATTTGGCGAAAATGTTCAGCATCTTCTCCTCGATCTTCCAACCTGTATGGTAGAGGAAGAGCAGGTGGGAGGCTGCCCTCCGGGGCCAGGGCTCCAAGGGGGGGGGCGCTCGGGCGGGGGGGGCTCACTGCGAATGAAGATCTCTTTGGTGGTCTTGGGGTCTTCGTGCTCCAGCTCCACCTGGATGGCAGGGCGGAAGTAGGCGTACTTCACCTGGATTTGCACCAGCGTCTCCCTCTCGGCCGCCGCGAGCTCCGGGTCCTCTGGGGGGAGGGGGAGGCGGTGTCATCGTTACCGGTGGGTGGGTGGGGGCTCCCCTTGCGTTCTCGGCGGGCGCCCGAAGGGAGGAGGCCCCGCAGCGGGAGGGCCTCCTTGCCCCCCCGCCACTCACCTGCCGCGGGGCCCGCGTGGGGGTGCACGCGGATCACCACCTTGGGGATCTCCTGGAATCCGGCGCGCGTGCAGAGCTCGAGGAAGTCCTGCTCGAGGATGCCCGTGCACTGGTACTCCTCTGCGGAGGGAGAAGGCAGGCGGGTGCGTGGGTGGCAGGGGCGGCGGGGGGGGCGAGACCAGCGTGGACGGCCCACGGGACTGCGGGTGGGGCGGGGGCCGCGGGGGCCCGGCTACCTTCGCCGTGCTCGGCTCTCCTGGCGGCGTTCTTCGCCTCCTCCTCCAAGGCGGCGCTCTTGTCCTTGGCGCCCCGTTCCCCCTTCTTCCCCATGGCGCCGCTGCCGAGGAGGCCCTGCAAGGGACGGGAAAGGGGCCGCGATCGGGCTCCTCAGCGGGGCGCCCAGACGGGGAGGGGGCCTGGCGCCGGCTCGGCCCGCGTGACGCAGAGCTGCCCCCCTCCCGCGCCCGAAGGGGCCCCACACGTCCCCGCTCTCGGGCAGTCTCCGTTGCCGGGGCAACCGAGACTCTCTCGGCGGGGGCGGAGGAGGAGCCGCGTGGCCCGGCCGGCCGCCAGAGGGCGCCGCGGGCCTTGGAAGGCGGGCGCTGCCGGACTAGGATCCTCCTCCGTCCTGGGCGGAGCATCGGGAGCCACCTGTGCAGGTGCAAGCGCGGCTACAGGGCGGGCGAGGGGGAGGAGCGGAAATCCTCCTCCTCCTGCCCCCCCCCGCTCGCTCTTTCCTCGTCCGCGCGTCGCCTGTAGGCAGCAGCGGCCCCCTCCGTCCAGGATTCAGCAGCTCCCGTGATCCTCGGCGGCGGGGTGCAGCCGCGGGGCTTCATGGGAGTTGTAGTCCGAGGGGTTCCGGCGGGCGGAGCACCGCAGTCACCGACCTCCCTCCTCCTCCTCCTCCTCTTCCTCCGTCGGGGCCGAAATGGCGTCGGGCGGCGGCGCGCAGGACGCGGAGCTGGAGCAGCTGCTGGACAGTAAGCGGCGGCGGTGGGGCGGTCGGGGCGCGCGCCTTCCCCGTTCCCACGAGCGGGCCGGACGCGTGTCGTTGGAGGCGCGCAGGTGGGGGGCGTGAGCGCTCCTGTCGGCGGCTGGGGAGACCTCTCCTCGTCCCCCCCCCCCGGTGCCCCGTCGCCGCCGCTGCCCGTTCCCACGCGCGGCCCTTCCCGTGTCTCTCGGCGGGGCCCCGAGGAGGAGCTGCAGGGCCGCCTCCGTCCGGGCTGCGGTCAAGCGGTCAAGGCCCCGCGGGGGTGCCCCTGCCGGCCGAGAGGGGTTCGACCCTAGGGGCTGCGGCCGGCGGGGCTCCGAGGGGCGAAGCAGCCGCCGCAGCCGGGGGTGGCGCCCGCAGGGCGGACAGGGCACCTCTTGCCCCCCGGTGTCCGCGTGTGGACAGCAGCCCCTTGCGCCCTCCCGCGGGGTCAGCGCGGCGAAACCGCCTTCGAGCCGCTTTGCCCGTCCGTCCCTCCGGGTGGGGGGCAGGGGCACCGGGGAGCGTCTCCCTCCGTCCTTCCGTCCCCCCGGTGGGGCGGGCGCTGCCCACAGACTCCCTTCGGCTCGGCGGAGGCTGCCTTGCCCTGCCTTCCCCGCGGCCACCAGAGGCGTCCAGGGCCCCGACGGCGACGCGCCCTGTGCGCCCTGGTGCTGCGGGACCTGCGCCGCCCACCGACTCCCCCTCGCCCCCCGCAGGTGCCCTCGATGACTTTGACAGGACGAAACCGGCGCTGACACCCGCGCCGCCCGCCGCCTCCGGTGGGGACAGCAGCAGCGGCAGTGGCTCCCAGAAATCTCCAGGAGATGCAGCCAAGGTCTGGGGGCGGGGGGCTGCCAGGGCTCCCGGGGGCTGGGCTGGAAGCCCCCCAGGGCGAGGATGAGACCCCTGCCCTGCCATCAAACTCGGCCTGGCCCTTTGCGTCCCTGGCAGGGCCGGTGAAACCGTGTGCTGAACGTCCCGAAGGGGGTGTGTGACAAAAAGAGAAAACCTGCAGCTCCCCCGGGCTCCCCCTAGTGTTGCCTCGTCCGGTACTGGGGAACTGGACCTTCCCTGGGCCCAGGGAAGGCACCGGATGCCCTGAGCCCGGAGCACCGGCCCTTGGCTAACGGGGACACGGCTCGCCTTCCCGGAGGTCTCGTCCACAAGGGCCGTGGGGGCCGTTCTCTGACTGGCGGCCGAACCGCACCCAGTTGACACCCGCCCACCCGGCTTCCTTCCAGGACTCCCTCTTCGCCTCGCAGGAGAAGTTCTTCCAGGAGCTCTTCGATAGCGACTTGGCCTCGCAGGCCACCGCCGAGTTTGAGAAGGCCATGAAAGAGCTGGCTGAGGAAGAGCCGCACCTCGTGGAGCAGTTCCAGAAGCTGTCTGAGGCGGCGGGCAGAGTCGGTGAGGGCAGAAGGGGTGGTGCCGCCGCTGTCCCCTGAGGGGCGCCGCCGCGGTGGGCGATGGGGAGGCCCACAAGTGCTCGGCGCAGGGCCTGCTTGACCTCTGAGCCGTTGGACTGCCGCTCCTCGGCTTGGTTCGGGCACCGGGGCCTCTTGGGCGCACAGACAGGTGGTAGGCGTGGTGGCAGAAGATGCTCCGGAGGAAGGAGCTCCGCTGTGTGGAAACCTTTTAACCGGGGGAACCGGTTTATCTTGTTCCTGCTTAAAATTGTTTTTGGGAGTCATGAAGCCTCTGGGAAAGGAAAAGTTCGCCAGTTAAAGGCCCTGTTTTGCACACAGAGGACCCAGCCCGGCCCCTTTCTCTGGCTAGATGGTGGAGCCCAGCGGACACAGCTGCTCCTTGGGGCAGCTTGTTTAGTCAGCCTCCCCCTTGGGGTCAGGCAGAACCCCCTTCCCCCCAAATAAGAACATACATAAGAGAAGCCTTGCCGGATCAGGCTACAGCCCATCTAGTCCAGCATCCCGTTGCACACGGTGGCCCAAGCAGAGACAAGGGCAAACCTGTTCTTGCTCTTAAATCCCAGCAAGTGGCTTTAGAGGCCTCCTGCTTCCACTGTCCCCCCAGCCTGAAGGATGGACTTAGGCATCCATTCTAGTAGCCATTGATACATCTGTCATCATTTGTCCATAGATTTATAAAGAGGCAAAATGACACTTGCTGACTTATTTCCTATTCCCTTCCTAATTATTCCCAGCATTGAATTTGCTTTTTTCGCTGCTGCCGCGCACTAGGCTGACACCTTCATTGAACTGTCCACCAAAACCCCGAGATCCCTTTCCTGGTGTGTTGCAGAAAGCTCAGACCCCATCAGTTTATAGACATAATTTGGATTTTTGGCCCCGATGTGCATTACTTTGCACTTGTTAAAATTAAAGCGCATTTGCCACTTGGTTGCCCACTCACCCAATACTAAGAGATCTCTCTGGAACTCTTGGCAGACTGGGTCTCCCAGTTTTTCTGGGACCACCTCCAGGTCTTGGCTGTTTCTGCCTCTTGGATGCTTTGGAGAAGGGAAGCAAAACTGAGCTGTTTCTCCTTCCGTTTTGCAGGAAGTGATTCTTCGTCCCAGCAGGAATTCACTTCCTGTTTGAAAGAGACCCTCAGCGGCTTGGCAAGGAACGCCAGCGACCTGCAGGTAAAACTGATGGCAGGTAGCGGATTCGGCCGCTGAGGCCTCCTTTCCCCCACCCCAGGCAGGCGGGCAAGTGCTGAGTTCCTTCCGACTTCCTCATTATACCGGCCTGCCCTTTGAAGTGCCAGCTGTAGCAAGAACCTCTTCCAGATGCTTTCCTCAGGTGCCAAGGAGCAGCAGAGCCACAGCATTGTGGGAAGCCGATTTTAAAAGCTGTAGCCTCTTAATCGGAGGCCCCCGTGGGGGTTTTGTGGCTGAGTTTGGCTACCCAGCAAGGTAGTGAGCGCAAAGGTCCCAGCAGGACCAAAACAAAATGGCGGACAGCAGGGTTTCTTTTCCTATCTTATCTGGTCTCCTAGCCTGCTTGCCAGGCTCTTATCTGTGAATACCAGGTTTGATTCCGCCCTCTTACACAAAGCCAGCTGGATGAATTTGGGCTAGTCACAGCTCTCTTCTGAGTTCTCACAGCCCCACTTACCTCACAGGGCATCTGTTGTGGGAGAAGAACAGAAGATTTGTCAGCCCCCTTGGGTCCCCTTAAATGGGTGAGAAAAGCAGTGTAGAAAAGCCAACTCTTGTTTTCTTTCAAATTGAATGGTAGCTGCGTTGTGGCTGCTGGCACTGCAGCGCCTTCTCCAGATCTTACTGTGCCCATAAGGGACTCACAGAGGCTGGAGCCCCTAGTGACTGGATACCTGAGCAGCAGCTGGGGCTGCCTCCGTGTGGCTCACGCAGAACTGGCAAGCAGCTGTGCCTAGGTATATGGCTAGCGTTGAGAGGGTTGGGCTTGTTTCAGTTGCTCGGGTCAGCCTTGGGCCTGGCTGTCATGGCTGCTGTCCTTCTCTCTTGGCAGAACTCGACTGTGCCTGAGGAAGAGCTTGCCAAGACCATGGAAGGTCTGGGCCTGGATGAGGGGGACGCCGAAGGGTCACTCTTGCCCATCATGCAGACCATCATGCAAAACCTTCTGTCCAAGGACGTGCTCTACCCTTCCCTCAAAGAGATCACAGAAAAGG
Source organism: Aspidoscelis tigris stejnegeri (assembly GCA_023333525.1). Taxonomy (NCBI): domain Eukaryota; kingdom Metazoa; phylum Chordata; class Lepidosauria; order Squamata; family Teiidae; genus Aspidoscelis; species Aspidoscelis tigris. The sequence continues at coordinate 4,851,134 of JALMGA010000027.1, read as the reverse complement.
TAAGCCTGCCAGGTGCCCTGGGTTGATTCTGGGACAAGGCCTACCTGCTCCGCTATTGCAGCTTCTGAGTTTTCTCCCCTTCCCTCCTGCTCTGCCAGTACCCAGAATGGCTGCACAGCCACCGCGACTCTTTGCCCAAGGAGCAGTTTGAGAAGTACCAGGCACAACACAGCATCATGGGTAAAATCTGCCAGCAATTTGAAGCTGAGCAACCCACAGATGGAGACCCGGAGCACAAGGCCCGCTTTGAAATGGTCTTGGACCTGATGCAGCAGGTGGGCTTTCTTTTAAAACGTAAGATGCTCAAAGAGTTTCAGAGAAAGCTCTTTTCTGGATCACGCAACACTAGAACCAGGGGTCATCTACGAAGCTGATGGATAGGAGAGTCAGATCGAACAAGGGGAAGGATTTCTTCACCAAGAGGGTCATCGGTCTTTGGAACCCGCGGCCGGAAGAGGTGATGGCAGCAACCAGCCTGGATGGCTTTAAGGAAGGGTTAGACACATGCATGGATGACAGATGTATCAATGGCTACTAGAATGGACGCCTAAGTACATCTTCCAGGCTGGGGGGACAAGCAGGAGGCCTCTAAGGCCATTTTCTGGGATTTGAGAGCAGGAGAAGATTTGCCCTTGACTCTGCCTGAGATGCCTATGGGTGATTGGTGGGCCTCTGTGTGGGACAGGATGCTGGATTCGGTGGGCTGTGCCCTGATCCAGCATGGCTCTTCCTACGGTCTTAACTACCGCTCTGTGACCAGCATCCTAAGGGTGACAGAAATTTGGTGCCAGTGGCTCTGTACTAAGTCCAACTTGTTGGCAAGGTGTGGAAAAGCAGTGGGAACGTTCAGCTGTTCGGACTACTGGCAGGATAAGGGAACGAAAATCAGTGATAGATCTGTTTGTCAGGGTAATGATTGGCCGATTGTAGAAAGCAGGTGAAGGTTTATCCCGCAACAAATGGTGCCTTGATCCACAGCAGACAGTGCTAATGGCAAACTTAGGAGCAGTTAGAAGGGAACATGCAGGGTTGCTGAATGTAGATTTTGTCACAATGTGGAATAATTTATTGGATCATGCACAGAACGTTAATGTATTTCCTCCTACAATGTGTGGAAAACTGGTCAGAGCAGAAATAGAACAAAACAGACGTGCCAGGAGTCCAGAGCATGGATCTATTATTGATTAGTTACTGACTGATTTTTACAGCCCAGTCCTTAAAGCAGCAGAGTTGGCATTTTTGATTCTGTTAATATATACTGTATGAGTCATTTTTGGTGGCTGCCATATTTGTATAGTTTTTAAATCAATTTGAAAAGAAGAAAATAAGTGGAAAAGGACACGTGAATGGTAGAAATAGCAGTTAATAATCAAGCCATCTCTGAATCTTCCACTGGTTTGGTGGTTCCAGGTTTGGTCCAGTGGTTTAAGGAGCTGGACTCTTATCTGGGAGTACCGGGTTTGTTTCAGCCCTCCCCCAAGAAACCAGCTGGGTGACCTTGGGCTAGTCACAGCTTTCTTTTTGAGCTCTCACAGCCCCATCTACCTCATAGGGTGTCTGTTGTGGGGAGAAGAACAGAAGGTTTGTCAGCCGCTTTGACAAAGTGGGGTAGAAAAGCCAACTCTTCTTCTTCTTCCAGCTCCAGGACCTGGGACACCCTCCCAAGGAACTTGCAGGAGAGTCGGTGAGTGTCTTTCCGCACCTCCGCACTGCAGGATCGATGGGCTGTGTGGGTGATTCAGCCCCAAGAGTTGGAGTGCAATTGGTGCCAAGCTAAAAAACCTGAAATTGCTCTTGTCCATAAATTCCCCCTTCTCCTCCTCTCCTGGCTTTTCCTTCTTTGCTACGGGCATCCTCCCTTCTGCTGTTGGCCTGATGAAACAGGCAAGGGCTGAGTTGGCAGATGAAACACAGATTAACGTGGTTGAGCATCAGCACCCTTGTTTTTTTCTCCTTCCAGCCACCTGGCCTGAACTTTGACCTGGAAGGGCTTAATCTGCCTGACGCTACTGGTGCCGGAGGAGAGCAGTGCCAGATCATGTGATGCCCACCCACCCACCCACCCACCCCCGATTGGGTGACAAATGTTGGGAGGGCAGAGGCTGCTTTTTATTTTACTGTAGTTCTGGTTTTCTTAAATCACCAGGTGCCTCAAAGGGGGAGCAGGCAGGCAGGCTGGTTCACTGATTATAGAAGGGATTTTGAAAAGCAAAATTCAAAAGTGAGCCATTGAGGATCCCAGAAGAATTTGAAAGGTGCCAGCGTGTCACGCTGAAGACCGTGACTTGGAGTCCCGTGATCCCCACCCCTGCCTCCTGGCCGATGAGGAAGGTGCCCTCTTGTTCTCCTCGTCCTTTCTTTCACTGGACTAGTGGGGAGAGTGGATTCCAGGGGGTCCTGGTTGGGATGCAGCGAGCCTTGCCGGGGAGTGGGGGGAGGCTGGCTGTGCCTTTGCATGAGAGGAGGGAGAAGAGAGGACTTGGCCAAAGGCCCCGCTGGCAGCTGCTTGGCTTTGGGTTGAGCATGACTTCTCCTGCGTCTTTTGGGCCCCAAGGGCTCCCGAGTGCTATTCTTGAAGGAGCTGTTGAGGCGCCAAGCGCTCGGTGTTGGATCGAAATCCTCTTCTCTCTTTCGCCTGAGCCCGGGAAGGCTGGAGCCAATGACAAGGCGTCGCCTGTGAACGGAGAAGGGTCCCGTCAGCGGCCTGCCATCCTGAGGCCTGGGCCCACTGAAGCAGCCCCGCTATCCCGCCTTGGGCTGTTCCTGCTCCTTGCGGAAGAGACTCTGTTGCGGGGGCATCGCTCGCCTTCGGCCACGGCTGCTGCTTCCTGTTAATGGCCTTCCGCTTTCTCCTCTCGCCGTGCTCCTTCCTCGGCGTCCGTGTGGCTGAGGCCAGGGGCCTCCAGAAGCAGTCCGGGGGCAGCCGCACAGGCCGGAAAGGGAGCAGGAAGAGCTGCGTCTGTGGAAACGTCTTCCTCCCCTTCCCTTCTGGAGTTGGCAAAACCTCAGTTTAAGAAGACTTAATTATTAAAATAAAGGTGATCCTTTGACGCCTTTCTGTCTTTGCATTTTCTTTGGCCAAAGAGGGAGAAATGGGCTTCCCGGCTTTGGGCAAGCTGATGCTCCCTAGCTGGGGGGCTGGAGTGCAGGTCTGGGGCTGCCAGAGGGCTTTTGGCCTAGGGAAGAGGGGCTGTGGAAGCCAAGTTCAAGGCCAGAAGCAACCATGGCAGTAAAGGGCTAAGGAAAGGTGCTGCTTGGGACGGGGCCTCTGCGCTCTTGCTTGCCTCATGTGGACTAGCCACTTGACCATGGCAGTGGAGGCAGAGGATTATGGGAGTTGGAGCCACCGAAAATGGGATGGGTCACTGTGGAGGGCGGGGCTAGGGGTTAAAAGATGCTGTTTTCTGAAACTTAAAAAAGTGAAATTCTGGGTGTAGTCGCTAAGCACCATGGGAAGTGTAGTGCAAAATGGTTTCCCAAAGCGGGGGAGGGCTCTTCGGCAAGCAGCGGGGAAGTCAGTAGGGCTTCTCTGCGCCCTGACTCTCTATAGTGTTTTCCCTGCGCTTTTCCATAGCAACGGGGCGGAAGCCGGAAGCCCCTTTACGGGCAGCGCCTTGGAGGAGGAAGACGGAAGTGTCGGGAGAACGTCGCGGAAGGGTGCCGTAAAGTGCGGCGGCGGCGGCCGCCTCAGGACGGAGCAGCAGTTGGGCGGCCCAAATGGCGGCAGGGTCATTGCTGACGGGCCGGTCTGGAGGTGGCGGCGGCGGCGGCGAAGGCGAGGCGGGAGGACGCGGCCCGGGAGGCGGACGGCGGCGGCGAAGAAGAGGAGCGGCAGCGGCTGGGCGAGCGGCCTTCCGAGGTAGCGGACGCCGGCGGCGACGGGCTCGGCTAGGCCGCGGCCTTGTGGGAGGGGAGGGGAGGGGAGAGGGAGGGCCCAGCTGGCGACTGCTGCTGCTGCTGCTGCTGGCGGAGACTTCTTCCCCCCCCCCCCTCGGGCTGGCGTTTGCTTGCCCCCACCCCACCCCGCCGCGCGCGCCTCAAGTCGGGCGGCCCAGGGGCCCAGGCAGGCGGGCGGGCAGCCGCGGTCCGTCCTCCCTCCCTCCCTCCCTCCCTCCCTTCTGAAGCAGGAGGGGCCGCCCGCCAGGGGTCCCGAGTCCTCCGGCCCCAGCACAGCGCAGGGGGTGGGATCTGAGCCCGCCAAGCTCCGGTCCTAAAGGGGGCAGCTGCTCCTCCAGATGTTGCCTCTGGGCCGCTGCGGCGCCTTTGCCCCCCACCCTCGGCTGCCCCGCAGGGCGGGCAGGGGTCGCCGCCTCGCGCGCAGTTCCTCCTCTCTGCGGGCGTAAGAAGCCTCCTTTGCCCTCCGCTCGGCGGGTGCGTGGCGCGGTGGCATGGGGGAGGCTGGCACGGGCACCCCGGGGCAAAACAAGGCACAGGTTTTGTGAACTTCTGACTGGCTTTTCGTGCACGTTACGTATGGAAGTGGGAATCGGGCCCCTTCCGTGCTTAGGTGTATGCAAACATCCAGGGAAACTGCACAGGTCAGGAGGCGAGGTGGTTCTGGATCTACACAGGTGGTAGATGCATCTTTGTGCTTTGAATATACTGAGGCAGAAATGCACGTGGTACACGCACGCCTCAGTGCTTCTGTTTATGGGCAAACTGTGTGCTTTGTGCAGAAAACGTTGTTTACTTACGCATTCAGCAATGTTGTACATTCCATGTCTGTTGTCTAACACGTATAGAAATATGGCAGCTGCCGCAGTTTCATAGTCTGACATTGTTCTAAATTTTAAGGTTTTCTCATTTTAATTCTTCCCTTTTTTTAAGAATAAATTGTCCCTCGCCATACATTTCAAGGCCAGGATATGCTTAAAATTCATGCAGTGTTTATTTACAGCCACACGGAGATATATTTCTTCCACAATCCTCACTATCTGCTGTGCTGTGTATTCACTGATAGATTCTTCCTGTCGTGGCCAGTTTGTTTTAGTAACTTATAATTGGTGGATTCTTGTCTGTTTTGTCTTGAATTGGCTTTAATCTGATACGTTGGTTTGGTTGGCTGTGTTTTTGCAGCAGAAGAGTGTGTTGATAGTGAGGACGAGGAGTTTATTTATTATTTATTTATTTATATTTCTATCCTGCCCATACCCGAAGGTCTCTGGGCGGGTTACAACAGGTAAAAATAAATTAAAACAAGATACAAATTGAGAGCAAATACAGATTAAAATGAAATACAAATAAAACAAGATGCACACTTAAAAACATCTTAAGATTCAACAAATTTAAAACCGTGCACTCCGTAGTGCATTAAAATGATGCCATTATAGCTGGGGAGGGAAAATAAATCCTTAACCAAAGGCCGAGGTAAACAGGTGTGTCTTTAAGGCCCTCCTAAATAAATATAAGGAGGGGGCATGGCACACCTCGAGGGGGAGGCCATTCCACAATCTTGGGGCCACTGCAGAAAAAGCTCGCTCCCGGGTGCCCACCAACCTCACTGCCGAAGGTGGCGGGACAACCAGGAGGGCCTCATTATTGGATCTTAAGGCACGGGCAGGTCGGTATGGTCGGTATGCCCTGCTTTTCCCCCCTAAGTCTATGCAAAACTATGGTGCTTCCGTTTTATTCTCTTTTTGTATATACGCATATATATAGGAACCGATAAGCGACTATTACGCTGGCTGCAACTCATTAGAAGCCACTGAGGAAGACCCTAGAGGTTGAAACGTGTTTGTATCTACATACATATCCGGCTTCAAATTTTGAAGCATATATCCGTTATGGACCGTTGATGCTATCAAGACAGCTATTTCACTCTTCCTTTTGTTTATGTCATTTTGTTTCCGTTGGGATACTGTTATTTTTTGTACAGTATAAACTTCTAATAAACCTGTTTAGACCAAATGTGATTGGCTTGGTAGAGATCTTTTATATGCGTAAGTAAAGACACCACACAGGCTTTTCAGATCTTGCTGTATTCTTCAGAAGTTTTTTTTTCAGGTGTTGTTTTTGGATATAGTTATCCTTTGATATAGGCATTTTTGTCATTATATACATTATTAGTCCGCACCTTTGTTTGGGTTGGAGTTAAGATAAACATTTTCAACTGGTTCTTCTTTGTTGCTTGTTTATTTCTTTTGGACTGTTTGCTGTGTTACTCCACACCTGAGACGTGGGTTTGTATGTTCAAAAGTGTCCACTGCTCATTTTGTGGCCGTATGTTTGTTCCTTGTTTAGGAAGACACACAGGAATGATGGGTACCTTGTGGGTACCCATTTCCTTTCAGGAAAACAGCTCTCCTTACAAGTTCATCTACAGCAGCTATTCTTCCAGCAGCCCATAGGAGAGGGAGGCTGAAGGGTACTGTAGGACTCGCCGGCTGGCCAGCCAGTGAGAAAGAAGATCACATTCCCCCTTCAGGTGCCTTCGCGGCAGCTGCTCCACCTTCTTCCTTCTCAATCCCCTTTTCCTTGTGTGTCTTCTCTTGAACATTAAGACGCTTTGACAGCCTTTGGGGGATTGAGATGGGTTAGGAATTCATTGAAAACAAAATGGCTACAAGAAAACATTAAGAGTAGCAATTAGTGATGAAACTACAGAAGTCGGGTCAGAAATAAACATTTTTTTCCACTACATGTACATAAAATCAAGAGAATGCAATTGATAGTTACACGTAAATACTTTGTATATTAGTTCAGTAACTTAATGTGGCTCCAAAACAGTTTTTGTTGAAAGAGAACTGAAAGTTCAAGTGATATCTAAAAATGTTTTGTCTAGAACAGATTGTATTGCTTAGATACCATTTGGGTAGGTGCAGAAATCAGAAGTATTTATATATTTGTGTGAATGTTAGTATACATGCTAGCTTTCTGTTTTGGAAGTACTCAAAGTAACATTTCTAGAAACAAATTAGTATAAACAAGAGGTTTAGTGAAGGGATAAAACCCACTGCTATCCTTCTACCCTAGCCTGTATAAATAAGCAAGTAACTCTTGGCAGCGTACCTAGAAACTTTCTTGTTATGTTATGGAGTAATGTGACAGCAACCCAGATCCCTGTCGTTCATGGTACGCCGGAGCAACAGAACAGTAGTTGCCTGGATTTGTTTGCCCCAGGACTGAAATTTAGGAAGCTGCTGGGGTAAAATACGAAAATTCCAGCAATAAGAAACAAACGGAAGAATTGGAACGGAAGACCTCAAGTGCTTGCTTTTTGCTGTTCCCTGTTCCCTCCCATTCCATTTTCCTTTTCCTTTTTGTCTTTTTAGATTGTAAGCCTGAGGACAGGGACCTGTTTAAGATTAATATAATATTGTAACCCACCCTGAGAGCTTCGGGTATAGGGCGGAATAGAAATACAAATAAATAAATAAGAAATAAAATGCAAAGAACATTAATAGAGCGGTACTTAATGTCTGTTGTAGTTTATTCAACTTAGATTCTCGTCTTGTGTTTCCTCCCCCTGTTCCCCTCCCTCAGTTTGACAGGAGTTCTACAGCACCTGTTCCCAGATACTCTTGGATTTACTCTGGCCAGAGCAGAGGGTCGGGGAAGGTGAGTAATTCCAACTTTTGGTAACATTGTAAGCTGGCTGACCAGGTACATACCACTGATGACTGAAATGCCAAAATGAATTGAATAAGGGGGACAGATCCTGATATGTAATTTCTTTTCTTGACCTCCAAGTGGATGTGCTTGGTGACTAGGAAGAGAAAAAAACACTTTTTGGTATCATCTACTGTTGGGCCTGAATCAAAGGTTTTGCCCTTCTCCCATGGTGACTGAGTACCACACAAGACATCTTCAGGGCCTGCAGCTCAGCTTACAGCATGGAGTTGTTTGCTTCCTTCTCCTCATCTGGCTTCCTACCAATCCAGTGCTTATAAAATCTTACATGGCTGCTGAAGCTTAGACCAGAGGCCTAAGTGTGAATAGGCCCTTAGACTGTAAAATCCTCTTGATGCATCCTAGGATGGTGTTTGCCTTTTTTGCAGCTGCATCACATTACTGTGAGCAACCAGGACACCCAGATCCTTTTCACTTGTGCTGCTACTCAGCCTAATTCCTCCCATTCTGTATTATTTTTTATCATTTTCTTACCAGTATGTAGGACTTTGCATTTGTCCTGTGTTAGTATTTCAAACACTTCTTCCTTGTTACAGAAGCATTTTAGTTGTAGCTTTAGTTTGGCTTTGGTAACCTCTTCTCTCCTTCCTCTTCTGGATGATCCTGAAAGTTGAGTCTGGGGACCCTTCAGTTGCCTAAGAAATGCTTCAACCCCTAGGCCTGACCATTCCAGGCCTGAGATGGTTGGCAGGAGTGCCAGCTAGAGAAAATGGGCTTTTTGTCTTGGTTTCGCATTCTAAGCAACCAAGACACGCAGCATAAAATGGAGTCTAGATAAATATAAATGTTCCCTTTGTTATCATAAATACCCACTGCTTCATGAACGGCCACCACTGACACGTTGCTGGGTGCCGTATGGAGCATGGAGGAGGTGCCAGTCCTGCACTTGGGGTGGGGCCAGAACTTCTTCCTGCCAGCCTTGACAATTCTGTGTGTCGTGTTGAGCCTACATGGTATTTAGGGTCCCAACTATACAAAGGTTTTGTTGTTGTTGTTGATTTGCAGCGGTGTAACAACAAAGGCCTTGTTCCAGCAACTGAAGTGTCTTCCTCGGCTAGAGAGGGTTGCAGGGGCCCCAGTGTGGTCATTGCAGGCTCTTTGCATCTCGTAGTTACGCCTCTGACTGATCTTTGGTCTTCTGCCCCTGGTAAGAGTTTGAGAGGAGCCCTGCTGGATTAGGCCACAGCCCATCTGGTCTGCAAGAACCACAGAGGAGCCCTGCTGGATCAGGCCACAGCCCATCAAGTCCAGCATCCTCTCTCACACAGTGGCCCACCAATTGCCCATGGGCACCTCAAGCAGGGACAAGGGCAAACCTTCTCCTGCTCTTGAATCCCAGAAGATGGCTTTAGAGCCTCCTTGCTTGTCTACCTAGCCTGAAAGATGTAGTTAGATGTCCATTCTAGTAGCCATTGATACATTTGTCATCCATACATTTGTACAACCCTTCCTTAAAGCCATCCAGGCTGGTTGCTGTTTCCACCTTTTCTGGCAGCCAGTTCCATAGACCAATGATCTTCTGGATGAAGAAATCCTTCCCCTTGTCTGATCTGTTCTCCTGACCCCTGGTTCTAGGGTTCCATGATAGAGAAAAGAAATTTTCTCTGTTCGCCTTCTGCTGTCCTCTGTCCACTGTCCTTCAGTGTCCCTGAGCCTTTCTGAGGGAGCAGGCTGCAGTTCCTTGGCTCTTTGGCTCAGTGCAGGCTGTGATGCTGACTCTGTTCTCCACTTCTGCCACTCTGTTGACTTGTACTCAGGCACCTAGTGCTCCTTTTCCCCTCCTGAAGGCTGCTTTTCCCAGCCCTTCGTTTGCTCAGGAGACTGTGCTTAAGTCGGTCTTTCCGTACCGCTGCCTGGTAAAAGTCCTCTGAGCTCCTGATGGCCTTGTGTGGACTTCCTCCTCCCCCCCCTCCATTATCTGCTTATGACCAACCACGGCTCTGTGGCTGTAGAGTCCTTTAATCACTTCCAGGGCAAGCTGGGCTTCCATCCAGCCCCTCCTTCCTCTGTCCAGGTTTCTCAGGCAATCAGCTGATCCTGCTGTTCCTCTGACAGAGGAGGGAGGCAGATGGGATTGCTGATGCAAGAAGGTAATGGGGTGACTGGATTATTGCCACCAAAATTAGCCAGGAGGTGAGACCTCTTGGTGGCATGTGAAGCTGAATCCGGCCAGCCTGGGCTGTCCTTGGCCCTTCTGGGTGGGACACGATCCACTTAGGCAGTGTTTCTGCTGCAGCCAGGAAAAAGAAAAGTTGGCTTTTCTACCCCGTTTTTCTAACCCATTTAAGGGGACTCAAATCAGGTAACAAACCTTCTAGTCTTCTCCTCACAACACACACCCTGTGTGGCAGGTGGGGCTGTGAGAGCTCAGAAGAGAGCGGTGACTAGCCCAAGACCACCCAGCTGTCTTCATGGAGGAAGAAGAGTTGGTTTTTATACCCCGCTTTTCTTACCCATTTAAGGGGACTCAAAGCAGCTGACAAACCTTCTGGTTTTCTTCCAACAATAGACACCCTGTGAGGCAGGTGGGGCTGTGAGAGCTCAGAAGAGAGCTGTGACTAGCCCAAGACCACCCAGCTGGCTTTTGTCGAGTGCAGAATCAGACCCGGTATTCCCAGATAAGAGTCCAGCTCCCTAACCATTATTCCAACCTGAAGGGTCAGAGCTTCTCCCTGTGGGCACAGTGTCCAGGAACTGTTTGAATGCCTGACGCTCTTCCGTGTTTGGAGGTTCAGCATCCTTGGTTTGCACGGTCTTTGATTGCACTGCCCAGTACAAGTGACCGACGTCCTGATTAATAAGGCCCCAACAGCCTGGAGGCTTCTGTTTTTGCTGACAGGAGCATGAAGCCCAATCACCAGGGAATCAGGGAATGGGCCGGGAGCCTGACTGTGTGGTGCCATCCATGGCCTTCCAGAGTGCACAAGACTAGCTTTCCTGGCTAGAATGAGGCCCAATTTCTCCGCTGGGCAGCTGCTTTCTCCCCTCCAACCTGCCCTCACCCCCCCTTTCTGGCTGCCCCCCCCCCCCCGGGTGCCTTTTCTCTGAACAAAGAGGAACGGTGGCACAGGGTCATTCCTTAGGGCCACGCATGCAATCTCTTTTGCAGCTTCTTATTAAAAGGCCAAGAAGCTGCAAGTAGAACATCGCGTCCAAGTTTCCTGGCCTCAAGGACGGGAGAGGCACGTGTCCATAGAAACCTCAGATGGGTTTGCAGAGCTCCTGTTTACAGCCTCCTTTTCTTTCAAAAATCTCCTAGGGCAAATTCACGAAAAAACAAGATGTCAGACACGGGGAGTAGCACAGATGGGAAAGCAGATATACCCAACGGTAAGAGAAGCAGAGCGGATGCAAACTGGGCTTTTCTCCAAAAAATAAAAGAAAAGGGACCCAATGCACTTCCAGACACTGTACTGAGGCCGAGGGCGCGTGATCTTAGAGCAGGGTGGGCTTGGGTTGTCTGTCTTTGGGGTGCAGGATGAGCCCCCTTAACCTGGACTGGGTGTGTGCCAACCGCTGGCCAAGAACGCCCTCTGGTGCACTTGCGGGGGGGGGGGGGGGACCTCTGTCCTGCCCACTCTGTTCCTTGGAGTGCAGTAGCAATGTGGGGCCTCCAGGAGTGTCCATGCTGTTCCAAGCCATCTCTCAGGCCGTTCTGTGAGCCCTCAGCTGGGTGCAGCCCCCACAGAACCTCCCCACTCAGGCCCCCTGAGGGGTTTTTGGTGGGAGCAGTAGTCCTCTGTCACTCTGCCTCAGGCTGGGAGGCCCGTTTGTCCCCCGCTCTCCTCCCTCAAGCCTGGAGCTCAGGTTTCAGGCCCTGCGAGGTGAAGCCTCACCAGGAGAAACAGGAGCTGCGCAGCCCACCAACGTGTCCTTTGGGCCCGGCCCAGTCCGAGTGCGCCTGCCAGCCCTGGACGGGGCAACACGATCTGCTGGATCAGCATTGTGGACCTGTCTGCAGTGCGAGACCATAGAACGCGGGTCTGGGGGAAGCTGCTGTGTCTGGGGCTAGGGTAGGTGGGTGAGCACCCCAACCTGTGCCTGCACTGGCAGCGCTTCCTCTGGGCCTGGGCGATTCCTGCCTCTGCTGGGCTGCCTGTCCCCAGTAGCGGGGTGGTCGCTAGGCGCTACCCACGGTGCTCTGCCCAGGTCCAGTCACCAGGCTTCCCGCTGCGTTGTCTTTTCGCTTGAAGGAGGCCCCGCTTGAGCAGGAGCCCGGCTGCCGCTCCCTGTGCTGTGGACTTTGTGTGGAAAAGGACTGACCAGGATGTTTGGGGAGAGAGCAACCCTCAACTGAATCCTCTCCATGGTCCTGGTCTGCCCAGGCACTGCACCAGGCTCCAGCGTCAGAGCACCCTGCTGTTTCCGGGCCCCTCAGGTGGCCAGAATGGCAGCTGGGGCTCTTTCTCTTTGCCCCCTTGCCTGGACAGGTGCCCACCCAAGGGAGCAGAGGGACTCTGGGCCGAGCTGGCACATGAGGGCACATGGGGGGTGGAGAGGCCTAGCGGATGCCTGTGGGGTTCTTGGGGAAAGAGAAGCATTTGTGTGGTCCTGCCGGAGATGGACCCTTGTGGTGGCTCCCCTCCTCCCCAGGGCCCTGAGCCTGTCTGCCTTGCGCCACACAGGAAGCTTATCCAGCAGCCCGGAGGAGATGTCAGGAGCCACCGAGGGGCGAGAGACCTCTTCCGGGGTGGAAGTGGAAGCTTCGGACCTCAGCCTGAGCCTCACAGGGGACGAGGTGGGTCCGACGCGGACTTACACCGAGAGCTCCGCGGAGGAGAAGGACTCGGACAGCATGGATGACATGGGGCACTACTTTATCAGCGAGCTGAATCGGACCTACGACCGCTCGCACTTGGAGGAGGAGGAGGAAGAAGAGGAGGAGGAGGAGGAGGAGGAGGAGGAGGAGCTGGAGGCCGAGGCCCAGCGGTCCTGCCGGCGTGCCCAGCGCAAGCGCCCCAACCGGGACCGGGACTCCTCGGACGACGAGCGGGCCCTGGAGGACTGGGTGGCCTCCGAGACGGCCGTCCTGCCCCGGCCCCGCTGGCAGGCCGTGCACGCGCTCAGGGAGCGGGAGATCGGATCCAGCGCCCGCTTCATCTACGAGGCCTGCGGGGCGCGGGTCTTCGTGCAGCGCTTCTGCCTCCAGTACGGCCTGGAGGGCCACAACGGCTGCGTGAACACGTTGCACTTTAACCAGCGCGGCACATGGCTGGCCAGCGGCAGCGACGACCTCAAGGTGGTGGTCTGGGACTGGGTGCGGAGGCAGACGGTGCTGGAGTTCGAGAGTGGCCACAAGAGCAACGTCTTCCAGGTGAGGGGGGGGGGCAGGCCAGGGCCGGGCAGAGGGTTGGCTGTGGCTCGCGGGGGGTGGGGGGCTATGAAGGAGTCGACCCATGTTCAGCCTCCCGCTGCTGCTGGCCTTGATGGAGACCGGGACCCGGTTCTTGCACAGCAGTCTGGATAGTGAAAACCAGCAAGATGCCCCTTGGGGCAGCCACTGGGGAGAAGGACGCCTGCTCCCGTCCTCCGCCCCCTGCCCTTCTTCCCTGACGGCACATCGGTCGGGCAGCCCCTTTGCCTGGCTCGGAGGCTCTTCCCATCCCAGCACCCCCCTGCCTCTCTCTGCCCCTCGCTGGGCGGCCGTGCGCTCCGCCCGCTCATCCGCTTTGCTCCTCTCCCTGCAGGCCAAGTTCCTTCCCAACAGCGGCGACTCGACTCTCGCCATGTGTGCGCGCGACGGCCAGGTCCGCGTTGCCGAGCTCTCCGCCACCCAGTGCTGCAAGACCACCAAGCGAGTGGCCCAGCACAAGGGCGCCTCGCACAAGGTGAGCGGGGGGGGGGGACTCCGCCACGGTGGGGCAGGCGGCCCTTTCCCCCCACAGCCTAGGCCCTAAAGCGTCTTTGCAGCCCTAGCAGCACAGTGTTTCCTCAGAGGGACCGTACCTGCTTCTCTGAGGGAAGTGCAGAATTCAGTCCCTCGTCCAGAACAACTGCCCACCACTCTGGCCTCTTGCAAGCTGAAGGGAAGCCCTTTGGCTTTCGGGCCGGAGCGTCTGAGCTGCCTGAGGGCTGCCCGTCTTTGTGACCACCCGAGGCTGTGTGTCTGGGACGCAGCCCCTACCTAAAATCAAGCTCCTTCCCCCTCGGTGACTGGAGGGAAGGCCCTTTCTGGTTCTGGCGGAGGCTCCTGGGATGCGCCACCCTTGCTCTTCTGTGCTTTGACGCTTAGCATGAGCTCAGTAAGGAGCCCGCCGGGTGTTTGGGGGTTACGGCAGGGCTGGGGGCTGGGGAGGCCTTGCTGCAGTTTTCTTCCTCTTCCCTTCCAGCTGGCCCTCGAGCCGGATTCACCGTGCACTTTCCTCTCGGCTGGCGAAGATGCTGTCGTCTTCACCATTGACCTGAGACAGGAGCGGCCTGCTTCGTAAGTGGCCTCAGGCGGGGCTCCTGTGGGCGACCCTCTCTCTCCCTCTCCCCGTGTTCTGCGGCCCTGCCTCTTGTCCGCTCTGCAGCCCTGGGCCTTCTGGGACTCTTTCCTCTTCTCCCGTCCCGCCACCCTCCTATTTCCCTGAGCAGCATTTGGTGCCTTTCCTGTTGCAAGGACCCCAAAGCCCTGCTTTCCTGCCAGGGTGGCGGGCAGCCCCCAGGGGTTCCTCAGCTGCAGCTCCTAGCATCCCAGTGGGAGTGGCAGGTGGTGCTGGGAGTTGAGTCCTTGGCCTGGAGGGGCTTGCAGGTGACATCCCTGTTGGCGATCCAAAGATTTCCCCCTCCCCCTCTTCTCTCCTGGATTTCTTTTCTTTAGGAAACTGGTTGTGACAAAAGAGAAGGAGAAGAAAGTCGGCCTGTACACGATTTACGTGAACCCGGCTAACACGCATCAGTTTGCAGTGGGAGGCAGGGACGAGTATGTCAGGTGAGAGCGGCCCGTGTGCCAGGGTGGGGCTGCTCTGTCATGTCCGGAGTGGGCAGCAGCGGTAAGCGAGAAGCCAAGTCAGTGTCCAGGGCCCTTGGGATACAGAGTACGCATAGTCAAACAGGCCAAGAGTCCGGTTACCAGAGAGTCATTGCAAGTCGGGAAGTCAGTGAGGAGTCGGGGGTTGCCAGGAAGATTCTTTGTTTGCAACGGAGGTTGCTGGATTGGGCATTTCTTAAGGACTCAGAGAGTCACACTTCCGCTGGGGCAGCTGTTTGCCATGGAGGTATGCTGAATGCCGCAGATGTTCCTGTTGTCTCGGGAGAGAACTCTCGTCTGGGTGGGGCGCAGCGTCTGTGTCTGAACCTGGCTCCTTCACTTCTGGGGGGACAGAATCGTGGGGCACGCCTCCCTCAGTTTGGCTGGCATAGGCGGGCATCTCACCATCTGAGGAGTCAGAGAGGGCACGAGACATGACACGGGCAGGAGGGCCACATGGCAGCACCCGGGGTCCCTCCCCCAGTGGATCTGAACAAGAGCAGCGGAGGTGCCCTGAGGGCTTGGTGGCGGACAGACTGGGGAATGACCACCTGGGCCTAAGAGCCCTAAATGGGGAGAGGAGCCTTGCCAGGATTGGGTCCCCCGGCTCCCCTGAGGCTGGGAGAACGGGATTTCTCTGGCCGTAGGGAACTCTGGGCCTGTCGGCACTCCGGCTTGGATCATAATGAGGAGAGGAGAGGCAGGAAGACCTTTGCTCCCTCCTGGGCAAGCGTCTCTTCTGGAGTGGGCTGGGGGTGGCAGGCAGGGGGCTGTCTGCCAGGACAAAGGTGAAAGGGGAGCCTCTCCTCTTTGCCCTTGGGCCACCCTCCCACTTCCCTCACATCGATGCTGCTGGGTGCTGGCAAAGTCCAGCCTCTTTGGGGCTTCCCACTGCCACCTGGGGGTGCTGTTGGGCTGGTTTGCCCGTCCATGGGTAGCATTTGAGGCTTACCTGGCTGTTGTGGGGAGGAGTGGCTGTGAGGGGCTTCCGGATGACCCCACCCACCCGTGGTCTCTGCCTAGGATCTACGATCAGCGGAAGATTGATGAGAACGAGAACAATGGGGTTCTGAAGAAGTTCTGCCCCCATCACCTGGTAAGGAGCTTGGCTTCTCCCCTGCCGAGGGTTTCTGTGCGTCTGTCCTGGTGAGGCCCTTGCTTGCGTGGTGGGACTGGGGCTGTCTTGCAGGGAGCCCCCTGAGCCTGCCAATTCCCCCTAGGTGAACAGCGAGTCAAAAGCCAACATCACCTGCTTAGTCTACAGCCACGATGGGTCAGGTATGGCACCGGGGCTTCCGTTCCCCAGCGGGGCCCTTTCCCTCCTGCAGGGGCAGAAGTGGCTCTCGGGCAAAGTGAGGCTCCCAGGGTGGTGAGGGGACAGGATAGCACCCCAGCGGCCCCTCCAGAGGTGCCACGCAGCCACCTGTTTCCCGGTCCTGTTCTGTGGGGCCAGGGGGCTCTGCGCGTTCCTTCCTGGCACCTGGCACCTTTCTCCCGTTCCCTTGCAGAGCTTCTCACCAGCTACAATGACGAGGACATCTATCTGTTCAACTCTTCCCACAGCGATGGAGCTGAATACATCAAGAGATACAAGGGCCACCGCAACAACGCCACAGGTGCGGTGATGTGGCTGCCTCTCGCCTCTCCCTCATGGAAATAGGGCTGTTTGGCACCCTGGGTGTTCGGATGCCTATCCCAGCCGCCATTTTGAATATGCTGGCCTAAGCAGAATTGCTTGTACTGGACACAGAAGAGCCCTGTGGGAGAGGAGGTTTCCGACCTCCAGGGGCCCCCTTTTGGCCTTTGAGCATACAGATGCGGCGAGAGGGAAAGGGGAAGGGTGAAGCCAGGCTGGGACTGGGGGGGGAGTTGGCCCCTAGTGGCTGTGGGGTCAGGCATCCTCTTGAGCGGGCAGGGAGGGTCCCTTTGCCAGGCCCTTCACTTTTCTTGGCCTTTAACGCTGCGTGATGCTCAGAGAGGGCAGTAGTGTGGGGGACGACTTGGGGTTCCCTTCAGGGCCTGCCCACTCAGCCCTGTAATTTGCCTGTGGCCCCCCTCAGCTCAGGAGCCAGGGAGGCGAGGGGAGGCTATCTGGGGGGTGACGGGGAAGGGGCCCAAGCGGTCCTGGGCCTGGCCTGAGGTTCTTGCTTTGCTTCCAGTGAAGGGCGTCAACTTCTACGGCCCCAAGAGTGAGTTTGTGGTGAGCGGCAGCGACTGCGGGCACATCTTCCTCTGGGAGAAGTCGTCCTGCCAGGTGGTGCAGTTCATGGAGGGCGACAAGGGAGGCGTGGTGAGAGGCACTGTGGGGTTGGGCTGGAAGGGGCCGGGCTCTGAGCTGCGAGGGGGCAGAAGGAGAGGGGAGTTGAGGCACTGAGCAACCGTCCCTGCAGTGATGGCCTCTGAGTCGAATCTGCCGTCCCTCTTCATCCTGGCACGGGGGGTCGTTTGCTTGGAGGCTGAGGCTCTCCGGGGGGCCAAGATCCCTCCCCTTGCCTTCGCAACGGCCTCTCCCTTCCCCTCTTCACCGTTCCCCCTTTCTCTCTCTCGCTGTGGCAGGTCAACTGTTTGGAGCCTCACCCTCACCTGCCTGTCTTGGCCACCAGCGGCCTGGACTATGACGTGAAGATCTGGGCCCCCACCGCCGAGGCCCCCACCGAGTTGACGGGCCTGAAGGAGGTGAGAGCAGCACGGCCCACTCCTTCACGGAGCTGCGTTGGTCCCTTGGCCATCACGGCTGATGACAGGAGTGTGATGTGTCCCTTGGCATCGTGGGTGCCTGCCCCCCCCCCCCGGCATACCTCCCTCCTCTGGCCTCCCGTGATGCCCCAGCCAGTGAATGCGCCTCCCTGTCTCCGTCCCCAGGTGATCAAGAAGAACAAGCGGGAGCGGGACGAGGACAGCCTTCACGACACGGACATGTACGAGAGCCACCTGCTCTGGTTCCTGATGCACCACTTCCGGCAGAGGAGGCACCACAGGGTGAGTGGCCGGCTCTGTGGGCGGATGGGCAAGGTGGGGCTGCGTGGCGGGCGGGGGCTCGGTTCTCCCCACGGCAAGCGTGTGCGACGGCCGCCGTCTCCTCCTGGCTGGCTGGCCTTGCTCTCAGTGGGACCTCCCCTCCCCTCCCCTCCCCTCCCCTCCCCTCCCCTCCCCTCCCCTCCCCTCCCCTCTGGGCCCCCGAGCTGCGCTCCACAGGTACTCTCTTTCCGCAGCGCCGAAGAGATCCGGGCACAGGGGCGACAGATAGCGACTCAGACGATTCCCCCAGCTCCTCGGACACCTCAGATGAGGAGGAGGAAGGTCCGGACCGGGTGCAGTGCATGCCCTCCTGAGGCCCCGGAGGCGGAGGTGGCGGACGGCAGGGCGAGAAAATCCACGACTCTCCACTGACGTCCTCCTTCCCCTGCTTCTCATGTGAAACGCCCCAGAAGGCCCTGTGCCCCCCCCCCCAGCCACTGCTCGCCTCCACCTGCCCGGGACGGACACCTTGGCATCCTTGCACTTGGACTTCTGTGTGGCAGCGGAGGCCCAGGGGGGTGGCTGACGGGGAGCCTTCCTGTGCTTTGCTTCTGCCCCCCTGCCCCCCCTCCTCTGTGTGCCGCAGGGGCAGTGGGGGCGGCCAAGGCATCAAATGAAGCCTGGGGCGAGCGGCCGTCTTCCTCCTGGCACGCAGTTTCCCAGAGGCGCAGCCCCCCCCAAGCTGCCCCCACCCACCCACCCACGTTCCTGTGAATCTTTGTTGGCGTGGGTGGAGCCCGTTCTTTATACCTTCCCTCAAGATGTTGGTGTGAGCCCAAAGGGCACTTTGGAGGTTTTGTGGTTTTTTTCTGCCCTCCCCCCCCCCCCCCCCGTGCCCAAGGAGTGCCCGCTGCATGCCGCTTGGAGGACGAGCAATCTGGGACTCTGCTTTCTGGTTCGGTTCGGAGGGACCCTTCCCCTCCCGTTTGCTTTCTTTTTGTGTTTTACTTCAGCATCAGTTCTAGGCACACAGAGGTTCCCTTTGCAATTTAGAGCATCCCTTTTTGGAGTGTAAATTTGAAATACGAAACAAGCTACATCCGGAGGGTGTGGAACCGGGCCGCCGCCATTTCTGCGCAGCCGGTGGAAAGTGACTGCAGGATTCCATCACTTGCCAAAAGGTTCCTCGTTATTTTTTCCCCTCTTAAGAATGATTTGTTTTTGAAAACAACTTTTTCCCCTTATTGCTGTTTAGAGGCCTAATTTTATATGTATTAAACAAGACAAGAACCAAATTAAACTTGGATGTTATCAAGTTAAAATTATTGTAAAAGTTTAAATATATATATTATATAAATGCAATAAAAGAATTGAGAGAGAGCCAGAGAGCAGCCTGGTGGTGTGTGAACGAGCCGGGCGCCGGCTGGGCACTGCGGAGTTCGCTGTGCTTCTTCCTCGGTGCCAAAGCCCTTTGGCTCCTGGCGTGCGGGTCCAGTTCCCCCCAGGGCGGAGGAGGAAGAGGGTCCCCTCCTCAGGCCTAGCCTCACAGTTTCCGTGTGTCCATGTCCCCCTCCTGGCACCCGCCCTCCCAGCTGGGCTGCTCTTCAGGCCAGGGCCTGCAGTCTCTGTTGCGCATCTGTGTCGTTTCTCTTGGTCCTACTGAACTGGTGAAGCGGCTTCCAGGGGGACATCTTCACAGGATCGCCTTCCAGAAGATGTCTTAGGCCACGGCTGGATCTTTGAGCCCCGCAGGGCCTTCCCCATGCATTCATTCATTCATTCATTCATTCATTCATTCATTCATTCATTCATTCATTGTATTTCTATCCCACTCTATACCTGAAGGTCCCAGGACAGGTAACAGCATTTAAAATTAGACATATATTAAAACAACAACAGTGTCTGTAAAGTGAGAAGAGAGAGGATATTCCCATTTAACCAAAGGCCAGGGCAAAGAGTTGCATCTTCACTGCCTTCCCAAACCTATACAGTGAAGGAGCCTGATGCACCTCAAGGGGGAGACTGTTCCATAGCCTGGGGGCCATCACTGAGAAGGCCCTCTCCCAGGTGTCCACCCCTTTTGCTGCTGAGGGTGGTGGGACAACCAGGGGGGCCTCCCTCCAGATCTCAAGGCACAGGCATGTTGATATGGGAGTAGGCGTTCCTTCAGATATTTGGGGCCCAAGTCATTTAGGGCCTTATATGTCAAAGTTAACACCTTGAATTGGCCTCCGTAGCAAATTGGCAGCCAGAGCAGCTCTTTTAAGACCAGCGTGATGCGGCTTCCCTGTTTATCAGAAGAGATTCTGTGGGACTGAAACAGGTGTAGCTATGTAGGGGCAATGGAGGGGTCCTCTGGGTGCCCCCCCTGCTGGGATGGGTGGTGTGGCCCCTGACCAAGGCCTGGCGTGTGCTGTTCCTCCTGTCCCCAGCCTGCTTCTACCTCTGAGTGTGGGGGAGGGAGGGGATGATGAGCCCTGGAAGAGCCAAGAGGATGGTCCTCTACAAAAACCATTCAGGCAGGAGTGTACACAATACCATCAACTTTTATTTGTTATTAGCACAATAACTTTACATTTCCAGAGAAAAAATTAGGGTGGGGAGCCAAAAAAGAGGAAAAGTCAGCAAAACAGGAGTTAACTTCAACTTTTTCTTTCCTCTAAAATAAACCTCAACGTTAAGTTCCCACTCATGACAAATTTTGATTAAAGAAACAAAGAAAGAAAAGCTTGCAGGGATTCCCTGCTTGAGGAATACTCGGTAGAGGCGAAAAGTGATCTGTTTTGGGGTGGGGGGGCTCACTCTCTTGTGACTTCCTCACCAGTGTCAGGACCCACGAGAGCTGCAGCACCCCGGACTACTTCAGAGGATCACAAAAGCTGCTTCATCCACCTCGGACGCGATACAACGGTTCTACTTGTGGTCAAGCGGACAGCGCGAGGGCCGCAGCCAGCGGAAGGGCGGCGCCGTGAATCGTCCTCCAGAGGCGCTTGGCTTCCGCGGTCCCCACGGCATGCCACCCAGGGGCAGCGGTTCTAGGCGGTGTGGGAGCACTCTGGTTGGGCATAACCCTAGAGCAGTTCACGCTGGCAGTGATGGCTCCGTCTGCCTGACTGGGCGGCAGGAAAAAACGCGTGGCAGTCGTGGGCAGGTTTAAGGCAGGGGGTTTGTCCAGGTTTGCCGGTATCAGCCGAGAAGGACAAGGTGAGGCCAGGAGCCCAGGGGCCCGATCCTTAGCAGTGGCGGGGAGTTCCTTTCCTTGCACGCTCGGATCAGCGGCCATGTGGGCAAACACACTCAAAGAAGGCAGAGAATTCCCTGTGGGCGCGGCACCCCCAACTTGTGCTTTTTTCGTGATCAGTTCGGCGTCCTTTTTCCCGCCCTGAAAGGCTGCCCTTGCTCTGCGTATTTGGGTGGCTGAGCTGCGCAGAACGAACCAGTTTTAGAATTGCACGAACATATAGGATGCTATATTTTTTTCTTCAATACTGCTTTAATCAAAAAATGTGATAAGAGTCTAATACTGTTACAGTTCCTGTTTGCTATTTTTGTTTGTTTTGGTCCACTTCACAAAAAAAATAAGTTAACACTAAGCACTCAATAGTATATTTAATATACATATATTTATAATATATATGTACACACAGTTAGCACGGTCTGAGCACGGGGTGGGGAAAGCTGGAGAAAGAGGGAAAGTAGAGAGCTGGCAGAACGACTGCCGGATTTTTCTGCCTTTCCTCCTCCCCTCTTCCGGCTGCAATCGGCCTGTGCTTGGCCGATCGCGAGAGCCGTGTGTTTGATCCACTGACCGGGATCACCGCAGCTGAGGTTTCTTGGAAGCAGCAGCAGGGATGGGCCAGAGTCTTTCTAATCACGGGGCTTCTGTTTCCTGGGCCAAGCAGCAAACACACCAGCTGCTCGAATCTGGGAACGTCAGCATAGAGTGCAGAAACTCATTGCATTTACTTTAGGACAGGTAGTTTGAAGTGTGTCAGCATCCGGGCTTGTTTTTCCTTTTGGTGAAAGAGGCGTTTGGAACAGGCTTTTGCTTTTCTTTTCTTTTCATCCTACTCTGAGCCAGTTTGGTCTAGTGGTTAAGGAGCTGGACTCTTATCTGGGAATACCGGGTTTGAGTCCACACTCCTCCACAAAGTCAGCTGAGTGACCTTGGGCTAGTCACAACTCTCCTCTGAGCTCTCACTGCCCCACCTACCTCACAGGGTGTTTTGTTGTGGGGAGAAGAACAGAAGGTTTGTCAGCCACTTTGAGTCCCCTTAAATAGATGAGAAAAGTGTGGTCAAAAAGCCAACTTTTCTTCCTCCATGAATCCAGCTGGGTGACCTTGGGCTAGTCACAACTCTCTTCTGAGCTCTCACAGCCCTACCTGTCTCACAAGGTATCTGTTCTGGGGAGAAGAATAAAAGGTTTGTCAGCAGCTTTGAGTTCCCTTAAATGGGTGAGAAAAGTGGGGTAGAAAAGCCAACTTTTTTTGCTGCTCTACCCACAAAATCCGCCACGTTGCCTGTGTCACGTCCTGTCAGTTTCTTGGGGCAGAATTCAGGGGGCTTTGAAAAGGCGAGGGGGCTTTTTCTTCTTTTGCCCAGAGGTGTGGCTTTGGGATTGCCCCTGAATGCCCTTGGCCCATGCCCAGTACATCCCAGGTTTCTCCTCTCCCTTCTGCCAGCTCTCTGGACTTAGAACAGTCATGGCCAGCAATGCACATCTGGGGGGGGGGGGGCTTGCACACACATGTCCAGCTCACAGCTAAAGCGTGACGGCCCAGACCTCCGGCCAGGTGGCCTGGTTCGACTGGACCTCCCCTGCGCCCCCATGGCTTCCCTGGTCGTGGGACCTCCACGGGAGCAGTGGGCGAGAGTGCCCAGATGAGGTCCCTCAAACCCTGACGGCCTCTCCCGGAGTCGGCGGTCACCTGACTGCATGGGGAGGCGGCCGGGTCATTTTCTGGGCAGCGTAGTGGGGAAAGGACAGGGTTCCTGGCTAGCAAACGGAAAATGCAGATTCAGCCGTAATTAAACAGCAACATAAGTGCAAAGCGAATCTCTCTGTGGCCGATGGCGGCCGAAGCGGGCTCCGTCCTTGTTAGCAGGTTGTTATCGTAGGCTCTGCTCCCTTGCCGCTTGACTCAGGACCGGCTCGGGTGACATTGCGAGCAGGGGTGCTGGAAGCCACTTCAGATTACGGCGCCGAGGGACCCCAAAGCATCTTGCGCCCCTTTCCTGCCCTTCGTGGTGGTGGGCTGCCACAGGTGTGCTTGGGAGGGGAGGGGCACCGTGGGAAAAGCCTAATATTTTCCTGAAGCCACAGGTAGAGTGCGCACAGGCTGTGGGGCACACAGGAGCTTGGGGGGCGTCCACACGCACTGCGTCACTGGCAGCGCTGGGAGGAGGACGGGGCCCCTTTTCTCTCTGACAAGTCTGCTTCCGTGTGGGTCAGGAGGAGGGAAAGGTGTTCAGGCAGGAGGAGACGCCAGGGATGGCAGCACTGATGCCCTCGGCCTGTCCCCTGGGAGCTGAGGGCATTCTTTTCTGCACAGCGTGGCATGGCGTGATGTGATGGGGCAGCACCTGGGGCTCTCGTACAGCCATCCCAGCAAGGAAAATGCCCCCAACATTACGGAAGCTGGTGTCCTGCTTGGGAGCTGGCTCAGCATCCCCTGCCCCAAAGACGGAAGGCGGTTCCCACAAGGGGGCCCCCCCGCCGCTGCCAGGCATTAGGGGCCACTGTCAAGGGGTCAGGGACAGGGGGAGGCCTAGCCCAGGTGAGGAAAGGCACCAGGTGGACTTGAAGGGGCTGGCAGGCTGCAAGTGGGAATCCCACATCTCCACCATCCCAAGAGGACGGAGGGCAGGGAGACACCCCCACCCCACCAGAATCCTGCCTCGGTCGTCTTCAGTCCCCACAGCACCTGCCTCATGCTAAGAGGTCCTTCTCTGCAAATGATTCTCTCGGGGTGAGCAGAGGTACCCCTTGTTTTGCTTTACGCCCCATCTCTGCAGTCCGGTGCAGCAGCAGCCCCTCCTCTGGGGGAATGGGCCTTCTGGGAGGGGAGGGGAGGGGGGGTCCCAGCTCTCCCCTCACCCTCAGGTCAGTAAGCCACAGGAGCAGCAGTGGTGTGCTTATGGGAGAAGGAAGAGAGCACGAGGCAGGTGCTGAATGTAAGGCGTAGCTATCCATCTTTTTTGCTTCACCCCCCCCCCCAATGCTACCTGATTCAGTGCTGCAGAACCCACTGCCCTCTCCTGTTCTCTCCCCCCCCCAAAGTTCTTGGGGCTTCAAACTGTGAAATCCTTCAACTCTTCCTCCTCCCCGTCCCCTCCGCTCGCCCCTCCCTGCTCCCCTCCTCCCTTGCTTGCCAAAGTGGCTTCCAGCTCGCCCCACCCCATCCTCTTCCTCTCCTGCCTGCCCACCTGCCCTGCCCACCTTTGCCCCTTGCCTCTACCGTGGGTCACAGCTGACACACTCTGGGGTGTCAACCTGGGCTTCCCTCCGTCCTCGGCGGGCATGCCAGTGGAGGAGGCGAAATCTCTCACTTGCACAGCCTCGGTCCTCCAGCCCCTGGTGCCAGCTGCCCCCCACCCACCAGGCGCCCCTTCCCAGCAGAGGGGGCAGAGGCCGGCCGGCCGGCCATCCTCATCCGTACCAGTCGGAGACGGGGTGGGAGTCACAAAGAAGGGGACAGGAAGGGGATTAACACTCCATTAGTGGCTAAGACTGGCCCGCCCCGAGACGTGGTCACCACAGGGGGAGGGAGAGGGTGGCCGCGGGAGGGGCAGGGGTGGGGGGCACCTGCGATGACTCGCACAGCAGCAGCAGGGCAGTGATGGTCACAAGGGCCCCCCCATCCTCCCACCCACCCCCTGCTCTAAGCTTTTTTGGGCGGCGGGGCCAGTTTGATGATCTCCTCTTCAGAGGGCTGCCGGATGATGTCTGGAGAAGAGAAAGAAGCAAGAATCAGAAGGTGGAAACATCCATTCCCCTTCAACTGTCCTGCCAAGTGCCCTGTGGCTGGGCAGGAAGGGGCCACCCTCATCTCCTGTTGAGGCCCTGTGCTAGCTGGCGTGCCGTGAGCAAAATGGCTAATTTGCTTTCTCCGTGCCTTCCTGTTGTCTGTGTGAGTCTTGGGGGGCTGGGGGGTGTTATAGCAGAGGCACACTTCTCCTGGGGGTGGAGCAATCTTGCTCCTTGCTTTGCTGGGTTTTGAGAATCCAGGGCCTCCCCAACCATTCCCCACGTCCCTGCAACCCCCCCCCCCCCAATTTCACACAGTTTCTGAGCACCTGTGCGGTCTGCCAGGAAGTCGGAGCAGGGGGTGGCCTTGTTCCATGCTGCGTCCCAGAACGGGGGACCCGCCACCCATGCCCGGGTGCAGGAGGCCCTGTGCAGAATGGCCCCAGCTTTTCCTGGCTCCAGGCAGGGAGAAGGGGCCGGAGAGGGTTTGGGGGGGCAAAGCGGGGGGAGCGAGGGCACCCTGACCTTTGTATTTCTTGGCGCTGGGGATGCGGGTGAGCTTGGTGTCCACTTCGTCCTCCTCCGAGATCTTCAGCACTTGGGTGCGGTAGTCCACCACCATGGTGAGCAGGTCGGGGCGGCGGGAGATCTCGAAGATGTGCTCAATGTAGGAGAGGTTGTCTGTGCGGACAGGGGGAGAAGACGGGCTCATGCAGGCGGACACAGGACTGCTGTGGTCTGGAGGGTGGGGGTGGCTTGTTTCCCTCCCACCTCTGAAGGTGCTTCTCTGTCAGTCAGAAAATGCTCTGCTTTCCCTCTGCTGTTTGAACCCCCCTCCCATCCCATGAAGCCCCTAGAGGAGCCCTGCTGGATCAGGCCGCAGCCCGTCTTGTCCATAAGAACCTAAGAGGAGCCCTGCTGGATCAGGCCGCAGCCTATCCGGTCCATGAGACCCTAAGAGGAGCCCTGCTGGATCAGGCCACAGCCCATCTGGTCCATAAGAACCTGAGAGGAGCCCTGCTGGATCCGCCCACAGCCCAGCATCCTGCCTCACGTCGTGGCCCACCAGTTGCCCATGGGCATCTCAAGCAGAGACAAGGTCAAACCTTCTCCCAGCCACCAGTGCTGTGGGGGGGGGGGAGGGTCAACCCCTTCTTTCTGCCTCGCTCTATGCGAGCTGATGGGTGGGGGCGCTGCTGGCGCTGCTGCATCCCTCAAGGTGTGACGGAGGCGGCTGTGAGCCCCAAGTGACGGCCGTGCGTGGGAGTGCTGCTGAGGCAGCGAGCGTGCGCCTGTTCCTGCTGCTGCCACCGCGTGGGCGGCTCGCTCGCTTTCTGGCTGGCTGGGCAGTGCAGAGGTGTACGTGTGAGCGCGCGCACACATGCGTGGGGTGGGGGCAGCCAGCAGCAGGTTGCTTTGCCCTGGGAAAACAACTTTCCTTTCTCCGGTAGGGAGCACGAGGCCACAATGCGTGGCGCCATCTGCTGCGGCCGCCTTTGCCTGAGCTCCGAGCGCGTGGGGCCGAGGGAGGGGGCCCAGTCGGTGCTGCCTCGGCCCACAGGGGAGGGAGGGGAGTTTGGAAGGTGCTGGGGTGGGATTAACACTCCACAAAGGGTAGGGTGAGGGCTGTGGGCTGTGGGGAGGCTCTGGGGTCTCACGGGGCTCAAAGGCCTCACCTGGCGTCTGGCTCCCCCCCACCCATTGGCAGGCAGTTGCTGCCCAGAGCCCTTCTAGACTGCCTCCTTCATTCCTCACCCCTTCATCGCAGCCCCCCAAATGCAGCCCCCAACCAGGGTCTCTTTGTCTTGCACCTTCTCCACCCTGAGTCACCAAGCGGAGCCCCTGCGACCAGCCGCGCCTCGGAGTCTCCTCCCCATCTGACCCCCCGTCTTTGAAGAAAGGCCGCTGACTGACCACGCAAAGAAGCCATGCTGATGGAGAAATGCCGCTGCCACTGTGCCAGCCCATGCATTTGCCGGCAATGCTTGGCTGGTTTAACTTGGGCAGTGGGACCCTGCAGCCAATGGGGGGGGGGCATGCAGGAAAGGGACAACGTCCGTTCACTGCCTCTGCTGCCTGGATGCCAGCAGGAGGCTGGAGGTCTGGAGCAGCTTCAAGCAGCGAAAGGCATCTGCGTTCTATGTCAGGGTCCATCCGTGTGCTGAGTCACTGTATCCCTGGGGAGCCTGCCTGCCTGCCTGCCTGCCTGTCCGTCCATCCGTCCCGCCTGCGGTCCTGGGCCTGCTGCCTCGCAGTCACTCCCTGCTTGCCCAGTCGCTTCACCGTCCTTAGGAGGGGAGGGGCGCAGCAAGGATGGAAGGACCTGGGTTTGGATCGTTCAGAAGCAAGCAGCCCCCCGGCCCGGAGGGTCTAGCTGCTGAATAAAGTCCCTCCAGCTCCCTCCAATGTATGCCAGTGCCTGATGCAGCAAAAAGAGGTCACCACAGGGCTGGGAGAGGACAGGAACTGACTTGGGGGAAAGAGGGAAAGAGAAGAAGGTTTGGCTTTTCTACCCCTCTCTTCTCACACATTTAAGGGCACTCAAGCTGGCTGACAAACCTTCTGTTCTTCTCCCCACACCAGACGCCCTGTGAGGTTCGGGCTGTGAGAGCGCAGAAAGAGAGCTCTGACTAGCCGAAGTTCACCCAGTTGCCTTCATGCAGTAAGGCAAAGTCAAACCTGGTATTCCCAGAGATGGGTCCGGCTCCTTGACCACTAGACCAAACTGGGAAGAGAGCGCAGCAAAGCCACCCTTTCCAGGTGCCTAATTCCGACACAGAGGAGCTGCCTGGAAGCTTTCAGTCCAGGGACGTTTCGCAGTTCCCTTTGCATCCATGGGACGGGAAAGGAGCCCAGGTGACCAGCACTTGGAGTGCTAGCTGACTTTGGCCGTTCCTTCCCCCCGCGATCGAATACTTACCTCCGTTTGACCGTGGGGCCGGTCCCCTTCTGGGCACCGCCATTGTGGCTGTGGTGCCCTCCACAACTGTGTGTGGGTCAGCGCCGTTACTTTGACGACGTGGATGCTTTGCACACACACAGCGGCGCCTGTGGCCGTCCGAGGTGCCAGTGCACTTGCGTGGACCTCAGACGACCCCAGAGCGCTGGAGAAGCGTGAATGGCCGCTGCCCCGTATGCCCGAGGTAAGTTCTGGGAGGGGCTGGTTAACGTGTGGGGAGGCAGGGGACACTTGGACTCTGTAGCAGCCTACTTCACATACAGATGCTCTTCACCAGCAGCTCACTAATGGTGCACCAGAGGCTGTAGTGCAAATAGGCTTCTTGACGCAACGTGGCCCGAAAGCAGAGGCAGGCAAAGGTGGACATGCTGCCGCTAACCAGCGTCATGGCAAACTCTGGGCCTTCGCCATCGTTTGCGTCTCCTAGGCCAGGTAATACCAAGGAGGAGACCCCTGCCCAACCGCTTTGTAATATTAAGGGGTTCTTTTTTTGGGGGGGAGTTAGGGCTGGAGGAGCCAAGCCCTGCCCGTCTCACCTTTGTCCAACTTCTTGTGCTTCTCCAGAAAGCTGAACCAGTCCTTGCTGGTGGTGATTTCCTCGTGTTTCTCGCTGGGAATGTCCTCCTTGCAGGCCGACTTCAGCTGATCGAGGTCTTCGTTGGTGATGTTCTCGGCCAGCTCTTCCAGCAAGCTGCTGTACTCTGCCATTTCTGAGAGCAGGAGAGGACAGGGGAGGGTTAGAGATGCCCCAGACCCTGGGGGCGAGTCTGGCTCCAGCCCTCTGCCCAAAGCCCCTTTCCTGCCACTCCCACCAGCCCGGGGACGAGGGCCCCAGGGATCGGCTGAGGCTCTCTTGCCACAGCAGCTGGTTGGCCGTCATCTCCTGCTGGTGGCAAGTCAGCAGGCAAAGCCTCACTGGTTGAGGCCTTGTCAGATCAGCGGCCCTTTCACATTTTGAAAGAAGAGCTTTTAAGGGGGCTCAAAAGCGGCTGACAAACCTTCTGTTCTCCCCACAACAGCAGCTCAGAAGAGAGCTGTGACTAGCCCAAGGTCACCCAGCTGGCTTTGTGGAGAAAGAAGAAGAGTTGGCTTATCTACCATGCTTTTCTCACCCATTTAAGGGGACTCAATGCAGCTGACAAACATTCTGTTCTTGTCCCCACAACAGAGACTCTGTGAGGCACGTGGGGCTGTGGGAGCTCAGAAGAGAGCTGTGGCTAGCCCAGGGTCACCCAGCTGGCTTCGTGGAGGAGTGCAGAATCAAACCAGGTATTCCCAGTTAAAAGTCCGGCTCCCTAAGCACCGGACCAAACTGGAAAGAGGATCTCCACCACTGTGCCAAGGGTGCAGGGAGGCCAGGCTTATGACCCCGAATTGCAGTGACGAGAATATTCTCCTTCAGAACAGGGAGGAAAGGAGCGAGGCGGCGTCTCGGTCCTTCACTTCTTGCTGTCTGAAGGGGGCATTTTGTTGCCCAGCGGCGTCTCCCATCTCTTGGCATACGCTGGGAAGAATCGGCCTGTTCGCGGCCCCTTTTGTGGCTTGCTCCTCCTTGCTCTCGCCGGTGCCGGCTCATTCCGCTCAAATGCAGAGATTTTAATTATCCGGAGACTGTGGGGCTTCCTGGCTCAGGGCAGAGGCAGCGCATAATCCGCCAACCTCAATGCCGGCTCTGTGGCTATAAAACGCGCAAGGGGAGGGTTTGCTGTTTTTCTTTTTCAAAAGAGAAGCGCTGCTTGAGGAGGGGAAAGAGGTGAAGCACAAAGCGGGTCCTCCATCCGAAAGGCGTGTGGCATCTCTCGCGGCGCAGACACCATCGCGCCCGGAAACCCCATTTGCCCATAACGAAGGGGTAAAAGCCGCACAGCACTGCCGCTTCTGGGCAGCCTTTATCGACCACGGAAATCGGAGAGCAAAATGTTCTCCAGACTTGGAACAGGCCCACGGATGGAGCGGGGCCGCGTTCGCGCAGCAAGGGCACGTCCGTCCTCAGTTCCCGCGCCTTCCGGGTTCCTTTTCCCGCCACTTGTGCAGCTAAGTCGGCCCAGAGCACAGCTAGCGATTCCAGGCACGCAAATGGGGACAGCGGAAGCAACACGAGTCTTCCTCCTCCCCGTGCGGCGTCATAGGATCTAAGAGCTCCCTCATCGGCCTCTGCTCTGCTGGGCATCCAGAGGAAACGCTTGGCCCACTGCCGCCTTCGTGGTGCAATGAGGCTTTTGGCCGTATGCGGGAGCGGTTCAGCTTTGCTGCTCCTGGCAGAAGAGGGTCCTCCTGCCCAGCCCCCCCACCTGACTCGCCCTGTTTTGCTATTCTCCTGGCTTCCCCAGGAAGAGGAAACTCCTGCCCCTCCCCCCTTCCTGAAACAACACCCCCACGCTGGGGCTTCCTAACTCTCTGCTCCATCCTGTCCAGATGCCTTCCCCAGCGCTCAGTGCTCCTCTGACGTTTCTTACCCTTTGCACTCAGCACTCTGGGCAGCTTGTGCCAAGCGAGCGGGCACTGTGGCACGGAGCCCTCTCTCTCTGCCCATCTGCCCCGCTCGCCTATTAATTTCTGTTTGCGGTTCCCAGCAGCAGCTCGGGAAGTGGCGGGCGGGGAGCCCTCGCGCCCTTCCTGCTTATTCGTGCCATTGGTTCCAACTCTCCGCCTTTGTGTTTTCCTTCTTTTCTTCCGCTTTCTGTGCCACTGGCACCCAGCAGCCCTTCATGAATGACAATCTACCCACCCTGGGCCACTCGCCCATTTCCCAGGCCTGCTGGGTGGTGTGGAAGGGGACGGGAGCAGCCAAGTTCCAATAAACAAATAAGGGTCTTCGGTTTGCGCTCGTGCAGAATCCCCTGCTGAAGATTCAGCAGGAACCATTAGAAGCCTTTGGCTGTTTAAAAAGCTGCCATCTCCCTCCCCCACCCCCCACCCGTCTCCAAACCACCGCTTATACGAGGCCACTCACAGCTGTTTAGCAACGTTGTTTAGCCAATACGACTTCCCAACCCGTCATTTCAGAGCGGCAATTTCCAGTCCAGCCCGCCAAGATGTCCTTCCGCATTAGCCACGACGGAGGAGTCCTGGGGTCATCACAAGTCAGCTAAAGAGCTACAACTGGGCAAGGGGAAAGCTGGGGCAGTACAAAGTGCCCCTTGCGGGGGGAATTGGAAGGGCCAAAGGGGAGGAACCTACCCATGCCGGAGTGCGGGAAGTTGAGAAGATAGATGAGAGTTTAGTTTAGAAAAAAGATATAAAAGACCCTAAGAGGAGCCTTCCTGCTGGGTCAGGCCACAGCCCATCTAGTCCAGCATCCCATCTCACACAGTGGCCCACCAATTGCCCAGGGGCATCCCAAGCAGAGACAAGGGCAACCCCTCCTCCTGCTCTCCAGTCCCAGCAAATGGCCTTAGAGGCCTCCTGCTTGTTCCCCCAGCCTGGAAGATGGACTTAGGCATCCATTCCAGTAGCCATTGATACATCAGTCATCCATACATTTGTCTAACCCTCCCTTAACGTCATCTAGGCTGACCGCTGTTACCTCCTCTTCTCGTGGTAAATTCCATAGGCTGATGTGTTTAATTAGGTTGGGGAAATCACCTTTTTGGTAAGGCAGTCCAATCTGGGCTGTTTCTTTTATGGGTCACCCAGGTCAGGGCAACCGTATATCAAATCCAACACCGCCTCTTTCCCCCCGTTTCCTGCTCCTCTCTGGATTTGCCCTTAATGCTGGCGTTGAGATTGCTAAGTCTCCCCATTGGGCAACCGGGATTCTCATTGACAGAACTTGCTCATCTAGGATGAGTTCTGAAACGCTGCAGGATTTGTGGTCTCGATTTATTTGGCATAGCAGAGAGAGATTTATTGTATTTATGGTTCCCCCCCTCTTTCAAGCAGCATTTTCTAGGCCAGTAGGATTCAGCTTTGGTAGACCTACTTTTTAATCCCCATCTGCAATGAGACCTACTTTCAGTTCCCCCCATGGGCGCATATCCTTTCCCCTGGAATGGGATGGGGGGGGGGGGCTCCTAATATTTTCTGGGGAATCTTAGCAATTGTGCATTCTCGTGCCAGGTTAAAAGGTTGCTGGAAATAATTTGCCCCAATAAAAGTAAGAGAGAGAGAAAAGTGACCGGCCTACGACTTGTACACCGTTGGATCAGGGCTAGAGCAGCGCATCCTCTGGCAGACGCCCCTGCGAGGCAGCACTGCACCCATAGGGTGGCTGGTGGGCCAGGTGCACGTGGGGCCAGGGACACCTGCGGAACTGGCCTTGCATGTAGGGATGGGCACAAGTAGACGTAACATCAGAAATTCCTATCAATTTGGCTGACATTCAAATTAGAATAAAATGTTTTGATATATTCATGTGAAGCTTCGTATGGGATTCGTATGGGATTGAACATTTGTATCAAATCCAAATCCTACCACGTTCAAAGGGGATCTATTCAAATGAATACATTTTTTTAAATTCAATTAAATATAAATAGAATAAAAAAACATTTGTGCACATCCGTTTGAATGCAGTTGAGGTGGGTAAGAGCCATACCCAAGGCTTCCTTCTGTGAAGGAGAGAAATCGGCATCTCAGCTCCTTACACCTACACAGCTCTTCCCTTTAAACCTTTAACAGAGCAGCTGTTTATTTTAAAACATTTTAAGTTCATGTACATCAGGCCCACCTCACTGGGCTTGCGGCAGTCCACCTCTGCTGTGTCCCTGAAGTGTTTTGCTAAAGGCCAGAAAAGTATGGACAGATGGAATTGAATTAAACGTGTGATATGTTGGGTTTCTTTGTTTAGAAAATGAATATTGTTTGTTTGTTATGTTACCATTGGGCAGATCGCTGTAAACTGAAATACATGCTCTGAAAATGCTGGATCCTGCCAGGAAAAAAACTGCACAAACCCAAACGCAGGTAACAAATGGGATTTCAGGCAGAGAGCTGTGCAGTCTAGTCACCTGTCTGTATCTACATTTATACACTTATTTCCTTTGGTTTGCCTTGAAGATAGGCAGCTAAAATAGTGTTCATCAGGGCTGTTGTCACACCTAAGCTTTAATCCAGCTTCAGTCCACATTCAGAGGGAGAGAACACATCAGCAAAGAGACCAGTAATTTCCTTTCCACATTATTTCTCCCCAAGGTGAATTTCTTGAGTTATTTAACACTGAAAGAAAACAGCTTGTCACTTTGCTGATGTGTTTTCTCACTCTGAAGGTGAACTGAAAGCAGGTAGAAAAGCCAGCTCTTCTTCCTAATATTTTTAAATGAAGAGGGACCAATGACTTTCTCCCAAAAATGCTTTTAAAGTTCACTTGGCTCTTCCCTGTTTCAGCTCCCTCCCCGCTCTTGTCTCCCCGCTCTTGCTTTGAGGGAAGGGAAGGGAAAGGAGATCATCAGAAGCCCTCCTCAGCGGGGGGCAGAGGGGAAAAGCCCTCTCCTGGGGGTGGCAGCCTAGACCACTCTGCCTTCTGGATGACTCTCCAGCCTGGATGGGCTGCTTCCTTGCAGGACTGGGCTTTTCTTGTCAGCTGCTCTGGACTCCACCTGGTCTCAGCTACACCAGGGACCGTAATGGACACAGGAATATGCCATCCCTCCTGTCCTCTGGGTGATTCTCCAGCCTGGCTGGGCATTGACATCTTGGAGGATTCTTTGTGGGACTGTGGCCTTAGGTCAGCTGCTCTGGACTCCACTTGGCCTGAGCTGACTCGTGTGGGTGTTTTGTATGACGTGAGATTTTTATAATGTATTTTAATGTTTTGATTATTATTTTGCACTGCCTGTTTTCTGTTTGTTGTAAACAGTTTTGGGCTTTAAAAGCCTTTTTGGGGAAAGGTGGTATACCAAATAAAATGGAAATGAAATGATGGAATGAACTGAAGGGCTTTTCTCTCAGGAAGCAAGAAGGGACGGATGCCTGGATGGACTGGGGTACGGTGCTCAGGTATTCTAACCTGAGATCTCTGGACTTGTGGATGTGCAGATAGGGGCAAAACTCGAGCTAGCAAACGGCTGTTTTCCTAAACTTTCCTTCCTTCCTTCCTTCCTCCCTCTCTCAGTCTCTCGCTCTGTTGGCCTTGAAGGGAGGAAATGAAATGGAGGAAAGCTGCACATTGACACTGGGTGGCGGTTATTTCAGAAGCCAGACGGACGTGACTTTTCACAAAGACGTTCCAGGTGTGACGTGTACATCTGCTCAGCACTCTGATGAGCTAATTTAACACACCTGGTGTGATTAAAAACAAAAGCACTTCCCCCATTCAGGTCACATGTTGCGCCCTGGGTATCTGAAGGAAAACCACCTCCCGTGTAGACCTGCAGTGCGCTGAGATCTCAAGGAAAGAGCCTTCTTGGAGTTCCTTCTCTTGCAGAGGTACGAGGCATAGGGACAAGCAAGAGGGCCTTTTCTGTGGTGGCCCCAAGACTCTGGAACAGCCTCCATTTTGAGGTTCGCCGGGTGCCTTCGCTGCATAGTTTTCGGCACCTGGTGAAAAGATATCTTTTCACCAGGCCTTTGCCGTTTAAATAGCTTCCTCGGGGTGCTGTCCTGTTAGGGAGAGGGGGAGGTTATATCTTTAATTATATTTTAATATTTGATATTCTGTCCTAATTCTAACCCACCCTGGACCATTCTTAACTAAATTAATACATAGACGTGCTTCCCGTTCCCCTCTGCCCTCCCTGTTTGCAGGGCCCTCACTCCCTCTGCAGCAGGGACAATGAGCCCCCAGGATAGCTGCCGGTGTCCCAGGTATTTGAGAGGCTACGTTCCAGTGAAAAGGCATCAAGAATAGTTACTCCATTTTTTATCTTCCTTTCTCTCTTATAAGAGGATCCCGAGATAAATTTATTCTGGCAGCACTGATTTCTTTGTTTTGGAAACATCTTGTGATGCAGGAACTTCTTCTTTTTTAAAAAAGCAGAAGCTCCTCTCAGCATTGAGTTTACGGAGGCTCCTTGGATGTTTTTTATCTCCAAATGGCCATAGAAAACGTCCTGGGCAGGATTTAGAATTTAACTCCCCGTCATTTCACATTAAGGCCCTCCTGTTTCCCAGTTTTCCCTCCTACACATGAGGAGGGACCGTTCCTGGGGGAAACATTTGGAGCGCCTTGTAAACATAACATTTAGGCTTGGATGCCAGCAGAAACGATCACGCTCTGCTTAGCGCACGTTTGCCTGTTGAGTTCGCCGTGTAGCCAATTACTCTCCCTCTTACGACGTGTTTCTTTTCGCCGTTAACACAGTGAATGCATTAATACCAGTTAACACATCGCAATCAGGACGCACACAGTCACACATGCAGCTGCGAGGCGGTCGTACGCATGCTATTAATAACACTTTGCGTGCTGCTTCGGCGTGGCTTTGCTCCCCTTGAGCCTAGAGGTGCGTTCTAGTGGGGAAGCCGTGAGCCGTCTATGGGGCCTTTTCTACTCCGCCTTTCTCAACCGTTCAAGGGGCCGCAACTGTTAAGCGGCTGACAAGCCTACCTCCTGTTCTTCTCCCCACCACAGATACTCTGTGAGGTAGTTGGGGCTGTGAGACATAAGAAAGAGAGCTGTGACTAGCCCAAGGTCACCCAACTGGCTTCGTGGAGAAAGAAGGAGAGTTGGCTTTTATATCCTGCTTTTCTTACCCATTTCAAGGGACTCAAAGAGGCTGACAAGGCTTTTCTATTCTTTTCCCCACAACAGACACCCTATGAGGTGGGTGAGGCTGTGAGAGCTCAGAAGAGAGCCGTGACTAGCCCAGGGTCGCCCAGTAACCCTTTTCCTGTTAGTCTCCAAGAGCTGCTAACTACCTTGCTGGACTTTTCACATTAGACTAGCACGGCTATTTCTCCGATATTGACTCACTTGATCTGTTTGCAGCTGGATTCTGCAGCAGTCCAGGCTGTATGTATAGGAGCAGCTGCAGTCTCAAACCAGAGGCTGCCCCACGTGGACCAACGTCTCTCGGTCTTTTATGGGGCCCTGAGGCTCCCGCCGTGCAACAGGCCTTCCCAGAGGGCCGTGTAGGAAACATTTCTCAGCCCTGTGCCAGTT
Source organism: Aspidoscelis tigris stejnegeri (assembly GCA_023333525.1). Classification (NCBI taxonomy): domain Eukaryota; kingdom Metazoa; phylum Chordata; class Lepidosauria; order Squamata; family Teiidae; genus Aspidoscelis; species Aspidoscelis tigris. The sequence continues at coordinate 4,815,632 of JALMGA010000027.1, read as the reverse complement.
TGCTGGGAAGGGTGACTAACCTGGCAAAAATGTCAGAAAATATTTGTACCTGGAATACATCCACAGCCCTGGATTTGGCAAGGAACTGGGTCTTGCCTGGGTGTGGCAATTCCTTTGCAGATCCTGGGGGATGATTCACCCGCATTCCAGAGGGACTTGCTGTCGCCCCATTTCCACACTGCCCTGATAGAGTGAATCATTCAGCCCTGATCCAGTCACTGAAGGAGGATGTAACTGAACTGGCTTTCTGGCAGGTGTTTTGGAATTTCATTGTGAAGTTCAGCAGCTGCGACCTGGAACGGCTTCTCACCCCAAGGCCGGACAGCAGCCAAAACGGCCCCTTGACTTAAAGTGGTGTCCCTTGTCCCCATAGAGAGGCCCACGTAAGGGTTAATTGGTTGTTGGGTTCCCTGGTTCCCCCAATGGATGCCATATTATCAAACCTCATTTGATGTGTAAGAAAGAACTGGGAGGAAAGGGGAAAATTTTTTGGCAGTCATTAGCAAGGACTACCAGCATAAGAACCTAAGGGAGCCCTGCTGGATGGGGCCACAGTCCATCTGGTCCATAAGAACCTAAGAGGAGCCATGTTGGATCAGGCCACAGCCCATTTGGTCCATAAGAACCTAAGGGGAGCCCTGCTGGATGGGCCACAGTCCATCTAGTCCAGCATCCTGTCTCACACAGAGGCCACAACTGCCCATGGGCATCCCAGTCCTCCTCTCCTCCACCCTCCCCCTGCAGAGCAATCACAGCCATGTCCCTTGCACCACCCTTGGCCATCCAAGGTGATTCTACAGGGAGGAGCTCAATGGAGCGGAGTCTGTGCAATGCCGGAACACTGGCCTCTTCTTTGTGATCGGGCGGTGATGGGGGCGGGGCGGGGTACGCAGGGGAGGGAGGAGAAACTTGCCCCCTGAGGACAATGATGGCATCAGGGAACTGCTGGTATAATTTTGGTCTCCGTTTAGGCCACAGATATAGAGTGTCTCATTAATATGCATGAGGAGATTCATTCAGGAAAAGCCAGCAAGTTCTGCATATACAGCAGCAGCAGCAGCTGGGTTGCAGGACGGCGGGGGGGGGGGGGGAGGAGAGAATGGTAATGAGAGCAATTATTTCCCCCTTCGTCCTGCCAAGAATATTTTCTCACAGACTCAGGGAGAAAGAAGCTGGGAAAGCGCTATTGGGCGGGGGGGGGGGGGGGGGGGAGGGAAGAGAGGATATTGGTTTCATGTCTCTGGTTGGTAAAATGTGATTCCCCTTCCGCCCCAAACAACACTCTCTCTCTCTCTCGTCGCTTTTGACACCATCTGAACAGAACATGGGCAGGGAAGAGTGCAAATGGCTTTCCATAGATGGTGCCATGAAGACATATGCCCTGCACTAATATATGAAAGGCACCTGGGAGAAGGGCCTTCTCAGTGATGGCCCCTAGGCTATGGAATAGTCTCTCCCTTGAGGTGCATTGAGGCACCTTCACTTTATGCATATAGGAATGCCATGAAGATACACCTCTTTGAGCCAGTTTCTGTCTAGGGTTTAGGGAGCTGGACTTTTATCCGGGAATGCTGGGTTTGATTCCGTTCTCCTCCATGAAGCCAGCTGGGTGACCTTTGGCTAGTCACAGCTCTCTCCTGAGCTCTCACAGCCTCACGTCCCTCACAGAATGCCTGCTGTGGGGAGAGGAAGAGAAGGTCTATCACCCCTTGGAGTCCCCTTAAGGGTGAGAAAAGCGGCCTTTGGTTAGATGGAAATACACCTTCTCTTCCCACTTGCAGACACTGCCATTGTTTTAATGGGTACAGGGCGGTATAGAAATGCAAGCAAATACATAAATATGTATATATTCACCTGAGCTTAATGCACATAAGGTGAGCCATTATTATTTCGCTGTGCTTAACTGTGGTCCATGGCGGGTACAGAAGGCTGTGGGCAGGGGAGGAGCGGCGCCTAGGGGTTATGGCGGGAGAACCACACCGAGCGTGGCCCTGGCGGCTGTTTGCTCAGATCTCGGAGCGCCAGGCCTGAGCTCTGTGCTAACCTCAGTTTATTTACCAGGCTGTTCTTCCTGGGTCTCTTTCCATTTGGAGGAACGCTCCTTGCCAGGAAAAGCGGCTTGCACCTGCTTTTCGGCACGCAAGGAGAGTCATCGACAGACGCAGCGCTTCTGAGGGGGGCTCAGGCTGTACTGTGCGCATTTATGAGCATCTTCCAGGGTGTTACAGGAGGCTTTGGAGGCGGAGGTTTAAAAGGCTGCTGTGCCTGTTTTTTAGGCAGAGGATTTGGCGGTGGCAGCGGCGGCACACGTGCCCATTTGGAGAGGCAGTGGCAGAGGGAGGGAGGGAGCCATCCTGTGCGAAGCAGATTTATTTCTGGGCATGTGACATGTGTGTCAGTCTCTAATTCTCTTTTACACATCCCCCCCCCGTGTGTGTGTGTGTGTGAGAGAGAGAGAGAGAGAGACAGGGATTTTGCAAATGCACGGATAATAGACGCCATTAAATAGAGGATGAAATGAAACTGGGGATTTCACTGGCACGTGAACGATGCTGTGGGGAAAGAGGAACAGAGAGAGCAAGAAAAGGGGGTGGAATAGAAAGGAGCCACAGTTTTATGCGCATGGAGGGAAAGAAGAGAGACCGGCTGCTTTGCAGGCATCTTTCCAAGGAGGCAGAGTTCTTCTCTCACTTGCAAGAAGAAGGAGAGTTGGCTTTTCTACCCTTCTTTTCTCATCCATTTGAGGGGACTCAAAGCGACTGACAAACCTTCTGTTCTTCTATCCACAACAGGACACCCTGCGAGGTGCAGGGGCAGTGAGAGAAGAGAGCTGTGACTAGCCCAGGGTCACCCAGTTGGCTTCATGGAGGCGTGCGGAATCAATCCCGGTGTTCCCAGACAAGAGTCCGGCTCCCTACCACTAGACTAAAACTGGCGCAAGAACAAGGCGTGTGTGTGCCAGACGGCCGACTCAGGTGCAGCTTTAGATCTCTCTCTGGGGCCCCGAGGAAGGAAGGAAGGAAGGAAGGAAGAGAGGCTGGCAAACTTATGAAAAATTCAGGCTGCTGCTGCACCCAGGAACGTTAGGCGTGCACATGAATTGTGGGGAGGGAGCAGAGCCCAGCTCCGAGGAGGAGAGAGGGAAAGCGATACAGCTTGATTTTTTAGGAGCAAGAGAATTCACCATGGCAACCGCTAAGCGGGACCTAATGCTCGCGTCTCGCCTCGTCCCCAGACCTTCTCCGCTCTCCCTGCAAAGCGCGCCTTTCTAATTGCATCTGGAATACGGAGGGGTCATTTCTGGCATGATGTCTCAGCTGCAGCTCTTTGTCCCTGGCCGGAGTGTCCAGAGAGTGCCGTCTGCGTCCCAAAAGCCGTCTGAACCCCCCAACCCGGGTGCATGGCACCGTCTGTGCAGGCCAAGGGGTTCAGGGCCTGCGGAATTAAGATAAAAATAGGCGCAGGAAAGAGAACGGAGCAGCCTTGCCGGTGTGCTTCTGAGGCATCTGCGCCTCTACCACCACTCTGACGCCTGTGACGGCGGCGGCAAGGGGTGAAGTCCTGTCACGGCGACAGTTTGCTAAACAAGCCGCCTCTTTGCCTTCGGCCACTAGGCAACAAGTGGCGAACCTCTGGGGAAGAGCATGCGCACCTCCACTAGGCTGCTTCAGCCTCCCAGCATGTGGTGTGGAGCATGAAATTGTGCTCCACACCTTTACCAAGGCTGCAGAAAAGCTTCCTTGGACCGTCCTGCAGCGCCACCACTCGCTCTGCATCCGCATCGCTGTGCGTGGTGGGCAGGGAAGGCGGCATTGCGCAGGTGTGGCGGCGGCAGCGGCAGCCATGATTGATCGCTCACCCGTGCCACGATCGCACCTCTGATCCCTGGGAGTGGCAACAGATCACAGAATCGTGAGGGGGCCGTTCGATCATGGCATGGGGGAGCAATCGATCATACCCCTCTCGCAATGGCATCCACGTGGCCAGTCGCAACAGCGAGATAGCAGGAGTTGCAGCTTAGCAGGCAGCGTCCTTGGCTTGTAAACGGATCATTCCCATTTATGGCCAGTGTGGTGAATGCGGATGGCCCACCTTTACCTGAAGTTTACCGGCCTAAGTTCATGGCCGCCTAATTGTGTCAGCGCACAAAGGCCTTAGGAGAGGGAAATGTGCCCTAGAAGTGCCAAGGGGTGGAGGGGGGAAGCAGACTCCTGAAATATCTGGAGCCTCAGAGCCACAAAGGGAGCGAATTGAGGAAGCAAAAATAAGCCGTGGATTGTCGATCACGCCTGAGCGTCACCGTTCAAGTTTATCCTTTGAATCTATGAGGAAGTGATGAGCTGCTTATGACATTTGCAGGAGGAAGATGATGGTCCTGGTCAGCCCAGAAAGCCAAAGCACCTTCCTTTTAGCCTGGGTGACCTTTGGCTAGTCACAGCTCTCCTTCTGAGCTCTCACAGCCACGCCTGCCTCACAGGGTGTTCTGTTGTGGGGAGAGGAACAGAAGGTTCGTCAGCTGCTTTGAGTCCCCTTAAGGGTGAGAAAAGCGGGGTAGAAAAGCCAACTCCTCTTTGCCCTGGCCTTTGGTTAGCTGGGAATACACTTTCTCTTCCCACTTTCAGAAGCTGCCGTTGTTTTAATGGGTATAGGGCAAGATAGAAACAAAAACAAACAAACAAAGATACATATATCCACCTGAGCTTATTTCCCTGTGCTTGTCTGTGGTCCATGACAGGTACAGAAGTCCGTGGGCAGGGGAGAAGCGGTGCCTAGGGGTTACAGCAGGAGAATCGCATGCCCCAGCCTGGACAAACTGAGCCTGGCCCTGGCGAGGGTCCCTGGGGAAGGGTCTTCCCAACTGTTATCTGCAGTGCTGTAACCCCTGACCCTTGGCTGTGGAGAAGTCATTCAGTTAGCGGCACAATATGTCTGTTAAACAAGTTGCCCTGTGACCCCAGCTGTCCCTTCAAACGCCTTCCAGACAGCAGCTTCCAAAGCGCAGGGCGTCCCGCATGGGGTCCCTGGCTGCATTCGGCCTCACACTTCTCTTAGGTCTGCAATAAACCAACGTTGGCTGGTGCTTGCTGACAGACCACCCATGTGCGATCGAACACTCACCTGTGTTTGATCGCCAGCTTGCTCCTATGATGACACCGATGCTCCGCAGCGTTGCATTCACGCCAGGCGGTCATCGGAGCTGCCGGTGCGCTTGCGTGGCAGCCGGCAGAAGTGCAGGTGGTCACCAGCTGGACGCTAGTAAGTTTGGGAAGCAGAATTTCGTGCTCCGTGGCTAGCGTGCTATTAGGCAACCTCCTCCTGAAAGTGCAGCCGCACCTGCCCAGAGGTGGCCTAGTTGCAGACTACGGGCTGAAGTGCGAATCCAGCCCTGGACGGAGGACGTCCCGGCAGCCAAGCGGCCTGGCACAAGCAACCGTACTAAGAGCTGTGGCTGGAGTTTGGACAGAAGGTGCTCTATCAGCTTCAAGACAATCACACCAGAAGCTGTGTTCACCCCTAAACTATTTAATCCAGCTTCAGTCCACTTTCAGAGTGAGAGAACCCATCCGCAAAGGTGGCAGGCTGGTTTCTTTCTGCATTATCTAACTCAGAAAATCCACTGTTGGGCTCCGATAACATGGAAAGACCACGGCTGTACCCTTTGCTGGTGTGTTCTTCTGCTTTGAATGTGGACTGAAGCTGAATTAAAAACATTCCAGGGAAATGCCGGCTTTGCCCCCAAAGGAATAATTAAACGGCTCCTCTCGGAGGACGGGGAAGGGGGGGCGCTCGCCCTTGGCCACCGGAGCCATGGAGGGAAAAGGCTCAGCTGGACCTGACAGATGGCCGTGCCGGAACTGACCGGGCGTCCTGCGTCCGAGCAGGTGGCGGGTTTGCCTCTCAAGCACTTCTGCCTGCATTCCCTCCTGGATTCTCCTCATCCTGGCGGAGGCTGCCCAGCCCTGGAAGCGGTATCTAAAGTGGGGGGACGTGCCTGCAGAAAGGGCTCAGCTTTGCCCCCTCGGACTGCGACAGAGATGCTGGGAAACCGGTAGTGGCTAAGGACACAGGCTTTTATCTAGGAATGCCCGGTTTGATTCCACCCCTCTCCATGAAGCCAGCTGGATGACCTTGGGCTAGTCACAGCTCTCTTTCTGAGGTCTCACGGCCCCACCCACTTCACAGGGCATCTGTTGGGGGAGAAGGTTTGTCAGCCGCTTTGAGTCCCCTTAAATGGGTGAGAAAATCAAGGTAGAAAGGCCCGCTTTTCTTCTTCCTCTTCTCAGTTAGGCCCAGGGGCACGTGGTCCCTGCGCCCTGCCTCGGTCTTCCAGGGTGTATCCTGAGCGGCGGCGCGGCTTTCGTCCTCTGGGCTGCTCTTTGCCTCCTGCCCATCGCATGGCGTTTGCAGCAGAGGAATTTTATTTTCCTCACAGGCCAACGCAGCCTCCAGGGTGTTAGGGCAGGAAACCAGTTTGCAGCAGGAGGAAAGCCAATGGCCGGCTTTGGCCGGGCTCCTTCTGCCTCCCTCCCCCCCTCATCCTGTGTTTGTCCAGCGCTCTCACTCTCTCTGCCATGAAGCCCACAGGTGTCAGGTGGAGGAGGCAGGGACAGATGGTTTGGAGACAAGCAAATGCCTTTGGGAATTTCATCGGGTGCTTCCAGGCGGATGGAATAAATTCCAGAGCCCTGGTTTTATGGCATTTGAAAGCGCCTGGGATTAACAACACTTGCTCCTCTCTTGGCTTTGAGAGATCTGGGTAGGGGGCCTGTTGGGGCGATGCCAGGGCACATGCCTACTGCCCAGAGGGTTTTCCCGGGTCAGTAATTCACTCCATGTGGCTTAACTTCCAGGGAAGAAAGAAGAAGAAGAGTTGGCTTTTCTACCCCGCTTTTCTCACCCATTTAAGGGGACTCAAAGCGGCAGACAAAGCTCTCTATTCTTTTCCCCATAATGGGCACCTTGTGAGATAGGTGAGGCTGTAAGAGCTCAGAAGAGAGCTGTGACTAGCCCAAGGTCACCCAGCTGACTTCAAGGAAGAGGGCGAAATCGAACCTGGTATTCCCAGGTAAGAGTCCAGCTCCCTAACAACTAGACCAAACACTTGCACCCTCAGCAAAGGAAATTAGCCGGCTGGTGTAAACCTCTTGTTTACCCTCAGTCCGTGAAGGAAACTCTGGAGGCAAAGACTGGCGGGGTGGGGGTGGGGGGTCCGCGCTTCCCTTGCCATTCGCTGGATGAGAAAGGAGCGCAATGAACCAGCCTTGACTGGCGCTCACACTTGGAGCGCTGGTCCACTTTGGCCGTTCTCTCTCCCTGCAATCGAATACTTACCTGATTCCATTTGGGGCCGGTGCTCCTCTGGGTGCCACCATTTTGCCTGCGCCGCCCCCCATGACTGCGTGTGCATCAGCGCCGTCACCTTGGCAATGCTAACACTCTGCGCACATGCAGGCGCACCCATGGCTGTCTGAGGTGCGGTGCCAGCGCACTTGTGCGGCGCCTCAGACGACCCCGGAGCGCTGGAAGGGGTGCGGACGGTCGCTGCCCCAGGTGCTTGAGGCAAGCTTTTGGGTCATGTTGGTTAAGGGCCGGAGCACGGTTTCGCGCTTGGAGGCTGTAGCCTCCTCCTCCACGTGCGGACACTCTTCACCAGGGGCTCACTAATCGTGCACTACTCGTGCGAATAGGCGCCAGGGCTCGCCCTGGGACGCAGGACAGGCTCCCTGCGAGATGCAGACTCTGCCTTCTGAAGGCCTGCTCCCCGCCACTCGCCCTGATGAGCTTCGAGCTTCCTTTCCTTGTTATTCAGTGTTCAGGAAACATGACGGGATGGCGGGGGACCAGCTGCTGAGCTTCCTCAAAGCAACTCCTCGTTCCGCCGCGGCCTCCGGGAGTCTTTGGGGAAGGGGGAGGTTGCTTAGTTGCCAGGAACCATCTTGGACTTCATGTTAACAACTAATAGCAGCAGCAACGGCAGCAGCAAACTCCAAGACAGCTCACTATGGGTCTCCTTTGGAAGGCAAGGGGTCACCGGAGCAGGAAATGGCAAACCAGTCCTGTATCCCTGCCAAGAAAACTGCATAGTGGGGCCCGTACAGTGATCATAGCTCAGTGCTAAAGCAAACAACCTGGAAAGCAGAGGGGTTGCTACTAGTTCAAACCCCAGCCTCCCCCTAGAAGCAGGCAATGGAAAACCACTTCTGTATCCCTGCCAGGAAAACTGCATCAAGGGGTCCATGGTGTGATTGTAGCTCAGTGGTACAGCAAACAGCATGGAACCCAGGGGGTTGCTACTTGGATCCCCAGCCTCTCCCTAGAAGCTGGTAATAGCAAACCACTTCTGTATCCCTGCCAAGAAAACTGCACAGAGGGGCTCATAGAGGGGACTTGGCCCACCAAAGTCTCAAATGCAAGGTCCACATCCCAGCCCCATTTCACACCTTAAATGTGTGTCGTCCTCACACAGTGAATGCATCTTAAACACATCACAGTGCATTTCTTTTATTTTTAAACTCCAGAACCTTTCCTGAGGCTGTTTTGTATAGGTTGAGAAATACAAGAGACAAACAGAAATGTCAGGACTGTAAGAGAGAGCAGTTGGAACCCAGACTGGAGGCTGAAACATTAACAATTTGAGAGAGGCACTGATGATTCTAGCTGAAAGTAGCAAAGAGGTACAAGAATTCACAATGAAAGTGAAAATGGGAAGGACGAAATCTGGATTGAGAAGACTGAAATAATGTTGCAGTGTCTGGCAGAGTTAAGAAGAAGGAGAATTATAAGTGACAGCATGTTCAGACAAGCTCAGGATGAATAAGGCCATTTCATTGATGACAAAACCCGGAATCATTAAAGCATAGGTCTTTCCCGTGGTAATGTACGGTTACAAAAACTGGACTCGGAGAAAGAGAAAGGAGGTAGATGCCTTTGAATCACGGACCTGGAGGCAGAATCCCATGGACAACAAGAAGAACCAGTTGATCAGCCACAGGCTAAACAAAAGCCACAAAAGTTCACATACTTTGGGCATGTGATGGGAGCAGACAATGCAACCAAAAAGGCTATTGGGGAAGGCTGAGAAAAGCAGAGGGCAGAGGAGGAAGCCAGGCAAAACGGATGGATGCTTTGTGGACAATATTAGCATGACCTTCAGAGAACTGGGAGATGTTTCTGAAAGGCAAGCACCGGCCACACAATCACCGGGAGCCAAACCAACCTAAGTACGACATGTTTTAGGGCTGCCGGCAAAGACGCAGGACACCGATCAGTTTTGCTGCCAGAAGAGGTGTCAACAGCTTAAAGAAAGTAGACAAATCAATGGCTACGAGAATGGATGCCGCCCAGGTACATCCTCCAGGCTGGGGAGACAATCGGGAGGCCTCTGAAGGCCTTTTGCAGGGACTCAAGAGCAGGTGAAGGTTCTGCCTTTGGACTAGATGTGCTGTGGCCGGATCCAGCAGGGCTCCTCTTAGGTTCTCACGTCCTCCTGCTCTTCACTGCCTGGTCTGTTCAGGGCTGAGGGTGAAACTGCCCAAAGTTTAAGTAAAAGCAGTGAGGCATTGTTCTAGAAATCATGCTTGTCTAAAGGCGGAAAAGGCTTCTCAGCTGCCCGGCCCTATTTTAGGTTTAGTTCTCCCTGGGTGCAGCTAGGCAAGAGGCAGGCCAGGAAAGCTGTGCCTACTGGGCAAGGCAATTCCAGGGTGGCCCAGGAATCCTGCGCAAATAAAACTAATAGATAAAACGTTCCCATGCTGGCTGCGTGCCCAGTGGCATCGCTCAGTTTCCCCACAGCTGAGCTCCTGAGAGGGAGAGAGAAAAGGTTTTCTACCTTCACTGTCCAGTTTGGTCCAGTGCTTAGAGAGCCGAACTCTTATCTGGGAACACCGGGTTTGATTTCGCCCTCCTCCATGAAGCCAGCTGGGTGACCCTGGGCTAGTCACAGCTCTCTTTCTGAGCCTTCACAGCCCCACCTGCCTCACAGGGTATTCTGTTGAGGGGGGAAGAACAGAAGGCTTGTCAGCCACTCTGAGTCCCCTTAAATAGGTGAGAAAAGCGAGGTAGAACAGCCAGCTCTTCTTTTTTCCCCCCAGCAGATGTGGAAGGTCTTAACCCGACCCTGGCGGGGGATTCCAGAGAGGCACAGCTGGCAGGTTCAGGTTTCCTCCCCACAGATGGGGATCGCATCAGGCTCAAGGAGGGCCAGGGAGTCCTTGGTCCTTGGTCCTCCTGCCCTGCTTTCTTCCTCTGGCTTCCTTTTAGACAGCTGTGCATTTTTTACTTTGTCTCCCCCCCCCCTCAGAACAGCAGCTCGTAATTCTGCATCCTCTCTATGTATTCCAAAGGAAAGAGGCAGCCGCCTCGCCCAGTGTTTTCCCAGCTCCGTCCTCTCTCAACCCCCTTTTCCTCTTCTCTCCACATGGCCCCCTCCCCGGAAATGGAAAGGAATGTCCGGTTGGCGGCTGTAGCCATTGGTGGGGGAGACCGGGACCAGCAGCAGCAGCAGCATTATTCAGGAGCGTGAAACAAAGGGGAGGCAGGACAGAGGATACCAATGCAAGTGCCCGGACAATAGGCCTTTTGTCCCCTTCATGCGGCTCCCAAATCCCAGAGACAATGGGCAGAGACTGCATATTTGCAGTGATAGAGCGAGTGGTGCTGACACCCAGGGACGGAGGCGATTCAGCAGATATGCTGAATGCTCCGGCTTGTTTCCCGTCTGGGGGGCCGGCTGGTGAAAGATCCGGGCTGCAGCATCGGGTACACTTGCGTATTGATGACTTGATTCTGCAGGATTCGTTTAAAATGTGCCTAAGCAGAGAGAGGCCATTTTGAAAACAGGGCAGTGCCGGGAGGCCCAAAGACCTCTGAATTTAACACATTTCTCTCTTCTGTCCCATCAGGAGCACGTGGAATGTTCTCTCTGCTTTCTCCATCAAGCCCCGCTCAGCTTCCTTTGGCGGCGGTTATTCCGTACCCTCTCCACTGCAAAGGATCTGGGTAGGGGATGGCCGGAGCTCAGAGGCAGAGCAGAGACGTTGAAGGAGGGCTACCAAAATGGTTGGAGGTCCGGAAACCATGACTCCTTCGCCGGAGGCCTCCAAGCAGAGGCTGGACCTACATCGGGGATGGTTTAGGGAATCCTGCATTGCGCAGGGGGTGGACTCGGTGACCCTGGAGGGTGTTCTATTGTCCATTTGGTGTTGCATTTGGCTTTTATATTTCGATTAGACTCATAGAATCATGGAGCTGGAAGGGCCCATGAGGGTTATCCCTGCTCAATGTAGGATTTTCTAAACCATCCCAGACAGATGAAGGTCCAACCTCTGCTTGAAGACCTACAGCAAAGTCTGGTTGTAAAGGGCAGTGTTGGTACTAGGAGGAGCTTAGGCCTGCTGATGGATCCAGCCAAAGGAGTCTCATCCACTTCCCTTCCTGACTAAGAACCTAAGAGGAGCCCTGCTGGATCAGGCCACAGCCCATCTGGTCCATAAGAACCTAAGAGGAGCCCTGCTGGATCAGGCCACAGCCCATCTGGTCCATAAGAACCTAAGAGGAGCCCTGCTGGATCAGGCCACAGCCCATCTGGTCCATAAGAACCTAAGAGGAGCCCTGCTGGATCAGGCCACAGCCCATCTAGTCCATAAGAACCTAATAGGAGCCCTGCTGGATCAGGCCACAGCCCATCTAGTCCATAAGAACCTCAGAGGAGCCTTCCTGCTGGATCAGGGCACAGCCCATCTAGTCCAGCATCCTGTCTCATGGAGTGGCCCACCAACTGCCCATGGGCACCTCAAGCAGAGACAAGGGCAAACCTTCTCCTGCACTTGAATCCCAGGCAATGGCAGCAAATACAGGAAACCCTGAACAGAAATACTGAATGGGCCACAGCAGAGAGGGTTCCGCTGGCGACCAGCAGAGCCCTGGAGGATGGAACCGCCACCGCCCCTGCCGTCTCCCAGCCGCTGGGATGACAGACAGCCCTGCTGAGTTCTCAGGGACACCCAGATCTCCTAGCCAGGGAGGCGAGGTAGCCGACGTGGATGGAGAGAGCGGAGGAGATGCCTGCTCAGAAATGGCAAGGACGGTAACAAGAGGTGACGTTCACTGTGGGTGAAGACAGAGGAGCAGGCAGCGTGCGGAGGGAGAAGAAGAAGAGTTGGCCTTTCTTCTACCCTGCTTTTCTTACCTATTTAAGGGACTCAAAGTGGCTGACAAACCTTCTGTTCTCCTCCTCACAACAGACACCCTGTGGCGAGAGCTGTGACTAGTCCAGGGTCCCCAAACCTCCAGACCTCTTGCCACCACCTCAAGCTAAACTCCAGTCCGAACCCACCAAAGAGCCCCCTTTGTGCCCGGCAAGACAGAGGGCTGGCGAGCCAAGATTCTCCACAGAACTGCTCCTCTTCACACCACCGCTTGATCCTGCAAGGGCCGAAGGACGTGGAATGTGCATTCGCTCCTTTTGTGCCTCTTCCGCTCACGTTCACAAGATCACAGTTGTTTTAAAAATAGCCTGCCAGGCCTCTGATGAGAAGAGGCACAAAACAGGCCAGAGCAGGAGGCGAGAAGGTGAGGAGAAGCTCGGGCAGCCGCTCCTGCGTCCTTTGCCTGCGACTTCCACCCCATCCCGGTCATGTGAGCTAGAAAGCTTCATGACACATTTATTTAAAGAGAGATGATTTCCACCCAGGAAAAGCAGAAGCCGCCCCTGAACGCCGCTGCAGCGAATCCAAGGATGCAACAGAGGCCGTGCAGGGATGATCTTTGGAGGAGGACTTTGGCTCAGCTCCCCACGGCAGCAGAATTCCGACATCTGCCTCAGGGCACAGCTGTGGTGCCTGAAGGACTGAATGGGTGAATGGAGGGAAGCAAGGAAGGAAGGAAACCTGGTGTGCGAAACCTCTGAGAAGCTTTAGCATCAGGCACATCACAAGCAGGATTCGGACGCTACTGAAGAAGAATACAGCAATCTATTTCCAGTGCTTTTAACACTCCAAAACTCAAGCCAGTATGACTTGTATAACTGCCTTTTAGGTTGGTCTAGTGGTTACAGAAAAGTAGGAAATAAAAGCCAGCTCCTCTTCTTCCTTCATGAAACCAGCTGGGTGGCCTTGGGCTAGTCACAGCTCTCGTTCTGAGCTCTCACAGGGTGTTCTGTTGTGCGGAAAAGAACAGAAGGTTTGTCAGCCGCCTCGAGTCCCCTTAAATGGGTGAGAACAGCAGAGTTGAAAAGCCAACTCTTCTTCATCCTCTTAGTTTGCACAGCGCTTTGAATTTATTTGGGAAATGTGCCCACGGTGCTGCTAAGCATGAAGGGATCTGTCAGCGCACCTGCTGCCACAGATGGAACATTTGCAGCATTCCTGTGGATTCACGCTGCGCACACAAGATTGCTTTTACCCCCTCCAATCGCAAGGCAGACTGGGCAGGGGTGGGGGTGGGGATCACTCCTGCCGTCTGATACCCGGGCAGAGATCTGGGGAGCTGCAGATGCCAAGCTGCCATAGTGAAAGGGGAAACCTTTCTATCTGCTGCTGGCTGCCAAAGAGGGAAGGCGGAACCCTCCGGAGCACCCAACTCCCTTTGTGCCAGAGAGAAGGGCAGACCTAAGAACCTTAGAGGAGCCCTGCTGGATCAAGCCACAGCCCCTCTAGTCCATAAGCTGGATGAGGCCACAGCCCACGGGCATCCCAAGCAGAGACAAGGGCAGACCTCCTCCTGCTCTCGAATCCCAGCAAATGGCCTTAGGGGCCTCCTGCGTGTCCCCCCAGCCTGAACAATGGCCTTAGGCATCCATTCTAGTAGCCACATGCTGGAGACCAGAAAGTGACCGTGCGTGTGACCCCCTGTGTCTCTCAGCCTGCCCTGTGAGGAGCTGAAGGAGCAAAGGCTGCAAAACGCCCCGAAAGGCCTGCTGAGAAAAGCCAAATTGCGCAAGCCGAAGGCAGAGTGTTTCGTGCTGTATCAGAGCTGCCTGGAACCATCTCCTGCCAACGAAGGGCCGAGATCTCGCCGTTACACAATCTCCTGGAAGCAGCCGAATTGCTGAGTTGGTAAACCAAGCAGAAGGAGGCACAGAGGAGCCAGAAGCCTGTAGGGACCACCCCTGGGCATTCTGTGCTTTGCCTGGGCACTCTTAGGGCTCGACGCCCATCAGGCTGTTACGTCCTTTCAGGTTTTGGAAGAAAACCATCAAGAAACTCCAAAGTATTCCCAGAGATGAAGTTTCCAGAGATGTTCTGACTAAACCATGAAGTTCTGAGGGTGCTAACAACATGGGATGAAACCCATTTTAAAAACACAGGTGGGCTGCATTCACACCCAAGTTTTAATCCGGTTTCAGTCCGCTTTCAGAGTGAGCTAACACATCAGCAAAGTGAGAAGCTGTTTTCCTTTGGCAGTATCTAACCCAGAAAAGTCACCTTTGGGATAGACAAGGTGGAAAGAAAATGACTGGTCAATTTAGTGATGTGTTCTCTTGCTCTGAAAGTGGACTGAAGCTGGATTAAAACTTAGGTGTGAACGCAGCTGTAGGCTGATAAAGCAATTCAGACTATGAGCTCGAGAGCCTAGACTTTCTTATTTCAAGTCTCCATGCAGTCGCCTGGGCGGCCTTACCTGCCCATTTATATAGCTATGTCCTGATGGTCCCTCTGGCCCGCCTAAAGGGGTCGTTGTAAAGCATAACGGGTCAGTTAGCCAGGAACCACTTTGGAGCGATTTTAGGGTGTGTGTGAAATGCCCAAAACACAAGACGGAAATACTGATCCGGCTCCCTGCCTGTAAATGTGGACCACGGGAGCCTCCATGAAAGATCCACAGCGGGTGACCACGGCTGTGTCCTGCCCCCGCCCCCCCCCGCCCCCCCCCCCCCCGCGTGGAGGAAAGCAAAGAACCTTATGATGGCAGAGGACCCTCAAGCAACCCGGTTGTTGTGACCAGACCGCAAACAAGCGGAACGCTGCCGCCCTTGGAAGGCCCGGATGGGCAAAGTCACGGCCCTCCCTGCCCTCTTCAGTGACGCTGCAGCAAGGTCCATGCTGGGCGGCACTGGCTGAAGAGGTCCATTGTCCGAGAGACTCCAACGCCAGGCAGGGTGGCATCTGACCCGGCCACAATGGAGCAACTCAGCTCCATGTGGAGTTTGCAGCCCGCCTGTTGAAAAGGTCACGGGCCCTTGGCGAACGGGAAGGGGGGCAGGAACGCCACAGCCAGTTTGATTTCATGGACTCTGTGGGGTTCCAAGACTTTGAAACACACCATCAAAACGGGGCTCGACCCTCACAAGACCCTCGCCCGTGCCCCTTCGCCTTCTGGACAACAGCGATGGCTAAAGCGAACGAGGCAATCACACAAGCCTATGGCGAAGCCCGTGGGCAACCACAGAAGGGGAGTCTCCGCTCCAAAGCCCTGGAAGACTTGGCACCTTGAACCTTCAAAGGACCTCAGCCGGTCAGGTCACCGGAGGAACACTGCGCTGGGATACACACCTCTGTTTCTGCCCCTCTGCCCAGAAGCACCCACACGCATCTGTTAGAAGAACCGTAAAACAGCGGGCAGCAGGCAGAAGGAGAAGCACGTCTGCACCAAGGGCGTAGGGGGAACGGAAGCCCCCAGGGCCGCCTCTTCCTGGCCAGGGCAGATCCCAAGAGAAGCCCTAAGGAGGAGACGGCGTGGTCAGGGAAGGGACACCGCCCAGGAGAAGCCGCTTCAGAGAACGCAGTCGGCCAGTGGCAAAGGCGAAGCCTCAGCCCATCAAAACTCCTTTGGACCCCCTCCTGGACCAGCCAAAGGTCTGAGGAGCCACTGGGAGGTCCAAAGCCCCCCCCCCCGGGCAAGGGCGAGCAGTGCCTGCGTGGATCACAAGGGACGGAGAGAGGAACCGCTCGGCCACCTGGCCGGCTCCATCGCGTGGCCGGGCGAAGATGCTCATCCGGGGCTGCCCGGCAACTGCACACCGGCGCCTTCCGTCCGGCGGACCAAAGGCGACCTGCGGGCGAGCGGTTCTCCCGAGGGCGGCCTCGCGGTCGGAGTTTGCCGGTGGGGAGTTAAGGGGGGGCTCGGCGGACGGTGCGCGCAGCCCGCGTGGGGGGCGCCTCTCTTTCTTCCTGGGGGAGCAGCGGCGGAGGCGGCGCTTGTCAGCCCGGAGGGCCGGGGGGGGGGAGAGCAAGAGGAAGCCGGAGGGGGCAGGGAAGGCGCGGCTGTCCGTCCGTCCGTCCGTCCGTCCGGCGGCGACTCAGCAGCGAGCTGCTGCCCAGGCAGGGGTCCAAGGAGGAAGCGGCGTGAACCGCGGCTGACTCAGCGGCGGCGGATGGCGAGGGCGGGTCGGGGGCCGCTCCGGCCGAGGGGGCGACGCGCAGCGCCCTTTGGACCGAGGCCGCCCGACCTCCCCTCGCGAGCGCCTCCCGGGAGCGCTACCGCCGTGCGAACGCTCCGCCAGCCGCCCGCCCGGCATCCGCCCGCCGAGCCTCTGGCCACGTGCAGAGCGCCAACGCCGGCGGCTTCGCTGCCCGAGAGCGCCGAGCGCGCGGCATCCCCCGCCCCGCCCGCCCGCGCATCGTCGCCTTCCCGGCCGGCCTTACCCGCGGCGGTGGCGGGCGCGAGGTGGGCGCCTTCGGTCCGGTCGGGTCGGTCGTCGATCGATCGGTGCCTCCGCTGGGCGCGGCGGAGTGTCCTGCGCGGGCGGGACGGGACGGGACGGGGCGCGCCCCTCCTGGAGCCGGCTGCGCGTCGGCTAGCTGCTGGGAAGCGCCCTCCTTCGCTCGCTCTGGCGCGCTCGCTCGGTCACCCGCCGCGCCCCGCCCGCCCCGCCCGCCCGCCGATGCCGCCGCCTCCCGCCGCGCCCTCCCCGCCTCCTCTGCCGCGCGCCCGCCAGTGATGTCAGGGCCGGCCGGGCGGGAGCCGCGCCGGAGCGCCGGAGGAGGAGGAGTCGCGCCGGCCGCCCTTTTGTGTTGCCGATGCTACGCCGGACAGCTCGGCGGGGCTGCGGGAGCGTTGCGCCTCCTCCGCCTCGTCCCCGGGCAGGATCGGCCGGGAAGGGCCGTGGGGAGGGCGCGCGAGGAGAGCGCCCACCCGCCTCTGCGGTCCGCCCGGTGAGGCGCCGGCGACAGGGCGCCGAGGGCCCTGCGTGGAGGGCCCCAGAAGAAGGCGCCCTAGTGGGCCCTGCGATCTGGCCGGATCGCCGCCCGCCCTCCTGCCCGCGATGCCTCCGTGTCTCTGCGCACGGAACGCGAGGTGCCAGGCTCCTCCAGGGCGCCCCTGGCTGCTGACCTTGCGCCGGGCCGGGCAGGAGGAGGAGGAGATGGCCCCGGCGGCGGCGGCGGCGGTCAGGAGCCGCACCTGCCCCCCCGGGGCAGCCCACCCAGCCCGGCCAGGCAGGAGGCTCTGGAAGAGGTGCCATCGAGCAGTCCTAGAGCCGCCCGTGGGCTCAGTAATGCCCCCTAGACAACCTGGCCCAGAGGCCCTTGCCCTGGACGGGCAACTGTCCGTATGAGGCTTTGCCTGCCTCTCCACAGCAGCACCGTCCGCAGTCAGGATGTGGCAGGTCTTGTGGCCTTCTTGCCCTGCGTGTTCCCAGTCAGTGCCATGGGAGTGGGAGGTACCCGGCAGGTGCCCTGATCCAGCAGGGCTCCTCTGAGGTTCTTATGGACAGGTGCCCATGTCAAGGAGCCATAAAGCTGCCTTAGATGCTCCCGTCCCCTGGGGGTGGGTGCCCACTCTGCTTCCGCTGCTGGTCTGCACAGGGCAGGCGGCCGCAATCCCCAAGGGAGCATTTGTGGTTGCGCCTGCATCTGAATGAGGTTCATTTGACGCTCTGTCTGCACTGTATTAATTATGCCGCTGCTGTGAATGATTGCAGGATCCTGTTTCCAGGACTCATTTGAAGCATGGCATTTAATTATCCAAGCTGGAGGACGCAGCTTGGAGGAGGCAGGTCAGTGGAAACACAGAGGGGCCACCTCACCCTTATCCAGGCAGCACCAGGAGGGTTGCTCTAAACGATGTGCGCTCCTCCTAGGTTCTTATGGACTAGATGGGCTGTGGCCTGATCCAGCAGGGCTCCCCTTGGGTTCCCCTTGGGTTCTTATGGACTAAATGGGCTGTGGCCTGATCCAGCAGGGCTCCTCCTAGGTTCTTATGGACAGGATGGGCCGTGGCCTGATCCAGCAGGGCTCCTCTTAGGTTCTTGTGGACCAGATGGGCTGTGGCCTGATCCAGCAGGGCTCCTCTTGGGTTTTTATGACTTCATGTGGGAAGTTGGCTTTGCATGAAGCCAAAGGTCTGTAGTGGGTCTCCAGTTAAGGTGAGGAACCACGGACCTCTGCAGATCTGTGGGCTTGCCTGTCCCTGTGTGCAGTAGGAAGGGTTCCTGTTCTCAGACCCTGCTTGTGGGTTTCTTCATAGAGGCATCTTGTGGACCATGAAGCAGAGCAGGGTGGGAATGGCATACCAGAACACCCCCTCTTGGACCTTGTTACTGGGCCCTCAGATTCAGATGGGCCCTCCAGGGTCATCCAGTCCAACCCCTGCTCAATGCAGGATTGACCAAACCATCCCAGACAGATGTAGGTTCAGGCTCTGCTTGAAGACCTCCAGGTAAGGAGAACCCACCACCTCCCGTGGCCACCTATTCCACTGACTGATCAGGAAGTTCTTACTGAGATCTCATCTGCATTGACGCCCTTAAAGTTTCATCCCCTTGTTTCTAGTCCTCCCATCTGCACTGTGATGGCCCTTCAGAGACTCCTCTCAGTGTTCTCTTCTACAGGCAACTTTTCCTTGTAGGACATGGTTTCCAGACCAGGAACGATTTTAGCCCTCCTTTGGACTTGCTCTAGTTTGCCAATGTCTGTTTTGAATTTGGGTGCCCAGAGCTGGACACGGGACTCTAGATGAGGTCTGACCAAGGCAGAGTAAAGAGGGATAATTACTTCTCGTGATCTAGACTCAATACTCCTTTTGATGCATCCTAGGATGGTGTTTGCCTCTTTTGCAGCTGCATCACATTGCTGGCTCACGTTCATCCTGTGACCAACCAGGACACCCAGATCCTTTTCACTTGTGCTGCTACTCAGCCTAATTCCTCCCATTCTGTATTCATTTTTACCATTTTTTGTTACCAAGATGTAGTACTTTGCGTTTGTCCCTATTAAATATCCCGTTAGTTTTCAGCCCACTGTTCAAGCTTATCTAGATCTTTTTGAATCCTCTCCTCTCCCCTTTGTTTTTTGTTAACTGCAGACTTGATCAGCATCCCTTCCACTCCCTGGTGGTGACCCTGGAAAGACCGTTCTGACTTAGCCGGGAGGGAAGAATCTGAATTTCTGGTGCATCTGTTGCAAAACAGTCCAGAAGTGTACAGACCCTCTAAGCATGCCGTTTCCATGGTACAGTCGCTGTATCCTTGGCAACGCAAGGCACAACAGAGTAGGGAGAAAGTGCCTGGAAGTGGGTTCCCATCAGCCACCTGCCCAGCCCATGACCTAATTGGACAAAAATGGGATTTTTGTTGCACTGACTCTGTTCTCTGTCTTTTAACTCTGCAAAATGTTCACTGACAAGGGCTAATATTTCTCCACCTCTTCTGGCAACAAATTCCATAGACCGATGACCCACTGGGTGGAGAAATATTAGCCCTTGTCTGATCTGACCCTCCTGCTCATCAGCCTCATAGATGCCTCCTGGTTCTAGTGTTGCGTGATGGAGAAAAGCAATTTTCTCCATCCACCTTTTCCATACTCCAGTCTCTTTTCACAGGGATTTCCACCTTCTAGGCCTTTCCCCAAAACAGCTGCTGCTGGTCCAAATCGGATGCCTGATGTAACTGTGACCACCAAACGGAGGCGCTGAAACAGCCTCATTTTTAAAATTTGTTTATTCAATCACTTTGGTTTGATCTGTACAAAGTTGTTGAAAAATATACAAATTGTACACTGCCCCCCCTCCAAGTGCTGAGCTGCCTCTCCCCACTCTGGCTTCCTGAGCAACTGGAGGAGGCCATTGTTCGGCCCAGGTGATGCCTTCGTCCCAAAGCCTCGTCTCATCTCTTCCCCTCCCCCCCCCAAGTGGCGCAGGAAGTCAAAGCACTGAGTACATGGGGAGGAGAGATTAAGAGAGCCCTTGGGAGACGCTCGCAGGAACCCCTTTGGCGCGCATGTGCGAGTGTGAGTGGTGGGAAGGAAGTTATTTGGGGAAACATTTTCATCAGTCAAAAATCTACGGCCTGGATTGTCGTCCTGATTCTTGGCTGGCTGCTGGGTAGGTTCTGCTCCTAGTTTGGTGGTGGCACCGATGGAGCCCATAAAAGGAGGACCTTGTCTGAATTCTGATATATGTTGCTGCCCTCTGCTGGTTGAAGGTGGGATTGCACCTGTGAGATGGTGGGTGGGGACCTGGCGGGCTGGCGTTCCTACCCTAGCGACCCAAGCCTCAAGGGTGCTTTCTGGAAGGCTGTTGGGGGCTGGAGCAGGACCAGGAGGGCGTGGGCAGATGGCAGAGATGGCTAGGCCTTTAATTCTATCCACCTGGTAGGGACACCCTGGCCTCGTTTGAGCCTCCAAACCCCCTCAAAGCCAACCGTGTTGGGGCCTTGCAGAGGGGTAGGATGCCAAGAAGACTCGGGTTCAGTGGGTGAAGCTACCACGGGCTGCTTCAGGAAGCCGTCAGGGAGCCAAGAGCCTACACGGGGCGGGTAAAAAGAGTTACTGGGTTATATGTGTCCCACCATAAATATCTATGGTCCAGGTAAGGCATTCTGGGAAGGGGAAAGCTATCGGGGGAGGGGAACTCCAGGTCTTGTCAAGATCCAAGTCTGCCTCTGCCCTGGAAGATGGCCGAACAGAGTTCCCAAATGGGTACGCATGCTGGGGGGGGGGCATTCAGGACGCAGTGGGGGCCTCAGATTAAGATCAATATAAAAATAGGTTCTCATTAGGGTCTGGTGGCTTGTGTTGCTTTCATGAAGGTCAGAGGCACTGAGCTGTGTGTGCACCCACGGGGCCAGTTTGGGGCACAGGGTCACTCGCTCAGGTAGTGCTTGTCGCGGCAGAGACTGGAGGCCTCGGCCTCTAGTCATCGTCGTCGTCATCGTCGTCATCGTCGTCGTCGTCGTCGTCTTCCGTGTTTATCTCTCCCTCCAGCACGGCCTCAACCCAGTCTTCCAGCTCTTCCGCGGACGGGAGGTCATCTTCATCGTCCATCTCCAGCCAGATGCTGTCGGCCTGTGGGGAGAAGGCGGAGGGAGGGAGGGGGGTGGGGAGCCAGCTTCTCGTTCCTCCTGCTGGAAAAGGGCTTCACTCCAGTCCTGCTCTGTGCAGGCCTGAGGCCTGTTTGCACTACAGCCCATACTGCGTGGCGAGGGGACTGCCGGGGAAGAGCATCTGCACCTTCAGGAGGCTGTTACAGAAGGACCCTAATCGTGCACCAGGTGTGGAGTACCAACGCCTTTACTGATCTTTCCCAGTTACTTACCTGGAGTGTCCAGGCAGCGGCCATTTGCACCTCTTCTGGTGCTCTGGGGTTGTCCGAGGTGGCGCGCAAGTGCGCTGGCACCTCAGATGACCAGACGTGACTGTGAGTGAGCAAAGCGTCAGCATCATCCTGCCGACAGTGCTGAAGCATGCACAGTCACGGAGGGTGCCGCGGCCAAAATGGCAGCGCCCAGAGGAGGACCAGCCCTGGGATCAGTCCGGTGAGTATTCTGTTGCCGGGGGCGGGGGACAGGTAACAGTGACCAGCGCTCCTACTGTCGGTTCATCACGCTCCTTTCCCGTCCAGTGGGCAGAAAGGCATTTGCAAAATTGCCCCTGGGAGGGGGCATGTTTCAGGGCAATGCCGGCACTCTGTAGTGGTCCAGCGTCACCCTCCGCCACCCAGTCGGTGCCGCAGTGAGGTTCTGCTGGGTTTGGAAAAGATCCATTTTCGGACTTCAGTTCCACCCCTAGCCCCAGAACCATTTTTCCAACAGTCCAATCTGGATTTGGTAACACTAGCGAAAATTTGCCCCTGTGGGTCTGTCTGTGAGGACTTACGTCTGTTACATTGACCACACCAATCTGGGGCCGGGTCAGGTCGATTCCGAATGTCTTTTCCCAGTATGGGATCAGCTGAGAAGGAGAAAAGGGAAGAAGAAAAGGCAGTGAGGCCCGGAAACAGGGTTGCGCGTGAGGAGGAGTTCTCTGCCCCTCCTTGGGCAGCCTGGGCCAGACCCCCCCCCCTCCACTCCTCAAGAGCACAATTGCCTGTTCACCAGTGGGAAGTCCTCAGGATCAATCCAGATGATACTGAGGTCAGGGTTGTCCGTGTTGTCCTGGGCCACATCCTTTAGTATCTCCAGGAACTCGTAACCATCTGCAGCCAAAATGAAGGGGGGGAGGGGAGGGGAGGACAGGCACAGAAGGACAGAGGGGGGTCAGACAAATTCATGGAGGACAGATGTATTGATGGCTGCTAGAATGGGTGCCCAGGCGCATCCTCCAGGCTGTGGAGCTAGGAAGGAGGTCTCTCGAGGGCATCTGCTGTAGGGGATATGTAGGCAATTTGTAGCAGGGATTCCAATTGGATTCATATCAAACATTCGTACTGAATTCAAAGGGGATCTATTTGAAAATGGATTTTCTTGGATTTTATTTGATCTGTTCTGTGGTGGCTGTTGAGCTTCTAAGAAGCCATTTTCGAAAATAACAGTACGTGTTTCTGAACCTGGTCTTTCAGAGTCCTGTGGAAAGGAAGTCTGGGTCTAAGGGCCTCTTATCTGCAAATCCCTGGTGGGGAGAGAATTGATCTTGGCCCTAGATAGGACGAACCCCTGTGGTTTCCTCGCAAGGGTGCCTTACCGGGATCATCTTCCTCTGCAAAAGCAACAATATGGATGCCGTCTATATCGTCCTCCTAGAGATTGGGAGAGAGAGGACACTCGATTAGCGGTCTCCATTTTGCTGCTACGGCCGCCAGGCCCGCCCGCCCTGCCTTCCAGAAGTTCACTAACAGTTGATTAGGAGTGGAGCACGGTTAACCGATGTTACCAAAAAGCTCACCCTGAGCGTCCACACCTCTTCCAGTGCTCCGGGGCTACCTGAGGTTCTGCAGAGCTGCAGCGTCATTATGTGACGGCACTGATGCACACGCCATTGCGCGGGGCTCCGCAGCCAAAATGGCGGCGCCCTGAAGAGGACTGGCCCCACAGTCGAATCAGGTAAGTCAATGTTGCTTAATCGCGCCCTTTCCCGTCCAGCGGACAGGAAGAGAATTGTGAAATCGCCAAGGGAATCTTCAAAGGACACGAGGGCAGACCATGGCTAACCCTCAGGAGGGCCTTCTAGGCCGGGGGTGGGCGTTTAAGAAAATCAGCTCCGGTGTCCAGGAGCTCAGGGTAAAACGTGGGAAGGCCGATTAATAATGGATGGTGCTGCCCAGTAGGCGTATCGGTTTCCCCCTGAAAGGTTGACCATGACCGCTTGTGCTGTGCTGCATTATTTATGGGATGGCGCGTGCTGACTCCGTGAGAAGAGGAGCCTGGGGGATTAAATGGGCAGGGGCAGCTGGAGCTCTGGACCAGCTTCCTGTGTAGGGTGGCCCCAAGCAGACCTTTCCCCATCCCTCTCACATCCCATCCTCTCTGCCTCCAAGACTGTCCATCTGCCCGATGCTTCTGTTTCCTGTGCTAGTGGTCCGTCAACGACTGCTACACGTTGGGCCCCTTGTTCCAGTCCATCCGCTCATTTCTCCCCAGCCATTGCCAAGCTCAGGTGGCCTTTGATGGCCTCTCCCAGAAAACACCCTTCTTAATGTGGTTGCTACCTTTGACTACACGCACAAGACACTGACAAACTAGGGCGAGTCCAAAGGAGGGTCACCAAAATGGTGAGTGGTCTGGAAACCGCGTCCTATGAGGATCTAGGAATGTTTAGCCTGCAGAAGAGAAGACTCTGAGGAGACATGATGGCCGTATTCAAGCATCTGAAGGGCCGTCACAGAGCAGAGGGGTCGTCCCTATTCTCACTTGCACAAGATGGGAGGACTAGAAACAACGGGATGAAGCTCCAAGGGAGTCAACACAAGGGAGACCTGCAAATCTAGGATCACGTTCGGAAGCAAGGGAATGCCAGGTCTCCTGACAACGTACCCAGGTTTCATACATGCTCTCCGGCCGAAGCTTCCTTAGTGTGGACCTGTAAGGAATGGAGAGGGAAGGAGTGAGAAAGGAGCAAGCCCACCGTGAAAGGTTTTCCCAAACAGCGGGCACCTCTGAGGCCCCTGCCTGCCATCCGTTTGCTGGTCAAACCATGCTACGGCATTCAAGTTGGGAATGGGAGGTTGGAGGGGGGCATGCCAGGAGAGGTGGAAGCAGCAAGCGGCCTAGATGGCTTTGAGGAAAGGTTGGACACATTCGTGGAGGACAGGTGTATCAATGGCTACTAGGATGGATGCCTAAGTACATCTTCCAGGCTGGGGGGACAAGCAGGAGGCCTCTAAGACCATTTGCAGGGATTCGAGAGCAGGAGAAGGTTTGCCCTTGTCTCTGCTTGAGATGCCCATGGGTAACTGGTGGGCCACTGTGTGTGACAGGATACTGGACTAAGTGGGCTGGGGCCTGATCCAGCAGGGCTCCTCTGAGGTTCTTATATTCCTGGAAATTTATGTGCCTCTCCTGGACTGGGCCTTGAAATGTGAATTTGGGGGCGCTAAACCTCGGAAGCCTGATGGCATCCTTCCACGCAAGGCATCCCTATTGAGAGCGTTTGAGCCAGCCAGGGTCAAGGTGGGACCCATGTGCCAACGCCACACAGACCGAGAGTCCATCACTGTGCAAAACAGACCCAGCCTGGTCACATAAGCAAAGAGGAATTGCCATGGCAACCAAAGCCCTTTGATCCGCCTGGCGTTCTGAGCGTCTGCGTGGAGATTGCTCCACCGTGGTCCCACGAACTGCATCCGGATAACAGAGACGGGGCCCCCACCGCCCTCATAAGGGCAGTCGGAGCAAGAGAGGCAAGGGGACAGCGGTGGATCTTTCCCGGGCTGCTTGTTCCCTGTGCGACAGCCCTTGGCCCCTGCCTGCCCCAGATTTGAGGTTCCCTGGGGTGAGAGAAAGACGGAGGCCAGGCAAGCCTTTGGGTTAATCCCTGGGGATTAGAGCGAGGACGGCCAAAGGAAATTTATTCCCTCAACATCTGTAGGGGCAAGGAGGGGGGGGGCGCAGGCGTTTGGCTCCCCCTCAGCTGGTGCAGCGCACAAGCCGGGATTAAGCCGCTCCTGAAAGGTTTTCCTTCCCAGCCCCCTATGGGGGCCCAAACCCTTTCCCCCCTCCAGCCTCCCTTGAAATGCAGCCTTTGCAGCCCCAGCAAAGAAGCGAGGCACACTGTTCTGATCCCTGCCATTCGCTGGGCAGACCTTTGCTCTTATGGTAGGGGGAGATGCCTTGCTTTGGCCGCGGTGGAGGGTCCTCGCTTTGAGGAAGAAGAGCCGGCTTTTCTAGCCCGCTTTTCTCGCCCATTTAAGGGGACTCAAAGTGGCTGACAAACCTTCTGTCCTCCTCCCCGGAATGGACACCCTGTGAGGTGGGTGGAGCTGTGAGGGCTCAGAAAGAGAGCTGTGACTAGCCCAAGGTCACCCAGCTGGTTTTGTGGAGGAGGGTGGAATCAGACTCCAGATTCCAGGATAAGAGTTGCCTTGTTTGCACGGCCAGGGTGCCTGAGACCTGCCCCCCACCGCCCTCCCCACGTTCACCTCTTGTGCTCTTCTATGAACGCCACAATTTCCTCTTCGCTGTTGGGTTTATCAGGGATGGTGACGGGTTCGTCCATGAAAGGCTCATAAAAGTCAATCTCGTTCAGCTTCAGGGACAACTTCTTGGCAACCTTTAGCAAGGGACGCAGAGGAAAGGGGCGTCAATAGGGGATGGACGGGCCCGCTGAGATCGGGCACGTATGGGGCACAAGGGCATCGCTCCCCTTGCGAAGATGGTGGCCTTAAATGCTGGCAAACGCAAAAAATCTGGATGGATGGATGTGTGGATGGATGGATGGGTGGGTGGGTGGGTGGATGGATGGATGGATGGATGGATGGATGGATGGATGGATGGATGGATGGATGGATGGATGGGTGGGTGGGTGGATGGGTGGGTGGCTGGGTGGGTGGGTGAGAGGGAGGGGCTTGGTGCTCCTTCATTCTGCCCCCCAGTGCCCGTCCCCTCCTATTCCCCACCGTTTTTCCTCAGTTTGCCTCTCAGCGCCTCGCGCAGGGACCTGTCTCACGTGCCACGGCTCGCATACCTTGCTGTCGAAGGTGGCAAAGAAGGGGAGGTAGGGGTGGAACTCTTCAGCTGCGTCTTCAAAAGCTTTGAAATCTAAAGGGAATATTCAGGCGTCAGTACCTGGCGGTGTGAGGGGCTTTATACTGAGGGAAAAGGCGAATAAACGGCAACACACACCGAGGGGCGGGGATGAACTTGGCTTCCCCCTCCCTCTTTAAAAAGTCTAGAGCCCAGAAGGGGCCATGCAGTGGCGACCAGGATTCAGAAAGGGCCCAGCCACAGAGTGCAGGGTTCATCTGTGGAACTCACTGCCACTTGACGGCCATCAGTGCTGGGCCATCGCTGCATCGGCCACTTACGTTCCGAGTCTTCGTTTTTGAAGTATCCAATGACCTTGGGCTCGTCGTCTATGTTCTCAAAGGCCTGAAGCTCATGTTCCCCCTCGATGAACTCAACGGGGTCCTCCATCACCTGCAGGGAAATGCGGACGGGCGTGAGGTCAGTAGCTGGCATTAGAACTGAGGGCTAGTGGGGCCACCGCCCTTTCCTTGGGCCCTGCAACTCCAACTCTTTGGCTCTGGAGATGGGACTATTTATTGTTTGTTTGTTTGTATTTCTATCTCGCCCTATACCTTGAGGTCTCAGGGCAGGTAACAAGTGAGGAAGAACCCTGCATGACCTTTGGAAGGTCACTTCTTAAAGGAAAAACACGTTTGGGTGTCCACCTGCTCTGTGGACGTTGACTGGACACGGACCATGTGGGAGGCAGCTGGAGTCCTTCTGGGGTGAGCCTGGGAGAAAGGGAGGGGGCATGAAGGCGTTTCAGGATCCTTTAAAAGCTCTACCGGGCTGCTTGGGCTGAACCTCTGAACCTCATCTGCTAGTTCCACCTAGCAAAGCATTTTGGAGCCATTTTGTTTCCTCAACGCAAGCAACTCAGACCCAGTGGACCGTGCTGAGCAGTGGACCTTCACTTTTCTAGGGACCCACAAGCCCACCTGGACGTGTGCTCCACCTGAGGAGCAACATCAGCATGAAGGGACTCTGTATTAACTCAGTTGGACTCTTGGTCCACCTAGCTGGATCCTCTTCTGCTAATTTTGAAACCCTCAGTTAGCCATTGACCCGTCTCCTCTGTTTACAGCTATGGAGATCTGATCACAAAGACCTCTGAGATCATCCAGTTCAATGCAGGATTCCCTAAACCATCCCAGACAGATGTAGGTCACGAAGGTTTTCCTAATATCTCATCTGCATTGACTCCCTTGAAGTCCCATCCCGTTGTTTCTAGTCCTCCCATCTTGTGCGAGTGAGAACAGGGACGGTCCCTCTGCACTGTGACGGCCCTTCAGCGACGTGAAGACCACCATCATGTTTCAGCAAAGCCACTAAGCAAGAAGAGCAAGAACAGTTTTGGGACTGGGAAGGCTTACGTCCAGAAGAAACTCCACAATGGTGTCGGCAGAAAACTCTCCGTCGTATTCAATTATTTCATCCTCCTTAAAGACGTAGATGCTGTCCTCCTCGGTCAGCCCTGCAAGAGAGAGAAGCAAACAGCAAAACGGATGGAACCTCCTGAAACAAGGGACTGATCCGCCCAGGCCACAACGCGAAGGAGGCGACTCTGGCATTACTCAGCGGACCTCCAGGCCCCACTCTGAAGCTCTCTAGGTGGTGCTTGTTCCTCAGTGGGGAATCAAAAGGGGGCCGCAGTGGGTCGTTACTGCACAACAAATATTGCCCACAACAAGCAAAACCTGGGGAACGAGAGGACAAAACACGCATGGCCCTGCTAGTAATTATTTTTAAATGCACTGTCTTTGGGGCAGAGACTTGCCTGTGGTGTCCACTTTGTTAAAAAGGTGTTTTCTTTTACTCCAAAGAAGAAGAGTCGGCTTTTCTACCTCACTTTCCTCACCCATTAAAGGCGACTCAGAGTGGCTGACAAACCTTCTGTTCTTCTCCCCACAACAGACACCCTGTGAGATGGACGGGGCTGTGGGAGCTCCGAAGAGAGCCGTGACTCACCCAAGGTCACCCAGCTGGCTTTGTGGAGGACAGCAGAATCAAGCCAGGTATTCCCAGATAGGAGTCCGGCTCCCTAACCACTAGACTAAGAAGCTACGGGGCCTTTGGCAGTTCATCTGTGAGTTTCTACTGCCCCCGGGTGGTTAGGACCATAAAATTATCCAGCGCCCAGCAAATTCCTTCCTTGGGGTTCTGCTGCAGAGCAGGTCCTGCTGCTGGGTCCACCTCTGCTCTTCAGGCAGATTAAAAGGGTATAAGCCAAAGCCCTCCTAGATCAAGGTTCCCTGAACCTCATGAATGTCCCTGGGAAGCGTTCTGGCATCCAGGCGAGCCGGAAGTTTACCTAGCTTTTTGGCCACTGCAGCATCTTTCTCGGAGTCCACCAGTCCAAAGCCGATTCCCTTATCTTCCAGGACTTGGGCTGCTAACTAGGAAGAAGAGTCCAGACAAGGGCAGGTGGACAAGGGAGAAAAAGGGGGAGAGGAAACAAGAAGAATTAACGCATTGAATTCTGGCTAGGAAGGCAGCTTGGCTGAGGGTGCCCCTTGGGCAGCGGGGGAGGCGGTGGCTGGTCTCCAGACCCACCAAGCAGGTGCTAAAGGCACAAAGGAGGAACCATCACTAGCGGGCTTTCCACTAGCACTAAGTATCCATTAAGGACCCATTAGGCTCAGAGCAGGAAATTCCCATTTCCACTGCGGACCCCAATAGAACCACATTTGTTTCCACCAGTTCTAGGGAAATCTGAATTGAATGGGTCCTTCAGGACCTATAATCCAGATTTCCTGTAGACTCCATTAAAGGGGTCTACAATGTGGTCTTCAGGCATCAAATCTGGATTATACGGAGCACATTTCCACCGCAATTGGGCAATGGGGTCTAGGGGAGGCTCCGGGGGGGGGGGCACACACAGGGGGGTGCCCCGAAACCCAAAGCTCCAAAGCCTGTGCGCAATCTCCAAAGCCGGCTCTAAAGAATAGCACAGGCTCCGAAGAGAACCCCACGGGAGAGCAATGCCAATCCTATGGACCTTTTTCAGAGGCTCCAGAGAATCTTTGAAGAATCTCCAGAGCGTCTACGGAGATCACACACCCTGTCCCCCTAAAAACCTGGGGTGACTGGCGGGCCCCATGTGGCTGCTCCAGCGTTTCCACTGTGGGCAGGCTAGGACCCATTGGTTTTTGGTGCTGCACTGCCCGTGGGGACGCATTGGGTACCTCCCTTAATCCGGGTCTACTAGATCTGAATTAGTTGAAGGACCCATTCCTTAGATCTGGATCATCTTAGATCCAGATTAAGGGAGGTCAGTGGGGAAAAAACCAAGAAGGCCCTCTCCTGGGTGCCCACCCCTTTTGCTGCTGAGGGTGGTGGGACAACCAGGAGGGCCTCCCCTCCAGATCTTAAGGCAGGGCGGGTCGATGTGGGAGAAGGCGCTCCTTCAGAGATTTGGGGCCCAAGTCAATTAGGGCCTTATAAGTTAAAGTTAATACCTTGAATTGGGCTCCGCAGCACAAAGAATTTTAGATGTTGTTAAGTGCCTGAAAAGCAGAGGGTTGCAGGTTCGAGGCCTTGGCAGATCCCCAGGAGAGATTAGTGGCAAATCCTTCCCACGTGTCTGCCAAGAGGTCTCTAGTGGATCCATCCGCATAGCTACTGGGAATTGGCTGAGACTCCGTCCCATCGACAGCAGCTGTAATGTGTGGTTGCAATCCTAGAAATGTCCAGTAATGAGCTTTGCCCTTTGAGGCCCCGGTGACTTAGACTGGTAGACCAGACCAGCCCTCCTGGGGACTCAGCTGTTTGCAGATCCAGTTTTAAGAAGGGAAAAGCTTAGCTGGGGCTCCACGTTGAGGATTTTGCAGAGAGAACTGCAGACGTTTTTGAAGTTGATCCCAAAAACCGAGATGAGTCTCTGTCCCTCTGCTGCTCTGAAGGTGAGCGGCAGCCATGTGTGAGGGGGAACGGGCCGGAGAGGGGAGGATATTTAAAGGTGGAAGTTGATACCCCTCCGAAGACATCTTGGGATTCTTTTTGTCCATGGAGCAGCCTTGGAGGAGAACAAGGGCCGCTTTGCAAATCCGGGAGCCCAGCTCAGGACACGTGCATCAGTAGGGCATGAGACCTGGGGCCGATTTGCACCTTGGCCCATAGTCAACAATTTGGCAGCATCTGGGGAAGAGCATCTGCCCATAGAGGAGACTGTTGCAGCCTCCGGACGCCCCCTGTCTTCCCAGATGTTGCCTAATCCTCGACTAGGTATGGAGCTCCACGAGCTACCTCACCACCTCCCAAAGCTCACCTGACGTGTCCAGCCACCGAGGATTCGCGCTTCTGCTGGACAAGGTCAGCAGGGCTGTTGCGCAAGCACACTGGCAGCTCTCCCGATGCAGCTGCAACTGTGCGGAGCGTCGGCATCATCATGGCGATGGTGCTGATGCACACGCAGTCGAAGAGGGTGCCACACTCAAGACGGTGGTGCCCTGAGGGGGACAGGCCCCGGGACTGGTCACAGGTGAGTGACTGATCGTGAGGAATCAGACTAGACTACTGTAATGCGCTCGACACGGGGCTTCCCTAGAAGATGGTTTGGTGCAAAATGCAGCTGCTAGATCGTTGACGGGGACAGCTGGCTGGACGCACACCACGCCAGTCTTAAAGAGCTGCACTGGCTGCCAATTCACTGCCGAGCCCAATTCCAAGTGTTAACTCTGACTTATAAGGCCCCAAATGACTTGGGGCCCAAATATCTGAAGGGACGTCTTCTCCCATATTGATCTGCCCGTGCCCTTTAGATCTGTAGGGGAGGCGGTCCTGGTGGTCCCACCGCCCTCAGCAGCAAAAGGGGTGGGCACCCGGGAGAGGGCCTTCTCAGGGATGGCCCCCAGGCTATGGAGCGGTCTCCCCCTTGAGGTGCATCAGGCTCCTTCACTGTATATGTATAGGAGGGCAGTGAAGACGCACCTCTTTGCCCCGCCTTTGGTCACATGGGGACACATTTTCCCTTCCCGCTTGCAGACGCTTTTGTTTTAATAATGTTTGATTCTAGATGTCGTTACCCGCCTGGAGACCCCCGATATAGGGTGGGATAAAAGTCCAAATAGATAGACAAGATCTTCCCTCCGCTTCCCAAGAGGCCCCTAACAAGGTAAGTGAAGGTTTGCGCAGCCTCAGTAGTAGGGCGGGAGCCTCCCCATTGGGTCCGCCTGCATGCAGCTCCTCCCCCTCCCTTCTCCTTTCTCATCTCGACCCCCACCTTGGCTGGCCAGCCCCCCCCTCCCACTCCTGCCCTGGTCCAAGGATTCTGAAATAGCGCTCGCTCGCTCGCTCCCGCTCTCGCCTGGCGGCGGACGGAGAGCATCCCTGAAATGCAGCCTGCCTGCTCCCTTGGGTCAATTTTTAGAATGTTCCACTGACTTGCGGGTCCTTGCGCCGTGGCCCCGCCGGCCTGGCTGGCATTCCTCTCCCCCCCCCCCCGGCAAGATTCCTAAGGAAACTATTCCAGACCTTCCAGACAAGGAGCAGGAGGAGGAGCAGGAGGGGGGGGCTGGGTGGGCACCTCTTAGGGATTCCAATTATGGCGATGGCAGATTTGGCCTGGCAGCTGCCCTCATCACCTAGGAATGGCCTCCGTGTGCTGCT
The DNA here is from genome assembly GCA_023333525.1 of Aspidoscelis tigris stejnegeri. Taxonomy (NCBI): domain Eukaryota; kingdom Metazoa; phylum Chordata; class Lepidosauria; order Squamata; family Teiidae; genus Aspidoscelis; species Aspidoscelis tigris. The sequence goes on along the minus strand of JALMGA010000027.1, from coordinate 4,783,711 downwards.
GGGTCTGGGGAGGCTGAGCAGGCCCACCCCCCTGTCTGAAGCTCTGAGGCCAGGGGAGGAAGGAAGGAAGGAAGGAAGGAAGGAAGGAAGGAAGGAAGGAAGGAGCTCCTTTGCCTGTGGTTGAGTGGGATATAGTTGCCTGGTGCCATGCTCGCTTTCCTTCCACGTCACGATAGCCCAACCTCAGGACCCGCACCTGCTGCCCTGCAAAGTGCAGACTGGCCCTGGGGACCAGTTTCCGCCCACGCATGCAAGGGCAAAGATCTCTGCTTCTGGTTTAGCCTCAAAGCCCTCGAGGTCCACCCTCCGGTGGCAGCATCCTGCCTGCTGCCTTTTTGCCCTGAGGAGGAAGCAGACATCTGCCTTGCCTTGCTGCTCTCTTCCCGCCCGGCTGCCAGAAGCAGAGAGGGATGCCGCCAGCAGCAGCCGTTGGACCGGGATGCGGGCATTTTTTTTGGGGGGGGGAGACGCAGGAGAAGGCTGATATTTTGGACTGGTGCAAGCAGCTGGCAGAGGTGTCCCTGCTTCAGAAGGAGCTTCCTGGGCTGTGTCCACACACCTCAGATTTAATCCAGCTTCGGTCCACTTCCAGAGTGAGAGAACCCATTGGCATAGTGAGGAGCCGTTTGCTTTTCAGTTTTATCTGACTCAGAAAGTTCACCTTAGAGCTAGATAATGTGGAAGAGGAAAGTACTGGTCACTTTGCTGCTGTGTTCTTCTGCTCTGAAAGTGGACTGAAGGCAGATTAAAATGGAGGTGTGAATGCAACGACCTCAGAGACGCTCCTCCCCTCGTGGGCTTCCACCTAACACACACACCCCTGCCACCGAGGCCTGATCCTGGTCCCTTCTAACATGTGCAGATGGTTCTGGGAGGCAAAACAGCCTCTGGCTCCACCACCACTCCAGCCCCTCCGGCCGAGCGCCGCCACCACCGTCACCCCGTGGGCCGCCCCTGGTCTTTACCTCCAGGATCAGCTCCTCCAGCTCGAACTGCTTCTGCGAGGCCTTGTCGTCACCGACTGGCTCGTGGTAGAGCAGGGCCAGGATGTCAAACTTCTTCAGCACGGCCTTGTAGTTCTTGGCGTTGACGTCGATGACCCGGTCCACGCCGTCGTATTCGGGGAAATCCAGCCCCTCCTCGGCCCGGGCCACGGGGCCTGCCACGGCCACCAGCAGCAGCACGGGCAGCGCCAGCCCAAGCCACTTCATCGTCCTCGTCCGGCGGTGCTGCAGAAGGAGTGACGGCAGAGAGCAAAAGCAGCGCCGCGCTGCTCTGTGGGCCTTCAGGTGCGCCGAATGGCCGGGCAGCCCTGGGAGTCGACAACAGCCGTCGGGGCAGAGGTGGCTCTGCTGCTCCTTCTGCTTCTTCCTCCTCCTCCTCCTCCTCGGTGCCTCCCTTCGCCTTCTTTCCTTCTCTTCCCTCTCCCCTGCCGCGCCTGCCTCTTGCCTCCCTTTAAGGTGTCTGGCAGGGCGCGGGGACCGGCGTGGGCGCCTACTCGGCTCTTTGCTGACACAGGCAGGCGGCCCAGGGAGTCGCTGGCGGCCGAGGGGCCCCTGGTGTCTCCTTCAGGGTGGTGACAACCGCCGCCAGGGGTGTGAAGCATCAAAAGCAAAGTCGGGAAGTGACTGGCAGCCCATAAAAGAAGCCGGAGGGGGAGGGCTCTAAGGCCAGGAGGCTGTCTTATCCCCAGGCATTTGGCATGGCCGACGCCAGCCCACCCCTCCTATAGCTCTTTGCCTATATATGTCGATGGCAGATGGATAGCCCCCACAGGCCAACTGGCAGCCCCGTCCGGCTGTGGCTAGTGGTGCCCCGCCAAAAGCCCTGGGTGCCCACAGGAAGCCCTTCCCTGCTTCAGAGCAATGCCACCACCCCTGCGTCGGCCAGGCCCCCTCTGTGGCAGGCGCTTCCTTTGAGCCCCGCTGGCCCAAGGGCTGTGGTATTCTCCCGTGGCCATATTAAGGAAGGGGGGGGGGTTGAGAAGGAGGCATGTGAGACTGGTGGGAAGGCAGGGATAAGGTTCAAGGGATGGAGAGAGGCTAAAAATACGCAGAGATGAGCCGGAGGTAAATCAAGACGGACTTGTGCGGATGGAAGGGTAATTAGAGAGCCGCCCTGGCCTGGCCAATGAAGAGGGTCCTTGCGGGGCCTCTTGGGTTTCACGGGAGGCCTCCTTGCAGGTGTGTGCGTGGGGCCTGTGAGCATTGTGCGCCAGGCTGGGAGAACAGCCTCCCTATGTCACCCGTCTCTGCCACCGCCCCTCCTTTGCTCGGCTCCGGCCAGCCGATGTCACAGTGACACCTGAAGCGCTTCTTGGCCCAAGCGCCTCTTGGCCGGCGGAGCAACTGGACGCAGGCCGTCCGAAGGGCACCTGCTTCTTAACACCCTGGCTTGCGTCAGGAAGGCTACTGTACAAATGCCGCCCAGGAGGCCGCAGGAGTGCTGCATGGGCACTTTCTCTGGGCAAGGGTCCTTGTCTAGCCCACCCCCTGCTGAAGGTGGGAGCCTTGTGCAGAAAACAGGGCAAAGAAGAACTTGTACAGCAAATTCTCGGCAGTTCCCTCCAAAACTGAAGACTAGGTGTAAAGATGTATCCTCACCGGGTGCCAGAAGATGGTTCCACGGCCTCTGTGGTCCACCACAGAAGCTCCTTAGATGCCACCACCTCTGGAACCTGGATGGGCATCTCCCAGGCTGGTCTGTGCAGCCTAGCCTTGAGGGGGGTTGGTGAACTGCCTTTGGGGACTGACCGTGGCACAGTGGCACCATGGCTGTGGGTTCCAATGCCGGCTTCTCCCTAGAAGAAGCAATGGCAGACCGCTTCTGTGCCTGACAAGGAAGCTGAGTGGAGATGCCCGTGCGGCTGCAAGGAGTTGACCCAAAAGGGGGCACCCTTGCGGGCGTCTATGTGTGTCTGGTGGGCATCAACCCTCAGTGAAGTGCAGGGACAAGGCTGTTTCTCCCTCACACTTGCAACCCAGACATGAACATTAAAAACCTTGAGGAGCCCTGCTGGATCAGGCCACATCCTCCTATCTAATCCAGCGTCCTGTCCCACTGAGTGGCCCACCAATTGCCCTTGGGCATCTCAAGCAGAGACAAGGGCAAACCTTCTCCTGCTCTCCAATCCCAGCAAATGGCCCTAGAGGCCTCCTGCTTGTCCCCCAGCCTGAAGCATGTACTTGGGCATCCATTCTAGTAGCCATTGATACGTCTGTCGTCCATACATTTGTCCAACTCTTCCTTAAGGCCATCTAGGCTGGTTGCTGTTTCCACCTCTTCTGGCAACAAATTCCATAGACCAATGACATTAATTTCCATTTGACGCAACCACAAAACCACAACCTTCTTCCACTCCCACATCTTACAGTGGGACTTAATCTCTCTCTCTGGCCTCCTTTCCCCTTTCTGCCTCGGACCCTGAGGCGATCACGTCAGCGGGATGCCAGAGTAACAGGATCTCCCTGGAGATTATAGAGCAGTGAGGCCTCCTCCCCGCTGCCAAGACATTTCTGGGTTAATTAAGGAGGAAGCCTGCAGTGGTGGGACCGAGTGACCACCCCAGACCCCCATTTCCAGTGGCATGGGCTGTTTCAGTGCCCGTGGCATCTAAAGTGTGCAGGGCTTAAAAGCAGGATGACCACAAACCTTTGTGCAAATGTGGCATCCAGGGTGCGGTGAGCCTGTCTGTGGATCCGGCTTTTCACACTTCCCTAAGGAGCTGTCACATCACTGCAGAGGTGGTTGTGACGTGGGACACGCTGCAATGGTCAGCCAGAGGGACCAGGAAGCCCTGGAAATCCAGAACTCCATAAATCACAGGCCTGGGCATAGGGGCTTGACAGGAGCCAGCAAGGAAAGGGGTGTAGCTCTGGTAATTGGCGTCTCACACTGACCGGAGCACAGGGAACTGAGTGTCGGAATCAAGAGCTGAGAAAGGTTTGGCATTGTTCTTCTGTGAGAGGCAGAATGATGGACTAGATGGACTCTGGCCTCATCCAGCAGAGCTCCTGTTCATTCATGCAAGACAGGGACATCACTGACTACTACTATGGATGCCTAGATACCACCAGGTTGGAGAGACAGGCAGGAGGCCTTTGAAACTCTTTTTCAGGGCACCAAGAACTGCAGAACGTTTTACCTTCATCTTCTGCTTATGATGCCCATAAGCAACTGGTGAGACATTGTTTGGGACAGGATGCTGGACCAGATGGGCTGTGGCCTGATCCAGCAGGGCTCCTCTTAGATTCTTATGGACCAGATGGGCTGTGGCCTGATCCAGCAGGGCTACCCTTAGGTTCTTATGGACTAGACGGGCTGTGGCCTGGATCCCACAGGAATCCTTTGAGGTTCTTATGGACCAGATGGGCTGTGGCCCATCCAGCAGGGCTCCCCTTAAGTTCTTATGGACCAGATGGGCTGTGGCCTGATCCAGCAGGGTTCCCCTTAGGTTCTTATGGACCAGATGGGCTGTGGCCTGATCCAGCAGGGTTCCCCTTAGGTTCTTATGGACTAGACGGGCTGTGGCCTGGATCCCACAGGAATCCTTTGAGGTTCTTATGGACCAGATGGGCTGTGGCCTGATCCAGCAGGGCTCCTCTTAGGTTCTTATCGAGTTTAATTCTTCCATGAATTGTGTGCCCATCATAAGCCAAGTCTCTTCTGTGGGCCCCCCCAAGAAGGAGGGCAAGTGAGTTAAAAAAGTAAATTTAATGAAGTTGCCTTGTCCCCTTTACCTGCTCAACCTGAGGCTTCAGCTCTCCCCTCTAACCCCCCCCCCCCAGCATCAACTCCCCTTCCATAATGCCCGTTTCAAGTAACCTCCAGTTTGCACATCCTTATTTTTAACTTCAGGTGGATATTTAAGACTCGTCCAGCGAACGAAACCTGAGCAACCGCACCGTCCACTGGCAGCTTTGGTTCTCTCTGCCTTCCTCTGCAGCAGCTCAGCTCTGCTCTCTATTTTAGGTTCCTTTGAGTCAGCAGCCCTTCTCGGCTTCTGTCTCCAGATGGCACATTTTGTACCCAAAGTGAGTTTGGGGGTGGATGGGGTGAAAGGGCTCCTGGGCGTGGGGTGTGGGACAGATTCCTCTCTTCTAAGCCTGGAAAGTTCAGCCAAACTTTCTGGGCCTTTTCGAGTGCTCCAAAGAGGAACCAGGACCTTTCTGCACTTGGCTGATTACATGCCGTGAACTAGGGCTGGTAAACTTCTGGTAAGCATCCATTACTGGCCAAAAGTGTGAATGCTCCTCCCGTTTACCAGCACTGTGTCCGAAGTGACCCTGAACGTCCCACACGGGGGTCACTTCAGGAGCTTCAGGTTCCCAATAGGGACATGTACAGATGGGGTCTTGAATTGAACGTAAGAAGATCTGTATCCGTTCAAATAGATCCCCTTCAAATGCGGAAGGATTCTGTTTGATACGAACCTATTTGTAGAAATTCATACGAATATCCAATACGAGCGCCTGTGTATCCGATACGAATTCCGTAACGCATCCGCTCTGAAGGCGTCAGGTCCACCCTGAATCCACTTTGAATCTGCTCTCAATCCATTTCGAATGCGCTCTGGATCCATTGCAGGTGTGACTGGCGCAGCCGCTTTCCCACTTCCGCAGGTTCACAAATGTTTAGAAATACGAATGTCGAAGGTTATGAATAATCACGCGCATCCCTAGTTCTCAAGCATCCAGTTTTATTTATTTATTTACATTTTTATCCCGCCTTATACCCGGAGGTCTCCGGGCGGGTAACAGCACCTAAAATCAAACCTTTAACGTCGTTAAAGCATTAGAACCGTGCGATGGGGCTTTGGCCATCTTGCGGAGTCCTCTCGGCAGCTCCACCCCATCAGTTTGCCGTCGGCCGCTCGGCTCTCCTGCCTTGCTGCCCGGCTCACACCCAGGCCTGTCGTTCCTGATTTATAGCCTTCTTTGGGAGGTGTTCTTGGGGTTGGCGGCATGGAATGCTGCCTCCCCTCTCATTCATCGGACGCCCCCTGCCTTCCACCCCACACCCTTCCTTCTCCGGTTCCACGGCTGAGGCTAAAACAAAATTCCTTGGGGCTCTGTGAACGGCAGGCTCTTCAGGCCGAGGGTCCCTAGCTCCATCCATTCAGATTAAGAAGATCCAGGAGGATCCAGATCTATGCTATTCTTGTCTTGAAGTTCCGCATCCTGGTGGTGGCCCCACGTGTCTGGCAATGGGTGCTAAAGAGGTCTGCTGTGCGGGCACCATAGCGCCCACCCCGAGGCTCTGATTTGGCCCCAGCAGGAAGGTCCGTCAGTGGTGTGGCGCAATTGGCCTGCGTGGCTGTTAATGAGGGCTCACTTCCGGTTACAGTGGGCACGGCAGAGAGACATGGCTTTGCAGCTGCAAAGAAGCTCGTGTTCAGCTTCGGAGACCGCTACGAATGACATGTGGGCCTGCGTAAAGTGTGTGTTGAGGGATGGAGCCAGGGCCGCCCCGCTGCAAATGGTGGCCTCTAGCCCCCCCCCCCCCGGGACCCCATTGCCCCGGTGTACGTTCAGAAGTGCGGCCTCTGATCTGGTTTGCGGACTGGACTGAAGACACGATTCAAGGGGTCTTGTGTTAATTCAGATGTGAGGGCCCAAATACCTCATTAAATCTGGATTTTAATGGCGCTTGTGCAGACAGCGTATTGAGAATGGCTTGCTGATGGGGTCCTTAAGGGGTTGTGTGTGTATGGAAGGTACACAATTGGAAAGCCATGCCAACTGCGGCGTCATCGCTGCACGTGCCATAAGGGCCCAGATCCCACAAGCAGCGCATGTGGACCAAAGGTCAGCGATGATGGAGACTGAAGGCCCACCAACTTCTGGAAGGTTATCGCTGCCCTGGAGGTAAACTTGCTGATGTGTCTCCCACAAGGTCGGAATTTCTTCTCCTCCATAACGACCAGCAAGCAGCTGCTGCGAACGTGAAGCGATTCCTTGGCCAAAGACGCTGGACGCCGTCGCTCGTCCCTTCCGGCCTGAACATCCCCAGAGCCAACTTACTGCAGGGGCCAGAGGGATGGAGCCCGGCTGCGTCATGCGCTCTGTGCGTATTAGGGATGCGGACAGATGTTCTAAACATCTGAAATTTGATCAAATGTGGACATTCAAACTTGAATTTAAACATTCAAATGAAATTTGAATTTTCTGAGAGATTGGTTCGAACGATTCAAAACATTCGAAAGTTCAGAGACGCGTGTCCACGTAGTATCTGTATGCATCATACATATCTGTACACATTTGCGTGCAGATACATATGACACATACGACATCCGTATCTTCAGATCTGAATCTAATATTCAGACAAATAGATTTGAATGTACTCGGTTCGAATCGGATTTTGTTGCATTTGGATTCTAAACATTCGAACCGAACAGAATGTTTTGACATTCGATTCAAATCGAATTCGGATGCAACAAACCCCATTTGTGCCCAGCTCTAGTGTGTGTCGCCATGAAGGCAAAGCAAAACACCAGAAGCAGAAGCAGGAGGGCTCTCTGGGTAGGAGCAGGTTTTCCTTCTCTCCGTGGAGGTGGCCAGAGCGCAAGGAGCCCTGACCCACTTGGGTGAAGTCGCTCGCGTTGGCCTTTAAGGCAAGATATGCCTGCTGGGGAAGCTATTTTTAATCCTCGCTGCGGTACTGGCTGGGACAGCTGATGTTATTTTAATCCGCGCAAAATGCCGAGTTGGAATTGACAGCTTAAGTGAGCACTGAGACTATTTCGACGCTTTCTGCTGATCCAGAGCCTTATTTTTAAACTGCCTGCCTGGCTCCTCTTGCCCGCACTGGCGCTTGGGGTAGTTGAAGTGCTTTCGGGCAGGGAGGTACTAGCCGGTGCCTGTGAGCCAGTTTGGTTTAGTGTTTAGGGAGCCGGTTTCTTCCCTGGGAATACCGGGTTTGATTTCACCCTCCTCCACAAAGCCAGCTGGGTGACCCTGGGCTAGTCACAGCTCTCTTCTGCGCTATCACAGCCACCCTGCTTTACAGGGTGTCTGTTGTGGGGAGAAGAACAGAAGGTTTGTCAGCCGCTTTGAGTCCCCTTAAATGGGTGAGAAAAGTGGTGTAGAAAAGCCAAGTCATCATCTTCTTCTGCGCGTGCGCATGTGTGCGTATGAGTACGTGAAATGGCATGTGGCAAGACACTAGAACCTCGGAGGCCAAGTGGGCATCTCTGCTTTCTCTTTCACATGAGCTTCCTTTGGTCTACTTTGGGTGTATTCCCATTCCAGACTTAAAGAGCTTTGAAATCGTTTTGAGCACACACCGTTCCCAAAGGTTTAAAGAAATCTGCAGTTTCTGAGGATTAAAGTTCCCGAAATGCGGATTATCTGTATTCGGATAAAAAGAGTTCTTGCTGCTGGATTTAGAAATAATCCACACCATTTGGAAAATGGGAACAAAAATGATTTTTTGGGGAGGGACTTATTCTTTAGGGGCGTCCTCCTCAATTTCCCCTGCCCCGCCTCTGCGATCCTCGCCTTTTCCTTCCCTCCCTGCTGTTTCACGCAGATCTACCCTTCCTTCCTTCCTTCCTTCCTTCCTTCCTTCCTTCCTTCCTTCCTTCCTTCCTTCCTTCCTTCCAGATGGACTCTGCAATCCTTCCCTTTTGCCTGCACTAACCCCTCCTTCTGTAATTATCCAGTGCGAACCTCCATAAGAAAAAGGGAAAGTGATATTTAATGGTTCCTGCTATGGTGGATGTAAGATGGGGAGGGACAAGGGGTGAACAAAAGCCGCTGCTTTGATCTGATCCGATGAAGGTTAATGTAGAGGGTGGGGGTTGAATTGCCCGCCCCAATGAAGCCAGGGTATGACAGTGCCCAATTGCTGACTGCGTGGGGAGGGGGTTCTGCTGAGGGAGGACAGAAGGGAGGGGGTTTCGCCCCTGCAGGTCCACATTATTAGCTAACAGTGGGAATGCAAAAAAACCAGACCTCACTGCGGATTAAAAAACCCCGGATTAAATTGCCCAGGGGGAACCTGGCCTCTGTTTCCTGGGCCACAGAGATGAATGCCTTACAAACTTAGGGATATGCACAAATATTCAAAATATTCATCATTCCGGCGAATTCAGATGAATTTGGACATCTGTATACAAATCGCATGTCCAGACATTCATACTTTAGCATTCGTACAAATATGAATATTTTGAGTTATTCGTATTAATAATTCGGACGTTCGTATGCGTAGGTATATTTTTACATCTTGTGCGGATACAGTCGAGATGAAAGCAGGATGTGTACAGGTGTGTACGAGATCCGTATCATTGGATATGTATCGAATATTCATACGAATAGGTACAAATGTATTCGTATTGGTTGGAATATACAGACATTCGTTTTCCTTCATCCTAAGAGTTCAGATGTTTGAATATTCAATCCGTTACCCACTGAATGTCGGAAACTGCGTCCGTTCACGCCCGTACTACAGACTCTCCTTTCTTGCTCCTGCCCTACTAGGGGCACAGCCAGAGGGGCTCGCCTTACGCCAGGGGTGCCTCCGCATCGCTTGCCCTCCTCCCCAGTCCTGACCTCCCCACTTGGCCTGCCTGGGAGAAGGCAGATGGCCAGCAGCCCCCAGCCCAGTAGGAGCTCCCGCCTCCCGTTCGCACGATCCCTCTGGCTCGGGCATCGCTGCTTCTTTGCTGCCCACACTCTGTGCTTCTGTTTGCGTTAGCCCAGGCCTCCCCCCTCCATCCCCGCCTGCCCCCGGATTGCGTGGGAAGGGTTGCCTCCCCTCCAGACATCACGGTGTTCTTCACAGCCAAACATCGAGGCAGTGGAAGGAGATCACGTTAAATTACTTTATTGCGTCTCTCTGTGTCTGCCTGACTACGTCTTCTGATTACGTGGTGGTTGTAAAAGGAGGCGGGGGGGCCCTGGGGGGGACGTTCAGCTGGTTTTCTGGCTTAGTAATAGGTCTCCTTTTCCACCCAGCCTGGAAGAGGAAGATAAAAGAGAGGGATGGTTAAATTCTCTGTCTGGAGAAGAAGAAAAATGAGCGGAACCTCCCAGAAGAGGATAGTCAGGATGCCCGAAATCGCCAAAAGAGCACCTGGGACATTTTGGCGCTTTGCTTCCCGTCCGCTGGACAATAGTCTGTACATTCGTTAAACTGGGGATACATATCTGATACATACGATATGTACGTGTTTGTATAGGATCCTTATGCAGAATCCAACAGAATCCTACCACATTCGAAAGGGATCTATCGTGCTCCACACCTAATCATCAATTAGTGGACTTCTGGGCGGGCAGGGCGGCCTCCTCCAAGCGCGGACGCCCTTCCCCAGAAGTTTACCAATCATGCCCTACTGGCTGCAGTGTGAACAGGCCGCAGCTCTCAGGGCGAAGACTGTTAATAGTACACAGGAGGATGAGCCATGGGGAATTCTTCCTTTTTTGGACAAGACATCCCTTGGTCCCAGGCCTGAGCCGCCTAGTGGCCTGACTGCTTTGAAGTCTGGAATAGTAACTTCTGAGAAGATGGTGCTGAACATCTTGACTGTGGGTAAGACTCTATTTTCCCAGGACAGAGGAGCAACCTTCACGGCATCTGCTCCCACTTGGGGTCTTTGTATAAAGTGAAATGTTTTGGCTCCAGAAGGGGGTCCTGACATGCCTCCTGTAATTTGGACAATGGTTCTGGTCACCAATGACCTTTTCTTCTCCCTGGGAGAACCTTCAGCCCTCTGCTCGAGTGAGGGGCTGAAGTCCAGGCTCTGCAGCCCCTATGTGCCCTCCACTTTGCTCCTCCTGTTTGAAGGACGGCTGGTTGAGGGCAGAAGGTGCCCACAAGCCCCCCCCCCCCGCCAGGTCCACCTGCGTGCTGCGAGGCAAGTGTGGATACTCACCGCCAGGGTAGCGACGGAGCAGGAGCTTCCTGACCTCATCGTAAATGAAGATCAGCAGGCTGTATGGGAAGGCGCAGAACCACCAAGTGACCCTGCAAAAGACGGGGAGGGGGAGAGGCTTACAGAAGGGTCCTGGTGATGTCCACCTTGCATGTGGGATGGGGAGAAACCTTGCAGAGGCTGAGTGTTTAGCGATGGACCTGAGGATCCTGCTCGACCAGAACTGGGGGCAGGAGAACATCTCCTCATGCTTGGGCAACAGAGCCCTGAAGAAGCTGAGGGTTGCAGGACGACCTTGTAGATCCTGCTGCTAAAAAGCCCTCCAGAGAGATGGACCCACGTGCTTCCCCCTGCACTCACTTCAGTGGGTACATGCGCAGAGCCACGCCCATGCCAGGGCAGTAGGACAGAAAAGCCGCCAAGGCCGTTTCTTCCAGGAGGCCAAAGATCAGGATCTTATTCCTAGAGGAGGAGGCAGAAGGAGGAGGTCATGCAGACACTGCTGGGGGAAAGGCAGCGCTGGGCGTGTAGCGTCCTCCTCCCTCCCACACGGGCCGCATTCTGACTGGATTAGCTTTGGAGGGGGGACTCCAGTTTCCCCCCAGTGTGCCGCCACCACCACCGGACTGAAGAGGCAAACCCTGAGCAGCTCCACAGAACAACGTCTGTAGAGGACACCTGGACTCACTTCATGCCTTGCTGGAAGACAGAGTTCCTCCTGGTCTTACAGATGATGAGATCAGCCCACTGGACGACCACGATGCTGGCGAAGAAAGCTGTGTGGCAGGTGAACTCCACCACCTTTCTCTGTTCATAGGTCTGTAAGGACAGAAAGTGAGGACAGAAACAGTTTTCCTGGTGGCTGGCGAAGATCAGACACCACCGGGCCAAAATGTTGGGCCTGCAGTGGTTGGAGGAACCTGAATAGAGCTGCAGCACAAAGCTTGTGGGTGTTGGGAGGCAGTTTGTGGGGGCTCCTGGCTTGAATAGCCTTTACCTCTTACACCCCAGAGGGCAAAAAGTGCTATTTAGCTGGGAAAACCCAAGATACTGGGAAGGAGTTTCCTCCATTTTGAAGGCCATGCAAGGAAAGTCCTGTCTGAAAGGACCAGTACTCTGCTTGGTCAGCATTCTCTTTCCAGTGGGCCAGATGGTTGCTTCTGGCAGTTTCTCACATCCGTCCTTCCGGCCTCTCACTTTCAGGCACAGGACCCGCAGTTTACCCTCAGAATGGCCCACTCACCCACTCCTGGCCATAGCTGTCTTCCAGGTCATTTTTTGATCGGTCGTCCCAGTCCAGACGGATTCCCAGGAGGGTGGTGGGAAGGAAGCCATTTTCAGCCAGGATCACAAAATAAGTGAAGAAACCACCCAAGGCCTGAATCATACCTGAGGAGAGATGGTCAGAGAGGACCACCTGATGCATCAAGGTTTACCCAAGTCCTGGTTTATTGGCAGCAAGCCCACATGAGACGCTGTCAGCCGGCCATGGTGGGTGGGTGGGGGTCTGTCTGTGGCCGCCCACAGAGCCACGTGTCACCAGCCCAGGCAGCGCTCAGTGGTGGTTGGTAGAACTGGATGGCTTCTGAAGATCTGCCACCGCCGACTGGGAATGAAGGTCATCTGGGCATTCCTTAGCCCCTACGGACACAGAAACTGCTGCAGCCATCTCTGCCCATTGCCTCGTCCTCCCATTTGGAAGGGCAAACGTAGCAAAATGGGCCCGCTCAAAATGGCTGCCGGAGATTGGTATTCCTTACCTATCTGCCCGTACGCCATGCTGATGAGGCGCTCGTTCACCAGCTTGTCCGTCTTGGGGTTCCGGGGCTGCCTCTTCATGATGTCGCTCTCGGCAGCCTCGTAGGCCAGGGAGATCGCGGGGACCTAAAGGGGCGGGGGTGGAAGGTTTCAGCGGTGGGATCCCTCGTTAGGCACAAGCATAGAGTTATGGAATCATAGAGTTGGAAGGGACCTCTAGGATCATGGAGTCCAACCCCCTGCTCGATGCAGGATTTTCTAAATAGGGATCCGGGAGCAAAGGCAACCGGCTCCTCCTGCTTGATTGAATCAGTGAGGGTAAACAACTTGCTCCTCCTACCATGTCAGTGCCCAGATCGATGCAGAGGATGGTCACTGTGCCCAGGGGTAGGGGGATGTTTGCGATGATGAACAAGAGGAAGGGGGTGATCTCTGGAATGTTGCTGGTCAGCGTGTAGGCGATGGACTTCTTCAGGTTGTCGAAGATCAGGCGGCCTGGCAGGGGGAGGTCGGGGGAGGTCAGAAGAAGCCGCAGGAGCAGGAAGGAGCCGAAGGCACCGGTCGGCCTTGGGTATGTCCAAGTGCTGCTCTACCCACCTTCCTCCACTCCGGTCACAATGGAGGCAAAGTTGTCATCCAGGAGGATCATGTCTGCAGCTTGCTTGGAAACATCAGAGCCCGCGATGCCCATGGCGATGCCAATGTCTGCCTTCTTGAGGGCAGGCGAGTCATTCACCCCGTCTCCTGTCACTGCCACGATGGCCCCCTAAGCGGCAGGAGAAGACCGATCAGCATGTAGGGGGAGCAGCAGAACATTGGCCCTTCCTCGGGCACGTTGACTATAAAACGCTGGTCCTTCAGGTTGCATCTGATGCTAACCTACTGGGTCAGGCACGCTTTGGGTCTTCCCTCCCTTCCCACCTTGCTGACGGCCTGGAGAAGCCAAGCCCCTGCCCACCTGCCTCTGACAACCTTCCACAATGATGAGCTTCTGCTGTGGGGACGTGCGTGCAAAGACGATCTCCGTGTGGTTCTTCAGGATCTCGTCCAGGTGCTCAGAGGTCATGTCCTTGAGGTCAGAGCCGTGGACCACACACGCCTTGGCCTCCCTGCCAGGGAAGATACCGTACTGATGCAGGAAGGCCGTGAGGCGAGGAGCCACAGGGTGGAACTGCTGGAGACAGACGGGCTGCTTACCTGGGATTGACCTGGTTGACCGGGATGTTGAGCCGCGCTGCGATGTCCTCCACCGTCTCGTTCCCCTCGGAGATGATTCCCACACCTTTGGCGATGGCCTTGGCAGTGATTGGGTGGTCGCCGGTCACCATGATCACCTGAGCAGAAGGGAAGCATGGAGGAGTCAGGGCAAAGACTGTGCCGGCCTCTGCCCATGCCACCGGGCAGGAGCATGGAAGGAACCTGGACACTCGCGCTCCCGTTGTTTCGGTCATCGATGGCCCGGAAACCCTTTGGGACGGTCTCCGAGCCATCCCAGTCAATGGCGGCCTGCCTTACCTTAATGCCAGCGCTCCGGCACTTCCCCACAGCATCTGGCACAGCTGCCCGAGGGGGGTCGATCATGGACATGAGCCCCACGAAGCAGAGGTTGGTGATGGGGAAGTTGATGTCGTCCACATCAAACTTGAAGCCGCGAGGAAACTGGTCTTCGGGAAGGAAATAATGGCAGAAACCTGCGAAGAGAGCAGGCGCGTGAGAGGCAGACGCCGGGTCCTCCAGCAAGGCCGCGCGTCTCCTACGCCTCCTGCCATTGCCTGACCCTCCACCTGTGTCATGTGGCCCTTCTTGATGGTACCATGGCACTCTGGATCCATTACGGGTGTGACTGACGCAGCCGCTTTCTCACGTCTCTGTTTCACAAATGTTCCAAAGTGTCCATGCGAACGTCAGTGTGCGAATGTCATGACGTCTGATGCAAATACGAATGTCTGAATTTGTCTGAACATCAAATGTTGCAGATGTTCCTACTGGAGACCGGTGCAGAGGTCGGCAGCCGAGTCCCGTGCTGGGGTTGTGGCTGAGGACACGGACGGACGGCTCCTCGCCAGGAGGATGCCGGTATGAGATGGCAGAAGGTCGCTGTGGGTTCCCAGCCCCCCCCCCCCGACTGCAGAAGACTCTCATTCCAGACCCCCCCCCCATTCTCCCTGCTTCCCCGCTGGTCCGGCTCACCCAGCACTCTCTCCCCCAGCCCCCCCAGTTCCAGGTAGGCGTTCTGGAAGGCGTCGCGCATCTCCTCGTCCAGGGGGATGTTCTGGCCCTGAAGGAGGATGGTGGAGCAGCGGTCCAGGATCCTCTCCGGAGCCCCCTTCATCACCAAGATGTACCCGTTGGGCTTGTCTTCCAGCTCGTGGATGGACAGCTGGGGGCAGAGAGAGCAGGAGGTTGGGGTGCGGAAGCAGCACAGTGCAGACCCAGCACCAGGGCTGATTCCTATGCCAGGCAGGGGACCTGCCGTTGAACCAATAGTTTACCCTGGTGTGTGTGTGTGTGTGTGCATGAGAGAGAGAGAGAGAGAGAAGGAGGGTTGCCTTTCAATAGGACCATTTAACAGGATGGACCCGTTTCCACTCTCACTTTCTCTTGGATCACTTTGCTATGGGCAACAATCTAAGGTGCATTTTCTCTTCAGCACTGAGCTCTTCTGCCGCCTAGCGGATTAATCCAGTGTTGCTGAGACTTTGTGGGGGGGGGGGAAGTCTCTTAGAAAACGTGAACTGTGGTTTAATCCAGCTTCACTCCACTTTCAGAGTGAGGGAACAAGCTATTTTCTTTCAGTATTAAATAACTCAGAAAATGTGTCCTTCAGACAGATAATGTGGAAAGAACATTACTGGCCCTTTTGTCTATGTGTGATTAAACCTTGGGTGTGACCACAGTACCCACCTGGTATTTGTTGGTGGAGTTGAAAGGGATCTCCGTCACTTTGGGGTTCCTGTCCCGCATCTTCTTAACGGAGCCGCAGGACAGCTCAATGCATTTCAGGAGCGCGGACTCGGAGGCGTCGCCAGCGGTGTCCCTCTGGCACAGACAGGGAGCGGGGAGGAGACGGAAGCATCGTTAGCAGGCGGGCGCCGACCGCTCGGCCCCGCTGGAACTGCTTGGCTGAAGGGAAAGAGCTGCTCAGGGCGAGACGGAACGAAGCTGGGATTAGGCGCCCCAACAGCTCTCCAGATGCGGCCGTTTGGACGGATAGTTTGGACATTTGTTAAACCAGGCTGTGGCGCCCATCGGCGACGGATCCGGATTGCATTAGACATGAATCGAGAGCAGATCAAAAGTTGATTCAGCCCAGATTTGTTACGCGATACGTATCGGATATGTGTGCCTTTGTATCTTATGCCCACCATACCTTGGAGATGGGGACGTTCTCCTGTCCGGCTCTGAAGACGGCTCGGTTACAGAGGGCGGCAATGCGGGCCAGGGCCGTCCACGTGGGCGAGCGCTTGTCGAAGGTCGCTCCTGAGGGGAGAAGGAAGACTGGTCAGGTGAATGTCCCGAGGAGCCTCAGATGTGCTGGTGGGACGAAAGGTAGGGTAGATGTGACTCTGGGGTCCTGAGTGGAGCACCTGCGTCTGCGGAAAGCTGCGGGGAGCCCAAGTGAGGGTTGAGCTTACCGGACTGGTCCTCCGTGGTATCGGCTTCGTGGATCTGGTTGTCGAACCACATGTGGGCCACCGTCATGCGGTTCTGCGTCAGGGTGCCTGTCTTGTCTGAGCAGATGGTGGAGGTAGATCCCAAAGTCTCCACGGCTTCTAGGTTCTTCACCAGGCAGTTCTTACGGGCCATGCGCTTGGCCGTGAGGGTCAAACACACCTGTCATTTGGGAGAGAAGGTGGGGGGGGGAATACAAGTGTGAGCAGATAGACGGGTGGTGGCCCCTTAGCGGCTTCTCTGCAAACTTCTGCGACCTTCCCTCATCCGAGCAGCGTGGGATCCTAGAGTTAGAAGGATCCTGCTAAGCCACTGAGGCTGACCTCCATCCCAAAATCAGAGTGATGCTAAATGGTTCTCTGCTTGAATGATGCTGCTTCACTGCCATGTCCCCCAGAGAGAGAAGCGTCCGCAGTGCTGATGCCAGTGTCCAGGTAGGCTGGCATGAGGAAGCTCAAAGTGAGTCTTGAAGCGGACCTGGTGGCTCCCTCGGGGAACTGGAGATGGGTTCCTCCTCTGGCCACCAGAGCTGCACGTCAAGGCTTGACCAGCCAGCCAGGAGCCCCTTACCGTGACCGTCGCCAGGAGCCCTTCTGGGACATTGGCTACAATGATGCCAATAAGGAAGATCACAGCCTCCAGCCAGGTGTAGCCGAGGATGAGGGAGAGGATGAAGAAGGAGAGGCCGAGGAAGACGGCCACGCCCGTGATGATGCGGATGAAGTGTTCGATCTCCATGGCGATGGGGGTGCGGCCCACCTCCAGGCCGGAGGCCAGTGAGGCGATGCGGCCCATCACAGTTCGGTCCCCGGTGGAAATGACAATGCCTCGGGCTGTACCTGTACAGGTGGGAAGGGGAGGTGTGAAGGCCATCTCTTTCAGGATCACTAGGGCTGGGGAACATGGCTGCTCATTCTGGGTGGGATCTCAGCTTGTATGTCCCGGTAGTGTAGCTAGGTGGGGCTCTTTGGTGGATGCACGTACAAGGTGGACCGTGGGGTGGCGTGTGTGTCTTGCCCAGCCCTGCCTCCTAACCTGTCAGTAGACCACTCTGAGAAACAGTCAGGAGGTCACCTGGCACACCTGGCTCAGCCCTGGGCCTTTCAATCAGCCTCCGGCTCCGGCTCCCCCTTGATTCCAGTGCCCCCCTGTGCCTGAACCTCTGGACCTGCCCCTGCAGGGTCCTGATGCATTCAAAGCCCAGCTGGCCCCGGGACTCGGGGGATCACGCCAAGTTCCTTCTATGGACAATGTGGTGAGGAGACAGCGATATCTCTCTGGGCCGCTGCTGGTTTCCCTTCTCTGGGTTCTGCGCTGGAAACCACAGATGGGACATGCAGGGTCAGTCGCTCAGTCTGGAGCTGGGGAGGTGATGGTGATGGAAACAGGGGCTCATTCTACTTAGCCACTTCCTCCTGCTGTCTCTGGAGGGAGAGGAAGGCACCGTGAACTCCAGCAGGCCAAAAGGAGGCCAGAGCTGCTCTTTGGCTCCAGAAGCAAAGGCAGGACTTGGGTTAGGGCATCTTCTAGGTTTGGCCTTCTGCTGCCCACTGGAGCCTGTAAGGACTACTCCAGCTTACTGGGGCCTGGTCTAACAAGTGAAGAACTACTTCCTGCACCCACGTAAGGAGCACAGGATCTGGCCTTCAAAGCAGGGAAGGGAAGTTCCTTGGATTTGACCCCGTTCCTCCCGATGTTGCTGGAATGCCCTCTGTTTGCCTGTCACCTTCCACGCAGTTGGTGGAGAAGAAACAGATGTTGCGTGTCTCCAGCGGGTTCTCATGGGTGAACTCTGGGGAACGGGTCTGCGGCTCAGACTCTCCGGTCAAGGAAGAATTGTCCACCTGGGCGAGACAAGGAAAGAAAGTCCATCAGCTCCACCCAAAACGGCAGGAGTCCTCAGGGAAGAGCCAGGGTCAACACCATTCATTTCCAGAGATAAGAGGATGGAAAGATAAGAAGATTAACCGGCAGAGAATAGCATTTTCTAATTAATCCCACACTCAGGTATCCGCCAGATTGCAGATGGATGGTTTTCAGACCTAACAGCTGAAGGAACCCGTTCCCCCCATTTATGGTGGGCATTTGACACAAAACAGCAATTCTGCAGCCTTTTGGAAAATTGTCCTAACCCCAAAGGCAGGAATGACTTAAGGTGCTGTAAATTGGAAAGTCATCAGCACACATTTCCCACCGAACATTAATTTGGTTGTTTAATGCACATGTTTTGGAAGAGAGGTCCTTCCTTATCCTCATACAGGGGGTGGGATGGCTTAACAAAGATGTGACGATGCGTTGATTGTTTAAAATCTGCAGTTTGTAAATCGCCTCAGCTCTGTGACAGCCTCAGCCAAAAGCTTTTCCCCTCAGAGTATTTGGGGGTTCGCTATGGGACTGATGGAATAACAACCCTGGCCCACTTTACCTTACAGCCGTGGGAAGAAATAATCCTGAGGTCAGCAGGAACTCGGTCACCACCCTTCACCTCCACAAGGTCTCCAACCACCACATTTTCAGCATTGATCTGGATCTTCTCACCTTCCCTGATGACCAAGGCTTGCTGTGGGGAGAAGATGCCCAGGTGAGGACAAAGACTCCAAGGATGCTTCAACCCTCACCTGCTGGGCCTCTTGGGCACCACCTTAAACCATGCCTTTAAGCTATGAGCATAAGAACCTAAGAGGAGCCCTGCTGGATCAGGCCACAGGCCAACTAGTCCATAAGAACCCAAGAAGAGCCCTGCTGGATCAGCCCACAGCCCATCTAGTCCATAAGAACCTAAGAGGAGCCCTGCTGCATCAGGCCACAGGCTAACTAGTCCATAAGGACCTCAGAGGAGCCCTGCAGGATCAGGCCACAGCCCATCTAGTCCATAAGGACCTCAGAGGAGCCCTGCAGGGTCAGGCCACAGCCCATCTAGTCCATAAGGACCTCAGAGGAGCCCTGCAGGGTCAGGCCACAGCCCATCTAGTCCATAAGGACCTCAGAGGAGCCCTGCTGGGTCAGGCCACAGCCCATCTAGTCCAGCATTCCTGCAAGAGAGGGAACTCAGTAGCAAATAGGTAACCAGCGCAGATCCTTTAAGGCCGGCGTGATGCGAGTCTGGCCAGTGACTCCTGTCAGCAGGAAATCCCAGGGAAAGCTGAGGGTGAGTGTGGTAAATGGCCAAACCCTTGATTTGTCCTTGGGAGGGGGGAACAGAGTTGGAGATGGGACACAGCAAAGAGGTTCAGCCCATATTTCAGCCCCCAAAAGTGCTTTGGATTTCTCACGGTCACTTGTGCAAGATGGAGCTCATGGTTCTATCCCGATTCACCCAGTAGAGGGCAGTATCACCTAGTGACAAGCCTGGGCGGACGCACAGGGCATTCCTAGGGGATACGTAGGGATTCGTCCGTGATTCGTAGCAGGAATTTGAATTGCATTCGCATCGGACATCTGTGTGGCATTCAAATCCCACCACATTCAAAGGGACATGAATGTTTTTGCGTTCCTTTGTGCGCATCCCTACACCTGAGTCCATTTTCATGGTCACCAAGCACGGCAGGCAGCTGTCGCTTGATCCAGCAGGGCTCCTCGTGGGTTCCTATGGACCAGATGGTCTGTGGCCTGATCCAGCAGGGCTCCTCTGAGGTTCTTAGGTTCTCATTTGTGGTCCAGCTTGGTTATGGAACTGCATAGGCACAGAAGATCTGCAGAACCTGCCCCAAACTGCGAGGTGGTGACTTACCTGTGGCACCATGTTTTTGAAGGAATCCATGATTTTGGAGCTCTTGGCTTCCTGATAGTAGGAGAAGCAGCCAGTAACTATGACGACTGCGGCCAACACCACGCCCAGATAGAGCTGGGGAGAAACAGAAAATGGACGTCGGCAGATAAGCCAGTGCCAAAACCAATGTGTGCCTGTGAGCTTCCTTGACTCAGAGATTCCATCACTCCCTGCTGGTGGTACACCTGTGGCCATTTTACCTGGGCCACGGATAAATACCTGTTGGGTTTGTCAACTGTCTGGCGAAATATAGTAACCAAATTACAACACAAAATGTGCAACTAGCTTTATGTATCAACCTCCGCTCCGGCTTGCCTCAGCCGAGAGGAATGGCGGCCATCTTAGAGCTCACCCACGCCCGTGGCCGTTCCTGGGCACTAATCCTGGCTACGAGTCTTACGTTGTCGTTGGCTGGCTCGTCCTCCATGGCCGCTTGGATGCTGTAGGCCAGGAAGCAGAGGATGGCGCCGATCCAGAGCAAGATGGAGAAGCCTCCGAAGAGCTGGCGGCAGAACTTGACCCATTCCGGGGTGGTCGGAGGAGGCGTCAGGGCGTTGGGGCCGTCTTGCGCGAGGATCTCGGCTGCCCGGGCGTTGGTCAAGCCCTGGCATTGGGAAAAGCACAGCAAACGGAGGAGAAAGAGGGGATTTGGGTAGACTGGGGCCAAGGAGGAGCGTGAAAACCTAAACATCTTCCGGAGGTGGCAACGTTTATCCGTATGGATAGAGCGAATTGGCTTCTTCAATACCTTCAATTAGGTATGAATCAAATGCAACCCCCCCCCCATTCATGCGCGTCCCCCTAGAAAACCGTCAGCAAGAGACCTGTTCTCGCCCTCTCTGTCTCCCCACTCAGGCCACAAGGCGAAGGAGGGACTTACCCGCGAGAGGTCCACCTGGTACTTCCTGCTGATCTCGTCCAGAGACAGCTTGTGGTCATCCTAGAAAGGAGGGGTCAGCAGAGAGGCTGTCAGTTACGGTGGCCTAAGAACCGAATGTCCCTGGAGGGGAATCGGATCCAAAGGTTACATTTCTCCCTGGGAGGGACGCATTCCTCCCGGTTGCCCGTCCTCCAAAGTGTCTCTGACGGAGGAGGCCGGGGCGACGCTCAGGAGGCGGCCACGAGCCATTGTCCAGAAAGGGAAGGAGGCTTACCAGGTTCACTTCCTTCTTGAGTTCGTCAAGCTCTTTCTCCTTCTGCTTCTTCTTCCCCCCACCATTTTCAGCAGTGGCCCCCGGGGGTGCAGACTCTCGTCCTGCCTGAGGGAGAGAAGGTGGCAGGGTCAGAGAGGAAGACAGGAAGAGAGGAACCACAAGCCATCCTGCCGAGAGCAAAGGTGAGGCCTTCCTCTCCTCCTCCTCCTCCTCCTCCTCTCCCACCCAGAGTCCACCTGTCCCCCTTGCCTGTCCTCCCTTTGCAATGGGACGTCAGTGGCCCTTGGTTGGGTCTGGAGAGGATTAAAACTCATGTGCCTTTTTGGTTGCATTCACACCTAAGTTTTAATCCAGCTTCAGTCCACTTTCAGAGTGAGACAACTCATCAACAAAGTATCAAGCTGTTTTCTTTCAGCATTCTCTAACGCAAAAAAACGACCCACCTTTGGAATAAATAGAGGAAAGAAGATGACTAGTCCCTTTGCTGCTGTGTTCTCTCACTATGAAGGTGGACTGGAACTGGATTAAAACTTAGGTGTGAACACAACCTTGATAACATTCCTTCCTTCCTTCCTTCATCTATCAATCCCACCCTATACCCAGAAGTCTCCAGGCAGGTAACAACATCTAAAAACCACACATTATTGAAACAATAACTGTATGTATTAAAGCAAGAGCAGCTGCAAGTGGGAAGGGAAAAGTGAATCCCCGTTTAACCAGGGCAACGAGGTGCGTCTTCACTCCCTTCTGAAACGTGTGGAATGAAAGGTGATTGGCGCACCTATGGGCCATCACTGAGAAGGCCCTCTCCTGGGTGCCCACCCCCTTTTGCTGCTGAGGGTGGTGGGACAACCAGGAGGGCATCCCGTTTAGAGTTTAACATACTCAGATCTTTGTTTGTGTAGCATTTATACCCTGCTTCTCATTTAAGCCAGTGAGCCAGTTTGGTCTAGTGGTAAGGGAACCGGCTCCTACCTGGGAATAAGGGTTTGATTCCGCACTCCTCCACAAAGCCACCTGGGTGACTCTGGGTGAGGCACATCTCTCTTCTGAGCTCTCACAGCCCCACCTACCTCACAGGATGTCCAAAGTGGGAAGAAGAACAGAAGGTTTGTCAGCCGCTTTGAGCCCCCTTGAACAGGTGAGAAAAGCAAGGTAGAAAAGCCAACTCTTCTTCTTTTCCCTTCAGACTCGTTTAAGTGGCCAAAGGGATGAACTCCTTTGCTCCGGGCGGGGGGGGGGGGGAAGCTTTCCAAAGAGCACGTTCTTGAGAACCAGGCATTGCTAAGGGGAAGAGTCAGACGCTTTATTTGCGCAGCAAGGACTTCAAACTTTTTCATTTTGCAGTAGTAAACACAGCTGAATGGATTGTGCAGCTGCTTTCTCTGTAGGGAGGCAGATTGAGCGTGATGTGAGTTGCGGGCTTGTTTGAACACTCTGTCCTTGGGAGGGAAGACCTGACGGATTCTTTGGAAAGAAATTCAGCAGCTTTCAAAATACAACATACAGACTGCACCTGATTTCCGGGCAGATTGAATTCTCTCGCCGTTTATAGGCACGCTCAGCAAAGAAAAACCTATAGGGGACTTATGGAACCACAATATTTTTATCCATTACATAATAACAAGCATCTATACAATCTAATGATTGGTGCATATAATGATAAAAACCTAAGAGGAGCCCTGCTGGATGAGGCCACAGCCCATCTAGTCCAGCATCCCATCTCACTCAGTGGCCCACCAAATGCTCATGGGCACCTCAAGCAGAGACAAGGGCAAACCTCCTGCTCTCGAATCCCAAAAAACGGCCTTAGAGACATCGTGCTTGTCCCCCCAGCCTGGAAGATGGACTTAGGCATCCATTCTAGTAGCCATTGATACATCTGTCATCCATACATTTGTTCAACCCTTCCTTAAAGCCATCTGGGCTGGTTGCTGTCACCACCTCTTCTGACAGCCATGTTGTTCCTAATTGTATTGACTGTGTTTCTAAATGTTGTATTACTGCAGCAATGTTTTGTTTAGTTGTTTGGTCATCCAAACAAAGATGTATTTCTAAAATGTATACATATTCATACTTCTGGGGAGGCAATAATTGCTTCATGAAAATTTGTCTGAAGAATCTCTGGGATCCTGGGCAGATCCTGGCTTCCATATGAGTTCTCCTCCTCCAGATGAGCTCAGTCCAAATGGATCCAGCTCTGCCATAAACAGAGACTCATCACAGAGCCTTGGAGGTGATCCCTTTTGCCAAACGCTGGAAGAGAAACCCAGGAAGATGGCTTCATTAAATGTTTAGCATGTTCATAAAAGATCTCTAAACACGCTTGATTTGGGAGATAAAGCCCCACGGACCCTAACCCCGAATTCCCTTTCAACCCATATATTAGATTATTTTACGTGGAGCTCCCATGGTGTTTTGCCTGAGGATATCAGATAGACCTCTGTGGTCTTTAATCTTTGGCTCTTAGCAGAAGACCTTTCCTGGCCACGCATCAAAGCCCTTGGAGGTCTTGGGACGCCCCCAAACAAGACCCTTGCGGGGCCCTGACCGTCACGGGTCCGGCGTGTGTGTGGGTTTTATGATCATCCGCATTGAGCTGTTGATCCTGTTTGGCAGATCCTGTGGGGAACCTGAGAAGCAGACAAACTATTTTTGCCGTGGCATTTCCGTGCCGCGTGGTCACAGGAAGCGACCGAGTTCCACCGGGAGCCTGAAAATGCTCTCCCCGCCTCTGCAAAACTCTTGAGATGTGGTCAGATGAGGAAAGCAGATGAGGAGGTCATGGAACCATAGAGGAAGGGACCTCCAGGGCCATCTAGTCCAAGCCCTGCTCAATGCAGGATTTCCTAAACCATCCCAGACAGACGGTTTGAAGACCTCCAGCGAAGGAGAACCCACCACCTCCCACGGCAGCCTATTCCACTGGCCAGTCGCCCTCACTGTCAGGAAGTTTTTCCTCATCCTTTGGACTTGCTCTAGTGTGCCAATGTCTTTTCTGTGATTATCCCAGAAGTTGAGAAGAAAGAGAACTCCATCTCCACACAAGGAGGTTTCTGACGGGCTGTGGGAGGGGCAGGGTCCCCCCTCTTTCTGCTGGGCCTGTGACTGGCATGGCCGTCCTTGGCACTGCCAGGGTAGAGAACTGGCCACCTTCCCCCTCGCAAACCCTTTGTTTGGCCTCCTGCGTGGCTCTTCTGCGCAGTCCTCCGTGTGCCAGGCAAAGATGGCGCTGGGGCAGCCGTGCCAAGGGAGGGACCCTGTTAGCACTCTGGGCATGTCCTGGGGTGGGTGAAGAGAAGGAGCCCGGCAGAGGGCCGAAGGAGCTGGCAGGAGGCAGGCTGGGGGCCCTGTTCATCCTGCTGCCTTTCCAGCCAGGGAGGAAGCGCTCTCTGTCTGCCCCACCCTCCCTGTCTCTCTCCCTTCAGCACCCAGGGAGCCGCCCGTCCTCTGTGCCCGGATCCTGGCTTGGCAATAGGAAAGGGTTCCCGTCCCGTCCTGATGAGGTGCATGAAGGAAAGGGGGGGGGGCTCCTGTCCCTAGCCAGCAGGGCCATTTGCTGAGCATCTTTGCACCACTGGCAGAGCAATCGAGAGCGACAGGTGCCCAGCAAGGATTGTTTAATGTGGCTGTTTTGCTGCTCTAGAAGAAGAAGAGTTGGTTTTTATACCCCACTTTTCTCACCCTTAAGGAGACTCTGATGCAGGACACAGGCTGTGTTCACACCTAAATTTAATCCAGCTTCAGTCTGCTTTCATAACAACACAATGTGTTTGCAAAGGCACAAGTCGTTTGCTTTTGGTTTTAACTCACTCGGGAAAAACATCTTTAGGTCCCATACTGTGGGAATAAAATGACAAGTCACTTTGCTGTCGGGTTCTGCCAGGCTGAAAGTGGACTGAAGCTGGATTAAAACGTTGCTGCAAATGCAGCAATGGTTTGCACCCTGTGTAGCAAACCACATCTGACACCCACAGGCTGCTGAGAGTGCTCTGCTTTGTGTGCGTTCACCACCAAAGGCACCTAAAAACCATCCCTTGCGCAAAGAAGGTGTTTCCAGAGACCAGGCTGGGGAACCTGGGTCCACTGGCAATCCTGTTTCTCCTTTTCTGTGCCTAACCTACCCATGGGGTCCCTGGGAGGGTGAAATGCATGAGGAGAAGCCAGGGACCAAGAGTCAGTCAGGAGAATTGTTCAAGACTGTCTTTGCCGGAGCAGCAAAAAGGTCTTGGCTGCCAGAAGTGCAGGAAAGCGGCGCATGACGCGCTTGTGTTTTAACAGCCGCAGGCAGCTTGCGTCTTCATTTCACTCCGTCCCTTTGCAGAGACGAAGTCACTTAGCACCATTCCCAAGGCCCAGGTGGGGAAAGGAGCCAAGAAATCTGGGCTGTAGCTGAAGTTGCCTCTGATCAGAGACGCAACTGGGACAGGAATGGCAGCGAGGGCAGGTTGCACAAGATTCCGGTGTACAGACGGAGGTGCAGGAAGAATAGAGTCGGAAGGGACCTCCAGGGTCCTCTAGTCCAACCCCCTGCTCAGTGCAGGATTCCCTAAACCACCCCAGACAGATGTCGGTCCAGCCTCTGCTTGAAGGCCTCCAGCGAAGGAGAACCCACCACCTCCCATGGCAACCTATTCCACCGACTGGTCGCCCTCA
Organism: Aspidoscelis tigris stejnegeri; assembly: GCA_023333525.1. Taxonomy (NCBI): domain Eukaryota; kingdom Metazoa; phylum Chordata; class Lepidosauria; order Squamata; family Teiidae; genus Aspidoscelis; species Aspidoscelis tigris. Next base: position 4,757,829 of record JALMGA010000027.1, on the reverse strand, counting down.
CTGTCAGGAAGTTCTTCCTAATATCTCATCTGTATCGACTCCCTTGGAGTTTCGTCCCGTTCTTTCTAGTCCTCCCATCTTGTGCCAGTGAGAATAGGGACGATCCCTCAGCACTGTGACAACCCTTTAGAGAGTGCTATCATGTCTCCTCTCGGTCTTCTCTTCTGCAGGCTGAACATTCCTAGATCCTTCAACCTTTCCTCGTAGGACATGGTTTCCAGACCACTCACTATTTTGATAGCTGTCCTTTGGACTTGCTCTAGTCTGTCAATGTCTTTTTTGAACTGGTGTGCCCAGAACTGGACACAGGACTCTAGATGAGGTCTGGCCAAGGTAGAGTCAAGAGGAATAATTACTTCTCGTGATCTAGACTACGTACTCCTATTAAGGCATCCTAGGATGGTGTTTGCCTCCTTTGCAGCTGCGTCACATTGCTGGCTCACGTTCATCCTGTGATCAATTAGGACACTCAGATCCTTTTCACTTGTGCTGCTACTCAGGCTAATTCCTCCCATTCTGTATTCATTTTTACCATTTTTCTTACCCAGATGTAGGACTTGGCATTTGTCCCTATTAAATATCATCCTTTTAGTTTCATCCCACCGTTCGAGCTGGTCTAAATCTTTTCGAATCCTCTCCTTCTCCTCCCCGGTGTTTGCTAGCCCTTGCTCTGGGGAATCCCCAGGTGAGTCTGGCTGGTCCACAGGATCTCACCACGCCTTCCCCCTGGTTCTGCGTGGAGGAGCTCTGAGGAAGGGGCCGGCAACAGTTCCTCCAGTAAGGCCAAATCGCTCATTCCAGAGCCCAGGTCCCTCTATATGTCCTTGAGGGCAAAGGGGAGAGGGTCAAGTGAGGTGACCAGAGGTGAACTGAGGTCAGCGTGGCTAATGAGACTGTCTGCACGGAGAGTGCAGGGACCGGCAGCCCTGTGGAGCAGGTGGCCTGTGTGGGGAGCGCTCCGGATCCCCTCTCCCTGTGCCGCTTGCTTTCCCACACCCTGGTCCCAGGCCTCTGTAATGTGACTCTCCACAAACAGCAGTTGTTCTTGGCCCAGGAGAACTTTTCCATGAGAGACGAAGCCGTCCTGTTTCTGCCTCTAGGTCAACATCGCCCTGACCCTCTGTGCTTCCAGCCCTGCGGCCTCCAGGGAAGGAACTTGCAGAGGGCACGGGACCCCTGCCGGAAGCCAGCAGCTGCAAGGGCTCCCCTGTTCTCAGGGGCGAAGGCGGATGCGGGGAGGTGAGGGGTGGCTCTGGGAACGGCTCGGCTCAGGAGGCCCAAAGGATTCTGGGAAGCCCCCTTCCAGAAGGACCACTGATTGTCTCCAGGGAAGGCCTCTCTCCCTGCGAATGGGGTGGACAGTGGTGCCCTGCCTGTCTGCCCGTGGAGATGAGGACCGTGGATTGCGAGAGAGATGTCCCCCGGCAACAAAACCTGGACCAAAGGGGCAGAAAGGAGTCATCTTCTGCTCAGGGCCCGCTAGACTGCAGCACAAAAAGAAAAGGTGGCTTTTCTAACCCGCTTTTCTCACCCATTTAAGGGGACTCAAAGCGGCTGACAAACCTTCTGTGAGGCAGGTGGGGCTGTGAGAGCTCAGAAAGAGAGCTGGGACTAGCCCAAGGCCACCCAGGTCAGCTGGCTTCATGGAGGAAAAAGAGTTGGCTTTTCTCACACTTATGAGGACTTTGGGTCGCTGACAAATGTTCTGTTCTTCTCCCCACAGCAGACACCCTGTGAGGCAGGTGGGGCTGTGAGGGCTTAGATAGAGAGCTGTGACTAGCCCAAGGTCACCCAGCTGGCTTCAGGGAGGAGGGTGGAATCAAACAAGGTATTCCCAGATAAGAGATCAGCCCCATAACACGGATGTTTTAATGCTTTCCATCCACACTAAGAAGCGCAAATCAAGTCCTTGTCCTCACTCGGCTCCTGGGAGGGGGGGGCATTGGGCCCCTGGCAGCTTTCCAGAAGAAGCAAAGTGTGCTCAGCACCAGCTTGTGTGGACGCCTCTTGGACTCTGGGGAGGCGCCCAAAGGCGGACAACGGGCGCAGGACATGGAAGATAGTGGGGCCGCAGCCCATCTTGCATACCGCCCAGCCCAGCCATGGCTCAGAGCATCAGACGCGCCGGAAAACGATAGGACAAGAGCAGGCGGCTCTCTAGGCGGCTGTGCTCGGAGGGGCATCCTTCTCGCACTGGCCTCTGGCGGGCAGACCGGCCACATCAACACGCTGCTTCCTCCCACTTGCTTTGCGCCAGCTGTGGGGCAGCGACGCCGGAGCGACAGAAGATGGTGACCCACACAGCGCACCAGAGCACGTCCAAGGGAGGGCTACCAAAATGTGAGTGGTCTGGGCAACCGGTCAGTGGAATAGGTTGCCACGGGAGGTCGTGGGTTCTCCTTCAGTGGAGGTCTTCAAGCAGAGGCTGGACCTACGTCTGTCTGGGATGGTTTAGAGCGATGGTTCTCAGCCTGGGGGTCGCGACGCCTTTGGGGGTCGATCTTTCACAGGGGTCGTTATGAAGTAGCAACGCAAATAATTTTATGGTTGGGGGTGAGGGCTAGGGTTAGGGTTAGGTTGGGGGTCACCGACAGGGTTGCGGCATTAGGAAGGTTGAGAACCACTGGTTTAGGGAATCCTGCGTTGAGCAGGGGGTTGGACTAGATGACCCCAGGGGTCCCTTCCAACTCTAGGATTCTGTGAGTCTTCATTTGGGCAGGGTGGGGGCGCCTCCCCCTCATGCATCCTATCTGAGAGTTTCTCATCCTCCTTTGAGTCGCCCCCCCGCCACCCCCCGGCTCCGCTTTCCCCATGCACCAAGCAACACGGAATGGAATTCTGCCTTCTGGGCAGCATCCCAAGATCGGCAGGGTTCTGGGCCCAGTAGCGCCAGGAAGGTTCAAAACAGCTACAGAGCATGATGCCAGAGCAACCCAGCAAACTGAAACCCGGGGGAGGAAAAACCAGAACGGTTTCGCAGCCCTTGCAAAGGTGCCTTTTCTTCTGAAAGGTGGTCATCTGTCCGGCCCGCATTCTGCATGCTGGAGCATGTTTGCCTCTGGACCATAAAGCAGCTGGCAAGGATCCGAGATAGCATTCATGGCCGGGAGAATCGAGGACTGTGGGCATTTCCTGCCATCGTGTGTGGCAGAAAGGGGTCCTTGTTGGCCCTGCGTGGCAAACCACAGGGTTGTGGAGAAAACGTCTGAAAATGCATGACAGGAGTCTGAAGGGCGGCAGGGTTTCAGCCTGCTCTGTACCCCTCAGATAAAGAGCTTTAGGCGACTCCAGTTTCACCAACCCTGGCTTTTATATCCCGCTTTTCTCATACATTTAAAGGGACTCAAAGCAGCTGACAAACATTCTGTTCTTCTCCCCACAACAAAACACCCTGTGAGGTAGATGGGGCTGTGAGAGCTCAGAAGAGAGCTGTGACTAGCCGAAGGCCACCCAGATGGCTTCATGGAGGAAGAAGAAGGAGAACAGTTGGCTTTTCTACCCTGCTTTTCTCACCCCTTTAAGGGGACTCAAGGCAGCTGACAAACCTTCTGTTCTTCTCCCCACAACAGAACACTCTTGTGAGGTAGGTGGGGCTGTGAGAGCTCAGAGAGAGAGCTGTGACTCACCCAAGGTCACCCAGCTGGCTTCGTAGAGGAGGATGGAATCAAACCCGGTATTCCCAGATAAGAGTCTGACTCTCTAACCACTAGACCCAACTGGCTCACATGGATTGAGGGTCTGCAAGAAACCTGAGTGCTGAATAGGATTTTTAAACAAAAACCACAGGACCGCGAGCATTTCGGGGTTCTCAGCTTGCCTTTTCCCACCCTCAGTGACCCTCCTCCGCACTGGAGGCTCTCTCCAGGAATCACAGCCAAAGCAAATCTTGAATAAACGTGCAGCGTCTTCGTCCGTGAGCCAGAGAGCGAGGATCGCTGCGCAGGTCTTTTCAGCCACGTCGTGTTCCTTGCGGTGTGGACAGGTTTTGCTGCGGAGGGCGCGATGGGCGTCCCTCTCTCCTCCGACCCCCTTCATGAATGAGGCTCCTTTTGGCTCCAGAAAGAACGCCTGAGAAGCCCAGTGCAGGTGTGATCAGTACCTGCCCGTCCTGTCGAGAAATGAACCAACACCTGGAAACCTCTGGCACTTTGCTAAGGCATCTCGTGACCTTTCAGTTTCGCATCCTGCCTTCCCAGGACACGGAAGAAGCAATCCTGGGGGTCCGCTTCGGTGGAGAACTCAGAAGGTCCCCGGGCACCGATCCTTGCGCTTCTTGCCGAAAGCCAGAGACTGGCCCCATAAAACATGACAGTGAAATGTTTTCCTGGCAGCTGCTTTGCTTGCTGATGCTTCCATGACTGCCCAACGTGGGGTGAAGGCCACCGCTTTCGGGTACAGAAAATAACCACAGACCTTGGGAGCGCGCGTGACGCTGCTGAGCATCCGACCGACGGCCGTCTCGGGTTTGAACAGACGCCACCCCAAAGGAATCGCCACGGCTAAAGGGACGGCAAGGAGGGCAGCGGGCGGCTGGCTCAGTCCTAAGGAATTTCGGTTGCACGGGATAATCCAAGCTTGCGTGTGCTGCGGCTTGTGACACCGTTCGGTCCGTATAGACAGAATACCTCCGGCCAGCCCCACCTGCCTGTCTGACAAAGCCCACCTCGTCTCGGCACCGGCCACACCCTGCAAAGGTCCCTGCCGGAGCCAAACCCTCTGGCGTTTTAGTGAGTGGACCGGCCACATCAAGGCTGGCCGCACGCTGGTTCCTCTCACTTGCTTTTGCACCAGCTGTGGGCACCAATGCTGCAGTGACACAGCATTGTCACCAGAGCAAGTCCAAGGGAGGAGGGCTACCTGGTTTGCTCTGGGTGCCTTTTGGAAGGGCAGAGACATTGCCACCTTCTGAGGAAGCCCCAGTGGAGGAAGCCCCCCAAGAAGAAGAAGAGTTGGCTTTTCTACCCCACTTTTCTCACCCATTTAAGGGGACTCAAGGTGGCTGACAAACCTTCTGTTCTTCACCCCTCCACAGAAAACCTGTGAGGGGGTGAGGCTGTGAGAACTTAGAAGAGAGCTGTGACTCGCCCAAGGGAACCCCGCTGGCTTCGTGGAGGAGAGCAGAATCAACCCTGGTATTCCCAGATAAGAGTTCGGCTTCCTTACCGCTAGACCAAACCGGCTCACCGAGGGTCCTTCCCAGCCATGCCTGCTCATGCCCATTCCTGCCTTTTGGGGAGGGGGTAAACGCCCCTTCTTTCCACCCACCCCCGACTCTAAGTCGCCTTGCTGGCCTTTGCAGGTCTCCTTCACTCTCTCCAGACCGCTCACTCCAGCGCGCTCGCCCTTCCCTCCCTCCCGAGGGGGCATCCCGGGCTCCGTGCGGGGTACTCACCCCTCTCCCCATCTTTGCCGGCTGGGAGTCGAAGGGGCAGGATCCGACCGGTGCTGCAGGGGGGAGGAAAGGCGGGGGCGGGGGCGGCGAGGTGACCGCGGGCGGCGGCAGAGGGGTCCTAGGAGGAGCACATGGGCTGGCGAGACGTCCGAAGGGCCGAAGCTGCCTTGCTGGCTTTAAATAGACTGCCCGTCCGCTCCTCTCCTTGTCTGGACAGGATCACTTGTTGAAACTGGATCTGGAGTGGAAGGAAGCTCCTCCCCACGGGCGCCCTCCCCCCCTTGCCCATCCTTTCGCCGGCCAGCCGGGCTCTCCCCTTACCCAAGCCTTCGCGGCACCCTCCCTTCCCATCTGCCTTGGGAGACAGGGCGGCTCTGCTCGCTGGTGTCCATTGGGTGGGGGGTCGCCCAAGCCCCTCCGCCCTTTGCCTGCAAAAACCCCAACTGAGGCAGTGCCAACCACTGCCATGGAAAGGCCCTTTCCTGCCCAGATCCCAAAGCCCAGGCCGCCGCTCTCTGGGAAGGAAGAAGGAGCCCCCTCCCCAATTTCAGGGCACGTTTGGGGGCCTGCGTCTTGGCCCTGCCCGTCTGCGGACGCCTGCCTTGGCAGATCCAACGTGGACGGCCTGGCCTGAGTGGCCAGATCCAGGTGAGCCGAATTTGGGGGCAAGGAAGCTGTGTACCCACGCGCCACGCTGCATTCTGTGGGGTCTCTGCGTGATTACAGAAGGTCGTTTGGCCTGGAGGTCTGCTCTGAGAAGTTTGGCTCGTCAGCCATGGTGGCTTCTCACAGCCTTCCTGCGGGTTTCCAGAACAGGAGCTCAGAGCAAAGGGAAGATGATGGAGACCTCATCCGTCCACCTGTTCTGCGAGGACAGAGGGAGAGAACCGAGGGCTGCTGGGCCGTCTCTGTCCTAACACCACAAGAGCCCTGCTGGACCAGCCCCAGGGCCTCACCACGCAAAGTCCAAAGGCAGGTTTCTTTCCTCATTTGGTCTTCATGGACAACAGTGGCCAAGAGATGCCTCCACTCTTTCTGCTCCACCAACTTGTCTTCTCCCTTTCTTGAGCTATCAATGGAAGTGGTTTACTCCCCCATCCTATGGAGCAAGGCAAGAGCCTTCAGGTGAAGATGTTCTCCAACAAGGCTGACAAAGGGGAAGCTAGACTGGACTTCAGAGAGATGTCTAACAGATTGGGCCCGTTGATTGCCATAGCTCTTTCTGCAGTCAAAGGGGCCTCGATCTAGAATTTATCCAGATTGCTGGGATTCGAGAGCAGGTGAAGGTTTGCCCTTGACTTCTGCTTGAGATGCCCATGAGTAATTGGTGGGCCACTGAGTGAGGCGTGATGCAGTAGAGCTGATCCAGCAGGCTCCTCTGAGGTTCTTATGGACCAGATGGGCTGTGGCCTGATCTAGCAGGGCTCCTCTGAGGTTCTTATGGACCAGATGGGCTGTGGCCTGATCCAGCAGGGCTCCTCTTAGGTTCTTATGGACCAGATGGGCTGTGGCCTGATCTAGCAGGGCTCCTCTGAGGTTCTTATGGACCAGATGGGCTGTGGCCTGATCCAGCAGGGCTCCTCTTAGGTTCTTATGGACCAGATGGGCTGTGGCCTGATCTAGCAGGGCTCCTCTGAGGTTCTTATGGACCAGATGGGCTGTGGCCTGATCTAGCAGGGCTCCTCTCAGGTTCTTACGGACCAGATGGACTGTGGCCTGATCCAGCAGGGCTCCTCTCAGGTTCTTATGGACTACAAGGAGTTATGACACGGCATGTCAGGTATGCATCTTGCACAGCCTTGGGCCTTCTGAAGTGATCCAGGGTGTCTCTTCCGGACCCGATCCACTTGCTCAACAGCCCCCAGCGGCCACCCTCTGTGCCTCATTATCCTTCCCTGCCAATGTGCCATTTCTTTAAATCGGGGATTTGCAACAGCTCCCCCCCCCCCTGCAAGGTTGTGGCAAAGATAAGGGTCCTTCAGAGCTTCTGCCAGAGATAACCTAATCCTCAGTGTGGTGAACATGAGGTAATTGAGTTTAGATGCTTTTGATCCACAGGGCCCACAGGAGGCTTAATGATTTTTTAAACGGAGGGCCTTGAGCCGCTGTGCTGTTTGAATGATAACAGGAGTGGGCCCCAGGGAGATGGGAATTTGCAAAAGGCCAAGGATAGCTATTCTTCCTCCGTGGCGTCCTTATCAATGGCAGGGAAGGGAGAAACATGTTCACATCGCTCTGTCCGGCTGCAGCGGAATGAGAGACAAGCTAATGGCTACTAGAAATAGCAGCTGGGATATAAGCCCCGATTCAGCAACGCTCTGGCCCAGGTTAAACTTGGGAGCAGCCACCTTGGCTGTGGTCACACCTAAGGCTTAATCCAGCTTCAGTCCACTTTCAGACTGACAAACCTTTTCTCATCCATTTAAGGGTTAGGGTTAGGGTTAGGATGACACCAACAAAGCCTGGACCAAAGAAGGAGAGGAGTCTTCTTTTGCTCAGGGCCCTCTGGGTTGCATCACAAGAAGAAAAGGAAGAGGAGGAAGAGGAAGATGATGAAGAAGAAGAGTTGGCTTTTCTACCCTGCTTTTGTCACCCATTTAAGGGACTCAAAGCAGCTGACAAACCTTTTTCTCCCCACCACAGACACCCTGTGACAGAGATGGGGCTGTGAGAGCTCGGAAGAGAGCTGTGACCAGCCCAAGGTCACCCAGGTGGCTTTGTGGAGGAGTGTGGAATCGAGAAGACTATACCTATCTGCCAACTATACGTGGTGCGGTTGTGTATGACTGCACATAGATCTCTTCTGTAGCTCAGCAGTGGCTGGAAGACCAAGGGCTGCAGGTTCGGACCTCGGCATCTCCCTAGAAGGACCTCAAGGCAGACAGCTTGCAAGCAGAGCTTGTGGGACCGGCTCTCTGGTGCCAGCTGCTTCCAAGGAATCCGGCCTTTCTTTCCTCTTGCCCTTAAGGTGCCACACAAGGTGGCAGAAAATGGGTGGGGCTCTAGAACTCTCGCGCCCAGGTGATCAGGTCAGCAATGGATAATTAGAAACCGTTCACCCTGCCCTCCTAGGCGACGCTGGAGGGACACCAGCAACAGGAGCCCTCAAGGCACAACGCTAAACATCAGCAAGAGGGAGAAAATAGGGCAGGACAGCTGCCCAGATGTGATGTGGGGGAGGGAGGGGGAGGGAGGGGGAGAACTCAGAGTTGGTAAATACTTTGCCCCATAAAATGTAATCCTCTCCTAAAATGGAGAAGCTGCTCTGGAGTGTAAACAGGTCAGGAAGCAGAAGATTCCTCCAAATGGCTCCACTGCAGGGACCTGCGGCTGGAGCTTAAGCCCGTGGCCACACCTAAGATTTAATCCAGCTTCACTCCACTTTCGGGGTGAGAGAACACCTCAGCAAAGTGACAAGCTGTGTTTCACTGTTAAATAGCTCAGAAAATTTACCTTTGGGATAGATAAAATGGAAAGGAAATCACTGGCCACTTTGTGGATGTGTTCTCTCGCTCTGAAGGTGGAGCGAAGCCGGATCAAACCTTTGCCGAGTTTTGTTTTGGAAAAGGTGGAAGCTCCGTTGTGCTGGGCAGCGGCCGAAGGGGAGAGCCGGGTAGAACCGCCTCCATTTCCGGCCTGAGGCTCAGGAGCAGCCCCAGGACAAAAGCACCTTGTCCCTCGTTCGGCAGGAGGCGTTTGTGCCAACCCAAGGGCGACCTTTGGTTCGTTTTCTGGTGCAACGCTGTGCGTGAGCGGACGAAGCACTTTCTCGTTTGCAGGAAAAGGAGGGAAGCGAATGGAAGGAGAGCCCCAAACCTCTTTGGCCAGCACAGCTCCCCTGGGCTTAATGAAAACGGTCCCCCTGCTGCTCCAGAAGGAATTAGTCCCAGGGCTGCAGAGGCGACTTATTCCCTCCAAATCTCTTTTTAATGTGCTTTTGTGAGGAGTCCTGGGTGGAGGGTGGCGGTGGCCCAGGGAACGGGTCCCCTTGGGGCTTGGATCCCTTCCTGGGCCTGGAAAGGCTTCCTTAAGGTCCGTCTGATCAGTGCGAAGAGTTCAGCGGTTGACTCAAGGCCAGTTAACCGTTTGCACCGGAACTGCGTGAAACTCCAGGGCAAAGATTACACAGTATATAAAGAGCCGGGTGGCAGAGCCTGGCGCAGCAGTCGGGGTGGGCTGGGGTGAGGCAATTGATGGCTCGGGCTGTCCTAAATTCCTTTCTGGGGGTGCAGGGCCGAGCGTTCTGACGTGGAAGAGAAGCCCTATGGGTCTGCTGGCCCCCAAGAGCCCTTGGCGTGGAAACGGATTCACGGCAACCAGGCTGAGGAGCCCAAAGGCGGGCGGCTCGTAGGCATCCACTTCACCAGCCCAAGCTGTGGATTTCTTTGGTGTCCTTGAAATTCCTCCGCGTGGACTTTTGACCCGGCTTTGGTGCCGAGTGGCAGAGAGGCGGCCTAAGAGTCTCCAGCAACGCAGGTGCCCCAACGGCGTTCAGTCCTGCCCTCCCTCGCTCGCTCGCTAAGCATCTGCAAACCTTGGCCAGCTCTCCACAGTCAGGGAAGAACCTGCTGGTTGTCCTTCGAGGGCCGGACATCAGCTGGCGTCCAGCGCTCCAGGATTCCGGCTGTTTTCCTCGTCCCAGGAGGATGCTGGACTTCGGTCCTTTTGAAAGAGGTTTGCAAAGACTTGTGGTGTCAGCAGGAAAAAGAGAATGCAAAAGGAAACTCTTGCGCAAAGGAGTTTACACACACATTCCATCTCGCTGAGGCTGCCAGATGCCCAGTGTGGGGCCAATTATGACCATGGGCTGGAATCCAAGGGCAAAAGGGGCTTCTGCCCATGGGCCGGGAGATCAAAGGCCCACGGGAGGACTAGAATCCTCAATGTGGGGCGCCACACGCAGAAAGTCCCCACGTCCTGCGTCCCCCTGACTCGCCCAGGGAGAGTGGGAAGAGGCCACGGCCGAGCAGGAGGCATGTGGCACAATATCTGGGAGCAGGGCTTGCAAAGTTATGTCAGCTGTTGCGGAGATAGACTGTGCCTGTCTATGGAGGTTCCACTCACTCGTCACTGCCGATATTTACTGATTCCGCCTCGATCTAGTAGTTGGGGAGCCAGACTCTTATCTGGGAATACTGGGTTTGATTCGGTTCTCCCCCACGAAGCCAGCTGGGTGACCATGGGCTAGTCACAGCTCTCTTCTGAGCTCTCACAGCCCCACCTACCTCACAGGGTGTCTGTGGTGGGGAGAAGAACGGAAGCTTTGTCAACTGCTTTGAGTCCCCTTAAATGGGGGAGAAAAGTGGGGTAGAAAAGCCAACTCTTCTCCCTCCCTGAAGGCAGCTGTGTGACCTTGGGCAAGGCACAGCTCTTTCTGAGCTCTTCCCCCTCCCTCTGCCTGAGGGGTGTGTCGGAGCCCAGCAGGATACTGGGGTGCCTCCTGCAGCCCACCAGCTCAGTTGCACTTTGGTGGCCACCCTGCCCCAAGGGCTTCTGGGAGGAATCTTCGTCCCATGGCAAGAGCAGTTCAAAGATCTTGCTTTTGTGGGGAGAAAAACACCAAAAAACGGATTTCTGTCCCAAATGCATTTTAAAATCTGAAATAAAGGGAACAAGGGTACATCCTCCCTTCTCCACCGCTCTTTGTTCTTGACCCACATTACGGGTTCTGCAGCTTCCCATCCCGTGGGGGCTGGAAGGAGGGTGGGGGGCACTCGGGGGGGGGGAACGCTTTTCTGCCTCAATTGTCATTCATGGGAGGCTCGCTGGAAGTGAAAGGGAGGAAGAAGGACAGACCTAATTTCTAGCCTGGTTCTGACTGCGCCAGGAAGAAAACACAAAGACTTTCTTGCCAAAGTCCTTGAGATGTGGAGAGAATTGCAAGATGCCCCCCCCCCCCCAGGCCAAAGAAGCTCTTATTTCCTTGCGAGAGGAGGGGGAGTAAAACTGTCCTGGGTCTCCCCTGAAGAGAGGGATGGGACAGGAGAAGCCCCTTCCTCCATAGAGTTCGGGGCCTGGGAGCGCTCCTGGATTCCTCGCTGTCGTCTGAGTCCCAGGTGGCAGCGGGCACTTTCTCCATTCTGTCGGCCAGCTTAAGCCTTACCAGGATTGGGATACCCTGGCCACAGTGACCCACGCTCTGGTAACCTCCAGATTAGACTACTGCAATGTGTTGTACGTGGGGCTGCCCTTGAAAGCGGTTTGGAAGTTGGAACAGGGGCAGAATGGAGCAGCTGACTGCTGACGGGAGTCTCTGGCCGGACTCACACCATGCCGGCCTTAAAGGATCCGCACTGGTTGCCCATTTGCTACCAAGCCAAGTTACGCTAATGTATAAAGCCCTAAACAGCTTGGGCACTGGGTATCTGAAGGAGCGGCTTCTTCTCCCCACCACAGACACCCTGTGAGGTGGGCGGGCGGGTGGGTGAGAGCTCAGGAACAGACCTGTGACTAGCCCAAGGTCACCCAGCTGGCTTCATGGAGGAGGGGGAAATCAAAGCCGGTATTCCCAGATAAGAGTCCGGCTCCCTGACCACTAGACCAAACTGTCTCACTTTCAAGGGGCCTTTCACGGCGGCAGCCCCGAAACGTGGAGGCCGTGAGGGCCCAGGGGGAATTCCTGCTGCCTTCTGGCGCTTCGGGGAGCGATGCAAAAAGGACAATCCCCCCACAGGCCTCTATTCAAGGCAGGGATTTTCTTCAGTCCCCAAAAGTCCCAGAACAGAGACCCTCACTGTGTCTCCTTCCCTGTGTGCTCCAAGGCGAAGAACAATGTCGGCATTCAGAGGGACTTTCCCTTGGAGTGCAGCCCCTGGCAGGGGAGGGTGTGTATGTGTGTGTGTGGGGGGAGGACAAATGGCTGGGTCGGAGGAGCAGGGGGCCTTCGTTGTCCATTGACGCCTTCAGCCACTTGGAATCTGGCCCCAAGATGGTTTATGCGCTCCAAGGGTTGGCTCAGGGCAGCGGGCAGGGACCTGGAGACAAATGGGAGCCCTGCCTCCCCCTGCAACCTGGGAAACGGGGTGGGGGTGCAAAAGGGAAAGACCCCCAAGATCCTAAGGGCCCTGGAGGCATGAAGGAGGCTGGCTGGCCAGGGTGCTACCCTCCCTGCTCCAGGGGAGGGAGGGGGAGGGAGGGAGGAAGGAGGGGAAGGAAAGGAGGGAGGGAAGGAAAGGAGGAAGGGAGGAAGGGAAGGAGGAAAGGAGAGAGGGAAGGAATGAAAGGAAGGGAGGGAGGGAGGGAGGGAGGAGAGTAAGGAAAGGAGAGAGGGAAGGAAGGAAAGGGAGGGAGGGAGGGAGGAGAGGAAGGAAAGGAGGGAGGAAGGAAGGAAAGGAGGAAAGGAGGAAGGGAAGGAGGAAAGGCGAGAGGGAAGGAAGGAAAGGAAGGGAGGGAGGGAGGAAGTGAGCTGCACAAACCACTGACCCCCAAGCCTCCCCCCACCGGAATGCAGCCCTGCGGAGACACCATCAAAGGCCAGGTCAGGTGTCTAGGTCACCACGGGAGGCTTGGAACGGGCCCTGAGGGCTGCTGGGGGGCGGGGGGAGCACGCAGCTCTTTGGCCAGAGGCTGCGGCCGCGTTGTTGTCTCAGGTGGGGACGGACAAGGAGGACGGCTGTCCAGCGAGAGCAGCAAGCGGTGAGTTTCAGAGGGTCACTCATGCGCGCCTCGGTCCCCGGGAGCGCCCAAAGCCCAGCGCTTTGCTCTTAAGGACAAATCCGCACCCCAAGATGGGGGGAATCTGGCGCTGAATGAGGAGCAGAGCAAATGTGCGGCTCCTTGGGGGGGGGGGATCCATACAGGAGTGGATGCTGACCAGTTAAAGGCAGGCCAGAAAGGCAGGGCAGCAGCCTTGATGAAATGCATGGTTGTGGATCGACAGGCGAGGATTCTAAAAGCGCAGTTTAAGCCCTGCTCCTTTTCTCTCTGCTGCCTAGTTTATACCTGAAACCAGTTTGGTCTAGTGGTTAGGGAGCTGGACTCTTACCTGGGAATACTGGGTTGGATTCTACACTCCTCCACAAAGCCAGCTGGGTGACCTTGGGTTAGTCACAGCACTCTTCTCAGCTCTCATAGCCCCACAGACCTCACAGGGTCTCTGTTGTATGGAGAAGAACAGAAGGTTTGTCAGCTGCTTTGAGTCCCCTTAAATGGGTGAGAAAAGTGGGGTAGAAAAGCCAATTCTTCTCCTCCTTCTCCTCCTTTCTTCTTCTTCTCTTTCTCCTCCTCCTTCTTCAGAATTAGCCTGTAAGTACTAACAACTCTCTCTGGCTATTAGAAGGATTTCTTTAAACTCCCTTTAAGGTGTAGATGGAAGATAGAAATCTCAGCAAGGTTTTAAGGGTGAACCCCACCCCACCCTGCATGAGAGATTCTCTCTGGCCGGGCACTCACGGGAGACTTTGTGAGAACTTTTAAATGCCCTTCTGTTGCATGTGGGCATCAGAGGTTTGGGCCTTAGGCAGCCCTCCTGAGGGTTGCTGCCCTGGTAGCGGTGCCAGGAGTCCGGCCTGGCTGAGAAATGCCCAATGCCCTTTCAGATCCCCCTTTGCTCTGTCTCTTCTCCGTGCCCTGGGAGCCTGTTGGCACTCAGGCCTTATGTTCCTTGGCAGCTGCCACAGCCTGCCTGGCCTCGAATTCCACAGTTGCCCTGCGTGGGCACCAGAAAGAACTGGCCTCCTGACGGCCCTGCCCAAGGAGTGCTGAGCAAACGGCCACCCGGCCTCTATGCGGCTGGGATGGGGAAGGAAGGAGCAGATGTGTCCCCAGAGCTGGGACCTCCCACCCCAAAGCCCAGGGCTGGAGCCCACGGCTGGTTCAGGGACTTCCTGCCATCCTTCTTTCACCCCAATCCGGCCTTCTCCACAGTGCTGCCAACTTTCAGGAATCCTCATCTCTGGAGCTTGGCAGGGGGCCGACTTGACCACCACCACCCCAAGTCCTTCCAAGGTGATCCAAATGATGGATGCCCAGGTACCACCTCCAGGTTGGAGAGAAGCAGGGCCTCTGAAGGCGGGGAAGGGAGAGCAGGTGAAGGTCTTGCTTTCGTCTTCTGCTCAAGGTGCCCAGGAGCAACTGGAGGGCCACTGTGTGAAATGCGCCGTGGCCTGATTCAGCAGGGCTCCTCTTGGGTTCTTATGGACTGGATGGGCTGTGGCCTGATCCAGCAGGGCTCCTCTGAGGTTCTTATGGACCAGATGGGCTGTGGCCTGATCCAGCAGGGCTCCTCTGAGGTTCTTATGGACCAGATGGGATGTGGCCTGATCCAGCAGGGCTCCTCTTGGGTTCTGATGGACAAGATGGGTTGTGGCCTGATCCAGCAGAGCTCCTCTTGGGTTCTGATGGACAAGATGGGCTGTGGCCTGATCCAGCAGGGCTCCTCTTGGGTTCTGATGGACAAGATGGGTTGTGGCCTGATCCAGCAGGACTCCTCTTGGGTTCTGATGGACAAGATGGGTTGTGGCCTGATCCAGCAGGGCTCCTCTTGGGTTCTGATGGACAAGATGGGTTGTGGCCTGATCCAGCAGGGCTCCTCTTGGGTTCTGATGGACAAGATGGGTTGTGGCCTGATCCAGCAGGGCTCCTCTTGGGTTCTGATGGACTCATCCAGGAGGCTTCCTCGTGGGTTCTTAGGTTCTTTTATGATCTTGGCCCTCACCGCCTGGGCTCTATAAACCTGTTCTGAAAGGTCTCGAGAGTGTTGTGTTTCAGACTAGCTTTCCCTGGAAAAGGACAGCCCTTCCATCAGCTGCTGGGACCCCATGGGCATCCTGTGCCTTATATCTGCCCCACTGGAGCTCCAGCCTGGATCAGCGCCTCCCCATCTCCCTCCAGAAGGCAGGATGCGGCTTATTCTCCGGCCCAATGGAGACGCCCTGTGGCCGCTTCAGAGACTGCACCCTCCCTTCCCCTCCCACCCTTTCCTGGCACTGTCTGCAAGCTTGGCACAGGTGCCAGGTGTGTGTTGAAAGACGGGGTCAGTTTTCACACGCATGTGAACACTGTGTCCGCCTGGACCGCATCTCGCCAGCACCTCTAATATCCCAGTTCTTGGAACCCTTCCCTCCAGGCTGACCTCAGGCCCTTGAGGCCCTGTGGGCATTGCGGTGCTGCTGTGTGGCGGGCAGGCCTTGTGAATGGAGCCTGCGTCTTGTGTGCCTGGTGCACACCCGTACCCAGGCTTGCTTCTGGGTTGGGCTGCTCTCCAGTGGGGGGCTCAGGCTGACCGAAACCCAAACCAGGCGGGAGCACCAGGCGCATGAGACTGGACTCCTCTGCCCGGCCTTCTTCCTGCATGCAGAGTGGGGCGGCCCGCGCGCTCAGTGGTCACTGCACACTGCCGCTGGCACAATTATCGGAGATGTTTCCTCTGCCAGGCCTGCTGTGAACCAGTGTAGACAGCAAGAGACTGTGTGCATGCGCGCACGTGACAGACAGACACGCGTTCTGCCCGCGTTGGCGGTGGCAATACTGCGGGGGTGGGGGGCAAAGCGGCTCGTCTCTGCCCGGCCTCCGCCGCACGCAGAGCTTAGGAGAGGAGGCTGCTGCTGTGTGGCCGCATTCAGCGCATTCTCTGGGGCTGTGGGAAGAAGAGCGCCCCGCGGTGTCTGTTCTCTGTGTGCTTCTGAGCATGCACAGAGAGCGAAGGCGTGGCAGGGAGCGGGGAATGAGCGGCGGCGGCGGCGACGGCGGCCCAGCCCTCCTCGCCCCCCTCCCCGCCGGCACATCTGGCTGACCTGGCACGAGGCGGGCGCGCGCGCGCTGCTAGCTAGCCCTGGCGTAACGGACGGAAGCAGCAGCTGGGAGGGGAGGACGCGCCGTGCCGTGCCGTGCCGGGCGGGGCTAGGAGCGCGCCGTGGTGCTTGGGTCGGGGGTCCAAGGGCGGAGAAGGAGGAGCGGCGGCGGCGGCGCGTCTCCGGCCATGGATGCTCCGCCGCGCCCTGCGCTCTGGCTGCTGCTGCTGCTGCTGCTGCTGCTGGCTGGTGCGTAAAGAGGGCGCGGGGCGGGCGGAGGGGGCGCGGGGGAGGGGCCGGGGCGGCTCGACTGAGCCCCCCTCCGCCGGGAAGCCTTGCGCGCCTTGGCGGCCTTGGCGCTTCCAGACAGCGTCGGCCTGGCCTTCCCTCGCCGCCTTTCTCTTCGCTGGGCTCGGCGGGGTGGCGGGGGGGAGGGACGTTCTCCGGCGCCCGCCCCAGGCCCGCCTCGGCCGGTTGCCGGCAGCCGTTTGGCTGGAGCCGCCGCCGAGGCGGGGGAGAGAGGAGAAAAGGGCGCTTTGCGAGCCGGAGCCGGACCGGCCCTGCTGGGCAGCGGCGCCTCGTCCTGCCGAGAGCCCCTATCTGGCGCGGGGGGGGGGGGAGGCAGAACCGCTGGGCGGGGGAGTCGCGAGCGACAGCTGGACAGTCGGAGCCCCCCCCCCGGAGAAGCCCCCCAGCTGGCAGGCGCAGAGGAGCTCCGGGGTGCCCCCTCGGCCAGCCCCCCTTTTCTGTCCCAAGGCATCAACTCTCTGCCCCCCCCCCCCGCTGTCGCTCTTGGCCCTCAGCCGCCGCCGCTGCGCAGGTGGGCGCGGCAGGTCGGAGCCTCTCCCTTCGGCGCAGGTGTGTCCCTGGAGGGCAGATTAGTGAGCGCCTGGCGGTTGCGCGCCCAGGTGGAAGCGGAGTATCTTGGGCGGGGGGGTTGGACCTTCCGGCGCCCCTGGGAGTTCTGAGCCCTGGAGTCGAGGCCCCGGGCGGATCCCTCATAAGCAGCGGCAGGGCCTTCTCTGCTCGGCCCCCATCTTTTCTACGTTTATCCCTTTATTTCGGGAAGGCGAGGGCGCTTCCCCGCCTCCGGAGTTCTCAGGGTCCGCCGTCCCGACGGGACCCCTCCCACTGGGTTTACAAAGGGGGGAAACGGCCTTCATCTCTCTAGAACGGGGCGCTGGGGGGGGGGGGGAGAAATGCGACGAGGCCCTGCCGGTCTTTTAGGTTTATCCCACCGACCCCAAACCCACAGGAGACGCCTTTTCCTCGGCCACCCCCAGAGAGCGAGCCGAGAGCCTCGTGCGAAGGTTGCCCTCGGGGTGGACAATCTCCTGCCGGGCCGCCCGGCCGCTGTGCCATCCTGCTGTTTATTTCCCCCGCCAGGGAGGCGGCTGACCCAGATCTTGCCTCCCGCTTTTCTGTGGGCCAGATGGAGATGGACAGCCGGCGTGCTGGCCTCGCCCGGCCAATGGAGAGGAAGCCTGGCCCTTTTTTCCTTTTGCTCTGGCCCTCATCACCTGTGTCTTGGTGGGAGAAACAGAGGAAGGCCCGGGGCCTTCTCCGCTTGGGCCCCCATCTTTTATTTATTTATCCATTTATTTCGGGAAGGAGACAGAGGAAAGGGCGCTTTGCATATTGCGGCCTGGGATCCCTGATTTCTGTTTGAATTCCGGCTCACTCTTCTGCTGGAGAGCGGCGTTCCCAGTGCGCTGTGGCTGTTGCCAAGGGAGGGAGGCGGTTGCCAGGGCGGGTGAAACCAGGGCGCCTCTCTCTCCTCCACGTCTTTGCCCCCGAGGGGACGCATTCTGCCTAATGAGCATGTTCTGGAATTAAAAACCTGCACATTCTGCTCTGCTGTTATTCCGTGCCGCCTGGAGATAAACTCAGCGGGATCCTCTGTAGACCCGGACTTTGGAGGGGGAGAACAAAGGGCAGGGACCAAAGATGCCCTTGGAGGTTGCAAAGGCCGAGGGGGAGGATCCGCGTCCCTTCGCTCACGCGGCGTTCTGGGTCAGCTCTTTGGAAACGTGCGGCCGTCGGAGGGACGGATGTTTCCCTCTTCCCACGCCACGAGTGATGCACACAAATGTGGGGTTTTTGTATCCAGTTTGCATCAGATTGAATACAAGAATATGTGTGTTCATTTGAATAGATCCCCTTCTAATGTGGTGGGATTAATTTTCATTATGAATGTCGAATCCCTTACAAATCCCCTATGAATGCGTACGAATCCCATATGAAGCTTCGTACAAAAGTATCAAAACATTCCATTCAAGTTTGAACGTCAGTATTCGATTGAATGTCTGAATGTGGACAAATCTCAGTTTGCGCTTCCCTTTTGGGTCTGCTGGCTGCCTGTGGGCATCTTCAGGTGGATCTGTGGCACCCAGCACACACCTGCCACCTGCCTGGGCCGGTCCTGATCTCAAGGTCCTGGTCCTTCGGGAGCGTCAGACACCTGGCGGCCGGCCATGGATGGAGCGCTGGTTGCCAGGGAGATTTGCTTCTTGGTGGGCCGCAGATGGCGGCTGCTGCTGCTGCTTTAAAGGCATTAGCGAGAGAGGCATCCACAGCCGCGTCGCCTCATTAACAACCCGTCCTGATCATCACAACAATTAAAATGAGGGCTGAGCTGCCTGAATGGCAGGCGGTCAGGTAACGTTGCTGCTGCTGCTATTGTCCTGGGCCCTCTGTTCACCTTTGCCTCCTCTCTGTGCGCAGCTGTGAGCCACGCCAGGGAAGTCCACCTGCCCCCGGGGCCGCTGTACCGTGTAGAAGGTGCCACCCTCGCCCTGCCCTGCAACGTCTCAGAGTACGAGGGACCCACCCTGCAGCACTTCGAGTGGTTCGTCTACCGCCCGGCGGCGCCGGACATCTCCATCGGCATCATCAGCACCAGGGACCCTAAGTTCCCTTACGCCGTCTTCGGCCCCAGGGTGCAGGCGGGAAACGTCTCCGTGGAGCGGCTGCGCGGGGACGCGGTGGTTCTGCGCATCAGAGGCGTCCGTGCGGAAGACGCGGGGGTCTACGAGTGCTACACGCCCACCACCGACTCCAAGTACCATGGGACCTACAGCAGCAAGGTGGAACTCAAAGGTACGCCCTGAACCCCACGGGTCCTGGCGAGGACTGGGCTCCCTTAGTGCTCGTTGCCTGGCCTAATCCCCCCCCCCCCCCCGTTTCTCATCTTCTCTTCTGCTGTAAATTGTGGGGAAATCAAGGCCAGAGGCCAATTCGCACTATAGCCCATGGTGCATGACTAGGGAACCTCTGGGGCAGAGCGTCCGCCCCTTGAGGAGGCTGTTACGGCCTCCTGGCGCCCCCCCCCCACCTGCCCAGGTGTGGAGCATGAAATCGCGCCCCACACCTTTACCAGCGTTAACTGAAGGTTTACCTGGTGCATCCAGGCAGCAGCCATTTGCTCCTCTTCTGGTGCTCTGGGGTCTGAGGTGCCACGCAAGCGTGCTGGCACCTCAGGCGACCATAGATACAGCTGCGTATGTGCAGAGTGTCAGCAGCATCATGGTGACGGTGCTGATACACTCGCGGAGGGCACCACAGCCAAAATGGCAGCACCCAGAGGATGACCAGCCCGTGGATCGAATCAGGTAGGTATTCAATTGCGGGGGAGGGAACGGGTTACGTTGACTAGCATTCCAAGTGCAAGCGCTACTCAACCTTGGTTCATCGTGCTCAAGAAGTGCAAAATTGCCCCGGGTCTGATCTGCAGCATTCTCAGCTTTGACCAGGAAGGAGCAGAGGGGGCCCCCATGGGGGGCAGTGGTGTAAAAGGGAGCAGGTCCTTTCTGGGTGCAGAGAGCCCTTATCGTGTGGCCACGGAAGAAGACCTTGCTGGGTGCACGAATCCTTAGGGGCACCGTGTTGTAGACCCAACCACAAAGCTTTCAAGGCCGTGGATGGTGTTGCTAATATCAGAACCATCAGCATAAGCGTAGTGATCTGAAGCTACTCTGCTGCTTGGTCATGGACTTCCTCGTGAGAAGCTGCTCTTGAGGTTCATGTGGGTATCTCAAGAGGGTTTGGTGGCTAGAATTCCTTCCTCTGCCGCCTCTCAGGCTGCCAAACCTTTCATGTGACTCACCCGGGGGGGGGGGGGGGATGTTCTGAAACGATGGAAAGCACACAGGCTCAGAAGGAGGAACGCTTGTTCCCCAAAGCTAAAAAGCAGAAATATAAAGGCCTGTGTTGGATGGTAGGGCTCACGTCTAAAGCCGTCAGGTTTTTCCTCTGCAAAGACACAGCAGAAAGCGTGGGGCGAAAACAGAGATTCTTTCAGGATAGTGAAGGAGCCCTTGGGAGAATTTTGGGCTCAGTGTGATCCTGAAGTGTGATCTTTCTTTATGGCGCACAATAGCAAAGGAAACTCCAGTGGTTTTAGGCGCAGGCTTTTCTACCCCGCTTTTCTCACCCATTTAAGGGGACTCAGAGTGGCTGACAAACCTTCTGTTCTCCCCACAACTGAACACCCTGTGAGGCAGGTGAGGCTGTGGAGCTCAGAAGAGAATTATGACTAGCCCAAGGCTCCCCAGCTGGCTTCATGGAGGGGTGTGGAGTCAAACCCGGTATTCCCAGATAAGAGTCTGGCTCCCTAACCGCTAGACCACATCAGACCCCACCAGTTTCTGAACCAGTTTCCTTTTTCTCTTCCTTCCCCAGTTCTGCCCAACAGCCTCTCCGTGTCTGTTCCTTCATCGCCTGTCGCAAAGCCCCTTTTCCGAGCCCGGGGGCCTCCGCAGCGCCTGACCCTTTTGGAGAGCGAGGAGCTTCTGCTGGCGTGCGCCGTGAGGAGTGGAACCCGCCAGCACACCCACCTCTCTGTTTCCTTCGGCGTCTCTTCACCTGAAGCCCCCCAGGCGTCCCAGGAGGTGGTCGCGGTGCGAAGGGATTTTGCCGTGGAGGCCGGCAGGGATTTCGCCGAGAGGCTCAGAAGCCGGGAGCTGGTCCTGGCCAAGCTGGGCGAACAGCAGTATCAGATGGTTTTGGGCTGGCTGAGACCGGAGGACTCTGGGATATACCACTGCACCGGCGGGGAGTGGATCCAGGACCCTGACGGCAGCTGGCAGCAAATTGCTGAGAACCGGGTGGTGCTGGCCGAGGTGGACGTCCAGACCATTGGTACGCCTTTCCCGTTGGGCTCCTTTCACGCCGTTCTGAGGTTCAGGTGCACCGTTTCCGGTACCATCTGGGACCTTTTTTGCCCTTCCCTTCCTAACCTGTGGACGGGAAGGTTTTGCAATCAAACTAACACCGGCAAGTGTTCACGCTCGCAGTCGCTGGTCAGCGTCACCCTATTTCCCACGCGGTCCTTTGATTGTCAACATTACCCCATCCCCCGCACGATCGATCACTAGTCAATGTTACCCTATCCCCGTGCAATCGATCGCTTGCCTGTGATCAGTCCCTGGGCGCCGCCATCTTGCGCGTGGCACCCTCCGTGGCTTCGTGTGTGTCAGCCCCGTCATCATGGTGATGTTGTCACTCTGCGCAGTCGCAGTCACGTTAGGGGGTCATTGGAGCTGATGACGCTCTGGCACATCGGCTCTGATAGCCTTCCTGACTGGCAGACCCTATTAGGAACCCATTAGGAACCCGATGGGTACTCCATTGGCATTGATCATTCATGCACTGTCATCACACGAGACCCCATTTTTACCCACGAGCACCAGCAAAATCCAGATTTAATAGGGTCTTTGGGCCCTTAAATCTGGATGAAAGGTAGACCCCTTTAATGGTGTCTTCGGTCTTCTGCCACGAAGACCGGATCAGAGGCCACTCTTCCGCATTTAGACTGGGCCAATGGGATCGAGGTCCAGGCTCAGAGGCCGCCATTTGCAGCGAGGCAGCTCAGCACAGACACTATGGAGGCCTGCCGTGTCCTTCGTAGCGCCTGTGAAGCTGGGCACAAGCTCCTTGTAGCTGCATAGGCAGCTCCGGAGCCACGTCTCTCCTTCATGCCCACTGTAACCAGCAGTGACCCCCGATTGACGGCTGTGCAGGCCGAATTGGAGCCTCGGGATGGGTGCCGCAGCGTCCGCACGGCAGGCCTGGGCAGCGCCCCTTGCCGTCTGGTGCTAGACGGCCCATGCAGACGTATGGGGCCCTAAGCAAGAGCTGGATCTCCTAGGACCGGATTCAGTGAGGACTGGATTTTGAACGTCCGGATCTTCTAAATCTGGATTAACGGAGGTGAGTGCAAAATCAGCCCGTGCCTGTTTCCCGTCTCCTGACCCTCCGGTCTCTGCCTTCCTGTGTTCTTTTTCCAGCGAGTCAGCTGGCTGTGTCTGCCGGCCCTGCCAGAGTCCGCATCAGCCCTGGGGAAGCCCTGGATCTCTTCTGCAACGCCTCTGGCCTCCAGGCGCCTCTCCTGCCCCGTGGGGACTTCCTGGTGTCCTGGGAGATGAGCAGGGGGGCAGCGGAGGAGACCCAGACGATTGCCACCCTGGATGCCGGTGGGGCAGTGTCCTTGGGCCGGAGCTACGCCAACTATGACGTGGGTGACAGGCACGTATCCCTGCAGAAACTGGGGTCCTATCCTGGCTCCTACCAGCTGAGAATTGAGGCGACCCAGCCAGGGGATGCGGGCGCCTACCAGTGCGTGGTGCAGGTGTTCGTACGCAGTCCCAGCCGGGAGCGACGAGAGGTGGCCAGGGCGAGGTCTCAGGCGCTGACGGTGGACATGAAATCTGAAGGTACGTGTGGCCTTTGCGTGGTTTGCGCCAAGCAATGTGGGCTCTGTATTGGTCCCTGGAGGAAACTAAACCAAATTGCCAGACCACACAAAAGCAGCTTGCTCTGAGGACACTCTTAGGCCAGGAGGAACTGCAGGGTCTTCTTCCAGGTGGCCCCCTAGTTGCCAACTCCAAAGGGAAGTAAGAGGTGGGCAGGAGAGCTGCACTATGGCTGGGCCTTGAAGCTGATCAGGAGTTGCCACTGGTCCCTTTGTGGGCGTAATGTGGGCTTCAAAGCAGTTCCAAGGTGGCCGCCATCAGCTGGAGGGGGGAGACGTGTCTGAGGCTCTGGGTCTGTTCTCCTGACCAACGCTGTGTTCCTGCCCTCCTCTCCACAGCTGTGGTTCTCGACGCCAGCGCCTGGCTGCCGTTCCCCACCATGTACCGGGGGGACACAGCCGAGGTCTGGTGCAACATCTCAGTGGAGTCGACCCAGGTGGTCCACCTGGCGGTCAGCTGGTGGGCAGAGCTGCCCAAAGGGGATTCGACGCTGCAGGGCACTCTGTTGGCTTCCGTGAGCCGCGAGGGGGTGTCTGACCTCGGGCCCCGGCTCTCGCATGGTCCCATCAGCGTGGACAAGGTGGGGCCGATGACCCACCGGTTGCGCCTCCATGGCGTCCAGCCCTCGGACGAAGGGAAGTACCACTGCGCAGTGACGGCGTGGGTGCGCTCCCCGGACCTGAGCTGGTACAAGGCTGGATCTGCCAAGTCCAACGTGGTCACCGTCTACCCTTATGCGCTGCGTAAGTAGCACCCCGGAGCGGGACCCTGGCCTGCTCCCCGAACAGAGGGACCTTCTGTTTGGATAAGGGTTGGATGGACTGTGGGGAGGGTCAACAGCGAGGGAGAGCAGGGGGAAACGGCCCAGATATATGCAGCACCCTGTAGAGATCGTGAAACAGCTTTGAAGATGGGTGGCCAGGAGGGGTGCGAATTGAGGGGCTTTGAGAGGTGGCCATCTCTGGGGCCCACCTGCCTCCGCCATTTCCTGACGCCTTCCTTTCCTCTTGGCATTCATCTTGGGTGAGTGGGCAACCAAGTGGCAAATGTGCTTTAATCTTAACAAGTGCAAAGTAATGCACATCGGGGCCAAGAATCCAAATTACGTCTATAAACTGATGGGGTCTGAGCTTTCTGCAACACACCAGGAAAGGGATCTCGGGGTTCTGGTGGACAGTTCAATGAAGGTGTCAGCCCAGTGCGCGGCAGCGGCAAAAAAGGCCAAGTGTCATTTTGCCTCTTTATAAGTCTATGGTGAGGCCACATTCGGAATATTGTGTGCAATTCTGGTCACCACGCCTCAAAAAGGATATTGTGGAACTGGAAAAGGTGCAGAAAAGGGAAGCCAGAATGATTAAGGAGCTGGAACAAAATCCCTGCACCATCTAGGCCTCTTCAGTCTGGAGAGATAGAGTTTAAGAGGGGACCTGGTTGAAGGAGGTAAAATCCTGCATGGTGAAGAAAAGGTGGGTAGAGAAAATTTCTTCACCCAGAGGTTCATTGGTCTATGGAATTGGTTTCCAGAAGAGGTGGTCGCAGCTACCGGCCTAGATGGCTTTAAGGAAGCATTAGACAAATTCATGGATGACAGATGTATCAATGGCAATTGGTGGGACAGTGCGTGAGACAGGATGCTGGGCCAGATGGGCTGTGGCCTGATCCAGCAGGGCTCCTCTGAGGTTCTTATCTTCTTACGTTGTCTTGCTTCCCTAGCCATGGACACGCTCTTCATCCCCCTCCTCGTGGGGGCCTCCAGCGCCCTCTTCATCGGGGTCACCATCCTGGTCACTGTCACATGCTGCTTCATGAAGAGGATGCAGAAGAGGTGACCATCGTCCGGGAGATGGAGGTTCGTGCTGGGGGCTTCCGTTTGGCTGCAGACTTGTTTGCTGACCTTCTGAGTGGCGGCCAATGTTCTCCTTCCGTCTTTGGACTGGACGGGGGACGTGAGGAGGGTGTCCTGAGCTCATCTCTCTCTTCTGCCTCTTTGCTTCCCTTCAGGCTTCTCTCCACCTTCAGGCCTCTCCTGTCTCGCCTGTCTTGCCCTCGGTGACCTGTGTCCACTCCCCTTCCTGCCTGGGCCTGTCAACTCTCAAGATGGCGGCTGCCGGACGCCTGTCCTAGGCAGAAGTCTGACATGGAGGGGGCCTTCCTTCCAGACTTGGTTTCGCCGCCATTTTGTTTCTGCACGGCAGCAGGGGCGCCTCCTGTGCGCACGTAGGGCCAGCATGCACTGTCCTTGTGCTGTGTGTGTGGATTTTCTGGGAATTCCTGTCCGTTGGCCTCTTACTTGACCCGCCCAGAGCCCCAGAGCCATGTCTGTCCCCCCGAGCACCATTCCTAAAAGGTACCAGTGGTGGGTGGGCGGTGGAGCTCCTGTTTTGCTGGTGGGCCTGTGTGTGTGTGTGTGTGTGTGTGAGAGAGAGATCCTCAGGGGCTCCTTTGTCAGGCATCTCCCAGGGCGGCAGCGGTCAGCTCCTGGTGTTGCTTGCTGGGAAGGTGGCAGAAGCGACAGACCTGGAGTGACCGTTCCAGGCAGCCAGGTTACCAGTGAGTGGGCATCTTTCTGTCCTGGGCAGGAGGTCAAGGGATTCAGATGTGCTAAACAGGATGGAATCGGGGAGCTCAAGGTGGTCTGAAAAGGAGCATGGATTTCTAGGGGGAAGAAGAAGAGGAGCTGGCTTTTCTATGCTGCTTTTCTCACCCATTTAAAGGGACTTAAAGCGGCTGACAAACCTGTTCTTCTCCTCACAACAGACACCCTGTGAAGTAGGCGGGGCTGTGATAGCTAAGAAGAGAGATGTGATTAGCCCAAGTTCACCCGGCTGGCTTCATGCAGGAGGGTGGAATCAGACCTGGTGTTCCCATATAAGAGTCTGGCTCCCTAACCACTAGACCAAACTGTCCCCTGCTCTGCACGCAGAATGTCCCCACAGTGATACCCCTGTGCTGTAACCTGTGTGACCCCCGCATGAGTGTCGGATCAGAGAGACCGAGCAGAAGAGTCGTTCTCTTGCATGAGCCAGCCGGGCCTGGGATGCATTAGGAAAACGGGCCTCTTTCCGTCCCCCTTTGCTGCCTTTTACCAGGTAACTATATCTGTGGATCAACTAGGAGCCCACCAAGACCTTCAGGCCCATCAGGCGTTTCTTCCATGGGCCGTCGGTGGTGGTGATGTGCCAGGGATGAGGCCTGGGAAAGGGCTGGTTTCTCTTGGCCCTTGGGAGTGATGCCACGCCAGCCTGGTAAGAAGCCAGGCCAGTACACCCCCCCTCCCCAGGCCTGCCCTCCTCCGGCCGCCAACTGGGCCATCCTCTGCGCGGCAAGTGAGTGGACATGCCTGGGTTATGGAGGGTGGTAGGATCTAAGCCCAGTCTTGGCCAAAGGAAGAGTGTGAGCTGAAGTGTGTGTGTGGGGGAGGTTGGGTGGTTTTCTGGCTGCTCATGTGTGGCATCGACAGTGGGGAAGTGCAGGAATATTGGTCACATTTGAAATTCATACAAATATGGCCGAATTTGGACATTGAAATTTGAATCCAGCGTTTGATGCGTTTGTATGAAGCTTCGTGTGGGATTCATGTGGGATTCACTGCCCTTGAAAGGGATCCATTCGAAGGAATACACATTTTCTTGCATTCTGTTCAATACAAATGAAATCCCCCCCCCCATAAAAAGTGCACATGGTTAATTCACAGTGGAACCTCTTCTTCCTGGGCTGTCTGAAAGGTACGTGGATGGAGATGTGGAAATGGTGTTTGTCAGAATTTTCATGAAGAAAAATGTAATTTTCATTAAAAAATGTCCTCTGAAACCGTCCGGCGCCTTGGCATTTTCTCAGGGCCTTTGCGTACGAGGAGCAGGACGGCCTCCTTGCGCCTTTTGAGCGGCCACCCTTGTTCCCCTCAGCTCCTCAGAGGAAGCTCTGGTGACGATTTGGGCCTCGGCTCCTGTTCCGCAGCTGCTGCCCTCCGGCAACAAGCTTTGCGGTGGGTCACTGACCCCTGAGGCGGGTGGCTCGGGTGTTTCCAAGCCCCCAGTGTCTCACCAACCCGTCGGACAGAATGCAGCTTGTACGTTTCTGAGAGATTTTGGAAAGAGAACGATGCCCCGTGGGGAAGCTTCAGGCCTGGTCTTTTGATGTGGCAAGATGGGGAAGTGCCAGGCCTGCAGCCGCTGGGCTCTCAGGCAATCCAGCAGCCTTCCTGGCCCTGCTTTTGGAAGAGGAACCTGAGACCTTCCGCACAGACAGACGACAGGAATACTGCGCGTTGGGCACGTTAGTTCCCTGCCGCTCAGGGCTGTTGAGTGGTCTATGGCGCCACCTGGAGGCAGAGAAGAGCCTCTCCTTGGTCTGGCTGCGGCTAGTAAAGTGTCAGGGGAAACCAGGAACCAGCTGGTCGGAAAGGCTGAAGGTCTCTGTCTGAGGAGCATTTTGCTGTTCTTCTCCTTTATGCCACCGGTTTCAACCAGATCCCTTGCCTTGCTTGTGCGCTGATTGATTTCAAAGCAAAGAAAATGGTTGCTGTCTGAGATACTAGAAAATAGATTCTGGCCTGCAGAAATAAGTGGCTGAATGTCCAAAAGAGGACGGTGCTGGGGGGTCACCTGGGAGGCAGAGGTTGTGGGATATTTTATGGCTATGGAAAATAGCATAAGCACGTTAACATGAGAACCTCAGAGGAGCCACAGCCCATCTAGTCCATAAGCACCTAAGAGGAGCCCTGCTGGATCAGGCCACAGCCCATTTAGTCCAGCATCCCATCTCTCTCAGTGGCCCACCAAATGCTCATGGGCATCTCAAGCAGGGACAAGGGCAAGCCTTCTCCTGCTCTTGAATCCCAGCAAATGGCCTTGGAGGCATCCTGCTTGTCCCCCTGAGCCTGGAAGATATACTTAGGCATCCATTCTAGTAGTCATTGGTGCATCTGTCATCCATGAATTTGTCTAACCCTTCTGTAATGGTTTTTAAGGTTGCTGTCACCGCCTCTTCTGGTAGCAAATTCCACAGGCCGATGACCCTCTGGGTGGAGAAAATCTTCCCCTTGTCTGATCTGACTCTCCTGCCCACCAGCTTCCTAGGTGCCCCCTGGCTCTAGTGTTGTGTGATAGAGAAAAGAAAATTTCTCTCTCCACCTTTTCTATTCCTTCAATCTGGTCCCCTCTTAAACGCCGTCTCTCCAGACTGAAGAGGCCCAGGCGCTGCCGTCTGATTTCGTAAGCGATTTTGTTCCAGACCCTTAATTATTCCGATTGCACGTTTCTAGCTCCACGATATCCTTGTTGAGGATACAAGTGCATTTGCTTAGATTCAGATGCCCAGACATTCATTTTTTCTTATTCATACGAATTCGGATTTTCAAATATTCCTTTCTTTACGAATCAAATGTCAAAAATAGCATTTGTGCACGTCCCTAATATCCACGACTGTTAATGTGTGAATGTCTTAACATCACATTTGTGCATGAATGTCCGAATCCATCCAAATTCATATGGATAACGAATGCTTTGAGCATTTCTGCGCATCCCTAGTCCCAAGGGGCCGTGTGAAGGGGCCAAGTTGCCAGCATCGTGCCCAGACTTGCCCACGGGGCCTCATCCATCCGCATTTCCCCACGCTGCTCTTCCCTTGGTTTGGAATCCACCCTTTGCCGCCGTTCCCCAACCTATGGAATTCTAATTCAGTCTGAGTTATTTATTGCCCAGGTTCATAGCTTTATTTGTACAGAAATAAATATATATATATGTGTGTGTGTGTGTGCAGGGTGCGTGTTTAGGGCTATCTTCACCTTCATTTGCATAGCCCCTTGGCAGGCAACAACGGCCAGCCAGAGGGTCCTCTGCTGGCGTCGTGAAACCCATCGCCGTCCGCCACGGGCGTCCGTCTCTTTCTCCAGCCTTCGCCTCTGCTTCCCTGTCCTTCCCGGGCCTGAACTTGGGTCCTTGGGGGTCCCCCGCACTTGGCCGGCGCAGATCCTGCCGCCCGGCAGTCAGACCTTGGACTCGCTGTCTGCGCTCATGAGGTTCCCGTTGCGCTCCTTCTCCGCCCCGTCCTCCACCTTCTCGTCCAGCTGGCTGGGGATGGACCAGTACAAGTGGGCGTCCATGCGTGCGGTGGCGTCGGCCAGTTCGCGGGCGCTGCAGCTGGGCGTGGGGACCTCGAAGGTCTGGTGGAAGCTGTTGTAGTCCACCTCGTAGAAGCCGTCCTCCAGGCTCAGGACGGACATGAAGCGGTGGCCCCAGAGGACCTCGTCCATGAGGTAGGAGCTCCGGGCTTGGCAGGTCATCCCTGGGGAGAAAGGAAGCGTCAGACAGACCGCGCTTTGGGTTGGGGACGTGGGACAGGGCGTGGCTTATGGGCCTGGAAATACTCCATACCTGGTTGCCTTGCGTACCCCCACCCTACTGTGAGCCCTCTGGGCGATGGGATTACTTCTGCAGGAGGCAGAAGGCAAAAGGAAGCAGGAGAGGTCCTGGCCTGCTAACGCGGCATTTTCTCCACTGGACAGTCGGAGGAAGAAGAGTTGGCTTTTCTTCCCCTTTAAAGATGCTGGTGGTGGATGGTGCCCCTCCTAAGGAAGCAGAGCTTTATTTTGGGGTGCAGCTCTTAGCCTGATCCAGGAACCCTTTCTGAGCAGATCTGAGCCAGCATGCGCCAGGGCAGCAAGCAGTTTACTAGGGAAAAGTCAAGGCTCTTGGTTCTCCTGTTGTATAAGAACCTAAAAACCTAAGAGAAGCCCTGCTGGATCAGGCCACAGCCCATCCAGTCCATAAGAACCTAAGAGGAGCCATGCTAGATCAGGCCACAGCCCATCTGGTCCAGCATACTGTCTCACACAGTGGCCCACCAGTTGCCCATAGGCATCTCAAGCAGAGACGAGGACAAACCTCCTGCTCTCCAGTCTCCAGACCTCCTGCTTGTCCCCCCAGCCTGGAAGATGTACTTAGGCATCCATTATTGTAGCCAGCAAAGTGTCAACTGCTTTCTTGCAGTGTTAAATAACTCAGAAAATTCACCTTTGGGATAGATAAGGTGGAAAGGAAATTCCTAGTCACTTTGCTGATGTGTTCTCCTGCTCTGAAGGTGGACTGAAGCCGGACTAAACCTTAGGTGTGACCACATCCTGAATAAACTGGCATAATAAATACTATTATGGGGGCAGCTGGGCTCTCCAACTGGGCGGGTCTCCCTGGGACTGGGCAGGGTTGGGCCGAGCTGGGTCCACCCACCTGTGGCTTCCACCATTCCTTCCAAGATGACCACAATCTCAAACTCGTCCTTCCGGAGCTGGTCCTTGGAGACCTCCCAGAAGGGGCTGTGCTCGTTGATCTCGTGGCTGATGATGAGGGGAGAGACCAAGAAGAGGCGGTCGTCCCCGGTCTCGAAGCCCACGTTGATGTCTGTCTGGTTGAGCGGGATGAACTCCCCTTCTTGCGTCTGCTTGGACTTGATCAGCTTCGCCCGTATGGAGGCCTCCACGATGTGGGAGTTGCGCAGGTCGCCCACCCGGAACATGAGGCACAGGCGGTCGTCCCTCAGCGAGATCACGGCGTGGGAGGAGAAGACCAGGGTCTCCGCCCGCTTGTTGGGCTGGGAGATCTTGACGAACATGCAGCCCACCATGAAGGCGTTGACCATGGAGCCCAGGATGGCCTGGAGGAGGAGCAGGATGATGCCCTCGGGGCATTTGTCCGTGATGACCCGGTGCCCGTACCCGATGGTGGTCTCCGTCTCTATGGAGAAGAGGAAGGCCGAGACGAACCCGTTGAGGTTGTTCACGCAAGGCGTCCAGGCGTCGTCCCCCAGGTGCTCCAGGTCTCCGCGGCAGTAGGCGATGAGCCACCAGATGAGGCCGAAGAAGAGCCAGGTGACGGCGTAGGCCAGGACGAAGACGAGCAGGCTGAAGCGCCACTTGAGGTCCACCAGCGTGGTGAAGATGTCCGTGAGGTAGCGGTAGGTCTCGCGCACGTTGCCGTGCTGAACGTTGCACTTGCCGTCCTTCTCCACGTACCGCTGCCGCCCGCGTTTCTTCTCGGCTTTCTCGGGCTCCTCGCCGAGGCGGCGCAGGGCGGCCGATTTGACCTGGCGAGAGGGGAGGGGCGCCTTGGCCTCGGAAATGGGGGTCTCGGGGACAG
This sequence comes from Aspidoscelis tigris stejnegeri, assembly GCA_023333525.1. NCBI lineage: Eukaryota > Metazoa > Chordata > Lepidosauria > Squamata > Teiidae > Aspidoscelis > Aspidoscelis tigris. The sequence goes on along the minus strand of JALMGA010000027.1, from coordinate 4,726,823 downwards.
TGGAGAAGGCGGAGTTCTCCTCGGCCATCTTAGTGCCTGGGGGCCCAAGGCCGCTTCCATGAGCCTGCAGGGAGGAAACAGGACAGAACAAATAGAAACTATACAATGCAAAGTAACAACCAAAACATAAGCCAAACGCCCACACACGCACCGAGTCAGCTGAGGCCAAGTGGCGACCAGAGCGGCTGACCAAAGGTCCCAGTCCCCCAAAGAATCGCCTCCTCCAAGATGTCTGTGCCTGGCCAGGCTGGAGAGTCACCCAGAGGGCAGAGGGGTCCAGGCTGCCACCACTAGACCACCCCCAGAAGGGATGGCATGGTTCTCCTCCTCAGGTGGGGCTTCTGGATCAGAATTGGACCACTCACCTGTGCAGGTCCTACAGGTTTTAAGAAGGGACTCAGGAGTGGGGTTCGGGCCCCCACTTTCCCCCTCCCACCACCTGGTTTCCTTTGTGACTTGTCCCTTGAGATGCTGCAGGGCAGTTTGTCGCCTTAGTGGCATTTTGTAAACTCCTTAGGGCCAGGACGGGCATCCACCCCCCCCCCAGGAGTTTCTCTGCCCACCTTCCCGACAGCCCCGGAGCGCTGGATCCATGCCTTGGCTACCTAGACGCCATTTGCAGGAGTTCTCTGGGGGCCCCAGGGGCCAGCTGGCGAAGAGGGCGTTTGCTTCTGCTGAGCGCCAGTGACAGTTCCCCAAAAGGAGCCGTTTATCTCCAAAGAGCAAAACAAGGAGGCTGCCAAAAAGGCGCGAGACGCAGCTTGGGAGACGCAGGGTTGGGAGAGGCCGGTGGTGTCACGTGGGCTCTATTTTTGGGCATTTGGGCTTGCTGGTGCTGTGGGTGCGTGCAGGGGAGCCTCCTAGCATCGCCTCGCTTCAGTCCCATCTTTTTGCTGCAGGGGGGAGGGGCAGGTGTGCAGGTGCTGTGCCCCACCTTCCCCTGCTCAGGTGAGCAAGGAGAGCAGCTCCTGGGACCCTGGACTCTACCGAACTGCAAGGCCTCCGCGTGGTTCTCGCCACGTTCTCGGCGAGCGTCTCAAAGGGAGTCCAGATTCGGCGCAAAATCCGGAACAGCAGGGACCAGTGGTGCGCAGAAATGTTCCCTTTGTAGTCAGTTTGTTTGGTCTAGCGGTTTGGGCGCTGGACTCTTATCTGGGAATACCGGGCTTGATTCCGCAGTCCCCCACGAAGCCAGCTGGGTGACCTTGGGCTAGTTACAGCTGTCTTCTGGGCTCTCACAGCCCCATCTACTCCACAAGGTGTCTGTTGTGGGGAGAAGAACAGAAGGTTTGTCAGCCGCTTTGAGTCCCCTTAAATGGGTGAGAAAAGTGGCGTAGAAAAGCCGACTCTTTTCTTCCGATCTGAATCCCATACGAAGCTTCATACGAATGGATCAAAGCGTGTGATTCGAATTCGAACGTCGATCTTCTAATGTGCCAACATTTGATTTAATTCGATTCTGAATATCCAAATTTGCCCGAATTCCAAAAGTTAAGAATGTTGGTGCCCATTCCCCGCAGGTGCCCGTCCCCCAGGACCCCTGGGCAATTTGGACAGAGGCCCTTTGGACTGCGGTTGAGGCGAACGAGAAGGAGAGAGGAAGGACGCCTTCCGTCATCGCGAGAGGCCATGTCCAGCCTTCTCGTTTTCTGCCACGACTTTGCCTGCAATTAAAGCGCATTGCGCACACAAGTCCTGCCTGTGGGAGGCACCGTGGCAAACTGGGACCACTGGCCAAGGGAAGCTGCTGCAACGGGGCCTGGGGGCTTCTCTCTTGGCCGAACCTGGTTTCCATCCCACGTGCTGCTGCGTGGTTGATAAACGGAGCCGTAAATCCAGGAAGGCGCTCAGAGGGTGTGCAGGTAGGTGTTTTCCGGGCAGGTGTGGCCGAGGTGCCTCTTGGGCTTCCGGGTGGGTTTTTGGAAATTATCATTATTTTAGGATTTAAGCTGCTCACGACACACAAAAGGCTCCTGGCTGCGGTCTCTGGTTTCCATAGTGAAGAGTCTGTTTCACCAAGCGCCAGCTGGATCCAAACTGAAGCCCACAGTGTGGGGCTGAGCACTTTGCGGCCCCCGGAGGCCCAGAAACACACTCTAAGTCTGAGAGCCCAATTCAGGCCCTTCGTGGCGTTGCAAGTGGCTCCCTAGAGTGGGACGTGGATGCCTGGGTGGGCGGGGGAGAATATGTTGTCCTGTTTTCAGGCACCTCCTTTGTACCTGGGACCCTTTGCAAGCGTGCAAAGCCCCACACCTGGCACAGTGGATATCTGGGAATGCCAGGTTCAATTCCACCCTCCCCAATGAACCAGGTGGGTGACCTTGGGCTAGACAGAGCTCTCTTCTGAGCTCTCACAGCCCCACCTGCCTCACAGGGTCCCTGTGCTGGGGAGAAGAACAGAAAGTTTGTCAGCTGCTTTGAGTCCCTTTAAATGGATGAGAAAAGCAGGCCATAAAAAATGACTATTCTTCCTCCACAGCTGGGTAGCCATGGGCTAGTCACAGCTCTCTTCTGAGCTCTCACAGCCCCACCTACTTCACAGGGTGTCTGTTGTGGGGAGAAGAACAGAAGGTTTGTCAGCTGCTTTGAGTCCCTTTAAATAGATGAGAAAAGCAGGGTAGAAGAGCCAACTCTTCTTCAGTGCTCTGGAAACAGAGAAACTCATTCACAGGGCTGGGAGGCAGCACCTTCGTCCCTCCCAAGGAAGCTTTTGCCACCTGCAAAATGCCCCCCAATTTATAATTAGGCACGCTTTTCTTGCCAGCCTGCCCCTCCCCTGGGCGTCTCCAGCTGCACAAAAGGATCATTTTCCCCGGGGGAACTTGAGTTGGCAAAATATTGCGCTTATTCATCGTCTGCATGTGTCTGAACACATGCCTGGTGGGTGGGTGCCAGTGCCAGAGCGGGCACCCCCTCGCTATGCCAGGTTCAGCAGGACAACAGCCAAGTCCCCCCTCCATCCCAAGACACTCCTGTTCAGAGGCCTTCGAAAATGGTGCACCAAAAGGCCTCGCTTGTGAGAACAGGAAGAAAGCAAGAAAGCCACCTCGAACAAGGATTTGGCCAAGGTGTTTTGGGACGGTGCCCTTTCTGCGTGTTCCATTCCAGAGGGTTTGAATGCCCAGAAAAGGAGGCAGCTTGGGGCCTCCTGAGGGGAATCTGGCTGTGTCAAGCACAAGCGAAAAGGATCTGGGTGTCCTGGTTGATCAAAGGATGAACGTGAGACAGCAGTGTGATGCAGCTGCAAAAAAGGCAAACGCCATCCTAGGATGTATCAAGAAGAGTATTGAGTCTAGATCACGGAAAGTAATTATTCCTCTTGACTCTACCTTGGTCAGACCTCATCTAGAGTCCCGTGTCCAGTTCTGGGCACCCCAATTCAAAAAGGACATTGACAAACTAGAGCAAGTCCAAAGGAGGGTGAGTGGTCTGGAAAGCATGTCCTCGAGGAATGTCCTTGAGCCTACAGAAGAGAAGACTGAGAGGAGACATGATGGTGGCCTTCAAGCATCTGAAGGGCCGTCACAGTGCAGAGGGATCGTCCCTGTTCTCACTTGCACAAGATGTCGGGGCTAGAAACAACAGGATGGAACTTCAGAGGAGTCAATGCAGATTAGATATTAGGAAAAACCTCCTGACAGTGAGGGCGATCAGTCGGTGGAAGAGGTTGCCACGGGAGGTGGTGGGTTCTCCTTCGCTGGAGGTCTTCAAGCAGAGGCTGGACCGCCATCTGTCTGGGATGTTTAGGGAATCCTGCACTGAGCAGGGGGTTGGGCTAGATGACCCTGGAGGTCCCTTCCAACTCTAGGCTTCTATGACACACATCCTGACCCCAGTCTGGGGAGGGAGAGCCTGGATTGTAGAATGTGGGACCCAGCCAGCCAGCCCTGGGCGTGGACTCAGCAGGAAACCGTGTGGCTCTGAGCGAAACCTTCTTCTGAACGGGGTCAGGTGGTTCATGGCCAAAGGAAGGGGCTGCCTGTGTGGGACCCGGTCGATGCAAATGGATGGAAAGCAGCTGCTCTGAAGCTCCGGGCAAAGTGGAGGCTGGCTGGGCAAATCCATCAGCAGCCCCCTGGAGCAACTGTGCCAGATTGAAGATGGCTCCTCTGCCTGCCCTCTCCCGCCTTGGCCTCCGGATAAATAATCTGCCAGCCTCCATCTATTCAGTATAAACCAGGTAGGGACGATGCAGCACTCGGGAAACTGAGTCCCTCACTGGCTTCCAGTTTAAATTTGCACCCATTGGGACCGGAAACTTTATCTTCTCAGCCGGATGAAGCCCATTTGGTCTAGTGGTTAGGGAGCCGATCTCTTAGCTGCCAATACCAGGATTATTCCGCCCTCCACCACAAAGCCGGGTGGGTGACCTTGGGCCAGTCACAGCTCTCTTCTGAGCTCTCACAGCCCCACCTACCTCACAGCGTGTTCTGTGTGGGGAGAAGAACAGAAGTTCTGTCAGCCACTTTGAGTCCTCTCAAGGGAGAAGAACAGGTTTGTCAGTCGCTTTGAGTCCTCTTCAATGGGTGAGAAAAGTGGAGTAGAAAAGCCAACTCTTCTTGGAAGTGCCCATTGCAGTCCGTGGAAGCTGGGCTCTGGGTTCTGTCCTGCTGAAACTTTCAGCCTGGTACGTTCTTTCCTTCCTTTGCTTCCTTCTTGGAGAACCAGTGGTCAAAGGAGGAACAGTTGCAAGTGGCCGAGAAGGAAATGCCATTCCCTGTCTCCTGTCCCTAGTGGATCTGAAAACAGCAGTCCTGGATTCGTCTCCCTTTGACCAACATGGACAGTTGCCCCCTCCAACTTCTTTCCTGTCCGTTCCCGGCTTGCCTTCTGCCCCACATCTTTGTTCTTGCAAGAGAGAGACGAAGGCCACACACATCTCAGGATGCCACAGGCCTATGGCTCTCTTCCCTGGATACCCCTCAGCCCTGTTTCTCCCTCAGCTGAGCTCCGGAGAACATCTGGAAAACATCTTTCTGGGAGGCTGAGACCTGCAGCACGCGCTGCGCCTGCATTTCAAAATGGGGCTTCCTCTGGCTTCCTCTCTGACCTTCCTGTTCCCTCAAGGGGTCTCCTGCCCAAGATTTCCAGCCGAGGACCCTCTCTTCCCCCTTCCAGCCTCCCTGGCCTTGCACGACTGCCAGGAGCGGGCACACAGAGACCCACGCAAGCACACCCATGCGTCTGGCGCCAGTGGTAGGGTCGAGGTGCCGGAGTCAGACCCCCACCCCAAGTCTCCCTTTAAAGACTCCTTCACCCCCGCCACGAAATGTGATGCCAAAGTAGGAGAGAAAGTTGTAAGTTCTGAAATAAATGGGAAGGGAGGAACCTCATCTTGTGTCCAGTTCTGGGCATCCCAATTCAGAACAGACATTGACAACCTGAAGCAAGTCCAAAGGAGGGCGACCAAGATGGTGAGCGGTCTGGAAGCCACATCCCAGGAGGAAAGGCTGAAGGATCGAGGAACGTTTAGCCTGCCGGAGAGGAGGCTGAGAGGAGACATGATGGTGGTCTCTAAAGGGCCGTCACAGTGCAGAGGGATCGTCCCTGTTCTCACTCGCAGAAGACGGGGGGACAAGAAACCACGGGATGAAACTTCAAGGGAGTCAACGCAGATGAGAGATCAAGACAAGCTTCCTGACAGGGAGGGCGACCGGACAGTAGAAGAGGTTGCCACGGGAGGTGGTGGGTTCTCCTTCGCTGGAGGTCTCCAAGCAGAGGCTGGACCCACATCTGTCTGGTGTGGTTTAGTGAATCCTCCATTGAGCAGGGGTTGGACAGGATGACCTCTGTTCTGATTCTTGGATGGAAGGAAGGAAGGAAGGAAGACCTCCATCTGTCTGGCGTGGTTTAGGGAATCCTCCATTGAGCAGGGGTTGGACAGGATGACCCTGGGAGCCTTCCGACTCTAGGATTCTGTAACGCAACGATTCATGGAGAGGGACCTGCGCGTCTTGCCGCTTCTCGGGGCTCTTAGGGCGACGTGATGGAGGTGGAGCGTGGTGGCGGTGGCAGCATTAGGCCAGGCAGCCGAGGCCTCCCCTCCCTCCCCCTCCCCCTCCCCCAGCCCCCTCCTCCTGCCCGGCCCTTGCTTCCCCTGGGGGGACCCCAACCCCCTCCCCTTTGCTCCTCCGCGGTCCCTCCTGCGCCTCCCGCCCGCTGCGGGGCCCGGGCGCTGTCCGCTCACCTGATGGTGCTGAAGCAGGGCGGCCTGCCCGGGTCGGCCGTGGCTTCAGGGGGAGCGGCCGGGGGCGGCGGCGGCGGTCGTCCCGGGGCCGAGCCATGTTCCCCGGGGGCGCATGAGGTGCCCACTGGCAGGGCAGGGCAGGGCAGGGCAGGGCGCGCAGCCCGGAGGAGGGCGCCGCCACCGCCGCGGCCCTGGCGCCTCTGCTCGCGTCTCCCTCTCTCCGTCTCTCCCCCCGCCGCCTAAATTTAGCCGCTGCAGCTCCGAAGCCTATATATGCGCCGAGCCCCCCCTTCCCAGGCGCCCTTGCTCCCCCGCCGTTGCCAAGGCAACCGCTCTGGACGTCCTCCGGCTGGGATGCGGATGGGGCTGGAGCTCTTCTGTCTCCGGCTAAAAAGCAGAGCGGGGGGGGGAGGGGCGAGGCTGCGGGGTAGGCGCCCCCCCCGGGGGCTTGTATTAATAGGACCCTTCGTGGGGACTGAGGGGTCGCCTACAGCAGGGTAGATGAGCCCCTCTCCTTGCTGGCTGGTGGCTTTGTATTTTGCTTTGCACAGGGCCAGGCTGGCCTAGTGGTTAGGGAGCCGGACTCTTGTCTAGGAATGCCGGGTTCGATTCCGCCCTCCCCCATTAAGCCAGCTGGGTGACCTTGGGCTAGTCACAGCTCTCTTCTGTGGTGGGGAGAAGGACAGAAGGTTTGTCAGCCGCTTTGAGTCCCCTTAAATGGGTGAGAAAGCCAACTCTTCTTCTTGCCTTCTCCTGAGCCCAGAAAAACGGTCTTGTGGGAGCCTCAGGTTCTCTCCTGAGAAGCCCCTCGCACCCGGGCTGCGTTCAGACCCAAGTTTTAATCCGTGTCTCAGCCAACTTGCAGAGTCAGAGGACACGTCTGGACCTTTTCTTCCCGCTTTATCTGACCCGAGGGTGAACGTTCTGAGTTGGGTCACGCGGGAAGAAAACAGCTGGATGCTTCTTGGCTGATGTTTTATGCACAGCACCTCAGCCTGGATACTCGCAGGTGGTTTGAGGGCCGGTTCCCAGGATGCAGTGCGAGTGGGAAGGCACTGAAGAACAGCCCTCCCCAGGAATCCACCCATCCATGGAAGTCCGATGGGGAGAGCTTTACTTTATTGAGCTGATGGCAAAAGACAGCAGGAAGCGCTTTGCTGCGCTCTAAGAAGGGCTCTTTATCACCTGGCTTCCAAGGCCAGGCCAGAGAAAGTCCAAACTGTCCTTACTGGAATGGGAGGGGCAGGCTGCCTCACGCTGGGGAACAAGCAAGCCAAAGAACAGCCTCGCGGGCCTCTCTCTGGTACCGCCAAGATGCGGCAGTGGGTCAGATGAGGTTCCCCTGTGCTATTGGGCCCCTGCTGGTCAGTGGGATTTCCCCTTCGGTTTCCCTTGCTGCAGTCCTTGGCGTTAATGTCACCTTGTATTTTCGTGCTTTGAAAACAAACTTGTATATCTGTCGGTCTCTTTGTTTTTCTTAAAAAGAGCACAGTGGATGGTGCATTGTGCCTCCTTTGGCTCGTTGGGGGAGAACTAGTTACTTCCCGAGTTCCCTGGGACACCCTCTCCCACAAAGCGAGGTCTGAGCCATAGCGCCCCCTGGTTGTGGCTCCCATATCAGGGCTCCGGAAGGGCCCCCAAATAATCTCTCGTCACGTTTCTTGCTTGTCTTGCTCCCAGGGGTGGTGGCCTGGGGCTGAACTCTCCGGCCTGCCTGGGCTCAGACGTCTTGGAAAAGGTGATTCTCTGTGGGACTGGGGCCTTTGGTCAGCTGCTCCGGACTCCACTTGGCCTCAGCTGCGCCAGAGACCATAAAGGACAGCTGCTCATGGCTGCTGGAAGTCCTGCCGAAGGAGGAGAACTTTGCCATCCCCCCAGGGGTGGTGGTCTAGTGGTGGCAGCCTAGACCCCTCTGCTTTCTGGGCAACTCTCCAGCCTGGATGTTTGGTATAATGTGCAGTTTTTATAATGTATTTTTATTATAATGTTTTGATCATGACTTTACATTGTATGCTTTCTGTTTGTTGTAAACCGCCTTGGGGGCAAAAAGGTGGTATACAAATGAAATGGAAATGAAACTTCAGGGCATCTTGCAACGAACTCCACCCACCAGCAGTCGCCCTTCCCAGTTCCCCGTCAGTCCCCCAGCCAGCATGACCAGTGAGGACGAGGATGAGGATGAATGCTGAAGTCTGTCGGCATAATCTGAGCTGCAGCGGCTTTGCTGATGGACCAATTAAGCCGCTGACCTCACACCGCCGCGCTTATCACACGGCGGCATCAGTCCAGTTGAGCGGCAGACGGACGGCAGGGACTTTCTGCTTGCAAAAGAGTTGGACTCCACAGAGAGAGGCAGAAATTAAAAATCCGCCACAGTCCCAGCATTTGGTGAGGGTTCTGAGCTGCCTCTTTTCCCCAGAAAGAAAGGAAAACACATTTCTCCCCCATGGGGGGTCCTTGGATTCTTCTTCGCCTTAGACCGTGTCCTGTCGTGCCCAATGAAATGAGAGCCGCTGAGGCCTGGAGGAGCCGAGGGCCGCTCTCGAATGCCCAGGCCCTGGGAGAAATCCAAATGGCACCAAACAAGGGCATTTTGTGTCTCCCGGCCAAATGGCCGCTGAGAGAGCTTGCTTGTCTCAGCGAGAAGCCGGGCTGCGCCTCGCCCGCCCGCCCGCCGTCCGCACGAAGCAGTGACAACCGATGGCCCTTCCAGATCAGTTTGGCTCTCAGGCAACCTGACAGGTATCTCTTCTGACAGGGAAGGAAGGCTGGAGGGGGCAGACAATGGTTTTTTTGTGCAAGGGGAAGGCAAAACGGAGGGAGAACGAGGACAACGTATCCTCCGCAACATTTTTTGGGTCTGGAGATTGTGGACACTGCCAGCCGCTGGGCTTAGCAATGGGGGGGGGGGAGAGATGCCCCCCGCCTTCCCTGGTCTTCTGCTGTGTTTTGCCCTGTCTGCATCTCTTACTGCTGCCTTGGCTACTATGGCTTTCCACGCAGCCCACTGGCCGTGGGCCTACTTTGGACAGAGAAACAGTTTCATAACAAAGCAGAAGGGATTCCAGCGCGACGGAAAAGCAGAAAAGGAAATGGGCGCCCTGGTGCAAAGGAGCTGCGGCAGACAAAGCCCAGGTGCGAACTGCGCGTCCCATCTTTTCATCCGGCTGCATTCACCTGCCGCCAACAGATTAGCTTCCGGCTTCCCCTCAAAGAACGGGCCCTTTGAGGCCACCTGGCTCCGTCTCGGCCACAAAAGGGGCCTCGGATTTCGAGGCAGGAGCTCCGTTTCAAAGCCTCCTGAGCAGAGCGGAGACCATCTAAGGTCCCGGAGGGACCGGGGGGAAGTGAAGGAAACAGAAAGTCCTGTCCAGGCCACGGTCACCCGATAGGCCCTTTCTTCAGCTCTTTTCTCTCTGCCCCGTTGCAAAGGTGGCGTCTTTCACGACATGAGAGATCTGAGGAAGGTTCCCAGGGCCCTGTGAGAGCCTTCCGAGCCCTGATTTCCAAAGCGCCCGCCCGTCCATCACCCACCTGTCCCTCTGTCTGTCCTATCTTCTACATCCATCCATCTGTCCATGCATCCATCCGTGCATATGCATAGATCCAGGCATCCACGCACCCATCAAGGATATCTGTACCACAAATAACATGGGAGCATCATTTGGCGATTCTGCCTTCTGGATTTCCATAAAACCCCTGAGTCATGGCTGACTTCTGGTTGGGTGTGCAGACACCTCTGCGCAGTTTTCTTGGCAGAGATACCGAAGTGGTTTGCCATTGCTGACTTCTGGGGAAAGGCTGTGGATCCAAGCAGCTTTCCCTCTCCTTCCAGGCAGTTTGCTCTCCCATCAAATGGTAATGAAGTGGAAATGAATCCTCAGGGCAACCGAAGGGAAGCATCTTAAGTCAGATATTCGGCCACAGAAATGACACCACACAGAGATCCCATTAGGCCCCACGGCATTCACATTTTGGGGCGACCCATTTGTGAATCCTGGGAGGTTTTTTGTTGGGCGGTTTTTCCACGAGAAAACACGGAACGTGGTTATGGTCGGTTTCTTGCTCGGCGTTTTGTTCTGCGCAATTACTAACAACCACGTCACAGTCAAAGTTCACTTCCAGTTAATAAAAGAAAGCCTCGGATCAGATCGCATCGCCTGGGCCCACCAGGACAGTAAGACCAACTCCGGAAGGTGCTTCTCCAGGGCCGTGGACAGCTGTTTCTGCTCACCCCTGCCAGAAATGTATTTATTTGTGTGCTCGTACTTCATACTGACTCAAGGCGGCTAGCAAGAGCCAACAGAAAGGATTAGGAGAAGAAAAAGAAGAAAGAAACCCGAAATTAAAAACAAAGTCCTGAGACAAAAGCCCTTGAAGCAGGAATGAAGACATTGCAAAGACCTGAGCGGCTGCCCGGGCCTGCAGTTTGCCCTACACTATTCTGCAAGGCTCTGGATTTTTCCACACAGTTTCCCTCTAGCTGACGCCTTCGTAAGAAAAGGTTCACAGAAGGGAAGCACACGGAGATCAAAGGTTACGACATGCGTACAAATACATGCATACAAATACTTTGGATATTCATTAAATCGGGTATCAGGTACAGATCTGATAGGTACGTGCACAAATATTCAAAATATTCATTATTTGAATTGAATGTCCAGATATTCGTACTTTAGTATTTGTACGAATGCAAATATTTTGAGTTATTTGTACGATTAATCCAGGCTGTTCGCATTGTGTATGTGTCAGTACGCATCTTCTGCGTATCCGTACAGATAGGATGTTTAGGAGATTCGCATGATTGCAGATGCATCGAATATTTGAATGGCATTCATTTTTCTTCATTCACATGAATTTGGATTTTCAAATATTCTGTTCCTGCAACCCCTAATATTGGATATTCTTACGGATTCATACAAGTAAATTTATTCCAAATAGAATCCTGCCTCATTTGCAGGGGATCTGTTCAAACGAATACGTATTTTCTAACGTTTGATTCTCTGCGAGATGAATGTCAAAAGACCCATCCGTATTTCACTGGCTTCCAACGTCTTCCTCCACCCAAGTGCATAATAATAATAATAATAATAATAATAATAATAAAAATATCCACTGTGGGCTCATTCCAGAGGTATCGCTGTCTGCTGTGATTGTGCTGTTGACACAATGCCCGGCAATCCCACCACATATGAAGTGAATTCCCAGGATGATGAAATAACACCAGTGAGGATTATTGGGGAAATATTTGGAGAAAAGCTGAGGACCACTTTCAGTTTGGGGACCAGAGACCGGGACTTGAGAGGAACAAGAAAGCCAAAGGAAGGGGAGGGAGTCGAGGCTGCCGTCACTCTTTCAAGGATAATTACCTGACGTGGTTCTGCGGAACAATAAAATTAAAGTTCAGCGCCCAGGTCTTGAGGAACAAGGAAAACCACAAATGCGTGCTTTGGCTTGGGACAGAATCGGCATTGTGCTGCACGGAGTCCCTCCAGCGTCTCTGTCTGGCAGGCACGTGGGTCTGCGGTCCTGGGGAAAGTGTCAAGGACGCGAGGACGTCTCGGGGCGGAAGAAACGGGGCGCTCCCCCTCCGGTTCACGGCCAAGTCCTAAAAAGAGCCCACAGGGCTTTGCTAAGGGGCCTCTGCCTCCTCCAGCATTATCCCATTTCCCAAACAGATGTGTGTCCAAGAAGTTCACAAAGGACCACCAAAGGCCTTGTTCTTCTCCAGATGTTGCCCAGCAGTAGGGAGCTAAAGTGCCTTTTGCTTTTGTGCCGAATCTGGCAGCCATAAACGTAATGGAGGCCTCTTGACGTGGTTCTGGGAGGCAGGATGCTGGGTGGTTCTGATGGCCCACCTGGTCTGGAAACGTGGCTCTTGCAGCACCCAAGGAGACGATCGGAAGGGAGGCCCACAGGGAGGATGTTCATAGGCATCTCTGTCCTTCCTGTGCAGAGATGGGGGCTTTGTGAGCCTTCCAGCTCGTACATCCTGTGATTCTTTGTCCACACCAGCTGCCTATAGTGGGATTATCCAGACACCCTGCGGAGTCACCCCTTGCCTGCCCATTTCTGGAGGCACGGTGGTTCTCTGCCACTACAGGGCAGTTTTGTCTAGTGGTTAGAGAGCTGGATTCTTATCTGGTTATACCGGGTTTGATTCCACTCTCCTCTATGAAGCCACCTGGGTGACCTTGGGCTAGTCACAGCTCTTTTCTGAGCTCTCATAGCTTCACAGGCTGTTCTGTTGCGGGGAGAAGAACAGAAGGTTTGTCAGCTTCCTTGAGTTCCCTTAAATGGGTGAGAAAAGTGGGTTACAAAAGGCAACTCTTCTTCCTCCTCCTCCATGAAGCCAGCTGGGTGACCTTGGGCTAGTCACAGCTCTCTTTCTGAGCTCTCACAGCCCCACCTGCCTCACGGGATGTCTGTTGTGGGGAGGAGAACAGAAGGTTTGTCAGCTACTTTGAGTCCCCTTAAATGGGTGGGGTATAAAAGCCAACTCTTCTTCCTTCCGTCTGCCTGTCTGCCCTGCAGTTTCCGACATGTGCCTCCATTAAAGGCCCCAGTATCCTGAGAGGAGTCCAGTGATCTCCTGGCTCATTCTGAGTGGGCAGAGCATCCATCCTTGACCAAGGGCTCTTTGCGCCTCTCTTTGTATGTGGATGGGACCCCTGCAAAGGGGCCCAATCCTGCTCCCTCTGCCAGTGGGAGCCGACAGAGCACTGAGTCCTTTTCCGAGGGCTGCTCCAGGCGGCTATGGCCTGGACAGCACCAAACCTCTGTCCCCATCTGTCCGTTCGTCTGTCCACTCATGGGACTTTGAGCCCCCCCCCCCCCCCGCAGGCATCCCTCTGGCTGGAAATAAATCCCTTCCCTCCACGCTTTGCTTCTTCTCTCTTCTGCCTTTGCTTTGCCTTGTTTTGTGACCTTTTAGCATGGGCAGAAACACAACCCTATCTGCAACAAGGAATTTGATTTCCACCTCATTAACTTCCCTCTAAAACTTTAACCCTCCGGCTCCTCCTGCCCCCTCCCCTCCCCCCACCTGTGCCTGCCAAAGCCTCTCTGCCCCCCCTCTCTTTCGTGCCCCCTCCCGCTGCTCCTCCTGCCTGCGCTCTCGCCAATTGTCTTGGGCTGCCGCCTTGCTCTGATTGGCTCCGGGCAGATGCCAATCACCTCCCTCTTCCGCCCCCTCCTTTTAAAAAATAATCCCTTCATTCAATGCAACTTGGCCAAAGTTTTGCCAAGAGGTGGAGGAGAAGAAAGAAAGAAAGAAAGGGAGGAAGGAAGGAGGCATAAATGCATGGGGAGATGCTCCCTTGCAGAGCTGGGCGGCTGGTCTGATGGTGGCAGCTGAGCCTGAGGGACCTCCAGAAAGGCTGCTGCTCTTCATCTCTGCACTGACAGTGGCAGGAGGAGGAGGAGGAAGAGGAGGAGGAGGAAGGCGGCCGTGGCGAGCAGGAGGTCCTAGGCGCCCACCACGGTGAAGGGTCCAGCGAGCGCCACCCTCGTCCGCGTTGCTCTTCGACCCTGGAGTTCCCCAGACTCAAGGTAAGGGAGGACCAGGCAGAGGAAGGGAGGGCGGAGGGAGTCTGGGCAGGGCAGGTGGCTGGCCGGGTCTTGAGGGGGTCAAAGGGGCCACCAGGCTTGTTCATCCTTTGGGCCGTGAGGGAAGGAGTGCGGTGTAGGCGGTGAGGAGGAGGATTCCGCAGGATTGCAGGATGGGTACGAAGAAGAAGAGGAAGAAGAGTTGGCTTTTCCCACCCATTTAAGGGGACTCAAAGTGGCTGACAAACCTTCTGTTCTTCTACCCACAACAGAACACCCTGTGAAGTGGGTGGGGCTGGGAGAGCTCAGAAGAGAGCTGTGATTAGCCCAAGGTCACCCAGCTGGCTTCATGGAGGAGGGCAGAATCGAACCCGGTATTCCCAGATAAGAGTCCGGCTCCCTAACCACTAGACCAAACTGGCTCAGGGTACAAGACCCTTTTGTTCCTGTTCCTTCCAAAACACAGGTGTTCTGTGAAGTGTCTCCATCTTGCACTGTTTTGGACAAGGGTTTGAGGTCCTGTCCCCTCTTCTCACTCATCCCCCATCCGGGCCGGGAGACGGTTCCGTATCCTGCTTTGACCGCCGGTCTCCTAATTCCCGTCCCGTCCATCCAGAGCTGCTGGGTGGATCCTTTCTTGGGCGGAAGCGGAACGTGGTCTGCTTGGAAGGAGAACGTCCTTGCGTACATACGTGGGATGCTTTGTGTGGGAAACCCTGGCCAGGCTCTCACCGCGGGAGGCTTTGAGCCTGGTATTCTGCACGCTTGCGTAGAACTTGCGCCGCATTCCTTGCTGGCTTGAGGCTCTTCACACCAAAATGGTTTAGTGCGGAAATAGTTTCCTTAAGATGACTGCCAAGGACCGGGCACTGAAACACAGGAGTGCTTGGGACCAGATGTTGGTCATGGGCAACACTTGTCACCACTGGGTAGAAGAAGAAGAGTTGGCTTTTCTACTCCACTTTTCTCTCCCATTTAAGGGAACTCAAGGAAGCTGACAAACCTTCTGTTCTTCTCCCCACAACACACACCCTGTGAGGTAGGAGGGCTGTGCAAAATCAGAAAGAGAGCTGTGACTAGCCCAAGGTCACCCAGCTGGCTTCATGGGAGAGGGTGGAATCAAACCAGGTATTCCCAGATAAGAGTCCGTCTACTCAACCACTGGCCCAAGACAAGCACAAGGGGAAGCTGGGAAAAGATGCTTTAGGCAGTATCCCCAAGGACTGCGCACGGATTGTTTCCAGGTGAGGCAGATGTTGCTTCTGAGACTGCTGACTTTTTGTGAATGGCGCTGGTAGTCAGAAGACAGGGAGGCAGCGGCCTCCGGACACGCAGAGCCTGTTAGAGAGACGTGGAGAGCGGATTGAGTCACCCTCTGGCATCTGGACAGATCCATTATCTAGCTCTGGTGTTCGGCTTCCAGGCTGAGCCTCAGCATTAATTTCGCTGGGCACTTGAACTGTTGATTCAACTCTATGGGAGGGAGAGAGACGGCCAGGGGCTTCCTAATTAAACACATGAAAATGAAACCAGATACTTGGTAAATAGGACCCCGTGGGGATTCTGGTCTCGTCTATCCATCCCTTGTAGGCTTTCCTGGACTGCCATATCGGTCTATGGAACTGGCTGCCAGAAGAGGTGGAAAGAGCAACCAGCCTGGATGGCTTTAAGGAAGGGCTGGACAAACTCATGGAGGACAGGTGTATCAATGGCCACTAGAATGGATGCCCAGGTTCATCTTTCAGGCTGGGGGCACAAGCAGGAGGCCTCTGAGGCCATTTGCTGGGATTGGAAAGCAGGAGGGCTGTCCTTGACTTTGCTTGAGATGCCCGTGGGCATTTGGTGGGCCACTGTGTGTGACAGGATGCTGGATTAGATGGGATGTGGCCTGATCCTGCAGGGCTCCTCTGAGGTTCTTACCTTCTTACGTTGTTCCTTGCGGTTGCAGATGGCGCTGTCCTGTGAGGGCAGGCCCATAGGGCATTTCTAGAGCTTTGGTGAAACTTGGTTAGGAACAGCATCAGCTCCAGACCTGGCATTTTGGGCAGTGGCCCCCCAAGAGCTGCAGACCCACGTGGGGAATTTCATGAACTGGCTTGCTTTAAGCCTTTGCCATGTCTTGCCTGCTGAAACTCTAGAACCCCACCATCAGGGTTCTCAAGAGCCCCGAGTTCTACGATGGGTTCCAGGTTCCTGCCCTTGGGATGTTACTGGATTCCTTCTTAAGAGCCTCACAGCAACTGGTGTCACAATCGAAAAAAAAATGCATCAGTCGCTGCTTCAGTTTCTCTGATTTCATCACTGGTCTCTTGTTAGTCTCTCTGAGGAACCATGACACCAATGATGTTATATTTATGTAACTACCCACATCCCAGCTGTTGGGTGAACCACAGCACCCTTGGCTAGAGAAACCATGCACAAAATATTAAAGTGATTAAAATGAAAGAGGTGCTGCTTGGCCAAAGAAGACACAGGCAGACCTTTCGTTTTTAAAGGGCCAGGAAGAATAATAGAATCATAGAGTTGGAAGGGACCTCCAAGGTCATCCAGTACAACCCCTGCTCAATCCAGGTTTAAACCATCCCAGACAGGTGCTTGAAGGCCTCCAGCCAAGGAGAACCCATGACCTCCCTGGACAACCTGTTCCACAGCCTGATCACCCTCACTGTCAGGAAGGTTTTCCTAATATCTGATCCGCATTGACTCCCTTGGAGTTTCATCCCGTTGTTTCTAGTCCTCCCATCTTGTGCAAGTGAGAATAGGGACGATCCCTCTGCACTGTGACGGCCCTTCAGGTGCTTGAAGACCACCATCATGTCTCCTCTCAGTCTCCTCTTCTGCAGGCTGAACATTCCTAGATCCTTCAACCTTTCCTCGTAGGACGTGGTTTCCAGACCACTCACCACTTTGGTATCCCTCCTTTGGACTTGCTCTAGTTTGTCAATGTCTTTTTTGAACTGGGTGCCTAGAAGTGGACTCCGGACCCTAGATGAGGTCTGACCGAGGAAGGGTAAAGAGGAATAATTACTTCTCGTGATCTAGGCTCTATACTCCTCTTGATGCATCCTAGGATGGTGTTGAGGAAGGAGCCAGATATCTGAACTTGGGTTGGCTCTTCACAGGGCAAACATGAGCCATTAGCCATGGATGCTGGCCTCGCCTGAAGAGAAGAAACCATTCAGGAGATGCTGTTCATTTCTAAGCCCATTTCTGACGTTTTTCCGTCTAAACTACTCCTTGAAATCAAGAGCGATTTGCAACATGTTGCCCGGCTGGTCTCTGCCTTTTCTGTGCTGTGCCCCCCACCCTCACCCATTCCCCTTGGAGAGGGCAGCGACAGTCAGGGTTAGGAGAAGGAAAGGAGCAAATGGCCATCAGGATCCCTTCCAAGAAACTCAGGGAATCCCTCTCTGTTGGGGGGGGCAGAGAAATCCCACGGCCTGCAGAGAGGATGATGGACATCAGGGCCCAGTGAAGGACACTGAACTGATCATGTGCAGATCCGTCTGACCTGGACCACGAAGGTCTGTCTTCAAAGCCCCTGCTGGGGCCGTTGCCTGGCCTGGAACTCGGGCTTCAGAAACTCATACTTTTGGACGGGAGTTTGGGGCGAGACGTTCTGCTCTCAGCTCTCCCCGTCTGGGAAACTAGTTCCTTGCCCTGGTGGTGGTGATGGTGGAGCAAGGGCAGAAACGGCCCCGATTCTAGAATGGACATTCCCTGACCTGCCCTTGGATGCCTCTGCTCAGCTGCACCTCGTTCTTAGCTAAGCCAAGAATGAGAAAGGCAGCAGGAATGAAGAATCAGATATAGGTTGTTCCTCTAATCCCCCTGCTTATAACGTGCTTAGGAAATGCATAAAGGATCTTTATTATCATGTAGATGCGCCACTTAAGCTGTTCTAAGTGGAAATAAATCCTACTTTTACTCTGTCAAAGAAGACAAATCCAGTGGGATTATCTGAATCGGCTGTGTGAATTGATTTGCTGCTCCAGAGGCCACCAAGTGGATCTCCATGAAGAAGAAGAAGAAGAAGAAGAGTTGGCTTTTCCGCCCCACTTTTCTCACCCATTTAAGGGGACTCAAGGCAGTTGGAGAACCCTGTTTGTTCCAAAAGTACATATTCCAAAACAGCAGCCGTGCGTTGTCACTTTATTAGGACCTTCAAGATCACAAAGGACATTGACAACCTAGAGCAAGTCCAAAGGAGGGCTACCAAGATGGGGAGTGGTCTGGAAACCATGTGCTACGAGGAAAGGTTGAAGGATCTAGGAATGTTCAGCCTGCAGAAGAGGAGACTGAGAGGAGACATGATGGTGGTCTCTAAAGGGTTGTCACAGTGCAAAGGGATCGTCCCTACTCTCGCTTGCACAAGATGGGGGGACTAGAAGCAACGGGATGAAACTCCAAGGGAGTCAATACAGATCAGATATTAGGAAAACCTTCCTGACAGTGGGGGCGATCAGTCACTGGAATAGGATGCCTTGGGAGGTGGTGGGTTCTCCTTGGCTGGAGGCCTTCAAGCAGAGTCTGGGCCTTCATCTGTCTGGGATGCTTTAGGGAAACTGCATCGAGCAGGGACTAGATGGCCCTGGAGTTCCCTTCCAACTCTAGGATTCTATGATTTGTGCAGAGTAGTTTTCACAGGGCTGGTGACATTCCCCACCCCCACCCCCGGGGCCTATTTGCCCTTAGGCCTCTGGTACACAATTAGGGCAGCCCTGGTACAGCTCTGGTACAGAGTATCCTAACTGCATCCTAGAGGCCTGAGTGCAAATAAGCGCATCTTTCTGGGGCCTCGTGCACGGAGGAGGGAAACCAGGTGGAACCCATGGTGGGAAGGGGAGGGGGTTTGAGTTTTTAATCCTGCTTTTCTTTGTGGGATCTGTCGGGTCCAGAGGAGGTCGGAGGGATCCCTGAACCTTCTAGGATCTCTGGGGCATTTTCCCCCTGTTGCGGCTTCAGCCTGCAAACATCTATGGGCCCCTCCAAGCCCTCTCTTCATGCTGTGTGCGCGCGTGTTCACGTGTGCCTGTCCATGGATCCCCCTTTCCCCCCCCCTTTCCCCCCTTCCCTCCTGCACCCTTTGCACGGCTCACCTCCCTGTGACACAGGGCAGCGGCAGCAGCCTCTTTGGAGGCCGAGGAGAGAAAGGAAGATGGAGAGGCGGAGATAAAGCCGGGGAGGTTGCAGCTCCCCTCTGCGCATACTAATGAACGCTCGGTTGTCAAAGCATTTTTTGTGTCCCTGGAAGCTCCATTCAGGGCTTCTCCTACAGGCCACACAATGGACTTACTGTCTCGCCTGTTTCTCTGCAAAACACTCAACTGCTTTCACCTCCATTCTCTCTCTCTTTCGCTCCCTTCCCACTCCGGGGCCCTTCCTGACGCATTCAAAGCGAGAGGAGCTTGCTTTTGGCTTCCAGGTTTTGCAGAGGCTCCGTGGGGGTGCTGCCTAACCTGCCCCACGTCTCGGTAGCCCCTTCCCTTTCCTTGCCCCCTTTATGGACAGGGCTGGGTGGTCTTGTCTGAAGGGAAGCGATGCCTGTTTCCAGGAGTGCAACTCAGGCATGGAAGGCAAGAAGAGGGAGGAAATCCCAGGGAAGGCAGAAGGCAAGTCGGAGGATGGAGCTCAGGTCTCCTCCGCAGCACGAGGCCTTCGCTCGCTCGCCCCCTTCCAGCCACTGGCTAGCCTGCAAATTCCTGGCATGTTACTTCCTATGGCTCCAGAGGGAAGCAGAAAAGGAGGGGAGAGCAGAGCAGAAGGTCTCCTTCTCTTCTCCTTCCTCTTCTTCCTCCTCCTCCTGAAGGGCAAAGCTTGACCAGGAAGGAGTGGGCCTGGGCCTGAACGTTTGTCCTCCTCCCCCCTCTGTCTTCTGCTGAGGCCTGGAGTAGCATCCTTGGGGGAAGGAAGCTGATCTACCTGTGCCTGTGCTGCTGCCCTTCGTTCCTACAAACCTTCCTTGGCAGAGAACTTGAGTTCTCCTACCGTATGGGTAGCTGTGGCACTGTGTGCAAAGCAAACGTGAGCAGGAGGGTTTGATTCTGTCTTTACTGGAATGCTGGATGCCTCCAGCAGAAGAAAAAGCAGGAAGGGAGGCCAGGAAATGGGCTGTGTGTGTATCCTTGAGGGGCCATAAGAACCCAAGAACCTCAGAGGAGCCCTGCTGGATCAGGCCACAGCCCATCTGGTCCACAAGAACCTAAGAGGAGCCCTGCTGGATCAGGCCACAGCCCATCTGGTCCATAAGAACCTAAGAGGAGCCCTGCTGGATCAGGCCACAGCCCATCTGGTCCGTAAGAACCTGAGAGGAGCCCTGCTGGATCAGGCCACAGCCCATCTGGTCCGTAAGAACCTAAGAGGAGCCCTGCTGGATCAGGCCACAGCCCATCTGGTCCATAAGAACCTCAGAGGAGCCTTCCTGTTGGATCAGGCCACAGCTCATCTAGTCCATAAGAACCCCAGAGGAGCCTTCCTGTTGGATCAGGCCACAGCCCATCTGGTCCATAAGAACCTAAGAGGAGCCCTGCTGGATCAGGCCACAGCCCATCTGGTCCATAAGAACCTAAGAGGAGCCCTGCTGGATCAGGCCACAGCCCATGTTCAATACAAATGTCCAATATGAATTGCATACGAATCCCCTATGTATCTGCTCTGAACGTGTCAAATCCGCACTGAATCCAGTTTGAATCTGCTGTCAATGCACTTCAGATCCACTCTGGGTCCGTTGCAGAGCTACTTCCCCACCTCCCCAGGTTCACAAATGTAACAAAGCTTCAAACGAATGTTCCGAAGTCTTTGATTTGAATTTGAACGTCTGTCTTGGAATGTGCCGACCTTTGATCCGAATTCGAATGTGGAATTTGGACGAATTTCGAACGTTACGAATATTGGTGGCATCCCTATTCAGAGCCCTTTCCCGGGCCAGGGACGCCATGAGCTCGGCTTGTTTCACCCGGCGCCTGCAGCACTGGGCAGGGCTTGTATCATAGAAGACAGGGCTGAAGGGGTGGCACGCAGGACGTTCTAGCAGCCCCAGTTTGCAGGAGGAAAAGCCCTGAGGAGAACTGGGGAATCCCGGGAGCACGTCAGGCGCCCTCCTGTCGCCCCGTGCAGGTGACCTCAGCGGCGCCCCCTCTTCACCCGGCCGTCTGCACGCAGGCCGCCGTTGCGTGGTAGATCTCGCCCGCCTCCCGCCTGCAGCCGTGCCCTCCGTGTCCCCGGCCAGGTCCCCCGGTGCCCGAACACAGGTTTTAACAAGCTGACTCTTGTTTCACGTTCTGCCATGTTGCCCTGGAGTTAGAAAGCTATTTTGAGCAAAATCTTTTCAAGAAACCCAAAGTTATTGTTTAACCAAAGGCGCTGAGGGCTAAAGAGACCGTGCGCGGCGGCTGGGAGGTCCCAGGCGACGCCGGGAAAGGCGCTGGCAGGCAGGGCTGCTCCTCCTGCCCAGGCCCAACCCGCCCTTCAGCATCTTCTGCCCCCGCTGGGCTGGTCACTGCTCTCTTCTGGGGTCTCGCAGCCCCACCCGCCTCGCAGGGTGTCTGTTGTGGGGAGAAGAACAGAAAAGCTTTGTCAGCCGCCTCGAGTCCCCTTAAATGGGTGAGAAAAGCAGGAGAGAAAAGCCGACTCTTCTTCTTCCTCCACAAAGTCAGCATAGCCTCGGGTGTGGCCCTTATGTCGCCATTCCGTCCCCAATCCACCTTTTCCAGCCTAGAATGTCCATAGAGGGGAAGGGCTAGACTGGTGTGTGAATGTTCCCTCCTGCGGACGCTCTGTGTCAGTGACTTGTTGAACTCCTCCGGCCCAAAAGCTGAACATCAGCAGCCGGAATCCTGAACAGCTTCACATCTGTGCGCAGGCTGGTGCGTTTCCAAACCCTAAGACTGAACGTGGGCCGGGAGGTCCCTCCGGCAGGGGTCCCGCAAAGCAGAGGCCTGTCCCCGTAAGAGCTGACCCTGCCCGTCCTAAAACATTACGACGTTCGTGCACCTCTGACCACAGAGCTCCAAACCAAATTAATGGAGTCAGAGCATGGAGCGGTTAATGTTTAATGCCTGTCAGACATTAATGGTCCGCTGGGAGGGTTTTCCTCTTGCGTGGTTCTGCAGGGTTGGGGGGCTGGATCAGCTAAGCGCAGGGGCTCAAACTCTTCCGACCGGATGCCGTTTTGCAGGTTGCAGAGGGGAGGCAGCTCTTGGCGGCTCTTTCTGCAGCTTCCTATGTCTTCTGGGGTCAATACGCAGCCCAGACAACGCCAGGCACTCAGCCTTGACCTGGATACCGAATGGAGCAGGATAAGTCCCCAGCATTCAAAAGCGGAACGCTTAAAGGCAAAAATCCACAGGAGGAATTCAGGGCCGTATCCAAATTCTCGCTTCTTGTCCCTTGCTCTGGCTAAATTTTAGCCAGGTCCACTTGGGCGTCCGCGGAAAGGTACCTTGGCATGAGTTCTCCCTCTGAGTAGGAGAAGCACCCAGGGGCTGAAGGTTACAGAAGGGGCCTCGCCTGCATTTTGACATGGGGTTCACAAATGCACAGTAAAAACAAAGACAAACCAAAACCCAGAGTAGGGATGTGCACAAATAATTTGGAATTTGGACGAATGTTTCCCAATTCTGGCGTTCGTGGATGGATGGAATAGGGGCCCCTTACCTGCGCCGGTGGCGCCACAAACCTCTTTCTCAGCCTTCCAGAATGCCAGCCGGGCTTTCCGGAAGCCGGGGACAGGGCCTTCTGGTCCTGTGTCCATCTTCCGGAAAGCCTCGCTGGCACTCCGGAAGCCCTGGAAGGAGCCCTGGGGGGCCACCAGAGCGCTCCTGCTCGCCTCCCCGGCACCCGCTTACCTGTGGGGGTGCTCTGGCGGCACCCTGGGCCTCCTTCCGGGGCTTCTGGCATGCCAAACAGGCTTGCTGGGAGCTGGAGACAGGGCAGCCTGTTTGGCATTCCAGAAGCCCCGGAAGGACTCCCGGGGCACCCTATAAAAACTAGGGATGTGCATGGATATCCGAAAATCCGATGCGGATTTCTGAATGATTCAACTGAATGGGAAACCTCTAGGCGTCAGGTGAAGTACCTATCACTCTCTCCTGTGGAAATGCAATGAAACACCTGCGTCCTTCCTCAGGATGGAGCCACTTTCTTGGCTTCTTGGAGGAGGCAGGAATGTCGGCCGTGTGACTCCCAGGGCAGGCAGAGCAAAGCCGCTTTCCCCGCTCGGTCTGAAATCTCTCGCGCCTTGATGTCTCTTTAGCGGGAAACTGATCTGTCTTCCCACAAAGCTGCCTTTGTCAGGCCCTTTGGGATCGCAGATCCAGGCTGCTTTCCCTCCTCTCTTGGATTCTCTTCTGGCCTTGTATCAAAATTCACCTCTGAATATTTGCTCCTGGCCTTGGGCTCTCTTCGCCTGGTGGTGTTTTTGAAACCGGCCAGGATTCCGCTCGGATCGCCGGCACTCTGGTTGCAAGAAAAGGTGGAGAGAGAGAATTTCTCCATCACGCAACACTAGAACCAGGGGCATCTATGAAGCTGATAGGCGGGAGAGTCAGATCGGACAAGGGGAAGGATTTCTCCACCCAGAGGGTCATCCGTCTATGGTACTTGTTGTAAGAGGTGGAGGAAGCAACCAGCCTGGATGGCTTTAAGGAAGGGTTGGACTCATTCATGGCTGACAGATGCATAAATGGCTACCAGAATGGATGCCATTTGCTGGGATTCAAAAGCAGGAGAAGGTTTGCCCTTGGGATGCCCATGGGAAATTGGTGGGCCACATGCTGGACTAGGGGGGCCGTGGCCTGATCCAGCAAGGCTCATCTTAGCTTCTTATGGACCAGATGGGCTGTGGCCTGATCCAGCAAGGCTCATCTTAGCTTCTTATGGACTAGATGGGCTGTGGCCTGATCCAGCAGGGCTCCTCTTAGGTTCTTATGGACTGGATGGGCTGTGGCCTGATCCAGCAGGGCTCCTCTTAGGTTCTTATGGACTGGATGGGCTGTGGCCTGATCCAGCAGGGCTCCTCTTAGGTTCTTATGGACTAGATGGGCTGTGGCCTGATCCAGCAGGGCTCATCTTAGGTTCTTATGGACTAGATGGGCTGTGGCCTGATCCAGCAGGGCTCCTCTTAGCTTCTTATGGACTAGATGGGCTGTGGCCTGATCCAGCAGGGCTCCTCTTAGCTTCTTAGGGACTAGATGGGCTGTGGCCTGATCCAGCAGGGCTCATCTTAGGTTCTTATGGACTAGATGGGCTGTGGCCTGATCCAGCAGGGCTCCTCTTAGGTTCTTATGGACTGGATGGGCTGTGGCCTGATCCAGCAGGGCTCCTCTTAGGTTCTTATGGACTAGATGGGCTGTGGCCTGATCCAGCAGGGCTCCTCTTAGGTTCTTATGGACTAGAAGGGCTGTGGCCTGATCCAGCAGGGCTCCTCTTAGGTTCTCTTATGTTTAGGTAGGGAAGTAGTAGTAGTAGGACATGCTGGGATGGATGAGGGTGGTGGGTTTAGACGCAAGAGCCAGAGCAGAGCCGGAGTTCTGGCGTCGAGTCCTGTGTGTTCTCCTTCTTGCTGTGGATTGTGGCCGAGGCGGAATCTTGCGCTCCAGTAGCACTGGCTAATCTGTGGCCAAGCAAAGGTCCCAGATGTCATCAAGAGGCCTGAGACTGGAAGAGAATTTCTCTCAGCTGGGGAGGCCTCGTGGTGACAGGGATGCCTTCTGCCCATGCTCAGAGGCACTCTCAAGCCAGACTCTGGTGTCCCAGTTGATATGAAAAGGGCTTCTACACTGAACACTGGCTTTCCTGGCCACCTGACTCCAAAATCACATGCTCTTTGGGCAGGTTCCGGTTGTTCTTGGCCGACCTGTTGCAGACTGGGGGCGATGGGGTCCGGTTTGCGTTCTTAGTTGCTCTGGACTCTGAAGTCTGTGCCCTGTGCTCCTCTGGCCTGGCAGGACGATGGATGCTAAGCAGCCCAAGGGCCCTTTTCTTGAGGCTGTGAACATTTCCTCCTTAAAAACATCCGTTGGGAGAGAGCGGCAGGCAGGAGGCCACCTGGAACAAGATCTCCCACCTACTCCCTGGCAAGGCAGGTGGTCAGCTTGGATTTCGGATAAGCGACAGCAGGGGCCAGATCTCATGCCAGGGCTCCTGGGTTCTTTGGCCTGCGCAGACTGGTTCACCTGCCCATGGCCAAGCGAAGGGCTGTCAGAGTTCATCATTTAAAAACCAGTTTAGTTGTGCTGCTATTCTTGTAGGTCCTCTAGCAGCTTGATAGGGAGGGCAACAGGCAGAGAGTGTGTGTGCCATAAGGAGGGCAGCGAGACTAGGTGGGCTGTGGCCTGATCCAGCAGGGATCTCCTTAGGTTCTTATGGACCAGATGGGCTGTGGCCTGATCCAGCAGGGATCTCCTTAGGTTCTTATGGGCTAGATGGGCTGTGGCCTGATCCAGCAGGGATCTCCTTAGGTTCTTATGGACCAGATGGGCTGTGGCCTGATCCAGCAGGGATCTCCTTAGGTTCTTATGGGCTAGATGGGCTGTGGCCTGATCCAGCAGGGATCTCCTTAGGTTCTTATGGACCAGATGGGCTGTGGCCTGATCCAGCAGGGCTCCTCTTAGGTCTTTATGGACTAGGT
Organism: Aspidoscelis tigris stejnegeri; assembly: GCA_023333525.1. Taxonomy (NCBI): domain Eukaryota; kingdom Metazoa; phylum Chordata; class Lepidosauria; order Squamata; family Teiidae; genus Aspidoscelis; species Aspidoscelis tigris. The sequence continues at coordinate 4,701,459 of JALMGA010000027.1, read as the reverse complement.
GGGCTGTGGCCTGATCCAGCACGGCTCCCCTTAGGTTCTTATGGGCTAGATGGGCTGTGGCCTGATCCAGCAGGGATCTCCTTAGGTTCTTATGGGCTAGATGGGCTGTGGCCTGATCCAGCAGGGATCTCCTTAGGTTCTTATGGGCTAGATGGGCTGTGGCCTGATCCAGCAGGGATCTCCTTAGTTCTTATGGGCTAGATGGGCTGTGGCCTGATCCAGCAGGGCTCCTCTTAGGTTCTTATGGACCAGATGGGCTGTGGCCTGATCCAGCAGGGCTCCTCTTAGGTTCTTATGGACCAGATGGGCTGTGGCCTGATCCAGCAGGGCTCCTCTTAGGTCTTTATGGACAAGGTGAGCTGTGGCCTGATCCAGCAGGCTCCTCTGAGGTTCTTATGGACCAGATGGGCTGTGGCCTCATCCAGCAGGGCTCCTCTTAGGTTCTTATGGACCGGATGGGCTGTGGCCTGATCCAGCAGGGCTCCTCTTAGGTCTTTATGGACAAGGTGAGCTGTGGCCTGATCCAGCGGGGCTCCTCTTAGGGTAGAAAAGCCAGCTGTTCTCCTTCCTTCATGAAGCCAGCTGGGTAACCTTGGGCTAGTCACAGCTTTCTTCTGAGCTCCTACAGCCCCACCAAACTCACAGGGAAGTTCTGTTGTGGGGAGAAGAACAGAAGGTTTGTCAGCTGCTTTGAAACCCTTTAAATGGGTGAGAAGAGCAGGGTAGAAAAGGCATCTCTTCTTCTGACTCAGCCAGAGTCCTAAAATCTCCCCCCCCCCCCCCGAGTTCAAGGCAGACGAAGGCGCTCCAGGGCTGAGGGGCAGTGCGCCTTCCCTCCTCCTTGGTCCTTCTGGATTCTGCCCATCCCTTGAGCCTTTCCCGGGCGCAGTGCAAGGGGACCTGTCTTCCCCCTCGCTGGCTGATCCCTGAGCTCCATGGTGCTGCCAGGGAAGTCAAGAGAAACCCTTCATGCCAGCCGGTCTCGATTCCGGGCAAGGGAGGCTGCGCAGGGCCGGCCAAGCGGTGGCGCTTTCTGGACAGGCGGCAGGGCCTTTTGGGGTGAGCGCATCAGCACCCACCGCCTGGCCTCTTTTCCCCCGGAGAGAAAGGGCCGTGCGAAGCTGCCTGTCTCGGTGGGGACAGGCGAAGGGCTTCGCTCCAGTACCGTCGCCAAACATTTGACGCGGAAGGATGAAAAGGCCTTTCTTGTTTCCGAGTGTGTTTGTGTTGGGGAGGCTGTTTTCTGCGAGCAGGGAACAAGGTTAAAGGCAAAGAGGGGGGTGCCGGAGGACGGGCAGGGACTCAGCGCAGAAGCACACGGTGGCTTGTCTCCCCGCTCGCTTTTATTCGGCCGTTTATTTATTTAGCTCCACGCGGAGAAAGAGGAGATGCATTTAACAAGGCGGCCTGCCAGAGGACCACGGGGCCCCGTGCTCGAGGGGACCTAGCGGAGCCTGGTTCCTCGTGGCCCCGTGCCCAGCTTGGCCTGGCAGTGTGTGAGGGCAGGGGGTTTGCTCACTTCCTACCCCTCAGGTTTGGCCTAGTGGTCGAGGAGCTGGAGTCTTATTTGGGGAATACTGGGTTTGATTCTGCACTCCTCCACGAAGCTAGGTGGGTGACCTTGGGCTAGTCACAGCTCTTTTCTGAGGCCTTACAGCCCCACCTACCTCGCAGGGTGTCTGTTGTGGGGAGAACAGAAGGTTTGTCAGCTGCTTTGAGTCCCCTTAAAAGGGTGTGAAAAGCCGGGTGGAAAAGCCAAGTCTTCTTCTTCTTCTTCTTCTTCTTCTTCTTCTTCTTTCCTTTTGTGTTTTATAAAAATTGTGCTTCCTTTCAGCTTGTACCTTTGGCTTTTCCTCCCCCCATTCAGGCCCTTTCATGGTTTTAATGCTCATTTTATATGTGCACTGGCTTTTAATGTTGCAATCTGCCCTGCGACCTTTGGGCATAGGGCATGATAAAATGCAAATAACCGGAGGGATAGATGGATGGATGGATGGATGTGCCGCCCTGTTTTCAGGGCTTCTGGGGCCCTCTGCTGGAGCAAAAGAGATGCGCTCTGAGGACGCTCTGGTTATTAACTGGCACAATTTAGAGCAGGAATAGCGGACCAGATGTGGATTGACCCCAGCATGCACGGTGGTTAGAGGCAAAAGCAGATGTTTGGTTCCCCATCCCTAAACCCTGGAATGGGTCCCTAAATGCCTGATGGCCCAAGAAAGCTACACGAAGCTTCGTTCTATCTGAACTCCAGTGTCGATCTTCAGATGTGCCAACACCCACTATGAGTGTGAATGTCCGGATTTGGCCGGATTTGCTCTGTCTCCCACCCTGTCGAGGAGCCCCCGTATTCCCCCGTTTAAATGAGCCTCTCGGGCCGGTTCGTGTGTCCAGTTCGCTCCCCCTGACCACCTTCTCCTGCTCTTGTCTCCTCTCTCACCACAGATGACCTCGGCCACCAAGGTCTACTACAGCCAGACCACCCAAACCGACAGCCGCCCTCTGATTGGCTCCGCCCTGCGCAAGAGGCGGGTCATGACGAAGGATGGGCGGAGCAACGTCCGCATGGAGCACATTGCGGACAAGAGGTTCCTCTACCTGAAGGACCTGTGGACGACCTTCATCGACATGCAGTGGCGCTACAAGCTTCTCCTGTTCTCCGCGTCCTTCGCTGGGACTTGGTTCATCTTCGGGGTGGTCTGGTACCTCGTCGCTGTGCTCCACGGGGATCTTCTGGAGTTTGACCCTCCTGCCAACCACACCCCGTGCGTCATGCAGGTCCACACGCTCACGGGCGCCTTTCTCTTCTCCCTGGAGTCCCAGACGACCATCGGCTACGGCTTCCGCTACATCAGCGAGGAGTGCCCGCTGGCCATCGTCCTGCTGATCAGCCAGCTGGTCCTCACCACCATCATGGAGATCTTCATCACGGGCACCTTCTTGGCCAAGATCGCCCGGCCCAAGAAGAGGGCGGAGACCATCAAGTTCAGCCAGAACGCCGTGGTGGCTCAGCACGACGGCAAGACGTGCCTCATGATCCGGGTGGCCAACATGCGCAAGAGCCTCCTTATTGGCTGCCAGGTCACCGGGAAACTCCTCCAGACGTACCTCACCAAGGAAGGCGAGAGCGTCCGGCTCAACCAGGTCAACGTGGACTTCCAGGTGGACACCTCGTCTGACAGCCCCTTCCTCATCCTGCCCCTCACCTTCTACCACGTGGTGAACGAGAACAGCCCCTTCCGGGACATGGCGCTGCGCACCGGCGAAGGGGACTTTGAGCTGGTGGTGATCCTCAGCGGCACAGTGGAGTCCACGAGCGCCACCTGCCAGGTGCGGACCTCCTACCTCCCCGAGGAGATCCTGTGGGGCTACGAGTTCACCCCCGCCATCTCCCTCTCGGCCAGCGGGAAGTACGTGGCGGATTTCAGCCTCTTCGAGCAGGTCATCAAAGTCTCCCCTCCCTGCTGCCTCCATGAAACCGTGCGGTTCGGGGACCCCGAGAAACTGAAGCTGGAGGAGTCCTTTCGGGAGAAGGCGGACAGGGAAGGGACGCCCCTGAGTGTCCGGATTAGCAACGTCTGATCCCACCCGGGCATTTCTGAGGCTGAGCGTCACACGAGTGTCAAATGCTGCGCGTCTCCATTAGCTTCCAGTCTGACTCCACGCCTCTCCACCTTCGCACCCGTTCTCCCCAAAGTCTCTCTGAAACCACACGCCGGGCACCCCGCCTCCCTCTCTAGGCCTTTGGTCAAGGGAAGGACACCTTCCCTCTCGATCCAGCCGCGCCCAGGACACAGCGGAAGTCATTCTTTCCACTGGAAGCGTTTTATTTTTGGCCACTTTTCCTTTTCATGCAGAGAAACTCTGAATTATTTTTCAGGGATGTCCCGGAGGCAGCTTGACTACACACCAGCAAGACGTCCTGTTTCCACCGCGGATGAAATTTGTGCCGAATTCTATACCTTGTGTGAATACCTGGCAGTTCTCATTTTTCAGTTCTTTCTTGTGTGTGTGTGTGTTCTTTCCTGAAGATTAGCACTTAATCACCGTTTAATCCTCACCCTGTTGATGGGTGCTTCAGAACCCCGGCAGCTCCGAACCTGGAGAATTGCCGCCGCTGTGTTTGCTCAGTCGTGGTTGGAGAATGTATGTGTCGCAGGGGATGCCCGTGTCCAGAGAGCCGCCCTCCTTTGACCCCCCCTTCCATAAAACACATTGTTCTACACCTTCTGGTCCTTGTGTGCATTTTCCCGCGACTTTTCCTTTATAGAGGCTTCACTGAAAGCACAAAACGCATTACGGAACTTGATATAAACTCAGAGATGCCACATGGGAGGAACACCCGAACGGGAGTCAACACCAGCTTGCCTTAAAGGACCATCGCGGAACCTCTCGCTTGGATGTCGGCTGTGAAGGCCGTTCTAAAATACGTCCACGGCGGCCTTCTTTGCAGCGTGTGAATCTAGGGAACGGAGGCAGGCGCGTTATAGCCTCCAGTCCTCTCATCTGCTCGCTTTCTAACATTCTGCCCCAGCCGGGGGATTTTGCCGTCTTTTATCCCCGCATCCGAACCGTCACTCCTCCACTTCCGGGAGGAAACCACGTTGCAATCAGCCACGTGTGAGTATTTATTGGCCTGGGTTGCCTTCAACGTGTCGGATTGTGCCTTCGGTGCCAGGTAAACCTCTGACTGCCACAGACCTGCTGTACCTGTGATTACTGTAAATTCTCAACATCAGAAATGCTGAACTTGGAAGGCGAGAGATGGGAACGAATGTGGTCCGCCGTCTGGGAGAACTCCCGCGGTTGCCCGAGGGCTCCTGCCGTGGATTCTCCCACCAGCGACCGCTTTGAGCAGAAGAATATCTTCCCGTGGACAAGAAATGGAGAATAGCGATGCCAAGGCCGCTTTTGACTGAAAGAAACGTCTCGCCGGTCTGATCTTCCGTGGTATAATTGGGGAGGCCCATCAACGTTGCCTCTTGGTGGAGCGAACCCTAGAGGAACTTCAGCCTCCAGCCCTAACCTTCTGGGACTCAGCGGAAGCGCTTTCCTCGAAGTGCAGACACGGGAAACTTATTTTAAAGATTGGATTAACTTCGGGGCAAGTCCCGAGTGTCTTCCGGACCCAGAGAACGTGCCGAGTGCCAGACGTCGCCGAGGGGGGAGAGCGGCCCGGCCTTCCTTCTCCGCGTCTCCCCAGAATCGCTCCAGCCATATAGAAACTGCAGCAAGATGGTTCTCCTGGGGGGAAAGAGAAGGACCTCCTGGCGTACGGATTTGGGGAGGGGGCCAATGATTTTTTTCTCCAAAGCTCCACGGAAGGACGGGGCACAGTCCGGCTGGATTTTCCTCTGCTGCTGCTGCTGCTCAGATGCTGCAGGCTGAACGGGGTCTGGTGAACGGGGGGGCGGGGGGATTCAAGTGCCTTGAGAATCACTTAGTTGCCTGTCCGGGGTGGGGGTGGGGGTGGGGGGGCTTTTTACAGGAAGGGAGCTTGAAACAGTGAAAGTGCAGGGGAAAAAGAGAGGGTGAAAGCCTCCCTCTTGACAGAAAAAGAAATCTATTAAAATATATAAATCTATTTATATAAAGGATATATATATATTATTATTTGTGAAAAGGGTACAAGGGTGAGCTCCTCTGCACTTTGTTGGCAGGAAGCTGAAGAAGGGATGCAAATGCTATGAAAACAAGAGTCCGTTAGAGAAGGTCCTGGCTGCTTCCTTTCCTCCCTAAATTCCAGCGTCCCTTGAGTTAGGAAAGGGGTTTCTCCAATCCCCGGGTCAGAATCCGTCCAGCTAATATTCCTGCCTCTGTATCAGCCATAGCAAAGTCCCCTGGTTTGCACATCAGAACTGTGGCTAACAGGAAGAAATTCACTGTATTCTCGTGCAAGGGTGTGGTGCGTTTTAACAAGCGTGCTCGCGTGCACCTTGATGGTGAGTTTGAGGGGCGTTTACAAGGAAGGAAGCCCCCGGCGTGCAAGGAGCCATCCTGGAAATCTCTGTGGGGTCTGTGGCTTGGCACAGCAAACAGAAAAGCAGAGAAGACGCTGCCACATACCCTTGCCCCACAGAGGAGGGCTGTGGCCGCACCTAAGGCTCAGTCCGGTTTCGGTCCACCTTCAGAGTGAGAGAACATCCCCCTTCCTTTGGGTGGGGGGGGGGGGAGGCCACAGGAGGGAAATCAGCATCAGTGGCCTGGGTGAAGAGGTTTTTCCTAATTGGCACCTGACGTCCCTCAGTGAGGAACCTGTTCCGTAGCGTGGGAGCCACCACAGAGAAGGCAGTGTCAAACACCGCTAGCCTTTGAACACCAGAGTGGTTGGATCTAGGGATGTCGAATAGGGATGGGCACGAATGTTTTGTATTCGATTCAAATAGATCTTCTTTGAATGTGGTAGGATGCGTGTCCGGTATGAGTGTTCAGTCCCATATGAAGCTTCGTACGAGTGCATGAATGTCAGTCTTTGAAAGTGCCAACAATTGATTCGAATTTGTCTGAATTTGTAGAAACGTTGATTGTAATGAACATCCGTGCGCATCCCGAGTTGGATCTGCGAGGGGGGCCGTTTCCTACTGAAGAGCCTCAGGCAGAAGTGATGACCCCCCCCCCTCCCCACGCCCACCCAGGGACACCATAGGATCGGTTAGGACTGTGTTAGCAGAGCTCAGGATTCGGTTAGTCCAGTTGTATCGCTGCTCTATCAGTAGATTGACTCCACGTCTGTTACTCAGATGAAAGCAGAATCTTCTCATTTTGTTAATAATAATAATAATAATAATAATTTTAAAAGCACAATATTTATTTTGCAGAAGAGTTCTATTTGCCATTTCCGGTGCCTTCCTGTGTTAGGAAAGAATTTAATATAGGTGCCTTAGCCTGTAGAGATGGGAGGCGGCAGCGGCAGCAATCTGGTAACGCAAATTGATTTTATCTGCAGCTTCCTCCACATTCGCTTAAATTGCCTGGATATTCGTTGCAGAAGAGGAATGGGTGGCGGGTGGGTGGTGGGTTCTGGCGCAACGCCCCTCAAAGCGAGTCTAATGGAACAGCAAAGATGTCTGAGGAATGAATTCAGCTGCATGTTAACTTGATTCTAAAAAGAAAAAGTGGTTTATTTTTGATTGATAATTGCGTACTGTACTTCATGAACGTGAAGATTCTATCCAGCAAAGACGAATTTGCATGAAAAACCCTCCAATTTTATTGGGGGGGTGGGGGAGGAAGCTGTTTATTTTTCTTGAGTTTAGAACAGTCATTAAATTAACTTTTTAAAAATGAGATTTTAACATGCGTTTGATGTGATGCTTTAATGGTGGCATGAGAGAAAGGTTCAGGTTCATCGAGGGAGGGAGGGAGGGAGCACTGATTGATTGATTGGTGGCACCTGGGGTCCCCTGGTGCTCCACAGCTGTGTTGCATGCTCTGCTTAAGAGTTTCCTCGCCAGCGGAGGGCCTGGGCCTCGGGGCCCTAGAATCGGCACCTGGGCACCCTTGGGAAGACCAGAGGGCAGAATACGGCCACTGCAGCCCCTGGCCGGCTGGGCTTCGCTCTCCAGGGCCTCTGGTGTGTGCCTCCATCTTGTGGCTGCCCTGTTGCCCTCCAGACGGGGACAAGGAAGATGCCAAAGCTCAGAGAGCAGCTGCTGGTTTTCCTCGGACTCTGCCACTGTTCTGGTTTGTATCTCATCCCTTCTTCCTTCGTCCCCTTGGGGCACCGGCTGCCCTCTTGGCCTCAGGCTCCCTCAGCTGCATTGGGCTCCCTTGCTTGGTTTCTCCCCAGGAGTTTTTTTGCCCTGAGCCTCGCTCAGTCACCTTCCCTCCCGATGGCCACCTTGGCAGGTTGCTTCTAAAGGCTACTTGCATGGATTTGAGAGCAGGTAAAGGCTTTGCCTTCATCTTTTGCTTGAGATGCCCGTGGACAATTGGTGGCCACTGTGTGGGACAGGATACTGGACCAGATGGGCTGTGGCCTGATCCAGCAGGGCTCCACTTAGGTTCTTATGGACCGGATGGGCTGTGGCCTGATCCAGCAGGGCTCCACTTAGGTTCTTATGGACCGGATGGGCTGTGGCCTGATCCAGCAGGGCTCCACTTAGGTTTTTATGGATCAGATGGGCTGTGGCCTGATCCAGCAGGGCTCCACTTAGGTTCTGATGGACCAGATGGGCTGTGGCAAACCAGAGTGGTGGGGCTTTCTTTTCTTTTAACTGTTTATAAGCCTTGAAGCAGAAATAGCCTAGAAACAGGTTATTGCTAATTTCAATAACTATTAGCCGCTGTTTGTCCAAACTCCCTTTGTCCATCCCCGGGCAAGGTCCCTCTCAGTCTTCCAGACCGATGTCCTTCCCTTTTTTGCCATTTGGGTTCCTCCACTTCTTCTCTTGCCCCTCGGACATTTGAGGCCTTCATTCCACCTGATTCCTCCTGTCGGGCTTAGCAGAGGGGCTTCTCTGTGGCTTTTGGGCTGTGGCCTCGTGGCAGCTTCCCTTTTTAACATTTCAAGGCTGTTATTTGCACAAACTATCCATGGATGTGCATGGATGGGGGGTTTGGCACTCAATTTGTCTCAGATTGAATGTAAGAGAATTTGTCTTTGTTTGAATAGATCCCCTTCAAATGTGGGAGGATTAGATTTCATACAAATGTATCTGTACAAATCCATACGAATATCTGATATATATCCGATACGTATCCCGTAAGGTATCCACTCTGAAAGTGTTACATCCATCCTGAATCCACTTTGAATCTGCTCTCAATCCCTGTCAAATGCACTCTGGATCTGAATTTGTCCAGACATCGCGCCCATTCCTAGCACAAACTGTATGCTGTTCTCTTAACTCTGCTGTTTTTGTTTTCTAAGCATGTTTTATTCTGGCCAGATTCTTGCATCTAATGGTGCCAACTGCGTGTGTCACACAAAAGAACTAAAAGAAAACAGAAATATATTTTGGGGGGACATAGACAGCCTATTCCTGGTGGGAACATGCATTACAGAGGTGGCAGCTGACGTGAAAGCAATTTACAGTTCCTTGTCATGACAGGAATATTTCCTGGTCCAGGAAAGCAGCGACACCTCAGGAGGTGAAATTGCTTCTAGGTTAAAGAGATCCAAAGTGTGGAAAATACAGTCGGACCCCTGTATTCGCTGGGGATACCTTCCAGCTCCTACCGTGGTCACCTGAAACCGTGGGTAATTGTGAACAGGCCTTCCGGGTCTGGGGTCATGCGACTCCAGAACCGGAAGTGCTCCCCTGGCCTCCGGAGTGCATTGGAATAGGTGCGCAATGCCCCGGACCCCTCCTGCCCGTCTCCCACATGCCGTCTTACATTTTGGGATGGGCTCTGGTGGTGTCACATGCCTGTTCCAATTAGAGACGTCCATGAATGCATTCAGAATCTGATCGAGTGCGCTGAATTTCGACATTCGGACTTGAATGGAGTGTCCCGAAATTTGAATTGAATTTCGGATCTGTTTGTTCAAATTGTCCGGACATTTGTATGTGTATTGAATTGAATTCAAGAACATTCGTATTCATTCAAATAGGATTCAAGTTCATTATCCCATACGAATCCCAGATAAATCTCCTAGGAGTCCCATATGCAGCTTTATACAAACGCATCAAAACATTCCATGTGAATGTGAATGTGAATCTTCGAACGGGCAAACATTTGATTCGGATTTGGACGCCCAAATTTGGCCAAATTCATACAAATTTAAAACGTTACGCATATTCCCGCGCATCCTTGCCTCAGACAGATGTTGATGGAAAGTTGCTGCTGCATTCTTATTCTAAAGCTAAAATCCCCTAGAAAAGGACTTGCAATTTCTCTTATAATTCTTGGCATGCTAGCATAGAAAGAAGAAAAAGCAGGGCCTTATCCAGTACAGATAAATGTCTTGGCTCTTAGACTTCCTGTGGCCATGTTGTGTTGCATTCCCACTTCCATCCTGTTTTGTTTTTTTTTAAATCCCTGCCTCCTTTACTTGAACAAGAAAGTTCACCCAATGAAAGGCATCGGTTTTCCCCTTGCGTGGTATTTTTCTGCCTCGCAAGCAGGACCCACCAGGTGGCGCCAACTGCACCAAAGTTGCTCGTGTGGCTTTCTGGACCGGTGGCCGCATCCCATGCTCTGACTGTGAATCGTGGTCCTTACCTGGTCCTCGGCACAGGTGCCCCTCTGGGGCTTTTTGGGGGGCAAAGGTGGATCACACAGGCGCGATGAGTAAGGGGAGATCATTAGCGCGCGAATTAACACATTGGAAACACATTGGGTACTTCCCTTAATCCGGATCTACTAGCACCCGTTCCCTAGATCCGGACCTTCCTAGATCCAGATTAAAGGAGTGCGGTGGAAAAACGCCCTATGACTCCTTCGCAAAAAGGGGTCCATCACAAGTGAGACCAAAAAGGTCATGTCCTCTGAGCAACCAGAACTGCTGACCAGAATTCAGGTCCATCTCTTCTCTGAAGAGATTTTGACGGAGAATGCAGACCTCCAGGGAGCCCCAACCACACTCTTGGGCCTTCTCCTTGCCCTCTGGAGATGGCACGGGGACACTGATGGGGAGGTGATCCTCTGAGAAGCCCCCCCCCAGTGGATCCCAAGTCCATACTGGCCGGGCAGACCAGAGGCCTATTCATGTACGTGTTACAGCCCCCAGGTGCCCCCTGCCTTCCCAGGTGTGGGGAGTACGAAATCATCCTCCACGCCTTGACTAACCTTACCTGGCGCATCCCGGCAGCAGCCGTTCGCACCTTTTCCAAGGTAAGTATTCGATCGTTGGTTCATCGCGCTCCTCTCCTGTCCAGCAGACGGGAAGGGAAGTTTGCAAACGTCCCAGATCTAAGTTTAAAGAAAGCGTCAAGCGAAAGCTAAACGTTCCTTCTCAAGACGCTCACGAAAGGACACGGCGGCTGAGCTGGGTGCGCAGGGAAGGAAGAGCAGGGGCTGTTTTGTCCCACAGCCTGGGGCTCCCTTTAAAGCCTCGAGCGCATCCAGCCTGGGAGCTTGGAAGCGCAGCGGGTGTCGTTCAGGGGAAGGGGACAGAAAAGGCGGGACGCAGCTGCAGCAGAAGGAACTTTGGAAAATCCTCCCCCCTCCCTTTAAGGGGAATAATGAAGGAGAAAGGAGCAGAAAGGGCCCCCCAAGATCCGCCCACCACATTAACAAAAGCCAAATATTACAATTAAATCAGCCCGCGAATTAACGCGTTTTTGAGATCTAAGCAAATTTGTCATCTGGGTTCAGAACAGTTCCGCTTCTGAAGTCTGATGAAGAAAATGTTTTCCCTTTAGCGGCTTTTTAGTTGTCCTCTGCATTATTCATCTCCCTTCATTATTCGGGTATTCAGCAATTCCATTTGAAGTTATTTAAGTCATTATTTGGCTAACCCGTGCCACATGATGTTGCTGATGAAGAAAAAAGATGACGGTTATTATTTACGCGGCGCTAAGCCTGGTGTGCGCGCCGTGGCTTTGTTAGGTTCCAGCAGCCCTGCAAAAACTTTGGGCTTGAAAAGTGGGTTTCAAAGTTTGGGATGGGCCGGACGTGAGGTGAGGTGGGAGCATTTGGGTCGGCGACAAAACATCCCGGATCCGGTGCTATTCGGCATTTTTATAAAGGACCTGGATGAGAGAGCCAGAGGGATGCTGTCCAAACTGGCAGGTGACACACAGCTAGGAGGGGCTGATAACAGCCGTCCTCCTGGTCCCGTCTTGATTCAGGCTTCCCCCAGAGGCCCATTGACTGCAGGGCCATCAAAACGTGGATTCAGGAACGGAAATCCAGTGTGGAAAAGGTTCTCCAGCCCGGCTTCCGTGAGCGCTTTCCACCACAGGGACATAGAGAAGAAACCTCAATCCAGTTTGGCCTTGTAGGTAGAGTGCCGGACTCACAGTCATGGGGTTTGATTCCGCACTCCTCCATGAAGCCAGCTGGGTGGCCTTGGGCTAGTCATAGCTCTCTTTCTGAGCTCTCACAGCTCCTGCTACCTCGCAGGGTGTCTGTTGCGGGGAGAAGAACAGGAGGTTTGTCAGCAGCCTTGAGGCGCCTTGAAGGGTTAAAGGCAGGATTTAAAGCCAACTCTCTTTCTTCCTTCTCCACAAAGCCAGCTGGGTGGACTTGGGCTAGTCACAGATCTCTTTCTGAACTCCCACAGCCCCACCTACCACACAGGATGTTCTGTTGTGGGTAGAAGAACAGGAGGTTTGTCAGCAGCCTTGAGGCCCCTTAAAGGCTGAGAAAAACAGGCTATAAAAGCCAACTCTTCTTCTTCTTGCCCCATGAGAGCTGGACTGGAGCTTCCAACCAGGGCAGCGTGGTTCTCTTTGGTGCCCAGGCGGTGCCACCGTCTGGCTCTTAAGGCAAAGTCCGAGGGCGCCAGCAGGTCTACTGTGCATTGGTGTGGGTAGCGTCATCGGTCTGGTGGGTGCAACCCTTTTGCGGCCCAAAGGGTTGAGAGACAAGATTCGGTGTTCTGAAATGCCCGCCAGGGCGCTGCACGTGAACCCTTCCTCACCTCCTGCCCGCCTGTGCCCGGGCGTGAGCAGAGAGCGGCCCGTGTGCTACTGGGCGGTCGCTTTGGCGGTGACCTTGGAGGAGTTCAGTCCGGGCGGAGGGGAGGCTAGAAGGCGTTTGCCTGGAGAAGCCAGCGTGGGGCGCAGAGAAGCCGGCTTTGCCAAAAGGGAGGTGCCTCCTTTGCTTAATCTCCAGTTCTCTGCCTGCTGCTTCTCCAGCTGTGTGAAACATTGATCAAGTCACTCGCAGGGAGGCGATGAGATGCTGTAAAGTGGAGAAGCCCCAAGGGGTGCAGGGAAGGGGGCCTGGGAGGGGGGCCGTGAGCACAGGAGTCCATCTGTGGGGCATTGCCCCCCGTTTCCCCCCCCCCCAGTCCTTGAATGCAAGTCCTTGAACTGTCTTGGGAAGGCCAGGGGCTCCCGGGGGCTCAGCCAGTCCCTCGGCAGAAGAAAAAGACCCAGACTGAGGAAGGACTGGCAGGGCCCCCCCTGCGCAGGCCCCTTCAGGCGACCTGCCAGGGAGCCTTGCCCAACAGCCCTGAGACACACACAGCTTCTGCCAGGCACAGGGTGGGTTGACGGAGCGTCAGAGAATCTGGTGACACCTCTGAGTGAGCAGATTCGGAACAGCAGAGCTGGAGCTGCTGCATGTGACAGGCAGGCAGTCACCTTCACTGCCTCAACTGTCCGTCCGTCCGTCTGTCCACCCGTCCATGTTATCCCCACCTGTAAACTGAACCTGGCTTTGGTGCTGAGGTGGTGGTGCCCCCTTTGCAGTTTGGTCTCGGGGTTAGGGAGCCGGTCTCTTACCTGGGAATACTGGGTTTGATTCTGCCCTCCCCCATGGAGCCAGCTGGGTGACCTTGGGCTAGTCACAGCTCTCTTCTGAGCTCTCGCAGCCCCACCTGCTTCACAGGGTGTATGTTGTGGGGCGAAGAACAGAAGATTTGTCAGCCGTTTTGAGTCCCCTTATATGGGCGAGAAGAGCAGGGTATAAAAGCCAAGTCTTCTTCTTCTTCTTCTTTGCAAGATCCCACTCAACATTCCTTGAGCCCTAATCCTACCCGTCTCCACTGGTCACCCAGGAGTTCAGCTTTGCTTGCCCCGCGGCCAGGATGACCCCACAGTGCTCTGGGTGCTCTGTGGACAAAGACCAAGGGACAGGCGCTTCCCCGGCTCCTGTCCAGGGAGAAGACAGTGAAAAGCAAAGCCCTTCACCATTATGCCGCTATTGCCACTTCTCGGATTTACGGTTCCAAATCGGGAGCAGGCCGTAATTCAGCCTATCATAAAGCATCTCTTCGTTTATAATAAGTGAATTATTTACCGGCGACCCTGGCTAAACGCTGAGTGGCATAAATTATTGAGTGACAGATCTGTCAAGGAGTTCCCATAAATAAGTAATCCAGGGCCTTCTTAATGTTCCCACTAAATTACTCACTCAACTTCCCGTCTAAATGCTCTCTTGGGAATATTACTCTCGCTGGATGGTTTATGAATTAGGACTTGGGAAATCAGGCAAAACCTTTTAAGACTCTTCCCCGGGGCCACCTGAGGGCCAGCTGGGGACCCGTCACTTCTCCCCTCATGTCCAAAGGCTGTTGAACTGGCGGCACTTGACGTCCGTACCTAGCAGTACTTCCCATGGACCTCCTTATGGCTCGTGTCTCGGGAGACACGGACCTCACGTAACGATGTCTGAGGTTCAGAAATCATCGCTGCTGAAGGAAGAGTTTGAGATGATGGGTCGTCGGTGGAGAAATATTGCCTGCAGTCCCTTGAAGAATTCCTCCCGCATTATAAGCCCGGAAGAGTCTTGAGATCATCAGTGGAGATCCTGCAAAATATGGAGTCACCTCATTATAGTTCAATGTTGCACCCAACTGCAGGGCCGGGCAAGGATGGCACTGGAGGTTTGGAGTTTGACCATCAGTATGCAGATGGCACCCAGCTCTACCTGTGCACCAGGGCATGGAGGGAGAACTGTGTGCAGCCCACCAGGTGGAAGCTCAGACCAGAGAAGACAGAAGTGAGGAGCTACAGAGATTTGGGCGTATTCCTGGACTTATCCTTAGAACATAAGAAGAAGAAGAGTAGTAGAAGAGTTGGATTTTTTACCCCGCTTTCTCACCCATTTAGGGGACTCAAAGCAGCTGACAAACCTTCTGTTCTTCTCCCCACAACAGGCACCCTGTGAGGCAGGTGGGGCTGTGACAGCTCAGAAGAGAGCTGTGACTAGCCCAAGGTCACCCACCTGGCTTCATGGGGGAGGGTGGAATCGAACCCAGTATTCCCAGATAAGAGTCTGGCTCCCTAACCACTAGACCAAACTGGCTCACAGAACTTCAGAGGAGCCCTGCTGGATCAGGCCACAGCCCATCTAGTCCAGCATCCCTTCTCACACAGTGGCCCACCAGTTGCCCATGGGCATCTCAAGCAGAGACAAGGACAAAACTTATCCTGCTCCTGAATCCAGCAAATGGCCTTAGAGGCCTCCTGCTTCTCCCCCCAGCCTGAAAGATGGACTTAGGCATCCATTCTAGTAGCCACTGATACATCTGCCATCCATACATTTGTCCAACCCTTCCTTAAACCATCTAGGCTGGATGCTGTTACCACCTCTTCTGGAAGTTCAGGTGGCAGCCATGGACAGGAACTCCTGTTGCCGTATCGGCCTAATTAGCAGCTAAGGCCTTCCTTGGCAGAGTTCACATGTCCACTCTGTTTTGAACACAGCCTTGAGACTGTGGTGAAGGTGGCATAAATAATCCCGCACAGCCATTGACAGGAGGCTAGCCTAAGGGCAGGAGAACTCTCCAAGCGGTGAGGTGTGGATGTAACATGGCAATTGTGCTGAGTGGTGACAAGCCGTGGAGGTGTCTCTTGAAACACCATCATGCAGCTTCCAAAAGGTCACTCGCTCCCCATCCACCAGACCTAGAAACAGACAGAAGGAGGGCAGTTTTCCAGAGGGAACACAGAGGAGGTCATGGTGGTCATCAGGTGGACAATGAGCCAAGGCAAGGAGCCTTTGGGCTGAATTGCTCCAGGCTGGTCACAGGCAAAGTACTCAACTTCAACTTTCCTTTGGGGATCCATCAGCCCAGGGCCTCAGTTTCCCTCGAGCATTTGGCAAGGAGTCCATCTCTGCAGGGATTCCCTTTGGAGGATTGCTACTCATCCTTCCAGGGTTGTCTTCTTCTGTGTCTAATCACCCTACCCGAACCTCTGCTCCCCATTTGCCTGTGACAATGGAAGCTGGCCGGATGCTGGTCTCCAGGAGAGTGGCTGGACACTGAGCTCCAGAGGCCTATTTGCACTTAGCCCAGCAGTCAACAATTAGTGAACTTCAGGGAAGAGCATACGGACACAGAGGAGGCTGTTACAACCTCTGAGCATGCCCACCCTGACCAGGAGTTCACCAATTGTTGATTAGGTGTGGAGCATGAAGTCGTACTCCAAACCTTTACCAACGTTGACAAAATGCTTACCTGAAGCATCCAGCGGCTTCTGGTTCCCTGTGGGTGGTGGGCAAGGGAACCAGATGGGCGGGGAAGGTGGCATCCACATAGGTGTGGTGGCATTGGTGGCTGTGATCAGTTGCTGACCTCTGACATGACCAGACCACTGATCCCCGGGAGCGGTGTCTGGTCACGGAGTCACGAGAAGGGCATTCAATCAGGGCGCTGATGTGATTGGCCGCAATGCGCCTTTCCTCAAACATGCTCCTCTGCAACGGTGACCAGTAGCGGTAGCAAGGAGGTGGAGCTTCTGGCTTTGGACACAGCGGTGCGGGCTGGTCAATGGGAGGACCATTCGCCCTTCAGGCCGATAATGGACGCTTAGGGGAAGCTTTCCTCATAGGTAATGCAAATGGTCCACCTTTGCCAGACGTTTGCCAGCCCTAGTTCATGGCAGCCTAATCAGCTAAGTGCAGAAAGGCTCCAGGATTGCACCATGGAATGGCGAGCTCCCAAAATCTCTTGGGCAGCCTGGGGCCAGAGGAGCGATTCTCAGGACGCCCATAGGAAGATGCATCGCCGAACGCGCCTTTGGTGCTTTAGAAGCGCAAAATGGGGCTCTGCCGCTCCCCGGGGCTTTTGCGCAAGAGCCCTGGTGGCCGTTGGCTTGTTAGAATGCTTTATAGGCCCTCACAGAGACACCCCGGTGTGCGCCGTATGTTTTACCAGGGCTGTGACGGCTGGCCAGCACACAGACATTTCCCTCGCCACCACACAAACCACACAAACAAAAAGGCCATTTGCATTCACTGGTTGCCACTTCACAGGTGTGTGTGTGTGTGTGTGTGTGTGTGTGTGTGTGTGTTAATTAAAGCTGTGGCAGTCCCAACCCGCCCATAAACAGTGGCGCTTGTTCAAAGTTACTCTTCCTCTGTGCGCTGGGCCCATAAAGCTGGCATGCATTCCCGGGAGAAAGGTAGTTTGGGGTTTTATGTGCCCTCGTATTTCACCTGCAAATGGAAGGTGGGAAAAACAGGCCATGGGGAAACCAGGCTAAGGGCTTTGATTTCAGAACAAGGGGGAGGGAGGGGTCGGCTGGGCCTCCCTTGGCTTCTCTGCTCCACCCCCAGGGGAGAGTTATGGTGAAAGTCATTCTGCACAGGGTCTGAGGAGGGCAAAGGGTTCTGCTGGGGCACTTCAGAGTAAACTGGCAGAACATCGGCTGAAGAGGAGTTGGCTTTTCTACCTGCTTCTTTCACCCATTTAAGGAGACTCAAAGTGCCTGACAAACTTTCTATTCTTCTCCCCACATCAGAACACCCTGTGAGGCAGGTGGGGCTGCGAGAGCTCAGAAGAGAGCTGTGACTTGCCCAAGGCCAACCAGCTGGCTTCATGGAGAAGGAAGGGGCCGTATACCTTATTTACCTGTGATTCAGGCATGGTGACCTGCACCACTGACATTCGTTCATTCAGCCTCCGCCTCCCTCCCTCTCTCACAGCCGCCTTGAGCCCCTGCTGCCCCCCCATCCCAGAGGGATCCCAGAGGAATCGGCAAAAGAGAAAGACAAGGAAATATTTGGGGAGCAGCCAGCCTTGCTCTGTTCCATCACTGCAACAACCAAATTAAGCCTGTGTTTTCCCTGAATAATTGAACACAAGTTTGGGGACAAATTATTTATTTAGAAGAAACAGTGTGTTAACAAGAAGGCAGGTCTAATCCTTTCCGGAAGCCTGCCTGGTTCCTCGGCGCCTCGGTCCAAGTCCCGAGCCTGCCGTGACGCGCGCAAAAACAAGCCTTTGCCACAAGCCGGTGGTGCCCAACGTGGCCTGTGAGCGCATTCTGGGAATCAGCTGGAGCCTCTGGCCTGCAAGGGGTTGGGAGGCTGGTTCGCCTTGCTGTGGCGGAGGAGGGAGCCCAGGGGTTTCCAAGGGGGGGGTACTCCCTTCACAAGCCCCTCTGTGGGCTGCACACAACACATCCATCACAGCAAAAGCTGCCAAAAGGATACAGGAAGAAGAGTTGGCTTTTGTACCCTGCTTTTCTCACCCTTATTGGGACTCAAGGTGGCTGACAAACCTTTCGTTCTTCTCCCCACAACAGACACTCTGTGAGGCAGGTGGGGCCGTGAGAGCTCAGGCCACCCAGCTGTGCAGAATCGAACCCGTTATTCCCAGGTAAGAGTCCGGCTCCCTAACCCTCGGCCAACCTGACTGGTGACCAGGCTAGTGCACGTCGCTGTCTCCCTCCGCTGCTCGAGACAGAAAGCTCTGAGGGCGCATTGACAGTCCCCACCCTCGGGCCGCCCATCCTCGGCCTTGTGCCCTCTCTGGCCACCGAGGCTGACCGTCCACAGCTGAGGCGCCTGTCATGGCTACCTCCGCCCCATGAGCAACCCTCCCTTAGTGAACCTGGGTCTCCCCAGCGGTTGCTGCGCTTCCCCTGTGCATGGCCAGGCGGATCAAGAGGGCAGGGGGCCACCAGGCCAGCACCCTTGCTCCCCCCACACCAGCCACGTTCTACCTGCCCCTGCCCCCATCCCTCCTCCTCTTCCCTCCTCCCACCCCTCAAGGTCTCTGTCCTGTTGCTCCTATGGAGTATCATCAGCGTCCCCTCCACCCATTAAGGAACAGCAGTCAGGATAGGAGGCTCCACGGCTTTGCCTCTGGGGTGGCTCCAGCAGCACATCCCTGCTGCCGAGGGAGGGAGGAAGCAGAGAGGAATGCCGCTGTTTCCTTTCATTTCCAGGCTCCGGCAGCAGCGCTCTGCACCTCCAGGTCCCCAGGCAGGCAGGGGAGGAGGCAGGCAAGATCCCCGGGAAGGGAGGCGGGCCAGGTGGGCGGCGGAGGCAGCAGGAAGACATGGCAGCCTGCGGGCCCCGTTGTGCCAGATCCTTTGATGGCCTCCCAGGGGGTGACGACGACGCCCGAGGGCCTTCCGAGAGATCCACCCTGGGGCAACCTTGGAAGATGAAGAGCTGAGGTGGGGCAGCGGCAGATCTGACAACTTCCTCTCTGTTTATTTGTTCACACAGCTAGCATCCATGTCCTGATTCTCATTTAAGCCAGTGAGCCGGTTTGGTCTCCTCCACAAAGCCAGCTGGGTGACCTTGGGTTAGTCACAGTGCTGTTTCTGAGCCCTTACAGCCCCACCTACCTCACAGGGTGCCTTTAGTGGGGAGAAGAACAGGAGGTTTATCAGCTGCCTTGAGTCCCCTTAAATTGGTGAGAAAAGTGGGGTAGAAAAGCCAACTCTTCTTAAGGAAATATGGGGAAATTAGGGCGCCATAAATCGTGAAAGCGAGCACGTTCTCTAGGTCTCTGTGTGAGCAAAGATGCCAGGTAGCTCACAGACACCCAGAGTTCAAGACCTTTCTGAGTTTTCCTTCAGCCCCACCTGGCCAGCAGGTGAGCCAAAAATCAGCTTGGCCCTCACCTGGCGCACAAGGCCCAAGCCCTCCATGGCTGCCCCGTGGGAGCTTCCTGAGCCCACATCCCCTGGCCTGGATCCCAGCTGCTGCCCTTTCTCTGCCCCATGGACCACCCTGCCTGCCACCCGCCACCCAGTCCCCTCAGTTTGAAGCCAGCAGGAAAGTTTTACCCGGCTGGCTGGGTTCCCCCCGTTGTTTCTTAATGCCTAGGGGGCGCCTGTGCAGGGAGCGAAGGACGCTCCCGTCCGCTCCTGGCTCTGGGGAAGCCGCCGGATGGAAATGCGAGCAGGGAAGCAAAGCAAAGCGAAGCGTTCCGGCAGTTTCCTAGCGCGCTCGGCTCCCCCGACGGCCGTGAGGATGCAGGCAGATTGCAAACGTCTCTCCATCATCTACTCCTGGGGAGGAACATGCACCGCCATTCCGTTAGTCAGGAGGGCCCCTGGTCTCGCGGTGATTCCCGTGCATGAGTGCTTTTTTTGTGCTTGATTCCTATTAGATCAAATGCAAGAAAATTTGTATTTGTTTGAATAGATCTCCTTCAAACGTGACAGGATTCGCACTCGATACGAAAGTTCGATCCAACACGAATCCCATACGAAGCTTCAAAACTGATTCAAATTTGAACAGCGGTCTTCAGATGTGCCAAAAGTCCGTTCAAATTTTAATGTCCAATTATTGTAACATTCGATATTAGTACAAATTTGGACGAGCTTGGATTTTTGGATACGAATCAGACGTTACGACATTCGTATTCGTACGTGTTCCAGAAAACCCGTGAACCGGGGAGTTGGGAAAGCGGCTGCGCCAGTCACATCCGCAATGGATCAAGTGCATTCGACACAGTTTGAGAGCAGATTCAAAGTGGATTCAGAGTGGATATGTTATAGGACACGTATCGGATACATATGGATATATATCGGATATGTATCAGATACAAATATTCAATATGAACGCATACGTATGAATTTATACAAATACTTTGGTATTGAATCGAATTAGAAGGGGATCTAGCCAAACAAATATGAATTTTGTAATATGATAAAAAAGGCATTCATGCAGATGTTACAAATATTATTTCACATCCCTGCTTGGTTTCCAGAGCCATTTCAATAATCCTGCGTCAGAATGGCGCTCACAATCTGTGCGACGCCTGCATATCCCTCCTCCTCTTCCTCCTCCTCTTCCTCCCCCCCTGCCCTTGTCTGTTGCCTGCGCGTTGCGGGCGCAGTATTTACTGTGGCTCAACAGCGGAGCCGCAGAATACAAATGCCGGCGATTGTACAGTTGCCGGAGACATTCTGAGCACTTTGGTCGCAATGAGAAATCTCATACCTGTGCTGGTTCGCTTGCCAGAGCAGCCCAAGGAAAGGGAGCTCGGATCGTGGTAGCGGCAGAGCCCTGGATTTATAAATACCAAAAATAAAGTATTTTAACTCCCTTTCCTGGAGACCTAAAAGGTTCTCAGAGGCACCTTCCAAACGTCTAGGGCGCAAGGCCTCCCTTGTCCCCGGATTCCACGTCTAGAAAGACACCTCGCTAGAGGAAAGAACGTGCGGGTGGAAGAGGAGCAGAGTAGAGCCAGCTCAGGGACCGATTTCTTGGCCTGGAAAAGATTTGGAAAGGAGATCCAAAGCACGCTGATCTTGCCTGTGGCGCCCCTGTGCGTGTCCTTGCGTGCAGAGAATCCAGAGGGCAGAGGGCTTCGGCTCTTCTTTTCCCAAGGGTCTCCCCTCTTCCCATTGAGGGGGCGCGTATGCCTGTTTGCTTTCCTTCTGAGTCCAGGGCAGCGAGGACGGGTGGAGTTTCGTGCTGGGCAGCGAGAGGAGGGCTTAGGAGCGCTGGGGTTGCTCTTGGCCTGAGGGGCTTTGCGCCCATTGGTGGCCCCAGGATCAGCCAATTCTCCGGGGAGCACACAAAAGGGAAATACGCTGCCTGCCCTGTCTTTGGTAGTACCTGGATCTGATCCATAAGCAGGAGGGGCGAGGGCTTGCCTTGCGCCCGTCAGGGCTTTAAGCTGCTCCGGGGTCAGAGTGAGTCCCTTCCCTCTGGGGCGACGCAGGAAGGGCGGGCAGCATGTTATCCACTGGTTTTGAAGTTGCCCACAGTGGGGGCCCCAGGGTGGATTGGGCCCCCAGGCAACGTGGTTGTGCATTTACCGGATCCTGGCCCTGCCTCCTGAAGACCCCCCCCCCTCCCCGCCTGTCACGGGGCGCTGAGAGCCCCTCCGTGGGGGAATCGGGCTGAGCTAATGAGCGCGCTGCTGAGCGTCTCTGCTGCTTTGCATCGGTGCACGGCACATGGCCGTAATGAGCCAGGGGCAGGCGGCTGCGCCAAGATGGGCTCCTGGAGGAAGCCGGGAGACATCAGGCTCCGTATAAATATCATTATGATGGTTATTATGATTGCCACAGATGGGCTTCCTCAGACGTGCCGCGTGGCGGGGGGCCTTCCATTGCCTATGGCACTCGACAAGGGGGAGGCAGCTGATCCTTGGATGCCAAGGCACGGCAGGCAGGCTGGAAGGAGAGGGGAGGGAGGGAGGGCCCCTGCCCCACTCCCCAGGGCCCTTGGCGTTCCCCAGAGCCACAGTGCCCAACTGCGGCTGCTGCTGGCGCACGATGAAGCCCCCAACGGCCCCCTGTGCTGTCACTAAAAGGCACAGAGGGTTCTGCCTGCTTGTCTTTGCTTTCCTAGGGGCCAACACGCTGAGACCCTGTGGTCTGCGAGTTAACGGGGTGATCAATCATCCCATCAGCTTGCTCGTAAATAATTGCCTCTCCAAATATTGCTCAGTGGGGAAAACAAACAGCAGGGCCTTTGGTAGAGAATACAAAATGTAACCGCTAACTCAGTGCTGGGAATAATTAGGGAGCAAGTGTCATGGTGAGGCCACATTTGGAATATTGTGCACAATTCTGGCCACCACCTAAAAGGAGGTTCTTAGGATAAAAATACAGGGAATGAGGAAAAGACTCCAGCGCATGCATGCGCGAACCCGCCCGCCCAGGCCCTGCCAGGCCGAGGCTGCAGGGGCAAAGGGCTGGCCAGGCCTTCCCACCTTTGCTGCCGGGAGAGGGATGGCACCTTCTCGGCCCGCAGGGACGCGCCCTGTACCAGGTGCAGCCCGAGGTCTCTGGCTCTCCCGGTTCCTCGTGGGGCTTTTCGGCTGAATCCTTCCAGGCAGCAGGTGACACTGGTGTGCCCTCAGCGTTCTCTCACACCCCTCAGGCCTTGGACTCCAACATGCCCCAAGGGGGAGCCCAGGAACTGGGCAGCGTCCAGCTAGGACGTCCTACAGCCACGTCGCCTGGCTGTTTGGCTTCAGGGCCACTTCAGCCTCCTCTGCGCGGCCCATTAAAGGCGGCCATGTTGGCACACGTCCTGAATCCCCCTTGGAGGGACGCTTGGACGCACTAGGAGGCTCCCTGGACTGTTCCGTTCGTATGAATTTGGACCAAGGGCTACAGTGTTCCCACATTCACATTCCTGTTCTTACAAACGTTTCGGGACATTCGCGAACTGGGGAGGCGGGAAAGCGGCTGCGCCAGTCATACCAGCAGCGGAGGTGGATTGAGAGCGGATTCAAAGTGGATTCAGGGCGGATTTGACGCTTTCAGGGTGGATATGCTACAGGATACGTATCGGATGGGGCGTGGGCAAGTGCAGTCCGCATCTGTAGTGCCGCGTGAGGTCCCTTGCGGCTGCTTTCCCACCCTTCTCCCAAGGGCCCTGGGTGGACCCGTCATCCCGCCTGCCCAGTGCCCGGAGGCCCCTTCAGCAGTGGAAAGGAACATCGCTCGGAACGAGCTCATCGGCCTTCCTTCCTTCCTTCTCTCTCACCTCACAGCTGCTGACAGTCGGTGCGCCACCAGCGAGGACAGGCGTCCCCCGGAATCGCCCTGGGGCGGCGGGCGCCAGCTGGGAGGCAGCGGCGGAGTGGCTGGGAACGTTTTGAGCCGCGGAGGCCTTGGTGGCGAGACGGAAGCAGAGTTCTGCGCGGAAGGAACGGCATCCAAGGCTGCTGGATGAAAAACCTTCAAGCTTTGGCGGCAACGGCGGCAGCGCATGAACCAGGCCAGCCAGGCTCGCTCTTCCAGGTCCGGACCTCACTCGGTACCTGTGGGAAGCTGAGCAGGTGGTGGCCAGAAGTCCCGGTTCCTGCCCATCTCAGACCAGTGCCTGGCGGGGCACCCCTGGCGCAGTCTTGAGTGGAGGGGGGGGGCTTCTGGTGACCATTTGTGCCAAAGCAGGCCGGCGTGAAGGGGGACCAGAATCCCCCCCCAGCCAGGCCCAGGGTGCCGCGTGCCTCAGTTCCACCAGCAGAGAGCGCCAGAGAGTTTCCAAGCGCCTCCGCGCTCCCGCCAAGTTTAAAGGGAGGTCGAAGTTGCGCTGCCCGTCCAGATGCGGCTGGATGTGCGGGGGGGGGGGGGGAGGGATGGAGATCCAGGGCGACAGGGAGGGATCAGTCCCCCCCCCGCCTGCCTCTCGCCAACACCTCTAGGGCTTCCTGGTGGGAACACGGGTAACCTCCAAAAGACGTTGCCATGGAGATGGCTGCCCAGGTGCCTGGGGCAAAGGAGCCTGGAATCTCCCCCCCCCACCTCGCCCCTCCCGAGGCCAATCTCCGGGGGGGGGGAGTAGGGGGTTCGCTGGCTCCAGAGGCAGAATCCCTAAAGGATCCCTTTGGTGAGGGGGGCGTGCAAAGCGTGCTTGTGGAGCCTTACGGGGGGGGCATAAATATTGGGGAGGGGCAGAAGAGGGCAGGGAGGGGCTTTGGCCGGGGCCAGGAACGAATGCTGCAGCCAGAGGGGCAAAGGGCCTTTCTGGGGGGGAGGCTGGCAGTGCCCCCCCCCCAGACCCATGGCAAGAGGCGCTGAAGCCTGTAGGGAAGGCGGTGCTGGAAGGTGTTTTGGGGGGCCACCTCCTCCCTGTAAGAGAAGGCCCTGCCCTCCGAGCGCCTTGCAGCCGGGACCCCTTGCGCGCTCCCCCCCGCAGGTGTGCCTACGGACTTCTCACCTGAGCTGCCCCCCCCCTTCCCGGGCAGCCGGCCCCGAGACCGGCGTGGGCGCGAGAACAGCCCGGACGGCAGGTCGCGGGTTCAGGTCGCGCTCCGGTGCCGATCCGCGTCGCGTTCCGAAGACCTTCGCGGCGGCTGCTTCCGATCCCCGCACCGGGCCCCCGCCCTCCCGGGGCGCCTCCCTCCCTCCCCCCGCCCGTCCGTCCGTCCCCGCGCGGGCGTCACGCGCCTCGCCGCCCAGTCGGGTTCCGACGAGCGGAGGGCGCCGCGCGAGCGAGGAAGCGAGAGGCGTCCCCAGGCGACCCTGAGACGGCAGGTCTCCGCGGCGGCACCCCGGCGCCCGGAAGACCCGAGGCGACCCCCGCCCGGAGCGGGGAAGGGGAGGGCAGGGGGCGCTTTGGCCGGCGGCTTCCTCGGCGCTGCGCGCGTCCTCGGAGTCGGGAGCGGAGTGGAGGGCGAGCGGCGGCGCTCCGGGGCCCCTTCGAGGGAGGGACCCCGACGGCGAGGCCCCCTCCCCCCTCCCCCTCCGCGCGGTCCGTCGTCGGGGCGCCTGCGAAGCGCTTTGGGCGCCGCGCGCGGGGAGCAGCCACGGCGACTCCAGTCCTGCGCTGCGCTCCCTGTGGTTGGGCGCGGCGGCGTCGGGGCGGCTCCGCCGGGGGAGGGACGGGGCGGGGGGCGGGCTCGGTCCTCCTCCTCCCCCTCCCCTTTCCCCTCCCCCTCCTCGCCTCCTCCCTGCCCTCCGCTCGTTCCCTCCGTCCACGTTCCATCCCGGAGCGCCCCGTCTCCCCGCCGCTCGCCTCGCGCTCCCCCCCCCCCCCGCCGCCGCCGCCGTCCCGCCGCCACTTTGGGCGCCGCCCCAGCCGAGGGACGCCGAGGGAACGCGAGGGGCTCCCGCCGCCGCTGGCCGCGCCGTGCCGCGCCGAGGAGCCGGGCATGTGGTAGTGGCGGGCGGCGGGCCGGCCGGAGCGATGCCGGTGCTGCCCGCGCTCTGGATCCTCGCCGGAGCCGCCGCCGCCGCCTTCGCGCAGCCAGGTGAGCCTCGACGGGCCGTTTCGGGCGGGGGGGTAGGGAGGGTAGGGCGGGGGGGGGGGTAGGGGGCTTCTCCCGAAAGGGGGCTTGGAGGACACGAGGGGAAGCGAATGGCCCTTCCGTCCGCCCCGGATCGTAGCGCCGTGTAAACGAGGGAGGGGGGGCAACTCGGCGGGAAACGGGGAGGGGGGGGTCCCTCGCTCTCGCGCACCAGGGCTGCAAGGGGGGGGGCAAAGGTGTTTCCGGGCCCGATCCCTGTCCCGTCTCGATCCGTGCGTTCCTTTCGCCTGCTCCGTGGCGAGGTCTTCAGCCCGGCGCGCGCCTGACTCGCGAGGAGCCCGTGTTTGTGCGCGGGGGGGGGGGTCTCGGGGGGAGGGAGGCGCGGCGAGCCCCCCCCGAAAGCGGCCGCCCTTCTGCCCCCCCCCCGGAAGGCGACCCGGGGTCTAGAATCGAAGAAACTCTTTCGCTGGGGGGGGGCGGAAAGTTGGGGAAGAAATGGCCCGCAGCAGCAGCGGTTGGATTGGGGGGGCGTGAGGGGGGCGTCCCGGAGATGGAGGCCCCGCCGGGGGTGGGGTGGAGATGGGGGGGCGCCTCGTACCCTCCTCCCCCCGTGCGCTTTAGGGTCCTTGTTGGGGGAAGTTCTCAGCGGAGAAGGGGAGAAGATGGGGGGCAGCGGGTCGAAGGGAGGGGGAGGGCAGGAGTCTTCCTGTCCGAGGCACCTGGGGTCGCCCCCCCCTGGGGGCTGGGGGCTGCTGGAGAAGGTGTAGCGAGAGTGGGGGAGTCGGCGTGCGACAGCGGGGGGAGTTCTCATATGCAGATCGGGGGGGGGTGAATTTTAGCCCCTCCCCTTTCTCCCCCCCCCCGTGCAAGGGGCTGCCGTCGAGATAGGGGGGCGCGAGGGGGCTGGTTGGATTTGGGGTCGGGGCGACGGATCTGGGGCGCAGGGGCAGAACGGTCCAAGGGGGCCGGAGGGGGGGGAAGCCTGGAAGTACCTGAGGGGTGGGGGCGCTGGGGCTGAATATGGATCGCGGAGCCCCCGCCGCCCTGGTCTCTTAAACACCCTGGCGGGAGGGGCGGTTACTTCGCGCGCTCGCCCCCCCCCTCCGTAGATCGCTTGTAGCGCTGTGTCGGGGCCGAGTGGCGTCCCGGGGGGGGCGGGGGCGCCCCGGGGTCTCAGGACGGGGGGGGGCTCGCGCAGCACTCGGACGGAGCCAGTACAGGGAATTTTCCATGTAGGGGCAAAGCGGGGCCCGCAGGCTTAGTTTCTCAGGGCGCGTGGCAGGTACCGAAAGCGCTCTGGAACCGCCTCGGCCACACGAGCCACCACCCGCGCCGTGCCACAGTAATGCGGGGGGAGCAACAGCAGCGGCGGAGGATGCGGAGGCTCTGTGTCGGGCAGCGGCGGGGCCTGAGTGGCCCCGGAGAAGGCCCTGCCAGGGCAGCCCCGCCCCGTGCCTGGCTTGGAAGGCCACCTGGGCGGGCGGGAGTGAGGCGCCCGCGCCCCCTTTCCCCTCCCTCTGAGGACCTGGATGGGATGTCAGGGCGGTTTGTGGGCTGATGGCGGCGTCGGGGGGCGGGGGATTAAGGAACTGGGGGGGCGAGGCGT
Source organism: Aspidoscelis tigris stejnegeri (assembly GCA_023333525.1). Classification (NCBI taxonomy): domain Eukaryota; kingdom Metazoa; phylum Chordata; class Lepidosauria; order Squamata; family Teiidae; genus Aspidoscelis; species Aspidoscelis tigris. Next base: position 4,674,394 of record JALMGA010000027.1, on the reverse strand, counting down.
GGAGGTGGGTCCCGATCGGCCCAGGGCCCCTGCTTTGGCGGCGGGTGTCCTCGCCCAGGTACAGGTTGCCCACAAGATCCCTGGGAAAGGGGGGCTGGGGGAGCCAAGAAGAGGCCACGCCCCCGTGCTGGGCGAGGAGGCGGGGGGGCTGGGGGGGGCAGCAGCCCTAAAAAGGCCTTATCAGTTTCTTTCTGGAGGCCTCTGGGGAAGGCGAGGGCTGCTGGTGTCCATCTGTGCCCCAGGCAGGAAGACCGTGCCGCTGTGTGCCCCCATTTTGGGGAGGGAGGGGGAAGGAGAAGAGGCCGGGGGGGGGGCTCTTTCCTCGCCCTCAGGAGCTGCGCAACCCAGGAGGCGATCCGGGAAGTGCCGGAAGTGGGACAGTTTGGTCTAGCGGTTAGGGTAAGATTCTGCCCTCCTCCACAAAGCCGGCTGGGTGACCTTGGGCGAGGCACTGTTCTCTTCTGAGCTCTCACAGCCCCACCTTCCTCACAAGGTGTCTGTGCTGGGGAGAAGAATAAAAGGTTTGTCAGCAGCTTTGAGTCCCCTTTAAATGAGTGAGAAAAGTGGGGTGGAAAAAGCAACTTTTCTTCTTATATGAAGCCAGCTGGGCGACCTTGGGCTAGTCACAGCTCTCCTCTGAGCTCTCACAGCTCCACCTGCGTCACAGGGCATTCTGTGGTGGGGAGAAGAACGGAAGGTTTGTCAGCCGCTTCAGGTCCCCTTAAATGGCTGAGAAAGCGGGGTAGAAAACCCAACCCTCCTCCTCCTTCCAGTTCCCCTCAGAGGCGGCGTGGTGGTGGACGCCTGCATAAGTGAAATGCTCAGTGCGAATTGGGAGGTGGGTCCAGCAGGTCCGCCCCTTTGGTCCTCTCTTTGGGGGCCACAAGAAGGCCACGGGCCTGGCGGAAGTGACGCTAGCGGAGGGCGGCCTGAACCTGTCTCACTGCACGGCGTGGCCTTCCTTTGGCCCACACGGGGGAGAGCGGAACATGGTGGGCTCCAAAGGGTCCTCTGGCCCTGGGAGCCATTTTGCTAGCCCCAGTGTGTGAGGAAGGACCGGCATCTGGTAAAGGATGCGACCCACAGAGACGGCCTCCTGGGCCCTTCGTTCTACCCTCGCTACTGTTACAGTTCTGTTTTCAACCTCAAAGAGCTTGCAGAGCTGCAGACGTCGGCCCCCGGTGTAGCACTAGAAGAAAAGCGTTGCGGAGGGAGAAGGAAAACTTCAGGCTCAGGCTTTTGATAGCTGTGGAAAGGATCAGTAGATCTATCATCTGAGCGGCACACCTCTCCCTTTCTCACCATCTTCCTGCCTATGGGCCTCTAGGATGCTGAAAATACCCCCTCACGAGAGTTTTTGGGGTTCGGGCAGAGGATCATGGGGTTTGGAGTCTGTTTGGACGGCCTTTGCGATTGCAGGTGTGTGTCGCGTGGGTGGGAAGGTGGAGGGGGTCTCGCTCGTGCCCCCCCCTCTTCAGAGCCTGCATATGCAAATTGGCTCGTGGAAGGGAAATGGGAGGGGTCGTTTTGTTTGTTTTCCACCGCTGTGCCAGGGATGGAGAAGGGTGAAAAATGCTACCAGAGAGCGGCGAGGGGAGGGGGGAGGGGGGCCGCCCCTGCGCGCCCCAGGCGGATGAGCTTCATCACTCTTCATTTTTCGCTAAATAATTTTCTGTATTTTATCTAAATGAAAGTCATTCTTCATCCCGGCCTCCCTCCGCCCCCCTCCGCCCTGCCCCCTTTCAATCACCCGGCGGGGTTCTTTCCATAGCGAGATGTCACAAATTGAAATATTCATTCATTTTCTGAGCCTCCCTCCCTCTCCTCCCTCTCTGTGTGGATTATTTTTCATTTTCTTCTTCAGCAGAAAGATGGGGGGGACTTAAAATGGAAAAGATTAAAGCTAATTTGGGGGGAGGGAGGGAGGGAGGGGGAGGGAAGGGGAGCAGGAGATCATGGTAGAACTGGAGGCAGCAGGCGGGAGACGCCTGGCTTGGAGGCTTTGCTCCCAGCGCTCGCGGGAAGGAGCCTCCTGGGTGTTCTGAGCACCGCTGCGGCCATGTCTTTCCCCTGGCCCGGCGCCTCTGCCTTCTGAGCATGATGTGGCCCTAAGATTGGGGGGGGGGGAGAAACTTTCCCTCTTCCTCTTCCCCTCCCTGCTTTGTCTCTGTTCTGTGGCCTTTCTGTGCCCAGGGTGGCTTCTAAAGACAGAGGCACCCAATTGGGGGAAGCATTTGGCAACCTGCGAGTTGGGCGGCTTCTGCCTCCAGGCTCTGCGTGCGGCAAGGCGTGGAGTTTGCTACCCGGTGGGAATGAGTGGCCGGCACGCTTGGCGTTTTGGGGCCAGCTTGGGTCACCTGGGGCGGATGGCCTGTTCGGGTGCGTTCAGACACCTTGAATGAATCACCTCTGGGCGCTCGGGGGCTTATGGGACCACACTGGGCTCCCAGGGAGAGGTCGCTTCCGGTTGCCATTGGGTTCTAAAGTGAGGTTGGAGTCCTACCTGGAGAGGCCACAGCCCCACCTGGGCAGGCAGGGTTTACCAGGGAGGATGGGCCCTTTTTTGCCCAGTTTGGTCTGCCTTCGCAGTGGGCCGTTTCCCGGCTGCAGGGACCGCAGGTGAGGTGGAGGGAGGCTGCCTCCAAGGGCTTCCCCAGGGCAGGGCCTGAGCTCAGGTCCCGGGGTGGCTTCTCCTTGGCCAGGATCACCTGGGCGCTCCACGAAAGAACCTTTTTGTCTCTCAAGTTGGCAGAGCTGGGAATCCAGAGCGAATTTTTCAGGCCGTGGAGGATGTGGGTGCCTCGCGGGTGGCAGCCAGGAGGGCTTTGCCCACCCAGCTTGGCCTGCCTGCAAAGACCCCTCCCCAAATTATGTCGCTACCCTCTACCTGGCTGAGCAAGCCTTTTGAGTGGCAGCCGGAGATAACATCAGGACGAAGGTGGATTGGAACGATCAGGCAGATGTCTGCCCACGCGGGCGTCCTGGGACTGGTAACGCAGGGGAGGGCAGCGGGGGGGGGGGCACTGTGTAGTTCGGGGTGCCCAGATATTCCAGGACTGCCTCTCCCATGATTCCAATCCAGCTCAGGAGGGAAATAGCGGAGGCCTCTGCTGATCTGTCTCTGCCTGTCTGCCAAATCTCTTCTCTCGTCCTGATCTGCCCGTCCATCACCTGTGCGCTTGTCTCTTCCGCTCTGAGCAAACCAGGAGTGATCTGGGAACGAACTGCTGGTCTCAAGGCAAGATCGGGACAGCCCCCCCCCCCCTGTGGTGCCTCCGTAGCCTTCAGGCCTAGCAAAGCGTCTTTGGCCTTTGGCCTGGTCTTGCCCGCCTTGCCCGTGAGCCAGTTTGGCCTGGTGGTTAGAGGGCTGGACTCTGATCTAGGAATACCGGGTTTGATTCCGCACTCCCCCATGAAGCCAGCTGGGTGACCTTGGGCTAGGCACGGCTCTCTTCTCAGCTCTCACAGCCCCATCGACATCACAGGGTGTTTGTGGTGGGGAGAAGAACAGAAAGTTCATCAGCTGCTTTGAGTCCCCTTAAATGGGTGAGAAAAGTGGGATAGAAAAGCCAGCTCTTCTTCTCCCCCCCGCCCCAAATTTTCTGGCCTTGTGCACATGAAACGCCTTCCCTGCTTCCCAGCTAAAAGTGGCGTGTTAACCTTGTTCTTCCCCTCTGGCAAATATTTGCTCGGGGTTCAGGCCGGCTGGTGGACCAGTGCTTGGACGCCAGAGCCGGCCAGCTGATGAATGGAGGAGCCTGAGGTGGGGGCCAGTGGGGGTCTCCCCCAGTGCAGTCAGGCCAGCTGGGCCGTGGGGGCCGTGGTGCAAACCCTGCCTGGCCTGGAGGCCAGGGGTGGGCACAAATGGGCCACAGTTTTTGAGTTTGACTCGTAATGAATCGAGAATTTAAAAATTCAAATTGATCCAAATAATGAAAAAATTAATGTCTGGAAACTGGAAATGATGTTTGTGTGCCTTCATATGAATAATGCATCCCGTTTTCATCCTGTATGGAAGTGAGTGTACAAGGTGTGTATGTACAGGTACGAATGTTTAAATTATTTGTACAAATAATTAGAAAAATTCATATTCGTTCAAATTAGGAAATACGAACATCTGGATTCGTCTGAATAACTAATACTTTGACAATGTGTGCACATCCCTGCTGGAGACTGTTGGGGCAAAAGTCCTTTCAGCAAAGGTTTGGGGGTCCAGCCCTGTGTGGCACTCTGCACATGGGCGGAGGCCCGATGGGTGACTGCCCAGATGTCCTCGGGACTTGGCTGAAATCCCAAGCCGAGCTCCAGGAAGAAACCCTTGCTCTGGGCAACAGGCTGAGACCCTGGAATTTGCTGCCTGGGGGCTCTGGAGGCGGCTGGACAGCTTTGGGGCTGATGGATGATCTGGTGAGATAACAAGGGAAGCTTATCAACGTCCTTTGGCCGGGCGAGAGAGACGGAGTGCGCAGTGTGTAGCTATCGATGGGGGCTGATGGATGGGGGAGGGCGGCTGTCGATGGGCAGGGGGTGTCCGAGCAGGGGCAGAGGCCAGCAGGGAGCGTGGGACAGGAGAAGATGCCTGTTTGGGTGCCTTAAGTACTGTTGTCTGTGGCCTCCCAGAGCCTTTTTGTGGCCCTAAGGGCACCTGCTTCTGCAGAGGCCCACAGTGGCCAGACGGCGCCCCAGATTGGGCCAGGAATCTCCCAGCAGGCTTCTCCCCGTCGTTGCTGCCCCCTCGCCTGGCATCCCCCCCTCTCCGCGCTCTAAAAGCCACTTAAGGAAATTGGGATGCGGCTGCAGCCCAAGGGGACCTGGAGCTTAAAGGGCTTAACCTCCCGCCTTATGGCCGCAGTGCCAGCATCTGCTCCCCTCCCATAAGCCGAGGCAATTTCGTCCAGCCCTGGCTGGGCCCTCGCTTAGCCCTCGGTGACACAGATACTGCATTCCTGGGGTGGGGGCAGTGATTCCCAAGGGACCCGGTGTGGGTGTCGTCCTGGGGGGGGGGGGCTCTTGAAGGCCCAGAAACCTCCGCTCTGTTTGCTTTGGCTTTTTTTTTGCAACATGATTGCTACCCTGGACGTTTTATTTTGCTACTACCCGTCTGTTCCTTCCTTCCACTCTGTTTTTTGGATTTCTATTTTTGCGTCTCTCAGCCCAGAAGGGCGAGATTCTGCATATGCAGAAAAGCAAAACAGAACTTTCAGGCTACATAGTTCCTGGCTTTCCCCTGGGAGGGAGGGAGGGAGGCGGGGAGCTCCGGCTCTCTTTCCAACAAAAAAGGGCCTGTTCTGGAGGCGAGGCGAGGAGCTGGAGGGATGGAGGGCAGGGCAGGTTTCCCCTGGCGCTTCCGGGCCTGGTTCTGCAGAAGGAGACCCACTTTGGCAGGGGAAGCGGCTTTACACGGCACATCATTTTCTCTTGGGGGAGAAAGTCGGGTTTGCAGGACGCTGCGCTGCTCCTGGAGCCAGAGCTCAGCTGCCCCGTGTTCTTCTGGTGAGGGGATGGAGGCAGGACCCGACTCTGCAAGCTCACCGGCCGTTCAGCTTTGCGCCTTGGGTCTCCAGGGTTGCGCCCAGAGGCTCCAGCGCTCACCGTCCTGAGGAGGAAGCAGAAGAGCTGGCTTTTCTACCCTGCTTTTCTCACTCATTGAAGAGGACTCGAAGCTGACAAAGCTCCTGTTCTTCTCCTCCTCATAGACACCCTGTGAGGCAGGTGGGGCTCTGAGAGCTTAGAACGGAGCTGTGACTAGCCCAAGGTCACCCAGCTGGCTTCATGGAGAAGGAAGGAGAGTTAGTTTTTATATCACACTTTTCTCAACCGTTTAGGGATCCCAAAGCAGCTGACAAACCTTCTGTTATTCCCCCTGCAACATATGCCCTGTGAGAGCTCAGAAGAGAGCTGTGACTAGCGCAAGGCCACCCAGCTGGCTTTGTGGAGGAGTGTGGAATCACAGCTCTCTTTTGAGCTTCCATAGCGCCACCCATCTCACAGGGTGTCTGCTGTGGGGAGAAGAACGGAAGGGTTGTCAGCCGCTTTGAGTCCTCTTAAATGGGCGAGGAAAGCTGTGTAGAAAAGCCAGCTCTTCTTCTTTCCCTTCTTCTTCTTTGAGGTTCAGGACGGTGCTTGTGGCGCAAGAGACTCAGGTTCCCCCAACGGTGCTGATCCTCCAGGCAGGAGTATTTGCCTTCCCGGCCCAGACCGGATGCTGCCTGTCTGTGCAGGCCTCTGGGGCAAAGGGAAGCGAGTCATTTGGGGATTTGGTTCCCCTGTTTTTTGTCTTCACAGCCTTGCTGCACCCTGGACTTCTCTTGGGGCCCTGAAGGGGAAGCACAACCGGCAGCCCCGCAGATGATCCCCAGGCAGCCCCCCTCGCCCCCCCATTCGAGGCAGGCAACCCCCACCCCCAGGTTCTCCTGTGTTTTGCAGCATCCTGGAATCAGAGGCGTCCTGCTCTTTCCCCTGTTTCCAAAAGACACCTGAGTCACCTGTGAGCAACGCTGACTCACCTGGGGGATTAGGCAAAAGGAGTCCTCGGCCTGAAGGCATGTGTGGGCCGTAGATGGGCCATGATCGGGGGGGGGGGGGGGGTGCTGCCTGTGTGTGTCTGGCTGCCTGCGTGCGTGCGTGCGTGGCGGGGTGTCTGCTCCGTATCCTGATCCCACCTGCAGCTATTTGCTCTTCCCCAGAGACAGGCTCGGTTCGCCCAGGGGTCTGGGCCGAGTGGAGATTCCAGAGATGGGCACAAATAGGTTTCTTGGTATTTGGTTTGTAGCGAATCGAAGGTTAGAAAATCCACGTTAGTTGAATGGATCCCCTTTGAACGTGGTAGGGTTCGAAACTGATACAGTTGTATCCGATACGAGCAAATATGTATCCAGTACGTATCCCGTAACAAATCTGCACTCTGAAAGCATCAAATCTGACCCGAATCCACTTTTGATCTGCTCTCAATCTGTGTCAAATGCGCTCTGGATCCGTTGCGGATGTGACTGGCGCAGCCGCTTTCCCACCTCCCCAGGACGAATGTCTGAAACGGAGACCCTGTGAGGCAGGTGGGGCTGTGAGAGCTCAGAAGAGAGCTGTGACTAGCCCAAGGCCACCCAGCTGGCTTCATGGAGGAGTGCAGAATCTAACTTGGTATTCCCATTTAAGAGTCTGGCTCCCTAACCACTAGACCAAGGACCCCCCCCTATGCCCCCCAAACAGGAATATTCATTGTAATAGCCCTGTGAGACCTTGCTGGCATTATCTTCATAATCCACTTAATCTTTTTTAAAAAGGCCAGCTCTCTGTGGCCCTGGCGAGGGAGGGGCTGCAAGAAAGAGCCAGACAAAGGGTGCTGTGTGCGTTTTGTGCGTGCGTCTGAGTGTGTGTGTGTGAGTGGGAAGCTGGAAGGAGGGACCCAAGGGCCATCTAGTCCACCCCGGCTGGTGGTGGTGACGCCGAAAAATAACTGCGAGGGGAGAGGGCGCGAGAGCAAGAAAGAACTCAGAGGAAAGACAAATGTCTCTCTAATGTCTGCCCAGACAGGCGGAACCTCTCCACCCAGGCGCAGTCTACCTCCACGCCCCAGGGCACAGCTGCAGCCAGCTTGGGGTCCGGATTCCGCATCACCTGGACCTCTTGCGTCTTCTGCATGACCATCCCCCCTTTGCCCCTGAAACCAATTCCCCCCCCCTTCCTCGTCCCCAATTTCCCCCTCCTTTGGCAATGGTTACTGGGGGATTATGGCTAACTCCCCCTAATTGCTTGGCTTACCTCAGGTTTTATCATCAAAGCAGCCGTGAGTCCCTCTCTAGCCTCCTTTTTCTTTTTATTATCTCTTAATTAATCACTCCGGCTTTCACACTTAGCAGATAATTAGTGTCCCTGGAGCCCGCCAGCTCATTTTCCTAACCTCTTGCTCTGCGTGGAGGCAAGAGGGAGGGGAGGGGGCAGCCAGAGACCCCCCTGGAGAAAGAGCGCCGGGCACAGAGACCCCCTTGGTCACCCTCCGCTCTGGACACCCATCTGCCCATCTGGGCACTTGCTTGCTGCACCTGAGAGGCAGAGTGTGGCCAGACGCGCGTGGAAAGCGCCTGTGCGCCACCTCTGGGGCAAAGGGAATTGAATCATTTGGGGATGGGGAGCCCCTTTCCTGCCCCCCACCCTCGCTGCCCCCTGGGCTTCTCTTGGGGCTTTACGGAGGAAGCGGCGCTTGGAGCGGCTTCCTCAGGTGAACGTACCTAGCTGGCTTGGTCTGCTGGTTAGGCAGCCGGACTCTTATCTGGGAATATACTGCCTTTGATCCCGCACCCCTCAACGAAGCCAGCTGGGTAACCTTGGGCTAGTCACAGCTCTCTTTCTGAGCCCTCACAGCCCCACCTGCCTCACAGGGTTTCTGTTGTGGGGAAAAGAACAGAAGGCTTGTCATCCACCTTGAGTCCCCTGTGGGGTGAAGAACAGAAGGTTTGTCAGCTGCCCTGAGTGGGGTATAAAAGCCAACTCTTCCTCTTTTCCTTCTAGCCCAGGGCGCTGCAGATAAGTTGACTAATGCTTGAGGTTCAGGCGCAGCTCCGCCTCATGGCCGCAAGACAGGCAGCACTGCCAGAGGCGAGGGATGGTGGAGTCGGTACTTTGGCAGCGTTGGCGAGCCTTCCTTGATCTCTGCCAGGGCTTGATCCCAGGGGGGAAGCAGCAGCAGCAGCAGCGCCTCCTGGGCTTTGGGGCCCTTTGGGGGCGTTTCTGTTTTGCACAGGGTCCCTTTGCCTGTCTCGTTCCTGGCGGCAGCTCTGAACTTTGCCCCCAAAGAGGGGCCCCCTGCCCTGGAGGGGCAGTCTGCAAGGCCACCCCCCCCACACACACATGCATGCTGGGGCATCCTCTGCAGGCACCTTCGCACACACGGCTGGCTGGCTTGGGGGGCGCAGGGGAAGGGGGGTGGCGAGGAGGGAGATATCCCTATCTAACTTTTATTGCAAAATCGAAGCGCGGTTGTGTGTGCCCGGAGGAGTTTCCATAGAAACAGCAAAGAAAGGGAGACGGGGTGTGTGCGTGCATGAGCCTGCGTGTGGGGGGGGGAGGGAGGGAGGGAGGGGGGAATGGAGAACCCAATCAAAGTCAATGTTTAAAGCCTTGAGAACAAGATAATTAAGGGACCAGCTGCAGGCGCCCCAGCCGGTGGCCCTTCCCTCTGCCGTTTCTGAGCAAGCTCCTCCACAGATCCAGCTTTGGGTGGGGGGCTTCTCTGCCTCCCCCTCCCCCCTTGTCTGGAATCAGGTCTTCCTCTGGGCCTTCCCTGTGGATGCTCAAAGGAAGGGCCCCTGTGCGTCCCTCGAATTAAGCGGACAGGTGCCCCTGGCTGTGATGATACCTGTGGAAGCACCTGGTCAAAATGGTTCTGGGGGGGTCCCTGTGGGGAGGTCCCTGGGCCCCGAGGAGCTTTTAGCAGACCTCCCTTTTTCTTCCCGTCCCCCTCACCCCAACTTTGCTGGCCGTTGGCCCAAGGAAGAGCTTTGGGGACCCAGGAACCGGTGGGATTTTGGTGGGGTGGGAGGAGAGTTCTTGGTCCCCACGCTGTCCTGTGCCTCTTGCCTCCCCCCCCCCCAGACCTCATCCCAGAAGGCTCAGGAAGATGTTTATGGAAGCCGAGGAGCCCAGTTGGAGGGCCAGAGAAGAGCTGGGCAAAACCCCTCGTCCTTCGGGGCCCTGTGTGCCAAAGCTGCCAGACGGTGCCCGGAGCCCACGTGGGCCAGGCTGGGGCGGCCGCTGAATCTCTCGCGCAAACCCTCCAGAAGCGTCTGCTCCCCGGAAGGCCTCTTTGATCTCGTCGCTTCCCGAACTGGCTGGGGGCCATGAGGCGCGTCCCCTCGCCCTGGCGGCACAAAAGAGGCTCTGTCCCAGACCCCAGCCCCCCGCCGCCGCCTGTGAGAGGCAGGTCCAGAGGTCTTTCTGGGCAGCAGCAGCAGCAGCAGCAGCAGCTGGGCCGAAGGAGTGGAGGAGATGGGGCACACACCCAGCTCCTTCGCCGCTTCCCCCTCGGATGGGCACAAAACCTGCCTCTGGGGGGAGTGCAGGCGGGCCGTGGCAGCCCCTGGCCTTGCTAGATCTGCTGCCCGAGGCATTTGCAAACGCCCACAGCTGGGAAGATGCCCTGGGAAGGAAAGGGCGCCCTGTTGGGCAGAGTTGCCCCAGAAGTGAGGAAATGGAAACTTGAGGGAGGTGCCAAATGGTGCATAGGATGGCAAGCGCTCCCTCCCTCTCTCGTTAGGTTGCATCCTTGCCAATCCCTCCCTCCCTCCCTCCTTTTCTCTCCTCCCTCCCTTCCTCAGGTAGCATCCTTGACCCTCCCTCCCTAGGTAGCTTCCTTCCTTCCTTCCTTCCTTCCTTCCTTTAGGCGGTGGCTTTTCACGCTGTATACGGCTCAAGTGCAGACTCTGTGGTCTCCAGGTGTGAGGACCCTGCTTTTCTCACCCATTTGAGGGGACTCAAGGTGGCTGACAAACCTTCTGTTCTTCTCCCCACAACAGACACCCTGTGAGGCAGGTGGGGCTGTGAGAGCTCAGAAGAGAGCTGTGGCTAGCCCAAGGTCACCCAACTGGCTTCGTGGAGGAGAGCGGAATCAAGCCTGGTATTCCCAGATAAGAGTCCGGCTCTCTAACCACTAGACGAACTGCATTTGACATGGGTTGAGAGTGTATTAAAAGTGGGTTCAGGTCAGATTTCAGAGCGGATTTGTTACGGGATACAATCAGCTGCGTAATTTTTCATGTCCAGTATGCATTCATTCGTATCCTATATGTAATTGTTCATATCAGGTATTCCAACAAATACAATTGTATTGAGTAGAATTTTAGCGTATCCAAAAGCGTCTATTTAATGAATACGAATTTTCAAGCGTTTGATTAATTACGAACCGGACGTCAAAAGAAACGTTTGTGCCCATCTCGGCTCACGTCTGGCCCTTGGGGTTCCTCAACCCTGTGGGCCCACAGAGGAAAGGATTTGGCTGGAGGGCTTCTGGGGAGGGGGCTCCCTTTGGGCAGACCCCCAAAGAGCCGTCAGGTTTCAGGGCTGGGCATTTTGCACCCTTTGTGACGCCCCCAGAGGTCCAGCTTGACGTGTCGCTCAGTGTTCGGCTGCTGTTAGAAGGCTGTCTGTGGTCCGCTGGGGGAGAGATGCCTGATGTTGTCTCCCTGCCTCGGGGGCACCCATTATACCAGAGACGGCAGGGACTCTGAGTCAGGAGGGGCGAAAGGCCATCTGGCCGTCCAGGAGTCCCAGACGTCCAAATATTTGAAGAGGCTTCGTGTCCCGGGGCTTTATCTGCTTTGCAGGCGAGGGTCTGGCCCAAAGGCTGCTGCTATCGCCCTGGGAGTGTTTGCGTTGGGAGGGGAGACCAGCGGGCTGGAGACCAGCAGACCTGGCGGCGGATGGGAGACCACAAGGAAGGCGGGGCCTTTGCTCAGTGAAAAGCCCCTGTTTGGCGTGCTGCGGCTCCTGGGCTCCACCAGCCAGGATATCTCTCCCCGTAGATCTGGGAAATGACCTCTCGCCCGAGGTCTGAAAGCTGCCCGTACTTGGGATGCTTTGTGGAGCCACTGGCTAGAAGGTCCCGCTGTTCAGAGTGTCTCGGGGGCTGGAAAGATGCTCTATTTTGAGGGAAGGGGATGAAGCTCGGGGGTGGGGTGGGGTGTTGCCACAGCAGCTGGCCTGGCGATGGCCACGGGTGGAAGGCAGAGGAAGTCGCCCCCTAGACCACCCAAGAACCACTTCTGCCAATCCAGGCTGGCAAGACTTCAGCCCAGAGGACCGAGGGCAACTTCTCTCCTCTTCTGGGCTCTTCTGCAGTGGTTTCCCCAAACGGTTCTCCTTTCGCTGCTGGCCGCCGGCGCTGCTGGCCACTGGGAGCCAGTTTGGTCTAGTGGTTAGAGAGACAGACTTTCATCTGGGAATGCCGGGTTTGATTCTGCTGTCTTCCATGAAGCCAGCTGGGTGACCTTGGGCTAGCCACAGCTCTCTCTTGAGGTCTCACAACCCCACCCACATCACAGTGTCTGTTGTGGGGAGGAGAATAGAAGGTTTGTCAGCCACTCTGAGGCCCCTTAAATGGGTGAGAAAGGCCGGGTAGGAAAGCCAACTCCTCTTCATCTCCTCCTCGGTCCTCATTTTAATCTCTCCCTGTGGGATTTATCTCTGGTCTCCCCAGTGAATCTGCCGGGTGGGAGGAATTTTCCAGGACCAAAGAACGTAAAAACGGCCCCGGATGGCGGCCGCTTCAGCCCAGGAACTTCGCCTGTGTGGGTTTTTTTGGTCTTTCCCCCCCTGAGCCGTCCAGATTCCTCGGTGAATTTAAGCAGAGTTTGCAAATGTTCTCTCTCCTCCTCTCCCCCTCCCTCTAAAAGGAGGATTTGGGAACAGGCGCGCGGCCTCCCCCTCCCCCACCCACCCACCCCTCCCTTCCCTCTTTCCCTCTTTCTGGTCTTCCAGTGGAGCATTGGCAGGAAATTCTTCAGATTCCAGGGTTGTACAATCATTGAGGTTGCAACCACAAGCGCTGGTGGCGAGCAGAGGAGAGAGAAATGAAGGGGAGGGAAGGAGGGGGAAAGGGGGGCAGGCCGGGGACGAGGGGGGCTGCTCCTCATCTTCAGAGTATTCTTTGTGGGATTTGCGCATCGTATCGGGAATAACCTTCCCGCGAGGCGAGAGAATAGCTGCTTCCCTCCGCCTGAAATTAACCCTCCCGAGGGCTAAACCCCAGGAAGAAGGAGAGGCGGGTGGGAAGCAGCTTGGAGCCTCCAAAACACCAAGGAAAGAAAGAAAGAAAGAAAGAAAGAAAGAAAGAAAGAAAGAAAGAAAGAAAGAAAGAAAGAAAGAAAGAAAGAAAGAAAGAAAGAAAGAAAGAAAGGCCTTGTAATCTCTTCCGTGTTCCTCTAGGAGAGCTTTACTTGTGAGATTTAAAGTTAGCCTGGATTTGTCTGAATTTGGGGGCTCAAGATTCAGATTGAATGTTGGCACATTCGAGGATTGACTTTCGAATTCGAATCCTTCAGAACATCTGCACAAAACTTTGTTACACTCTGGCCACGTCTGCCACGGGTCCAGAGTGGATTAGAAGTGGATTCAGGTCGGCTTTCATGCGTTTGGAGCAGATACGTATCAGATGCGTGGGGGATTCGTATGCGATTCGTATTGAATGTTCATGTAAAAACTGATCCGAACCCATCCCTGCGTGTCCCGAATCGGGAATCTCTCTCCTGCTTCTGGGGAGGCAACTTGTCGTGGGACAAAGCGCCCCCCAGGGCTTCCCACGTTTCGTCCACACGGCTTGTCCTCTGCAGATAAGTGCCACGGGTTGGGCGAGCAGCATAATTTGTGGCAAAGGCTGATGGGAAATGCAGTCTCTGCATCTTCCTCACCCCATATTGGGGGGGGGGATGGAGCCTCGCCATTTGGATGAATCCTGAGGCCTGAGTTCATCCGGAAGGAGCCTGGTGCAGGACTTTGTGGGTGGAATTGCTTCTCCATGTGCCTCCCCCTGTGTTCGGGGCTGCTGCTGGCGACCCTGAGGGCTGAGGAACGCTGGGGGCTCCCCCTTTCTTCCTGCCCCCTTTGTGGCGTAAGTGTCTGGGGATGGAGCAGCAGGAGAAGCAGGTGGCCTGTCCGATGGGCGAGTTTGCGTTTGCCAAGGCCGCCTTCCTTCTCCTCCTGCCCGTTCCGGAGCTGGGGAGAAGGTCAGGCCGCAGTTTGGTTCCACACTTCCCATGCAGCCAGCTGGGTGACCTTGGGCTAGTCACGGACTTCTTCTGACCTCTCACTGCCCCACGTGCCTCACGGGGTGTTCTGTTGTGGGGAGAAGAACCTCTTCTCCTCCTCGTTCTTAGGAGATGGTGGTGGGACGGAAGGTCTTCTTCTGCCCCTTGTGCTTCCTGAAGGAAGAGCCTGCCTTCTCCTTGCCATGGGCTGTGGCTGAAGGCCCGTTTCAGGGCTGATCCACCTCATTCCTTGCCTACGTGGACTTTCCGCAGGAGCAGCGTGTGGGTGGTGCCAAGCGGTTGCCCAGGTCAGCATCCATTTAGGGCAGCCGTGGCTCATGCCTGACTCTGGTCCCGCCCTTCCGGTGCCAGTCCAGACTGAGTTGGGCGGAAACTGGAGACTGAGTCAGCTGTGCTGGCTTGGAAGCTGAAGCCCAGTGTGGTGGCCCTGGAGAGGAGAAGGGCGGATGATGGAGTCCAAGAGGTCTGGAGCGTGTGGATTGGCTGAGGGGGCAGTCAGAGTGACCAGGAGGAAGCAGTCCCGGGGCCGGTGGTGGCACAAAGGGCCTCACGCCATGAAAGCAATGAGGACACACAGCAAGCCCAGGCCCGGTGGTGAATATTTGTGGGTCAAGACCTCTCGGTTCATGGCTGTGATGGCCACACCTGATGCCCATGGTGGCAAGAAGGCATTTTTCAGAGTGGGAATGGCAGCTCCTGGAAATGGCCTCAGAGCAGTTGCCTTGGCTCTACCATAAGAACCTCAGAGGAGCCCTGCTGGATCAGGCCACGACCCATCTTGTCCAGCACCCTGTCTCACACAGTGGCCCACCAATTGCCCATGGGCATCTCAATCCCAGCAAATGGCCTTAGAAGCATCCTGCTCCCCCCCCCCCCAAGCCTGGAAGATGTACTTAGGTATCCATTCTAGTGGCCATTGATATATCTGTCATTCATAAATTTGTCTAATCCTTCCTTTAAGCCAACAAGGCTGGTTGCTGTCACCACCTCTTCTGGCAGCCAATTCCATAGACTGATGACCCTCTGGGTGAAGAAATCCTTCCCCTTCTCTGATCTGACTCTCCTACCCATCAGCCTCATAGATGCCATCTGGTTCTAGTGTTGTGGGATACAGAAAAGAAATTTTCTCCATTTAGCCCGATGTACAGTGTGCAACCAGGAAGCAGCAGCAGCACCTTTTGCCATTGCTATTGCCATGGATCACTGCTGCAGGGCAAGCAAATATTTCAGGCCGATGCGCCCTCTGCCCCTGGATGAGTCCAGGACAGCTGGAGGGCCACAGGTTGGAGAACGCGAGCAAAGCAGTTAGGAGCCGAGAGAGACACATTCCTCCCATGGCTTTGGATGCCGATGGGTATTTGTTTACCAGATGCAGAAAGGGCTCAAGCTCTTGGCCAAAGCCTGTCCTGGAGGAACTTTGGCCAGGGATTGGAGACGCCTCCATCAGTCTTTCCAGTGGTGTTGAATTTCAGGACTTTCCCCGCTGAAAAGCAGCATTAATTGCACTTCCTGTCTGCAAATGCCCTTTAGGTGCATGGAAGACCTGTCTGCAGTGTCCACGCCGGTTGCAGAAGGTGCTGGCCGTTGCCTGGGCAAAGGCCGCCTCGGCCTCAGGTTTTTCAGAAAATACCCCCGAAGCCACGGGGATCTCGGTGGATCAGGCAGAGGGGGAGATGGCCGAGTTTCCCTTCAGATGCAGAGCCGGGCTCACGTCTGCCTGCCCTGCTCAGATTGGAAGGATAATTCTATTATTAAAAGGCATCTCATTAATCGTTCAGTGTTGGAAGAAAGAGAAACGGGGGAGAGAGAGCAAAGACGTCAGCCTTGAAGCGTGAATGCTGCTTTGGGGAAGAGTTCGCCTCCATTAATGATTCCTTTTTCTTTCTTCTTTTTCTGGGGAGGGGAGGGAAGGAAATCTTCATCAGCCCTGGCCCCTAACAGGGACATAAGAACTTAAGAGGAGCCCTGCTGGATCAGGCCACAGCCCATCTGGTCCATAAGAACCACAGAGGAGCCCTGCTGGATCAGGCCACAGCCCATCCAGTCCAGCATCCTGTCTCACACAGTGGCCACCAGTTGCCCATGGGCATCTGAAGCAGAGACGAGGACAAACCTTTTCCTGCTCTTAGAGGCCTCCTGCTTGTCCCCAAAGCCTGAAAGATGTACTTAGGTGTCCATTCTAGTAGCCACTGACACATCTGTCCTCCATGAATGTGTCCAGCCCTTCCCTAAAGCCATCCAGGCTGGTTGCTGTCACCACCTCTCCTGGCTTCCCCTTGTCTGATCCAACTCTCCTTCCCATCAGCTTCATAGATCCCCCTGGTCCTAGTGTTGGGTGATGGAGAAAACAAGTTTCCTCTCTCCACCTTTTCTGTACTGTGCATGGTTTTATATACTTCATGAGCACAACTTCCTGGTAGGAATGTGCATGAATGTTTTGGGGAGTTTGTTTCAAATGCAAGAAAATTCGTATTTGTTTAAACAGATCCCCTTCGAATGTGGAAGGATTTGAATTCAATACGAAAGTTTGGTACGAATCGCATGTGAATCCCCTACGTGCCTGCTCCAGATGTGTCAAACCAGCCCTGAATCCACTTTGAATCCACTCTCAATCCACATCAAATGCACTCTGGATCCATTGCAGGTGGGACTGGCGCAGCCACTTTCCCACCTCCCCAGGTTTACGAATGCAACGGAGCTTCGAACGAATGTCCCAAACGTTTGATTCAGGTTTGAATGTCTCCAAATGCGCCAACTTTCGAACTGAACCCAAATGTCCAAATCTGTCCAGATTTCGAATGTTCTGAATTTTGGAGCTCATCTCTGCCTCTTGGTGCTCCTGGGAGCTGTAAAGGCAGAGGTGATGCTGAACGAGGCGGAAAGCCCGGAGGCAGAAAGATGACCGCCGGGGCCTGTTCTGGGAACAACCAAGAGTTTCCTGGGGGGGAAGCAGGGGTTCCCTTGGGCCTGGAAATCTCTGGAAGGAGGTTGGCCCTGTGTTTTAACATACACCTGGATATTTCAGTCTGTTGTTCTTGTGCCCAGAGGACCATTATAAATGAATACGTAGGGATACAGGTGAGAAGGGGGGCAGGCATTTTGCAAATCAGCTGTCTGAGTGGGGCTGCGCAGGAGGAGGGCGGGGGGGGGGCGAGGTGGCGGCGCGGACCTTGGAGGGACACCTCCGCTGAGCCGCAGGGGTGGGCTAGAGGATCTCTTGAGATCCTCCCAGTTTGCTGATTGACACAGATCTGGGTTTAACATGGGATGGCATTGGAAGGATGGTGTTTGTGCGAGAGAGAGAATGTGTGAAAGAGAGAGAGAGAGAAATCCGGCACCGCCGTGATCACCTTGGACCGCGTTCTGGAGAAGCATCGCTGCAGCGGGCGTGTGTCTGTGTCTGTGATGGGGAGGGTGACAGAGGCCTGGACAGTGCAGCAGGCCTGGCTGGAGAACAGCGTCTGAGAAGTTGTCCCTGCCCCTTGGAGGAGAGGAAACGCCGCTCTGGGGAGGGTCTGACGGCGGGATGGAGGTCCAAGGGGACAGAAGCTCCCAGGTGTGCTAAGAACATCTGCTCAGACCGCCCCTTTAGGCTCCTCTGCCCAGGCAAAGGTCCCGAGGGGGTAGTCCCTGGGTCAGCGTGTGTGTGTGTGGGGGGCTCCACAGTCCTCCCCCTCTTGTGCCACCCCTGGGAAACGCCAGGCGCTCCCACCTCTTCCTCTAGTTTTCACGTTGCAGTTTGCTGCAAGGATCTAAGGCCTGAAATATGTAAATTGGTTTTGTTCTCCCGAGAGACTGCAGGCAGGCAGGCAGGCAGGCAGGCAGAGCCGTCAGCATGCCCGTGCAAGCATCCTGCAACCGCCTCCCATCCTTGGGCCATCCTGAGTTGCCAGCACGTGCCGCTCTCCCAGTGAAAGGGGCTGCAGGAGCGCTGGTCGCCTCGATCTCGCCCTCGATGGCTGCCCTCACAGCCACCAAGCCGGGGGTCTCAGCTGTCTCGGCTCCCACTGCCTGCAGGTCTTTCTCGGGGCCTTTCTGGAGTTGGCCCCCATCCACTGCCCCGACCTGGACCCTGGAGCCCCGCTGTTTTGCAGCTGAGGTTGGGCAGGGGGCCAGCTGGTTGCTTCTTCGGCCCAGATGTTCCCCCTGCTTTTCTGCCACTCAGCTTGTCCTCCCGAGGGGTCCCTGCTTTGAAGAACTGGGTGGGTGCGGCCGAGAAGTGGGTGACAAGCGGGCAACACGTCCCTTTGCCTCTGCCCCCCTCCTGCCCGCCGGGCTTTGAAAAATCTTGAAAGCTTTTTAAGTAGAAGAATGAGTTGCCGTTTGACAATGGAACAGGCAGGTATTAAACATTTAAATGCAGAGTGAGTCTGGGGGTGGGTGGGTGAATGAAATATTAACTTTCAGGAAAGGTGCTCCATTAATAATTCTGCTGCTTTTCTAGAAGTAAGAGTTTCCAGGCTTTGCGGCTGCATTGCGGGGCGGAGCGCAGCGGCGTTTTCCTGCCGCGGCGCTTGAATGTTTCCGCCTCTTGTGGCCCAGTTGATGCCTGTGCGTCGTTTACTCCCCCAAGTATGGAGAGGTCCAATATGGCGGATTCAGGCAGCAGGCTGATGGGGGCAGGAGCTGAGGACCGCTGGATGCCCCAGTCAGGACTAGATGGCCTGTGGCCTGATCCGGCAGGGCTCCTCTTAGGTTCTTATGGACCGGATGGGCTGTGGCCTGATCCAGCAGGGCTCCTCTGAGGTTCTTATGGACCAGATGGGCTGTGGCCTGATCCAGCAGGGCCCCTCTTAGGTTCTTATGGACTAGATGGGCTGTGGCCTGATCCAACAGGAAGGCTCCTCTGGGGTTCTTATGGACTAGATGGGCTGTGGCCTGATCCGGCAGGGCTCCTCTTAGGTTCTTATGGACTAGATGGGCTGTGGCCTGATGCAGCAGGGCTCCTCTTAGGTTCTTATGGACCGGATGGGCTGTGGCCTGATCCAGCAGGGCTCCTCTTAGGTTCTTATGGACCAGATGGGCTGTGGCCTGATCCAGCAGGGCTCCTCTGAGGTTCTTATGGACCGGATGGGCTGTGGCCTGATCCTGCAGGGCTCCTCTGAGGTTCTTATGGACTAGATGGGCTGTGGCCTGATCCAGCAGGGCTCCTCTGGGGTTCTTATGGACCAGATTGGCTGTGGCCTGATCCAGCAGGGCTCCTCTTAGGTTCTTATGGACTAGATGGGCTGTGGCCTGATCCAGCAGGGCTCCTCTGAGGTTCTTATGGACCGGATGGGCTGTGGCCTGATCCAGCAGGGCTCCCCTGAGGTTCTTATATTCTATGTTCTTCTGCTCCTGTGACCAAATCTGCCCAGTGTGGCTGTTTCTGGCCTTGCAGTGTCTGCCTCCTTCTCTTGACTGAACTTGGGATCCTGGGGAGACTTCGTACTTCCCTTCCCGTCTGCTGGATGGGAAAAGAGTACAATCAGCCAATGTTGACTAATCCCCGGGCGACTGGTCACTCACCTGTGTCCAATCCCAGGTCCGGTCCTGTTCAGGGCACCGCCATTTTGGTTGGCATGACGACGCTGACATTCTGCATGCACAGTCACATCTATGGTCATCCCAGGTGCCAGGGTGCTTGCGTGGCACCTCAGGCGACCCCGGAGCTCTGGAAAAGGTGCAAATGGCCGCCACCTGGACGCGCCACGTGAGCTTTTGGTTAAGGTCGGCAAAGTTGCAGAGCACGATTTCGTGCTGCACACCTAGCGCACGATTAGGGAACCTCTGGGAAGGCGGCGGGCACCTGGAGGTTGCAGTCGCCTCCTCAAGGTGTGGATGCTCTTCCCCAGAAGTTCCCTATTTGTGCACTACAGGTTGTTGCGCGAATAGGCAGTTTGGAGGCTGAAAAGGTTGTTCTCCTTCCACACCTGCCGGAGCGGCAGCAGTTTGGTTCCCAAGGATGCTCCCTCAAGGTAGCTTTCACCTGCGGCCCAAGGACTGTTTCCCTCTCAGCCTCCTCCTCCTCCTCCTCTCTTCCCGTCACTTCTCTGGGCCTCCACCTGGCTGACAGCTGCACCGGAGAAGATGTTCCCAGCGGCACTGTCAGGCCGGATCCTTCTCAAGTGGGCGCCCGTCTCCTTCCCCAGAGTCAGCTCCCGTTTCCATCTCCTCGGAGCCCTCATTGCCCCCCTCGCCTAGGCGGAGGGCCCGGAGACCAGGCCTGCCTTCCATCTGGCACGTCCCTGGCAGGACGTCCGCGGTGGATGCGTTTCCCGTTGTGCGGCCGGGAGGGGGAAGAGCAGGAGAAGGCCGGCCGGCCGGCCAGCCGTGTGGGTGCCCAGAGGGGAGAATCATTTGGAAATCGGGGTGTGCACGAATGCAATTTTTGACATTCGATATGTAATGAACCAAATATTAAAAAATCCGAAATTGTACGAATAAAGAAAAACGCGTGTCTGAACATTCGAACGGATAAGAATGCACTCGTAACTATTTGCACGACTATTCGATACACGTCCGATGATGTAAATCTCGTTCGCATCTGTAGGCATCATGTGTACAGATATGCACAAGATGTGTGTGTCTGCATTATTTGTACGAATAACACAAAATATTCATATGCGTACGAATACTGAAGTGCGAATGTTTGTCCAAATAATGAATATTTTGAATATTCATGCCCATCCCTGTTTGGAAATCAGCTTCCTGGGTTGCCTGTCCCTGCTGCGAGGATAATGGGGCATAGCTTGCAGCCAGAATCCGCCAGCCGTGGGCATCTCTGCCGCTCACCTGCCTGCCTGCCTGCGCTTTCTTTCTCTTGCGAGGGCTATTAAACAGCACCAAACAATTAGAGTGGGAGCGCGGTGCCCGGAGGCGAGTTCTGGCTGGAAATAATATCCTACCTTTTTAATAGAATAGCGGCGCTTTGCATTTATATAGCATCTTCATCCTGGAACAAAAACGGGGAAGAGAAAGAGAGAAATCCTGAGAGCAAAGAACTCTCCTGCTTTGTGGAGCATGGGATGGCAGTGTTCAGTGCCCATTTGGAGGTGCCCGGGAGGGGGGAACTCATTTCCTTCCCCGCCGCCACAGAGAGCAGCTAAACTGCAGACTTATCTCTGCATTTCTGCTTCGTCTAAATAAAGCCCCTTCCTATTGTGGGGAGAGAGTTAAGCCTGGGGGAGCTCAAGGAGACTCTTGGTGGCTGCTCTCGGTTAGGTGGGGGTGATACGAGATTCTGGGAAGCCATTTCTCCCCCCCCCCCTGAAAACAGGACAGGCCGGAACGACCCCGGATAATGCGCTGCTAATGAAGCTCCTCTGTGAAAGGAAGTTGTAGCAGAGATGGCCTGGATGTGGGCCAATAAACAGAAACTGAATCCAGGCAAGACGGAGGGACTGTGCGTCACTGGGTCCCGAGCCCAGGAGGCTGAGCGGCACCCAAATCTTAGTGGGGCTGTTTTGCCCCAGAAAAATCAGATGCGTGACCTGGGAGGGCTCCTGGATTCCTTGCTGTCCTTTGAGTCCCAGGTGGTCCATTTTCTCCATTCTGTCCGCCAGTTGAAGCCTTACCTGGATCGGGATAACCTGGCCACGGTGACCCATGTTCTGGCAGCCTCCAGATTAGACTACTGCAATGCGCTCTCCGTGGGCCTACCCTTGAAAACGGTTCGGAAGTTGGAACTGGTGCAGAACCCAGCCGCTCGACGGCTGATGGGAGTCTCTGGCCTGACTCCCATCATGCCAGTCTTAAAGGATCCACACTGGTTACCTATTAGCTAGCAAGGCCATTTACGCTAACGTATAATGCCCTAAACGGCTTGGGCACTGGGTATCTGAAGGGGCGCCTTCTCAGAGGTACGAAGCACAGGGACTTTCAGGAGGGCCTTTTCTGTGGTGGCCCCTAGACCAGTGATAGCGAACCTTTTGAGCTCGGTGTCAAAATTCACGAGAAAACCTAGCTTAACTTGGGTACTGGGTCACTTTTAGAAATATCCATAATTCTGTGATATTTGTAGCTCTAGTAAGAAAGTTACATTTTTGGTATATGTATTTTATTAAAAGCAAAAACAAATAGTTCTTTACATTAGTTATTTTGTTGCTGAATTTTGTTTGCTAAATCATCAATTGAAAGTTGGTATTTCATACACTTCAAGAACAAGCAAGCACTACACGCCCAGGTGCCAGGGTGACCAGGTGTGTCACCCAAAAGGGCTTGGCGTGTCACCTGTGCCACACGTGTCATAGGTTGCCCATCACTGCCCTAGACTCTGGGGTTATATTTTTCATTAAGTTTTACCATTTGGTTTGTTTTAATTTTATTGCAACCTGCATTGGGACCATTCAGTGAAGGGCGGGATATGAATGGATGAATGAGTGAGTGAGTGAATGGATGAATGAATGAATGAATGAATGAATGAATGAATGAATGAATGAATGAATGAATGAATTGCTTAGAAGTTGGGTGGTAGTTTCTCTCCCTCCCTCTCCCTCCCTCTCTCTTGGGTGCTGCAGTTCCCTGAGCAGGATTTTCCCAAAAATTCTAGGGTGCTGGAAGGAAGTTGCTTGCTTGTCTTGTTGGAATTTTGTGGCTGGAGATACCAGTCGGTGATTCATGGGCTTGCAGCTTTTTTTTGGGGGGGGGGAGGCAGCACATCCTGGGCCTTGCATTGCAGCTTCCCTCACTCCCCCCCCCCAGAGAAGCTGTTTCTGACATTCTGAGCCACCATCTTGGCCGGTGTCCCTTCTGTGGGTCCCCTTGGCGGGGAGATGCAAAGGAATCCCCCCCCCCGTTCCTCCCTCCCTCGTGTGGCGGAGCATGGCAGGCGCCGCGTGGAGGGCACTCCGTGTTTTGTTCCTCCTCAAAGGGAGGGACGCATGGCGGGCAGAGCTGCTGCCCCCCCTTCTGTCCAGCAGCTGCCCCAAGTTTTGGCCAGGAACTCTGCTGCCGGCTCCCTCTTGCCCTCCGCTTTGTTCCATAATGAGGTGTAGCATGCCCCCTCCCCTCCCTTCCTCCCCTCCCGCAGTGGCTTCCTGGGCCCGCCGGCACCTGCGGGCACCACAGCCTGACCCATCTGCTTGCCACGCCATCTGCTGGGCCCAGGAGCTTCCCTGTCTGGGGTCCATGGGGTGGGGCAGGGGCTGGTGGTTCCTCCCCAGGCAGGTTTGTTCCAGGTTGCTTGCAGGAGGGTAAGGTGGGCTGGGCAAGGATGGGGGGGGCTGCCTGGTGCGCTGACCTACTTTTCCCGCTGAGGTTGGAGGCCTCCCATCTGGGAGCAGCCATTGAGGCGCTGGGGGCCTGCAAGGGGGCAGACGGGGGTGTAGCCGAGGTACATAGGGCAAAACCCTTTCCTTGGGCAAAAGTTGAGGTCTTCTTCTTTGCCATCTGTACCCGCAAAGTCACCTTGGGGGCCGAATGCAGGCTGATGCCTTTGCCAGTGGGCATCTCTTCCCTGCGGCGCTTTCCTTTGGGGAAACTTTGAAAGGTTTTCAGTGCCCAAGGTGGCCTGAGGTGGGCAGAGCTCCCTCTTTGCTCACGCAGCTGGGTTTTAGCCTGAGCCAGTCCACAAGGGCACTCTGGTGCCAGTTTTTCCCACGAGGTGCTTGAGGTTCCCCGGGCTTGGTTTTCAGTTTGCCATTCACAGGGTGCCCCTTGCTCTGTGCCTGGGGGGAGCCAGAGACCCTTGTGATGGTTGCGAGAAGGCCAGGGCAGAGTTTGGCTTCCCTTGATGGTGATGGTGGCACATTGGCACCAAACCATCAAAAGTGGTGTGTGTGTGTGGCCTGTGGTGCGAAATGTTTACCTTTCCAGCTCCCGGTAACCTCAGCTTCACTGGGTTTCCGGAAAGGAGGAGTCTGGTCCCTTGAACCCACGGAAGGACCCTCAACCTGGAAATGCAACAACTTGGTATCATTTTGGGGCACTTTGACTCCTTTTGGGAGAAGAAGAAATGTTGGCTTTTCTACCCTGCTTTTCTCACCCTTTTAAGGGGACTCAAAGTGGCTGACAAGCCTTCTGGTCTTCTTCCCACCACAAACACCCTGTAAGGAGGTGGGGCTGTGAGAGCTCAGAAGAGAGCTATGACTAGCCCAAAGTCACCTTTCTGGGCTTCATGGAGGAGGAACAAGAAGAGTTGGCTTTTATATCCTGCTTTTCTCAGCCATTTAAGGGGACTCAAGGTGGCTGACAAACCTTCTGTTGTTCTCCCCACAACAGACATCCTGTGAGTCAGTTGGGGCTGTGTGAGCTCAGAAGAGAGCTGTGACTAGCCCAAGGTCACCCAGCTGACTTCAAGGAGGAGAGCGGAATCAAACCCAGGATTCCCAAATAAGAGTCCGGCTGCCTAACCACTAGACCAAACCGGTTAGAGCTGCCTGATACCCTTAAAAATGATGGGCAACCCCCCCCACCCCCACTTTCTCAGTTTTACCTCAATTCCTTTGGGAATTAAACTGGGGGAGGAAAGAGGGAGCCAGACTGTGCCCTTATGGTTCTGCAGTCTCCTCCCCCTTCTGGCAGTTTTATTGACCTCAGTTTTCCTGTCTACAAAATGGGTCTAATATTGGCCTTTGGAAAGTGTCTTGTAAGATTTTTTTTTTTTTTTAGTGCTCAGTGAATGTAGAAAAGAATCTGGAACAATCTCATCATTTTTATTGTCACCCATTTTTTTATGCGCAACTCGGCTTTCATAATGCTGGTTGGAGACGTGCGCTCTCTCCGCACGCGGGGGGGGGGGGGGCTCCCAGAGTTTCTGCCCTCCTCTTTTCCGCTTTCTTCCCAGGCAGCTTCCAACTCTCTTTTGTCTTTCTGCCTGGCTGGGTCTTTTCAGAGGGATTGAAGTGCCAAAAAAGAAGGCAAAGAAGAAAGAAGTGTGTGCGTGCGTGCATGTGCGCGTCTGTGCGCGTGCGCTTTTCTCCCCCCCCCCCCCCAGTGTCACAACCAGGCAGGTGGAAGCAATAATGGCCTGGTGGGTGGGTGGGTGGGCAGAGGGCTCCCACCTCCTCTCCCCCCAAGTGCCTTTGGAGATTATCCAGGAAACAGGGAAGGAGCCCCTGCGCTTGTGCCAAGTTTTGGGGGTCCTGGCAGAAGAGAGAGGGCGGGCGGGCGGGCAGGAAGGAGGGAGGGAGGGAGGGAGAGGGGGGGAAGAGGCGGGTGCAATTCGCTGGCGTGCTAAATCAGGCGGTGCGGGGGGAGCCGGGTGGAGGGGGAGGCTGCTGCGCCAGCAGAGCGGAGAGGCCACAGTTAGGCGGGCGAGATAATTGGATTCCTCTGGCCTCTGATTTATAAAAGGAGGTGAAGGAGGATCCGGCTGGAAGAATCTCTGGAGCTCAGGAATGGGAGGGAGGCAGGCAGGGAGGGAGGGGGGCAGCCAGGATTCCAGCTGGAGCGCTTGGAGACGGCGCTCGGCCCTCTGGGGCCAAGGGGGTCGCTCTCCCCAGTGGGGGGCAGGAGGGCTCCCCTGCGCCCAGACACGGGCCGTTCTTCTGCAGAGGCTCCTCGCTGCCGTTTCAGTAACAAAAAAGCCGCAGCAGAGTTGAGAAACTGGTTGCGTAAAAGTCGCAGCGGGGTGTCCGACAGGCCGAGCCTTCGGTGAAAGGCCTGGCTAAAAAGGAGGAGCTCTTCTTCCGCAGTTGGGGGCCACCGCAGAGGAGGCCCTTTAAGCTTGGGTCCCTGCCCCTCTAGCACGACCCGGCCGAGAAGAAAGGAGACTTTGCTGCCCTGCCGAAAAGATCCCAGGGAACGTCTTTGGCTGTGGCGCTGGGTCTCGGCTCCAGATCCCTGCCTAGGCGCGAAATCTCCTGTTAGGCTCAGGGCACTTTGGGCCCCCTTGGCACAACCAGGGAAGGCTTCCTGGATTCCACCTTCCCCACCGCTCATGCGGGGAGCTGGATTTGGCAGGAGCCCTGAGAGCTGGGCGCAGCTGTTCCCTCCTCTGATGTGTTGGGGCAGGAGGTGAGGTGAGCTTGAGGCCTTCTCCCTCTGGAAACGCAGGTCTGAAACCTGGCCGTGGGCAGCCGTGCCGGGCAGGGGCAGGATGAGGTCCTCATGGCAGTGGTCAGACTCAGCTTTTGGCTCAGGCTTTGCAGAGCCGCCAGGTGGGCGTCCCGCCTCACGCGGGGCTCTTCCTGCATGGGGACCCAGATCTGGACTCCCCATACCTAGACCCGGCCTTCCCTGGGCGTGCGCCAGACGGACGGCCGTTCCCTGCATGACGGAGGGCAGATTCAGGGGGCTGGAATTGACCGTCCCTTCTGAGTCTATAATTCCAAGGGCTGTTGCCCCAAAATAAATTGAAGCAAACTTGGCCATTGTCTCACGGCTCGTGGCACAAAACAAAACCGTAGAAGCAGCTTGAGGTTAAATATAGTTCAGCTTCTGCTCCAGGAGTCTTCTTCTGAAGGACACTTTGAAGGTGTGTTTTCCTTCTGTTTGGACCAGATGGGCTGTGGCCTGATCCAGCAGGGCTCCTCTGAGGTTCTTATGGACCAGATGGGCTGTGGCCTGATCCAGCAGGGCTCCTCTGAGGTTCTTATGGACCAGATGGCCTGTGGCCTGATCCAGCAGGGCTCCTCTGAGGTTCTTATGGACCGGATGGGCTATGGCCTGATCCAGCAGGGCTCCTCTAAGGTTCTAATGGACCAGATGGGCTGTGGCCTGATCCAGCAGGGCTCCTCTGAGGTTCTTATGGACCAGATGGGCTGTGGCCTGATCCAGCAGGGCTCCTCTGAGGTTCTTATGGACCAGATGGGCTGTGGCCTGATCCAGCAGGGCTCCTCTGAGGTTCTTATGGACCAGATGGGCTGTGGCCTGATCCAGCAGGGCTCCTCTTAGGTTCTAATGGACCAGATGGGCTGTGGCCTGATCCAGCAGGGCTCCTCTTAGGTTCTAATGGACCAGAGGGCCTGTGGCCTGATCCAGCAGGGCTCCTCTGAGGTTCTATGTGTATGTGGGCGGACAAACTAAATGGGGAAGCTCAGAGCACATTGCTGGTGGATTTCCATTAAGCCTCGTCTTCCCATTGCTGCCCTCATCCAATCCAACCTCCTTTGCCTTTGAACAAGAGTCCCCCACACATGCTGTGGCCTTTTTACAGATTTCCTCGGGTGCTGTCAGAGCTTGGAATTGGCGGGGGGGGGGATCCCCAAAGCAAACGGTGCTTCTTTCCCAGGGGCTCTGGTGGATTTGGAAGTGCCCGGTCTGGCCTTGGAACAAGGTGGCCCTCTGGGTGCCTGGGGAGATGGAGCCTTCTCTCGGCCTCTTCCAGCTGGGCGGTTTTGCTTGGCTCCAGAGGTGGCAGTGCTTGTGATGGGGCAGGGCTGGGAGTCCACCCCGAAGTGACGGTAAAGCCAGGGGGTTAATTTTGCAAGGGGCAGGTTGGAAGGAGCAGAATAATGAAGCCCTGGGGTCTTTAAGCTGCAGAGGCGGGTGGGATCAGCCCAGCCCTCGGCCCCCTTCAGGACCTGCGTCTGGGCCTGCCCTGGATGGGGTCCCCAAGGGCCTCCACCTTCCCATTTTGGCCTGGTTTGTAAAGCCCCCTCTGTGGCCCCCTGTGCCTTGCTCCCAGCCTGGGTTGCTTCAGCAACGGGCGCCCTTTTGTTCCCAGAGAGCCTGGAAGCGCCCAGGAGAGAAGCTCTTGCAAACAGTGGAGCTTATCTCTCTCCGCGCTTGGAATGTCCTTTGTAGCAACATCTGTCTGGCCTCCAAAATTCTTCCCTCTGCAGCCGGCTCATTTGTTTCTCTCCTACTCCCCTGTGCTTTCAGCTGGAGGCCGGCCGGGTGGCAGTCCAGTCCAGCAGCCGGACGGGGAGAAGTCCAGTGACCCTTGGGGAGGGCATGTTCTTTGGATTGTGAAGCTGCTCTCTCTCCTTTGTCAAGGGGAGGGTCACGAGCTGCACATCAGCTCCCCCCCCCACTGTGGCCTCCCAGGTGTTCCTGAACCACGGCCTCCATAGCGCTGTCCTTGGCTCAGCAGGGCTCCCTCTGCGCTGCAGGTGAGATTCCGGCGCTGCCGGTAGGGGCAGGCAAGGACGAGGCCTTCCCGACTGGCCCCGGCTAAAGGCTCCCGTCAGCAAGTTGCCCGTCAGCCTCGGCTGGCCCAGCCCATGCTGCCCCCTTGCTTTGAGCCCAAAGGCACGTCCAGAAGACCTCGAGGGAGCCCACCACAAAATCTGGCGAGCGGGCCAGAACCCTGGTTCTGCCTGCTGAGGGAAGGGCTGAATGAATCAAAGAAGAACAAGCAGTGATGTTCCTGAGATCCAGGCTCGCTCTGGGGTCCCTGGGAAGGCCTCAGGCCCAGAGCCGTCCGTGCCGTGGAGCCGCACGTCCCCTCCCCAGTGGCCGAGCCCCACCGTCCCCAACTGGCGCCCCAGCCAGAGCCCCACGGTGCTCCTTTGCCGTTCAGCCCGCAGGGCCTGCTGCTGCTTTCCTTCCAGACAAATTGAGCTGTTTGCTCTAATGCAGTAAAACTATTCATTTATTTTAGGGTCTCGCCTCCCCCTGGCGCGGTGTTCTGGGTTGCTGCTCACTCTTTGGATGCTGTTTTATCGGTGTCCGTGCGGTGCTGGAAATAACGCCGTTTGGGGGCGATTGGGGTGGGATTTATGCCGCCGCCCTCCCGATCCATCCCGGGGACTGGGCAGTGCTTGTGAAATAATCATAATGTTATTTATTAACTGGAAAATACTTAGGATGCTTCTCGAGAAAGGAAAAATAGCAGCCAATTTCACCGTGTCAACTCATGCCTGTATTTATGTCTCCTCCTGAAACCATTTTAATTGAAAATTTTTCATTTGCTGTGTTGTTCTCCCCCCCCCCCCGCGAACTAATTACACTAAGGAATCCGCTGCTCTGTTCAGCCGCCTCTCCCCCCACCCCCACCTCTGCTCTTCCCCTCCCTTGGGCCCGGATAGAAATTTCATTTTTCAAAAAATTGATTGGGGTGGTGGGACGTGGCGAAGGATTGTGGCTCGCCCGCTCTCTCCGCCGTAAACACTCAGACGGAAGCAACGGTGGAGAGGAGCTCAGGGGTGGGCAGGGCAGGCGCAGCCTCCGGGCCAGAGGTGGAAGGCGAGGACCGTCGTGGAGGGTGGGGGCCCCTGGGAGCAGGCCTCTCCTGGAAGGCCCCCGTGCGGGGTTCTTCTGGGACGAGAAGGGGCACCGGTGAACCTCGTGGGCAGTGGGAGAAGAGAAACGGGGCGGCTCAGTGTCAGGTGTGGTCTGTAGCATCTTGACGGCGCACGCCCAGGACTTTGGGCTCAGGGCTCAGCCTACCTGGAGGGTTCCAGTCCTGGCTTACAGCCTTTGCCTAAAACCTCATGCCAGGCCTTGCTGCTCTGCAAAGACGGCACTGTTGGCTCTAAGGCAGGTTCCGGTGCTCCTTGGTTTGCCTTGTGGATGCAAACAGGCATCAGTAACTCCTCGTGTCCTTCTCATCCTCGCTCTCTCCATCTCTCCTTGGCAGCCCCTCCGTGGGCCAAGCGTGGCTTCGGACCTGTCCTTGGGTCCAATCCATTTTGGCAAGGGGTCCGAGAGGGAGGGAGGGAGGGAACACGCGTGGCTCCTTCCTTCCCTCTGCTCTCTTTCTGCCATGTCTGTCCTTCCCTCGAGCGTCTCCGGATCCCCTGGCGGCTGCTTTGCACAAGCGCTGAAAATCCTCCTTGGCTTTACTACACCTGTGAATGGGTTTCCTGATATCCCTGTGGTCTCCCATCCCGGCCCTGTCCAGCCCCGGCTGTGACCTCCTCCCAGGACTCGTACCTTTGGCCAAAACCCAGGAGGAACCCCCTCCAAAGGATCTGAGCTGGGATGCCAGTTTTCTTCCGGTTTTTAGAAAGCCCTTCCGCTCTCCCGAGCGAGGTGGACAGGGCACCCTCCACGCCTCCTGCTGGTCCCATTCCCAGGCCCTGTTGCCTTGTGCTGCCCACTAGGCACTCTGGGAAAAGTATGGCTACGAGAGAGAGGAGTTGGCAAGGGATACTCTGTGCCTAGCCCGTTTTCCATCTGGGGACGTGAGACACCTTGCGGCAGGTCCAGTCTCTGCCCGCTCGCGGCCTGCAGCTGGGACCCGACCCCTGGATAAGCCCCTGCCATTTCTCTGCTCCCAGCTGCTGCATCAGCCGCAGATTCCCCCCTCCTGGTTCTGCCTCTCGCCTTCCTGATCTCTTCCCTCCCTCCCTCCCTCTCCCAGGTTTTGCCAAGACTGGAGAGTGAAATTGATTGAGTCTGACGTCCAGCGAAGGTGTTTTCCGCTCGTTTGGATGCGAAACGCCCCGTCTCGGTGGCTGGTAGATAATCGAGGCGGAATATTTGATCGGGCTGGGAAATGAGGTGCTAAATTTGTTGTGAGATTGGTGTCAGAACCAATCAAAGCGCTCTTCCCCCGTCCGGGTCGGGCAGCTAAATGAGAAATCATTAGGCTGCGTCTTCGGGAGGAAGAGAAGTGGGTGCTGAGGGACCTGGTTGGTGCGAGTGCCCCGCCGGGCGACTGGCGCAGGGGCAGCAGGCGCTGGAGGAGACCTGCATCCTCCGCTTAGCCCACCGTCTCCTTCCTCCGCGTCGGAGGAGCGTCGGCAGAGTCCTCTGGACCCCTCTCCGCCCCCACCAACGCCGGCAGACCCCTTCCGCCGATGCCGTTGGCGGCGATTGCTGCTAAAGGTACTGCAGGATCTTGTAAAACCATCCTGACGGGCAAGTGGCAGGGATGCGTGTTTGATCCGTATGGAATCGGACGCAAGAAAATTCATATTCATTCAGATAGATCCCCTTCAAATGTGGTAGGATTCGAATTCGGTACAAATGTTTGGTACAAATCCCCCACGCACCTTCTCTGAACGTGTCAAATCCATTCTCAGTCCACTTTCCGTCTGTTGCAGATGCGACTGGGGCGGCCGCTTTCCTGCCTCCCCAGGTTCACGAATGAAGCGAAGCTTCACAGAAATGTGTAGAAACATTCGATTCACATTCGAATGTCAGAATTCGTACGGATTTGTATGAATATTAAGTGTGACGAACATCCTTAGACGCCCCTAGCAAGGGTGCCAGTTTTTGGCCACACCGCACGCTTGGCCAGGCCCTGTTGAGAGTGGGCTGACCCCCACCAGGCCTCTCCGGTCAGCTCTCTGGGCTGCTGCGGTGTTAGCGGTTTTCTGGCGGCAGCGCCGACGGCTCCTGCATATTTAATTGGCCCATGTTTGCTCGCCTGATCCCGGCGCCCTTTAATTATTTACTCTTAATACCCATCCGGCCCCGTTGGCTTGCCTTTAAATTAACATTTGCTGCCCTTCTTTTCCCAGGCGAGAATTAGCGCGCTCAAGATGTGTGGCTGGCGAGATCCCGGGGAACCCGGGCAGACCCTCTTGCCTTGGCTTCCTTGGGAGAGCAGAACGGTGCCCGGGGGGGGGGGGCTCGCGTTCCCCTTCGTCTCTCTTGGAGAGGAACTGCAGGGCCCTTAGGAGGCCTTTAGGCAAAAGGGTGCCATTGGGTTGGAGAAGCAAAACTACAAAGCAGAAATCTCCGCGGTTGGGGGGGCTGCTCAGTCGCTGTTTAGGGTGGCAGGCAGAGATGGCATCCAGTGCGGTTCTCCTTGAAACGCCAGACTGCTCTGCTGGTTCCTCCAGAAATGCAAAGGTCCTCAGCCCCGGTGCCAAATCTCTCCTAGCATTGTGGACATTTGCCCACCTCCACTCCGTTTCTTCTGGTGTCCTCTGGGACACAGAGTAGGGTCTCAGTGGGAATTTGGCTGGCCTTTCTGGCTAGAGAGCTGCATAAGAACCTAAGAGGAGCCCTGTGGGACCAGGCCACAGCCTATCTGGTCTATAAGAACATCAGTGGAGCCCAACTGGATCAGGCCACAGCCCATCTGGTCCATGAGAACCTAAGAGGAGCCCTGCTGGATCAGGCCACAGCCCGTCTGGTCCATAAGAACCTCAGAGGAGCCCTGCTGGATCAGGCCACAGCCCATCCAGTCCATAAGAACCTAAGAGGAGCCCTGCTGGATCAGGCCACAGCCCATCTGGTCCATAAGAACCTAAGGGGAGCCCTGCTGGATCAGGCCACAGCCCGTCTGGTCCATAAGAACCTAAGAGGAGCCCTGCTGAATCAGGCCACAGCCCATCCAGTCCATTAGAACCTACGAGGAGCCCTGCTGGATCAGGCCACAGCCCATCCAGTCTATAAGAACCTAAGAGGACCCCTGCTGGATCAGGCCATAGCCCGTCTGGTCCATAAGAACCTACAAGGAGCCCTGCTGGATCAGGCCACAGCCCGTCCGGTCCATGAGAACCTATGGGGAGCCCTGCTGGATCAGGGCTCTTTCCCCCCGCCTTTGAGTCCACTGTGGGCGCTGTGGGGCAGAGATTGTGTGCCAGGTGCCCAGAGGGTGCTGTGCGGTCATTGCAAAGAGCTGCAGCCCTGCAGCCTCCTTTTGCGCTCCCCCCCCCTTGTGAGCAGAACTTACCAGGGACTTGCGTCCTCATGTTTACATTAGAGCTGTTTTTCCTCTAACCATGACTGGCAACTGGAGCGTTCATCCCCTTGAGAGCTTTTCCTCTCCGGTGCAGCTCAAGAAATGAACTTGTTCTCTGTGTCCTTTCTGCCCTCGCTGAACCAGAGGCCTCTGTCTCCAGGCCTGCCTCCTAGGGCCCCATGTGTTCCTTTTAAATCCCAGCAACAGAGCTCCCCCCCCCCCGCCATGTGCCCTTGGGTGCTGTTGGCACCTGGTATTGCTTGGCCCTCAGTAGAGTCCATGGCTCCACTTGCTGTCAGAAGGGGATGTCCAAAGGACACTTTTAGTTTGGGGGCAGAACGCATGGTACTTGTGGCCCTGAAAGACTGCAGAGGATCCAGGCGACCATAAGAACCACAGAGGAGCCCTGCTGGATCTAGCCACAGCCCATCTAGTCCAGCATCCTGTCTCACCCAGTGGTCCACCAGTTGCCCATGGGCACCTCAAGAAGAGACAGGGGCAAACCTCCTCCTGCTCTCCAATCCCAGCAAATGGCCTTAGAGGCCTCCTGCTTGCCTCTCCTGCCTGGAAGATGTCCTTAGGCATCCATTCTAGTAGCCATTGATACACCTGTCCTCCATGAATTTGCCCAACCCTTCCTTAAAGCCCTCCAGGCTGGTTGCTGTCACCACCTCTCCTGGCAGCCAATTCTATAGACCGATGACCCTCTGGGTGGAGAAATCCTTCCCCTTCTCTGATCTGACTCTCCTGCCCATCAGCCTCATAGATGCCACCTGGTTCTAGTGTTGCGTGACGGAGAAAAGAGACTTTCTGACCTTTGACAAACTTGGCATCTTGCTCCCGGGACTGTCAGGTGGGACCTCTTGTTTGACCCCCTTGGATGGGAGATTTGAGTGGTGGAATTGGCCGCAGGACATTGGCCACAGAGCATGGCTGCCTTCCCGGAGAGTTTGGCCGAAGGCCATGCATCTCCTGGCCGATCCAAACTGATGGACACCTTAAGAGAAATTCTTGCCTTTCCAGCTCTCCTGTGACCATCTCTATTGGCCATAGGGAGGGTGGTGAAAAGAGTCAGAGCCTTTTCCTCGGTGGCCCCGTCTCCCAGTTAAGGAGATCTGTTCTGCAGAGTCAGTGGCCTGTGGATGAAGACCCTGGGGCGACAGGGGGTTGTAAACCCTGCTTTCCGCCTGCCCCAAAGGCGCCTCAGTGGGCCAGACAGCGTCTCAGGGCTCCGCCACTAGGTTTACTCTGCGTCCTTCCCAAGATGGAGGGAGTGTGGGATGCGTTGGATGTCTGCCTTAAATCCAGAGTCCTTGTGTGGTTCTGTGCTGGCTGACGCTAAACAGGCGGAGCAGGGGGGGAGAAAAGACGCCTCTGGGGCCGTGGGGAGCGAGCGCCTCCCGGCAGGTGTTCAGGCTTCAGGGGAGTCAGACAGAAGCCTTCCGCCTGTCCGGGAGAGCTTCAGGGTATCTAAAATCTCTTTGCCCTTAGATCTGGAAGGGAGGCCCTCCTGGTTAGTACCACCGCTCACAGCAGCAAAAGAGGAGCGCACTCGGGAAAGGGCCTTTTCAGTGGTGGCTCCCAGACTGTGGAACGGGCTCCCTCCTGAGGTACATCTAAGTGCTCAGGCAAGCTGTGAAGATGCACCTCTTCACCTGGCCTTTGGAGAGACAAAGGGACAGTTCAGACACTGCTGTGGTTTTAATAGGCTTAATATTTTATTGGTCTTAATGTGTTCGCTTTATAGAAAGTAACCTGCCCTGAGACCCTTGGGTACAGGGTGGGTAAAAATGCCCACAGAGATGACAGAGAGGCAGACAGAAGTGATGTCCAGGCCCTGCCCTGCCTCCTTTCTTTGAGGACAGGTGGCCCCCGAGAAGGCGCTGGGCCCCCAACAGCAAGCCCACGCGCAAACCCACCGAGAGCAATTGCACGTCCAGTCTGAGCAGCAGCGAGAGAGATTGCGGCCCCCGTCCGCCCGCCCACCCGCCCGTCCGGGACTAATCCGCCTGCAAATATCTTCCATTTCCCAGGGATTTTGCTCCTTCCCTTTTGGCCTAAGTGCTCAAGGCCTTAAAATGGCCATCAGTAATCCCTGCTGTGCCTCTTGGGAAACTCTCCCCCACTTGCTCCCCCCCCCCTTGTTGCGGAGAGAGACCAGCAGGCAGGCAAGCAGCCTCCTAACTGGTGTTCCCTGACCCTCTGCACTGGCTTCCTTGGTCTAGTGGTTAGGGAGCCGGACTCTTATCTGGGAATATGGGGTTTGATTCCACTGTCCTCCATGATGTCCAGGCCCTGCCCTGCTGGGTGACCTTGGGCTAGTCACAGCAATCTTTCTGAGCTCTCGCATCCCCACCTGCCCTGCAGGGTGATCTGTTGTGGGGAGAAGAACAGAAGGTTTGTCAGCCGCCTTAAATGGGTGAGAAAAGTGGGGCAGAAAAGCCAACTGTTCTTCCTTCATGAAGCCAGCTGGGTGACCTTTGGCGAGTCACAACTCTTTCTGAGCTCCCACAACCCCACCCACCTCACAGGGTGTCTGTTGTGGAGAGAAGAACAGAAGGTCTGTCAGCAGTCTTGAGTCCCCATAAGGGTGAGAAAAGGGTGGTAGAAAAGCCAACTCTTCTTCAAATGGGAACGGCTGGGGGCCTCTGATGCTCTGATGCACACAGAAGGCCTCCCTGATGCTAATCTCCCCCCCCCCCCCCCGCTTGGAATGTATGTGCTTGCTGGTTATGGGGGGGGGGGGATAAGGGGGAGATGCATTTCTTACTACTGTGCAACCACAAGATATTTCCAGCCCCCTGTCGCTTCTCATTTCGCTCATCAGCCCTTCCTTAAGATCGCTTGCTCTAATTTTTCGGGCTCCCCCCTCACCCCCAAGCCCCGTGTTTGCTCTGCTTTGGTGTTTTTGAATGTTAGCATAATTACGTGAGCGAGCGGGAGGCTGCCATAACTTTGCCTTAGAGGGGTTTTGCTTAATTTTGTTTTTATTTTCTGAAGCATGCTTGCACAAAGCGCGGCCTATTGCGGGGTCTTGCCTACTGCCACGCAGCAGGCTGGAAGAGGGGGGACGTATTTATGGACACCCCCCCCCCGGTGGGCCTCCCAGAAGCAGCCGTGCTGTGATGGAGCTGCCGCAAACTGGTCCGCCGATGTGCTGAGGGGGGGGGGGCTGGAGCACTCCCCCTGCGAGGGAGATTTTGGCCAGGGGGGGCTCTTCTTGTAATGCGCTCTATGTGGGGCTGCCCTTGGAAACGGTTCGGAAGTTGGATCCGCACTGGTTACCTGTTTGCTACTGAGCCCATTTACACTAACGTATAAAGCCCTAAACGGCTTGGGCCCTGGGTGTCTGAAGGAGCGGCTTCTCCCATATAGACCTGCCCTGAGCACTGAGATCTCAAGGGGGGGGGGCTTGGAATTCCCTCTCTGGCAGAGGTACAAGGCACAGGAACATGCAGGAGGGCCTTTTCTGTGTTGGCCCCTAGACGCTGGAACAGCCTCCCTCTTGAGGTTCTCCAGGCGCCTATGCTGTATAGTTTTTGGTGCCTGATGTAACATATCTTTTCACCCAGGCGTTTGCTTTTTAAATAGCTTCCTCAGGGTGCTGTCCTGTTGGGGAGGGAGGGAGGGGGTTATATTTGTAACTATGTTTCACTATTTGATATGTTTAATGTCATTGTAACCTGCCCTGGGGCCATTCTGTGAAGGTTGGGATATTAGTTGATTAGATAGATAGATGGATAGATGGATAGATGGATGGATAGATGGATAGATGGATAGATAGATGGATAGATGGATAGATGGATAGATAGAGGTCATCGCTTACCACCCATTAGCACCCTCTGCAGTATTGGTTGGGGGGGGGTTGTCCAGACAAGAGTAATTCCCACCTTGGTTCTGGGGTGGCTTTTTGGGGTGCTTGCACAGCTGCTTCTCTCTGCTCCAGGGTAAACTTGTCCTGCCTCTCAGCTGCTTGCTGGCTGCTGAGTTAAGCCTTTCTGATTAGGAAGAAGTAGAAGAGTTGGCTTTTCTACCCTGCTTTTCTCACCCATTTAAGGGGACTCAAAGTGACTGACAAACCTTCTGTTCTTCTCCCCACAACAGAACACCATGTGAGGTAAGTGGGGCAGTGAGAGCTCAGAAGAGAGCTGTGACTAGTCCGAAGTCACCCAGCTGGCTTCATGGGGGATGGTGGAATCGGACCCAATATTCCCAGTTAAGAGTCCGGCTTCCTAACTGCTAGACCAAACTGGCTCGCCAGGAAGGGCTGGTGCGTCAGATGAGGCCCACTAGCTGGAGGTTTTGCGTCCCCCACCCCGCCTCGCTTGAATTTGGAGCCCTAAGTTTGATGTCTGATTTAATTAACAGAAATGGCTGCCCTTGGGGCTCCTTGCCATGGACACTTAATTAGCGGGCCGGGAAGGAAGGAAGGAAGACCAGGCAGAGTCTTGGAAGAGGAGCTGCCCAGGTTTTCCTCCAAGGTGTTTGGCGCTGGGACGCCTCCGGCCGAGGGTGCAATGCCTCTGGGCCTGCCTGCAGAGAGGAAGGCGGCCTTTCGGTGTGGGGCTGTACGAGACTGGGCCACAAGGGAGGCAGCTGGGTGGCGATCGTTCCTTCGTCCTTCCAGCTGGTGGCTGGGTGGACGGTGGCCTGGGCTTCCTGGCCTGGCGGGGCAGGAGACAGGATGAACCCGGGCCTTCTACTCACAGCTCTCTTCTGAGCTCTCACAGCCCCAACTACCCCACAGGGTTTCTGTTGTGGGGAGAAGAACAGAAGGTTTGTCAGCCGCTTTGAGTCTCCTTAAATGGGTGACAAAAGTGGGGTAGAAAAGCCAACTCTTCTTCTCCTGCCCCACCTTCCTATTTCCATGAAGGCTGAAGATGTCCAAGACTTCGCAAAAACCTTCTTTCCCTAAATGGTAAAGGGCCTTTTGGTCTCCTTTTCCCCCCCCCCCCCTCACTTGCCCATCCTCAATACTGCATCATCATGACCCCCCCCCCAGGTCTCCAGGCCTGCACAGTGACCCTTTGAAATTGACAACCCCCCTTGGATCCCTTGGTCATCGGTGTACGGAATCTGATGCCAGGAGAAGTGATGACAGCAACCAGCCTAGATGGCTTTAAGGAAGGGTTGGACACATTCATGGAGGACAGGTGGACTAAAAGCTACTAGAATGGAGGCCTAAGTGCGTCTTAAAGGCTGGAGGGACAAGCAAGAGGCCTCTAAGGTCATTTGCTGGGATTGGAGAGCAGGAGAAGGTTTGCCCTTGTCCCTGCTTGAGGTGCCCATGGGCAATAGGTGGGCCACTGGGTGAGACAGGATGCTGGACTGGATGGCCTGTGGCCTGATCCAGCAGGGCTCCTCTGAGGTTCTTATGGACCAGATGGCCTGTGGCCTGATCCAGCAGGGCTCCTCTGAGGTTCTTATGGACCAGATGGGCTGTGGCCTGATGCAGCAGGGCTCCTCTGAGGTTCTTATGGACCAGATGGCCTGTGGCCTGATCCAGCAGGGCCCCTCTTAGGTTCTTATGGACCAGATGGCCTGTGGCCTGATCCAGCAGGGCTCCTCTGAGGTTCTTATGTTTCCCCTTCTCTGCTCTTGCATCTGATGGGCTCTGCAATTCCTTTCCCACTCACCACCCCACCCCCCTTTTAGAGATGGTGTGTGATGTTCTGCCATTGGTGTCCCTCCTTTCCATGGGGGGGGGGAGAAGGCGAGGTGTCAATCCTGCCCCCCCCAGCCCTTTTCTGCCTCTTCTCCTGCAGTGGACGCCGTTGCAGCTGAGAAATTAGCTTAAAAACGGTCCAATCAATGCGCCGACTCCAAATTTGCCCGGCGATTCTCTAGGCTCCTTCAACTGATCTTCAAGTATCTCGGAGGAAAATTGCTTTCCCCTCCTTCCTGTCCTTCCTCTCACCCTGCCTTACAGCTTTCAAACCTAAATTCATTAATCTTCCGTGCAGTTTGGGAATTTGTTGACTTGAGACTCTCTTATCTTTCGTGGGAGGAAGAAGAGGCTCTTTCGGTCCTGCGCGTGGGGCGGGATCCACCAGCCTGGTGTGCCGGGCGCCCCTTGTGTGCGCCGTCTGCTAACGGGGGCACCTTGAGGCCCCCCAGACCCTGCAAAGGTGCCCTGCCGCGCCGGTTTGCTTGCAGCCTTGTGGTTTGGGAGGGAAAATCAGGAATAATGATTTGAATAATAATAGCTGGCAGGATTCCTGCGTCTCCATAATTGTCTTTAGCCTGAGCAGCTCTTTGCTCCTGTTCTGCTCAGAAGCCCATTTCTGCACTGCAGAAGAAGAAGGAGAGTTTCCTTTTCTGCTCTGCTTTTCTCACCCATTTAAGGGGACTCGAAGCGGCTGACAAAGCTTCTGTTCTTCTCCCCACAACAGACACCCTGTGGGGTAGGTGGGGCTGTGAGAGCTCAGAAGAGAGCTGTGACTAGCCCGAGGTCACCCAACTGGCTTCATGGAGGCAAGTGGAATCAAACCCGGTATTCCCAGATAAGAGTCCGACTCCTTAACCACTAGACCAAACTGGCTCACATCCATCCGGTCGCGGGAGCTTAATGTGATGGTGGAGATGGGGGGAGCGCCTGGGGCCCTTGGCCCCACTGGTGGGGCGTGAGTAAGCCAAGTGCCTGGGCCTTGCATGTGGAAACGTCTCTCTGGAGGGGCGGGAGGTGGCAGATCTCTAACCGTGCCCCCATTTATCGGCGAGGCATTCTTGGGGGATAGAGACCTGTTTGAGACGGTGGGTCTAGGTGAGGCCGGCATCTCTTTTGGAGAAACCCACCTGGAGTTTGGGGGCAGGGATTTTGGTGTCCGTGTGGGGCGGTGTGTTCGTGCTCTGGCTTAATCCTGGGCGAGCTTCAGCCATGAATCCCTGGAGGAAAAGCCGAGGGGCGGCTGCAGGAAACAAGGGGCCCTTGAGCCAGCACGTGGTTCTGGCTAGTCTCAGGGAGGTGGGCAGATCTGCCGACCCACGGAGGTCCCACCACAGAGACCCCCTCTTCAATGTGGTCCCCTCGGCTCGTCCCACGCCTGGTTCTGCCCACAAGGCTCAGTAGGCTCAGCATCCCAAACAGCAGCCGGGCAGCCAGTGGCCAGGGATGCTGCAGTGACAGATCTGGGCCGTCGGCAGGGCCAGTCTAGATGACCTTCAGCATCCCACCTGGCTTGGGAAACCTGTGGATGGGTTTATCTCAGCTGCAGCTGGGGGCTCATCTTCCTCCCCCCCTCCCCCCCTCCCCCCTTCCCTCCTTCCTTCCTGCAAGGACAGGACAAGCCAAAGAAATGCTTGTATTTTTATTTCTTCTCCAATCCAGCGCTTTAATTTTTGTTTTTGGGATGCAGGTTGCACCGCGCGCATGTGTCCATGAACCCTCGCACACGAGCGGCTGGGGAGAAAGGCTTAAATTTAAAAGCAGTGAGAGGGAGAGAGGGAGGGGGATAAAAAAGTCTAGCGTAGGGAGATTTAGTTCCATCTGAAAGCTGTCGGGGTGAATAAAAAGCTTTTCTTTGAACCCTGAGTTTAATAGCAGGAGGAGAGAGAGAGATTGCAGCCGGGAGCCGGAGGGTTTAATCAGCCCTTCATTTGATAAATAGAGGGAGACAGGGCTGGGAGAGACCCCTCCCTGGCTGCCGCCTCACTGCCGAGCCCCCCGCCCACCCCTGCTTGCCTGCCTTCTCCGCTGCTTCCTCTCTGCTCCCCCCCCCCGGTCTCACCTTTAACCTCTCTGGCTTTGGTGGTGGGGAGAGAGTGCTGGATCCTCTGCCCCCCCCGCGTGGCTGCCCCCTCTCGTGCCACAGGGGGGAGGGCATCACGGGCCGAGGGAGGGGCTTGCCCGTGCTGTGGCACATATGGTGAGGGTGGCGCCCTGACAGGCGTATGCACAAACATTGGCATGTTGGCATGTTTGTGTACACCCTGGCAGGGGGCGTGCATGGGACAGAATGTTTATCTTGGCACCTGTGAGCTGCTGAGAGATTGTGGTCCCATTTGCCCCCTCGAGGGCTCTGACCGGCAAGTGGCCAAAGGGGTGCAATGGGTGGCTGAAGGTGCAATGGGATCCGTGGGCCACAGGAGGTTTGGAGCCAAGGTAACGCACAAACCCCTCGCCCTGGCCAGTGGCCCGAAACAGCCCAGCGGCTCCTGTGCGTTCCCCCTCTGCAGCGTGTGGACCAGAGCGGTCACCTGTCAGTTGCGGGCTGAAGAGAGAAGAGTTGGCTTTTGTACCCATTTGAGGGGCTCAGAGTGGCTGACAAACCTCCTGTTCTTCTTGCCACAACAGGACACCCTGTGAGGTGGGTGGGACTGAGATAGCTCAGAAGAGAGCTGTGACTAGCCCAAGGTCACCCAGCTGGCTTCATGGAGGAGGGAAAAATCAAACCCAGTATTCCCAGATAAGAGTCCAGCTCCCTAACCGCTAGACCAAACTGGCTCAGGTGTCAACCGCTGGGTTTCAGTGTTGTCCCATTGGGAATCCTCCCCATCACCCGGTAGGAGGCCATGAGATCTGGTGGCTGAACTGGTGGATCCACCAGATGGATCCAGCCCCCCCCCCCGCCAAGTGCTGCAAAGACTCCAGTCCAAGGATGCTCGTGAATTTTCTCTTTAGGAGCCGCTCTGCTGGATGAAGGCCGCCTTCCCTTTATGTCTCCCCACTCCGGGGTTTGGGGTGGGTGGTGCAGTAGTATCGTTTTTTCCCAAATCCCTCTTCTGATTCATATCAGAAGCCTCTTTGGGTGCTGGGGGCTCTGCTGACAATTGCGGTGCCCCCTTTCCTTGCCCCCCCCCCCCAAGAATAAGTTCTGAGACGTCAGGGGCCAAAGATACTGGTGATCTCTGCAGAATAGTTCAGTGAGGGATGCAGCTGGCCGTATTTCCCTTGCCAGATTAGTCCAGGCAGAGGCCGGTGGAACGAGGGTGGTCTAGATGGCCTCAGGATAACCTCCACAGGAGTTGCTGGGGACCGGGGTGGTGGTGCTGGTGACTGATAAATGGCCTGTGCATGCTGGGGGCGGCGGGGGGGGGCAAGTGCTCCAGCGTGCGGTCAGAGCGTACTGGGTGGGCGAGGCGAATCCGGCGCAGGGCGTATAAATAATTCATCCGTGCAACGCGGTGCCAACACGACATGCGTTTCAAGCAGCGGCGCTTTTTTTCCTGGGAGCCAGACCTTTCTCTTTAACGTAACATCACCGTTCGGCAACAGGAAAACACTTTTAACACGCTCCGCCACCATGCATCGCCTCTGCTGGAGCGCTCCCTCTTCAGACAGGCGGCTTCCCTGGGCTGCCGTCTCGGAGCGCCCCCCCCCCCCCGCCCGTCTTCCTCCCGTGTTTCAGCCAGGCAGGCTTCCGCTGCCACCAGAAGGCCCGTCCGAGGGTCCTTGGCAGGCGCCTGGTGTTCGGGCTGGTTGAAGGAAGGAGGCGGAACTGCCGTGCGGCTTCCGAGAGACGAGAACGGCATGGGAGGCGCGTGGCAGGAGGAGGAGGAGGAGGAGGAGGAGGAAGGCTCTTGCTGCTGAGGGCTCTTTCAGAAGGAATCCTGGGATCTTCCCTGCGTTGCCTTTGATTTTTTTGTTTTGTTTTTACTGTTGCCCCAAAGCATGTCAGGCCTCTTAAAATGTGCGGATGCTCTGCTCGCTCAGAAGAGCTGCTGCCGCAGGAGCAGAGAGCCGGAGCTTGGGACGCGACTGTTTTGCTCCTCTGCCTGCAGCAACCATGGATTGGGACCGGGTGCAGCTGGAGGGGAGGTCCTGGCCCTGCTCCCCCTGGCGGAAGGGTGGGTGGAGGTCCTGGCCCCGGCCTCCTCCCCAGCCCAAAGTCTGCCGTGGCCCTCAGCTCCGTCCTGGTAGCCCTTCCAGAAAAAGCCACCCAGCGGCCTTCCTTTGTGGCTTTTCCAGAAGGAGGCTGGTTTGGATCACTCAGGCACGCGAGGGGAGCCTCCGAGGGACCCCTGGCTGCCCTAAGATGGAGGGACGGCCCCTCATTAGGTCACTGCTCGCCCGTCTGTTCCCCTCCAGCGGAAACTGCGCAGCCGCACTCCCGCCCCTCGCAGGCTCCCGGGCGCTGGGCAGCCTACTTCGAAATGTCTCGCGCCACGGCCACGCTTCCCTCCTGATCACACTCCATGGCCTGTCACTGCTGAGGGCCTGACGTGGCCTGCGATGCGCTCGGAGAACAGCATCTGTCTCTCTCGCGTAGCCGTTGCCGGGGCTGACCCTCCCTTCCAGAGCCGAGGGAGAGCCCGGTCTGCGTAGGTTTTCCGTGCATTGCGAGCGGGCGGCCGAGGAGGCGAAGGGACCATAGCCCACACTCTCCTCCAGGCAGCAAGCAAACAGGGACGAGGAAGGAGGCTCCTTGGTCTTCCCAGTGGGGGCCCCTTCCCACCCTGTTTGGAGGCGCTGGGAGTCACATTTGGGGGTCTTCGTGTGTGGAAATGTGCGATCTGGCCGTTTCAGGCCTGCACTTTCGGGGAAGCTCTCTTGGATTGCTTGTCTGTGCCTTCATGTGCCTTCCAGCCTCCAGAGACGGAGGTGCACCAGGCAGGGTGCCCGTTCCCCGTCTGAGTGGGCGCAGGGTGGGCCCTTTGGTCCTGGAAGGGAGGGCAGCAGGGCGAGTGCAGAGAGCAGCATCCCAGGCGCTTTGATGACCCTTGCGAGGACGGTCACGCTGTCCTCTCCTCCTCCACCGCCTTAGGCGAAGGGGCCCTTCTGGGTCTGGGTCAAAGGCCACATTCTGGCCACAGCCCCGCCGCTTCCGCCGAGCGATTCCCACAGCGTTTCTCCTTGCGAGAGAAGGAATTTGGAGGCTCCGCACACAAATTATTTCTTGCAATCTGTTCCAGTCATTATTTTCTTCTTCAGCTCAATAATCGATAAAACTGCAGTGTTTTTAGCTTATCTGGGTAGGAGCAGCAACAGGCCTAAAGGGACTCTTTCTGCAGCGTGCTACCCATCGCGAAGGCAGCAGGGCTTGGCCACAGGGGGCCTGAGTGTGGGGCTCCCCGGGCAACAGACCCCAGGGCCCCCCGAGATGGGTCCAGGAGTGTCCGGTGCAAGTTGCCCCCGGGCCTGTGGAGCCCATCTTCCTCCTGCGTGGCTTGGGGCCATCTCTTTTGACATTCCTCCTGCTGGTCACAACAGCCCTTCAATGTAGGCAAAGTCCTCCTGTTTTTGCAGCTGCCAGCCTTTCTCCGGAGGGGCCCTTGCTTTGAGAGGATCCTGACCCCTTGTAGCAGCCTCAGGGCACAGTGCCAGGATGCTGAGGGCCCTTTAAACAGACTCTTGAGAACCCGGGGAGGCAGGAAACATCCCAAAGGTTGTTCCTCCATGCAGGAAGTGGAGTTGGAGTCTTTGGAGTGGGGAGGGGGAGAATGTGGGGCTACCACCATGCAGTCCCTGTCGCAGTTCCTGTCGCATCCACGGAGGTTTCTGGGATGGGTGTGAGCTACTCCATGCTAGTCTAACCTGCCTTGCAGGGTGGTCGTGTAGTGTGACTTTAGGAGCTGTTGTCCAGCGGAACTGCCTGCCACAGGAAGTAGCGTGCAGTCTTCGGCTGGAAGATCTGGCCCTGGAAAATCCCACAGCAAGTGGGAGCGGGGGCTGAGTGTCGCCACTCTGCAGGGTCCCTTCTGCTGGTCTCTCTCCTTCGGTAGCCTTTTCCTCCTGCATTGGGGGCCAGGCAGAGAAGGCCCTGTCACTGTTCTGAATTCGAGAGTCTGAAAAGCAGAGAGAGGCCCAGAAGTAGATGATGCACTTAGCGAAGAGGAGGGAGCGAGAGAGGGACCCGTATTTGTGCCTGAAGATTGCTAGCACCCGGGAGGGGTTTATTTTTTATTTTAATGGTAGGGGAAGCACCTTTGGGGGCAGCCTAGGCGTCCCTTGGGCTCCCTTTTCCCTTTACTCTTTCCTACTTGTCTTTTCTGGCTGCGAATGCGTTATCAAGGCTGGGGGAGGGGAGGGAGGCACGGATGGGCATTCTTCTTCTCTCCCGCTCTTGCCGCCTTCTTTCCGCATGCTCTTTAGCTGTGATTACGGGGCGGTTTATCACTTTAATCTGCCTGAAATGTCATCCGTACGCGGTGTAATTAAGGTGAGCTGGCGGCGTCTCCTCGGCCTTTCCGATCCTCCTCGGAGGACTTGAGTCTCACAGCGAGGCGGCGGGAGAGGAGCCTCGGCTACAGCCGCTGGAGGGGGGGATCCTCTTCCACGGGGGGGGGGGTCCCCCTGCCCCCTCCCCAGGCCACATTCATGGAAGACGACGGCTGGTGGCGTTGAAGCTGCGGAGGAGAATGGCAGGTCCCGGGTTCTGTGCCCGTGCGCACGGGTGGCGCGGTTGAGGCAACGACCCCTCACGGCTCTGCGCCCAGCGGTGTTTCTTGTCTAGGGAGGCGACTAGCTGGCGTAGCCTGCAAGGACCGACCCGTGGGAAGGGAACCTCCAAGGCGCTGAGGGTCTTTTGTCCAGGA
Source organism: Aspidoscelis tigris stejnegeri (assembly GCA_023333525.1). Classification (NCBI taxonomy): domain Eukaryota; kingdom Metazoa; phylum Chordata; class Lepidosauria; order Squamata; family Teiidae; genus Aspidoscelis; species Aspidoscelis tigris. The sequence continues at coordinate 4,629,718 of JALMGA010000027.1, read as the reverse complement.
GAGGCCTTGAGTTTGCAGGCGACCGTCCTGCCCGTCCTGCAAGCCAGCTGTTCCCATCACCGCCGCCCCCTTGGAGGAGCACTGTGGCCAATGCCTGCCGCTGCTTCGGACCTCGGAAGGGACGTCCGGCTTTGCAGTTGCCCTGAAGCCCCTTGCGGAAGCCCTGCCTGCTCACCGCCCTGCCTGGACACCTTGGCTGTTCCCCGCTGGGCACAGGGTCCCTGCTGCTACCGCCCTTTGGGTCTGCTGAGCGGGAGGTCTACCCCCTCTGCGCCTGGAGTGCCCCCACCCGCTTTGCCTCCCCCCCCTTCTCCGCTCTGATCTCCTCTCTCTGCCTTCACTCCCACCTTTGGGTCTCTTAGCAGCTTCCCTTTGATCTCAGCCCGTCTTCTGACACCCTCGTCTCTCTGTTCCTTTGCGAGCGCCTATCCTTTCTCTCTCTCTCTGATTCCCTCCGTTCTCCCCCTCCCCCTCCCCAAAGTCACTGAAGGGCCAGCAAGTGTGTGGAGGGGGGGAGGGGCTGGCACGTGCAGGGGGAGATCAAAGCTCCTCTGGCGAGTCTCTTTGCCTGCCAGATCTCTCCCAGCCTCCTTGATGGGGAGCTGTGGGGGGGGGGGGGGAGGGATGAAAGGAGCATGGGAGGAGGCAGGGGGCCGATGCCATTAGCAGGGGGAAGGGACCCCTCCCCTGGCACGCTGGCTCCCTGCAGTGTAGGCCAGGTCCCTGCTCTGCCAAAAGCTCCTGGAGGGGTTGGTTTGGAAACTGCCCCAAATGTTCAGTCAGTGGGGAACCATGATGCCAGAAACACGTGTCCCCACCTCATGAAATGCCATCCCATAGGCTCCCCTCCCTCCCTCCCGGGTGGACCACGTGGCTGGGGAGTGAGCCCAGGAATTCTCTCCCTGGAAGGTTGGCACAGAGAGGGGCTCCGGCTGCCTGGCTGCTGGTTGAAAACTTCCAGAAAAGGTGGAGAACTTGCAGCCCTGTAGATGATCAAGCTGTGGAACTGGTCATACCCTCTGGACTTTCACCAGCCAGAACCTAGGAGGCCACAGCTGGTTCCCAAGGATAAGAACCTAGGAACCTAAGGGGAGCCTTCTGGATCAGGCCACAGCCCATCTGGTCCATAAGAATCTAAGAGGAGCCCTGCTGGATGAGGCCAAAATCCCGAAAATGTCTATTTGCTCTAATGGTTGCCCTTTGAACATGGTTGGATTCCATTCCACATGAATGTATTCCTAGGAACATCCAATATGAACAAATACATATCCAATATGTATCCAATACGTAGCCAGTAACATATCCGCTCTGAAAGCATCAAATCCAGCATGAATCCACTTTTCATCCGCTCTCGATCCATTTCGAGTGCACTCTGGATCCGATGCGGATGTGGCTGGCACAGCCGCTTTCCCACCTCCCCAGTTTCATGAATTGTTTGTCCGAACGTCCGGAAACGTTTGTATTTGTATGGAAGTTACTACCGAAATGTCTTAACGTTTGATTTGTGTACAAATGTCAGAATTTGGCCAAATAACAAATGTTACAGATACTCCTTGGTTCACTGAGACCCAAGAATAAATCCTCCCTGCCGGCATCCCTGAGAGCCGGATTTGCCAGAGGCGCCCTGGCCGACTCTGAGCGGTTTTTCCTTCTCCGCCCTGGCTTTGGGATTCTCCGGGACGCCCGTTTGGAACCCCTGGAGCCCAGCCAGCTCCGAATCCAGGCACATAAATCGCTTCCATCCCTGGCAGAATCTTCAATTATGGATGTATTAAATCACAAAACCCGTCACCCGATATGAGCGACAGGGGAAAGACGATACGAAGCGCAGCGGTGAAAAGAACACAAGTCATGTTGCAGGATCTGGTCTAGATGGCGCAGTGCCAAGCTCCCCCCCTCCCTTGCCGCCACCCCCTCGCCACCCCAGCTCCGCAGGCACAGTGCTGTTCTTGCTTCCGTTAGGTGAGCGCCTTGATACCTACAAGGACGGGGCAGTTGCCATTTTGGAAGGGGGGGGGGTCCCACGTTCACATTTCCTGCGTCTCTGCCAGAAGGTTCCCCGCTCTGCTTTTGTTCCGTTTCCCAAGTGTGGGCTGGTTTTCCCAGCTGAGCGCTCTCAGGAGGTCTTTGCCAGGGGGGTTTTCAGGAAAGCCTCACCGGGGGGGGGGGGGGATTGGGGATGGAAGATTCGGGATCCTGGATTTGGAAAGGTTTGTGCGCGATCTGGGGAAAGCCTTGGGTGAGGGCATGCGGGCATCTCTTGCCCCTGTGCCCCTCCGCACCCGTGCTTCACTGCAGGCTTGTCTGGCCTGTGTTTTTAGGCACATCATGCGAGTTTTTCCCAGGGCAGCAGCGGGTAGAGCTCTTGCCCTGGGCGATGTGGAACTGGGTGAGGTTTGCAGCGCAAAAAGCAGCGTCGGCAGCACGTGTTGCTCATTGCTTTGGCCTGATTTTGGAGGCCTGCAGAGGCTGCTGGGAAGGCAGAGAGGGCACTGGGCTCTGAAATAATCCCTCCGGGGCGTCAAGGAGGCTGAGCTGAAAAAGACGCTCCACACACACCACCTTCTGCCTGCCTCCGAGAACCGGCGGGTTGCTGTTTAGCTCTGGTGGAGACTCTGCCCCCAGCGTGCCACCCCCCTCTGCCCACGCGGAGTGACTGGCATTTCAGTGGCGCTTGCCAGGCCTGCTCCAGCTGATCGATCGGCCTGTAACCGGAGGGCTGCTGGTTCATTCGGGGCCATGGGATGGGAGCCGCTGCGGGGGGAGGAAAGAGGGAACTATCGACTTGCCGTCCCCCCTGGGCGGGCACAGGCAGTGTGGGGGGGGTGCTGCTGCTGAGCTGCAGCTTTGCACCCATGAGGTTCAGGGGTGGGAGGGTGTTGCAAGGAGGGGCAATTCTTTGGCCGCTCGGTCCTTCCGCCTGTGCTGCCATTGGGGTCAAACAGCATGTTCTACCCTTTTGGCGTTTCACAGGGTCAACCCCGTCACCCAAGAGGTTTCTTTGATGGTAGGATGGGCGAGTGGCACCAGCTGTCCTCCGACAAAGGAGCAACGCGTACAATGCTCTTCAGTGCACTTTGGTGCTGCTCACATAACTCCAGGGCACATCATACAGGGGCCGGAACCAGCGGGAGAGGGGAGCCCCGTTGACTTTAATCTGACGGCTCTTGGAGTGGGGGGGCAGCTTCAGAGCAGGGTCAGGGGGCAAAGGGACTAGAAAACCCCTCCTGTTTTTCTGCCAAGAAAGCTGCACAAGCCTGTCCCCTGTGGAGGCCTCCCAGCTCACCCTCTCTGCCTCTTCTCCCCAGCAGTCCAGACCCGCTTCCTTGAGGAACCCGAAGACCAGACGGTGGTGGCCGGACAGAGGATCGTCCTCTCCTGCGTGGTGCTAAACTACTCGGGCATCGTCCAGTGGACCAAGGATGGCCTCGCCCTCGGCATGGGGCAGGGCCTCAAAGGTGGGCTGGGCGACATTGTGGAGGGGGGCCGGGCACCCTTGGAGATGGCCGGACACTGTGTTTCGCTCTCCCCACACTGAGCCTGGTCAGTTGTCCAAGCGGCTGCAGATTCTCCCTGTGCCCCTCAGTTTCTCACACCTCCTTCCATCCAAGGGCTGGCTGTGCAGCTCAACAGCGCCACCAGCTGTGAGAGGAGGGAAGGATGGGGGGGCATCTTTCCCCCCTCGCCCTCTGCCAGCCCTTTTCCATTGACCCCTGGTCTACCCATAGTCAGGCCAATGGAACCTGCATGTTTCCAGAGTCCAGATCTGGCCCTCTCCCCCTTCTGCGCTTTAGTCTCTGGACATCTTCTTGCTCTAGCCTTCCTGAGGACTAGCAGCTTTCTTCCCCAAGGCAATCTGAAATGGCCCACCTAGGAGGCCCAGATTTGGGGGAGGGAAGTAAGCGCGGGCTTTAGGGAAGCGTATGAATGTTTGAAATATTCATTATTCGTATGAATTCAGTCATTCCTATATGAATTGAATATCCAGACATTTGAATTTCTGAATTTAAACAAATATTAATATTTCAAGTTGTTTGTACAAATAATTTGGACATTCGCATCGGTATGGTAACAACAGATTTAGCAACAGATTAAAAACAAGATATACATTTAAAACACTTTAAAAATTCAACAAATTTAAAACATTAATAGTGACCTGATCCCCAGGACAGTGGAGGAGGAATAGCAGGAAAGGCTTCCATGGACAGGAGTGTGCTACCCTGCGGTTCCGGCTTACGTGGTGCCCAGTCTGAGGAGGACGAGCCCTGGCCAAGCCTTTGCCAGCCTTGCGGGGGGGGGGGGGGGTCATTACCTGAAGTCCCGGCGGGACCATGTGGAGGTTTTGCTCTGGCAAAGGGTGAAAAGCAGGGGGTGTCGTTTCTGCGGCCCAGGAAGGAAATCTGCGTGTGCCCAGAGTCCCTCTTGCCATCATTTTTGTAGGCTCCAGAAACAGGGCCCTGAACGATAAAGACATCTGAGGTTTTAGCTCTGTCCCTCCTGCCCTGACTGTCGTGCCTGTTCCTTTCCTTAGCCTGGCCGCGTTACAGGATCACGGGCGCCGCCGACTCTGGGCAGTACAACCTGGAAATCGCCGACGCTGAGCTCTCTGACGACGCCATCTACGAGTGCCAGGCCACGGAAGCCGCCCTGCGATCCCGGCGTGCCAAGCTGACCATCCTGAGTAAGTCCGCCTGCCAACTCCAGTGCGGACAGAGAGGGGGCCAGGGGCTTTCTCTCTTCAGTGGAGTCGGTGGGCAGTCGGCTGTGGCCGGTGGCAAAGCGGCCGGGGAACAAAGGGCCATTGCCACATCCTGTGAAATGTCGCCTGGGCTGATGTGGGGTTTTGACCAGATGGCCAGTGGAGGGGAGTCAGCGTTCAGGATGTGGAGAGAAGGAAACCCAGGCCTCCGCCTCCGCTCTCTGTTTCTCTGTCCTGCTGCCCGTCTTGAGTGCCCAGGGCACTCCGAATGTCAGTGCATGAACGTCATGACACCCGATCCGTTTACAAATGTCCGAATTCATACGGATTTATATGAATATCGATTATGTGAATATCCTCACCTCTCCCCTACTGTGGTGTAGCCAGGAGTTTCCTACCTGGAGGGATCCCCAGTTCAGTGGCCATAGAGCTGATGAAAATCTTTCCCACCCGGTCCTCCCCAGCGGCCAGGAATGCCAGCCACGGGTGGGGTGGGGTGGGGTGGGGGGCTTGGAGCCCCCTCTAAAGGGCACGGTCGTCTTGGGCCTCGGTCCCTTTCGCTCCCCGTGCAAGAGACCAGTCCTGGCGTGGCGGCTTGGTGGTTCACACTGAAAACAGCTCAGCAGAAAACTGTTCCAGAGGCTTTGCGGCTAATCTGCTCGACTCTAGATGCCCGAGGGTTTCATTAATCCGGCACTCCATGCCAGGAAGATTATGGCCGCTTCAAAGCAAGGGGGCAAAGAACCCCTTTAGAGCAGTGATGGGCACAAGGGTTCGCAACATTTGATATCCTTACAAATTCATACGAATTTGGACATTCATGTATGAATCAGCTTAGGACATTCGTACATTGACGCTCGTATTTGCCCGAACGCTCCGGAACATTTGTGAAATGGAGAGAGGGCAAAGTGGGTGCAAAAAGCCCCTTTGGTGCCCATCCCTAGAGGCACCTGCCTTCCTCCGCCACCCCACCACTCTGGCTGGACCCTCAACTGTGCCCCGCTTTCTTCCTTTTCTGGTTTCCCCTCTTCTCCCCAGCGGAGCGGCCACCTCGCCGGGGTTGCTCTGGTTGTTAACTTCAAGGCCAGGAGATCCATCATGGGCTTCCCTGTTTCTGACTCATCAGAAGAGCGAGTCCCTTCACTTCCCCGCCACAATCCGATTGCCAACCCTGCCTTGAATGTTTGGTTTTAAAAAAGAGAGAGAGAGAGAGAGAGCAAAGAGCACAGCGAGCGGCAGATGTTGAGGTTCTGCCACTTCCTTGTCATCCCGATCAGAGCCCCTCTCCTTGCATTGGAACATCATCAATATTTCAGGGTTAACGCAGCCTTTTCCTCCTGTCTCCTCTTTTCTTACGGCTGTGAAGACGGGAGGAGAGGATCCGTCGGGCTTTTCTCTGTGCTCACGTAGAGCAAAATGTTGACTTCACAACACCAAAGCGAACAAGGAGAAAATCAGGCGCTTGTCGCCGCAAAAGATCTGTGGGTCACAGGCAGAGTTCCGGCTTTCCCCCTCGGAAAGCCCCCATCCAGAGGCAGCGGGCAAGGCGAGGGAAGGGCACCTGGGGGAAGGAGGTGGCAACCGGCCTCCTGTCCGCCGGCCACACAAGAGAGGGCAGAGGGAGGGCTGGAAAACTGAAAGTGGCCACCGAGGCGAATGCAAGCTGTGACCCTCTCTGGAGCTCCGCACCGGGTAGATCGAGGGCCGCAGGACTTTCTAAAACCCCGCGCGCTTGGATCTGAAATTTGGCTTCGTTGGGGCCTGCCCCAAAAAGGCCCTGCTGCGCTTTGTGGGCAGAGGATGTAAAGGAGGAAGGCTCCTTTGAGAAATTAGGGACTGGATTGCGGCAGTTCCAAAAGAGGGGAAATGTCACAGACGCGACTCCATCGGAGTCATTCGGTGATACGGCAAGTGCCGGGGAAGGCGGTTAAAGGTTTGTCTCTCCCTTTTCAGTTCCCCCCGACGACCCTGTGATTGACGGAGCCCCCGAGATCCTGCTGCGGGCGGGAACGCCGCAAAACCTGACGTGCCGGGCGTGCAACGCCAAGCCGGCCGCCACCATCTTGTGGTTCCGAGATGGAGTGCAGCAGTTGGACGCCGTCACCACCACCGTACGGGCAACCGGGCCACCTGACCGGGGTTGGGGGAAGGGAGGGCGGGGGGTCAAATAAGCGCCCGCTTGGTTTCGGGCGAAGGCGCTCCCAGCGAAGTCTGCCGTGGCCTGGGTCTGGCGTTGCAAACGGGCCGTTAGCCGTGTCCTCTTAGGAGAACCTGCCCGGATGAGGGATGTGGGTGAAAATTCGGAATATTCGTTATTCGTGTGAATTCAGACCAGCTTGGACATCCCTATGCGAATCAAATGTCTGGACATTCGGATTTCTGAATTTGAACAAATATGAATATCTTGAGTTATTCGTATGAATCGTTTGGACATTTGTACCTGTAAAGGTGTGTACACATCCTGTTCGTACCCATATGCATCCATACGGGATGCATACAGGATGTATATGGGTCTAGATGAGTCCTGTGTCCAGTTCTGGGCAGCCCAATTCAAAAAAGACGTTGGCAGACTAGAGCAAGTCCAAAGGAGGGATACCAAAGTGGTGAGTGGTCTGGAAACCATGTGCTACGAGGAAAGGTTGAAGGATCTAGGAATGTTCAGCCTGCAGAAGAGAAGACTGAGAGGAGACATGATGGTGGTCTCTAAAGGGTTGTCACAGTGCAAAGGGATCGTCCCTATTCTCGCTTGCACAAGATGGGGGGACTAGAAACAACGGGATGAACCTTCAAGGGAGTCGATACAGATGAGATATGAGGAAAAACTTCCTGACAGTGAGGGTGACCGGTCAGAGGAATAGGTTGCCAGCAGAGGCAGTGAGTTCTCCTTCGCTGGAGGTCTTCAAGCAGAGGCTGGACCTACATCTGCCTGGGGTGGTTTAGGGAATCCTGCATTGAGCAGGGGGTGGACTAGATGACCCTGGAGGTCCCTTCCGACTCCAGGAATCTATGAGTGTCCGAATTATTCCTACGGATACATACAAATGTATTTGTATTGAATTTAATGTCTGGACTGCGCCCCACCTTTTCCTGCGTGCTCTGTAGGCCTCCTCTTCTCCGCTCGTTAATCCCCAAGCAGTTCATGGCGCAGTAACATTAATTCTGACAACCTCGTTGGGCATTTAACAGGCCTGGCCAGGAGCGACGGAGGCTCTGGTCACGCTTCCGGCCTAATTTGGAAATGACGCTGCGCAGGGAGGCCGCCAGACTCCTGGCAGAGGTTGGGCTGGCATGGCTCTCCTTGGCTGCCCCCGCCACCGCCCTGGTTGCTCCTTTCTCTCTCTGCCCCCCCCCATCAAAGCCAGGAGAGCCTCTCCAGCCACAGAGCTGCTTTTGGAATGCCTTTTGAAGAGGCCTCGTCCCGGGCGCAGAGAATGGGAACGTAGGGGCCTTGAACTTCGCTTCCCTTTTCCAAAGCACTGAGCTGGGCCCCACGTAGGGGTTTGATTCTGCTCTCCTTCATGAAGACAGCTGGGTGACCTTGGGCGAGTCTCTTCTGAGCTCTCGCAGCCCCACCTGCCTCACAGGGTGTCAGTTGGGGGGAGAAGAACAGAAGGTTTGTCAGCCGCTTTGAGTCCCCTTAAATGGGTGAGAAAAGCGGGGTGGAAAAGCCAACCCTTCTTCTCCTCGGGCTGTTCAAAGTCACGCGCGGCCATCAGATTCGGAAGGGCAGGAGTCAAGGGCGAGGAGGAAAAGACGGCACCAAGGGGAAGAACCTGCTGGGTGGAGCCTTGGCCCATTCCAGGTAGCAGATCTGAGCAGGCTGCAGCATAGGTTCTGGGTCTCTGCATCTAGCTCAGGCAAGCCCAGAAGGAAGGTGAGGTGAGTCCAGGGTGAGCCCAGGTGTGCAACGGGAGGTCTTGGTCTGTCGCTGCTTCCTCTCCCCAAGGGGGACGGACACACACACACACACACACACACACACACACGTCCTGCTCTCCCTCTCCCCTCCCCTCCAGGAAGTCCTGCCAGATGGGAAAAGGGAGACCACCGTGAGCCAGCTGCTAATCAGTCCCACGGACCAGGACACAGGCCGCGTCTACGTCTGCCGGTGCACCAATGACGCCATGCCAGCCGGCAAGGAGACCTCCGTGAGGCTGAACGTCCACCGTGAGTTGGGGAAGTGGCCGGGCGCTTTCACCCTGGGCCGTTTTGGACCCAGAGCTGCCTCCCTTTGAGGTGGAGCCACCCTAGGGCTTCACTTGGGTACCGGGACCCTCCTGGAGCAGGGGCTTTCCGGTGTTAGCCTCCCAAGAGCCCTGCGAGGTAGGGAAAGGGCTGGATTTGCCCAAGGTTTTGGGAGGCAACAGAGAGACACATTCTCACCTGGTTCTTAAGCCACACAGACTGTACTCAGTGAGCACAGAATTGCACATTTTCACATAACAGACTCCAGAAGGGTCTGGATTTGCAGCATTGGGGGCACTTGTCACCCCTGAGAGCAGAATCCCTTCTTCCCCACAGATCCTCCCACTGTGACGCTCTCCATCCAGCCACAGACGGTGCAGGAGGGCGAGCGGGTGACGTTCACCTGCGTGGCTTCCGCCAACCCAGAGATCAAGGGCTACAGGTGAGCCAGTTGCAGGGGGAGGGAGGGACCTCGGGAGCTCTCAGACCTGCTGGTCGGAAGGCAGCTCCTCCTCTCCATCCCATCCCGAGGCAACTTCCATCTTCCCTTTCCTTCAGGTGGGCCAAAGGTGGCATGATGATCGAAGAGGCCAAGGAGAGCCGGTACGAGACGCAGGTAGACTACACCTTCTTCACGGAGCCCGTCTCGTGTGAGGTCCACAATGACGTCGGGAGCACCAACGTCAGCACCTTGGTGGACGTGCACTGTGAGTGGTGGAGGTGGGCGGACCGGGGTTACCTGGCGGTGCTCCCACCTGCCGATACCAGCCAGTCCTCAGTGCGGACGCCATGGCTGGGCTTTTCTTCTCGGCTCCCGGTTGAGTCTAGGGACCATTCTAGGGGCTGTTCTCTGGCAACCCTAAAAGGGAGAACCTCCTGGGCTCGGTCCGGGGGCCACTGTCCACCCAGCCCTTTGGCCTCTTCTTAGTGGGCCACGGAGAGACCCCAAGGGGAAGCCGTGCTCCGTGGGAGCTGCAGTTGCCCGCCTGACTTCTGCCTTCGGGTGCTCTGCTTCCTTGGCAGTTGCGCCGCGTATCGTGGTCGACCCGAAACCCACCACCATCGACATTGGCTCCGACGTCACTCTTACCTGCATCTGGGCTGGAAACCCGCCGCTTACCCTCACCTGGACCAAGAAGGATTCCAACGTGGTCAGTCTGGTCCCCCTCCCCACTTTAGCCACCAGCTGAACCTCCGGGGGGCCAGTCAGGATTTTGGGAGGTTCCATGCTGCAGCTGGCCCCTTTGAGGTGGGCCCTTTAAGGTGGCCTCTACCTGCAGAGCATTCACTCCCGAGTTCAGCCTCCGGACTCCAATTCCCATAACTCCCTGCAGCCAGCAGGGACAATGGGCATTGAGGAACATGGGACTTGTAGTCTGGGGATTTCTGAAAGGCGGCCACTTGATCAAGGTTAAAGGGAGGAAGTGTGGAGAGAAGGGATTTGGGGTGTGGGGAAGAACCTGCCCCGATCATTTAAAGCTACTACACAGGGTCCTGCTTAGAAGAGGGTGCTTGTGGGTGGCCACCCAGATGTTCCTGAACTACAACTCCCATCATCCTGTGAGCCCTAACTCTGACCCTCCTTTAGCCCCCTCCCCAATGCTGAAGGTACAAAGGTGGGTTCTGGGGTGCACCTGGGCTGGGTCCTCAACACCCCTTTCCCCATGCAGAGGTTCCTCTCTTCTCTCCAGGTGCTGAGCAACAGCAACCAGCTCTACCTCAAGTCGGTCACGCAAGCAGACGCCGGGCTGTACGTCTGCAAGGCCATCGTGCCGCGCATCGGGGTGGGGGAGCGTGAGGTGCCCCTCTACGTCAATGGTGAGTGGGGCTGCTCGGGGCACCGGGTGACCACGCAGGAGGGGGCACTGGGGTGAGGGGGTGTCCTGGGTCTGGGTGCCTCCTCAGAGACAGCGGGGGGTGCATTTGGTCCGTATTGAATCGGATGTAAGAAAACTTGTATTCGTTTGAATAAATCCCCTTTGAAGGCAGTAGGATTCTGTTAGATACAAATGTATTCGTATTCGTATGCAAATGTATCCAACACATATCTGATATGTATCCCAGTGTATCCTGTGAGTATCCGATGCCTGAGTAGCTCTTTCAGGGTGCTTCTAGGGCCATTTGCTGGGACTTGAGAGCGGGAGAAGGTTTGCCCTCGTCTCTGCTTGAGAGGCCACGAGCAGTCGGTGGGCCACTGTGTGTGAATGTGAATCTCAGTGCACGAGTGTCGTAGCATCAGAGTCATATATGAGTGCACGGATTCACGTGCGACTCGCACCAGTATCCACAATGGGGAGCCCTGTTCCTCCACCCACCTGTGGAGGTCACCCTTGCGCAGAGAAGGGCGGGTCTGCACTAGAACGTGGCGGAGCCAGGTAGGGGAATGGGAGACAGGTAAATAAATGGGTGCTGGCAGGGGGATTGGGGGTTTGGACTCCTGGGCAGGTCCTGCTCCGCCGCCTTCTCCGGACTCCACCGTTGCCCCGGCTGTTTGGGATTTTCCTCCTTTTTTGAAAAAAAGCAGCCGCAAGGGAGGTTTTGGGGAGAAAAGCAGCTGAACAGCCAGGAGAACTAAAGAGATGAGGAATACGAATCCAGCCCCCCACTGGGTGTCTGAGCAGCAGGGGAACATCTGAGGATTTTGAATCCTAAGCTCTCCTTAACAGAGCAGAGCAAGATTTCATAATCCTCCTCATTAGCAGATCCTTTTTAACTGTCTTTTTGGTAATAATAATAATAATTTAAAAACTGCGTACAGAGTTGCTTATTGCAAGGTGGGCAGGATCAGAGCACGTTGTTGGGGAAAGGAGGCCGGGCCAAGAGCCGCAGGTGCTGGATTAGAGTTGCTTGAGATGGGAGGAGAAAAAGGCCCAGGCCTCCTTTAGATTCATAAGGATTCACACACCCTTGCATGCACACACACACACACAAACGCATGCACGCACCAATTTAGTTTCAAAGTATATAGATTTCCCTTTCCAAATTGTCCTCCTTGTAGCAGCGGCATTAAAGGAAAAGGTCACGAGGAGGAACGAGGAAAGCGAGTCCCCTCCAGATGCTGTCATCTTGCTCTGTGGCAGAAGATGCTCGTAGCTCAAAGGAGAACCGTCATGGGCCCCTTCCTCTTTCAGGCCCATAGGCTGCTGCTCATGGGTCTTGGTCTATCAGCAGAGACCCCCCCCCCCAAAGTTTGGTCTAGTGGTTAGGGAGCAGTTTGATTCTGCACTCCTCCACAAAGCCAGCTGGGTGGCCTTGGGCTAGTCACAGCTCTTTTCTGAGCTCTCACAGCCCCACCCAACTCACAGGATGTCTGCCATGGGAAGAACAGAATGTCTGTCAGCAACCTTGAGTCCCCATAAGCAGGGTAGAAAACCCAACTCCTCTTCTTCCTCCACGAAGCCAGCTGGGTGACCGTGAGGTAGTCACAGCTCTCTTCTGAGCTCTTACAGCTGCACCTGCCTCGCAGGGTGCCTGCTGTGGGGAGGAGAACAGAAGGTTTGTCAGCTGCTTTGAGTCCCCTTAAATGGGTGAGAAAAGCGAGGTAGAAAAGCCAACTCTTCTCCTTCCTCTTCCTCCTCTGCTGCAGGTCCGCCAATTATCTCCAGCGACTCTGTGCAATACGCCGTGCGGGGGGACCGGGGGAAAGTCGAATGCTTCATCGGGAGCACCCCTCCACCGGACAAAATCGTGAGTCCCCCTCCTCCTCCAGAGCGGGCCGAGAGGGACAGGGTAGCAGCGCTCCGGGTGCCAAAGGGAAAGGAGCGGTGGGTAGGGGCTTCCCCGTTTCCTTCGGTGCAGTGAAGGGCTGTTTTCTCTCCCCCTCCCCTGCTTCCCGGTGCTTCAAGGCCTGGGGGTGGAAGGAGAAGGTCCTGGAAGTGGGGACCCTGGAGCGGTACACGGTGGAGCGCACCAACTCCGGCACCGGCGTCCTCTCCACCCTGACCATCAACAACGTCATGGAGGTCGACTTCCAGACCCGCTACAACTGCACCGCCGGGAACAGTTTTGGGTCCCGGACGGCCATTATCCAGCTGGAGGAGAGAAGTGAGGAGGGGTGGGGAAGGAAAATGGCTGCCTGGCCAGACTCCGCGGGCGTCTTCCCGGCAGTCCAGGGAAGGATGCAGAGGTCGCGTGGGCAGCACTGGACTCCGTGTTTCCTTCCCAGTCTGCACTGTTTGGTGCAAAGGGAGTTGGGGGGGCACGTGCCCGGGCCTGGGCTTAATTTGGGCCCCCGGGCCGACCCAGGGGCCACCTAGCCCGTCTCTCCCAGGGTTAGCCAAGCTGCGCCGCAGTGTCACAGGACTGTCCAAGTGGGAGGGGCCTGCTTCCTCTGCTTCTCTGCCGCTCCCAGAATCCCCTGCATGATGCCAATGCTCAGGCACTGTCTTTCCTACTCCTTTACTCCCCCCCCCCCATTGGTTTCAGCCTGCAGAAATGCAGCAGGGCTATTTAATGGGGACGTGTCTCCCCCTCCCCTAATCTTCTGTATTGTCCCACCCCCGGCGCCCCCTCCCACTCCACTTCTTTCTGCGAGTCTTGCACTTGAGAAGGAGGCAGCCGGAAATCAAAGCTGGGAAGGGGAAGGGGATGGGGTTGGGTTGGGGGGAGGAGGAAATACAGTGGTGCCCGGCCTGTGGAACTGACCATGCTCTTCTGACCGCCGCTTGTTTTGTTTTTTTGGCAGAGGTTTTGCCAGTTGGGATAATTGCTGGCGCAACGATCGGCGCTGGGATTTTAGTCATTTTCTGCTTCATTGCCCTGGCCTATTTCCTCTATCGCCGTCGGAAAGGGAGTGAGTGATGGGAAGGGGGGGGCCGAGGGGGGGACCTGTTTCCTCCGCACCCCTGGGTGGTGGAGGGGGTCATTTTGACCACGACGGAGCCTGTACACACTTATGGCCCTGGGGCTCCAGCGATTAGAAGGCGGTCCCGGGCAGAGGAATTAAATTCTGCACATCCCAGTGTTTGTGGCTTGGCGTGAGTCCTTGGCCTTCCCCTCTCGGCGGTACGGGAGTCCTTGCCGAGGCCGCTGTGTTAATGCAGCTGAGATAACGGGGGTTTGGGTGCGCGCCCGCGTCCCGCTCCCAAGGACCTTTTCCTGCAGCGGACGACTCTTTGAGGCAGCATTCCACGCCAGGGACGCGCACAAACGTTGGTAATGTTTGTTGTTTGGACAAATTCGGACATCCATATACAAATCAAATGTTACGACGTTTGTACGTCAACAATCGTATGCGTACAATGTTTCGGAACATTCATGAACCGGGGAGGAAGGAAAGCGGCTGCGCCACCTTGCAGCAGATCCGGAGTGCATTCGACATGGGTCGAGAGCAAATTCAAAGTAGATTCGGGCCGGATTTGACACTTTCAGAGCAGATATGTTACGGTATAAGTATCAGATGTATGGATATATACTGGATATGTATCAGATATGCATGCATTTCTATCGGATATTCGTATGAATTCGTTCAAATACATTCGTGTCGAATCCTACCACATTCAAAGGGGATCTATTCAAACAAATACAAATTTTCTAACGTTCAATTTGATACAAATTAAATGCAAAAAACCCCATTCATGCACCCCCCTATTCCACTCTCTGCCTCCGTTCCCTGTGACCCATGAACCCGAAATCCTTTCAATCGGTTGTTTAATTGCATCAAGATGGACCAGTGATTTCTGGTTTCCTATGTCACATGGAAGCTGCAGTTAAGGACAGCCCTGCCTTGCTCAGCTGGGGTATGATTTTGAGACCCCGGGAATTAGAGGGCCATGTTCCAAAGAGCAACATAAATACTGATTATTGCTGTTAGTGCTCAGTTATTAGGAAGGTAGCCCTTGATCTAACCTTTGTATGGTTTGACTTCTTTGGAGGTAGCCTTCTGCTATTGGAGGCTCCCTATTATTCACTCACTGTTATTCGTATGAATTCGGCCATTCGTACATTTACCTTTGTACGAATATGAATGTTTCAGACATTTGTACAAACAGTTTGGACGTTTGTTTAAATGGGGAGGTGGGAAAGCGGCTGTGCCAGTCACATCTGCAATGGATCCAGAATGCATTCGACATGGATAGAGCACAGATTCAAAGTGGATTCAGGTCAGATTTGATGCTTTTAGAGCAGATATCTTACTGGATACGTATGGATATATGTGGGTTATGTATGCGTTCATATCAGATACGTATCGGATATTTGTACAAATTCATACCACATTCGAAGGAGATCTCTCGGAAGGAACACAGATTTTCTAACATTTGATTTATTACGAATCGAATGCCGAGTAGCCCATTCATGAACATCCCTACTCCCTATAGATCATTGGCCTGTGAACCCCTGTGGAGGATTCCCTGCTCTGGTTCTGAGCAACCAGAATTCTGACTGCTGAATTCTTGGCTGCGGAGTGGCCTTGCTTCCTCTCCTTTCCCTTTTCTCCAGTATGTTTCACAGGGCTATTTGTATAATAAACCTTTGCGGGGTTTGAAGACCTCCTCTCCAAGCCAACCAGCAAATGGTATTCCTTCAGCCCCCTGAAATTTCCATCCAGCGGTCTCAACAGCAGCCTCTTCTTCGTAGGCCGCAAAGACGTGACGTTGCGCAAACTGGATATCAAGGTGGAGACAGTGAACCGGGAGCCGCTCACGCTGCACACAGACCGGGAGGAAGACACCGCAAGCGTCTCCACAGCAACACGTGTCATGAAAGCCATCTACTCGGTAAGATGCAACTGAGGAAGAGACATAGCCTAAAAGGAAAAATGAATGGGGAGGGAAGAGGAAAGAAGAAAGAACAAACCTGGGCACCCTAGGGATATTTTGGTGCCTAACCATGGCCTTCAGGTTTCAGGGAAGTTTCTCACCTTTTTGCCACCTCTCTCCCTCTCTTTCTGTCCCGTCTGCCCTGCTGCCAACCTGACCAGTCATTCAAGGATGACGTAGATCTGAAGCAAGACCTGCGCTGTGACACCATCGACACTCGGGAAGAGTACGAGCTGAAGGTAAGGCGATCTGTGCGCACAAAAGGGAGGTCCTCTTGCCGAGAGGTGTGCGCCACCCTTATTCTGCTTCCTGCTCTTCCAGGATCCAACCAACGGTTACTACAACGTCCGGGCGCACGAGGACCGACCTTCCTCCCGCACGGTGCTGTACGCCGACTACCGCAACCCTGGACCCGCGCGCTTCGAGGCCCGCCCCTCGTCCCGCCTCTCCCACTCCAGTGGCTATGCCCAGCTGAGCACCTACAGCCGGGCCCCCGCCTCGGAGTACAGCACTGACCCGGTGCCTGGCCCAAACCCAGGGGCTGCCGCAGCAGACACTGCCAGCCAGCTGTCCTACGAGAACTACAGCGGGCACACAGCCTTCCCGCCCAGCGCGGGCTACGCCACCTATCGCTTGGGCTACAGCCAGCCCCCGCCCCCCGCCCTGGACAGAGCCGCCTACGATGGCTATGACCCACTGGGGAAATACACCACGGCCACCCGGTTCTCGTACACTTCCTCGGACTACGGGCAGCGTTTCCAGCAGCGGATGCAGACGCACGTCTGAACGGAGCGCGGGGCACCGAGAGAGGGGGGTGCAGGTACCTCATGACTGTTCCCTGATATTCAGGGGCTTTCTCTCCCCCTCCCCCTCAGCACTCCCTCCAGATCCATTCGCCCACCGATGGCACCCCGACTCCCTTGATCTCCCTCGATCTCCCTTGGATCTCTGACTGAGCTCCCTGTGCTGTCCGTCGGTTTCCGTCTCGGGGTCCCCTCGAGTGAACGGAAGCTCTCGGGGGGGTTGGGGGGTTGGGGATGGCGCTGTCTCTCGGAGGAGGGGGGAACTCAAGGGCGGGCGTCAGGAGGGGCACCCAACCGCTCCTTTTGGGGCTCACAGATGTAGCATTGGCAAGCAGGGGCATGGGGCAGGATCCGGCTTGCTCCTTTCACCCCATTGCTACTCTTCTTCCAGGCATGAAGGATGGTGCTTCGCCCTTTGTTTGGGGGGTGGGGGGCAGAAGTTAATTGTGAATTGGAATCCGAGGGAAAGGGGTCCTGGCGGTCCCAGGCCCTGGGTGGGTGTTGCATCCCAAGAAGCAGAAACGGGTAAGAGACGGGCAAAAGAGAGACATCCTGTGGACTTGGTGCTCAGGGGGTTATCTGGGCCAGTTTAGAAGCCCCCTCCCACAAAAGCCCCTCCCCTCTGTGCAGCATTCCCTGCAGAGGAGACAGAGCCATCTGTGACCTCTTCTCCTGCACCCAGATGGGGGACGGACAGACAGACGGATGGACTAGGAACGGGGTACTAGAACCGGAAGCGGCCCTGTTTGCCAGGGCTCCACACACCTGGCAGGATCAGGTACCTGCCAGGTGTTTTCTCCCAGCCTCCATCCGAAGAGGCTGAACCTCCCTGCGTCCCACAGAATGTGATGGGCTTGAATGGTACCGCTTGTGTTTCTTTTTCCCCAGCCAAACTGTTGAAAGGAAGTGGGGGAGTTGGGGGAAATGGGGGGGGGAAGGGGTACTGGGATGGGGGTGCCCCTCCCTCAATGGTACGCATCTGTAGCATTTGCATTTTTACATTCCACGGAGTTTTGGTGAATTTTAAACATTTATGGAAGTTTGATTCCAGCACCGTGAAAAAGGTGAACCCGGCGATTCTGTTTGGGCGGCTTCCCACTTCTGCTGGAGTTTGGCCCCAGCCCCGGGTTCAAGGGGGCTCCTTTTCTCAAACACCCCCCCCCCCCAGCTGAGTCTGAGGCCCGTCAGCCGTGGCACGAATGGGTCCTGGGCTTTGCCTGTCCTGCCACGGACGACGCAGCCTTGGGATGCAGGTGGAAGGGGGGCGGAAGGGCTCCCGGAAGGCCAAAGAGCCCCTTGTGGGGGTGGGAAGAACAGAGGGGAGTTCGGGGGGAGCAAAAATCACCGCTTGGCTCCCCCACGAATATCTCGTCCTTGCAACCCATTGCAGCTTCGACCCTCTTCAGTCCAGGGGCCAAAGGAAGGAGCCGTGGGTAGCGAGTGCGAATTCATTCTTGCTGCTGTGTCCTTTGCCTTTTGCCCCCTCCTTCCGTCCCAAATACAGACACCCCCCTCACCTCTCCCCCCCCCCGGACCACCAATCTTCTGCACTTTGAATGCATACGGTTGGTTTGAAGGTTTTTTCTTTCTTTTTTTACATCTTGTGTAAATAGACACTCCTCTCTCCGTATATATCTATATCTATATTGCCCCCTCCCCTTCACTGCCCCCCCTCCTTGCAAGGGCCCTGGGGGGGGGAGGGGTACCTCTTCTCTGCTTCCTGTGCCTTAAATCTACAACCCACCGGAAGAGCCGCCTCTGGCAGGAGGCAGGAAATGGAAGCAGGATGGACAGACAGACTGGCGGTGAGGGGGCGAGACGAGTTGCAAAGGATGATGGGAGCAAAAAGGGGGGTCCTTGGTCAGGGCCCATGAAAGGTGTGTGTGGGGGATGGGCTTTGGGAGCCTCCCCCCCCCCAACACTCCTGAATCATTGTATCTCCTGACTCTCGGCACATTGAATATCTCAGGTGAACAACACGTTTTCATAGGTTACACACAGCACAGGTTCTCCTAATCCGGTGAATGGAAAGAGACCAATTATTCTCCCCCCTCCACCTTCCTGAAATGGCCCCTCCCTGCCCTCCCCTTCATGCCAGTTTCCTGGAACAAATCCCAGATTGAGCGTTTGGGGAAGGGGCTGCCCTCTGCGCATGCCCTTGGGAGCGGCTGTGTTGCCTGCGTGTAGCCGACGCCCTTTCAGGGCAGCTTCCTGGGACTACAGCTGCTCTGTCGGAGTGAGAGGCGGTGGGTGGGGTGGGTGGCCCCGTTTTCCTGCTAGGTATTGGGGGCCTTTGCCCTCCCCAGATGCGGGGCGGCTTTCAGGCCGGGCGTGATGGATCCTGAGCCAGGCGGCAGCTGAGGAAGTCGGTGCGTTTGATTTACAGGATGCATTGGGCACTTTGCAAGAGGGATTGTTACTGTCATTCCACACACACACACACAAACACCCCAGTAAGGGAAAGGAAGGAATTCCCTCCCCCCCCCCCCAGATCTGCTGCCACTGCGTGTCTGGGCAGGTCTTCTCTCCTCACTGCTGGAGGCACCCGTATGCCGCCGGGCACCCAGAGTGCTGTGCCCATTACGGAGGCAGGGGAAGATGAGGTTGCACAGGTAGGCACACTGCTTTGAGCCCCCCTCGGAAGGCGTGGGACTCCCAGTCTCTGTGGGTGCCTCTTCCAACCTGCCTTGGCGCCAAAGTCTAAATTCATTCCCTTGGGCCTCTTGACTGGCATAAAATTGCCCAGGACACAGGAAATGGCACAGAGCCAGGCAGCCAGAGGGCGACCTTGCTTGCTCCAGGGTGTGTGTCAGGAGGTGCCCAAGGAGACCCACCCGCGTGTTTGGGAACCTGTATTCGTAGGAGGAGTCACATTCAAATGTGGTAAAATTCTATTCGATTCTAATCTATTCGTACGAATATTCGCTACGTATTGGACACGAACGAATATGAATCTGATACGTATCCAATATGTATCCATGCCCGGAAAATGCCAAATCTGACCTGAATCCACTTTTAATCCACCGTCGATCCATGCCTCATGCAATCTGGACTATCTTCAGAGCTGGTCTACATCTCACATTGGCAGCAAGCTCTAAGGACACCAGAGGAGCCGGCTGGGCTGGGCCACGACCCACCTTGTCCCAGCAGCACCTGTGTGAACGTCCTTTCAGCAGGCACCAGCGTCAACTCGTGATCGACGGACACTGCGGATCTCGGGGTGGGCCGCGGCTGTGGATTCTTCCCAACTGCTGCCCCTGTCCTTTCCTTTCTGCCGGGGCACAGAGGGCTTCGCTCAAAGCCGGGGAAGGAAGGTGGGGCGCTGTGGCGAGGGGTCGGCAGCCGCTCTCCAGGGGAGGGGTTTCTGGGGCTGGGAGCCCCCTTTGCCACTGGGTAGGGATGTGCACGAATATTCATAATATCCCTTAACCGTCCAAATTCGGACATTCGTACACGAATGCTATGACATTTGTACATGAATGTGCGAATACGAATATTACGGGACATTCATACAAATAGTTCAGATATCTGTAAAACCAGGGAGGTGGGAAAGCGGCTTCAGCAGTCACATCTGCACCAGACCTAGACTGCATTTGACATGGACTGAGAGGGGATTCAAGGTGGATTCAGGGCAGATCTGATGCTTTTAGAGCAGATAAGGGATATGTTTCGGATGCGCGTGCGTTCCTGTCGGAGGTTCGTACAAATTCGTACGAATACATTCGTATTGAATCAAATCCTACCTCACGCGAAGGGGATCTATTCAAATGAATATGAATTTTCTAACATTTGGTTTGTTCAGCTACCCAGAATTTCGGCAATAACTTGTTTCTCAGTCGCAATCGGAGATTCCTGCTGAAATCGGAAACTCCGTCTGCATCAGGTGCCCTGGCGAGCGGGTGCGCGGGGCCGTGACATCTCTTCACCTGGCTGACACCTGCCTTTCGAGCCCCCTCACTTACCCCTCCCCCACCGGAGGCATTGATCTCTGAATTCTCCTTCACTCTCCCTCTGCCTTCCTATTTTTTTAAAAAAATTGGGTTTATTTTTTTTCTCCTCATTCTTTAAAAAAGCAAAAACAAAAAATTATGTACTATATTTTTAGTCTTAAACACAATATATTATATATATTTAATTTTTTATATATATAAAAAGCTAAATGTTAAGAAAAAAAGACTTGCCTCTCATTTTGGGCCTGTGTGTGTGTCGGTGAGAGAGGAAGAACTAAGTTGCTAGGTCGAGAGTGATGCAGGATCAGGCCTCCACGTGACTGGATACTGGCTAGGCCTGGGTCTGGAGGTGCCTTATAAAGGTTTTTTCCTGTCCTCAGGGGATTCTTTGCTTCTCCCGTGAACTTTAGACCGTCTGTTGTGGTAGTGGACACATCCTACAATCCTGGGTGCGAACACCAAAGGGCCCCTGATGTTATTAGCCTCACTTTACCCAACTCGCGGAGAAGCCTGGAGCAAGGAAACTCCAGATATCGGTGAATGGTGATGGGGGAGCAAAGTTCAGGTGATCTCAGGCCACGGGGACTCCTGCATGCCAAAGAGAGTGTCTGGTGGTTGTGGGGCCACAAAGGGCCAGCCCCCGCTGCTCTCCTCTCCTGTCTACGCCCAGCACCGGTTGCCGTCGGGTCTTGGCTGTTCATGAGCACTTCTGAACTGGTGCTGGCCGGGGGACCCCATCAGGCACATATTAGCTTAATCCTGCACACCGCCCTGTGCCAACCCGTGGCTTCGCTCCACTGACCTGTTTCAGAAAAGCTTTTAGCAGTTTCTCGGGGCCAGTGGGGAAGGGGAGGGAGACCCCACAGGCCTGGCATGAACACTCGCAGAGCGGAGAGCAAATGTGCCGAGCTGATTGCTGGTCTCCTTAGTGGCAGCCTGGTGCGTCGGAGGGGCCCGGCAATCGCGCTCCAGCGCCAACCTACCGCGGCTCTCGCTCTGCGCGCGGCACGCCTGGTTTATTATGCATGAGGTGGGTAATGGGCTTCCCTGCTCTCGGGACCCTTCAAGGAAACAAAAAGGAGTTTTGTCAGCCTTTAATGGCCTTTGTTGACGGGAGAGAGGCGGGCGGAGGGGAGGTTGGCTCGGAGGAAGGACGGCGCCGTGGCACCAAGATAAATGGCTAGCCGAGGCCGCAAGGGGGATGGGATGGGAGGCGCGGCACAGTACAGTGCAAGGAAGTGCGAGAACATGGGGCGGTTGCAGGAGGGGCAAGAAGGAAAAGAGTTGGCTTTTCTACCCTGCTTTTCTCACCCGTTTAAGGGGACTCAAAGTGGCTGACAAACCTTCTGTTCTTCTTCCCTCCACAGAACACTCTGTGAGGTAGGTGGGGCTGTGAGAGCTCAGAAGAGAGCTGTGACTAGCCCAGGGTCACCCGGCTGGCTTCGTGGGGGATGGTGGAATCAAACCCTGTACTCCCAGATAAGAGTCCGGATCCTTAACCGCTAGTCCAAACTGGCCCACAGGTGAACAAGAGTTGTTCATCTCATCCTTTTTTTTTTTCTTTTCTTTTTTTCATCCTTGACAAATTTCTCCCAATTTGGGTCCAGCTGGATCCTGGGCTCCTTGTTTCATGGAGGATTTGGAGAAAGACCCTTGGGATCCGAGAGGAGCAGCCAGGGGATCAGGGCCCTGGAGGGAGATTTAGGAGGCCTCTTCAGCTGTACAAGGAAACAACCCACGGAGGGGGGGGGGTCACAACAGCGCTTTGTCTAAGACCGGAAGGGGTGTCCCAAAGGGTGGAGCTGATCCTCTTTCTGGATGTGCACGTCTGAGCAAGGCCTGGGCACACTCTGACTGGGTCCCTGCCTGGAGCAGAGGGGTGGACTAGATGGCCTCAAGGGTCCATGGCCATAATAAGGTTACTGGCCCTGCAGATTGTTACAGGATTCACTCATGGAGGAACAGGGAAGTTCTGTCCACGAAGGAAGAAGATGGCTGGATAGCTGTGGACCAACCTATTCCTGGAAGGAAGAAGGGTTTCGGGGGGAAGGGAGATGGAGGGACCCTGGGGCAGCCAGAGGGCAGCTGAATGACCTCACCTAAGACGGGAGCAGCCCAGAAGATTTGTTTTGGGGGAGGGGGGAACCTTTTGAAAAAGTCATCCTGGTCTTTCTGGTGGTGGGAAAGGGGGGGGGAGGGAGCCAACCAGGGAGGGCAGAAAGAGAGGGGGCGTGGAAGGCCTGACCCAGACCCAAACCCCCACCCCTGCCAAGGGGGGCAAAGTTACATGATCCTGGCATGACTGACTCTGCGTCTTTCCAAATGCACTCGGGACGGGTTCCCTAGATTGCCACAGTCTGACCCAGAGAAGCCGCCAAGCGCAAAAGCCAGGAGTCTCAGGCCCCCAAGAAAGGCAGGGGCAGATTTAATCAGCTGGAGAGGCGGGAGGGAGGGAGGGAAGGTAGGAAGGAAGGAAGCTACCTAACTAAGGGAGAGAGGAAGGAAGGAAGAGGCAAGGATGGTACCTAACGAGGGTACCATTAGAACCTAAGGGGAGCCCTGCTGGATCAGGCCACAGCCCATCTAGTCCAGCATGGCATCTCACCCAGTGGCCCACCAAATGCCCATGGGCACCTCAAGCAGAGACAAGGGCAAACCTTCTCCTGCTCTCCAATCCCAGCAAACGGCCTTAGAGGGCTCCTGCTTGTCCCCCAGCCTGACAGATGTCCCTAAGCATCCACTCTAGAATTTGTCTTGGAGCAGGTTGCCTGTGCAAGGTTTGGTTGATTCAATACACGTTGGTAAGTCGTAACTCAAGGGCTGCAGATTAAAAAGAGAACAAAAGATCCTTTGAGTGCGACGAAAGTGCGACGCGGCCTAAGTGACAATTTCTTAGAGAAGAAACAGGAATGGGAGAATATTGTCAGAACTGCGCTGTTTCTACATCGTCTGCTTCCTTTTCTCTCTCTCCGAGCTGTTGCCATTTCCAGCAAGTGGGGGGCGGGCGGGGGGGGGTTGCAAGCGCGTATTTCTTCTTTGGGGAAGAAAATGGCAATATTACATTTTACGCCGAAGCGATACGGGCCATAAACAGCCTCCCTTCCCCATCTCATCACTTTTATGTGAGCTTCATCCCAGGCCCCTTCGCAAACAAAGCAGATGAAAGCCCCGTGCCGGGCGGCTCTTTTTCCTCCGGTCCAACTGGCGATATATGGGTGGGAAAAAATGCCTCTGGAGCGATAATTACGAATGCCAGGGAGAGGAGAAAGTCTGTAATTACCTCGAGAAGGCTATTCGTGTGCGGTTTCGGAAGGAAGGGAGCGGCGGGCGCGCTGCAGCAAGGTGAGCGGAGGGTGAGGGAAGCAGGAGGAAATAGACAGGTCGAAGAGGATTGGCATAAACGGGCATCTCCCATCCGTCTGAAGGAGGAAGGCGAAGATCTTGGCTCTAAATTGGTAGAAAGCAAAACCGATTGATGCACACCTTAAATTCTAGCCAAATGAAACAGAGTGGTGCTGGTTTGCCCTTGTCTCTGCTTGTGATGCCCATGGGCAATTGGTGGGCCACTGTGTGAGATGGGATGCTGGACCAGATGGGCCTGATCCAGCAGGGCTCCTCTGAGGTCCTTATGGACCAGATGGCCTGTGGGCTGATCCAGCAGGGCTCCTACTAGGTTCTTATGGACCTGAAGGCCCCCTCCTTGAGATATCCGTGCCCAGGCAGGCCTATATGGGTGAAGGCGCTCCTTCAGATACCCAGGGCCCAAGCCGTTTAGAGCATGATATGTTAATGTCAACACCTTGGATCGGGCTCAGTAACGAATAGGTAACCAGTGCGGATCCTTTAAGACCGGTGTGATGCGAGTCCAGCCAGAGACTCCCCTCTGCCGTGGAGCTGCTGCGTTCTGCCCCTGTTCCAGCTTCTGAACCATCTTCAAGGGTAGCCCCATGTGGAGCGCATTGCGGTAGTCTAATCTGGAGGTTGCCAGAGCGTGGGTCACTGTGGCCAAGTTATCCCGGCCCAGGTGTTCTCCTGCTGTGTTTCTCCTGGGGGGGGGGGAGGGGGAATGCCTAAATGCTGGTGAAAGGTAGAAGTGCCTTTTCTGGCCTCAGCGCCTAAAGCTCTTCTAGGAGGAGGAGGAGACACCTTTCCTTTTGTGGGCTGGATTGGAAATGAGACTCCCAGAAGGCTTTTGGTAAATGATGCTCATTCTTTCCTATTATCATTTTATGTCCTGCTCTTTTTAGCGAAAAGAGCCCTTTATTTTCCGAGCAGAGGTGTCCCCCCCCCCCCACTTGCTAACTTCTCCATTTGCAGAAATAGTTTTTTATCTTTCAAACCTGAAAGTCACCTTTTTGGAACGTGAAGGAAGAGCGCCGTGTTAGATTGAACCATGTGAGCAGCCAGGAGAAAACCTGGATGGCTGATTTAGGGCTCCTTTATGCCAATGTGCAAAAAGCAGTGTATCAAATGGATATTTTTATGGCCTCCAGCATGCGCGGCCCTTCGCATATCAGGAGCGTCGCCTCTGTCGGCCGCTGTGGATTGGTTTTTTAGGAGGTTTGCCTTGCAAGAGGCTGCGTGTCAAAATCAGAGCCGTTCTTCGGCTCCCTGCCAGATGAGGCTAAAGCGAAGGGTAGTGCAAAATGGATTAAAATATGTTTTTAAAAAAACAGATCGCTTTTCTCACCCTCTTCCCGCGCCAAAGGGACGCCCGGCAAACAGAGGCTGAAAATCAATAACAACAAAAATAATATACAACTTAGATCTATCAAACACACAGAGCAGGATGTATCGCCGCACCAGCCCTGCGCAGTTTGTATTTTCACTCTGAATCTATTTCAGGGGATTTTTTTTTATGAACTTCAAATGGGTAATGTAAAAATCTAAATTAACTGAACCAAAGCAAACCCATCATTTTAGAAGCTGGTTGGGTAGAATACTAAACAGCCTCCAAAGGGAAAGATCTCCACCTCTGGGCAGATGTTTTGGCTTTCTTGGGCAAATTTGTAAATCGTCCCCCAGCCGCCTGAACAGATTCCGTTTCCGTCTTCTCGTTCATCTGCATCAATTTTTGGGACATATTTTTCTCCAGGACCTCCAAGTCAAAGCTGGTTGTGAGATGAGGCTGGAATAAAAAAAAACCCTGAAAACAAAAATAAAAATCAGTTACAATGTAGGGGAATAAAAAATAAACTTTATCGCCGTCACTATCGAGAGAAAAAGCTGCCACTATTTCTGTCCAGTGAAGCTCAGTTCCGAATCTAAGAAGAGACATGGAGCTCTCACAGCCCATCTGCCTCACAGGGTGTCTGGTGTGGGGAGAAGAACAGAATGTTTGTCAGCCACTTTGAGTTCCTTTAAGGGTGAGAAAAGAGGGGTAGAAAAACCAGCTCTTCTCCTGCTCCTCCTCCTTCCCTGAACCTGGGACAGGCATGTTTGGTGCTGCAACCGAAGATCAGCAGCAGAGCACCAAACACGTGGAGCCCACCAAACCCAGCTTCTGCAGGAGGCTAAGCCGGTGACCTCTGGCCAGGCTCGCAGAGGATTTCTGGCACCAGTCCAGTGTCCGGCCGTCCCCTGAAACAAGCAGCCGCGGCGACTCCTGTTTGCCGCAGGACTCAGGATTCGCTCCTTCCCTTGTCACCTGCACTTAGAGCCCCTTCTTGACTTCTCCTCCCATGTTTTTGCTGATGCTTCCTTAAGGCTGAGTGTGAGTTGTGGCTTCAATATCGCCAGGCCTGTTGGGGCCTTAGAAATTCTCTGAGACAGCACAAATGCCAGCAGCCATCGGGAAGACGGACGGCCCTGCCGCAGCAGCCCCCTTCGGCCCCCAGTGCCGGGAGAGAGTTGGCCGTGCGGCCACAGAAGCGCAGACGCTGGGACAAGAGGCGTTCTGCGCATTCATGGCGCACTAAACGTTAAGACCAAGAGATCTCTGGACTGAGGGAACTTCACGGCTTCGTGCTCACCGCTCGTCAGGACAGGAGGAAAACTCCTCTTCCCCCCCCCCCCATGGGACCCACCGCTTTGTAACTCTTTCTCCCCAAGCGGTGTCTCCACGGGACTTTCCAACCACACAGAGGGACAAAGCGGTCTGCCCGTCTCCACGGTGACCCAAGGGGGACGGAATGGCAGAAGACGGGTGTGACTAGCATAGAATCACTCAAGAAGCTGCAAGACCCAGGAGCATGGGTCCCCTCTTGCCCACTGGCTCCTTCTCCCAAGGGCCACTAGGGGCCCTGAAGGGGACCGGACAGTCAGCCCATTGGGGCCTCCCGTCCACGGCCGTCACTGCTGGGTCTGATGTCATCGGAAGCAGGAGGCCTTGTGGGGAAGGAACGTCCTGTGCTGCCACCCAGTGGAGAAAGGGCACCTGGGACCATAAAGATGCCAACTCCACTTGCACGCCACGAGGCGTGTTCAGCAACGCTCAGCCGGGGAGCCTCTCCTGTCTCTCCTGGAAGGCTTAGGGATGCCATGCTGACCTGAGGGGATGTGGACCTTTCAGGAGCACATGCAATGAGAGTCCCAGAGGAGGCTCTTTTCCTGCCGCTGCCGCTGCCCAGAGGTGCTTGGTAGACGCCAGTCAGCATGGCCCTGTTGCTGCCGCCCTGTTGAAATTGTGCTGCTCACATGCAAACAGCATCAGCTGCAAACCAGCTCCAAATGGAAGGCCTTTGAAGGACAGACCAAAGGTGGGATTGGATTGAAGTCTGTAAAGAGGAAAGGTGGAGAAAGGAAAATTCTTCTCTCCATCACCCAACACTAGAACCAGGGGGCATCTATGAAGCTGATGGGCAGGAGAGTCAGATCAGACAAGGGGAAGGATTTCTCCACCCAGAGGGTCATCGGTCTATGGAACTGGCTGCCAGAAGAGGTGGTGGCAGCAACTAGCCTGCATGGCTTTAAGGAAAAGTTAGACAAATTCATGGATGGCAGATGGATGAATGGCTACTACAATGGATGCCTAAGTCCTTCTTTCAGGCTGGGGGAGAAGCAGGAGACCTCTAAGGCCATTTTCTGGGACTGGAGAGCAGGAGGTTTACCCTCGTTTCTGCTTGAGGTGCCCCTGGGCAATTGGTGGGCCACTGTGTGATTCAGGATGCTGGACTAGATGGGCTGTGGCCTGATCCAGGGGGGCTCCTCTTAGGTTCTTATGGGCTACATGGGCTGTGTCCTGATCCTGCAGGGCTCCTTTGAGGTTCTTAGGGACCTGAGGGCTGCAGGCTGATCCAGCAGGGATCCTCTGACGTTCTTACCAACCAGATGGGATGTGGCCTCATCCAGCAGGGCTCCTCTGAGGTTCTCGTGTCAAAATTTAGCACCCTCGGCATGATTTGAAAATGAGAACCCCCATGCCTGGTCCCTGTGGGAAACTTCACCTTTCATTGGATATCGGTCAGAGGAACACTGAGACCTTCCTGGACCCGATCTCGGTTGTCCCTCCGCCCCCTGGATCTTGATCTGCTGCCGCAACAGAGTCATTTGCGTGGAGCAAAAGTTCTTTAATGAACAGGGCGAATGGTTCTTTTATGGGGCACATTCTGGATTTATTATCTGCGCTACAATGAAATATTATTATCCAGCCGCTGCTCCTGGGTGATTATGGGCAGGTTTATGGAGTTATAGTTAAAACAATATTTAACACCGAGTCATTTGCATTCCTCACATATTTTGTTGCCTGGCGCAGAGATGCCATGGGCGTGAAGGAACAACAGACGTTAAAGCGGCTTTTTGGAAACATTATTTTTAGCCATCACCAAAGCCCTCTTGTGAGGAAGCTCTTATTCCATCCCAGCACTGCCATCTAGAGGCTCTGAGGTTTCCGTAGGCAGCCTTGTGCTCTGATAAAGGGCTCCCAAATCACTTAAGAAGAAGAAGAAGAAGAAGAGTTGGCTTTTCTACCCATTAAAGGGGACTCAAAGTGGCTGACAAACCTTCTGTTCTTCTCCCCACAGTGCAAAACCATGTGATGTGGGTGGGGCTGTAAGAGCTCAGAAGAGAGCTGTGACTAGCCCAAGGTCACAGGAATGGAAGAAGAAGAGTTGGCTCTTCTTCCCCACTTTTCTCACCCTTATGGGGACTCAGAGTTTCTGACAAATGTTCTTCTCCTCACAACAGACACCCTGTGAGGTCACTGGGGCTGTGAGAGCTCAGTAAGACAGCTGTGACTAGCCCAAGGTCACCCAGCTGGCTTCGTGGAGGAGGGCAGAATCAAACCTAGTATACCGAGAGAAGAGTGACCAAATTGGCTCACTTGAGGCCCTGAACAACTTTCCCTTCCCCACTATAGACCAGTAAAGTTGTGGGAGAATCTGGGGAGGTCTTGTGGCCACCAGTTATCAAATGCCATTTCAGGATACCCTGCAACAGGTCCTTCTCTGTGGTGGCTCCACCTCCCCCGCCCCTGCCCCGATGCCAGTGAGGGGCCTGCACAGTCACAACTTTCAAGCACCTGCTGAAAGATTATTTGTTCAGCCAAACATTCCAGTGTGAAATCACCCAGTTCTCTTTCAGCTCCCTTTGCTATATCTTGCATTTTTGAGCGGCCACTAGAGGGCAGCCTTTAAGCGGAGAAGCAAAGAGAAACTCAAGCCTGGCTAAACTCCGACCTCTGGAGAGCCACCTTGACTGGGGTGGTCCGTCTATCTGCTCTCCCTGTGCCCCAGCCAGGTGCCTCAGGGGCACAAAGGCATCCAGGCCCCCCTCTCTGTCTGTGCACAAGCAACTGGGTTTGGGAGGCAGGGCAGGACCAAACCCAGCACCGAGCTCCATCTCATTCCGCCTCGCCAGCCATGGGTGGAGATGCCGGGGTTAGATCCTGGCCCTTCTGGATGCAAAGGAGAACATAACAACATAAGAACTCTCTAGGAGCCCTTCCGGTCCACGAGAGCCTCAGAGGAACCCTGCTGGATCAGGCCAGCGCCTGCCTGGTCTAGTAGAGGAGGCCAGAAGAGGCGGAAACAGCAACCAGCCTAGATGGCTTTAAGGAAGGGTTGGACAAATGTATGGATGGCAGATGTATCAGTGGCTACTGGAATGGATGCCTAAGTCCATCTTCCAGGCTGGAGGGACAAGCAGGAGGCCTCTGAGGCCATTTGCTGGGACTGGAGAGCAGGAGAAGGTTTGCCCTTGTCTCTGCTTGAGGTGCCCATGGGCAATTGGTGGGCCACTGTGTGAGATGGGATGGTGGACTAGATGGGCTGTGGCCTGATCCAGCAGGAAGGCTCCTCTGAGGTTCTCAGGTTCTTTCTTGTGCCAAACCAAAGGGAATTGGTTCAGAATCCGACTGCAGGCACACTTTTCCTGGGAAAGCTTCAGGAGGGATCTGGGGGGGAGGCACACAGGGTCCCTTGCCAGGGCTTCTTCTTCTTCTTCGCCCTCCGTGCCACCCTTTCTTCTGCTCTGCCATTATCTCTTGTGAATCAGCTCCTTTTTGCCTCTCTAGGGGAGAACAGCTGTTCTGAGGCTGCGTCTCCTCCCAGCGAAACAAAAGGACCCTAATTATATTCCTCCTTTGCTGTTCCTTCATCTTTCTCCCCCACCCCACCCCAACACACACTCACTCACACACACTTCCCCCAAAATAGAAGCTGTTTTCACGCTCCTGGGTGAGCAGGACTTTCTTTCCTCTGCCGTGGGTCTGAGCACACCGCCTGCCGCCCGGATCCGGCATGGGGGTTTGTGGAAGAACCAGAATGAGAAAAGCGAGGGGGGGAACCAGGGCCCTCAGCATCCATGGGCGGCAAACTGGAGAGGGTTGAAGTGGGAAGGGGGCAGAAAGGATCCACATTTAGGGATATGCGCAAATGTTAGTAACGTTCAAAATCTGTGCAAATTTGGCTGAATTCGGACATTCATTCAAGAATGGGACCTTACAATATTCGTGAATTGCCATTCCTGTGAATACGAATGTTTCAGGCCCACAGACCTCTGAGCTAGAAGCACAGAGGGCAACTGGAAGAGTCTGAGCCTGGTTCTGCCCGTTGTCTCCTGGGCCTCCCTGACCCCCAAGTCTAGACCTGGCTGCCCCAATGGCTGGGCATCGGAGGCATCAGGACCTGGGGACCATTTGCCCTTTGGCTTTAGTGGACTTCTGGTGAAGAGCATTGCACATGGAGGGGGCTGTTACGGTCTCCAAGCGTGCCCTGGTCCCGCCTCACCAGAAGTTCTCTAATTGTTGACCAAAAGCTTACCTGGAGTGTCCACGAGCGCCACCGTTCGCTCTTCTTCTGGTTCCCTGTGGTCAGTGGGCGGGGGACGTGGTGTCTGCGAAAGCCCGGTGGTGTTGGCAGCCGTGATCGATTGCTGACCTTTGACGTGACCGGATCCCCGATCCCCGGGAGTGGCGTCTGGTCATTGAGCCGCCAGAGGGGCGGTTGATCAGCAACCGGGTAGTGGGCGCTGCACGTTCGATCACGAGCGCTGACATCTTTGTGCTCCCTCTCGCAACAGCGTCCGAGCGTGTCACGGAACAGCCAATCGCGGCAGCGAGGAGGCGAAACTTTCGGCTTCAGGTGCAGCATCATGGGAGGCCTGGTCAACGGGAGGACCATTTGCCCTTCTGGCCGGTAATGGATGCTTTGGGGGAGCTTTCCTCGGGACAAGTGGGAACGGTCCACCCTTACCAGAGGTTCACCGGCCCTAGTGCGCCGTAGACTAATCAGCCGAGTGCAGAAAGCCCCTTGGATCTTAATAAATGGGCAGAACGTGACCGGGATGCTGGCCTCCCGTTGGGGACAGGATGGCTTCATTGCCCTGAAGTGAATGGGGACACGGGGAGGCGCTGGGAGCCCCCCTGGCGGACCCCCTGATTAAACTGTCATCTGCTGATAATCCGCCCCAGACAGCTTTCAGTCCTCTACACACACACACACACACACACACAGGCACACACATGTACCACACACACACACTCACAGAGCGCACTACGCGCACCAACTCCCGAAGCTCCCCCAGTGCTAATTATGAGCTGTTAATGGGTGCTAATTAATGCTGCTGGTGGGTGGGGGGCGGGGGAACGAGGGGGCGGCCGCAGAGTTGGGACTCTCCTCTGCTCAGGCCCCTCCCAGGCTGCCCGGCAGATGCTCCTGAGCCCGCCAAAGCCGAGCCGCATCTGGCGGACGGAGGGGACGCCATGGAGGGGAAGGAGGCGGCGGACAGAAGGGACGCTCTCCTGGCGCTGCTGGGCTTTACCCTCTCCTGCCTCCTAACAGGTAAGCAAATCAGACCCCAGGCATCCTGGGGAGTGGGGGGGAGGCCCCCCAATGGTCTAGGGGCTCCGTGTTGGGAGGGGGGAAACGCTTCCTTGCCTTCAAAAATAATCCCCTTCTGCTTTGAGAGCGGCCCCTGCGATGGCTGTTAGAGGGTCTTTCGGGTTCTCAAGGGCTGTGGCCACACCTAAGGTTGAATCCGGTTTCGGTCCACTTTCAGAGCGAGAGGACACATCAGCTAAGTGACCAGTAATTTCCTTTCCATCTTATCTAACCCAAAAGGTGAATTTTTGGAGGTATTTAACCCTGAAAGAAAACAGCTGGTCACTTTGCTGATGTGTTCTCTCGCTCCCAAAGTGGACTGAAGCTGGATTCAACCTTCAGTGTGACCACAGCCGTGGATCCCAGACTGGCATCCGTCCTGCTGTGTCGCTTAAGGGTCATCTTGGGCTGGGTGAAAGCTCCTGGTGCCGGTCCTGGCCATTCCCCTGACCCTCCCTCTCCCCCTCTAGTAGGACTGCAATTCTGTTGCCGCCTTTCCCTTCCTAGAAGCAGCATCTGTGTCCCTTTCAAATCCCTTCCCAGGGAGGTGGGGCTGGGAGGGTCCGATAGCCAAGTCTTTCAGCCGGTGCCTACAGAACTCACCCATTTAAGGGGACTCAAAGTGGCTGACAAGGCTTCTGTTCTGGTATCCTGAACTGCTGAGGCTGATGGAGGAACCTTTAACATCCATCAGGCCTAGGGATGTCAAAGGTTCCACCGTCAGCCTCAGCAATTCACGATACCAGGACCCAGTTGCCTAAACAAATCAAAAGAGTAAATGGGCCGGAGATGCCAACACATGCTTCCTGGAACCAAAGTTCCGAGCAATAAAGCTGCGTCCACACCTAAGTTTAAATCCAGCTTCAGTCCACTTTCAGAGCGAGAGAACACACCAGCAGACAGACCAAGTCAATTTCTTTCCCCATTATCTGTCCCAAAGTGGATTTTCTGAGTTGGATTAATGCCAAAAGAAAACTTTGCTAGCGCATTCTCTCACTCGGGAAGTGGACTGAAGCTGGATTAAAATGTAGGTGTGAACGCAGACTAACTAGTAACAAACAGAAGTTAGGCAAGGGCAGTCCGAAAAGCGGTCAGGGGTTCCTTTTCCCTTCAGACTGTCTCTTCTGAGGTTGCGTGGCAGGAATAGCTCTATCCAGGGTGTCTGTGTCTATGTGGGTCTGTGTGACTCTGTGTGTCTATTAATTTCACAGAAATGTCCACAACACCTGGGATCTTAAGTCTCTGTGTGGCCCCATGTCTTTCCTTTATTTGCCTTTCTCCTCGTCTGCTTAAAACTGGTGCCTGAAATCTACACAGTGCGATGGCGCAAAGCCCTCATGTCCGCCATTGGTGGCCGAGGGTAAAATCCTGAGTACAGATTTTCACAGAGTGTTGCGGACGAGGTGGCCGGATAGCTGTTTCCTTGCCTGGTTGTTCTTGCTTGTATTAAGTCCGGTTGCACCTAATCTAAGCTATAAAATACCAGGAGATTAGATGATAGATTTGACTCTCCTGCCATCTCGCCTCCCAGGGTTTTCCTGCTCCTCTTCTCCTTCGTTTCAAGACTCCCACTGGGTTCCCTAAACTTCCTCCCCCCCCCCCCAGCTCCAGCACGCAAGCCGGCATGTCATTCCGCTTGAGGACAGAGGATTTGCGGAGATTATAATGTTCTAACCAACTTCAGGATAAAATAGGATAAAGCTGTGATAAACGGTGGAAGCAATTTTCTTCGTTCCAGCAACCTGCCTCACCCCAGCCTCCAAATCCGTTGCTTCCTTAAGGTGAAGCCAGACAATAGACAGGCAGGACGTAAAGGAGATTTAAGGGTCTTCGGAGACAGGGTGTGACTTCTGACTTAGTGGTCTGGTTTGAACAGAAGAACAGAAGAGGAGCCCTGCTGGATCAGGCCGCAGCCCACCTGGTCCATAAGAACCTCAGAGGAGCCCTGCAGGATCAGGCCACAGCCCACCTGGTCCATAAGAACCTCAGAGGAGCCCTGCAGGATCAGGCCACAGCCCACCTGCTCCATAAGAACTCAGAGGAGCCGTGATGGATCAGGCCACAGCCCATCTTGTCCATAAGAACCTAAGGGGAGCCCTGCAGGATCAGGCCACAGCCCATCTGGTCCAGCATCCTGTCCCACACTGTGGCCCACCAGTTGCTCATGGGCACCTCAAGCAGAAGACAAGCCCCCCCCCCCATTCTTGAATCCCAGGAAAGTGTCCCTGGAGGCTGGAACTGCCCACTGGTTGTGCCTCCAAAGTATCAATGCAGCAAACGGAGCAGGTGCGCCCCCCACCCACTTCCACCCCTCCCTCAGTCCCTCCTGGTGCCAAGACGAGCGCAGAACTCCATGTTTTAGCTTGTAATGACTTTGGCCTTTGGAGCTGCCAGGGGAGGGGGGGCAGCGTGGGTATTTAATCTCCTCCTAATACGCGGCCACATCTGTTTTGTTCTCCTCCTAAGCAGAGGCCGGAGGGGTGGACGGGCGCCCTTCCTAGCCGTGCAGGCGCTGGGGGGCGGGGCGGGAGCTGTACTTAACCGGTTGCCCCATTGTGACATCCAAGGGGATTTGCCCCGTTGGGGCCGTGGTGGAGGAGGCTGGCAGATGTTCCTCTGGCCACGGGGAGCTAGCAGAGAAGCTTAGAAGGAGCTCCGTGGCGCAAGGGGGCGCCGGCTGAGACGTTTGGGGGTGGCTGAAGGACCGCGTAGGGCGCGTGCAGGGAGATCCCGGAAGCCTTGTCACGTAGGGATGAGAGAAAATTCGTGCTCCTTCGAATAGATCCCCTTTGAATGTGGTAGGTTTCAATTCAGTGCAGATAACTCAGAAAATTCACCTGTGGGATAGACATTGTGGAAAGAAAATTGCTGGTCGCTTTGATGTTCTCTCGCTCTGAAGATGGACTGAAACCGGATTAAACCTTAGGTGGGACCATAGCCAGGGTTTAATCCAGCTTCAGTCCAAATTCAGAGCGAAAGAACACCTCGTCAAAGTGACCAGTAATTTTCCTTCCACATTGTCCATCCCAAAGGTGAATTTTCTGAGTTCCTTAACACTGAAACGAAACAGTTCTCTCGCTCTGAAGGCGGACTGAAGCCGGATTAAACCTTAGGTGTGGCCTTTGTGGGACGATGCACAGGGAAGCCTCTCCGCCCGGGGGATGCAGTTCCGGCCTCTTTCTGCTATCCCAGCAGATGTTCCGAAGGGCCTGGAGAAGACCCTTGGCCTGGTCTCCGCCTGGTAGGAAGCTGCCTTGCGGCCACTGGGCTGTTGGCGTTCACAGGGACCAAATTCCTCAAGCAGGAGGCCCTTTGGCCCTCACAGGGAAGGCCTGTGCCCCTCTTCCAAGCAGTCGTCTCCAGGGGCCGTGAGGGGGGAGGAGGGAGGGAGGGGAGCCTTGGACAGGTAGGTGGTTGCTGAACACCTGCCTGGTGGCCACCTTTGATTCGGTCCTCCCTGCACCTCCTTGACCTGCAGCAGTTCTGGACAAAGGTGGGCAGCCCTGAAGGACTCCTCAGAAGATGACAGAATAAAAGCAAAGAGCATGGCGGAATGAAAAGGCTTCCCCCCCCCCCCCTTCCTTCCCCCAAATTTTCTGGTGGGTAACAGAGAAGACCCTTTAGCACCATTGAGGATGCTTGCTCTGTCCTGCCACCTAGTGGTCAATGTCCCACTCACACCCGCTGAGCCCCAAATGCATCGGTGCGTCCCTCCCTCCCTCCCAGCGGACGCAGGCAGAGGGTTAGAGTTCTTATACCCTAGGAGGTAATAAATATACTTTAAAGCAGGGCTGGGAAGCCATGTTTTGCTAGAAAGCTCTTCCACTGCGCACATAGAAAGCTGCGGAAACACATGTTCAGCAGTCGCTCCAGATGGTGAACGGGCTTTGCAACCTGGTGCTTAAAAGAAAATATCACATTCCCCCATCCGCTTTAGCTGGCTTTTGTGCCAGAGTATTTATTACAATCAAAATAAAGTGCATGCTATTCAGAGCACCCACCCTGCTTAGTCCCTGCGTGACCTAGTATTACGGGCACTGGGAAATTCAGCCCTCGCATGGGGCAAGGGACTCCTTCGCCCTCTATCTGGCACGCGCAACGTCAGGGGGGGTTAAAGGTTCAAAGGGCGTCTTTAAAATCCGTGAAGGGCTCCAAGTCAGACCCTGTAGGCCAGCTTGACTTGGGTGGCCGGGGCGTGAATTGGGGCAAATTTCCACAGTGTTCAGAGGGATAATCTGCAGAGATGGCTGGAAGGGAGATGGGCACATATATTTGCAACACTTGAGGTTTATCGACGTCCTTTTTGACTTGGGGTGCCCAGAACTGGACACAGGGCTCTAGGTGAGGTCTGACCCAGGCAGAGTCCAGAAGAAGAATCGCGTCTTGCGTTCTAGACTCTGTGCTCCTCTGCTGCATCCTTGGGTGGTGTTTGCAGCTGCATCACACGGAATCCTGAACCCACCAAGCACCCCTGAACGGGCTCTGTGCCCCGTGTATTCCGCAGAATCAAGGCGTCCTCCTAATTCTTCTGCCTTGTCCTCAGCTATTGCCGCTGGCCAGGCCCACGGCTCCCCCCGCCAGGTGAACGGAGTCTTGGGGGGTTCGGCGGTGTTTTCCGTGAGCCTCGGACCCCAGGCCAAGGTGAAGGAGATCGAATGGAGCTATCGGGCCGGGTCGGGCCCAGCGGTGCTCGTGGCTTTGTTTCGGGATGGGAAATTTGAGCGGCCCGACCCCAGCGACAGGTTCAAGCAGAGGTTGGACATGTACAATGAGACGCTCAGGATACGGACCTTGGAGCTGAACGACAGCGGGATCTTTGGGGCGCGGGTGAAGCTCTTCCCGGCCATCGTAGAGGATCAGATGTTCCGCCTCGCTGTCTACGGTGGGTGATGGAGAAGGGATGGGAAACGGTGTATAAGGCCCTAAAGGGCTCGGGCCCTGGGTGTCAGAAGGAGCGCCTTCTCCCATATAGACCTGCCGAGGCACAGAGATCTCAAGGAGGGGGCCTCCTTGGAGTTCCTTCTCTTGCAGAGGTACGGGGCATAGGGACTTGCAGGAGGGCCTTTTCTGTGGTGGCCCCTAGACTCCGGAACAGCCGCCCTCTTGAGGTTCACCAGG
Organism: Aspidoscelis tigris stejnegeri; assembly: GCA_023333525.1. NCBI lineage: Eukaryota > Metazoa > Chordata > Lepidosauria > Squamata > Teiidae > Aspidoscelis > Aspidoscelis tigris. The sequence continues at coordinate 4,592,947 of JALMGA010000027.1, read as the reverse complement.
CACCTACATCGTATACTTTTCGGCACCTGGTGAAAATGTATCTTTTCACCCAAGCTTTTGCTGTTTCGATAGCTTCCCCGGGGTGCTGTTTTGTTAGCGAGGGAGGGTGGGGTGGGGGTGGAAGGAAGGAAGGAAGGAAGGAGGTGGTGTTTTTAATCTCATTATAACCCACCCCACCCCCCGGGACCATTTGATGAAGGGCAGGATATGAGTTTTGTAAATAAATGAATAATATATTAGGGATGTCCATGAATATTTGTAACATTCAACGTTCATGCAAATTTGAAATTTTTTGCGTTCGGTTCATTATCGAATACAACCCCCCCACATTTGTGCACATGGCTGTAAATACACATTTTGCGGGGTTCTGGGATAAAGGAGCAGCCCATCTATTACAGGGAGGCTTTGCGAGGACTAAATTATATGCAAACAATTAAAACGACGAAGCCTTGAAAACAGGCAACTGGATTTTTTAAAGAAAATTAAACAATCAGTATTCAAGGCCAGAAAACGCAAAGATGTCAAACAAATTATACAATCGCAGAATCAAAGCAGGTCTTGCTAATTACTAAATTTTAAACGTCTGAAGGATCTGAATATCCTGCAAAGCCCCCGTCCTTATGCTAAGTGGGGCGTGACGAGGAGGCCTCTGACACACAGGTTTTGCATATGCAGATTGTATGCAAATCTGTACCCAAAGCGCCGTTTCTCAAGGGCCCAGCAACACCTTTCCTTGCACAGCTGTTGGGGTTTGAGCAACTTCTCCTTCCCCTGTTGAACCGCTCCTTGTGAAGGTCTCAGATCTTGTAGCCCTCTGAAAGAGAGATTTGTTATGTTTCCAGGTGGGCCCTCGGTGGTGGGATCACATCTCTCAGGGCCACTCAAGATCGGAAGTTTTAAAAGAATCTGCAGTTTCTGAGGATTAACGGTCCTGAAACACGGAGAATCCCTATTCGCATTAAAAGATGTCTAGCTGCTGGACTTAGAAATAATACTCACTATTTAGCAATGGGAACACAAGCAGTGTTTTGGGGGAAGGGAACCATGCATTAGGGGCGTTCTCAGTTTCCCCTGATTCAGTGATCAGCCATGATTTTGTCCCCTTTTCTCGCCATTACATGCTAAGGATATCAGGCTTGGCTGGAAAGGGGTGAGGAGGAGGTGAAGAATGAGAGAGATCAGACCACAATGTAAAAAAAAAGAGACCAGAGAAAAGACCCAGGCCTTTTGCCTACATTTCGTGCTGAACTGCTTGGCCGATCCAGCGAAAAGTCGGCTCTTTTGTAGAAGCCTGCCTGGTTTTTCCCTTCTCCCTTCCCCACCATGATCATTATAAGTCAAAAGGGAAAGTGATATTGAATGTTCCACTGCCTTGTTAACAGGAGAACAAAGTTGGCCTATGGTAGATACAAGATGGGGGGGCAAGCAGTGAAGGACTCCATGCTCAGGAGCTTATACAGAGGGTGGTGTTTGAATTGCCCGCCCCGATGAAGTCAGGATATAATGGTGCTCAATTGCTGACTACATGGGGAGGGGGTTCTGTTGTGGGGAGGAGGGAGGGGGTTCTCACCTATGGGTCCTCAGTGGGAACACAAAGAAACAGACCTCGCTGCTGATTTTAACAACTCTGTTTTAAAACCAGATTAAAATGCCCAGTGGGAACACGGCCTCAGCCCTGGCTTGCAGGAATCAACGTGGATGCTAGAGGAGAGTGGCCATGTTTGATTGCTTGCCACTAAACTGTGCCTTATGTCCCCTTCTTTTCCAAAAACTCTGCCACCCAGAGCCCGTTTCGATGCCCCGTATCCAGAGCCAGCTGGTGTCCAGCACCTCCAAGTGGTGTAACGTGACGCTGCAGTGCCTGTCCCCCGGGAAGGGGCCGGTCAACGTCACCTGGAGGAAAGGCAACCCCATCCGGGATCTGGGCAGTTCCGACAGGTACCAGGTCTCCCCAGATGGAAAGACCCTCCGGCTGTCCCTGCTGCCGGCGTCTCTGAACACCACCTACTCCTGCACCGCCAGCAACCCCATTGAGCACAAGATCGTGTCCTTCGACCTGCAGAGGATCTGCCAGAGTGGAGGTGAGGGAGATGAGAAGCCTGGCTGGGGCAGGTTGCAGGCTGGGCTTCGCTTCCCAGCCACTGAGATGACTGTTGGGCTTTTCTGGGACTCAGAGGCAACGTCAGGTGGTGCCAGATGGACCGACTCCATTCATAAACCAAGGGCAGTTCCGCAGTTCCCTAGCCATCCACTAGGTGGAAAAGGAGCACGATTAACCAATGTGGACTAGCACTCACACTTGGAGTCTTAGTGAACTTTAGCCGTTCCCACCACCATTCCTGATTCGATTGCAGGGCTGGTCCTCTTCTGGGCGCTGCCATTGTGGCTGCGGCGCCCTCCATGACTGTGCATGCGCCAGCACCATCGCCATGATGAGGCTGACCCTCTGTGCATGTGCAGTCCAGCAGCACGACCATTCGCACCTCTTCTGGTGCTCCGGGGTTGTCTGAGATGCCACGCAAGCGTGCCAGCACGCTTGCGTGGCATCTCAGACAACCCCGGAGCACCAGAAGAGGTGTGAACGGTCGTGCCGCTGGATGCTTCAGGTAAGTTCCTGGTAAATGTTTGTCAAGGTGTGGAGCCCAATTTCATGCTCCGCACCTAATCAACAATTAGCAAACTTCTGGGGAGGCTGTGGCAGCCTCTTCGAAGTGCAGACGCTCTTCACCAGGATTCACTAATTGTTCACTAGAGGGCGAGGTGTGAAAAAAACCCCACGTTTCTCCCGGCATTTTCAGTCCATGAGAAAGACGTTCCCTGTTTGTTGAGGTCCAAGCCTGGGAGATACCACCAGAAGCCTTCCAGGGTCCGGAAACTTCTCCCTTGACCCGTCTCCACAATCCAGGACATGGAGCGGCCTTTAGAATAAGGAAATATCAAGCTAGATTTAATGTTAGGACAAGAATCCGATGTTGTGGCAGTTGGATCCTAGTTATGTACAGTAGAGGATGTGTGAGGTTGCTGTGCTCTTCATGCTGCAACTTTCATAGAAGAGTCTTTTTTCTCAGAGACGCTCCAGGGAGTCTCCTCAGCGGTCATTCACCAGGCCCTCTTAGGGGCTGACGGTCACTCCCCTAGGACGTATGCAGCAGCGTGTTTCTGGTCTCTAAGATTCCAACGACTTTGCAAGGGCTGGGGTTAGTTTTTTAAAAAAATGTTGTGTCCCCATGCAAACCAAGCCCTTGTCCATCCCAACAGCTGAGGCCTCCTTCTCAAAGTCCGGCTACGTTGTCCTGACCTTTGTTCTCCTCGTGGTCAGCCTGGGAGCCGCCTTCTGGTGCTGGAGGATCAACAATGAGAAATCGGCCGAGGCAGGTGAGCCAGGGGTTGTCTGGGGCACCTGCCCGTCCTTTGGACCTAATTGGGCTACCTTTTATCCAAAGTAGGTGGTGCTGGCAAACATTTGGAGCAGAGAGCAAGCTAAGGAGAGATGGGATCCCTGCTCTGCCTCCTCCACTCTGTTTCTGAAATCCCCTGCGTGTGGGATGCTGGCCAGAGCAATTCAGAACGGACAGTCGATACAGGGTCGGTTGGGACAGGCCTTTGCCCTGAAGAGGAGCCGTTAAGGTCCCCTTCGTTGGGCAGCTCTCTGGCTTTGTCCTTGGCACAGGGCAGATGCCTTTCACGGAGCAAAGCCTCCCCTGTTGCTTGCTGTCCTTGTGCAGCTGGTACCGCCCGCCTGTCCGCACGTGTGTGTGTCTGTGTGTGTGCCGCCTGCCCAGTGGGCCCTTAGCTGCAACCCCAGATCTCTCTTGCTCTTGCTCTTGCTCTCTCCCAGCCACCATCCCGACAGTCCAGGTAGAGGAAAGCCCCTCCGACCCCCAGTACGCAGAGATCCTACGGAGGAGCCCTCCAGAAGGTAACAATAAGGTGAGACTATCCGGAGGCCTTTCCGCCAGACCTGGGAGGCACCGCCAGGCCAGGGCGATTTCTGTGAAAAGAGGGAGACTTGCCTAAAGAGCAGCTGGGGCTCATGTAGTCAAGAGCAACTGCTTCCTGTCAAGCAGTTAGTGGTCTGGAAACAAAGTCCTAGGAGGAACGGTTGAAGGATCTAGGAACGTTCAGCCTGCAAAAGAAGAGACTGAGAGGAGACATGATAGAGATCTTCAGGTCTCTGAAGGGCCGTCACAGTGCGGAGGGATCGTCCCTGTTCTCACTTGCACAGGATGGGAGGACTAGAAACAACGGGATGAAACTCCAAGGGAATCAATACAGATCAGATATTAGGAAAACCTTCCTGACAGGGAGGGCGATCAGTCGGTGGAAGAGGTTGCCACGGGAGGTGGTGGGTTCTCCTTGGCTGGAGGCCTTCAAGCAGAGTCTGGGCCTTCATCTGTCTGGGATGGTTTAGGGAAACCTGCATCGAGCAGGGGGTGGACTGGATGACCCTGGAGGTCCCTTCCAACTCTAGGATTCTGTGATGCTAAGCCATTCTCACAAGGCTTCCAGCAAGAGCTAAAGTGTCAGCTGGAAGGTTTTACATTTGGGGACCTTCAGTCCACGCGATGGAGCAATGCTAACCCTAAAAACTTGGGCTGCCCTGTGTGCAGAATAAGATCCACCAGGCTTCTTGGGAAGTTGGGTTTGCATTGAGTGGACAGCTCTCGTCTCCCCTGGACCTACCGGACCTCCTCTTATTTGGCCTCTAAAGCAGGAGAGACGCCCGTGAGCCCTAGTCACGCAGAACCTGCCTGGATCCACCTACTGTGAATCTTCCCCTAGGTGTACAGGGAATGCAGGTGGGTGGGAGAGAAAGGGGATGACTGAGGCTCGCGCCAAATGGCCACGAAGCCCCTTCCCTGACCAACCCCCCTTTTCCTGCTGCCTTATTTGTGTTCAGTCCCTAGGTCTCCTGGAGAGCAACGCTGAGAAAAGCCCCCAGAAGGAACGTCTCGTCACAACCATTTATGATCAGATCCGGAGGACCCCGGAGAATTCCACCGAGGAAGTCACCTAAATCCAGGTAAGGGGCTGGAAGACTGAAGAGAAAGTGGGGCCTGGACTCCTCTGGCCAAAAATGCCTTCAGGATTTGTCCTCGGGACTGAACTCTGGAGAAGAAGAAGAAGAGTTGGCTTTTCTACCCCACTTTTCTCACCCATTTAAGGTGACTCAAAGCAGCTGACAAACCTTCTGTTCTTCTCCCCACAACAGACACCCTGTGAGGTCAATGGGGCTGTGAGAGCTCAAAAAGTATGCTGTGACCTGCCCAAGATCACCCAGCTTGTGAGGGAAGGAGGAGGAGATTTGGCTTTTGTACCCCTTTTCTCACCCTAGAGGGAACTCAAAGTGGCTGACAAATCTCCTGTTCTCCTCCCCACCACATGCAGCCTGTGTGGTGGGTGGGGATGTGACATCTCAGAAAGAGCCATAACTAGCCCAAGGTCACCCAGCTGGCTTCGTGGGGGAGTGCAGAGGCAAGCCCTAACCACTAGACCAAACTGGCTCACAAGCCCTTCTTTGTGTGTTGCGGGCAGTAAACCACTGGGGGAACGGATGGGAGGTGGCCATGCAGAAGGGGGGACGTTGTCCACTGGCCCTCTGTCTGTCGCTCGGCTGTGCACGGGGACCGGCGCCTTTCCTGCTAATAAAGAGGATTCCGTTTTCTCCCCAGGAGCAGCAAGATCCCCTCCCTCTGTCACCGGAGCCTAGAATGAGTCTCGTGCCAAACGCCCCGAACTTCATGTGGAATTGCGCAGGCCACTTTCTCCGGCACCCGCATGGAGCAGCAGGTCCCTTTGGGTGCTGTTGCGCCTCCCGCTGCTCCTTGTGTTGCGTCTCCATGTCCTGCCACTGGCCCTCTCTCCAAAGCAGCCCAGAATGGTGGACGCACGGTGCCTTCCTGTTGGGGACAAGGACTTTGGAAGGGTGAAAGGGGTCCTGCTTTGGAAGCTCTGTGTGGCCAAGCCCTGTCTTCACAGCAAGCACCGGCTGAGCTCGTCCTGGCCGCCAAGGAGGGAAGAAGGGGCGAGGGACAGATCTAAGAAAGCCCAGGAGGACCGGAGGACCAGCGTGGCACCTGCTTTGCCCAGGGATTCCACGAGGTGTCCTCAGCTGGGGAAGGACCTCTTTCTGGATGTGTGTGTCTCTTCTCACCGGTCTCCTCCCCAGAAGCTTTTTGAGATGCCTCCTGCAAATGGTTCTCACTCAGAAAGCCATCTAAGCATGGTAGCAACACTCTGAGGACCACGGTGGCTTCTCTGGCAGTGAAATGAGAATTCTTCATCATCTCGGTCGACACCCTTGGACTGCGGACCTTAAACGTCCTGAGCTTGAGTTTGCGATGCTCAGAGATGATGTGACCCCAGAAGGCTTAAAATATGAAAAATGCAGTAAGGCAGATTTCCCCCCTCTGTGCTAAGATCTATAATGTGGCTGGGATTTGTTTCCTTCCGTTTGTCTTAGCTCATGTTAAGTGGTACTTTGGAACATAAGAACGTATGAGAAGCCCAGCTTGGATGAGGCCACAGCCCATCTGGTCCATAAGAACCTCAGAGGAGCCCTGCTGGATCAGGCCACAGCCCATCTGGTCCAGCATCCCGTCCCACACAGTGGCCCACCAACTGCCCATGGGCATCTCAAGCAGAGACAAGGACAAACCTTCTCCTGCTCTCCAATCCCAGCAAATAGCCTTAGAGGCCTCTTGCTTGTCCCTCCAGCCTGAAAGATGGACTTAGGCATCCATTCTAGTAACCACTGATACACCTTGAATGTGTCCAACCCTCCCTTAAAGCCATCCAGGCTGGTTGCTGTCGCCACCTCTTCTGGCAGCCAGTTCCTCTGGGTGGAGAAATCCTTCCCCTTCTCTGATCTGACTCTTCTGCCCATCAGCTTCATAGATGCCCCTGGTTCTAGGGTTGAGGGATAGAGAAAAGAAACTTCTCTCTCCACCTTTTCTATCCCATGCATGATTTTATAGACTTTAACCAGGTGCTAAGATGCCTGTATAATGTGGCTGGAATTTGTTTGGTCTGTTTGTCTGAGTTCATGCCAAGCAGTACTTTGGCTGCACCTTTCGTGACATTTGCCATTTCCACCTTGGGCTGCTTTTTTGACCTGGGGGGGAACTGCCCACCATGACAAGAACATTCCCAGGCCCTGGGGCTCCTCCAAAAGTGTCTGTGGCCCCTTCAGGACAAGGCTGCCAACCCCCTGCTCTTATGCCTAGGAAGTCTGGTGCTCAGGTTGAATTCCCCCCCCTCCACACGCACGCGTGGCCCTTCTTGGGTGGGGTTAAGGTTAGATTTTGTCCGGCTTCTGGATAAATACTGAGATGGAATTCTGAGCAAGATCTCTCAGCAGGAGTTTCTCTGAGCAGAAATGCCAAAGAGGACGGCATGTCCTGATTTCTCTCCCGGTTTGAGGTGCTGACAGAAAACAGCTTCCAGGTGCTAGAGGCGTGCGCGGATACTGGTAACGTCCAATACTCGTACAAATTAAAACATTCGTATATAGACCGAATATTACAACATTCGTACATTGACATCCGATTCGTACGAAGCTTCAGAACATCCGTGAACCAGTCACATCTGCAACGGATCCAGAGTGCATTCGACATGGTTTGAGAGCGGATTCAAACTGGATTTGATGCTTTCAGAGCAGATATGTTACAGGATACGTATCGCATACTAGGGATGCGCCCTGACTATTCATAACCTTTGAAATTTGGCCGAATTTGGCGTTCAAATTTGGATCTAACGTTAGCACATTCGAAGTCTGACATTTTAATTCCAATAGAATGTTTTGATACGTTCCTAGGAAGCTTCGTATGGGATTCGTATGCTATTTGTATGTACCTGTACGGGACTGAACGTTGTATTGAATACAATTCCAACCACATTCGGAGGGCATCTATTCAAACAAATGGGAATTTCCTTACATTAGATTACATTAGAACGCAAGCAAACCCATTTGCACGCATCCTTCCCTGCTGCGCGTCCACCACTGAAAGGCTGAGGAAACTCTGTCCCAATGTGCCCTTTCCCTGTCCAAGATGGCGCGAGATCTTGGCGCAGGTTCGCCAGCTATTGAACTGCAAATTGTACGCCTTGTCTTAATCGCCGCCGGTTCTGCTCAGAAAAAGGGCAGCAACCGAGCTCCAGGTGGGCGTTTCTCTCCCTCTCCCTCGGAGAAAGGGCGCGGGGGTCGTGTTCAGGCAGGTACTACGCAGTTTTCACTTCGGTCCTCTCCTCCCGCCAGAGGGGGGAAATCCCCCCATTTCTGCTTTCTTCTGCCAACAGCCCCTCGCTCTGCCTGTGATGCTTGCAGCCCATGAAGCCATTTCCACATCGTACCTGTTTCTTTATTGATTAACCAACTTTCTTTAAAATCTAACAGGATGTGCAAAAAAAAACCCCAACAGCAACCCACAAACAAAGTGTAAAAAGTAGCAAGAAAACATAAACAGGCATGTTTAAAACAAAATACTAAACACATCAGAGGTACAGTTAACGCAATGGGTGGGGAAAATAATGTAAATAAATACACGGGGCCCCTGTTCCCACAGGGTGAGGTTGCTCTGATTGAAAAGTAACTGGTCCATTAGAACCTCAGAGGAGCCCTGATGGATCAGGCCACAGCCCATCCGGTCCATAAGAACCTGAGAGGAGCCCTGCTGGATCAGGCCACAGCCCATCTAGTCCATAAGAACCTGAGAGGAGCCCTGCTGGATCAGGCCACAGCCCATCCAGTCCATAAGAACCTAAGAGGAGCCCTGCTGGATCAGGCCACAGCCCATCTAGTCCATAAGAACCTGAGAGGAGCCCTGCTGGATCAGGCCACAGCCCATCCAGTCCATAAGAACCTAAGAGGAGCCCTGCTGGATCAGGCCACAGCCCATCTAGTCCATAAGAACCTGAGAGGAGCCCTGCTGGATCAGGCCACAGCCCATCCAGTCCATAAGAACCTAAGAGGAGCCCTGCTGGATCAGGCCACAGCCCATCCAGTCCATAAGAACCTGAGAGGAGCCCTGCTGGATCAGGCCACAGCCCATCCGGTCCATAAGAACCTCAGAGGAGCCCTGCTGGATCAGGCCACAGCCCATCCAGTCCATAAGAACCTGAGAGGAGCCCTGCTGGATCAGGCCACAGCCCATCCAGTCCATAAGAACCTGAGAGGAGCCCTGCTGGATCAGGCCACAGCCCATCCGGTCCATAAGAGTAGGGATATGCACTGGGGTTTTTTTGCATTTGTATTTTAGTCACATCCTGTTTTCATCCTGTGTGTAGCTGTATGGATGCGTACAGATACACACACAATATATGTACGGATACATATGCAATGCGTACATATCTGTACACATACAAACGTCTGAATTATTTGTACGAATAACTCAGAATATCTGCATTTGTACGAATACTAAAAAAGAATGTCTGGACGTTCAATGTACGTACGAATGTCGAATTTGTCCAAATTTGTCAGAATAACGAATATTTTGAATATTTGTGCATATCCCTAGTCCTTTGCATGGGTTTGGTTTTGCGAGTGAAAATCCCTGCCGCCCTCCAGATCTTTCTCGGCTGCAGCTGCTAGCGTTCCACTCGGCAGGGATGGCCCGGAATTCTGGGAGCTGTAGTTTTCATCTGGGAGCTGTTGCCGGGAACATCTGGAAGGCCCCAGCTGAGCGGCCCTGCCTGCTGCAGGACAGGCTATTTTTAGCCTCACCTGTTGCGCGAGGCAGCCCGTTAAACGAGGAACAGATGACAGGAAACGAGGCCTTCAAAAATAGGACGTTAATCCTGAGTGTGTTGCGGACCGACCAGGGCAGCACAGGGAAACTGTCCCTCGGACGATGGAGGCAAAGAGCGGCCGAGACTATTTTGGGTAATTGCCTGCTGGGGACACGCCTAGCGTCCAGCCGCCCGTCACGTTCTACACGGCAACACGGAATGGGCTCCTTGCAGGGGGTCTCTGCTATGTGCTGTTGTGGATTTTGCACCCCTTTTGGGCCACAGGAAGGACAATATTTCTGGGAACAGTGCCCGAACAAGAGAATCCCGGCTAGTCCTTGTGGGTGAGGAAGGACATTCGGGTTTCATCTACCAAATATCCAGAATCAATACTCAAAAGGGCATGACAAGCAGAAGCAAGGAGCCCCCAGAGGGCTTGGGAGGCGAGAATTTGGAATCTCCCCCTCTTCAGCAACACTGGAGACTTGGCCAAGTTCCCACTTGGCAAGTTAATCCAGTTTTAAACTGGCGCTTTAAAAATCAGCAGCGAGGTCTTTCCCCCCCCTTTTTTCTTTGCATTCCCACTGTTACCTTATAATGCGGACTCACTCTTAGTTCTTCAGTGCCTGGCAGGGGAGAAACCCCCTCCCCTCTCTCCTCCCCCCTGCAGAACCCCCTCCCCATGCATCAGCAACTGGACACCATCATACCCTGATTTCATCGGGGCAGGCAATTCAAACCCCACCCTCTGTATAAACCTGCCCCCCCCCGCATCACATCATGGAGTCCTTTGGCAGCAGCTTTTGTTCACCGCTTCTCCCCCCACCGTAGCACAGCTTCTTTTTTATATTAACAAGGCAGTAGAAGATTAAAGATCACTCTCCCTTCTTATAATGGTGTTTTGTGCTAGATCGGTAGACCAGAGCAGCACAAAATGGCAGGGAGTGAGGCAAAAGGGGTTGATGGCAGAGACAATTGTGGAAGAACGGGTGGGAGGGAACATGCAGCCTTTTAGACAAAGCTGACACACCTTTGCAACCCCACGATGGAAGCTGCTAAAGCCTGGTTGAAATCAGGCATTTTCGCTTGCTCCCACGCCTGCTACATTTGTCTGAGCTTGTTCCTGTACGGTCCCTGAACGGAAGTTTGTGTCCTGGTCGAGAGAATTACATTGGTAGCTTTGGTTCCAAGGATGGCCAAAGACATCCCATTCTATACAGACCCATTTCCTTAGCGAGCACTTTAATTTTACTCTGCACTGAGCTAACAAACCTCCCCTTTAATCCCGAGTCTTCAAGTATCCTGCATTGTTGGGTGAATTCACTGGTTCACTGCCAACCTGAACCATCCTCTCTCCAAATGGGGTGGAATTAGCAATCCTCAGTCCACGAATTCCCTCCTTCTGCTGGAAACGAACGCCATCTTCCTCCCTCTTCAGCTGGCACAACAGACCTGCCATTCCCCGGAGACCTTAGAAGTTCAGCTGAGAGACAGAGAGGGCCAGCGTGATGCCAAGGACGCATAAATCTCCGGGCCAGGAGTGTGCCTCTGACGATTGGAAGATGTGCAGCTTCCTCACATCTGGATGGAACACCCTGGCGTCTTCCAACGCTCCGTGGGCCGCCAGCGTGAAATTGATGTCGCCCGAGGTGACCACGTCAAAGACGCAGGATTCAAAGTAGACGTCCTCCACGGGCAGTTTCTCCTTGCAGAGCCGCTGGGCCTTCTCCATGGTGACCCCCCCATTGCTGCCGCCCCCGCCCCCGCAGCACTCATTTCGAGAGATGCGCTGGCTCGGTGGACAGCCGCCCACGCACAGCTGAAGGTCCTGCTCGTCCGTGAAGGAGCGGACCACGTCCTCCGCAGCCTGGATGGAGAAGGAGAGCTGCTTCCCCGCCTGGCGCACCGCAATGGTGGTGCCAATGTAGGTGGCCCGGATCTCCACGTGCCGGCCAGGGGTGTGCTCGCGTATGCCCAGGCTGCTCCCTCCGGGCCACTCGCCCCCGTTCACCGATCCGTCCTCGAAGGCGGCAGGCAGGTTGCCGATCTCTGCTTTGTACACTTTCTGCTCAATGCACTCCTTCATGCTCTTGAATATGATGGTGAGCTGCAAAGGGAGGGGAGACGGGCGAGATCAGGGGTGCCCTCCGGCGCTCGGAATGCCCGCTCTGAATCTTCCCCTCCAACGCTCAAGGAACGCCCCGGTGCAATTTTCGAAATAGGATTCGTAACGAATCGAATATTTGAAAATCCGAATTCCTACGAATAACGAAAAACGAATCTCCGGACATTCGATTCAGTACGAATACATTTACATGTATTTGCATGAATAATTTGGACATTCAAAATTAGATCGAATTCGTTTCAATTCAGACATTCGAATTGAGTGTATAGACATCCATTTTTTAGCATTCAAACGAATTTGAATGTTTTGAACCATTTGTACAAATTATTTGGACATCCCTATGTGTCTGTCTGCATCTTATTGCTATCCATACGCGTTTGTATGGATATGAACGGGATGAAAGCTGGACGCGTGCAAATGCGTACGGACACATGCGAATGTTGTCGGCATCCATATATTCAAATACGAAATGAAAATTCGTACAAACGGATACAAATGTATTTCAATCGGTTTGAATTTGAATACATTCATTTTTGCTCTGTTCGTACGAATGTCCCAATTTGTCTGAATTTGTCTGAATAACGAATATTTCGAATATTTCTGCACTTTGAATATTCCTTCACCTGGCTCTGTGGCCGTTTGCAGCTGGGGACGCACCGTTCTCCTGGGTGTTTTGCACACCGGCTCTTGTGCGCCTCAGCTCCGCCCTATCAATTTAAGCCTGACACCCCGAGAGCGACCCAGAGATCCAGTTCCCAAAGGAGGCCCCCTCGCCCCACGCCCCTCGCCCCTCGCCCCTTGCCCCACGCCCCTCGCCTCTCGCCCCACACCCCACGCCCCTTGCCCCACGCCCCTCGCCTCTCGCCCCTGCCTTTTTCTGCCCTGGGGAGACACACGGGGAAGGCACAGCATGTCAAGGTTTAATCCAGCTTCAGTCCACTTTCAGATTGAGATAATACATCAGCAAAGCGAGCAGCTCTTTTCTTTTAATGTTAAATAATTCAGAAAATTCACGTTTGGGAGAAAGAATGTGGGAAGAAAAGTACTGGCCACTTTGCGGATGCGTTCTCTCGCTCTGAAGGTGGACTGAAAGTGGATTGAAAGTTAGGTGTGAATGCAGACCTGGAGCATTTCCCCAGTGGGGCAGAAGAGGTAGGCTTTGCCCAGGCGGCCCCAAAAGCCAGGGGGAGCCAGCGTGGAGGATAGGAGGACAGCAGCATCCCTCTCGCCCTCTCTTTACCTTGCTGGTGGCCGTGGCGTTCGACCCGTGGGCCACCGGGTAGCTGGTGGCCTGTGCAAAGAGGAAGTTGTTGTCCAGGAGGGGCCAGGATCCCTCCACGCGGCAGGTGTGGAACTCGTCCCCGAACGTCCGCACGTGGGGGTCCCCGAACGTGGCGCAGTGCTGGTAGGCGGGGGCCCTACCGTGCTTCCGGGCGAAGCTCTTCTCATAGTCGCAAATCTCTAAGGCTCCGGGCCGGGCCTGGCCGGGCCGTGGGGCCGTGGGCCGTGGCGAGGAGGTGGGCCCCTCCCTGGAGCAGTTGAACTGGGCCATGAGGTCCTCGATGCCGTGGACGGCGGAGTGGTAGACCAGGTTGCCGCGGCAGGCGCGGGCCATCCTCCGGGTGCATCTGGAGTAGGAGCGCAGGGCGTTGCAGTAGGCGGCATTCTTGTGGGGCCCATGCAGGTTGAGGGTGGAGGCCACGTACTCGGAGTTGCAGCGCAAGATCCGGCACTGGGAATACACTACCGGGGAGGGAGGAGGAACCGGGAAAGGGTCACACTGCTTCCTCCATGGACTGATCCTGCATCTACTTTCCCTTCAAAACCATCGTCACCCCCTCGTCCACACCTTGGCTTTTAATCCAGCTTCAGTCCGACTTCAGAGCACCGGAACCCATCAGCAAAGTGACACATTATTTAACCCAGGAAATCAATCCACCTTGGGGCTAGATGACACCGTCTTGCTCCGAAGTTGGAACGAAGCTGGGTTACAGGTGTAGATGCGTCTAGGGGTGTGAATTGAAATCCCACCCCCACAAATGCACAAATATTCAAATGAATATCCGGGAACGTAACCAATGCAACCCCCTCCTTCCTGCCCCTCCCACTTACCTGTCCTCCTTGTTGCTGCTGCCGCTATCATGAATTCCCCTAAGGCACTTCCTGGTCTACATGCACAAAGACCCCCCCCCAAAAAAACGTAAGAGGTGCGTGGGAGGCGGGTGGGAGGCCCCCGGTGGTGTCCTCAGGCCTATTTTGGAAACACTCTCTGGAGGCCAAAACAGGCTTTCCCGGTCTGTGTGCGCGCACACACCGTGGGGACAGCAGGTAAGTGGGTGATGGGACCTCATTGGGGGGCAGGAAGCCCGGGGGGGGGATCCGGTATCCACCAAAGCTTCTACCGAAGCTTCAACAGGTACCTGAATATCCAAGTCACGTATGAATAGGGCCTAAGAATGTCGGCCCAATGGGATTTGTCCACGAATGCCAGAATTTGTACCTATTCGTACGAATTCCCACTTTCTGAATTTCATGCACATCCCTAGTTAGAGGTGTAGAAGGACCCTTAGGATGCCCTAAAGGGTTTCCCTCTGGGGTTTCGGACCTTTTGCGGCTGGTCGTTGCTGGGGCCAGAGGGAGAGGCCTCCCCAGCCCTAGGAGGGCACATTTTTGGTCCGTGAACACCCGCTGGTGCAAAGCAAAGCAGCCAAACGTGCAGAGGAGCTTTTTTCCTAGCCCAGAGGGCCTGATCCTGCACTTACCGTGTCTACAGAACAAGAGGAGGAAAAGCGTTTTGGTGACCAGCCAGCGTTTGCCGCCGTGAGGACGAAGGGCCTCGGCGTTCCCATCCATCCAGAGCCGACGGAGCAGAGGGGCAGCAGACGTCTTCAGGTGTGCCAGAGAAAAAGCCGCCCGGGGAACTCCCGAGGGAAGGCGGGCGGCGCTCTCTTGGAGGAGAGGAAGAGGAAGAGGGAAGCGGCGGCGCCCCTTTGCCTCTGGCTCCTTCCGAAATCGAAAGAGAAGATGCCAGAGTCGCTCCCAACTAGGTCTGAGGACCTAAGACAGCTGCCGGCTGCAACCTGATCCTGTCCCCCAAAAGGCAAAGGTCCTGAGCGGATGCTTTAAAAATAGGCCGTTGCAGCGTGTGGAGCCGGGGAGCAGAATCTGCGGCTGGATCCATAGGCCCGTCCCAGAGCGGGCCGCTTGTGTTTCACTAAGTGCACACGCACACACTTGCAGACCCACACGCGTGCCGAAGAAGAAGAGCACGCTTGGGGGCTGTAACAGCCTCCTCCATGTGCGGATGCTCTTCACCAGAAGTTCACCAATTCTTCACTAGAGGCCAGAGGGTGAACTGGCCTCTGATCGTGACCTGCAGGGTCCCGTGCCCATCTTTCCCTGAAAAGGATGAGGGCAGGAGGGTCATGGGGGATCAGATGAAATGGCGTGGAAGGGTAGGAGGGAGATGCCAGCCTTTGTGCCAGTAAAATCCGCCCGGCATTCCCGCCACCGCCACCCGACACGCATTCAGACCTGTCAGCAGCCCTCGGCTTCAAGGAGCGCGGAGATAAATCAACAGGCAGGAGCACCTGTCCCTGGGCTGGCATCTCCCAGCGGTCGCCAAGCCAAGCCAAGCCAGGGACGGAGCAAGCGAGGAAGGGCGGGCGCTGGCTAAAAAAAGACCGGAGCAGATGGGGCAGGAGTGAGATTCCAGGGGAGCCTGCGGGCCACCGCTTAGGAAGCCGCTTCACCCAGGGGGCCTCCTGTTGGCTCCTTCCTGCCTTCCCCACTTCACCCACTTTTGGATCCCTCTTCTCATTAATAACAGACACTTTAACGTCTCCCTGTGTGTGCATGCGTGCAACATGCATTGTTTGTGTGAATTCGGACATCCGTGTCCGGATCGAATGTTACGGCTTTTGTACAGGAATCGAAATTTACAATATTCGGACATTCATACGAATGCTTTGGATATTCGGACAAATAGTTCAGACATTTGTTAAACTGGGGAGGTGGGAAAACGGCTGTGCCACACATCTGCCACATCTAGATTGCATTTGACATGGATCGAGAGCGGATTCAAAGTGGATTCAGGTCATATTTGACACTTTCAGAGTGCAGATTTATTACAGGATACATATCAGATACGTATTTGCTTGTATCCGATATTTATCAAATATTTGTACAAATTCGCACTGAATAGACTCCTCCCACTTTGGAGGGGAGCTGTTCAAAGGAGCTTGGTCTTCTCGTTCGTGGCCCCGTGAATGTGGAAACATTCCTCTTCTTGGAAATACCATACCCTTCAGACAAAACTGGAGGTTCCGAGGAGGCGAGGGGGGTCGGGGCAGAGAACACAGACCGTTTGCCAGGAGGAAATAATATTTTTTCGTTACGGTGGGGGGTCAGGATGCGTGCCAAGGGCTGGGTCCCAAGGGTGCCAGACCTGAAGCATTTGCAAGTCACTCTTGAGCAGTGCAGGGTTTGTGCCAGTAGGTGGCAGCAGTGGGCAAGGGAATGGGATTCCTGGGGGTCTCCGAAGGTGAAGGAAGCAGGAGGGACAAGGGGACCTTTGGAAGATGTTGCACCTCTGGGTTCCTTTCCTGGAGCAATTTGCCAAAACCTCTGCGGGGGTTGCCGTTCACAGAACGGGTCCCAGCAGGGATGGGCGTGGGTGGGTGCTTTTGCATCTGATTTGTATCAAATAGAATATAAGAAAATGCATATTCATTTGAATAAACCCCCTTCGAATGTGGCAGGGGTCCGTTCGATACGGGTGTATTTGTAGGAGTTCGTACGAATATCCAATAGGAACACCTACGTCAAATCCAACCTGATTCCACTTTTAATCCACTCTCGATCCATGTCGATTGCAATCTGGATCCGTTGCGGATGTGACTGGCGCAGCCACTTTCCCGCCTCCCCAGTTTAATGAATGCTCCAAATCATTTGTACGAATGTCATGCGTATATTGGAACCTACTTTTAATTATCTTGGGTACTGCAGGTGAAGGAGGATGCCACCGGCTGTTGTTCTATTTTTCTCCCAGAAGGGGGCGGTGTGGTTCAGCCATGGCAATGCAGGCACACCCATCAGACGTTCCCCATCAGATATTCGCCTATGCCATCTCTGGTCTGTCCAGAAGATTTCTATTATTATTATTATTATTATTATTATTATTATTATTATTATTATTATTATTATTATTATTATTATTATTATTATTATTATTATTATTTTCTCTGGGAGTCTCTGGAAATGACCTCATCACTTCATGGGCAGTTTGGTCTAGTGGTCAGGGAGCCAGACTCTTATCTGGGAATACCAGGTTCAATTCCACCCTCCTCCATGAAGCCAGCTGGGTGACCTTGGGCGAGTCACAGCTCTCTTCTGAGCAATCACAGCCCCACCTACCTCACCAAATGACTGTTGTGGGGAGAGGAACGGAAGGTTTGTCAGCCACATTGAGTCCCCTTAAATGGGTGAGAAAAGTGTGGTAGAAAAGCCAAGCCTTCTCCTTCATGTGTTTCTCCTGCTCAAAAGATGGGAAATTCTGGTTTTTGTTCAAGCCCTCCAGATAACCCAGGGAATTTGACATACACTGTGGGAGGGGGGAGGGGGGCAGTGGTGCCAAAATGCAAAAAGGAAGACCAGGAGAAAAATGGAGAGGAAGAGGAGAGCAGCAGAATATTTCAATGTTGTACAACTTTGATGAAGGAAGCGAACATTTCAGAAGGGCTGTCCGTGCGGAATAGGGAGGCCCACGAATATTCGTGACATGCAAAATTCACACGAATTTGGCTGAATTTAGACGTTTGTATTCAAATCTAATGTTGGCACATTCGAAGATTGACATCTGAATTGAACTGAATGTAGGGGGAGGGACTTCCAGCTGCCCCCCCCACCTGTGCTGCCCCCCACTGGTACCACCCAACCCAAGATCTCCCATGTCCCTCAAGGCCACCCATTTATTTATTTATTTATTTATTTATTTATTTATTTATTTATTTATTTATTTATTTATTTATTTATTTATTTATTTCCTGCCCCATATCCCAAGATCTCTGGGTGTCTTACAATTAAAAAACAACAACTATATACAACCAAACATTAAATGTATGGTTTTTCTTTTTGATTTGTATGAAATCCAATGCAAGAAAATTAGTATTTGCTCAAGGAGATCCCCTTCGAATGTGGTAGGATTCATATTGGATATGAACGCTCAATCCCAAACAAATCCCTTTCGAATCCCATACGAAGCTTCCTACAAACGTACCAAAATGCTCAACTGGAATTTGGATGTCAGTCTACAATGTGCCAACAATTTGAATATCTGAATTTGGCCAAATTTATACAAATGTTGAACGTTACGCAGCTACATCCTCATATTCTGAACAATTTGGGTCGCCTCTGACTTCCCCAGGTTTCGGTTCTGTTCTTGAGATATCCAGTGACGTTTACTCATCTTTAAGAGCCGTTTACATCCATGACAGAAAAGGACAAATTGTATTTTCTCTGTTTTCTGCCCATCTTTTGCCTGTGTATAATCCACCCTCTGGAGCGCTTGGAAAAAGGGCAGAGAGCCGGGTTTTGCAAGCAAAATAAAGAAAGGAGAGAGAAAACAAGAAATGCCAAGATGAAATATTTTGGTTTATGGAGCTGTTCAGGATGTGGCATATCACCCCCCTGGGGAGGAAAGAATGCTTTAAATCACCAGCCGCCCCCAAGACGGGAGACGCTCAACCCGATCCTATTGTGTTTTCACAGAGGTGCCGTTTCAGGGACATGTTTTTCTTCCCCAGTTTAGCAGCAAAGGGAGGGCTCTTGCCCTGGGACCCGGCCCCCGAGGCTTCACCTGGTTAGACAAACAAGGCAATTCACCACGCAGCCTCTCCGCGGTGGGAACCCACTCAAAGTCCCATGCCGCCGTGAGAGAGGTTTGGCTTTTCTGGTTTTTGTTTTTCTTAAATTCAGCATCAGTTCATGGAGTTGCAGTTTCTCAGGGACAGCAGCACCCTCTTTTATTCAGGAATCCAGGGAACTCTGCAGTGGGTTGGGGAAGAGTGAGTTGGAGGGCAGATGGTTGTAGATTCCCATACTCTTAAGTAAGAAGAAGAAGAAGAAGGGGAAGAGTTGGCTTTTCTATCCACTTTCCTCAACCATTTAAAAGGACTCAAGGCGGCTGACAAACCTTCTGTTCTTCTCCCCACAACAGATGCCCTGTGAGGCAGGTGGGTCTGTGATAGCTCAGAAGAGAGCTGTGACCAGCCCAAGGTCACCCAGCTGGCTTCGTGGAGAAAGAAGAAGAGTTGGCTTTTCTACCTTGCTTTTCTCACCCATTTAAGGGGTCTCAAAGCAGCTGACAAATCATCTATTCTTCACCCCACAACAGAACACCATGTGAGGTAGATGGGGCTATGAGAGCTCAGAAGAGAGCTGTGACTAGCGCAAGGTCACCCAGCTAGTTTTGTGGAGAAGTGCAGAATCAAACCCAGTATTCCCAGATTCGAGTCCGTCTTCCTAACCACTAGACCAAACTGGCCCAAAGTAACACCTTCTTGGCCCAAAAGGAAAGGACAGCAGCTATGGAAAATATCCCAGCCAGGCCCTGGTCAAGGCAGGGCATGAAGAGTTCATACGGCAAATCCCAACTTGAACCTTTAAACCATCCTTAAGATTGTCCCTTTTCGAGCTACTCTGAAGTGGTCTGAATACGCGTCTCCTAAAAGCTCTGCTTACCTGCAGTTCACCCACACTGTCAGGGACAGCCATCTTCCACGACCATGAGCGCCTGGGAAGGAGCTCACTGGATCAGACCCATGGCGCATCTATGTGCAGGAGAGCAGAAGGCCACAGTGACTGAGCTTCAGGGGCGGACCAGCTCGTACGGCCACCAGGACCAATAGCCATCGATTGCCCCGACTTCCATGAATTGTCCCAAACCTGTCTTGAAACCCGCCCAAGTTCTTTGAGAATTCAGCATCACTGGGATGACCTTTGACCCTGGCACTTTGGCAAGCAGAGAAAAGATGATCCCTGTCCACTTTCTCCGTATTTTGGGGGGTGGGGTGGAGGGTTCATCCACCCCATTTCTCTCTCCCTCCAAACACAGCTCCTGCTCCGCCGCTGAATCCGCTGGGTTGAAGTCAGTGGAAGTCAGAATGGGGAATGGACAATCCGGTTTCACGTGGCCTTTTGCTCTGGTCCACCTTGGCAAAGCTGCTTCCACCCGTGGCAGTTCTGGCAAAAGCCGGGCTCCGAGTAAGGCCAAACATTTTGACCCATGGGTTGCAAAAGAGACGGGACCAACGGGCGGCAACTTTCTCCAGGTCCCGGGTGACTCTCCCGGTGGCTGAAGGGCAGAGTCTGGGGTCATCCTGGCAGTGTCAT
Organism: Aspidoscelis tigris stejnegeri; assembly: GCA_023333525.1. NCBI lineage: Eukaryota > Metazoa > Chordata > Lepidosauria > Squamata > Teiidae > Aspidoscelis > Aspidoscelis tigris. The sequence goes on along the minus strand of JALMGA010000027.1, from coordinate 4,572,705 downwards.
CCACCACCTCCACCATGATGAGGCTCTGCTCCCAACGGGGCTTGTTCTGGTGGATTGGGCCCCTTCGGCCCTTACGTTGCTGCGAATGGCTCTCCGGCTGCAAGCGTTGGACTGTTCTCCGCCAGGCAGGCCGCAGGTCTGGAAAACAGCGATCCTGCCGGTTTGGCGGCACTGCGCCCGGTGGGGACCAGGCCAGGAGAACCCCATTTGGTGTCTTCAAGAAAACAAAGCAGAAAACCCCTCCCCAAACCATTTATCCCATTTTCTAATCTCAGCCGACGGCTCTGCGCAAAAGGGCTTAGCACACACACACACAAGAAAACCCTGAAAACAAAGCCGGCGGTAAATTGATGGATTCATCCAAAGGCGTCCATTCAGGGAGCTGGGAGACCTTTGCTTTCCCTGACCAGTTTCCTTTTCTTCCCCCAGGGCCTTTCAGATCCTTCACCGGAGCCCGACGACCGTCGCCTCTTGGAAGCACCAGCTGGAATCCTGTGGGAGCCCCAGAGAACCGAGCGGGTAAGCCGTGGGCCAAGGGCCGCCGGGGAAAACCTCCGGCCAGAGACAATGCTGGGCTCTGAATCTGACAGGGGGCAGAGGAACCTTTTCCAGAACTCCGCTTAGAGGACAGAGGTGATGGGTTTTGTTCCAAGAAGAAGAGAAGGAACAGCGCGGCTCCGATTATGGGATGGGTTTGGTAGCGTAAACCAAACTCCTTTTAAGTAGCCTGGAGTTGTTGCTGGTTTTTTTCAAATAAAATAAGCCTTTTAATAAATCCAAAACTATCACTTGCTCTATAGACTGTTTTCAGGAATAATTTGGCTAAAGTGTATAGAAAAATGCAAAATTCAAGAAGGAGCAAGAGATTCCCAGGGATTTCTGCTCTCCAGAGAATTATCTGCATTGCGTTCCGTCAATCTCGGGGCAAATATCTCTTACTTGCTTTTTAAACAGATGGTCAGAGAAAATCCTGCATCCTGAGCTCTTTACAGCCTCTGTGTGTGTGTGTGTGTGTGTGTGCGTGTGTTCAGCCACATGTGGTTTTTTTAGGCAAGAAAGAGGCCGGCAAACCTGTTTATGGACAAAAGAAATAAAATTCAAGCCTTTTTGAGTGGTCTTCGGGCTGTCGGGAAGGAAACCCCAGGGAGCTTTGACAGACACCAACCTTATGGGCCAAACTCTGAGCCCAAACTGAGCAAGAGGCGTTTTCCTCTCCTGCCTGGGTGGGGGTCCGTTTACCCCCAAAATCATTGCATTGGGGAGGAAGGAAACCAAACTGGCGAGAAATGCAGTTTACGCATTGCATCATCATGCAGCACTTGCTGAGAATTCGGAAACGTGGTTTGTTTTTGGTCGCTTGCAAGCCAAGACCTAATGCTATAGTTACCAGGTTTGATTCTGTACAGAAAAATATTCCGGTGGTTTAGATTTTTTTTTTAATTTTTAATATTTTTCTTAGGTTTTTTAGAGCAAGTAATTGCAGGCTTTGGCCCTGGTGGAGCTATCTGGAACCTAAATGACAGGATTTCGGCTACTGTAGATTAAGATAATGTAGGGGGTCTCCTTCCCCAGCTAAGGAGCTTCATCTGGGAGCGCTTGTGATGAAAAAAGATTGCGAAGGGCGGTGAGAATGTGGACCGGGACGTGCAAAAAAAATGCAAGTCGTGCCTTCACTTTGCTGTGTGCGGTTCATGCTCAGATCTTTTAGGCTTTGCGGCAGCTCCGACCACACAGGCAGGTCATGCTGGACCAGTAGAAAGCTCGTTTTGCCAGGCCACAGTTATCCGGCCAGGATTTAGATTGGGCAGACGATTGACCGCCGGTCACCTGCCCCAGCAATGTCATCTGAGGTGAGGTCTCCATGGATTTCACACGGACGCCTGGCAGTCCTGCGAGTTCCATGGGAATTCAGCTGAGCGGTTTCCATGTGCGGCCAAGAAAGCAATGGAGACAACGGGGGGGGGGGAATAGGAGCCCTTGGTGTGCACCTCCATGCCTGAAGCAGAATTCTGTCAGAAAACATCAAAGATCAGCGGGATTTGTGAATAATCGGATGGTTAAAAACTACCTGCAATTAGGAGAGACAAAAGGGCGGAATCTAAGCCCCAGTTACGGGCATCTAGGGAACCCCAGAGACGCTTCCTTGCTGTCCAGGGGACTTTCTCTGGCACCACAATTTGTCAGGGTTGTAGAAGAATCAAAGGTCAAAGCAAAATGTTTGAACCATGCAAAAATGTCAGAAAATTCTCAACAAAATTTGGAGGTGGAGTAGGATAAGGAACAGGTGGGTAGAGAAAATATCTCACTGAATAATTTACTCTGGTGACAGGACAATTCATATCTTTCCAGCCATCATTTCCAGAGCGCACTCAGCTTCAGTTCTTAGAAATAACCTCATTCAGCCCCAGGGGACTTTACATTTAAGGAGGCACCTCTAAGGTTTGATCCAGCTTCGGTCCACCTTTAGAGCTAGAGAACACATCAGCAAAGTGACCAGTCATTTCCTTTCCACATTATCTGTCCCGAAGGTGAATTTTTCTGAGTTATTTAACGCTGAAAGGAAACAGCTTTTCACTTAGCTGATGTGTCCTCTCGCTCCAAAAGTGGACCGAAGCTGGATTAACCCTTAGGTGTGGATGCTTCAGTCCACCTTCAGGGCGAGAGAATGCATCAGCAAAGTGTTTTCTTTCAGTGTTTAAATAACTCAGAAAATTCACCTTTGGGATAGATGAGGTGGAAAGGAAATTACTGGTCACTTTGCTGATGTGTGCTCTTGCTCTGAAAGCAGACTGAAGCTGGATTCAGCCTTAAGTGTTTGAATTTGAATTTGGTTTCCTTTTGTGACCCTAAGAAGAGCCCTGGGGTTCTTCTGACAGTTACCATCCAAAATTCTTCCAAATCCGAACCTTGCTGCAGTTCTAGAAGATTTTTTATTGCACCGAATACCCAAACTGGGTGCACAAATTTGTGCTTGATAACATGCACCATCGCATGTGAGATTGTGGTAACGCAGTGTAAATGTTAACAATACTGTGTCATTTAGGGTGTGTCCCCATGCATGTTTGGTCCGGTACCGAAATCCTGTTGGCAATGGGTGTCCCCATGCATTTTTTATTTGGTCCGATTTCCGCAGACCAAATCACCCCAAACCGTGCCAGACCAGGACCAAATTTGGTACCTGAAAAAACAAGTCTGGGCATGGTTTGGGGTCCTGGCACACATTGCTTAGCGAGCTAAGCCTGTGCATGGGGACAGTCCCGGGCTATTTGGGGAGGAGATGCATGCCCAATCAGACCAAACGGGTTGCATGGGGACGCTCCCTTATTGTTTGAAGCCTGCCCTGCTGCAGACAACGAGGCACAGAGGAATGAAATGAAAGGGTGAGAAGTGGATGCTGGTCTGCATTTCATGGTGAAATAGTGCCAAGTGCATTTTCTGATCACTGTGAGGTGGGTAGGCAGAAATGGCTACAAAGAGGCCTCCCTTGTGCCTGGTGAGCGCCATCCCTACAGGTTCAGGGAACCACAACACAAACCTATCAAGCCTACCTGGCACGGGGGAAATGGGGACTCTGGGCACACCTGCAGCTCCCTTGGAAACAGCTCGGGATGCTCTGAAACTGTCCCAGCAAGCTGCAGCCTTTTGTCATCGGAATACAGAAAAAAGGAAAAGAGAAGGGAAAGAGACGAGGGAGGGAGGGAGAGAGGAGAGAGACCTAGAGAGAAGGAAGGAAGAAAGGAAGGAAGGAAGGAATCTTTCTCTAGTCAAAAGGAGAGGATTCTTCAGGGGACTCCCCTCTCGGAAGAAGTGGCAACTTGGATTCTGCCCCAAGTGCTGAGCGTGGAGTCCCTGTCCTGCTGCCGCCTGGGCTCTGTGTGGTTGATCTCTTAGCCCAAAGGGAAGGATGCTGATGGCTTAATCAAAGGTTTCCTGGATCAAGGTGTTCCGGGAGCGACACGGAAACACCCTGCTTCCTACTCTAATTCTTCGGCTCCATTTAAGACCGAGCAAAGCAATCCTACAAGGCTGATTCCTTCCAGAGAGCGAAGGCAAGGTGATAACCCGTTCCCAATTGCTCCTAAATCCTACTTAATGGTTTTTCCGCTTTCCTTTTTAAAATTACGCTCCTGCTCTCGCCTCCGGGGCCTTCTTGCTCCAGTCCCCTTGATTCTGACGGATTCCGTGGGCGCAATTAGTGGGAGATTAGTGTTGCACGTCCAGGACACACTCAGCTTGGGGCGTGCGATGCGCTGCGCCGGAGTGCAGTGTGTGCTGGGCGACGTTCCTCTGTGTTTCTACATTTATTTCTCTGACCCCGCTCTGATTTATGCGCACCTTTCCACCGGAGTGCAAGCCTTCGGCTGGGGGAGCAGCGTCCCCTTGTCTGTCGCTCTTTGACAAGCTAGTCTGGCGGCCGAAGGGAGCCTGGATTTACTTCCGTCAGGCTGGCAAAAAATAAAGGGACTTGCACGGGTAAACTGGCCATTAATGTCCCTGGGAAAGAGGCTCTTCTGGAGGGGGAGGAAGGAAGGGTGCCTTTCTCTCAAGCTGTGGCCACACCTAAGGTTTAATCCAGCTTCAGTCCACTTTCAGAGTGAGATAAAACATCAGCAAAGTCAGAAGCTATTTTCTTTCAGTGTTAAACAACTCAGAAAATTCATCTTTGGGATAGATAATGTGGAAAGAAAATTACTGGTCATTTTGCTGATATGTTCCCTCACTCTGAAAGCACACTGAAGCTGGATTAAACCTTGGGTGTGGATGCTCAACTTTCAGAGCGAGAGAACACATCAGCAAAGTGACAAGCTGTTTTCTTTGAGTGTTAAATAACACCTTTGGGATAGATGATGTGGAACGAAAATTACAGGTCCCTTTGCTGATGTGTTTTCCTGCTCTGAAGGTGGAATGAAGCTGGATTAAACTTTTGGTGTGACTACACCTAAGGTTTAATCCAGCTTCGGTCAACTTTTGGAGTGAGAGAATTCATAAGCAAAGTGACAAGCTATTCTCTTTCATTGTTAAATAACTCAGAAAATTCACCTTCGGGGTAGACAATATGGAAAGAAAATTACTAAAAATGGACTCATTCTGAAAGTGGACTGAAGCTGGATTAAACCTTAGGTGTGACCACAGCCTCAGTCACTGATTGCATCTGGGACGCGTTTGGGAAACAGAAGAACTGATGCTGCCCTTTTCTAATAAGAACTGAAAAGCAGCCTATGAAACAGCCACTGGTTTTCCTCAGACACTTGGATAGGATGACCACCAAATAATTTCTAATAATTTTTAAAATTCAGACACTGTCACAAAGAGCAGCTCTAGTTGCCCTACCCTGGAAATTCGCCTTTGGGTTAGCTCATGTGAAGAGAGATGGCGTGTCCTTTTGCAGAAGTGTTTCAATGTGAATTGAGCATGGATTAAAAGTTAAGTGAGGACGGGTCCCTTATGTCAAAGTGGAAAGAAAGAGGCTTATTTATTCTCCATTTATGACCAGAAGTGAGAAGAGCTGAAAAGCCCAAAGGGAGAGACCGAGGGAAGATGCCTTAATAAAACGAAAACATCCAGAGGCCACTCTCTCTTGTTTTAAATTTAGTTTGCCAAATTTTCAAGCTTCAAAAACAGCGGACAAAAGAAACGGAAAAAAATTATATGTGCTTTCAGGCCTAAAATTGAGGAATCCTTATTTAAGTTTCTTGTTTTTTAAAAAGGTAAATAAAATAGTGATTTTTAAAAAATCAAACATTTCCATTACGCAACTGAAAAGCCCATTAAATTTTTAAAAAAGAGGGAGACCCCAAAAACTAGATTGGTTGAGGGCCGGATTGGATTGCAGATTTAAAAATTCAAGGTTCATTTCTCCCTGTCCCCTGGGCGGAAACATTTCTGGTTCAAGGACGTTGCAGACAAACTCCCTCGCCTTTGGTCTGGAATAAAACACTCGGAAGGGTTTCTTTCCTTCCACGTTGTTGCTTTCTCTCGCCTTGTCAAAATTATCCCCGCCTTAAGCATTGCTAATCTCATCTTAAACTTAGGTTTAAAAATGCTTTATCTGTCAGTGCAAAGCAAGCAATTTCAAACTTTGAAGCATTTGGGGTTTTAAGTGCGTGGATTTGGAGCCCATTTTCAGCAAGAAAAAGGGAGGAAATAAGTCTGGGGAAATCGTGAGGTCCTCTAACCCGGTTGAAACCCAGGGTAAAAATGTAAATAACGGGATAAAAATGTACATGTATAAATAAAAACTTTTCCCTGGGCTTCGGTTAAATGGGGACACGCTTTTCCCTTCCCACTTGCAGATGCTGTTGTTTTAATACATACTGTTATTGTTTTAATAATGTTTGATTTTAGATGTTGTTACCCGGCCGGAGACCTTGGGGTATAAGGGATAAATATGTAAATAAATAAATCGGCAGCAGAATATGTCTTGACCAGCCATTGGGCCAAAGCAAAGTCGTATAATGCAAGCGTCCACACAACAAAGAATATGAGGAAACAGTCGGACAGTACAGCCAAATGAGAAAAAGTTGAGACCAGGAAAATCAGGCTAAACCCAAAATAAATTTAAAATAAGGTTTTTGGCAGCCCAGGAATATATACAAGAGAGATGTCTATTTTCTCCCAAATCAAATGCCTCTACCAGGATGAGGCTGGATCTGTCTCCTGCATGGTTTCCAGAACAAAGCACCAGAACTGGCCCTTTCTGATCAGCTCCTCTTATATGTCCTTATATATGTCCTATATATTCAGTCCGAGCTCCAGGCTGAGAAAGGAGCCTCCCTCGAGACGCAGCCGCTGAGGATAGGAGGGCCTGAGCCGCCGTCCCCAGCTGGAAGAGCTTCTGCAATGCAGATCGATTGATTCCACACCCGTGGCCTCTCCAGGGGCATTGTTTGCAGCACCAAAGTTGCGCAGAAGAACCGGAACTTTGCTTCGAACCCTCGGCCCAGAGACCTTCTTCATAGACCCCTGTTGCCGTCTCCGGCATGTGGGCGGTCATGTGGCTGCCAGGAGATCATCGGACCACAAGCGCCACGGTTGGTGCCCACCTTTGATCATCACTGTGGCCAGGAGACGCAAGCCCTTGGCTTAACCCATGTTTCCCAACAGAAAGGGAGGAGAAGGAGAAGAAGGCCTGGCTTTTCCACCCCACTTTGCTCACCCATTTAAGGGGACTCAAAGCGGCTGACAAACCTTCTGCTCTTCTTCCCACAACAGACACCCTGTGAGATAGGTGGGGCTGCGATAGCTCAGAAGAGAGCTGCAACTAGCCCAAGGTCACCCAGCTGGCTTCATGGAGGAGTACAGAATCCCAGTGTTACTAGATAAGAGTCCAGCTCCCTAAACCACTAGACCAAAGACGTCCTTGCCTGGCTTTTGCAAAGGGTGCTCAGCTTTGAGGGGATGAATATTCCTGGTGAGGTGACCAAAGTGGTCAGGGGAGACCTAATGGCACTTTGATGACTTGAAGGTCTAGACAAAGTTGCCCCTTTGACCTGTTGCTCCTCCTGTTTTATTATTCTATGGCATCCATCCAAAGAGCTCAGGGTGGAACTCAAGGGAATTCTGCTTTCACAACAACCTTGTGAGACTCCCCCATAATGGCTCACATGGAACAAGAGGAAAGGAGACCAAGCAGAGATAAGAGGCCTTAGGCTAGGACACATAGGGAGGTAAGGAAAGCGTTCTTACGTGGCATACTTTATTATGATTATTAGTTAGTTATTTAAGGTATCTATAAACCTCTTCCTCCCTTAAAAAAACACACACACCAAAAGCATTTTTCAAGATTAAAAACATGTTTAAAACACCCAAGAACTGAAACTGGGTGGGCAAGGAACCGGCCACCTCAAAGACACCCCGCCGGCCAGTTCCTGAGGATCGGGGGGGGGGGGGAGTGTTGCACCCCATGCTGTGATTCATGCACAGCTTTTCCCACACACAGGCGCACGGCACAGGCTGTGGAGCAAAAGGCTGCAAAGGTCGGTCTGACCCTGACGCGCCGTGGGAAGCTGGAGAAGCGAAAGTCTGGATTGCCGGGGTCCCCACGCTCCCCCCGGCCCAAGAAATCCTGAGCCACTCGGCCTATAGTAGTATTAGTATTATTAGTATTATTAGTATTATTAGTATTATTAGTATTATTAGTATTATTAGTATTATTAGTATTATTATTAGTATTGGTATTATCATGCGCAGAAATATTTGTAACGTTCATTATTCGTACTAATTCGTACAGATTCAGACATTCATACATGAATCAAATGTTATGATATTCATATGCTAATATTCATACAAATAGTTTGGAGATTTGTTAGATTGGGGGAATTTTAACATATTTGAATCACGTGATCTATTTGTACGAATATGGATTTCAAACATTCCGTTCATTGCTAATCGATTGCCAGAAATGCATCTGTGCTGCCCCTCCTTTGCTGCACACATTCCAAGTGAAATAAAGTGAAAATTTCGGGCGTGGCCGTGGGGGGGGGAGAGGAGTTTGAAATCGCCCCCCCCCTCGCTCACAGATGTGGGCGGGGAGGAGATGGCGAAGCAAACAGCGGCCAACTCTTCTGCTTCACTGTGTGAATTAAGCAACTTTGTTTTCCACCAAAGGCCCCTCCGCTTAATGCCCCCCCTGCCCGCCCCCCCCCGCCCCTTTGCTTGCATTTGAGGAGAAGTGAGGCGTGAGGGAACCCTTGCGATAATGAGCTGTAATTAGCCCAGGCAGCTTTTATCTTCAGAAAATCCCCATTCAATTAGATTGAAATAAAACGAAAAGGGGGGGGAAGCCCACTCCCCTCCCCAGGCCTCCCTCTCCCTCTCCTCTTAAGAGTGTGGACAGAGATGCTCTTTGGAGGGCGTGGAGGTGGGGGCGGGCAGTGCCAACCCAGCTGGGGTGTCCTGGCACACCCCCTTTTACAGGCCTTTGGGCCGCAGGGGTGGGTCCCCCCCCCACTGTCTGATGAGCGTGGGGGCTGCAGAGGGGGACCCTCTTGGGCATCACAGCTAGCAGCGTGGGGAAGCGAGGGGGGTCTCTCCGGTGGGCACAAAGGCCACCTGACTGGAAGACACACACACACCGGAAGGCCGCCGCACAGAATCGCATCGGGCCCCGTGTTAAGCTGCCTGCCTGGCATGCCTTTGGCCCCGGGGGAGCTGGGAGGTCCTTTCAGGTCCTGGGAGGTCACTCGCTTACTCAGTCCTGCCTCCACTGAGGTCTGAGTCACGTTCAGGCATCCTGCACGCCCGCTCAACTGATTCAGAAACCGCCTTTGACAAGCTCACTATTGCAGGCGTTGCAAAAAAGGGAGGCTTTGTGGCTCCATTGTGTGCAATAAACGCAAAGCTGGTGGTTGAAACTACTGCAGACTCTCCCCCATTGCCAGCCTCCCCAGAACCAGGTGGGACTGAACAGGACCCACAAAGTCCATCCAACTCTATGCCGAGTTTGCACGTACAGATGGATGGATGGATGGATGGATGGATGGATGGATGGATGGATGGATGGATGGGTGGGTGGGTGGGTGGGTGGGTGGGTGGGTGGATTTCAATGCTGCCCTATTCCTAAACAATATACTGTTGCTGTTTTACTGTTATTAAAACAATATCAATATATGTTAACATAGGTTGTAGTTCCCAACAGCATGGAGGGGAAGCCAGAGCCAGAGAAGGTAGTGTTGCCATTATTGTCAATAAATTATAGTATTAGTTAGAGATCTGAACGAATGTGGTTTTTTCTATTCGATTTGTATGGAGCTGAAGGCAAGGAAGTTTGCGTTCGTTCAACTAGATCCCCTTCAAATGTGGTAGGATTTGAATTCTGTACAAATATTCAATCTTTTATGGATCCCATACAGATCCTGAACGAATCCTATACAAATGTATTTGAACATTCCATTCCCATTCAAATGTCAATCCTCGAATGGGCCAACATTCAATTTGAATTCAAATGTCTGAATTTGTACGAATTTCGGATGTTACGAATATTCATGCACATCCCCAGTATTAGTAGCAATAATGTGCTTCAAGGCCATGCCGCTGCAATTCCTGGGGCACTGGGCAGCACCGGGCTTGGTGGACAGTAGGATGCACAAAAATGGGTTTTTGGCATTTGATTTGGAACAAATCGAATGTTAGAAAACTGGTATTCATATGGATCCTGCATACATATTCTAAATAAATGCATACGTATCGGATATGTATCCTATAAGAATGCATACTTATCAATACATTTCTGATAGGTATCCCTAGTTTAAGAAATAAGAACAAAAGAACCTAAGAACCTCAGAGGAGCCCTGCTGGATCAGGCCACAGCCCATCTAGTCCAGCATCCCACCCCACACAGTGGCCCACCAATGGCCCAGGGGCATCTCAAGCAGAGACAAGGACAAACCTGCTCTTGTATCCCAGCAAATGGCCTTAGAGGCCTCCTGTGTGTGTCTCCAGCTTGGAAGATGGGCTTAGGGATCCATTCTAATAGCCATTGATACATCTGCCCTCCATGAATGTGTCCAACCCTTCCTTAAAGCCATCCAGGCTGGTTGCTGTTTCCTCCTCTTCTGGCAGCCAGTTCCATAGACCGATGACCCTCTGGGTAGAGCAATCCTTCCCCTTGTCTGATCTGACTCTCTTGCCCACCAGCTTCATAGACGCCCTCTGGTTCCAGTGTTGTGTGAACATAGAAATTTTCTCCATCCACCTTTTCTATACCCTGCATGATTTTTTTTCTACTTCAAATACTTCTGTCCCTGAAACCAAAGGCTAGAGGGGGGTACCTGGATGGTGTCTTTGGATACGGAGCCAGTTTGCTCAGTCTTCTTCCAGGGAAATGCCCAACCAGCACCCTCCGCTCCACGGGTAGCTCCCGCAACAACAACCAGGTTCAAGGATGTGTGAGGGCTGCATCCAGACACCAGTTATTGGTTCTGATATATCTGGATATTCCATAATAAAGCACAACTATCTGTGGTTTATTTTGGATTATCCAAATATAGCAGAATAAGTAACTGGGGGTGTGCAAATGTTTGTACCATGTGGACATTCATAAAGGAATCTAATGTTACAACATTCATCCATCGACATCCAATTCGTACAATTGATTCAGAACATTTGTCAAAGGGGGAGGTGGGAAAGCAGGTCCAGAGTGCCTCCGATGTGGTTTCAGAGTGGATTTGAAGTGGATTCAAGGCAGATCTGACGCTTTCAGAGCGGATACATATCGGATACGAAAGATGTGCATGAAACTTTTTTTGTGTTCGATTTGTATTCGTCCCCTTACCCGGCTAGTTGCAAACAGAGTGGCAACAAAGGGTTAAATACTGGGGTTGGGGAGAAGAGGGGGGAAGTCGAGGCGCTTGAGGATGGGGGGAGCGAGCGAGCGAGCGAACGAGTGAGCGGGCGAGAGAGAGACATCTGAACAGGGCCGTTTTAATTACATTCCATTAAATCTTGCTTTCGGAGCTTGTGTTTTCTACACATTCTAATGGTAATGGCAGGGCATCTCTATAGCCAATTCTTCCCCATCAAAGATGTCCCTATCAAATACACTCCTGGGAAACCCTTCACCTTTGCCCCGGGGGGTCAGTTCCGACACAGTAGCTCTATAGTCTGCCCTACTGTAACGTTCTAGGTGCTCAGACTGGACCGGCTGTGTGCGAAGGAGACGCTCCGTGCCCCCCCTGCCCGCCCCCCCTCCTTTCATGAGAACCGGTCAGCGCCGCCGGGATCCTCAGTTTTTGTTTTGTAGTTTGGAGAGGAGACCGCGAGGATGCCGACGAGGGATGCGCACGGATATTTGCAAAATTCCTTATTCATATGAATTTGGAGATTCACACATGAGTCAGATGTTACCGCCAGGGTGGCACGGGTGCAATTTCCAGAATTAGATTCCAATCCAATATCTGAAGATCTGAATCTGTTCAAATGTTTAAAATCTGAATGCATTTCACATTCGATTTAATTCCAGTGCATTCGGATCCATTCATGTGAATATTCTATTTGGTTTTGAAGATAAGAATGTTGACAGCACTCATACGCGTCCCGTACGCATCTGTACATTTGCGTAAGGATGTGAATAAGATGCAGGTGGGTACAGATGTAATGCATATGTCTCCGTACACGTATGAACGTCTGAATAGTTCGTATGAATGATTTGAAAGATTAAACAACTGTTTGAATGTAAAATTTGGATGTAGAGTCATTCTATTTCAATTCAAATGCCCAGAATCGATTGAATTCAATCAAATTTCAAATCTATCAAATATTCGTACACTGACATTCACATTCGTATGAATGTTTTGGAACATTCGTGAAACAGGGGGGTGGGAAAGCAGCTGCGCTGGTCACATGAGGAACGGATGCAGCAACGTGGTTTGAGAGCAGATTCAAAGTGGATTCAGGGCAAATTTGACAGCTGGATGAGAGCTGAAGCGGAACAGGATGGCTGGATCCTGTGACCAAGTGCTGAAGAGCTGGCCTAGGCAGCCTTCCCTTCTCCTCAGACCCACATGGATGACTTCACAATGATGACACTAGAAGTAACAATGTGGAAGAGCAGACCTGGCCGATCATCTCAATATCCATGCCTACTAGAACGGAGGCCTAAGTCCATCTTCCAGGCTGGCGGGACGAGCAGGAGGCCTCTAAGGCCATTCTCTGGGATCGGAGAGCAGGAGGAGGTTTGCCCTTGTCTCTGCTTGAGATGCCCATGGGCAATTGGCGGCCACTTTGTGAGACAGGATGCTGGACTGGATGGGCTGTGGCCTGATCCAGCAGGGCTCCTTCCCAGAAGTTCCCTCATCATGCACTACCTGATTTCATGCTCCACACCTTTACTGAAGTTAATCAATCACTTACCTGGTGCGTCCAGGCAGCGGCCATTCGCTCTTCTGCTGGTCGAGGCGGCGAACACACCTGCCGTGTGAGCGCTTTGGCAGTTCGGCTGTCCTTCTGCACAGAGCACCACCATCATCATGGCGATGGAGCTGACGCGTGCCCATTCACGGAGGGTGCCGCACTCAAGGTGGTGGTGCGCTGAAGAGGACCAGCTCCGGGATCGGTCACAGGTGAGTGTGGGGCGCAGTTACTCCACGCTTACAAGTGCGAACACTAGTTAATGTTGGGTGACAGAAAGGGAAGTGAGAATTGGACCCGAGTCTCAGTGAAGGCGCAAGTATACTGAAATATACCGAAAATGCTTCCTACTGAAAGTCTGAGGTTCCAAAGCTCAGACTTATGCAATGGATCCAGAAACCTTAGTTCTCTCTGCTACGCAGGATCGGGTGCTCTGTCACATCTGTCTTTCTACAGTGCTAATGGGAACACAATGGAAGAAGGTCCACAAATTGTGTTCAAACCCTGGAAGAACTAACATGCAGCAATGTCACCAACGGTGCCTCATGCGGTCATGGCATCCAGGGCAAAGTGTGCCCGAAGATCTCTGTCGGTGGACAGGGAAATCTGATAGGGTCCTGAGGGACACCTGTTGTTCAGGGGACCAATTGTGACATGTTTTGTGATGAGACCTCTCTCTGGGGACAGATGGGAAGGGGAAGGGCAGAGAAGGCCTCCTGCAGGAGCTGAGGAGATCTGCTCCCCTTGGGTTGCCAATTTTCCATCTTTGGCAGAAGGGCTGGGGGTCCCAGGGAAAAACCATCTATGGGAGCAGATCTCAGCCACGTGCGAGCAAAGGAGCCCACGGACCCTGGCTCCACCTCTCAGCCCTCCGGTCCCAGGGTTAAGAGAACATCACCCAGAACTCACCCTAAGGGTCCAGCAGTGGGGATTGACTTGGGCACCACATATTCCTGTGTGGCCGTCTGCCAGAAGGGAAAGGTGGACGCCATCACCAATGACCACGGCAACCGGACCATGCCCAGCTGTGTGGCTTTCACGGAGAAGGACCGCTTTGTGGGGGAGCCAGCGGAACTCCATCTTGGCCTCAGCCCAGAGAACACGGTCTACGGCATGAAGCGACTGATTGGCCGCATGTATGAAGACCCCGTGGTACAGTCCGACCTAAAGCATTTGCCTTTCAGGGTGGTTGATGGCGCCAACGGGAAAACCAAGGTTCAGGTTTCATACCGAGGGATGGAGAAGGCTTTCTACCCTGAGGAAATCTCCGCCATGGTGCTGTACAAACTGAGGCAGGTGGCTGAGGCCTACCTGGGCCGCCCCGTCACCCAGGCCGTCATCACGGTCCCGGCCTACTTCAACGATATGCAACGTCAGGCCACCTTAGACGCGGGGGCAATTGCAGGGCTGACGGTCCTTCGGCTGATCAATGAACCCGCGGCGGCGGCCATAGCCTATGGCCTGAATGAGGGTAACCAAGGGGCACTGAAGAGAAACATTATGGTGTTTGATTTGGGTGGGGGGACCTTTGATGTTTCCATCCTTGCTGCCCAGGATGGCATCTTCGAAGTGGTGGCAACTTCTGGAGATACCCACTTGGGTGGGGAGGACTTCACCAGAAGGCTAGCAGAACACCTTGCCCAGCAATTCATGAAGGAGCACAAAGAAGACCTCACCCAAAGCAACAAGGCGATGCAGAGGCTGAAGGTGGCCTGTGAGGCGGCGAAGCGGACCCTGAGCTCCAACGTCACGGTCACCGTCTCCATCGATGCCCTCCACAACGGCACAGACTTCCACACCACCGTCACGAGGGCCACCTTCGAGGACCTCTGCTCAGACCTCTTCCGCGAGACCGTGCGGCACGTGGAGCAGGCCCTGGAGCACGCTGGCATGAAGAAGACCCAGGTCCACGAGGTGGTTCTCGTGGGGGGCTCCACCCGCATCCCCATGATCCAGAAACTTCTGTCGCAGTTCTTTGACGGGCAGGATCTCTGCAAGAGCATCAACCCAGACGAGGCCGTGGCTCACGGGGCCGCCATGCAAGCCGCCATCCTCACGGGGCACAGGTACCAGAATCTGCAGAACCTCCTCCTGCTAGACGTGACGCCCATTTCTCTAGGGCTGGAGACGGTTGGCGGCGTGATGGACGTCGTCGTGAAGCGCAATTCTCCGATCCCGACCAAGGAGACCAGGAACTTTTCCACCACCGAGGACAACCAAAGCAGCCTGTTTCTGCAGGTCTACGAAGGGGAGCGGACCCTGACCAAGCACAACCGCCTCCTGGGGACGGTCACGCTGAGTGGCCTTCGGCCCGCCGCCCGCTGCCTGCCGGTGATCGTGGTCAGCTTCCTGATCGACGAGAACTGTATCCTCACGGTGACCGCCATGGAAAGGTGCACGGGGAACACCAACCAGCTCACCGTCACGGACACCCGCGGGAGGCTGGACAGGGAGGAGATGAAGCGGATCCTCTGCGAGGAAGAGGAGCACCGGGCCCGAGAGAAGGCCGAGCAGGAGAAGAGGGAAGCCCTGAATTCCCTGGAGTCCAGCACGCTCCAGCTGAAGCGGGCGGCCATGGGGGAAAGTCACCTGGACGACCGGGCCAAGCGGCGAGTGCTGGAGATGTGCGAAGAGACGGCCATGTGGGTGGAAAGCAACCGGCAGGCGCCGAAGAAGGAGTACGAGGCGCGGAAGAGGGAGCTGGAGGACGTCGGCTACTCCATCCTCACGCACTTCCGTAAGGAGGACGAGAGATCTTGAGGGGCCGGGGGCCGGGCAGACGCCCGACTAGGCCGCAAAGCACATTAAACAGTAATTAAGAAGGAGAAGTCCAACGTGGACGGGATGAGCCCTGCTGTTTTTGGGAAGGAGCGCTAAGTCCTGGGGGTGGCAAGTAGGAGTCACATCACAGCATGGCCACGTGTCTTCCTTCTTCAGGTCCTGGGGGGGGGGCGGTCGGTCTTCTGGGGTCGACCAGGTGAGATGATCTGGACACCTTCAAGTCGTCCCAGTTGGTTGGCATTTTGTTGGGGGTCTGTGGGAGGGAGGGAAAGGAAGGAAGGAAGGAAGGAACCCTGGAGAAAGGTGGGCAGATGAGCAGGGTGCCTGCTCCCATGCCACTGGGTGTCCCGACCCTCTCAGGGTGCCTTTGAACGGTCAGCCTGGGGCATTTGGAGGAGCCATTCCTGACGCCTGGAAGAGGGACCGGGAGGAAGCCAGGATCAGGTGCCGCCAGCCTGGTCCTCTGGTGCTGCTTCCTAGAAGCTGCAAATTATCATGCGCGCCGTTCCTCCTGGCAGTAATAGACTTTAATCACTGCAAAGTCATTTGATTTCCTTGCACCGCAATTTGGCTTTAATTAATGGCCACTTACGGGAAAGGGAAGGGAGGGGCCTGCTTGGGGCTGTGCCCACCCCCACCCCGTTGCTGGGGCTTCCCACTCCTCTTCCCTTCTCTTCTCCCTTCAAGAAGATGAATACCGTTTGGAGAGCAGGAGAGCGTCTGGCAGAAATACGGCCGCTTGGAATTTCTCCAGAGGGGAAGGAGGCCTGGCAGCCCAAAGGGTCAAGGGTGCTGAGTCGGAGCGGCCAGGCGAGTGCGGAATTCATGGCTCCCTGCAAAGCTCCCAAAGGCGGAAGGACAAGCCCATCCACGGCCTACGGAGGTCTCCTTGGGTTTCACGGATCTCCCCGACTTCCTCCTCCCTGGTGTTTGGTCTTCAGAGGAAGCAAAGCTGGGCTCCCGTCCTTCGTAACTGGCTCTTCGTTTGTGGCTTTCCTTTTCTTTGGAAGCATGTTTCTAGTCCTCATGGCTACGAAGAGGTTCCTGGGGGCGAGAAGAGAGAGGAGATTGAGGCAAAGGGAGAGAACGTGGCCAAGCGAACCAAATCCACGGAAACATTGCTCAGTTTTCTGGATGGGCAGGGATATTCCTAGCACTCAATACTCATATGAATGCGAATTCAGACGTTCGTATACGGGTCAGATCCTGCGACATTGGAGCATTGACATTCGTATTCGTACAAAGGTTCAGAACGTTCGTGAAATGGGGAGGTGGGAAAGCGGCTGCGCCAGCCACATCTGCATTCGACACGGACTGAGAGCGGATTCAAAGTGGATTCAGGGCGGATTCGGTGCTTTCAGGATATGCATCGGAAATGTATGCATTCATATCAGATATTTGTATGAACTCATAGGGATACATTCATATCGAATCGAATTGAGTCCTACCAGTTTGGTCTAGTGGTTAAGGAGCCAAACTCTTAGGGAATACTGGGTTCGATTCTGCCCTTCTACGTGAAGCCAGCTGGGTGGCCTTGGGCTAGTCACAGCTCTCCTTCTGAGCTCTCACAGCCCCACCCACTTCATAGGGTGTCTGTGGTGGGGAGAAGAACAGAAAGTTTGTCAGCCGCTTTGAGTCCCCTTAAATGGGTGAGAAAAGCAGGGTAGAAAAGCCAGCTCCTCTTCCTCCTCCTCCTCTTCTTCTACCACGTTCAAAGGGGATCTATTCGAATGAATATGAAATTTCTTACATTCGATCCAATACGGATCAATAGCATCTGAAGAAGTGGACATGTCTCCGAAAGCTCATGCCACCAGCCTTTCTCCTGATGGCCTCCGAGTGCCGCTAACTACCTTGCTGGGCATTTATAGTCCTTGCTCATTCCGTACAGGGCCAGGGCGCTGAGGAGGAGGAACTCTGCAATCTCTGCTGATAGGGTGCCAAGGTTGGCACCATCTCACAGAACCGAATGGTGCTGCTCTGCTGCCCGCCGGTCCAACGCGTTTCCTGTTTTGTGGGCAGGATGGTTCCGCACACAGGATGCTGCAGAAGACAGTTGAACGGGGAAGGCAACGGCCAAAGCTGGCGCCTGGCGTGCTCCCAAACCGCCCCCCTTTCTTTCTGACACATACGCAACACGACCCAGACTGTGGGCTTAACAACAGGAAGGAAGGTGTTAATGGTCAAACTTGGCTTGTCAGTCTGGCTTAGTTTATGTGCCGCCGTGATTCAAACCGATGGGGTGGACCGCTGACCTCGCCTTGACCTTCTTCTCCTTCCACAAGGTCCGACAGGGGTCAGAGCAAGTACAGCGGAGGAGGAAGCGGAGGAGGCCGGAAAGAGAGGCTTCCTCGGATGACGGAGGCGTCCCTCGCGCCTCGGAGATGCTGGAGAGAAAATCCCCCTGGCTGGAATGGCCAGAAACGTGCAAAATCAACATCTCAGGCGTGGTCGGACTTCACTTTCTGGACTGGATGGAGTTTCAAAGTGGCCACTTGGTGGAACGAAAGCCTGGGAGAAACCAAAACTCTGGTCTGATCCATTGAGGATCTCTGTATTATTATTATTATTATTATTATTATTATTATTATTATTATTATTATTATTATTATTATTATTATTATTATTATTATTATTATTATTATTATTATTATTATTATTATTATTACATCTCAGTGAATCAGGGAGATCAGAATGCAAACAGATGCATATGAGATTCGTATCATTGGATATGCATCGAATATTCATAGGAATCGATAAATGTCCAGACATTTGTTTTTCTTTATTCGTACGAATTTGGATTTTTGAATATTCAGTTTGTTACGGATCAAACATTCCTATTCCTCGGGCGTCTTTAAGGCAACTGTTGACTAGTTATTGGGTTAGGGTGAAGGGCGGTCATTGCATCTGCTTACCCATAATTCAACTGCCTCCCGGACGATGGGTTGCCCGAAGACAGGATAAACACATCTTGCAGGAGAGGAGTCCTCTGTGTGGTCCTCTTGCCCAAGCCAGCACCCCCTCGGACATCTGGGTTTCCCATCTTTTCAATGCGGAGGCCAACCTTTGACCCCGGGACAATTGGTCACAGCAGCTATCCGTTGCCCCAAAACTCAAGATGACCTGAAGGCGGATCAGTGGGAAACCAGTGAGGGACCGATCCTGTAGGCCAACTTATTTATGTGAATCTTTTACGGGCCTCGAGTTGGTCAAGCCAGGACCTGTGGGAAAGAGCTCCAGGTGAGTTTGGGCCTCCGTCCGTCTGCTCCACGAGGATTCTGGCGCTCTTTTCAGGTCTTGTTCTTCCATTCTCTCCAGTAATATCTTTATCTCCCTTGATTTCTACCTTCCATTGGCTTTCATCTTTGCTTGCTCCTCAGCCTTCCTCCTACCACACTTTGAAGAATTCACCTTCGTAGCAAAATCCACATTATTATTATTAGATACAGAAAGAAGAAGAAGTTGGCTTTTCTACCCTGCTTTTCTCACACATTTAAGGGGACTCAAAGCAGCTGACAAAACTTCTGTTCTTCTACCCATAACAGACACCCTGTGAGGCAGGTGGGGCTGTGAAAGGTCAGAAGAGAGCTGTGACTAGCCCAAGGTCACCCAGCTGGCTTCGTGGAGAAAGAAGGAGAGTTGGCTTTTCTACGCTGCTTTTCTCACCAGTTTAAGGGGTCTCTCACGTTAATCTGGATTTAAGGGCCTGAATCCATATTTCAATGGCACCTGTGTGGACGACGTGTTCAGTATGGGGTCCTAATGGGGTCCTTAAGGGGTCGTGTGTGCAGAAGGTGAGTACCCGATCCGTACCAATTGCACACCTACCGGCTTCCTAACGGGGTCTTTGTCGCACGTGCAAAAGTACCTTGGACTCCCTCTTTCCCTGGGCTTTATTCGGAACGATTCCCGGAATAGGGACCTGCCGTCCGCAAGCGAGTGCGGCTCACGGAAGGCCCCGGGCGAGACCTGCCAGGATCTGCCTTAACCTGCCGCCAACAGACCCCGATCCTGAGAGAGACTCCAAACTGCAAAGTGTGAAGAGCCCCCCTGTCTCCGCCGCAGAGCTGTGCAGACAAGGGCGCGCCGACGCCTCCCACGTTTAAGGCTTTCACATTTCGAGCCTCTCCTGGGACTGCTGCCTCCCCATGAATGCAGAGGAGGCCCAGATGCGTTAAAATAGCCTGCAGCCCTTTGTCTCCCCGCATGCCGGTCTCCTCCCGCGCCTCGTGGGCACCTCGCAGCCAGCTCCCCTTGCCTTCGCGCCGTCCCCGAATGTTCACGTCGCTAAGCAACCCACAGGGAGTCCCTTCTCGGATGCCCACCCAGAACAATTCCCCCATGCACCCACTTGCTCCCCCGGGGCCCGGCTGACGGTTCTCATCGAGGCAGCTGCTCTTCAGCGCGAACCCAATTAGACATGGGGCTGCGGAAGAGAAGGCCGCCCATCCCAGGGATGGTCCGACAAACGGCAGCGGGCACCGGGCGCCGCCTTCCCCCTTTCTGCTTCCGCTAGACATGGGGCGGCTCACCTGCCTCTGGAGCAGTGAATCGAGGCCTGCGGGATACAGACGCGCAGAAGTATTTATAACACTCGATATCCGTACAAATTCGTACAAAGTCAAACATTCATATATGAATTCTATGTTACGACATTCGTACGAAGCTTCGGAACATCCGTGAAACAGGGAAGTCGGAAAGCGGCTGTGCCGGTTGCATCTCCAGTAGATCCAGAGTGCCTTTGACACGGATTGAGAACAGATTCAAAGTGAATTCAGGGCAGATTTGACGCTTTCAGAGCGGATATGTTACGGGATACTTAGCAGATATGTTTTGGATACCAATGGATATTATCAGATACATATGGGATACACATACAAATATATTGGATATTCATATGAATTCTTATGAACACCTTCGTATGAAATAGAATCCTACCATATCCAAAGTAGGGATGGGCACAAATGTTCTAAACATTCAAAATTCAATCAAATTCGACTGAATGTGGACATTGGAATTCAAATAGAATGTCTTCACATTCGAATTTAAACATTCGAACGAATTTTGAATGTTCCAAAACATTTGTTCAAATGATCCAAAAACATTTCAATGTACAGATAACGTATGTATTACATACGGATCTGTACGGATCTCACACTTATCTATATGCATTTGCGCTGATTGTATGGCACAAAAACAGGGTGGATACGGGATAAAATGCGACGCGTACGAAATGTGTGCAGCTACGTGTAACACACATGCATGTTGTCGACGTTCGTATCTTCAGATTCGAACCTAACATTCTAAATCCAGCGCCGAGACCCCTTTGAATCCGAATAGGGATGATTCATGTTTCAGGACCTTTAATCTGCAGAAACGGCGGATTCCTCGCCAGCTCTCGGGATGGAGAGAACTCGAGCTGACTTCGATCCTGATTATATCCTGGGCCACCCTTAGGCTCCTTGCGCGCAGGATTCATGAAAAGGCAAGAGGTGATCGTGAGACTTCCCCACGACATTTTTCCTGCTGACACAAAAATGCTTTCCCCTTGTTTCTGTCTGGGGCGACGAGGAGCACCCAGCCCCCTGCCTTCCAGATAGTGACTCCGGCAACGGGCGACGGCCATGCGTGGCCATGCGTCTGAAATAGAACTCCACAGGTTTCTGGCCTTCAGGGCGGGCCGAAAGTCAAACCAGCCCTTTGAACCAAACCCGGGAAGGGAGGAAAAAGACAGAGGCGAGGAAGCAAATTTCAAGCGTAACTGAACAGGAAAATCCAATGAACCTTTGCTGCTCCCGAGAGATTAAAGGATTTATTGGTTGAGTTCAGTTGCAAACGGATTTGGTTTTTTGCAAGATTCACAAACCTCAAACCGATTCTGGGATCGAAAGTTGCAGTGAAATGGACACTTGCCTGAATTTTGCAACGCTGGGTGTACCAAACATTCTATTCAAATTGGAATGCCAGTCTCCAAATGTGCCGAATGTCCGAATTTGGCCAAACGTATACATACACCACCCTAATTGGTGTGGCTTCCGGGGCTCAGGGGAAACGCCAAAACCTTGGGGTTCCGATTTACTAGCCTGCACAACATATTCTGCTCCAGGGTGACAGCACGTTCCTCCCCCTCTGTTGCACACCAAATCCCTTCTAAAAGATTCCTCCACTGTCCCTCCCCCTCCAAGTCTACCTTCCATGTATAGTTTGGACATTGATGTCCAGTGGGCCGGGGGTCCCCCCCTTGACACCAGCCACCAAAGAGTTAAGGCTCCTTTCTGGTTTCCCCCTCACCGTAGCGTAACCTTTTCACATAGCATGTGGCCACTGACCGCAAACTTACCCCCAAATTATCGACTCCTCTCCAGTACCCCATGTTGCGCTCTGTGGGCGGCTCATTAGGGGACAGAATCCTCCACGCCGCCTCCCCCCATCCTTCCCCCTCCACCGATCTGTGTGTTTGCTGGCAAACAGAAGACCTCTGCAAAGATCTCATTAGGGTTAGAGGGCCACAAGACCAGCAGAGGGCCTGAGAAGCGGATTTTAGGTCTGTGAACGGGAGAAGGGACTCCGGACACCCGATTGAATCGGGAGTACAGAATCCGGATCCGGTTGACGACACCAAATCTCAGCAGATCCTCCCTTCCCCGGGGAAAATGCCCTCCACACGCTCTGGAAGGGTCAAGATCTGATTCAATCTGTGATCCAAATCTGTGTCCTGGACCCAAGAAGATGGGAAGGAGGATCTTTTCTGCACTGGTACTTATTCCTATTTTATCCTGGAATAGGGACCCACCATCTACATTTGGGTCAGGCCTGTATTCCAAGATACTTTCTGGAATGCTTTGCAGTGAGGAAAGGGCCCAGAACCCTTGGGGTTGCCTCAGCTGAGCTCACCCTCTGCTGAATTAGCTCCTCTGACATCCAAGGTAGGGATGTGCTTGAATATTTGTAACATTCAAAATTCATAGGAATCCGTCCAAATTCGGACATTCGGATTCAAATCGAATACTGCGGAACATTCGTATGACGCGGGAAAGCGGCTGCGCCAGTCATAACTGCAACGGGTCCAGAGCGGATTCAGCGTGGATTCAGGGCAGATTTGAGGCGTTCATAGCAGATACGTAGGGGATTTGTAGGGGATTCGTATTGAACATTCATGTCAAATTCATATTGAACATTTGTTTAGAATTCAAATAAATAATAATAAAATAATAGTAGTAGTAATAGCAATAATAATGATGTTTATTTATAACGCCCCTTTCACCAAGGGAGGGTACAGGGTTAAAAATTACAGAAATAATAACAACATAGCAATAAAACAATCTAATAATGATCAGAACAATATTAAAATCAATCTAATAAAATAACAAAATAATAAATTCCTGAAACACCCTTTCATCAGTCACAGATAAATAATAAATCAATTTCAACTCATTCAGGAGTATTAAAAAGAAATTGAACCAAATCTTCTAATCTAGATTCAAAGGGAATCTAGTTGAACAAACGCCAATTTCCTTGTATTCGGTTTCCTACGAATCGAACCTCCCCAAAAACACATCCCTAATTCAAGGATTTCTGGTGCCATCAGATCTTTTTCTTATTTATTTTTCCTGACTTTTTAAAAAATTAATTTTATTGAACAGTACACAAGAATAAACAAGTTCAGTAACATCATGTGACGTATCTCAATTGTTCACCAGTTACAGAAACATAACAACTAGCAAATGAGCGTCCCCTCCTGGTCCCCTGGACAGAGCAGCAAAACATAACTCTCAGTTAATATTGTTTAAATGGCAAATCAAACTTATTTCTCCTCTCAATGCCCAAACGTTTCCCAGTTGCTGAACCGATCAGATTTAAGTTTCCTTCCCTTCAAAAGCAAACTTCTTTGTCTGATCAGATCATGTAACATCAATCCTGCCATAGGGACCTCCCAGTTATTTAACAGCCACAGGCTGGCGTCTCTGCGCCCCTTTGCTAACACCGCCAGACCTTGAGCTGCCTGAAACCCTTCTGAGCTCCTAGGAAGGCACCACGGTCTATTTCAGTGGCTGGAATGGGGATCATTTTATAGATTCCCCCATGAAAGTGATGAATTTGGAATTGGAGGCGGCAGAGGTGAAAATTCATAGGAATTCCGTGTGGGTGGGTGTGTTTGAAGACCCTCAGCATAAATAATATAAATATAGAGCTGATGGTTTGCAGGAACAGTCCCCCACCCTGTTTCTCCAGCCCTCTCTCCTTTCTGTTCTTCTCTCCACACTTTCTTTCCTCCTTTCCCTCCATCCTAGGCTGCTATATTTCCCCCCTTCGCGTTGAGATTTCCTCACAGATGGCGCCGCTAATTATCTGCCCGCGACACTCCCTGCCTTGCCTAGAATAAAACCAGAGGAGCTGCTGAGGTTTTATAAAATGCTGTGGAGAAGGAGAAATGTGGGGGGGGGGAGTCAGGAGAGAGGGGGGAGAAAACCGTTCCTCATCAGTCTGGTTTCCTACATGGACCCACGTGGATATTCTTTATTTCTATTTTTTAGAAAACCGCCCACAGGTTGCAAAAAGGGTCCGGAGTTTGCAAAACGCCTCCCAGCCAGGAATGTGCACAGATATCCGGATTATTCATTATTTGTACAAAATCAGACATTCAGATTTGAAACGAGCCCTTCGGAACATTTGTACGAAGCTTCGCTACCTTGGTGAACCTGGGCAGGTGGGAACGCGGCTGCCCCAGTCGCATCTGCAGAGGATCCAGATGTAGAGTGGATTCAAAGTGGATTCGGGGCGGGTTTGATGCGCTCCAGTCGGATACGGATGTGATACAAAGCAGATATGTATGGGGTTTGCGTGGGATTCATACGGGATTCCTATCAAACATTCCTCTCAAATTCATATGGAACATTTGTATGGAACAGAATCCTACGCATTCAAAGGAGACCTATTGGAACAAATATTAATTTTCTTGCATTTGATCCGATATGAATCAGTTGCAAAAGTAAATTGTGCACATCTGTCCTCCCAACCCTTCAGGGTCCCCAGACGACTCCACCAGCCATCCGAAGCAGATCCAAGAAGGGCTGGAAGGAGCCCAAGCGTTGGCTGAGGAAGCCCAGAATTTCCTCCTCCCAGGGAAAGCCGGTTCATAGCTCCATTGGCCTGTGGACTTCCAAGGGAGCCCATCACAGGGGGAAGAATCACCCAGCCGCCCTCACCCATGTCGGCCACCGCCGGTCACTCACCGCCTGTGTTTCACCCTCTGTGTTTCCCAAGGGCTACCAAGGAGGAACGAATGGCAAGGGGCACCATTATGGGCACCACATATGGAGGAAGAACTGGAGGAGGCCGTAAAACAGCAATTCCACATCAGCCAGAAGCAGCATCCTTTGGAACCGTCCGCATTAGACAAAGAAGAAGAAGAAGAGCTGGCTTTTCTACCTCTCTTTTCTCTCCCATATAAGGGGACTCAAAGCAACCGACAAACCTTCTGTTCTTCTCCCCACAACAGACACCCTGTGGGGCTGTGAGGTGGAGCTGCGAGAGCACAGAAGAGAGCCGTGACTAGCCCAAGGTCACCCAGCTGGCTTCATGGAGGAGAGCAGAATCAAACCCAGTATTCCCAGACAAGAGTCCGGCTCCCTAACCACTAGGCCAAAGGGCCCCTGCTGGTTCCTAAGTCCTTGGCTAGGATGCAAATCAGCGAGAGGCCAAGACCTGCAACGCTGCATCTAGAG
This sequence comes from Aspidoscelis tigris stejnegeri, assembly GCA_023333525.1. Lineage (NCBI taxonomy): Eukaryota > Metazoa > Chordata > Lepidosauria > Squamata > Teiidae > Aspidoscelis > Aspidoscelis tigris. The sequence continues at coordinate 4,547,353 of JALMGA010000027.1, read as the reverse complement.
GGCCGGACAAAGACCGTCTGAATCGCCCACAAGCGTCGGTTTTCAACTGGCAGCGCACATTGTGTGTTTGTTGTTACTTGATAAAAAGTTCAGAGTCTTAGAAAGACCAGGAACCACCAAGCATGGGCAACCGAGACAGAGTCATCCGCAAGCGCATCAAGAGGACCAAGATGAATTTTCCTTTTTAGAAGCGTCCATTTCTATATACGTTCAGATCCAGGCAGCTCTGCAGTCCCACGAAGCGGTCTGAGTTTGCCAGGATTCAGCAGCACCTGGGACAGCAACCTGCCTGGAATGCCAGAGCTGGGCAGTCCTAGCTGATCCCGGGCTGTGGTCACACCTAAGGTTTAATCCAACTGCCAAGCCAGTTTGGTCTAGTGGCTAGGGAGCCGAATTCTTATCTGGGAATGCCAGGTGTGATGCCACGCTCCTCCACAAAGCCAACTAGGTGACCTTGGGCTAGTCACAGCTCTCCTCTGAGCTCTCCCTGCCTCGCAGGGTGTCTGTTGTGGGGAGGAGAATAGAAGGTTTGTCAGCCGCTTTGAGTCCCCTTGAATGGGTGAGAAAAGCTAGCCCTTCTTCTTCGTCAGCTGCCGATTTGCCTGCCTCCCCCTTATGCCTTGTCAGGGAAAGCAAATTCCTCCCCGCTCCTAAAAGCCTGCCTGCTGCCCCTCTCTCCCCCTCCCCTAACCCACCACAGACCCTTCCTCATTTCCCCAGAGGTCCAGCTGGGAGTGTGGTGGGAACGCAAAGTGACGCTTTTACCCAAGAAACTCGCCTTTCACAACATTTCTGCTGTCGGATGGAGCCTGGCAATCCATTAGTGCTTTAAAAGAGAGAGAGAGAGAGAGAATAAAAGAAAGGAAGGGAGGCGCCCATCCCACACGGGTGGAGTTTCCGAGATAAACTCACCTGCGGCCTTCAGCCCAGCACCTTTTCAAAGCCTCCTGGAAAAGGCCATCAGGCGCCAGGGACTGGGCTACTTGCGCTGACCTGCGGTCCAAAGCACACAAAGGACCCTCGTCTTTCCGGCCACTACTCCCTCCCTCCCTTCCTTGGCCCCTGGAGAACGGGTTCCTTTATAGGAGACATAGAGAACGTCTTCAGGATTGCACCTACTTTGTGCTTTTATTTGGGGAGGGGGACTTTTGTGGAGAGGGGTCACTGCTGTCGTCGGAAGACAAAAGGAAAGATAATAATCTCATGTGCTAATTAGCGCCTCAGTTAATTGCATTCCCCCCATGAGAAGAAGAAGAAGAAGGGTTGGCTTTTCTACCCCACTTTTCTCACCCTTAAGGGGACTCAAAGTACATGACAAACCTTCTGTTCTTCTCCCCACCACAGACACCCTGTGAGAGCTCAGAAGAGAGCTGTGACTAGCCCAAGGTCACCCAACTGGCTTCGTGGAGGAGTGCAGAATCAAACCCGGTATTCCCGCATAAGGGTCCAGCTCCTTAACCACTAGACCAAACAGGCTCACCAAACTGAGGAGCAAGCAAGGCAAAACACCTACGGAGTACAGATGGATGGAAGGGTTTGCGGGCGTGGAGCCTGCACAACCCGGACGAGTGAACTGCTAGTTGCCATTGAAACCTTGCACTTTGACGGGTCTGTGGAGGCTTCTCGGTGCATCGTTTAATCCTCGCATCTTGGTTGCTTCCGGAGATTCATCTTACCTGCACCACAGGTTGTCTGTTGTGGGGAGAAGAACAGAAGGTTTGTCAGCTGCTTTGAGTCCCCTTAAATGGGTGAGGAAAGTGGGGTAGAAAAGCCAGCTGCTGCTTCTTCCCCAGCTGCCCTTCTTAAAATCCTTGCAGGACAAAGATGTGTCCATGATGGGGAGACTGATGTGTGTGTGTGTGTGGGGTTCCTTTTGGCATGAGCCATTGCTCTGTCCTTCCCACGCCCCTTTTGTGTCGGCAGCAAGAAACCGAAGGCGTTTCCTGGCAGCATGACATTCTCTATGCTCAAAGCGCTCGCAACTTCTTTTTTTATCCAAGAAACGAAACAGGAGCGATTGAATTCCTGCTCGGCAGGTCATCAGGATGCCCCCTTCCCCAGAATCTGGTGGGTTTCACAATGCCCAGATTTCACTGGGTTCGATACTGTACCGTTTTTTTGGGAGGAGGGGGATCCATTCCATTGTGTTGGAAAAGCACAAAGCAGACAGCTTCCAAGGTACCCTTTATCCGCCATTTCGGGACGGCCTTTCCTGTCCACGCCTGCGTGCCGTGGCAAATCCGACTGCAGTTCCTCCCAAGTTGTCCTTGAGGGAGGTTGTCCCGCTCACAGCCAGCGCCCAGCCAAGAGAGCTCATTTCTGGCCATAATTCAAGCTCTTCTCCTCCTCTACCTGGGGAGATATTTATCGGCAGGTCAACTGCAAACTGCCCCGTCCCTTCACTCGGAAAAGGCCACCTCTTGACGGCTCTCTAATGGGGTCTGGCGAAAAGAGCCATAAACCAAACCGGCGCTCCAAGGGACGGGTTCGGAGACAGCGTGCTGCTGGCACAGACCTGGTGCAGGTACGCAGCGGAGAGGCCCCAATTCACAATTCCCTGCCCCATGGGGCTTCCATGGAAAGAGGCAGACGCTCCACACGCAACATACACAGCCAACAGTGAATACAAAAGAGAGGATCACATCCAGCTGGTGACCTGAAATGGCAACCCAGCCACCACCTTGACCTCAGGCATCCATTCCGATAGCCACTGATACACCTGTCACCCATAAATTAGCCGAAGACGTCTGGACGACTGGGAAAAAACACCTGTGACCGTCTGAATCGTCTGACCACCAGAAACCTGTAAGTGAATGGTCCCGTGGACAGAGGCAACGGAGAAGGGGAAATCATTGCAAGCAATTGTTGCACTAAGCTGCAGTGGGGTTTTTCTAGACCCCGAAGGCCATGAAATTCTATCAGTGAAAAAACTGGCGCTGTTGGTTTTCAAGGGAAGCGAGCATTTGCTCGGATAAAGAGTTTGCTGTTGAGCCAGACAAATCAGTACTGGGTTCGAATCTGAACCAAAAACGAGGTTGTCGCTCGTGTGCTTGTGTGTTGCACGAGGCAGATTCCCGGGGAAAAGTCCCGGTGGATTCTGACGCAGGCAGATTCACGGATCTTTATGAGTGCGGTTTTAAAAGCCAGCCCACCCGCTCCGTGCACCCACTGCGGCACAAGGAACGGATCTGGGGAGGAACAGGGCTCGGCGCCCATCTGCGTCCTGAGGAGTAAACTGAGAAGGCGTCACCAGAAATCTCCACCTTCCTTTGAAGCTCTTGTCTCCCCAATGAAAAAAGTAACAGCTAGGCTGGGCCTCCATTTCCCAAGAACTTTCCTCCATCTCTTGCCCACACACACACACATAAAAGAAAAAATTCCGCCCACTTAGCCAAACCATCTGTCCACACCGTACTGGGCACAGGCTCCTGCAAAGAGGCAGCGCATCTTTCTCAAAAGCCACAGATTTTGGGGGCATCAAAAAAAAAAAAAGGAAAGGAAAGGAAAGAAAAAAATGAGGGGGAAAAAAACACACCCGAAAAACAAAATCTGGAAGGTGTTCAGCAATCGTCAATTTTAATTACAATGCCAGCTCCATTCTGATGGATATCTGAGGGTTGGAAGCATTTTTTTCCCAAAAGTGATCTGTTTGATGGGTTTGTGATTTCCAGCTCACCCCCCTTCTTTCACGTCTTTCTCCTTTCAGGAGAATAATTCATACAATAATATCTTCCTTCTCTTACAAATAAAACCCCAGAATCCTTTTTTTTTAAGAAAGAAAGAGAGAGAGAGGAAGGAAGGAAGGAAGGAAGGAAGGAAGGAAGGAAGGTGGACATATATGTAAATACATTTGCTGGGGGCAAAGAAATAGAATATACTTATTTTTAAATTTTTTATTTTCTTTTATAAATAGTAAGTTTCTCTCTCCAGCCGCAAGGACTTCTGAGCCGTTTTAATTTCTGGCTTTTAAAAAAATCAAGGCCTCCTCTGAGCGTCACCCTCCTCCTCCTCCTCCGCTAGGGATGGAATCCGGTTATTCCTTCCCTGGCCCACATTGCTGGGCAATAAACGTCTGGCCTGGGTGCAAATGCTCTCTCGTCCGGGGAGGGACGTCTGCAATAGTTTGGAGTCTCCTTGGAGTAAAGGGATCCGCACACGTTTCTGCTGGAAAGGAACCGGTTCCTCTTTGCCACGGGAAGCAACGCCGGAGGACATAAGAACATAAGAACATAAGAGAAGCCTTGCTGGATCAGGCCACAGCCCATCTAGTCCAGCATCCTGTCGCACACAGTGGCCCACCAAATGCTCATGGGCATCTCAAGCAGAGACAAGGACAAACCTTCTCCTGCTCACGAGTCCCAGCAGATGGCCCTAGAAGCGCCCCATTTCCTCCCCCCCCCTCAGCCTGAAAGATGCGCCTAGGCATTCATTCTAGTACCCACTGATACATCTGTCATCCATAAATTTGTCTAACCCTACGTCGGTGTGGACGAAGCAGGAAGACCCAGATGACCGCAGGGCCCGGTTTGGAAGCCTTTGCTGTCGCCATTACTTTTGGAACCCTTTGTGTCAATAGAGTTTCAGGGCCGAGACAAAAAGGCTGGTTAAAAATCCTCTCTTTTTTCAAAAATCTCACACTCCCTTTTTAACAGCCCGTTCGGAGCACTGCGGAGTGTTATAGATAGGAGGAGATGAAGCGCTTTCCTGCCAGGACGAGCCTCTTGGAAGTCACGAACGTATTTATTCATTTGGGATGAGGAATAGCTGGACGTTATTCCCCGGTCGCCACTCGGACAGCCATTTGGGGAAAATCCTAGGCGCTGGTCTGGCAGCCGTACGTCTGGCGGGCCGCCCATCGTCTGCCCTCCAAGGACCGACGCGAAGAACGTTGGCACAACGGCGCCCAGGCCCCCTCACTGCATGGGGATGTAAGGCCAGTTGAAGCTGGAGCCCGACAGGAGCATGTCGCGGATCAGGGTCTCGATGGGGGTTTTGCCCACCAGGCGGACGAAGAAGAGCTGCTCGATCACGGGGGCCGAGACGATGCGTAGCGAGGGCAGGCGCAGGAGGAGGCGTCCGAAGCGGCTGGGCTGGTTGGGGTACTGGTTCCGGACGTACTCCTCCAGGGCACACTGGGACTTCTCCTGCACATGCTCCACGTGGCACATGTCCGTGAGACCCACCGCGTCTGCAAGGGAAAGGCCGTGCGTGAGTAGAAGCGGAGAGGTGGAGATTCTGGGTAGACCCCGAAACCGCGTTTACGAGGCACTGATATGTTCTTAGCATCTACTTAGCACCAAGCCCTAATAAATCAAGCCCCGGGGACCTTTAGGCTGGGCTGCTGCAACATAGGACTGGCCCTGAAGACAGTTCAGAAGCTGGAACTAACACAGGCAACTATCTAGGCCCAGACAGGTATCACCTGTGTGATGGAGAAAATAAATTTCTTTTCTCTATCATGCAATACTAGAACCAGAGGGCATCTGTGAAGCTGATGGGCAGGAGAGTCAGATCAGACAAGGAGAAGGTTTATCTTCACCCAGAGGGTCATCGGTCTGTGGAATTGGCTGCCAGAAGAGGTGGTGGCAGCAACCAGCCTTGATGGCTTTAAGGAAGGGTTGGACACATTCATGGAGGACAGATATATCAATGGCTACTAGAATGGATGCCTAAGTACGTCTTTCAGGATGGGGGGAAAAGCAGGAGGCCTCTAAGGCCATTTACTGGGATTTGAATGCAGAAGAAGGTTTGCCCTCGTCGCTGCTTGAGATGCCCATGGGCAATTGATGGCCACTGTGTGAGACAGGATGCTGGAATGGATGCACTGTGGCCTGATCCAGCAGGGCTCCTCTGAGGTTCTTAGGGACCAGGTGGGCTGTGGCCTGATCCAGCAGGGCTCCTCTGAGGTTCTTAGGGACCAGGTGGGCTGTGGCCTGATCCAGAAGGGCTCCTCTGAGGTTCTTAGGGACCAGGTGGGCTGTGGCCTGATCCAGCAGGGCTCCTTGTAGGTTCTTACACTGCATGGCAGTTTGCTACCAAGCCCAATTCACAGTTGCAACTTTGGCTTATCAAATTTACTTCCAAACATGCCAGCTTACAGGGTACAGGGGCAACGTTCATCTTGATATCATTCACCTCCAGTCCCTGCCTTTTGGCCATGAAGTTGCCACCGGATGGCGACCAGCCGCGTCTAGATGGCCCCACTTGTTGCTCAGGCCACAACTGAGTCAGCCGTGCGAAACCAATTTTCCCCACCCGCCTGGAAGGGGAGGGGCTTGGCACACAACACCCCCCAGCCCCTCCTGCTTGTTTTCTCCTCTCCAGGGCTTCGTGCAAGACATGTTAGCTGCATGTTCAAGTCCTGATGGACCTCATCCGCCCCCTGCGGCTCCTGTCCAACCTGCGTGTCGCCCAGCTGAGAATGGAAAGGACTGCCCATGCTGCCAACTGCAAACACTGGTCTTAATCATTCTGCCCCTTTCCTGGGAGGCAGTGACCTTGCCGAAGGGTTTTGCTCGGAAGTTCAGCTTAAATTTCCTCCCTTTATGCTTGCTTTCCATGGCATTCTCTCTCTCTCTTTTCCTTTCTCTTACTCTGCATTCTTTTTCCTGAAGCTCTGCATAATTTATCGAGGAAATAGGTTGCTTGATTAGCTGACCTGATGGAAATGCAAAGTTCTATATCTTACCTTTCAATACCGGAGCACGAAGGACAACATCAAGTAATGCCACTTTCTTCCAGCAGGGGGGGAAAGAGGGCTGCTCTAAGTCTCCCTCTGCTGGAAAGAAATGGAACTGAAGCTCCCAGGGCAAGAATGGAAAAATGCAACCCCTTTACTAAACAGATTCCCCAAGGTGGGTTGTTCCAAAGGAAAAGCCTCCTAAAAAAACTGACAGTGGCCACCTCTGATTCTGGAGCGAATGCAGCGCCCATGTTGCAGTTTTCAGAGTGGCAGTTTTCATATTCGTACGCATAAATGCTTTCAAATGTGGGGAAATTCTACTCGACACGAATGTAGTCGTGCAAATTCATATGAATATCCGATACGAAGAAATACATATCTGATATGAACAAATACATATCCGATACATATCCAAGATATATATCCTGTGACAAATCCACTCTGAAAGCGTCAATTCCAACCCGCATTCCCTTTTAATCTGCTCTCAATCCGTGTCCAATGCACTGTAGATCCATACAGGTGCCTGGCGCAGCCGCTTTCCCACTCGCCCAGTTTAAGAAATGTCCAAATTATTTGTATAAATGTCTGAACTATTCATAAGAATCTCAGTGTACGAATATCACAACATTTGTACAAAAGTCCAAAACATTCGTATTCCTGCAAATGTTAATGTACAAATATTGTAACCTTCTATTCGTGCACTATTCGTGTCTAGATTCGTCCAGATTCCTATGAATAATAATGCTGCAAATATTCATTCAGATCTTTTTCTCCAGTGCAGAGGAGCAGCAGCAGCAGCCATCACTCCCCAAGCGCAGCCTGCTGGGCCCACCGGAGCCAGGAGCCCTCTGCAAAAAGCACCAAAGGCAAAGCCCTCGCAGAGGCAACTCGCTGCTGGAAGGAACTTTCTTTGCCCACCTCTGACGCCCAGGTGGAAGCGGGGAGTGGGAAGCTAACAGGGAAAGAGCAAAAGGCCGGCAAACAGCACAAGAGATTTATCAAAAAAGGGAACGAGGGTCCTCAGAAAATGAAACAATTATGGAGATCGCCGGAGTGCCAACGGATGGCAATATGACGAAGAACCAAACTGTATAAGCATCTGTCTGCAAGTTTGCTAGCATAAAATCCAAGATCTTACATAATAAATATTAAAAATTAATATATGAAAAAAAAAAACAGGTATACAGTAACACCATGAGGAGGACAACAAAAACATATATTCACTGTATACGTTCAGGAAGGGGGTGAAGACGCTCCTCTTCGCTCTGGCCTTTGGCTAAACGTGGCACAGTTTTCCCCTACTGCACATATTGTTGTTGTTTTATACTGTTTTAAATATATGGTTTTATATTTTTGTCTTTTAAATATGAGACCCCCTAGGGTATAGGGTGGGATATAAATGTAAATAAAAATAAATATATATTGCAAAGAGACTTAGCAACCGGGCCGTGCAGGAATGCAGGTTTTGACATTTGGTTCGTAATGAGTCAAATATTCAAGAATCCAAATTTGTACAGGTAAAGAAAACCAAACGTCTGGACATTCGAACCAACACAAACGCATTTGTATCCATTGGAATATTCAATATGAATCTCATACACATCCGTTTTCATCCCGTTTTCATCCCCTACATCTCCATACTGGTGTGGACGGATAGATGCATATCTGCACGTTCAGGCAGATATGCCTGAACTATTCATCCGAATAACTCAAAATATTTGTATCCGTACGGATACTGAAGTACATTCAATTTACATACCAAAGTCTGAATTCATCTGAATAATGAATATTTTGAATATTCTTGCATATCTCCATTAACAACAAAATAATGGATGAGAACTCTAAACGTCTATATTAGAAGTATCTCCAAACTATAGACTGACAAACATAATGCATAATAATAAGGGGAACGGAAAAGCCAGGCGTGTTTTCACTTTTCTGACCTTTTACCTGTTCTTATATGGTGTTGACTTTATTTTGGGAAGTGACTGGAACACCACATAGCGACTGGGAATTACCTATTCCTTTTTAATGTTTATTAGATAAGATAATGGTTTTATGCCAGGAAATTTGCAGACATTTATACCATGTGGTCCTTTGTTATATTTTCTTCCTCTGACACCCAGACTGTCTCCATAACTGTTTTATTTTCCTTTCTTTTGTTGATGAATTAACCAAGAAAAGCAAACAACACAAGAGATGTATCTTGTTTGGATTTTTGGTTTTGTGCAAGAGCAAAAGGCTGCCAAGAGAGACTCTAGCCAGTTTGGTCTAGCAGTCAGGGAGCCGGACTCTTATCTGGGAACACCGGGTTTGATTCCGCCCTCCTCCACAAAGCCAGCTGGGTGACTTGGGCAAGTCACAGCTCTCTTTCTGAGCACTCACAAGCCAGCCAGCCCCACAGGATGTTCTGTTGTGGGAAGAAGAATAGAAAGCTTTGTCAGCCGCTTTGAGTCCCCTCAAGGGAGAAGAACAGAAGGTTTGTCAGCCACCTGGACTCCCCTTAAGTGGGCGAGAAAAGTGGGGTAGAAAAGCCAACTCTTCTTCTTCTTCGGAAAGGGAACGTGCTGCTTATGATTCACCTATTTGGGAATCATAAGCAACCTTTCCTTGTAGGACATGGTTTCCAGACCAGGAACGATTTTAGCCCTCCTTTGGACTGGCTCTGGTTTGCCAATGTCTGTTTTGAATTTGGGTGCCCAGAACTGGACACAGGACTCTAGATGAGGTCTGACCAAGGAAGAGTCAAGAGGGATAATGACTTATCCTGATCTAGACCCAATACTCCTCTTGAAGCCTCCTAGGATGGTGTTTGCCTTTTTTGCAGCTGCATCGCATTGCTGGCTCACGTTCATCCTTCGCAGACCCAACCCATCATGAGCGCAGAATCCTAAACAGACCTGCCTCCATCTAGCAGGATCCCTCCCTTCCCTGGCGCGCCGTGCCCTTGCTTTGCTCACCTGGCGTGAAAAGGGCGATGGCCTTCAGGCAGGAGTACTCGGCAGAGTCCACGTGCAGCGCCTTCAGCTTCTCCACCTGCTCCTGGAAGACGCGGATGTGGTCCATGAAGGCCACCACCCGGTCGGCGGACATGGGCGAGGCGTGGAGCCCGGCGGCGGCCAGGAGCGGGGCCACGTGCAGCGGCATGGCGCACTGGGCGGCGTTCAGGACGAAGAGTTCGCTCCAGGTCATGCGCAGGAGGCAGACCTGGTCGGCCAGCTGGAAGTCGGGGAAGAAGGGGATGTTCTTGGCCCACTCGATGGCGCTGAAGAGCAGCCGGGCGGCCAGCTCGCAGATGTTCTCGATGCCCATGACGTTGCTGGGCTGCAGGCACTGGGTCCCGTAGCGCGAGGTCGGGTAGGGCTCCGCCCGCAGCAGCAGCGCGATGAAGCCCGTCAGGTAGGCGTGGCAGCCGTAGGGCTCTCCGTTGCTCAGCGGGTACTGGCCCGGGCTGGGCTGGCTGTGCGCCAGGCGGCCGCGCTGGACAGCTGCCGGGGGAGAGAAAAGGGGGGGAGCAGATGGGTCAGTCTCTTTCCTCGCCACAGTTCTGGACCCAACCCTGAAACAGACACACACGGAGCCATTTTGAAGACACGCGCGTGCGGCAGCGTCTTCCAAATAGCACGGGAAGCGTGCAGCGGCGTCCAAAAGAAGAAGGTCTGCACGTAAGGGGAGCCTCCCTGGGGATGCTGTTGCTGAGCTCAGGGGGCCACCGGCGAGAAGGCCGCGTCCTTTGCATCTAGCCACTCTCTTTCATCCAGGGGGGCATGCAGAGTTTCTCCAACATATCTAAGGCTTGGGGTAGGGAGTATTTATTTATTTATTTATTTATTTATTTATTTATTTATTTATTTATTTATTTATTTGTCATTTGTATTTCTATCCCCCGCCATACCTGAAGGTCTCAGGGCAGGTAACAACATTTAAAATCAGACATATATTAAAACATTAACAGTGTCTGTAAAGTGGGAAGAGAGACTATATTCCCATTTAGCCAAAGCGGTGCCTCTTCACTGCCTCCCTAAACACATACGGTGAAGGAGCCTGATGCACTGCAAGGGAGAGACTGTTCCACAGCCTGGGGGCCATCACTGAGAGGGCCCTCTCTCAGGTGCTCACCCCTTTTACTACTGGAGGTTTTGGGACAACCAGGAGGGCCTCCCCTCCAGATTTTAAGGCATGGGCAGGTCGATATGGGAGAAGGCGTTCCGTTAGATATTTCTCAGAAAAAGGAAGAGGAGGAAGAAGGAAACTGGCTAATTCCTGGCAGAGTGTCACACCTGCACACCTGCATATCCTATTTCAGCCCTTGGCAGGAGGGGCAAGAAGGAAGAGTTGGCTTTTCTACTCCACTTTTCTCACCCATTTAAGGGGACTCAAAGTGGCTGACAAACCTTCTGTTCTTCTCCGTACAACAGACACCCTGTGAGCGCTCAGAAGAGAGACGTGGCTAGCCCAAGGTCACCCAGCTGGCTTCATGGGAGAGTGTGGAATCAAACCCAGCGTTCCCAAGTAAGGGTTTGTCTCCCTAACCACTGGACCAAACTGTCTCACTGGAAATAGAAGATGAACTATTTCCTCAATACACACAAAACACAAAGAACCAGAAGGGAAGAAAAGGGAAAGGAAACCTCATATCCGCCTCATGAGCCACAGGAATACCTCTGGCCGCCTGTTCCTGTTTGCCCACGGAAGGGGAAAGGAAGACGTGCAAAGAGCAAAGCCTTCCCCCTTTCCTTCTCTCCACAAAAAGGCTCCCAGGCCGCAAAGCAGCCTCTTCCGCAAAGTGCTGCTCGTGACCCCTGCTGACCTCTGCTCCTTCCTGCCTTCCGTGCGTTTCTGTCTAGCCGCCAATCTAAAACCCGGCCAGGTGTGTAGGCCGTGCAACAACCTTGTGGCCGTGAGTTCCGCAGACCCTCAGCCAACTTTTTTCCTGCCCGCTTTCTCCGCGCCGTGCAAAATCTTACGTGCAAAAGCGTCTCCAAGCTGTAGAGTCCTGTGGGGGATTTTAATTCCTGCATAAAACAAGGATTTACGCAAGGAGTACAGGATTCTGCTCCCATCCGGCCTGTTGGAAATCTAGGGTTCCATTCTACCTCCACAACAACCCTGCGAGGGAGGCAAGGCTCAGAGGTGGGAAAACCCGGGGTCGGAAGCCCGGAAGCCCCATCTCAGAGTCTAAACTCCCAGATTGCTATGAAAGCCCAAAATCACCCGGGAAGGGGGCAGACCCGGAGCCCCCATCCGTTCCCAGCATCTCAGGTGGGCGATACCTGAACCTCAGGCCTGACTGGAGCGATCAGAGCCACAAAGCGGGCGGAAAAGGGAGTCCAAAACCAGTCCCAAAAAGCTGGAGGGAGAAAGCGGGGGGGGGGGCGGTATCTTTATTTTGCAACTAGAAGGAGAGGAAATTGCTTTTAACATGAGAGATTCAGACCACGAAAGACGGGATTGTGGAAACAGGTGGGAGAGATTTAAGGCGAAGGGAAGGAGAGGAAAAGGGAGGGAGGGAGGGAGGGAGGAGAGACACCTGGGGAAAAGGAAGGAAGGAAAGAGAGACCAAGGAAGGAAGGAAGAGAAAATACTTCCCTTGAGAGGGAGACAATAGGAGCGAAAGTGGAGGAAGAAGTGAAAGCAGGAAGGGGAAAATTTAAAAGGAGGGATGCTAAATGAAAAGGAAGAAAAGAACTTTGGCTGTTTAAGGGAGGGTCCTGGGCGGGGGGGGGGGGGAGACAAGGGTCTGCAAGGAAAACAGGAACGACCAAAGGCCGGGATAGAGGGAATCTGGGGGTGGGAAAACCCTAAGGAAACTTGGAGGAGGGAGAGGGAGACAGACAAGGAGAGGAAGGGGAGAGGAGGAGGAGGAGGAGGAGGGGAAGGAGGGATTGCCGAAGAGAAAGGGAAGAAGGAGAGCGACCAGGCGGCCGTGGGGACTGAACGGGGTGGACACTGGCCCTGGGGGGTCTCGGGGGAGACGGAAAGGGAGGGGGAGCTGGGAGGGGGGAGGTGGAGGAGGAAAACCCTGAGCCGCCCCAAAAGGACCTAAGGGGGGAAGGAAGGAAGGAGGGAAGGAAGGAAAGAAGGCGAGCGCGATTTCCCTGGGGAAAGCGAAGCGCCATCAGGTCCGGCGCGGCCGCCTCTGCCCGGTTGGCGGAGGGAGCGAGGGGGAGACCGACGGACCGAGCGAGCGAGCGAGCGCTTCCGGGAAAGGCCGCCCTGGGGGAGGGGCGGGAGGCCAGGGCGGGCGCGGGCCGGGGCCACCGTGCGGGAGGCCCTGCGGGCGGCGCGCGGGCGGGCGGGACGAGCGAGCGAGCGATCGGGCGACCCACCTTCCCTCCGCATGCCGACCTTGAGGCACTTGGTGAGGCGGCAGTGCTGGCACTGGTTGCGGTGGTGCTGGTCCACGGGGCACTGGCGCGCGGCGCGGCAGGTGTAGCTGAGGTTGCGCCGCACGGAGCGCTTGAAGAAGCTCTTGCAGCCCTCGCAGGTGAACTGGCCGTAGTGCTTCCCGCTCGCCTTGTCCCCGCACACCAGGCACTCCGTGGCCGGGGCCGGGCCGGGGGGGGGGCGCCTTGCCCTCGCCCCCGCCCCCTCCTCCGGGCTCCTGGGCGGCGGCGGCGGCGGGCGGCGGCGGCACGGGGGCCCCCGGGGGGCCCCCTTGGAGCTCCTCCTGCCAGGGGGCCACGACCAGGGCCATCCTGGCGAGGGCAGGGCAGGGCAGGGGAGGGGGAGGCCGGGCCGCCCGGAGGGGAGAGGGAGACGGAGAGGGCGAGGGAGAGCGAGGAGCCGGCGGCGCCGCCGAGGCAGCAGCGAAAGAAGGGAGGGGAGCGCCGGGCAGGGGAATTTAAGGAGAGGGGAGAGGGACGGGGAGAGGGGGTGCAGGGAGGGGAGAGGGGCGGGGGAGGCTGGAGGGAGGGGCGGGGGGGGCTGTGCGGGGGGGAGGGGACTAAGCGGGGCGCGCAGGGGAGGGGCGGGAGGCGTCGGACACGCGCAGGGGGACGGAGGGCGGCCGGCAGCCCGCGGGACCCCCGGGCCGAGGTTCGGTGCCCCCCCCCGGGCGGAGGAGAAGGTGCGGCGCTCCTCCAGGTGAGGGTCAGCCGGCGGCACTCAGGCGCCCCTCCTCGGCTTCCCCCGGCCGGCCAGAGGGGGCGCCCCGTTGCCCGGGGCCGCCGGGAGGCCCCCCGAAGTCTCCCCGGATTTCATCCTTCGGCGGGCGGGCGGGCGGGCGGGCGGGCGGGAGGTGTCGGCGTCGGCGTCGCCTCGGGTCCGGGGGCCCCAACTCGGTGGCCTCGCGATCCGACCCCCCCCCCCCGAAGGAAAGGCGGGCGGGCGGGCCGGCGGGCGGGCGGGCGGCTGGGGTTCTTCTCGACGGTGCCCTCCGACGGGCCTCGCTGGAGCCGCAACTTCTGCTCCGCTGCGGGGAGGAAAAGAAGAGGCGGTGAGGAAAGAGGCGGCACCCCCTCGCCTCCCCCCCCCAGCAGAACCAGGAAGCGGGGTGGGGGGCAGAAGCCGTCCGCCCCCCGTCCGCCACCCCACCCCACCCCACCCCGACCCCGGACTCCCGCGCGCCCCCCGGGGCAGGAAAACCTTCTCGGCGCGAGCGGAATTTCGCTTCTGCAACTCGCTCGGTGTCGTTTCCCTTCGGCCCCTTTGTCCCGAGGAAGGGGCGCCGGGGGGGGCGGGGGGGCAGGACGGCCCCTCCCTCGAGGCAGGAAAAGTCCAGGGAATCCGATCTTGTTCTCCTGCCCTTTTGGGAAGCGGCAAAGGGCTTTAAGACCCACTGCGAACCGACGGGATGGTTTCCTATTAATCATGGCAAGCCCAATTTTCCATAGAAAAATCGGGGATATTATTATTATTATTATTATTATTATTATTATTATTATTATTATTATTATTATTATTATTATTATTATTATCCAGCATCTTGTTGGCTGTGTATTACTGTTTAATAATAATAATATTAATAACAATGGTGATGATGATGTATTATTATTGACAACACACTAAATATGTCAGGTTTGATATTTCATAACGCTTTATATTATTAACATTGTCATTATCATTATCATTGTTATTAATATTATTGTACAGTAATACACAGCAAACAAGATCACTATGCTGGCTTTTAATAATAATAAATTATCATTATTTGTAATGATGATGATACAATATAATTATTGAGAGAAACACAGCAGTATAACACGACACTAACCATGTTGGCTTTAATATTTCACAATGCATTATTATTATTATTATTATTATTATTATTATTATTATTATTATTATTATTATTATTATTATTATTATTATTATTATTATTATTATTATCATCATCATCATTATCAGCAGCACCAACCAAATAATACGGGAATCGTGATATACAGTATCACTTCTTCACAAAAAAGAATAGCTAAAATACAATTAATAATAATTGTAACAATAATAGTTTAATAATATTTAATCGATGGCTGAGACCCCCCCCCCTTCCTTCCTTCCTTCCTTCCCTCTCCCCGATCGCGCGGGTCCTCGGGCGGCCGGACAGAGCGCGGCGCTTACCTCGGGCGGGCGGGCGGAGGATCCAGTTTCCCGGCCCTTGGTTCCAGCCGGACGGGCGATGTCCCTCGACCCCCCTCCCGTCACGCGCCGCCCCCTCCCCGAGGGAAGACGCGGGCAAGAGCGCAGATCTTGAGCTGCTGCGTCCACACGCGCCGGGGCCTTATTTATTCCGCTGTATTTGGGCCGCGGAGAGTCCGGGCGGGGGGGGGGTCTCTCCCGATCCCGAACCCGAACCCCGACGCTCCGAGGTCGTGCAAGGGGCGGCCGAGCGCGGGAGCCGAAGGCGGTACCTGCCGCGCTGCGCTCCCGAAGCCCGGGCTGGGATGCGCCGCGATCCTGCGCCTCGCTGCCGCGGTGCGCGCCGCTTCCCCTTCCCTCCTTCCTTCCTTCGTTCCCCGCGGCGGGGTCGCCTCGGCTCGGCTCGGCTCCGAGGGCGGCAGGCAGATGCGCGCATCCAGGCGCCGTTACTGGCGGGGAAGTGCGCGCGCCTCCCGCCGCTGCGCCGCCGCTGCGCCCAGGCGAGGACCCAGGATGCCCCCGCCGCCCTGCGCCGCCGCCCGGCCCGGAGCGCGCATCTCGCCCGCGGGGGGGGGAGGAGGAGGAGGCGCTCAGGGCGCGCCCGGGACCCCGAGAGGAGCGATCCCGCAGGCGCCGGAGGGGGTGTCGGGGAGAGGGAGGCGCTCCCTCCCGGCCGCGGGCGCCTCCTTCTCTGGGGTGCCCTTTAGAAGCCTCCGGGGGCTCCCGCGCCCGGCCCCGCCCGCCCTGCGCCCCACCTGCCCGCCATCCTCACCCGGCTGGCCCGGAGGCAGCAGCGCCGCCGCCTCCCGCTTAGTGGGCGCCCCGGAGAGGGGGAGGGGGGTCTTCATTGGCCAGGGGAGCTTCCCCGACGTCACTTTCCGCCTCAGTTTCCCCTCCGTTGCCCTCTGGCTCGTTGCTTTTCTTCCCTCCCTCTCCCCTCCAAAAATAATCTGCCCCTGTGCCTCGGTTTCCCCTGTGCTCCTGTTCTCTCCTCCGCCCCCCCCCCCCGCCGTGGAATTGAGTCCCCCTCCTCTTCTTAAAGAAAAGCCTCCAGGGGGCACGGGGGGGCTTTGGGGGTGCCCCATCGGTCCTCTGCCTTCACACCCCCTTTCTTTTGACCAAGTTTCCCCCACCCCATCCCATTAACCCACCTGTCCCCCCCCATTTATCTTTCCCCCTTTTCTCCCCCTTCCAGGCCTCCGTGCCTCAGTTCCCCTTCTGGGCCGCAGCTCCCCTGTCCCTCCCTCGCCCTCCCCCCCCCCATCACACCTGTGACTTCTCTTTCCCTCCAGCATTGTAAGAGAGCCGGGAAGCCCCTTTGTTTCTTCAGCACCGGGGAGGAAAACCAAAACTTTATTGGCTTTATTGGTAAGAAAAATATAAACGTGGCACCTCCCTGGCGTGAATGGGGGAGAGCGCCCACCTTGTGGCCCATAGATACTCCAGAGCGTTTCCTTTTAAAAGGGACGCGCATTCGACATTCCCGGACTTCTTTGGACAGGGGGTGCCAAACCTTGGCTCTTCCTAAAATCAGAGGCACCAAATAATTCAAGCATTTCCGGGCATTTTCTCCCCTGAATTTGCTCCCAAAACTGAAACAAGCGAATGCATGCATTTGCAACCCATGTGCAGGACTTTTGAGGCTGGAATTTGAGAGCAGGGGGGCAAATATCTCCTGGACCCTGAAACTCGCGGCCTGGGCTTTTGGGGATGAGAGGGTCCCTCTCTCTCTGGGCGTTACCTTGCAGGAAGGTTGGGGGAAATTCCGCCATATGGACCTGCCTTGCCTTAAAGATCCAGAGGGGAGGCCCTCCTGGTTGTCCCACCACCCTCAGGAGCAAAAGGGGTGGGCACCTGTCATTCATGGATTAAGAGGGGCCCTGCTGGATCAGGCCACAGCCCAACTAGTCCATAAGAACCTAAGAGGAGTCCTGCAGGATCAGGCCACAGTCCATCTGGTCCATAAGAACCTAAGAGGAGCCCTGCAGGATCAGGCCACAGCCCATCTAGTCCATAAGAATCTAAGAGGAGCCCTGCTGGATCAGGCCACAGCCCAACTAGTCCATAAGAACCTAAGTGGAGCCCTGCTGGATCAGGCCACAGTCCATCTGGTCCATAAGAACCTAAGAGGAGCCCTGCTGGATCAGGCCACAGCCCATCTGGTCCATAAGAACCTAAGAGGAGCCCTGCTGGATCAGGCCACAGCCCATCTGGTCCATAAGAACCTAAGAGGAGCCCTGCTGGATCAGGCCACAGCCCGTCTGGTCCATAAGAAACTAAGAAGAGCCCTGCAGGATCAGACCACGGCCCATCTAGTCCATAAGAACCTAAGAGGAGCCCTGCAGGATCAGGCCACAGCCCATCTAGTCCATAAGAATCTAAGAGGAGCCCTGCTGGATCAGGCCACAGCCCAACTAGTCCATAAGAACCTAAGTGGAGCCCTGCTGGATCAGGCCACAGTCCATCTGGTCCATAAGAACCTAAGAGGAGCCCTGCTGGATCAGGCCACAGCCCATCTGGTCCATAAGAACCTAAGAGGAGCCCTGCTGGATCAGGCCACAGCCCATCTGGTCCATAAGAACCTAAGAGGAGCCCTGCTGGATCAGGCCACAGCCCGTCTGGTCCATAAGAAACTAAGAAGAGCCCTGCAGGATCAGACCACGGCCCATCTAGTCCATAAGAACCTAAGAGGAGCCCTGCAGGATCAGGCCACAGCCCGTCTACTCCATAAGAACCTAAGAGGAGCCCTGCAGGATCAGGCCACAGCCCGTCTAGTCCATAAGAACATAAGAAGAGCCCTGCAGGATCAGGCCACAGCCCGTCTAGTCCATAAGAACCTAAGAGGAGCCCTGCTGGATCAGGCCACAGCCCGTCTACTCCATAAGAACCTAAGAGGAGCCCTGCAGGATCAGGCCACAGCCCGTCTAGTCCATAAGAACATAAGAAGAGCCCTGCAGGATCAGGCCACAGCCCGTCGAGTCCATAAGAACCTAAGAGGAGCCCTGCAGGATCAGGCCACAGCCCGTCTAGGCCAGCATCCTGTCCCACACAGTGGCCCACCAGTTGCTTCTGGGCATCTCAAGCAGCAGATGAAGGCAAACCTAACCTCTCACCTGTTCTTGACTCCCTACAAATGGCCTCAAGAGGCCTCCTGCTGGTCTCTCCATCCTGGAGGCCGGACCTGGATATCCCCTCTAGTAGCCTTTGATCCATTTTTCTCCACCTGGGTTCCTGAGGGCAGCATGTCCAGTGAGAACGGCATGGCCAGGGCTGAGGAAACCTGAGGCTGATGTGCCGTTGGAAAGGAGGATTTGGGGGGAAAGTCCAGGAAGGTCCCTTTGGGTCCTGGGGGGCCCGTGAGGTGCACCAGAGACACGGAGACCGCCAAAGGGTTTGTGTCTTCACAATCACGGCTTTGGGGGAGCCACTTTGGGGTCGTGTGGGTTTCGGCCTTCAAACGGCGAGAAGGTACGCACCACGTTGAAGCCCACGGGGTGTGGTTGATGCAGCTGGGCCCACAGCGCCCTTTGCAGACCCACCGCGGCCTCCCTAGTCCAGAAGTTGGACGACACCCCATAATAGTTGGGCAACCGGCAGGCCTTGTGCTGGCTGGGTCGCTGCTGAGTGTTGTGGTTCCTCTCGGCTTGGGTGGCGAGGAAGCAGGGTGGGAAGACGCCCCTGGGCGCTTGGAAAAGGGGTGTCTGGGTGAGGCTCAAAGCGCAAGGGGCAGAAAGGAAAACAACCTGGCCGGCGGCCGGCCGGAACTCTCTCTGTACAGGGAAGCCATCAGCGTGAGGTGGTGGGAACCTGGCTCCACACAGGCTGGGGTCACCCCAGTGAGAGCCAGCCCCCACCCCGGCCAGAATTTGTGACACACGACCCCCCCCCCCCCCGTTTCCTCGTCCGGGAAGGAGTTAATTATTCGTGTAAAAATTATAGCCCCGACTGGCGTCACGCGGACAGATTGATCTGTTCCTGACCTGACCTTGTGTTCCTCTCCTTGCGTCCAAAGGCCCACGCGGAACCTCCAGGGAAGGCGGCTTTTGCTCCCCGGTATTGTTCTGGATGGCCGGCCTGGGGGGGCCCTCCCGGCCTCCCCCCGCCTTCATTTCCCTGCTCCACAGAGGGGCCTTGGAAGGGTTAGCCCCGCTGGGACTTCAGGCCTGAGAAAACGACGGGCCGGCGGCTACTACGTGTGCGCAAAAAAGCCAGAGTGAGGCCGACCGCCTGGCCAACCGACCCCACCCCAAGCAGATGGACCTTCCCCACTGGCCCCTTGATCTGAAAAATGGAAGGGGGCACAGGCACCCCCAAAGCTGGCAGTGTTGGCCTGGTGGGGGAAATAAAGGCAGAGAATAAAGTTGCTAGTCCTCAAGACAGCGCCAACAGCGCCCCCAGCCCTTTGCCTCCTATGGTGAAGGCCGAAAGGATAAATCCAGTAGCTGCGCTGTTCCCAGGAAGGATAAAAAAGAAGCGGCCATATTTTTGGTGTTAGTGGTCAGAAAAACCGCCTTCTCTGATACCTCCTGAGCCAGTTGGGTCTAGTGGTTAGGGAGATGGGCTCTTACCTGGTGTGATTCTGCACTCCTCCACAAAGCCAGCTGGGCGGCCTTGGGCTAGCTAAACATTCCTAGATCCTTCAACCTTCTGCTTGTAGGCTGTGGTTTCCAGACCACTCACTGTTTTGGAATTGCTCCAGTCTTTTTGACGCCCCCCCCAAACTGGACACCGTGGAGGCTTATAGGTGCCCCATCCCTCCAGCCTGCAGAGGCACGTTTGGCCCTCTGAGCCCCCTGGAAAAAACCAGCCCCAGCCCTCATGTAACCATAACACCCGTGGAGGCCTCACGGCGAGGAGGATCCTTTTCCTCTCTGCAGGACAGAGGGCAAAGGGCCCGGGGGGGGGCAGATCAGGTGGCCCTTGTGATCTCTCTGCTGGCTGAGCCGCTCAGCCATGTGGGAAGAAGGCCGGCCGGCCGGACGCCGCTCCGTAAACTGCTGGGCCATCTCACTGACCTTCCAAGACCACCAGGTGAGGCCATCAGGGCCCCAGGAGAGGCGCCTGCAAAGGTCCCACAGGACCATTTCTGGATGTCCGAGGACAGCTGGCTTGGAGGCGCCTGCTCGGCCACCAGGGTAGACCTTTCCTCCCACCACCACCTCCGAGAGAGACGGGTCAGGGGAGGGAGAAGAGGGTCAGACCGTGGGCCCGGGAGCAGGTGGCAATAACCGCTGGCCAGAAACCCCTAGAATAGGGAGGAGCTTTTTTGCTTTGCTTTCCTATTGAATCAAATGCAAGAAAATAAGTATCCATTCCAATAGATGCCCTTGGGATGTGGAAGGATTCTATTTGATACAAATGTTCTCGTACGTGTTCATATGAATTGAATACCTGATACAAACAAATATGTATCCGAAACGTATCCAAAATGACACGTATCCAATATGTATCCTGCAGCAAACCCACTCTGAAAGCATCAAATCGGACTGAATCCACTTAATCCACTCTCGATCCAAGTCGAAAGCAACCTGGGTCCGTTGCGGATGCGACTGCGTATGAGATTCGTATCACTGGATGCGCGTACAATATTCGCATGAATGGATACAAACGCATTCGTATCGGTTTGAATGTCCAGACGTTCGGTTTTCAGCTTTTCGAATATTCAAGTGATTACGAGCCGAATGTCCCCGACTCCATCCCGTCCCCAGGCCTCGCGTTTCCCAATCAAAGAGGCCCCCTTTGCTCCCTCCCAGGGCATGAACCCGGGATACCCCCCCCCCCCGCCTTTGCGGGCCCAACAACTAGCCCTTTTACCCACTCCCCCAACCTCTCCAAAAGCCAAAAGTTACATCAACCCCCTTGCAAGGTCGCCCTTGTGGGGGGGGAGGGGGCAGTTGGACAGGGCTGGAGGGGTCTGGAAGGGGAGGGGCACCAATTTCGCAGAGGTTCCCCGCGCCCGGGTCAGCCAGAGACAGCGCGCCCTGTGGAATGCAGTCCGGGCGCGAGCAAACGTGTCACAGCCGGGGCAAGCAGGGTTGCGACCTTTGCTGGGCCTGGGCAGCCGGGCAGGCAGGACAAGGGGCCCTCTTGTTTTGGGACTACTGAGAAACAAGGCAAAGCTGTTCTGCAAAGCTGGGTGGGGTGGGGGGGTCACATGGTGGAGGAGGAGGGGAGGGGAAGGAGCCGCAGAGGTTCTTCCACAAAAGGCCACCCTGAGTGGGTGGGTGGGAGAACCAAGGCCGGATGGAAAGGCACCGAGGGAGCCAGACGCCTGCAGGGACACCCTGGGCCCAGGGGAAGCATCAGCATCAGGGAGGGAGGGAGGGCTGGGCGGAGGAGGCTGAGGAAACCGGTGAGGACCACGGGGCCTCCACGCAGAAGGCACCGCAGATGAGAAAGGCAATCGGGGACTGTGCAGAAGCAGGTCGGGAATTGAACCTTGGGCTGTGCACACACCTACGTTTTAATCCAGCTTCAGCCCACTTTCAGAGTGAGAGAACACATCAGTATGTTTGGGGGGAAAAATACAGGAAGCTTTTCCATAGCGCCGTCTAATGCCTAGGCTGTGACTGCAGCCAGGGTTTAATCCAGCTTCAGTCCACTTTCAGAGTAAGCAAATTCACCAGCAAAGTGACAAGCTGTTTTCTTTGAGTGTTAAATAACTCAGAAAATGCTCCTTTGGGATACGGAAAGAAAATGTCCGGCTGCTTTGCTGATGTGCTCTGAAAGTGGACTGAAGCTGGATTAAGCCTTAGGTGTGGATGCAGACCATCTGAAGACGAGGCTCATGAGGTCGGATTTTGGAGTCCGCAAAGTACCGAATCCCTTCTTACGCTGGCTGACCGTCAGGCCTGCTCTGTGGTAGCCCCTTCCTTAAGGAAAGCACTCTCGATCAGTCAGTGGAAGAGGCTGCCACGGGAGGTGGTGGATTCTCCTTCCCTGGAGGTCTTCAAGCAGAGGCAGGACCCTCATCTGTCTGGGCTGGTTTAGGGACTCCTGCATTGAGCAGGCGGGTGGACTAGATGACCCTGGAGGTCCCTTCCAACTCCAGGGTTCCACGATTCTCTGTCCCTGTGGCTTGACCTGAGATGCCCTGAGATGCCCACAGGTCACTGCCGGGGTGCGGCGGGGTGAAAGGGCTTCAGCCCTTGGCCGCAACTCCAGGCAGGAAAGAGGGTTTTTCCTTCCCCCTTTCCAGACAATGGTGCCATAAATTCTGAGCCGCCCATCCATGACCCAGTTGTCGGCCGCTGTCCCCATCTCTTTGCACGGCACACCCCCAGATACGTGGACGGGGCCGGGGTGAGCGAGCGAGGGTGGCCGGACGCCCTTCCTCCTCCCCACAGGTTGTTTAAGGGCTTCGTGAAGGAGAACCCCGAAGGCAGCGCATTAACCCCCGTGTGACCTTCTGCCTGTGGCCGAGCAAACTCTGTCACCGCTCAGAGAGGGGAAGAAAGGGACTTTCAAAGGCTCGCGGCCCCTGGGTCAAGGGTCCCCCCTGCCCACAATTCCGAGAAAGGGCCGCCAGCGGCACCGTGACCCGCCATGAACTCGCCCTCCTGCAGAAGCCGCGGTGGGACGCTGCCCCCCCTCCAGCGCTGGGGGCCAGCCGATGGCCAAGGGAGGCTGCAGCCACTGGAAGAGGAAGAGGAAAGAGCGGCAGGCAACGTCCTGTTGGATTTCTGCCTGTCCTGAAGCTGTTTCCTTCCTACCTGCCCTCTCTCGCCACCCGTGAGTCTGTGAAATTGACAACAGTGTTTTGGGAATTCCCTGGTAATCTTTTTCTTTAAAGCTTCACAACCAGTGATGGAGGGAAGAGGGGCTGGACCTGTTGAATACCTGCCTGCCGCACTGTTCTCCAGAATGAAACGTTTCTGCTCAGGCCAGAAGGCAGATGTCCAAAGGGGGAGAGGAAGAGGAGTTGGCTTTTCTATCCTGCTTTTCTCACCCATTTAGGGGGACTCAAGGTGGCTGACAAACCTTCTGTTCTTCACCCCACAACAGACACCCAGTTACTAGCCCAAGGCCACCCAGCTGGCTTCATGGAGGAGAACGGAATTGAACCCAGTATTCCCAGATAAAAGACTGGCTCCCTAACCACTAGACCAAACCGGCTCCGAAATAATTTGTTCCAGACGGGGTGGGGCTTTGAAAAAGATCATGGAGCAGTTGCCTTCTCAGGGGCCTCAGATATAGAAGAAGGACCCTTAGGGGATTTCCCTCCACCCCGGCACCCCTTGCATCCCATAATAAGGCCAAAGGGTGGGCATGCTGGCCTCAAAGGTGCAGGCCAACTCCCCCAGGAGGGTTTGAACCTTAAGACTTAATGACAGGCGATTAGCAGCTTCACCTCAGGCGCATATTTCAGGATCTTGGCTCCACGGCGCAGGTGTTGACCAAGGGCACCTCTAGCCAGGTGTGGCCCAGGTGAAATCCTGACTCCTCTTCCCCCCTCAGCCCCAGCAAGATGAGTCTGCCTGCATTTTGCAGAAGAAGAAAGAAGAAAAGCTGGCTTTTCTACCCTGCTTTTCTCACCCTTAAGGGGACTCAAAGAGGCTGACAAACCTTCTGTTCTTCTCCCCATAACACACACCCCGCGAGGTAGGTGGGGCTGTGAGAGCTCAGAAGAGAGCTGTGACTAGCCCAAGGTAACCCAGCTGGCTTTGTGGAAGAGGAGGAAGCACTGGCTGTTCTACCATGCTTTTCTCACCCTTAAGGGGACTCAAAGCGGCTGACAAACCTTCTGTTCTTCTCCCCAGAGCAGAAGGCAGGTGGGCCTGTGAGAGCTCAGAAGAGAGCTGTGACTAGCCCAAGGCCACCCAGCTGGCCTCTTGGAGGAGGGCGGAATCGAACCTGGAGTCTGGCTCCTTAACCACGAGACGAAAGCGAATCGTGCAAAAGAACTATCAGCGCACTTTGCTCCGAACACGTCTGACCTTCCTCCTGCCTCCCTGCAGCTGAAGCCAGGAAGAGGTTAAATCCTGGATTTATGTTATATTTTCAGCCTGACTGCGTGCAAAAAGGCCGGAGCCTCAAAGTGCTTCGAAGGACCAATTTACACCTAAGTTTTCTCCTAATCTCAAAGTGTCTCTAATTTAAATCCCCCAAAGCAGAGAAGATACTGAGAAATAAGGCTTTAGTGTGCCGCCTTGTGGACAAATCCTAGAGCTGCAGCCTGTTTCCAAATACTTTTTATTTACTATTATTTATTTATTTAGAAAATGGGTATCCCGCCCTTCACCGAACGATCCCTGGGCAGGTTACAATGAAATTCGAACGTATCAAATGGTAAAACATAATTAAATAACGCCCGCCCTCCCCTTCCGCCCTCCCACCCTGAGGAAGCTACACAAACAACAAAAAGCCTGGGTGAAAACACACAGTACCACATAGGCTGTTCCAGAGCCTAGGGGCCACCACAGAAAAGGCTCTCTTGCAAGAGAAGGAACTCCCAGAAAGCCCTCTCCTTGAGATCTCTGTGCCTGGGCAGGTCTATATGGGAGAAGGCGCTCCTTCAGACACCCAGGGCCCGAGCCGTTTGCTGTCAACACCTTGAATTGGGTTCGGTAATGAATAGGCAACCAGTGCGGATCCTTTAAGACCGGCGTGATGCGAGTCCGGCCAGAGACTCCCGTCAGCAGTCGCACTGCGGCATTCTGCCCCTGTTCCAGCTTCCGAACCGTCTTCAAGGGCAGCCCCATGGGGAGCGCATTGCAGTAGTCTGAGCCAGAACCAGGATCACTGTGGCCAGGTTATCCCAGTCCAGGTAAGGCTTATGCTGGCAGAGCAGATGGAGAATGGATATTCTTCACGGCTATTGCAATCTTCCAAGCCTGGAGAAAGGTCTGGGGGCTGCGGGGGTCTCCCTCTCTCTCCTCCACCTTTCTTATGAGCCTTTTTTCTGCCTAGGAATTCAGCTGGGGGTGAAAGCCCTTTAAAAAAAACTATTGGAAAGCTGTACCAGGTGAATGTCTGCCTGCTGCTAGGAGCCCTAAAACACAATCTTTAGGACTTGTTTTTGTTTTTAATTTCCTTTAATCGGTGCAGAAAAGGCAAAGCAAGAGCCAACACAGTCCAAATGCCCCCACTGTGTCTCCTGGGAGGGGAGGGGGCAGGGGGGAGGGGGCCCACCAGAACCCCCGACCCCCATTTTTGCAGCCTGGAATTGATGCATTCATTTCCCCCCATTGCAGCCTGATCTTTTTCAACATTTGCACTTAGTACATTTTTTTTAGAGAAAGTTGCACAAAGGACTCCAGTTCCCAGAATGCACTAGGGCGGAGAGTCAGCTGCAGCCCTCGGTGGCTGTCGGGTGATGTAGTGCTGTGGGTGGGACCTCCGCCCGAGGACTACATTTCCCAGAATCTCCTTCCAGCAAGCAAAGCAGCTCATCGGTGCAGAGGAGGAGGAGGAGGAGGTGTCCGAGCAGCAGCAGCAGCAGCAGGTTTGGCCCCCAGGTGAAGGACAGGTGAGGTGGTCAGGTGGGCGATGGGCGGGGAGCGATGGGCGGGGGCTGCGAGGTGTCCAGGGCTGCTTCATTGCTAAGGGGGGCAGCAGGTCTGCCAGGCGTCCACATGGATGCACTGAGACTTCCGCACCGCCGGCACACGGGCCGCATCCTGCATCCCTCTTGGCGCGGCGCAGCGACTCTGGGTCCCGGCAGGCTTCCTCCCTTCCTTCTCTCTAGTCTCTCTGTCTCTCTTCCTTCCTTCCATTCTCTCCTCCTTCCTTCCTTCCTTCTCTCTAGTCTCTCTGTCTCTTTCCTTCCTTCCTCGCCACCTGCCACCTGTCTCTTGGAGGGGAGCGTGTTCCTCCCTTCCCCAGAAGCCCAGGGGACACCTTGGGGCTTTCCCCCGCCAACCTGGGAGGGAAACCACTCTGCACATGCTCTAGGAGGTGCTTGCATATGCCTGTGTTCTCTGCCTGGGCAACTATAGATTGCTAGCGGTTCTCTACACAATCAGCTGGCAAGGACTCATGGGAGTTGGAATCCCGAAGGACATTCCGAGCTGGGCTGAACAGCTGGAAGGGGAGGGCTGAAGAGGCCGCAGATGTGTGACCGAGTTCCTTTCCCCCTTGTAGAAGCGTCAATGCTTTCCTCCGGCCTGCTGGGGTTGCGCCAGGCCCTCCGCCGGACGTCCTTCGCCGCCGCCGCCGCCGCCCGGTCCGTGGCGCTGGGCCGCCCGACGATGGAGCGACCCGTGGAGGCCTCCATCCGTGCCAAGCTGCAGTCGGCCCTGGCGCCGGTGCACCTGGAGGTCATCAACGACAGCCACATGCACGCCGTGCCCCGCGGGGCCGAGACCCACTTCCGGGTGGTGGTGGCCAGCCGGAGCTTCGAGGGCCTCTCGCTCATCCACCGCCACCGCCTGGTGAACGACATTCTGCAGGAGGAGCTCTCCGGCCCCGTCCACGCCCTCTCCATCCAGGCCAAGACCCCCGAGCAGTGGGAGAAGAACCCCCACGTGGTCCAGAGCCCCGAGTGTCTGGGGGGCTCCAAGCACGACCCCCAGATGGCCGGCAAAGTGGGGGGGAAGGGGACGGCCTGAGCCCTACCAACGGGGTAGGGGCGTTTCTGGAGGGCCGCGTGGCGTGGCTTCACGTGGGGAGGGGGCCGGGGCTGCCAATATTCCACATTCTCCTGCAGAGGACTCAGAGAGAGAGAGAAACACCCGGTTTACGGAGAATGGTTCTTGTCCGCCTTTAAATTTGGCTGAAATAAAGTAAAATAAAATAAATGTATTGGACTCAAGTGTTGGCTAAGGTTTCAAGTCCATTCAGGTTTTGCAAGGAAAAGTTCTCCTTGCTTTATTTTTTTTTGGGGGGGGGGTGAGGGCTTTAAAATGTCTTCATGTTGACAGGCAAAGAAGCAATATTGGAAGGGGACAGCATGTCTTAACTGCCCCCCCCCCACAGCCTTTGTCCCCAAAGGACCGAAGCAGCAAGACAGGTGAGACCTCTTCACACTTTGGCCGGTGGTCAACCATTAGTGAACTCCTGCTGAAGCCTCCAAACACGCCCACCCTCACCAGAAGTTCACTACTCTTTGATTTACCACCGTTGACCAAAAGCTTAGCTGGAGCGTCCAGCAGCACGACCATCCGTGGTCAGTGGGCTGGGGAGGCGGCATTGGCACAGGCACATTGGCAGCTGTGATGGATCGGTGACCTCTGGCGTGACCGGACCACCGATCCCCAGAAGTGGCATCCGGTCATAGAGTTGCGAGAGGGGCGTTCAATCACGGCCGCCGACGTGGTCAACCACAATATGTCCCTCTGCTCGAATGCGCCCCCCTGCAACGCCAGCCGAGCGCGTCACAGAATGGCCAGTCGTGGCAGCGAGGAGGCAGAACTTCCGGCTTCAGGCACAGCAGCACGGGAGGTCTGGTCAACGGGAGGAGCGTTCGCACTTCTGGCGAGTAATGGACGCTTCAGGGAAGCTTTCCTCACGACGAGGGTGAATAGTCCATCTTTACCAGACGTTTACCAGCCCTCGTGCAGCTAAGTGCAGGTGTGGACAGAACCTCCCAGCTGGAGGCCGGCTCCCTTTTCTGGTTCCCTCACCAGGGGTCACTCCACGTTTAGGGTCCATTTGTATTCAGCCCGATGGATTCACAGAGAGAGGAATTCCCGCCCCTGTCCTGGGACCGTGTTTCTACCACTGAGCACCCAAAGGGGGAAGCCATTCTCTCCTTCCCCAGCAGAACTGGATCACACCTCCCGTGTGGCACGACCCATATTTTGGCTTGGGGTAACCCAGAGGAATCTCTTCCAAAGACTTCCGCGAGGGATTCCTTGATGCTTTGCATGTCTGGCTGCAGAAGAGGACTCTGAAGGGCATCCATGCAGAACTTCAACTCTTGGAGACCCTCACCCAGCGTCCGGCACGCACACAGGCCCCCAAATGGGGGGCAACATGACCTCGGCCAGCCACCCATCCCACCCAAGAGTCACTTTCCCTCCTCTGGTTTCTCTCCGCCTGTCGTCCGGTCCTGCTGCACACTCACATTTCTGAGAGCAGTTGGAACGTTCACAGGTACACCGTAGTTCTCCTGGCTGGGTGCCCAACAAGAGAGATGTTGGGGCCAACACATACCAGGCCCTGGAACTAGGGAGGTGCACGAATATTCAAAATATTCATTATTCGTATGAATTTGGATATTTGTATACGAATCGACTGTCCAGACACTCGTACTTTAGTATTTGTACGAATATGAACGTTCTGCACATCTCTATAAATAGTTGGACATTCATGCAAATAATTTGGATACTCATTAAACTGGGGACATAGGAAAGCGGCTGCACTACATATCTGCAATGGATCCAGATTGCATTTGACGCGGATCGAGAGGGGATTAAAAGTGGATCCAGGTCAGGTTCAACACTTTCAGAGGGCGGATATGTTACAAGATGCACATCGGATCTGTATTCGTTTGTATCAGATGCGTATCGGTGATTCGTTTGTATCGCATGGAATCCTGCCACATTGGAAGGGGATCTAGTCAAACTAACACGGATTTTCTAACATTCGATTCGTTATGAACCGCTCGTCCATCCTCCTTTTGCCACTTCAAGCCATTTCCATTTTTGCCCTGAGAAGTTGATCTGGAGCCGGTTTTACTTTGCACAGAAGAAAGTTTGTGCAGGATAGGTCCCACGGAGAAAGAAGGGATTTCGGAGGAGAACGAAACATTTCAGGATGTTGTTTTAAAAATGTAAGTTCAGGAGACTGAGAGGTTAGCTGCTGAAATATTTAGGATTTAGGCGGGTAGAAAGGAAAAGAGGAGCCAAGAAGATGTTTGATCAGGCAATCGGAAGCCACAAGAAAACGAAAGAAGATGGATATGAATATAAGAACTTTCTATTAATTGTTCCCTGATGTTTTTCTTTTTAAAATTCTGGAAAATTAATAAAAGAATATAACTTTGGAGAAAAAAAAGGAAACATTTCTGAAACATTCTCAACCCGTTTTCATCAGAAAGTTATTTTTCTCGAGAAGAAAACAGTACAACTCTCACTATTTACTTTTTCTCTATTTTATTTAATTTTTTTCATTTTTACATCAATTTTTTTTTCACTATGAGTTCGTAATGCCGGGAAAAGGGTCCTGTGTCTGACCAAACCCAATATATATATATATCTATATATATTTTCCCCTTTTCCTGCTGAACAAACTGCAGACATCACCTTTTTTAAAAAAATTGTGTCTTCACGACCCTTGTTCCTCACGGCACCTTGAATTATTTTCGCTCTCCGCCCTCACCCGTTTCCTCAATGCAACACGGAAAATAACCTGCGTATCTAACCTGCATTCCTGGCATCCGTTTTCATACAAAATGAAGGAACCAGAGACCACAACTGGAGTTATGATGGTTGGCTGTGTGTGTGGGTTTTTTGTCCTGATATTTTTCAATTGTTCTTTACAAACATCTAAAACCTACATCACAACACAAGATTTTTTTTTTGTTTTATTTTGCTTGGTTTTTTTCCCATTTTTTGTGGATTTTAATTTTTTTTTAAATTTTTTTGCATACAGACAGTTCTACATATGTTTTTTTTTGTTTCAAAGACCAGAAACACTGTAAGAGATTAAAAGAAACCCTAGTTTGAGCTAAACACTTCTGGGAAAGTACAAGGAGTGTGTGTGCTTTGGCGGCGAAGACCTCGGGTAACACTCGACAGGCCGTGGAGGTGCGGGTGGGTAATTTTGGGGGTTTCTCCTTTATTTCAAATTAAGCTCTCAATTAATAGAAAGACTTGTGCTATTTTTGGGTCAAACCCTCATGTATTCAAGAATATTTTATGTATTATTATTGCCACAACCTTTTCTGGCTTGGGCACAAATGGAGATTTTGGCGTCAGATCCATAACGAATCGAATGTTTAAAAATTTGTATTTATCCGAATAGATTTCCTTCAAATCTGATAGGATTCTATTTGATATGAATTTGTATGAATTCACACGAATAACCAATGTTACGAATATTCACACACACCTCTAGTCCTGGGGCCTCTTGGATAAGGACAGGGCATGAATTCTCAAACAAGTAAATTTGAGACGGACAAATTTGGGGTACAACCTGGAAACGTGAGGTGTCGGTGTAATATATCTGAATTTTGACCACCAGAGGGCAGCAGTGCATGGCATTTTCATGCTTATTGGAATTCACTGGTGCAGTGCCCCCTGGTGGTCAAGGGTGTATGGATCTGTTTCTTTCCAAGGTGACTGAGTGAGGACTACAAATAAAATTGCTTTTTTAAATTAAGAAGGAGGCAATAATTTGCTCTTCTGCTACTCTAAGTCCCTTAGGCTCCTGCCAGACCAGACAAAAATGTCACTCGCAAGCCCAGGCTTCCTCACTGGCTGCCCAGGTACGGATGTATTTCTTTAGAAGGGCAGCTGGGAGGCAATTCTCTCGGCCTTCAGGCTTGCAAGATAATCTGGACGACAGAACACGCCAGGGGAGGAAAGGGGCTGAATTGAGCATGCATTTATACCCGGAACAGCACCCAGGCCAGGAGCCCATTTTGTGAACTCAGGTGAGGGCGATCTAGTCTGGGACAAGAGCAAAACAGCTGCTTTTCCCTGAGCCCCAAAACAGTCAAATCTGGATTTTATTTTCTTAAAAATTAACAAAAGTTGGAATTCAGGTGCAGAAGTCAGGAGAGGAATGCCTCACAGTAAAAAACCTGAAGGGTGGTGGGGATACCTGGTCTAGGAATCACCATCTTGGGGAAGGAACCATTTGTGCTTTGGCGCCACCCCTCCAGGTGGAGAGAAGGGGTATTGCAGCCACCAGGACAGCAGGTCAGAAGCTGCTTATTGCAAGTCTGTCCTCGGGCACGCTGAGACCAGATGACCCGCGGACCAGGCCCGAACTCCAGTGGCTCGAAGCCCTCATATTTTCCTGGGACTCTGTCCATGGGCATCCAACCTCTTAACTGGCACAGGGGTGAAACATCTCTCCCTCTTAGGCGCCCTCCAGACTCTGCTGGTGATGGTGAATTCTGAACTTGTACCCTGCATCGTGAAGACTGTAGTTCCCACCCCACAGAAACACCCCACAAAAGCCCTATATATATATATATATTTAAAGTAACAGAGGAGGCCGGGCTGGCTGGCAGGTACCAGGGACCCGCATCCCATGGAGTTCTCTGTGCTTTATGGGTTTCCTCAAGGGCCTGAGGTTTGGTCCACAAATGCTAGATTGAAAAAGCCGCTGTCCTTCCCCAGGGGCTTTTCCTAGCTCACTCACCAGTTTGGTTTAGTGGTTAGGGAGCCGGACTCTTATCTGGGAATAACGGGTGACCTTGGGCTAGTCACAGCTCTCTCTCTTAGCTCTCACAACCCCACCTACCTCACAGAGTGTTCTGTGGTGGGAGAAGAACAGAAGGTTTGCCAGCTGCTTTGAGTCCCCTTAAATGGGTGAAAAAAGCAGAGTAGAAAAGCCAACTCTTCTTCTTCTTCTTCTTGAGACCCAGCGGGACATCAGGGCCTTTAAGTTTCCTTACTTTTACTTTTTCACTTGTACTTTCTATTTCTTTTTTATTTTCTATCTCTATTTTTATGATAATGGACTTCTAGATCATGCACCGTCTTGAGACTTTGGTAGTGGGCAGTACAGCTGCCTCAGCAAGTGGTGTTTCCCACCAAAGTCTCCTCTGATGGCGCTTCCCAACTGGGGGAGTCAAAGCGTGATGCCTTGTGCCAGCGGGACGATCCGAGGGCCCTACGAAGGGCCCCACGGAGCCTTTTTGAGGTTGAACCATTGGGTGGTCTGCCTTCTGCATTACTGCCCTCCAAATTGGCAGCCAACACCAACTCTTGTCTAGTGGCAGAGGGTTCCACAGGCCTTTGATGTTGAGTCGCCCACAGCCCGCTTCTCTGGATGGCTTTTGCTGGCTGCTCATCTGTGGAGGGGCAGAGAAAAGGCCAAAGCCGCACCCAATGTCCACGTCAGGCTTCCCTGGGGAAGGTCTTCTCCTCCACGCCACCAAGGACAAGGATCTAAGCAAGGGGCTGCTGCAAAGGGAACCAGAGACCCTGACCCAACTGGAGGGGAGTCTGTACCCAGGCATAGCCTACGTTTATTCTGCCAGCCCAGATGTCCAATGGGCACATGACCCACAAGGCCTCGCCCTGAGATCCACCGCCCGGGAAACGATACGGATACACGACGGATGGAGGAACGCGGAGAAAGGTGCCAGGCGGTTCTGGCCTTCAGGGCGTGAGGCCGGCCTCTGCCACAGGAGCCCACTTCTGGTTTGCCAGTGCCCGGGAGCGCTCCACGTGGATTCCTGAAACACCAAGCTAAAGGGAGTTAACACCTGAATCAAGACTAGGGTTCGGTTTTGCTCGATTACATCCAGAAACAGACGCTAAGACTCGGCCGTGGTGGAATACGTGGTACGTACAGGTGGGACGGAGAGAAAGGAACCAGCAGCGACTTGCATTGATTGTTACGTATATACACACACAAACACACACTCACGTGGACACAGAATGAGCCCATGGGGAGCCTTGGAGGATGGAAGGAAGGAAGGAAGGAAGGAAAGAAAAAAGGGGAGGGAGGGAGGAATAGAAAAGAAGGAAGGAGAGAGAAAAAGAAAGAGGGAAGGAAGGAGGAAAGGAAAGAAAAGGAAAAGGAAGGAAGAAAGCAGGAAGGAAGGAGGAAAGAGAAAAGGAGGAAGAAAGAAAGGGAGGGAGGGAGGGACGGTGAGCTGTTTACAAGTTTACAGAGTCTTCTAACGCCCTGGGACGCCTTCCTTCCCGGACAGTCAGTGACCGGCCTGCCCTCTGGCAAATGGAAACGTCACAGGCGGGGAGTGACGCCCTTTGGCGCCTGTCCGCACCTCTGCATGGATCTGGTGCGGATGGAAACGAGCACCGCCCCCCACCAGACGCCCACGCAAGCCCCTGCCCCTCCGCCCAGGTTGGGTTCACACGCACAGTCTGAAACCATGAGAAGGGGCTGGGGGGGGGCACACGGGGGGGGGTCTGAAGAGTGAGTGAGCTTGAGGGGAAACCAGCCGCCGGCGGGCGATGGGATCTTGGCTGAAATGTCACGACAAGACGGTCACAGTGCCTACGTACAACTCTGGGTCTCCCCCACGCGGGGCAGGGTGGGGGGGGCGGAAGGAGGAGGGCCGGTGGGCGGGCGGGCGGGCGGGGGGCAGGCGCCACTCCTGCGCCCCCTTCACTGCAGCACTTGTCCCCGCGTCTCCGGAAGCTTCAGGGCCAGCGAGCTGCCCACGGCCAGCGCCGCCGAGGCCAGGAGGATGGGCACGGCTTTGGTGATGCCCACGAAGGAGGTGAAGATGCTGATGCCCAGGACTGCGGCCAGCTTGCAGAGGGCGTTCAGGAACCCGAAGGCGGTCGTCCTGCAAGAGGGGAGCGGACGAAGGAGAGGGTGGCGGCGTGAAGGGAGGGGCGGCGGCATCCCCCCCTCTTTCCCCCGCACCCAGCCTGAGAGTGGTCCTCGCTGCTCCCCCACATAGCACACCTGCCCAGTCCAGAAATCTCCCATCAAAACTAGCCCAGCACTGGGTGCGGCTCCGAAGTTAACGCTCCTGTTGCAGAACCCGGAGGGCCAACACCGGTGAGGCCACGCATTTGCTTGCTTGCTTGCTTGCTTACCTCCTGTCGGACGGGTAGAGCTCCACTGTCAGCACATCCAGGGCGTTCCAGGAGGCTATGCTAACCCCTCCAAACAGACACAGGAGGGCGATCATGGCAGATTCGCTGTTGCCGAGGGACAGGAAGAAGCAGCTCACGCAGGACATGACGCTCGATCCAGCTATTGGGGGGTGGGGGAGAACAGGTGAGCGGGGAAGGATTACGCGTTGCCCATATGAACACCAGGAAGGAACAGCCAAAGACGTGGCTAGTTTGGGTGAGCGAGGAAGGAGACCCCGCAGGACCGGAGGGACCAACAAGTAGCCATGGGCACACATTTTTTTTCATAACCAGTTCATATCAAATCAAATTGTTGGCTGAGTCTACGAAAGCTCACACCGGCAACACCTTTATCTGGCCCCTTTCGGAGTGGCGGAATAAACCCACAGCGAAGGGGGAAATCGCAGCTCCCTTTGGCCACCCATTGAGGGCAAAGCGACGCAGCTCCCTTTGGCAACATTACGCCTGCTTCCGCTTAGCGGGTCCGGGGATGGGAGGCCACCAGGAAAGCGCACAGGCACATTCCCACGGTGCCATAAAGGCAGGCAAAGGCAGGTGGGAACGAGGCAGGCCTCTCTTTACCCAGCATCCTGAGGCGCCCGATCTTGTCCATCAGGAGGGCGGAGACGATGTTCCCGGGCAGGACCGCCAGCGTGCCCAGGAAGCTGACGAAGTAGATCATGTAGGCGTTGTTCTCGTCGCTGAAGTCCAGCTGGCAGCCCTCTTTGTTGTGGAGGAAGGTGCTGTTCACGATCCGGCTGTTGATGAACTTGTACTCAAAGAGGTCTGTGGGCCACAAGGGAGAGGAAGAGAAGAAGAGTTGGCTTTTCTACCCTGCTTTTCTCACCCATATAAGAGAACCTGATGCTACTGACAGACCTCCTGTTCTTCGCCCTTAAGGAGACTCAAAGCTGCTGACAAATCATCTGTTCTTCTCCCCACCACAGACACCCTGAATTCACCCTCCGTGAATTGACAGTAATCACTTTTGCCAAGATGGATAAAACCAGCCAGGCAGCTCATCCCACAGGTAAAGCTCTGGGTGTTCACAAACTCCAGCTCCAGCATCCCTTGCAACCTCAGGTCTCATGGGGCTTAAATGCGGGGGGCTGGCATTTGGGAACAGAATCCTCTGGAGGGTCACAGCTGATTCCGCCCTGGTGTTTAGAGCTCCCTCCACACACAGCGAGTACCAGGATTTACCTGTGTTGTAGAAGACCGTGGAAATGAAGGTGCAGTTCTTGAAGAAGGTGTTGCTGGACGTGACGTCCTCGAAATAGCACTCCTCAAATAAGGAGTCAATAAAGGAGACAGACTTCATTTTGAGGCCTATGAACCTGTCAGGAAAAGACATAAGAACCTAAGAGGAGCCCTGCTGGATCAGGCCACAGCCCATCTGGTCCATAAGAACCTAAGAGGAGCCCTGCTGGATCAGGCCACAGCCCATCTGTTCCATAAGAACCTCAGAGGAGCCCTGCTGGATCAGGCAACAGCCCATCTGGTCCATAAGAACCTAAGAGGAGCCCTGCTGGATCAGGCCACAGCCCATCTGGTCCATAAGAACCTAAGAGGAGCCCTGCTGGATCAGGCCACAGCCCATCTGGTCCATAAGAACCTAAGAGGAGCCCTGCTGGATCAGGCCACAGCCCATCTGGTCCATAAGAACCTAAGAGGAGCCCTGCTGGATCAGGCCACAGCCCATCTGGTCCATAAGAACCTAAGGGGAGCCCTGCTGGATCAGGCCACAGCCCATCTGGTCCATAAGAACCTCAGAGGAGCCCTGCTAGATCAGGCCACAGCCCATCTGGTCCCTAAGAACCTCAGAGGAGCCCTGCTGGATCAGGCCACAGCCCATCTGGTCCATAAGAACCTAAGAGGAGCCCTGCTGGATCAGGTCACAACCCACCTAGTCCATAGGAACCTAAGAGGAGCCCTACTGGATCAGGCCACAGTCCATCTGGTCCAGCGTCCTGTCCTACACAATGGCCCACCAATTGCCCACGGGCCTCCTGCTTGTCCCCGTAGCCTGGAAGATGCACTTAGGCGTCCATTCTGGTAGCCACTGATACATCTGATACAAGACACATGTGCGCCTGAGCATCCAAGGCCGGAACCCACCAAATGAAACCGTGAACAGGATCCATTCTCTTTTCCAGCCACTTGCCAATAAAAGTTTTAGGCCACGGAAGGCGACAGCTGGAAGCCTCAGATTAACAGCCCTGCGGAAACCCAGTGAACATCCAAACTTTGTTCGTCCCTAAGGGACCGGAAACGTCACACCCAAAGCGCTTGGAGAAATCCAGAGCAAACCTCTGCCTTCGAGGAGATAGTTACGAGGGGGCCGACCAATGCCAAGCAGCAAATGACCCTATCCGAGCCAACTCGGCCAACCGAAGCGAGGAAAAAGAGACCGGCCTTGGCCAACCGAAGCGAGGAAAAAGAGACCGGCCTTACTTGTCATTGAAGTATGCGCCGCGGGTGTGGATCTGGTTCTCCAAGGTGAAGTTGAAGGTGATGTGGCGCACCGACTCATTGATGAAGACCTTGGTGCGGGAGGCGTACTCAATGTTCTGCAGGTGCTTGATCATGTCCGGGAACCAGACCGTCAGGCCGTAGTAACTATCGGCAGAAGGGGAGACAGAACGGAAGGCGTTGCGGAGCAAAGACTGGGAAAAGGAGAACTGGAGGAGGGGAGGGAATCACAGCAGCTCAGGTGGGACCTCAGTTCGGAGGATCACATAGATCGGGGGAACCGCAAATGTACCAAGATTGATATCTGTAAGAATTTGGACATTCGTGAAACGGGGAGGGGTGAACTGGCTGCCCCAGTCACATCTGCAACGGATCCAGGGTGTATTCAATGTGGTTTGAGAGTGCATTCAGAGTGGATTCAGTGCAGGTCTGACACTTTCAGAGCAGAGAATTCGTATTCCTTGGAATAGATCCCCTTCTAATGTAACGGGATTCAAACGCAGACGAATGTCCAATCCCACACGAATCCCATATAATCCCATACTAATGTAGCAAAACGTTCGATTCGCATTCAGATGTCAACCTTCAAATGTGCCAGCATTAGATTCGTATACGGCTTGTACAAATTCCAAATGTTACGGATATTTGAGCACATTGCTGTTGGATACGTATTCGCTTGTATCGGATATTCATACAAATTCGTCCAAATGCATCCGTATCTAATAGAATCCTACCACTTTCAAAGGGGACCTATTCAAACAAATACAGATTTCCTTACATTCGATTCAATACGAAACGAATGCAACTGCCCCTCCCAATTCGTGCATTCAAAACCGGGGCTGGGGGCAGTCTCTGGAGGCACCCGGCCCGATCCCTGGCTCTGTCGTCTGAACGGGGTCCTGCTTCCAACAGCCTCATTAACGTGCCGGAGTTTTGCGCTCCTGCGCAGAACTACCAGGCCTCCGGTCGAGCGCGCGCGGGGATGGTCTTTGCAATTATTTCTTGTTCTGGCAGTTCCAATTAGCAGAGCAGCCAGGGAGACACAGAAGCGCAGAAGGCGGCAAGCGGAGCGTCTGACGTAGGCCGGCTCTGCTCTTTCGCAGCCGCGCGGCCCACAGGTGATGGCGGCAAACGAGCTGGGTCGTTTGCGCCTTGTAAGAATAATCACGTTAATAAAAGCAAGGGACTCCAATTACTTATTATACCCTCTGCACAAATCGGTGGCCTTTGATTCTCCCTGCACCACAAGCCTTGTTGCATGAATTAAATATCATCTCAGTATTTAATACGCGCGGCGGCAGCCAGGCGCTCATGCGCTAATAAGCTCACAGGTGGGGCTGCAGGAAATATCAGGGTGTTTTTAATAACGGGGACGGAGGGAAAAGGAGGACAGTGTTGCTGCCTACCAGGGTACAAGAAAAAGATCACAGCAATTTATACGGTTCCATATGAGTCGCGGAAAGGGTCCTAGTTTAGAATACAGGTAACACTTCAAAGTGAAGCCCACATCTCAGCCAGAATCACTTGAAAAGCATTTCCTAAGGCTGAATCCAGCTTCAGAGCCAGAGAACGCATCAGCAAGGTGAGCAGTGACTTCCTTTCCACACTTTCTGTCCCAAAGGTGAATCTTCTGAGTCGTTTAACACCGAAAGAAAACAGCTGCTGGTCACTTTGCTGATGTGTTCACTCGCTCTGAAAGCGGACCGAAGCTGGATTAAGCCTTGCGTGTGACCCGCAGCTCTTGAGTTACCAGCCCAACTTTCATTTAAAACAGGCCGTGGGTTTCGATACTGTGCTTTAATATCCCTCAGCACTAGAAAGTGACAGAATTAGGGACGTTCACGAATGTTGTTTTTTAAATTCGGTTCATATCGAATCACGTGCAAGAAAGTTTGCATTTGTTCTAATCGATCCCCTTCGAACGTGGAAGATTCGTATTTGACGCAACCCATTCGCATCTGTACTTCCTCTGCGCATGCGTACGGGATGAAAACAGGATCGTTATGGGATGCATACAGAACGCGGACAGATGTGTGTGTACCCACAAAGATACAACATCTGGATTATCTGTACGAATACATATGAATGTATTTGCATTGAACTGAATGTCCGGACATCCATTTTTTCGATATTCAGATACATTCAGATTTTTTAAATATTCAATTGGCTATGAATCAAGTTTGAAAATTGCATTCGTGCGCACCTCCATCCTGGACCACAGCTCCCAGAATTCCTTGCCACCGGGAGCAGGATGCTGGGAGATTGAGACCCGGATAATTACTCTTATTTGCTTAATTTCTACCGCTGCCCCAAAACCAAAGTCTCTCACAAGAAGGAATGCATTAGAATACACTTAAGAAAAACCCTGGACAGATCTCTAAGCACAAAGGCAAGGGAGGGGCTCTGCCCCCAGCCCCAAATGGGTTCCCCTTGGGCGCATCTCACCTGAAGGACATAGTGAACCAGACGGCCATCATCATCAGAGTGACCCGACGGTACTCCGGAGCAAAGCACTGGTGGAAGTTTGCCCAGACCTGTAAAAGGGGAGGGAAAGGCTGTGAACTGGGCTCACGTGGGCAGGTTTCCCAGCTCCATTCACAGCCCGTTTCACGAAGCCACCGAACGCTCACAAGCATTCCACCCACTCGTGCAAGCGTGCAAACGGGGCAACGAGGAACCGCTGGGAATTCCTCCTCCTGATCTCACCACCGACCTGCTGCGAGAGGTTCAGGAAACGGACCATCCATCGCCGGTACCAGGTCCCAGTGTCCGACTGGATCTCCACCAGCTCATCCTCCTGCTTGATGGTCTTGATGTGGGTCACCTGCAGGATGAGCCACGAAAGATGGAGAACAGCCTGAGATGGGGAACAGCCTATTCCCCTTCCTGGCTGCTCTGTCCAGGCTCGTATCTGGCACGGAGAGACGGCTATCATTCTGGTCGTTATGGTGCTCCACCCTGCCACCGACACACCCAGCACACGTTCTAGCCTCACAACAGCCCTGCAAAATAGCTTTGGGCAACGGACTGCGGATTGGCCAAGGGTCAACCCAAGGGTCAACAGGGAGAGTTGAATGCAGCCCACGGCAGAGAATGGAGGCCGGCAGTCCCCAACACAATGGAGCACCGAGATCAACGTCCCCCAGGACCACCGTGTTGGGGTCCCCCAGCAGCACGCCGGAGGCAGCCTCCACCAGCTCAGGCAGGGAAGCTGATGGCCAGCTGGGCTCCCCTTAGGTTCTTATAGACTAGATGGGCTGTGGCCTGATCCAGCTGGGCTCCCCTGAGGTTCTTATGGACCACATGGGCTGTGGCCTGATCCAGCTGGACTCCCCTGAGGTTCTAACAAAACAGCCCTGACAAAACGGGAACTCTCGCATGCTTAAAAAAAACCATCCAGGGCAGTTCTCAGAGAGGCCTCACCTCTGCGTATATTTAACCGAAATCATAAACATCCCTCTTTAATCAATGAACAGATATCGATCCTGCAGTGACTCATCCACCAGAGGGCAAAGGAAAGGCAGGGCTGCTCTGCAGAGGCGCCCAGAAGGGCAGCAGGAAACGCGCAGCACCGGGATACAAAAGCACCCCAACCCCCCATTTTGCCCCTTGGGCAAGGGCGCTCTTACCGAGAAGACCCGTTCGGGGTGCCCCTTCGCTCTCATGTTGGTGTCGTGAACCTGCTTCAGCACCATCCAGGCCTCGTCGTGTTTCCCGTTCTGTGAAGGTGATGAAGCAAACAAACAAATGAGACGATTTCAGGCGCTGTGTTAGAGGCGCCCTTAGGGCCGCGCTGAGACCGCAGCGAAAGGGCTTTAAGTAAATACAGTCAGACCCCCATATCCACTACAGTTTCAGTTAACCATGGTTACTGGATCAGCACCCCCACCCCACCCAGAACTGGAAGGCCTATTTTGGCCTCTGTAGAGCGCTGGAATAGCCGTGTGAGGCCGCCAGAGCCCATCCTAAAATGTAAGGGGCCAAATGGTAGGAGAACGCAAGGCGTCCGGTGGTGTCGCAGGCCTATTCCAATGCTGTCCGGGGCCGAAATAGACCTTCTGGAAACCAGAAAAGCACTTCTGGTTCTGGAGTTGCATGTCCCCAAAACTGGAAGGCCGGTTCATGATTATCCATCGTCTCAGGTAACCGCGGTAGGAGCCGGACCGTATCCCCAGTGGATAAGGGGCTCCGAGGGTGCGCTTTAAGTAAACTATGCTTTCCACCACGTTTCCTTTCACCCTGACCGTAGGGTGGCCCCATTTTACCTCCAGGAAGAAGCGTGGGCTCTCCGGCTGGGTCGTGAGGGCGCCGATGGCGAAGACGGAGGGGAAGGCGCAGACCAAGACAAAAACTCTCCAGCTGTGGAACTGGTATGCCGAACCCATCTGGAAACTCCACCCTGGCAGGACAAGGAAGAGAAGGCGAGGCCAGAAGAAGGGAAGCAGGGGATGAGAAGCATGGAAGCTGCGCAGCAGGCCGCTGTCCAATCTACGCAGCGCCCTAGGGTTCAAGTATGGAGGCCAGGGGCCAACCCCATCTAGACCCTGCCTCTAAAAACGTAAGAGTAGAGAGAAGCAACGCTTGGAAGGATGGGCGCGGGTGAGGCGTCCGGAACTCAGAAGGCACCTGCTCTTTGAGGATTTGTGGGTTCGGAGGGAATTCTGAAAAACCGTTGCGGTCTACATCACAAAGGATTTGCACCATTGCATTTGTTATTCGGATACATTCGGATTTTCAAATATTCAATTATCACAAATCAAATTCGAAAAGTGCGTTCGTGCGCACGGCTAGTTCAACTTCATGCTGATGTACTCATCTGCCAGGTCTACTGAACGTAAACCAATCCGGACCGGATCCAAAATGGCGGCCCTTCCTGAGTCAGTGCAGGATCCGGGCACGTTCAAAGGGCTCGAGACCCTTACCATAGTGGGGGATGATGGCCCAAGCCATGGCCGACGCGTAGATCCCGCCAATCATCCAGAACATGCAGAGCCAGCTGAGGTGTTCGCCTCGCTTCTCCTGCGCCAGGAACTCCGAGTAATAGGAGAACACGATGGGGATCGATCCGCCGATCCTGAGAAGGGCAGAAAGGGAGGGAAGGTGGTGCCACGCTGTCAGGGAAAAGGGTGCCCCCCTCGCTTCCCAGGACGCAGGTTGACCGACTGAAGGGGCCACAGGGCAGGTCTGGTTTGACCAGGAGGCAGGTGCCCGTGTTCCTGAATGGAGCAGGGGGTCGGGCTGGATGACCTCAAGGGACCCCCCACAGCTACAGCAACGGGGGACGTCAGTACAGCGTCTCATGTTGGGTCTAAGACTGAAGAAGAAATTATCTTGCATTTCAGTTGCAGCGCACAGAAAACCTGCCAAATATTAAGGGATTATTCTACTCAGAACATTATACAAGAAGGCCTCATTACAAAAGAAAGGAAGGAAGGAAGAGAGAGAGAGAGGAAGTGAAAAAAAGGAAGAAGGAGGGAGGAGAGAGAAGAAGGAAGGAGAGAGAGACCTAGAGCAAAGGAAGCAAGCAGGGGAAGGGAGGAAGGAGACAGAGACCTAGAGAGAAGGAAGGAAGGAAGGAAGGAAGGAAGGAAGGAAGGAAGGAAGGAAGGAAGGAAGGAAGGAAGGGTGTTATTTTGCCTAGCAGCAAATGTTAACAATCCCTAAATTGGGATACTCTGTTTTTTCCTGGGGCAACTCAGACGTCCAGCTGGAATCACATTTTTCACTAGGGCTGAGTTCACACCTAAGCTTTAATCCAGCTTCAGTCCACTTTTAGAATGGGGGAGCATATGGGGGAGTAAAGTGACAAGCTGTTTTCTTTTGGCATTATGTATGTTACTCAGAAAATCCACCTTGGTGTTAGATGACTCAGAAAGAAAATGACTGGTCAGTTTGCTCTTGTGTTCTCTCTTTCTGAAAGTGGATTGAAAGTGGATTAAAACCTAGACTAGGCTCCTCAGTA
Organism: Aspidoscelis tigris stejnegeri; assembly: GCA_023333525.1. Lineage (NCBI taxonomy): Eukaryota > Metazoa > Chordata > Lepidosauria > Squamata > Teiidae > Aspidoscelis > Aspidoscelis tigris. The sequence goes on along the minus strand of JALMGA010000027.1, from coordinate 4,504,986 downwards.
TGCCCCAGAGACTAATAAATCACATGCGTGTTAATGAGCAATATTTTTCACCCCCTTTCTGTAAGCCAGAACAGAATCCTTCTTCGCAACCATCCCCTGCAAAATTTAACAGTTTGCCAAGCGGCTAGTCCTCACTGTGGTTCCGCTGAAATAGGTTTTTTAAGGGGAGGAGCCCCAGCAGAATCCCAGGTGAGCGCCCTCCGGGCATCCTTACCCCACGCCCGAGAGCAGCCGGCAAAAGAGGAAGGTGCCATAGCCCTGCACGAAGGACGAGAAGAAGGCGAAGACGCTGTTGACGGAGAGCGACATCAGGAGACACTGCCGCCGGCCGAGGCGATCCGCCAGGCCCCCCCACAGGAAGGCCCCCACCATCATCCCTAGGTAGACGATCAGGCCTGGAGGGAAGAAGGGAAGCGCGCTGTGACATCAGGGAAATTTGGCAACCGAGGATCTAGCGGTTTCCAGGGAAGGGAGGGGAGGGGGGCTGCTTTTCCCCGGACCCTGAGGTGTGTTTCTCACCCAATTTTAGGGTAGACTCCTCCTTTCTGATCAACGCCCTGATCTTTCCAGCAACGGCTCCTAGATTCTGAAAAAAGTCTCTTGCACAATGCACAAACTCTGCAGTCATGTGGCAACCTCGTATTTGGATGGAGACAGATCCACGCTTTGCTGCTAAACTTTGCACTCTCCGGCTTTAGGAGGGGCAGTGGGCGCAGAAAGTCTTGGAAAGAGAGGAAGTCAAATGCATGGGCACAGCCAGCTGATGGAACTCAGGACCACCGGAGGTTGCGGGAGGAGATGTTTGTTTATTATTTATTTAGTATTAGTATTTCTATCCCACCCTATAGAAACCCGGAAGGCCCAGGGCAGGTAACAACATTTAAAATCAGGCATATATTAAAACAACAACAGAGTCTGTAAAGTGGGAAGAGACGGTATGTTCCCATTTAGCCAAAGGCCAGGGCAAAGCGGTGCGTCTTCACTGCCTCCCAAATACGTACAATGAAGGCGACTGACGGACCTCAAGGGGAAACTATAGCCTGGGGGCCATCACTGAGAAGGCCCTCTTCCGGGTGCCCACCCCTTTTGCTCCTGAAGCTGGTGGGACCACCGGGAGGGCCTCCCCTCCGGATCTTAAGGCACAGGAAGGTCAATATGGGAGGAGCTGTTCCTTTAGATACTTGGGGCCCAAGTCATTTAGGCGTTGAGACACCTGCCCTCAGACGGAGGACAGGTGTATCCATGGCAAGCAGAATTGATGCCCCAGATACTGCCTCTGGGTTGGAGGGAAAGGCCGGAGGCCCCAAACCCATGCAAAGAGAGAAAGCAGGCATTAGTCATAGTCCTCCCACCCCCACCAAGTGGACGCAAGATGGGAGGGTGAGCCAGGCCCACCTGGAAGGTGTCTCCAAGGGCCAGCAAAACCACCTTGCCTCCCTGGCCTTCTAAATTTTAAAACATATTGACTCATTGGTGCCTCTCTCTTTGCTCGCAAAGCATGAGCCCCATGTTCCATTTCCATTCCAGGCAGCAGGGGCCGCATCCAGGCCTGGGAGCCTTTCTGATGTCTCCTGCAGGTGACGCAAGGGGCTGGGGTGGGGGGTGGCGTCGGGTGACTCAGCACGTGGGTGGCAGGAGGTGGCAGCGGTGGCGGCGGCAGCAGCAGAAGGCGATAGTCCCTGCCTGGCTGGGTAAGCCTTTGTGTGCTGCAAACCAGCCTCTATGCAGAATCCTGCCTGTTTGCTCCAGGCACAAAGGGAAACTGGGGGGCAGAGGGAAGAGAAAAGAGCATCACTGCATTTTCCTCTTGCGGGGGCTGCAAGCAGCTAATCCTTCCAGCGACGAACCGTCCACCATAAAGTGGCTCGCCTTAGCAGGCTTTAGCTGTTCGCTTCCCTGCAGTCTAATCCCAGGATTAAGCCCCAAAGATCCGGCCAATTCCGAACCGGGACAGATGTGGCGGCTTCCCTGCCACCCGGGCCACTCGCTTCCGGAAGAGAGAGAACCCCTTCGCCCCCTGAATGCCCGCCAGGTCCGTCCTCCCCCTCCAGGAACGAAGGCGTTCTGGTCAGCAGGGGCGAAAGGGATTACCGGCTCCCGTCCCTTTGTGCCAGTTTGCCGCAAAACCGGGTGGCCGTCCCCTACTGCAGTGCGGCATTCCAGCGCCCCGACCCAGTTGCCGGAGAGCGTGCGGCTGGCGCTAGTGGCACCAGCCATGCGGAAGGGACCGCGACTTCCCTGGTGTCTCAAGAGAGTGCCAAAGCTCCGGGCAACCTCCACGCCAACAAAACCCCGTGTGGATTCACCCTCAGAGGGGCAACGCGTAGGCTACGTCAGGCCAGAGGTTTTGTGCCACCCAGACAGGCAGGCAGGCAGGCAGGGAGCCTCGGGGTAAACACCTCCAGATGTCTCTCAAGCCAAAAGGTTCACGTCGGAGTCAATCTACACAGCGGGGTCAGTGCTGATCTACAGTCACAATGGACAGGCAGGACCTCCAAAGCAACGTCCTTGCAGGACAAGAGAAGGAAGCGGGCTTTTGAGAGCCAGTCTGGTCCAGTGGTTAGCGAGCGGGACCCTTATCTGGGAATGCCAGGTTTGATTCTGCACTCCTCCACAAAGCCAGCTGGGTGACCTTGGGCTAGTCACAGCTCTCTTCTGAGCTCTCACAGCCCCACATGCCTCACAGGGTGTCTGTGGTGGTGAGAAGAATGGAAGGTTTGTCAGCCACTTTGAGTCCCCTTAAATAGGTGAGGAAAGCAGGGTAGAAAAGCCAACACTACTTCTTTTCCTTCGTCTTCTTCTTCCTCCATGAAGCCAGATGCGGCACCCTTCACCGTTCAAAGCCTCCCAGCGTTCTTCAAGGGCAGCCCCATGTCAAGCGGGAGGCAGTAGTCCAGCAAGAAGGCGCAGGCTGGTTTTCAGGGTGAGGCCTAAAGCAACCATCGTTCATAAATGTGGCTAGGAAACAGGTCCTGACCTTGTGGGTGTCAATGTGCCTAAAATACCAAGCAGGTGTGGCGGATGGAGAAGGGAGCATCGGCACACCGATGAGTGCCGGAAGACAGGTGGATCCAGCCCCGGAATCCAAAGATCCTGACTGGAGGGGGGTGGGGATGAAGACCAGCATGGAGGATGGGAAAGAGGCTGGAAGGCAGCCGATGCTCAGCACAGAGAGAGAGAGAGGGCTATTTTTATCCTGCCTTCCACACAAATTTGAACTGCAGTCACAGGACAAATGCGCCTGAATTATGCAAGGTGACAAGTCAGTGGGATGCAGAAGAGGCCAGCGTGGCTTCTCTCGGCTCAGGCAACGACCCGGGAGGGTGGAAAACGGGGAAACCTATTGGGGGGGAAGAGCGGATACTGGGAAAGGGTGACATCAGCAGAATCAGAGCAGCTGCCTCCGAGGGAGCTCGGCGTTCCCAAAATATTTGCCGGCCTCCCCCATGCCGCAAGGCCTTCCGAGTGTGGCTCCCTAACCCTTCGCCTGCACAGGGAAAGGGTAGAGCCCTACGGAGACTGGACTTTGGGTCCAAGGGGATCCAAAGCCCCCACCTGGGCTGCTCCAACAGAGACGAGAAGCATTTGAGGGGTTATTAGAAGGGGAGCTGGCCAAAGCAGGCCTCTTGCAACCACAGAATCTGCCTAAATAGTAGCAGAACAAAAGAAGAAGGAGTTGGCTTTTCTACCCCCCTTTTCTCCCCCATTTAAGGGGACTCAAAGCGGCTGACAAACCTTCTGTTCATCTCCCCACAACAGAATACCTTGTGAGGTAGGTGGAGCTGTGAGAGCTCAGAAGAGAGCTGTGACCAGCCCAAGGTCATCCAGCTGGCCTCACGGAGGAGCTTGGAATGAAACCCAGAATGAAACCCAGTATTCCCAGATAAGAGTCCAGTTCCTTCATCCCTAGACCAAACTGGGCTGCGTGGACCTAGTCCATGAGGGTAGCAGGAGAGGATGGCGTGAGGACCACGTCCAGTAATTGGTGTCCGTCTCTGAGAAAGAGGCAGATGTGCCAAGATACTGGGAAACAAGGACTCTTAAGGACGGAGAAAGCAGAATCAAAGCAAGTGGCAGGCCTGCAAAGGCCAGCTGAAGTCGATGGGCTCCTATCCAGAGGGACATTTCTGAAGTTCTTTAGGTGTGCCTGGGGCATCTTTAGCCCTGGGACAAGCATAAGGGGAGACCACAGGCCCCTCCAAACCCCAAAAGAACCGGCTTCAGATGAAGGCAGCCAACGCGTCGCTCGCTGCAGCGGCCGAGTCCCAGGTCTCCTTGGCTCTGAAGGCAGAGACTGGCTGAACGTTATGGAAGAAACACAACACAAGAGAACATAGTCATTCCTGCTGGCTAGAAGAACCGCGCATGCAACACCCAGAAGGCGCATGAATTGGTGCCAGGAGTGTCACCTTGCTTATCCCTGCCCCAATTAGACCACGGGAAGGGGCCTCTTGTACATCAGAGGACTGGAGCGGGTTTAAGAGTCCTCCACAGCCTCCTTCCAGCAGAGAAAGGTTGGGCAAAGTGTTGTGCCACGCCGGTTTGGGAAGACGATAATTACTGCTCCATAAGCTGCCTTCTCAAGGAGGAAAGAGAGAACATTTACTGCCACCGTCCCCAGCGCACACTTAGCGTTAGCGGTAAAAAAAAAGAAAAACTGGGGAAATTTCCTCCAGTTGAGGGTTGATCAGAGAGGAGACTGGGCACTGGTTGCTCCAAGGTTGTTGGAGACCCTTTAGCGCCAACTCCTGAGTACGGAACATGCCTGGATGGAGGGGCAATCTTCCCACCACCAGCAGCAGCTTCCAGAATACAGACTGAAGCCACATCTTGTGGAGATGTCTGCCTGGGGTGTATATATGTTTCCCTTCTCTGGTGGTGGGAACAGATCTACAGACGTTAGAGCAAAATGATACACTCTATCATCTATCTATCAATCTATCTATTTATCCATCCATCCTTCTTTCTATCTATGTGTCTATGTATCTATCATCTATCCATCTATCCATCCATGCCTCTCTCTGTCACTCTATCCATCCATCCCTTTCTCTCTATCCCTCCTTCCCTCCCTCCCTTCATCATCCATCCATCCATCCATCCATCCATCCCCTCTCTCTCTCTCTGGCTTTCCCGCGGCAGGCGTGACCCCCCGGTCTTCGTGGTTTTGTGGTTTTTGCCTGCTGCTTTCCCTGCTCTCGTTTGTCTCTGCTTTTGTGGTTAGCCCTGTTCTTTGGAGTGTGTGCTTTGAGCCCGGGAGTCTTCAGGGAATGGGGCATTATACTTTCCCTTAAAAAACGAATAAATGCAGGGACAAGGTGGCGGGTCCCAAAGCACGCAGCCTTTGGTTCCCCCAAGCAGACGACCCTGGCAGCGGGCTGGGCTGGGCTGGGGGCCCGGGTGGGGGCCGTCTGGGGAGAACGGGATCCGCTCCCATTGAGCCAGCAGCTTCAGCATCAGTCAACCAGCGCTCCAGGTGACAAACGGCGCCAGCACACGGCCTGCCCGCCTCTCTGCTCCTTGCCAGATCACTCGGGTGAGTCACCGCTTGGATGCCTGTGTGCGTCTCTCTCTCTCTCTCTTCCACCCCAAGCGACGCTGATTCCAAATGGCAGGCAGGGAAGGGGGAACCGGGGATGTGGGTGGAAACGTGTATTTTTGTCACTGTCCCAGTCAGCTGTGCATAGAAATCCCTCATGGAAGATTCTTTCTGCCAAGGCTGATCCTGCGCATAGATTCGCCATTCAGCAAGGTGCACACCTGCTGCCTTACTACAGAACATTAAAGGAGACCACGTGGGGCGCAACTGGGAGGAAGGAAGGAAGGAAGGAACTCGGGGCTCAGATCTTATCCAGGCTCTTTGGGTCTCCACCCTGAACCCACATGCACTGGTTGTGGGGTGTACATATGTTTACCTTCCCTGGTGGAGGGGGAGGGGAATCCATCCATCCATCCATCCGTACGTCCATCCATCCATCCGTACGTCCATCCATCCGTACGTCCATCCATCCGTACGTCCATCCATCCATCCATCCATCCATCCATCCATCCATCCATCCGTCCCTCTCTCTATCTTTATAGCCCTTTGGGAGGAACAGTAAATGGGTCACTAAAGCTCCATCCCTGGTTCCTGCACAGAGACCTCCATGCAGTTTTCTTGGCAATAACAAAGAAGCGGTTTGCCATGGCCTCCCTCCTTCCCTCCACAAAACCCACTCTGAGCTGCACCCAGGTTAAAGCCAGGATACGACCCTGACAGGGGTGCCAAGGTGGCCCCTGGAGTTCAGAGAAATACAGGGCAGCCAGGAGCAGCTCTCCGCACACGACTCAGAGCCCACCCGGGATGCCCTCTTTAACGCCTGGTGCCAAACCCTGTGCCCCCCAAAGGGCAAACCTCTCGCTCCTTCCTGGGGGCGCAGGCCAAAGATGGCCCCCTCTCCCTTCAGCCTGGGTGGGCACAGGAGGGTCTCTCTCTCGGAGCACATGTGAACAGGCCGGGCGGATGGGCTGGGGGTAGAGAGAAGGCACCGGCTCTGACGCACTGCGGTTGCGCGTGTGTCAGAATCCGCCCCCCAAGCTGCTCCAAAACCCCAGTATCCCCCTGCGCCTCCTCCTCATTCTCCCACCCCCACAAAGATGACGCTGGTTCCTCCCAGCCCCCCACCCACCCCACCCACTGCGGCATCTTTCAGAGGGATTTAAAATCTGCTTAAGATTTTCTCTCTCCTTTTTTGAGCTGCCGACGCCGGGCACCAGCGGTGCCTCTGTGGAACAGAGAGATAAGCTCAGCGCCAGCGGTATTTGGACACATGTTCTTTCTAAGTTAGTGACGGGGAGGGAAGGAGGGAGGCAGAGCGATGAGTCACCCAGAAACCGGCCCCAGATCCCCCTCAGGCCTGCCTTGGTGCAGGGCAGAAGGGGAGCAAAGCACTGGATTCGACCAGGGCCTTTCGCAGCCAGAGCCTGGGCTGACTTGGGGGCTTGAGAACCCAAGAGGAGCCCTGCTGGATCAGGCCACGGCTCATCTAGTCCATAAGAACCTAAGAGGAGCCCTGCTGGATCAGGCCATGGCCCATCTGGTCCATAAGAACCCAAGAGGAGCCCTGCTGGATCAGGCCACAGCCCATCTGGTCCATAAGAACCTCAGAGGAGCCCTGCTGGATCAGGCCATGGCCCATCTAGTCCATAAGAACCTCAGAGGAACCCTGCTGGATCAGGCCACGGCCCATCTAGTCCATAAGAACCTCAGAGGACCCCTGCTGGATCAGGCCATGGCTCATCTAGTCCATAAGAACCTCAGAGGAACCCTGCTGGATCAGGCCATAGCCCACCTGGTCCATAAGAACCTAAGAGGAGCCCTGCTGGATCAGGCCACAGCCCATCTAGTCCATAAGAACCTCAGAGGAGCCCTGCTGGATCAGGCCACGGCTCATCTGGTCCATAAGAACCTCAGAGGAGCCCTTTCACACAGACAGAGCTGAATATCCCTTCCACTCGCATAAAAGGGTTAAAGAGGGAGATGATCCTGAGCGCCTGGGGTGCAGCATCAGGGTGCTAAATTGCAGCTGTTTACGTGCGGAGATCGACCGCCAGCAAGAAGGAAGTTTAGTCATCCAAGATGCAACTGGCGGCCTGTAAAGATAAGGTCTGCTTGCTTATTTGCCGTCCACTGTTTGCACGGATCCTGCTAGCTGAGGCAACTCCTCCCATTTACGCAAACAGTATCCCCCCTCCTCCTCTCTCTCTGCACCTGGAAATGGGGTTGTGCACAAATGTGGGGTTTTTATTATTCAATTTGTGTTAAACCAAACGCAAGAAACTTCATATTTGTCCGAATAGATCCCCTTCGAATGCAGTGGGATTTGTATTCCATCCGAATGTTCATTCCCCTACGAATAGCGCATGAGTCCCATGCAAACCCCATACGAATCCCACACATCAAAACACTCTATTCGAATTCGAACACTGGAATTTGGCCAAACTTGTACGAACTTGGAATGCTACGAATATTCATGTACACCCCCACCTGGAGCCTCGCATCGAGCTCTCGCACACGGTCCTAACCATGCTCAGTCCTCATCTCTCCCGCCCACCTTTTGGCAACAACCCACTACCCAAGGGGGAAATCCGGACAAGGGGAAGGCAATCCTCCCACCTCTCTTTGGGCTACTGCTGTAGGTCAGTGGATTGGGAGGTCCCGGGAGAGACGCCACCCTCCCCCTGAGGTTGACCCGTCTTCAGGTCAGTCGGAGCCACCACACAGCAGCAGCATCTCCAGGGAGGACACCGCCTCCTGCTCCTTCCCCCTGACTCCGTCCACGATTGGTACCTTCTCAGGGACTTACCCAGCATGCCTTTATTGGAGTCTGACAGGCACATGTCCTTCTCGGCGCTGGGCAGGACGAAGCCCACCACAAAGATCTCCACCCCGTCGGCCATCAGGGCCAGTCCCAGCACAAAGTACAGCGTCCACTGGAACTTCCCGTGTCCGCACTCTTGGAGAATGAGTTCGTACTGCTGGGCCAGCTCTTCCTTCTCCTTCTTCTTCTCCCCGGCGAGGTCGTCAAAGTCCCTGAACTCGCTCACGACCTCCTGGTTGGCCGTCAGGTGGTCTCCGCCCTTCAGGGAGTCGTTCCGGGGGATGCCCTGGTACTCGCCCTCGTAGATCTCGTCCTCTTCGTCGTGGCCTTCCGTGGCGTCGCTGGAGGCCCCCTCGTCGTCGACGGCCGGCTCCCCGCGGTAGTAGCCGTCCTGAGGCTGGTAGTCCTCGTCGTCCTCCTCCTCCTCGAAGCGGGTGTAGGAGCGCTTCGTGTACTCGTCCTGCACGCGGTCCATCCCTTTGCCGACCTTCTTGGTCGCGTGCTTCTTCACTTCCTTCGCGATGTCTTTGGCCCCGCGGATGAAGGCGGTCCGGTCTCGGAAGCTTTCGTCCATGGCTCTGGCCTCCCGGGGGGTCTCGGTAGCGTGAGAACGGGCCGGTCAGCTCCGCCTGCCGAGAACCTGGCGGGATCTTCACGCTTCAGCACCCAAAGGGGCGGACAGCTCCTTCCCTTGGAGAGCGGTCGCTTCGCTTCGCCGTCTGAGCTACAGAGCGGAGGCGCCCCGTGCTGAGGACGCGGAGGAGACCCAGTGGGGCGGCTCTTCTAGGGCTGTGCTTGGGGGATCCCGGGCAGAAATCCCCATCCGTTTCGGTCCAAGGTTGCAAGGGGACACTGGAATGAGGCTCCTTCCAGGTGAACGACAAGGGCCCTGAGGAAGGGATGGAAAACAGGAGAGTGAGCCCAGTGCACCGCAGAGGAGACCCTGAAGGCTGGAAAGTCGTCCGGCCCAGCAAAGCGGTCCCAGGCTCTTTCCTCTGAAAGGACACGTGGGCCTCAGCCATCTTGCCACAGAGAGCGGGGGACAGGTGTAAGCTCTTGCTTGGCTCCCCTAACGGCCAAATCCCTTCTGACCCCGTGGAGGAAGAGGGAGAATGAGGGTTGCATCACAACATGGCCAACAATGTCCCAGTGTCTCAAAAATTAGTGGGCAGGGCTATATGCCCCAGTACCATTGGCTGATCCAGGGCCATGCCTGGCAATTCTGTAGCTCCCAACCTTTTGCATGTGTGGACAGCCCTTCCCCGGTGAGATACTTTGGTTCAGTGGTTAGGGAGCTGGGCTCTTATGTAGGAATACCAGGTTTGATTCTGTCCTCCCCCATGAAGCCAGCTGGGTGACCTTGGGCTAGTCACAGCTCTCCTCTGAGCTATCACAGCTACACCTACCTCACAGGGTGTTTATTTAGGGGAGAAGAACAGAAGGTTTGTCAGTTGCTTTGAGTCCCCTTAAATTCATTCATTCATTCATTCATTCATTCACATTTTTATCCCACCCTATACCCTGGGATCTCCAGGCGGGTAACAACATTTAAAATCAAACATTATTAAAACAATAACAGTATGCATTAAAACAACAGCATCTGCAAGTGGGAAGGGAAAATATGTCCCCATTTGACCAGAGGCCGTGGCAAAGAGGTGCGTCTTCACTGCCCTCCTACACATATACAGTGAAGGAGCCTAATGCACCTCAAGGGGGAGACTGTTCCATAGCCTGGGGGCCATCACTGAGAAGGCCCTCTCCCGGGTGCCCAGCCCTTTTGCTGCTGAGGGCGGTGGGACCACCAGGACCGCCTCCCCTACAGATCTAAAGGGCACGGGCAGATCAATATGGGAGAAGACGTCCCTTCAGATATTTGGGTCCCTAGTCATTTAGGGCCTTATAAGTCAGGGTTAACACCTTGAATGGGGCTTGGTAGTGAATCGGCAGCCAGCGCAACTCTTTTAAGACCGGCATGATGCGCGTCCCGCCAGCTGTTCCTATCAGCAGTCTAGCAGCTGCATTCTGCACTTGCTGCAGCTTCTGAACTGTCTTCAAGGGCAGCCCCATGTAGAGCGCATTACAGTAGTCCAGTCTGGAGGTTATCAGAGCATGGATCACTGTGGCCAAGCCATCTCTGTCCAGAAAAGGCTTCAACTGGTGCACCAGAGGTAGTTGGGAATCGGCGGAGAGCCACTGATGCTGATGAAGGGAACGTGAAGGATAATTCAGGGTCTCACGGAGGGCGGCCTGGCCTGGAGAGCATCCTTCCTCGTGGAGACAGAGAGCTCGTTTGGTCTCCCACAGGACCAGGCAGCTCTCAGCCTCTTGCCAAGAACAAATAAAAGCACAATTTGTCGCAATGAAAAGCCAGAGGCAATGAAGCCCCAGCGAGGGAGAAATAAACCTGCCGTTGTATATTTTTAATATACTCGTTATTAATGAGCTATGGCTCAGCATTCCCGCGCGGAGAATGTCTGTCCTCGTGGCTGTGAGGAAGCCGGAAAGGGTTGGAGGGAGAAAATGTCAGCAGGGCGAGAGAGGCTCTTGGGTCTCCTGGTTTAGGGGAAATCAGGAAGAAGAAGGAGATTAGGCTTTTCTACCCTGCTTTTCTCACCCATTTAAGGGGACTCAAAGTGGCTGACAAAGCTTCTGTTCTTCTCCCCACAACTGACACCCTGTGAGGTCAGTGGGGCTGTGGGAGCACAGAAGAGAGCTGTGACTAGCCCAAGGTCACCTAGCTGGCTTTGTGGAGGAGTGCACAATCAAACTCGGCATTCCCAGATAAGGGTCCGGCTCCCAAACCACTAGACGAAACTGGCTCGCTGGTTGTTCTGAATGGAGATCGAACGTCGCAAGGGAAACACACTTGTTATTTCAAATGACAAGATGACCTTCACCTGGTGAAGGTCACACACCCATGAAGCCCCCATTTAGGGAGGAACAGGAAATGGAAGGATCTCAAGAGGCTGTCACCTGCCCTGAGACCTTTGGGTATAGGGCAGGAGATGGATGGATGGATGGATGGATGGATGGATGGATGGATGGATGGATGGATGGATGGATGGATGGATGGATGGATGGATGGATGGATCCTTCCATGGGTTTTGATGAGCATTTGGCTCGCTGAGTGTGATCCAAAATGGAGGCCGGATGGGCTGTTGGGGAACAGCCATCTCTGGGGTTTGCTATGCAAGGGGTCAAGAGCAGGAAATGTACTAGGCAATGAAAAGACACTAAAGGGAGGGGAAAAGAAGGATCAGAAGAATTCCCCCCATGCCCCATAGGCCTTTCTGCATTTGCTTGGCTAAGAATTTGTCCGTAAAGGACGACACAGCCACAGGCAGCAAGAGTATCAGAGGACAGACTATGGCTAACATTTTTGGCCTACAAACCTGCAACTGCAGAAGGCGGAGTGTTCCTCTTATAAGTCAGGATGAGGGGCAAATTTGGTCTAGTGGTTAAGGAGTCAGACTCCTATCTGGGAATACTGGGTTTGATTCCACACTCCTCTACAAAGCCAGCTGGGTGACCTTGGGCTAGTCACAGCTCTCTTCTGGGCTCTCACAGCCTCACAGGGTGTTCTGCTGTGGGGAGAAGAACAGGTGGTTTGTCAGCCGCTTCGAGTCCCCTTAAATGGGTGAGAAAAGCAGGGTAGAAAAGCCAGCTCTTCTGCTTCTGTTACATCAGCGATGGCCCATTCATCCATATGGAGTTCTCATCTCTTTTGAGGCCTGCTTCCAATAAACAAGGCATCACCGTGGACGTGAACCTCGGCCCACGCTTTATCCCCATGAGGCCTTTCTTTGTGAGACATCAGGGCCAAACGTCGGGAACCGTGGGGGGCGAGACTCCAACCCGACAGATTTCCAGAGAGGAACCAACGAGTACGAAGGTTGTTGCTTCTGCCTGGGGATTCATCCGCCCCAAGGAAAGATGGGGTGGAGGGGAGGATTTATACAGATGGATGCCAGAATCCAGCCATTTGCCAAGACGTCTTTTTCCCTTCCTTCCTCTCTTGGATGCTATTTTTAATCCCTGGCAGCAGAGACACGTCTGCCTGCAAGAGGGCAAGAGAGATGTTGTGGAAATGAAAGAATATCGGATCGTGGATGGATACCGGGGGGTGGGGGGTGGGTGTCTTTAGTTTTCTGCAGCAACCAAGGCCTTCTGCTTCCAAAACAGCAACTTTCCAAACGGAGAAGTCTAAAAATGAGCAGTTCTCACTGCTTCCTTGTCAGCGGGATCCCCGTTTTGCTCGTCTGCTGAGAAGTCAGTATTTTTTCTGGCTCACCAGCTTGTTACCATCTACACGCATTAAAAACAAAACAAAAGCAGCTCAAAAGTGGCTTACAGGTGGTAGGACATTAGGGTCCCCATCCCACTTCTAATGCACATTAGCGTCTTCTTCAATATCGGCCTGCCCGTGCCCCTCCTGGTTGTGCCACCACCCTCAGCAGTGGGCACCTGGGTAAGGTCTTTTCAGTGGTGGCTCCCAGGATCATGGAATAGCCTCCATCCTGACGTGCACCAACAGCCACCTTACACACCTCTTTGCCCCAGCCTTTGGCTAAAGAAGGAAAGGACTTTTCCTCCCCACATTCAAGCACTTTTATGGCTTTAATATGTTCATTTTATGCGTTCATTGGTTTTTAAGGTTGTTGCAACACGCCCTGAGACCTCTGGATACAAGTCAGGATTTAAAAATATTAATTAATTATTTAGCCAATCAACCAATTAAAGGCCAGAGAATGCCTTTTGGAAGTGGATTACGGTGATGGCGTGGACAGGTCCCGCCTCTAAAGCTGCTTTTTGGTGACAGCTGGGAACAGACCAAGTTCAGCTGGTGGGCCACCAGGGCAACGGGGCTGCACCTCCTCCAGAAAGGCACCCCCAATGTCAGGATCTGCCCCCTGGCTCAGGGAAGAATTGGGCCAGAGAGTTAGACCGGGCAGGCCACGCATGCAGGTTCTGTGGCAGAGCCGAGCGGGCAAACAAGCCCATCCACAGAAGTGCCCAAGGCGACTTGCTTCGAGATTAGCCGAGTCTCCCCTGATCGAAAAGTACCCCCCTTCTCCCCTACGCTCCAGCTCAGCTCCTTTGTCCACCCACACTAGCAGCTAAAGTTCTCTTTAACAGCCCTCTGAATCTTCAGGTCTCTTTCTGGGAACCAGGCAGCTCCTGGCATCCTTGGAAAATATGGCTTGAGAAGCCAATTTGCAGGGGTGTAAGGATGGTGGGACAGGCCCCTGACTGAGAGACGATGCAGACGTGATGGAGACTGGACCCTAGAGCAGGCACAGAGTACGGTAAGGGAGCATCCCAATCCCAGCAGCCAGCCCCACCCTCCTAAGTGAAAACCAGTGTCTTCCTGGGTCCTCAGCAAAAAGCCTCTCTTTCACCCAGACTATTAATGGCCCGGGGTGCCATTTCCCTCCTGTTCGAGGGGTTCCCGCTTTGCAGCCATGCACCCACCCATCCCCCAGGAATCTCCCAGGGGTGTCCAAGGGTGCTTTATAAAAGGAAATTTTGGTTTGTTCATTTTAATAAGTGCAGTTAAGCATCTTCTCTGAGGGCTGAATGCAGAGGGAGCAACTCTCTCCCTTGGCCAAAAATGGAAGGAAGGGAGGGAGGGAAGGAGGAGAGGAGGAGAGAAAAGGATGGACAGAAGGACAGAAGGAAAGGGAGGAGGGAGGAGGGGAAAAGAGGGGAAAAGAGTAAGGAAGGAAAGAGAGGAGAGGAGAGGAGAGGAGAGGCAGGAAGCCTGCCTGACGTGTGTGAACACAGCAGTAGAAAACACACTGTTCCGTATCGGGAGGCAGGCCTACGGACATCACCCATGCGAACTGCAACAAAATGGCATCTGTCAAAAGCTGCGAGAGGCCTATTTATAGTCAACTGGTAGCACCAACTGAAGGCTGTGGCTTTTTAAAGAACAAGGCGCTGAGCTGAATCCTCCTTTCCTCTAGGCCACACCCCACAGCCTGGAGAGGAAGGGAGGGGGTACGAAAGGATGCTGGATCGAGGCCAGAGGGCACCTGGCTGCCAGCCTGCTCTCCTTATGCCAAGGTCTCTGGCACGTGGGAGGCAGCTACGTGGGCACCAAGGCCCAGAGCCTCGACATGTTCAAGCAAGGTAACTTTGCACATGCACAGAAACATAGCAAGATGCTTCTAAGGCCATTTGCTGGGACTGGAGAGCAGGAGAAGGTTGCCCTTGTCTCTCCTTGAGATGCCCAGGGGCAATAGGTGGCCACTGTGTGAGACGGGATGCTTGACTAGATGGGCTGTGGCATCGTCCAGGAGGCTCCTTACAGGACTGAGTTGTAACCCTGGCAAAAGATTCTAGCACCGTTTAGCTTCCGAAACCCCCAAAACATAGGACGAATGAGATAAAATAGATCAAAGTCTGTGCACAGCCATGGCCTCACCTGCCTAGGCCCCGCTGCGCCTCTGCCCACCTCAGTGGTCCAGCCTTTAAAATGGGAACAAATATAGCCACCCAACCTCATGGGAAATGTTTGACTATAGACTGAAACAGAAGTAGAAAGCACATGATTTAGCCCAAAGTTAGCAACAGGGCTTTAAAATCATGAGTCGCCAGCACAGTTGAGATGGTATGGATTGTACAGGGGAAAATAAGCACAAGCCAGCATGTTAGGGGCCGTGGACTGGATTCTGCCCAGAATCTTACTCCTTCCAAAAAAGGCCCCCACCTGAAACCATAGACAGCCGCACAAAGCTAGATCTGTTCAATATAAGGCCACATTCTCTGCTCCTAAATCTAGATCTTGGAAAGAAAGGAAAAATCAGATAATTGGATGACTCTGGAACTGGATCAGGGGTCAAACTTTTCCCCTTCCTCCGGGGCATGGAGCTGGCCGGCTGGATACTGTTTATCTCTCTCCACAGCGATGGTTGGAAGGGAAGCAAAAACCCTCGAGGAAAAGTCTGCAGCCACGAATTCATGAGACAGATGAGCAACTTGTAACTCTTGAGATCAAAATAAACCAAACGCACAAAGCAAAGCAGAGGAAATCACCTGCAGCTGTCTAAGCCAAATACCTGGACGCACCTAAAGGAAAGGAAATCTTTCCGGTCTTCTGCAGGAAACGGGCTTTAGGTTTATCTGCAGTTGAAATGTCCACTTTTGAGGCCTCCCACGCCACCGCCCCTTCCAATCTACCTACTGAAGAAGAGTTGGCTTTTCTATCCGACTTTTCTCACTCGTTTAAGGGGGCTCAAAGCGGCTGACAAACCTTCTGTTCTTCTCCCCAGATAAGAGTCCGGCTCCTAAACCACTAGACCAAACTGGCTACTGGTTGCACGAGGAGCCATTAGGAATCCCATATCCGAAAACCCACAAGGCCTCCATTTGGATTCTTTGCACAGCCCCACCCTGGGTCACCCCAGGGGGTCACATAGATTTCGGAAAAGCAAACAAGCAAACCTTCCTCCTCTTTGGGGACCGTCCCGTTTTACCCAGGCCTGAATTAAGATCAGATAACCGGGATCCGTTTCAGAAGCAGCCAAAGATTGCAGTGCAAAGACCAGATCGTCCCTCTGAGCGTGTGCAGAGTGCCATGCCTGCCACACACATTCAGAATACAGAATTCAGAATATACCTCTTTCCCTCTGAGCGGTTATCCCTTGGCTTGCTTCAACTCCCCCCAGAATCCTGAAGTTATGAAATCTAGCTCCAAAAACAGGCCTGGGATTTTTTTCTGCCAGCAAGGTCATCCTTCTCTTGTGTATGAGGAATTTCAACATACACAAGCAGGGGCCGAGAAACAGAAAACCTCGCCGGGCACAGGAAGAATCGCCTGGCGAGTGAAATTTTTAAAATCCCCCAAGGAGGAGGCATCCACAGGCCACCAGCTCCCACCAAAGGCACCTTCTGAGAAACGTCACGGGGCTTGCAGACCCCACCCCATCCCCGGAACTGCAGGTTGGGCTGCCCTCCTCTCAGGTTTGGAAATCCCTTTTTCCCCCCAAGCTGGCGGCAGAGAGGCAGAGACAGAGAACCATGCGAAGGGAGACCAGGGTGGGCAGAGGAAGCAATCCAGGGAAGGCAGTGGGAGATTCCGACCAGGTGATGGAGTTGGGGGTCATGGGGTTATGGATTTTTTTAAAAAAAATCCCCCCTCCCCCCGCCAGACCACCAAATATACTTCTAGGACCTAGTTTTCTACAACATCTGGTGCAAGAGAGAGCCCCCCTTCTGAATAAAACCCAGCCTCTGTTACATGTACCCACCCACCCACTCAACTGCTCCCCTGAAACAACACGGCCATCATCTGGATTTCTCAGCTGCAAAACGTCAGGAGACCCCATTTTTCCAGGAATAACGCTGGGCTTGAACCTTCCTCTGTTCCTCCCATGCAACCCAGAAACAACAAAATAAATAAATAATAAATAAATATGCAGGGGGTTATTTTTCATTTTCCCCCTGCCACGCATCCTTTTGTAAAATGCACTTCCATGTTTCACACAGACATCATGCAATATAATGATGATGATGAAGATGAAGATGGAGCCCTGGCATATGATTTGGTGGGCCCTGGTGCGCCTGCGGGTTCTTTTAATGTTATTTTTTTTTTAAAAAAGCCAAGAGCCCAAAAGGTCAAACGCGAGCCCCACGTGCCTTTCTCTGAATGCCCAAGGTCATTTTCTGTGTCCTGCACGCACTTTCAACCTTAAACTGGTCCTCCTTGAGGATTTTGCTGGCAAATTGGCATAAATAACACACACACACATATCCACTCACACGCTCCCCAGAGAACAAAGATCAGAGGAAAGATCTCGGCTCCGGAGCCATCGGGGATAGATAAATGCAGAAAGAAGAGACCGTGGAAAAGCCAGCCTGGCAGCCGGAAACCCACACGCGCTCCGGCCAAAGAAAGAGAGAAAGAAAGAGCGCGATCCCAAAGGAAAGGCTTTACAGGACAAAATGGCCACATCTGGGGAACACGGGGGGGGGGGGGGCATCTTTAATTTAAAGAGAACAGAAAAGGGGCTTCTCCTTTTCTGTCCTCCATCCGCCTTTGCCGCCTCCTTCTCCTCTTCCTCCTCCTTGGGCGTAGCTGGAGAGCACCTGTCTGGAAGAGGGAGGGAAGGACGGACGGACGGATGGACGGGAGCATCCGGCTTACCTGGCTCTGGTACCCAAAGGCTCCGCTCAGGCGCTCATCGCCGCCGCCGCTGTGCCAAAGGATGCTGCTGATCCTGCTGCAAGAGGGATGCAGGGCTGGCGCGAGCATTAACCCTGCAGCTTCCGAAGCGCTGGCGGAACGACGGGGCCGGGAGAGTCCATTGTGGCCGCACGGGAGGGAAGGCGCGGGTCTCCTCGCTCTCCGCCGGGTTGGGGTGGAAGGAGAGAGAGAGGGAGAGAGAGAAACCGCTGGGAAGGCGGACGGGACCCCGTAAAAGAGGGCTGATGGGACTGGGAGGGGGACCTGACCCGGGGGGCGCAAAACAAGATGGGTGCAAAGGCAGGGGGCCTCCCTGCAAGATCAGAGTTTAACCCCTTTCCTCCCTAGCTGAGCTGAAGGAGGAACGGGGACAAAGCAGAGAGAGTTGGGGACCTCCCATTATCACCCCAAGAGAGTTTGCAGTTGGGGAAAACGGGGGACATTTATGGCTTGGAAAATTCCCTCCACGCACGCCCAGAGCGATGGCTGAGTGTACGCAAAGCGCCTACATAGATCTTTTTCTTCCTTTTTAGCTGAAGCAGGGAAGAGAACAAGGTGCTTGGGAAAGG
This sequence comes from Aspidoscelis tigris stejnegeri, assembly GCA_023333525.1. NCBI lineage: Eukaryota > Metazoa > Chordata > Lepidosauria > Squamata > Teiidae > Aspidoscelis > Aspidoscelis tigris. The sequence continues at coordinate 4,486,873 of JALMGA010000027.1, read as the reverse complement.
CCACCTGGATGTAGGCGAGCCAGGTGGAAAAACATTCACGTCTCCCTGAGGCAAGGAAGGGAGCAAAAGTGAGGTCGTCCGTAGACCTCCCCAAGTCCTGCTGTTGGGTGGGAACATAAGCGCATACAAGGAGCCCTGCTGGGTCAGGCCACAGCCCGTCCAGCCCAGCACCCCGTCCCACACAGAGGCCCACCAATTGCCCATGGGCATCTCAAGCAGAGACAAGGGCAAACCTTCTCCTGCTCTCAAATCCCAGCAAATGGACTTCGAGGCCTCCTGTTTGTCCCCCCAGCCTGAAGGATGTACTCAGGTTTCCATTCTAGTAGCCATTGATACACCTGTCCTCCATGAATTTGTCCAACCCTTCCTTGAAGCCATCCAGGCTGGTTGCTGTCACCACCTCTTCTGGAGCAAATCCCATTGACCAATGACCCTCTGGGTGGAGAAATCCTTCCCCTTGTCTTATCCGACTCTCCTGCCCGTCAGCTTCATAGATGCCCCCTGATTCTAGAGTTGTGGCACAGAGAAATTTTCTCTCCCCCTTTTCTATATCAGCCATGATTTTGTATACTGCAATTAGGTAAACATTTGCCTTTTTTGCAGCTGCATCATACTACTGGCTCATGACCATCCTGTGATCAACCAGGACGCCCAGATCCTTTTCACCTGTGCTGCTGCTCAGCCAGAATAATCCCATCCCGTATTCATTTTTACCAAGAAGTAGGATTTTGCATTTGTCCCTATTAGATATCATCCTGTTAGTTTCTGCCCCCTGTTCAAGGTTATCTAGATCTAAGCTTTGAGTTCAGGAAACTTGAAAAACCTCGAGGTCCCAGATTTGGCTACTTCTTCTGCAACAAATAGCTGCGGTATGAATATTCTCACCAAATGAGGGGGAACCACATTTCACTGACCACGTGAACAGCAAAACTGTCGTACAAAACCAAATTACTGTTCAATTTACATATACGTTATTATCTCTAAGTCGATAGCAGTTTACTTTGGAAATACTTAACCACAAATAGGAAAGTGATACAAATCCACTGGTCCCAGGGCATGTCGGTGCCTTCCTTGGCTTTCAAAGTTTAATTTAAAAATTAATTGGGTAGCTTTAAATAGGTATTTGGTTGCTCTTTCATGGTCAATTAGAATGCCGCCGCTTCCTCACTGATCTCGAATGCTATTACCATCCAACAGTTGGCCACAATAGGACCACAGTCTAATTATTGTATGAAAGATGAAACTTTCTGGCCTCTGTAATTTCTACGGTAACCACATGCAGGAGCCCAAAGAGAAACCAGGTGCAGCCCTCCAGGTCGGACTTCCGCATCGGCTCCGTCCATTTCATCTACTTTTTAAAAACTCGTTTGCACTGCAGCTTGTTAGATGTGAGATAGGAAGCAGAAAAGGTTTTGCACCACTAACCCCCTCTAGATGAAGAATAAATGATAAGCCAGTTCGGTCTAGTGGTTAGGGAGCTGGACTCCTATGTGGAAATACTGGGTTTGATTCCACACTCCTCCGTGAAGCTAGCTGGGTGACCTTGGGCTGGTCAAAGCTCTCTTCTGAGCTCTCGCAATCCCACCTATCTCACAGGGTGTTCTATTGTGGGGAGAAGAATAGAAGGTTTGTCAGCCACTTTGAGTCCCCTTAAATGGGTGAGAATAGTGGGATAGAAAAGCCAGCTCTTCTCCTTCTTCTTCAAGTAGGAAAGTCAGATGTTCCCCCGTATTCTGGCCCTAGAAAGGGAGACCCAGGATCCGGTTCCCTTAAGGGTTAGGAGAACCCCAAAGTTATCAGCTGTGGGTCACCAAATCAGGAGGGACCAGGCTGAAGAGGGCTCCTCTGAGAACCACAGACGCACAGAGTAAATGCGCACTTGAGAAGGACTTTTTTCTGTTGAAGGTTTTGCGTTTATTGACTCTACACCACCTTATGCCGAACGTCTCAGAAGGGTGAACCGCAAACAGATTTAATAGTACATAAAACACACACAACACAACTAAAAACAGAAGAGAATTAAAACTAAACAGAAAGGACAGGATTCAGGTGTCCGTAGAAAACCCTGGAGTTTTTTCCTTCATTTATTCCTTGCATTTCTAGCCCACCTCTTCCAAAGAGTGAGAGGCATTCTAGCTTGCTCTCGACCTCTGTTTTATCCCCTCAATGGCCTACTAGACTGGACCAGGAAGAGAGGCAGGGCCTGACCTAGGCTCACCCAGGGAATGGGGGGTTTAATTCCTAGCCTAATACTCCGGTCTTTCATCTGTGCTGCTTTGAAGATGGTTTCCTGTGGCTAAACGATTCACATTGCAACACCCTGCGCACATGAGGCATTCAAAGAGTCCATACTGCAGAATCACACACACACCACCCAATACAGGCACCCAGGTGCATCAGAGATGGAATGCACAATGCCACGAAGGTGGCCACAGCAGAAAAGGCCCTGCTGCAAAAAAAAAGCCAGTCTAGAAGATTCAAAGAACCACCTTCCCAAACATTTATTTTCCACTGCTAAGTTGGGTTTTTCACATACAGGAGAAACAACTGAAATAGTTTAAAAGACAGTAAAAAACAGTTCTTCTTCTCAAAGACCCAGAAATCTTCCGTTTTTTTACCCTGCCAGCGACGAGGCTCAGGCAAAGAAGGGCAACGGGCAGTCACCGGAATGTTTGTCCAAACACAATTTTTTTCTAGAAAGCGCAGATTAGGAGAGAGACCCTTGGGTGGTGGGCTGCCACTTTCCCGGTCTAGGGGGGCAGCGGGCCACGCATGGGCCCCCGGGGAGGAACCATAGGTCTCTGGGCGGGACGAGGAGGAAGAGGGATGCGCTGGTAGCCATAGGGAGGGGGGCGAGGGGGACCATTGTATCCGTGGGGGGGCATCAAGGGAGGTGGTCCACGCATCCCGTGGGGGGGCATGGGGCCAGGGTGACCTGGAGGAATAAGACGCAGGAGAATTAGATTAACACAGAGAAGGCACGGCTGGAAGCATACAAAACAGACGATAAATCCATCCCACGGAAACGCCCAAACCCAGGAAATCTGTCCCCACATTGTAGCGCTCGGGTGAAACATGAACTCGCGCATGACACATTCTGCTTCCACACATAGAAGTAATGAAAACTGAGAAAAGCATGTGGAACAGGGCCGTTGCCTGCTACAAACATGAATCACTTTGGGGTGTTTTAAAAATCAGGCTTCTCTCCTGGGTCACATCAGGCTGATGTTTGGGACCACATGAGCCCTGATGAAAAGAAGCCCTGCAGAGCTCACATAATTCTACAATGTCAGCTATGTGCCCTATCTGAGAGAACGAAAGGCAAAACAGAACAGGTAAGGGCAGGAAAGGCTGAGCTTGCTTCTGTTTAATGAATGTTTGTGTTTATAAACTTGGCCTGAAAACAGAGAACACGGAAGTACAGTTGGACCGCTGCATCCACAGGGGAAATGTTCCAGGCCCTTGCACGGATAATGTCAAACCATGGATAATAGCAGACGCTGGGAAGTGCACTCCATTTCCCATGACGCCAGTGGAATCCAGCAAGATTTCAAGGGAATTATGGGAAACTGTGCACCATTTTGGGCCATTTCCTACCTGCCCGAGGCCTCAGAAGAGCTTAAGGTAGGCCTAATGGGAACTGAAACCATGGTTACTGGATCAGTGGATACGGGGGTTCAAGTGTATATGCAAACAGAAACCAAAACCAATGCGTTCCCCTGCTCTATTTCCCCAAATTCCGGAATCACATACTGTACTGAAAAGAAAAAAGAATGAAATAAAAGAGATTTCTGTGCTCTCTTTTCCAAGCGTTTCCTCCCTTGGCCCTGTTAAAAAAGCCATTCCCAGCCGCAACTTACCCATCGGTGTTCCAAAAGGAGGCCCCCTGGGTGGCATGCCCATGGGGGGTGGCCCAGGGTGGGGCATCCCTGGGGGAGGACGTGGTGGGGGCTGGCCTCCTGCACCTGGCGGTCCTGGGTGGTGGGGCCCGAGCCCAGGCATCCCGTGGGGCACCTGCATTTGTGGCATTCCTGTAGAGGCAACACAGACACACTTCATCACTCCTTCGCCTCTTTGCAAAATCCCAGAGACAGGCAGCGTGCAGGGCAAAGGGAGCCTCCCCCCGGTCTGCAGGAAGGCCTTTCGGGACTCTGCCCTCTTCTTGGCTCAACGGGATCAGTGAGACCAGTGCCAGCCCAGTCATGGTAACCCAGGCGCGCTCCAGAGCTCCTGTTGCCTCTGTCCTGTCAGCTGCTGTTCTCCTTGCGCCCCCCCCCCCCCCCGCCAGAAGCCTAGGCTGACAGAGAAGAGCAACCCGACAAAGAGGCTGCAGTTCACGCTGCCCCTGCCAGCCAGGGAAACGTACCTGGGTGCATCCCGCTGGGAGGGAAGGGATGCGGGTGAGGAGGGTGCGTCCCTCCTGGAGCAGCAGCAGATGGAGGTCCGGGGGCAGCGGCCCCTGGGGGCATGGGAGGCGGCGGCATGGCTGGGGGCAGCCCCGGGGGCATCGCTCCTGGGGGCGGCACCGGTGGAGGGAAGGAGCCAGGCGGCGGGATTCCTGCCACGGAAAAACACATTCTTTGTTTCACTCCTAATGTGGCTATCGCGATAATACGTATTATTTTAACTTTGTTATCTTAGCAACTTAAATTTTGCTTATTTGTTTTTTCACTCTATTGGCTTTTTAAACCTTTGCAGCCTGTACAGCACTATGTACACCTATAGTGCTTGATAAATAAACTTTTAATGACAATTAACAATAAAAAGAAAAAGAATTAGCTTTTCTACCCCGCATTTCTCACCCATTTAAGGGGACTCAAAGCGGCTGACAAACTTTCCGTTCTTCTCCCCACAATAGACACCCTGTGGGGCAGGTGGGGCAGTTCACAAAACACACCGAATTTACCAGAAGCCTCAGAATCCGAATTAGGGAAACAGAGCAAGACTTTAAGATTTTGAGGAAACAGGGGAGAATACGCCAGCAAACAGGTACCGGTTGGCTCACCTGGCGGAGTAACTCCTGGCCCCAAAGTGGTAACGACGGGGGTTGGCACGGAGGGCGGTGGCGGAGCGTCGGCAAAGAGCTGGTGGGGCCGGTCCGCCTGCGAGAGGGGGTTCTGGGCCGCCAGCAGGCGCTCGGCCGCCGACCCGTGCCTCTCGCCCTTGGAATCCTTCTTGAAGGCGTAGGAGACCGTGATGGGCCGGTTGCACAAATACTGTCCATTCATGGCCTCGATGGCGGCATCCGAGGCGTCGAAGCTGGCGAAATTGATGAAGGCGTAGCCCTTGGAGTTCCCCGTGTCGGGGTCGCGCATGATCTTTGGGGTCTGCAGGATGACCCCGAAGGCGCTGAACGTGTCGTAGAGCAGCTTCTCGTCGATCTCCGGGTCCAGGTTGCCGATGAAGATGTTGGCACCCACGTCCAGGTTCTTGTTGTGGGCAGAGGCCTTGTTCACCCGGATCGGCTTCCCGTAAAGCTTGATCATGTTCATGATCTTGATGGCGTAATCGGCATCCTCCTCGCTGAGGAACTCCACAAAGCCGTAGCCTTCACAGACACAACCACAGAAAGGGGTTAAGACCGAAGTCGGCATCTGATTTCAGTCAAATCATCTTAGGCTTGTTCCTTAAACCTGTTTTCTCTTGCTTTTATCTCCTGCAACGCATCCCAAGGCCCTCAGTACAAACGGCACTAAAACATCAATTTAAGGGGACTCAAAGCAGCTGACAAACCTTCCATTCTTCTCCCTTAAGGGGATTCAAAGCAGCTGACAAACCTTGTGTTCTTCTCAAAAAAGAGCTGCAATTAGCCCAAAGTCACCCAGCTGGCTTTGCGGGAGAGGGCACAATCAAACCCGGTATTCCTGGATAAGAGTCCGTCTCCCTAACCACAAGACCAAACCGGCTCACAAGGACTCCCGGCATGCTTACCTTGGTGCTGGCCTGTGACTCTGTCTTTGGGCATGTGGGTATTCACGACGGGGCCCGCCTGAAGGAAGAGCTCCCAGAGGAGCGGCTCACTGACTTTCTCATCCAGGCCTCCAACATACACCGTTGCATCTGCACCAGGAGAGAAGAGAGACCCCGTGAGCTGGAGCAACCAACAGGCATCTCACGTCAGGGAGAGCAACAACAGGCACATATCAGTTATATGAACTGGTATTTTCCCCCTTTCGTTATATTTAGCTAGTTAATTAGTTAGTTTATGGACTGAATAGAATGTTGAAATAGTCTCAAGAGGTGCTCACAATATACAGCCTTAGGCAAGTCTCTGCCTGTACATTTACAACCTAAAGGGACACGACCTGTGAGGAAAAAAGGACTGGGAGGAAAGAGGAGAACTGAGACCTTTGGGTATAGGGCGGGACAGAAATACAAATAAGTAAACAAACAAACAGAATAGGGAGAGGAGGGAACTAGTGGAATCAGCTTCTTTACACAGCTTATAACTTGCCTTTCCCAAACAAGTACAAGTCAATGAAAAACTGAGCATGTTATCATGTCTGTTTTTATACCGTTCCTGCCCTTTCTTATACAGAAACCCTTCAGGAAGTCCTGTATTGTTCTGCACTGGATGTTATCAAAAATTGTTTAGAACTCTTCTGTTACGAGGGAAACTAACAAAAATAACATAATGCAACATGCAACGTGTCAGATATCATAACAAAAGGACAACAAAATAAAATGAAGAACTAGCAGCAGCAGCTCCGGGCAAGATGAAACAAAGGGCCTTTCTGCCGTCGGCCTTATTCTGAAATACATCCCAGGATAGGACCTGCGGTCTGCCTGCTAGGGAAGGTCCCGAGTGAGGCTGCCATAGTCTACCTTAGCTTGTGGCCTGCAGACCGCTGTCCCGAGATATATTCCAGAATAAGGCCAAGGGCAGAAAGGGCCAAGGCTAACATCTTCCTATACAAGATCAGTGCAGGTAACATTATTCAACTTTAGTACCCAAACAGCCACAGGATACAAAGGATGCAAAAAGGCAGCTAAGTAATGGAAGAACCTAAGAGGAGCCCTGATGGATCAGGCCGCAGCCCGTCCGGTCGCTCATCCTGCCCCACCCAGTTGCCCACGGGCATCCCGGGCAGAGACGAGGGCAAAGAGGCCTGCGAGGCACTTGTGGTCCCGGGAATACCAAGTCCCCGTAATTGCCCCAGCAGCTTCTTCACTGACTTTGCATTAGCAGAGCAGCGTCACGGGGGGCTCCGGGGATTCTCTTAATTAAAACAACAACAACAATAATAAGGCTAACAGTTGCAGCAGCAGCACGGATGAGGGAGCAAAGCAAGAGCCGCGGGGATAAAACAGGAGCAGCACTATCATTGCGGTCATGTCGGGGGGCGGCCCCTCCGGCCAGGGGGCAACTTCCCAGGTCGCCCCGGCCTCCTCCTCCTCTTCCTCGCTCCCTCCCCCCGAGAGAAAGGGTGGGGGGCACAAGACCCCCTTGGTGCCCCCCTTCCCGGCCAGGGGGCAACTTCCCAGGTCGCCCCCCTTCCTCCCGCCCCAGTGGCGGCCCTCGACCCCCTTTGGGGTCCCCGCTGCCCCTCACCTTGGTTCCTCTCCGAGATGGGTCCGGCCGCCATCTTGGCCCTTCCTGCCCGTGCGCGCCGCCGCCGCCGCCTCCTCAAGCGGCCCGCCCGGACTGTCTAGCGACGGCACGACCGACCACGTGACTTTCTGGTTCCGGTTTCAGACGGAAGTGGCGTCAAACTGAGGGCAAGGCGTTCTTACTGCTGCTGCCGCCGCCGCCGCCGCCGCCATCTTGGAATCTGTCGAGGGGGGGGAGGAATGTTGGGAGTGTGTTGCTTCCGCCGTTCTCCCGTTTGGGAGGCTCCTCCGCCCGCCTTTTGGGAAGCCCGAAGGGGAAGCGCGTCAACGGCCAGAGCGTGGAAATGGCCTCTTGGTTGGAAGACTACAACTCCCGTGAGCCTTAGCTACATGCAGCGGTAACGGCCGGAGGAAAGAGGGGGCGGGGCCGTCGCGCCTGAGACTCACGGGAGTTGCAGTTATGGGGAAAAGATGGCGTCGCCTAAAGCGTGGCAAAATGGCGTCGACGGTGTCATTTGTCGGCTGTTCACCTCAGCTTAAGAGCGCCAATTTACAAACGTATATGGCATGAATATTATTTAACCCCGCGCCACACGTGCCCGTCCACACGTGAACGTGGAGAGAAAGTGACAGTCAGCATTTTACGTTAACGGAAATAACCGTCAACTCAACCAGGCGGCGATGGCTGCCTGACGTCACTTCCGCCGCGCTCTAGGCCGCCGCGGGGACCAATAAGCACGCGCCGTTCCCTCGTTCGGCTCCACCCATGCGCATAATGAGGAAGGGAGGAGTCGGGGCCGCTGACACCTGGCTGCGTTCACACCATCAAGGTTTCAATCCAGCTTCAGTGCGCTTTCACCAGCAGCTGTTTTCTTCTGGCCTTATTTAGCTTAGAAAAATCCCCTTTGGGATAAATTACGATTAATCACGTGGCTGATAGGTTTCCATTATGAAAGTGAAGTGAAAGTGGATTGAATCCTAGGTGTGAACACAGCCCATTTGAGGACTCTGGGTTTGGGTGGCCAGCCTTTCAGGGGCAGTTCTCAGGGCGAAGGGAGACTGGGTGCGAACAATGAGCGGGGAGGTTGTGTTCACGAGGAGTTTGTTTATTTTGAACCTTGGCCTTTAGACTGCTTTTTTCCTGTTTGCTATAAAGGGTTCTGAAATAAAATAAACTTTAAAAAATTAACAGCAAATATATAACAGCAGCATCAACACAACCCATGTCTCGACAAGACGATATATATATACTGTATATCACAATGGAAATACTCTTCTCCCATCGTGGACTTTTTCCTGTTAGAAAAATATACACAGCAGACTCCCAAGACACGCTAACAGAATAAACTAACTGTGCAAATACGATATAAAGCAACGAAGGAGCAAGGGAATTAAGTCCCTAAATGCCAGCATCAAATTTCAGTGCCTCCAGGCAACCAGGTACTGAGGGTCCAGCCTAAATATACTGAATAAATGAGCAATATTTAAAACCATCTCGCAATGCGCCCATGAATGTACAGGTTGGCTTTCATCTGCAAAAGAAGAGGAAGACTTGGCTTTTCTACCCCACTTTTCTTACCCATTTAAGGGGACTGAAAGTGGCCAACAAAGCTTCTGTTCTCACCCATTTATGGGGACTCAAAACAGCTGACAAGCCTTCTGTTCTTCTCCCCACCGCTGACAACCTGTGAGGCAGGTGGGGCTATGAGAGCTCAAAAGAGACCTATGACCAACCCAAGGTCACCCAACTGACTTTGTGGAGGATGGCCGAATGGAACCTGGTATTCCCAGAAAAGAGTCTGGCTCCCTGACCACTAGACTGACCAAAAGGAAGGAGACAGACCTACAGGTTTTCCTCCAGTCTGCAGGCTTCCTCCCACCCTTTCCTGGCAAACCTCAGCGAAGGCCATAATGAAAGGTCAGTGAAGCCTGTGGCAATTTAAAGGACTCCACAGGAAATATGAGTGGGAACCTCTCGCCAGCACATGCCTATGACAGTGGTCTGAGTTTCTCAGTGGAATGCCCTTGGGAAGCTGGAGGGCAAAAATAGTTGGACTGGATTAAAAATTTGCCTGCAGTTTGCATAATCCCCTGTTGAGCTTCGATCTCCTATCCCAGGGGAACCAGTGAAGAGAGTTTGAAAGGAAGTACCTCTTTTCACAGAGCACCCCATCAGTTCCCCTGGGCCATTTCTAAGAGAAGCCCCCCAGACGGGGTCCATTGGTGGCCCTGTGCCCAGCCCAAACATTTCCCCTCTTTTTAAGTGGGTCCTAACAATGAACTGCATAGCTGACTGTGGGAAAGAGTCATGGAAAAGGCTGCAGGGTCAACCCAGATCAAAGCACCTCAAAGCTAAGCTAATAGGTGAGTTTGCAGGCAGAAAATAAGAAGAGATGGCTTTTATAGCCCAGTTTTCTCATGCATTTAAGGGAACTCAAGGCTGCTGACAAACCTTGAGTCTCCTTAAATGGATGAGAAAAGTGGGGTGGAAAAGCCAACTCTTCTTCTTCTTCCAATTTAGGGGAAAGTGTTTGTACCAAACAGGTGATGCACTGATCCAGCAAGGCACTTTATACACTCAGGGTCTCTTAATACTGATAGGCTTGAGTTTTAAGTACTGTACTAAGAGACCTGAATTGTGCACTTTCAGCTTTGCAAGCTTAATACTCAATGGCAAATCAAAGAGCAAGAGAAGCTAAATAAGACACAGTCTCAGTCTGCGCTGTTGACGTCCTGAAATCAATACGGAGCCCGTCTGATCAATATAAATCCATTGCAGGGCCAAAAACGTGGGATTCAGTCGGTTGGATTTTGCTGAACCAGGGTCTGCCCCCGATAACTGCAGAACAGCGTCAGAATTATGGGGGGGGGGTTAAAGTGCCTTCACAAAAGGATGCTGATGTTCTTGCAGGCGGACATTAGCTGGAAACAGCTCATCTTGAACATCGGAAGTGCCTCGTTCCGTTCGTTCACAAGACTGGCAAGTTCCCGTGCCGTCTGGCGGTTGGTACCGGTTCTGGAGTCGATACCATGAAGGCCCACCTGTTATCGGTGAGATGGCGCCAAGGGGCTGCGTGTGGTCTTGTTCGTCAGCTCCTGGTGGGGCTCTTTGGTCCTCCGAAGGGACGTGCCGTAGAGCCTCTTCTCTTGCCAGGAGCGGAGCTGTTCCTGAAGAACCTCCAGTTCCTTCATCAGAACGGGAACGCTGGGAGGAAAGAGGCCTTCCTGGAGAGAAACACAAGAGAGGCCCCTTAGACACCGGCCAAGGTGCCGCCAGGGGAAGGAGGAAACCCAGAGTATTGAGTCTAGAAGTAATTATCCCCCTTGACTCTACCTTGGCCAGACCTCATCTAGAGTCCTGTGTCCAGTTCTGGGCAGTCCAATTAAAAAAGGACATTGACCAACTAAGCAGAGGCTGGACCTACATCAGTCTGGGATGGTTTAGGGGATCCTGCGTTGGGCAGGGGTTGCACTGGATGACCCTGAAAGACGCCTCTGCGAAAGAAGACACTCCTCCAAATCCTTCTATGATCAAATGGGGCCAGGATGCCAGGAGCAGAAACAAAGTGCCCTGGGTCACAGTCCAGCCGCCGCTACCTTTGACAGAAACCATTTCGCGCCATACGTGGATTTCTTCATGACTCTGATTTCTCACATCTAGAACACATCTAGCCACTCTCTCTGCAGCCCATGTGGTGTGTGTCCTGCCTACTCTTTATGATGAAACAAACCACAACTATTTTTATTTTAAAAACTGCATTAAATAGACTTGGCACAAACCAGCTCTGGCCCCTCAAAAGCAATTAATAAGAATAAAAGCGTCTCACAGGGCCAAAATTAACTAGAGATCCTGCTTCCAATAACTGTCATTTATTTCCTAACTTAATGTATTGGAACATGCAGAAAAAGGCCCGGATGCAGCCGCCGCCTAATGGATGCCGCATGATTTGGCCTCCAGAGGCCTGGCTGTGAAAAAACAAGATCTGTTTCCAATTGTGGACGTCTGAGGCTGCCGCTGTCCACCACAAGAAGTGAGCTCCACACGGCCTCTCATGTATGTTCATCAGCCACAGAACTGGTGATAAATGTTTGCAAAGCAAGGAACCTGCAAGCAAATTCTTGATCCTGGAGCAAGATTTGCCAAATGCAGCAAGGAGCCCTTTTGCTTTGAAATGTGCAAGCCAGGGTAGGTTTGCTTCATAGAATCCTAGAGTTGGAAGGGACCTCCAGGGTCATCTAGTCCAACCCCCTGCTCAGTGCAGGATTCCCTAAACCACCCCAGACAGATGTAGGTCCAGCCTCTGCTTGAAGACCTCCAGCGAAGGAGAACCCACCAGCTGGGTCCCTGAAATGATGGCACACATGACATTCCACAGAAGGGTCCTTCATGCCAACCTGAAACTGGTGCAAGGTCAGTGCGCCAGGGTCCATACATGGCTTAATGCCTGTTATTTCTTTAATGCAAAGACTGTGTCTTTGTAACCGGCTCTCCTGGCTTCTACAGGGCTTGGTTAATTCCCCTCTACACCAGACGGTTTCAAGGTGATTATACCATTTTTTTAAGAACAAAAAACTAGAAATATAATTGGAACATTAAAATCCTCACAAGGCAAATTCACGGACTGGTGGAAGTGAATGATTTGCACACAGCGCGATGTTCACACAATTGTCCCACAAGCCTGCAAGGACTTCTGGTGATAAGAGGGACTCCACAGGATGCTGAATATTTTCACATTTAAGCCCTTAAAAGGAGGCCAGGGAACATCTGGGACTCTTCCAGATGTTGCTAGCCTCCACTTGTCCCCACCCCATTTGACATCCATGCTTGCTGGGGAGAGATTCTGCAACTAGAAATGCCTTCATCAATAGCCAGAGCGTCACATGGAGCTCCTGGCCACTAGATGGAGGAAAAGAGCCACAAATTGTCCCTCCTTGTGGCCTCTTATCCTCACTCTTCACTCCCCCCAAGAAAATCCCACCTGCATTTGATAAAGTGGGTCCATGAATATTTTTAAGAGATGGCCACACCCTCTGAGCAGTTTGTGGGCACAGTGTGGCTTTTTGAGCTTTTAAATCCTGTTCCTCAGCCGAATGATGGCGTCCACTTGTTTGGAACAAAGACACAAAATTTGGCTTGCAGAAAGACTTGCATTCCTGTGGGATTTTTGAAACGTGGACAGGCAAGAAATTCTCTATGGCACTCTTAAGGTTTAATCCGGCTTCAGTCCACCTTCAGCGCGGGAGAACACATCGGCAAAGCGACCGGTAATTTTCTTTCCACATTATCCATCCCAAAGGTAAATTTCTGAGTTATTTAACACTGAAGGAAAACAGCTGGTCACTTTGCTGATGTGTTCTCTCTCTCTGAAAGTGAACTGAAGCTGGATTGAGCCTTGGCTGTGGTCACAACCTGACCATTAGAGGCCGTTATGGAAAAGCTTCCTGTATTTTTCTCAAAGGAACGCATACCACCCCATGTGCCTTCTCACCTGTACATCCATGCTCCCGCGGAGGTAGCACCTTTTCCACAAATGCACCATGGGCCCCACGTGCGATGGGAGAAGGAGCGTCCCGCCCGCCTGGAGGGAGAGGCCTGGCTTGGCCCTTAAGAGCTTCTCCTGCTCCACAGGGCCCTCGGGGGGCTGGACGCGGCGAGAAGCCTTCTTGGAGAGCGACCCATTTTTCCAAGGAAAGAAGTGCGCTTGGAGGGAGGGGGAGCCCTTCGAGAGCAGGTAGAGAGACGATTTCCCTGGCGGAGTGTTTTCATTCTGGAGAAGAAAAATATGAATATATGGAAGTGAGGACCAAGGAAACAAAAAGAGATCACCTTGGCCCAAACCCTTATCAACCAAAGTCCAGAATCACAGGCAGATGGCCAGCAGGGCTGCGCACAGGTGTATTTTTCTGCAGATGATTCGTATCAAATCGAATGTAAGAAAATTCATATTCATTCAAATAGATCCCCTTCAAATGTGGCAGGATTTTATTTGATACAAATGTATTCGTATGAATTGGTATCGATATCCGATACAAATGCACACATATGCCCAACATAGCCACTCTGAATCCGCCCTGAATCCACTTCACCTGGCGCATCCATTTGCACCTCTTCCGGTGCTCCAGGGTCATCTGAGATGCCGCAGAAGCACACTGGCACCTCGGACGACCATAGACGCAACTGCGCATGCACAGAGCATCAGCATCATCGGCGGCAGCGCTGACGCATGCGCAGATGGGCAGGGCGCCGCGGCCAAAATGGCAGCCCGGCAATCAAATTACAGCCACAGGCGCAGAGAGAGCCGTACCTGTTCCCTGCTCAAGGGCAGGAAGTTTCCATTGAGGGTCTCTCCTCCACTGCGGCCGCTCAGGGAGTAGCAAGGGTTCTTGAACTGTGCCCTTTGCCAGGGGCCGTAGCGCAAGTGCCACTCCCACGCGGTGGGCAGATCGGCCCCTTCAGCCTCCCAGGCGGAGCAGCAGCCGTCCTTCTGCAGGATCTCCAAGCAGAGCTTCTCCCGCCAGCCGTTGATGGGGGTGTAGAGCTGGTTCAGGAAACGGTTCTGGCGGAAGGAGGAAAGCGAGGAAGAAGCGGTCAGCAAGAGACAGGCAGGAGGCCTCTGAGGACGCTGGTGGGACCTGGGAGCCGAGGAAGAAAGGGCTTGCCCTTGTCTCTGCTTGACGTGCTCATGCGCAATTAGTGTGCCACTGGGCGAGGCAGGATGCTGGAGCAGATGGGCTGTGGCCTCCTCCAGCAAGGCTCCTCCTACGTGCTGATGGACCTGATGGGCTGTGGCCTCATCCAGAGGGTTCTTCTTAGGTTCTCTTATGTAGCATCCTCCAGGAATGCTTAGGACACCACCCTGTTTCCCAGGAGCCCCCACAATGGTCCTTCCGTGGTTTGCCAGTGACCTCATAGTGTGCTGTCGCTTTCCTTTTGCCTTTTCTCCCCATAGAGTTTCGGGAGTCGGAAGGGAAGTTAAATCGCTTATTTAGGCAAATCATTTTGAGACTCTTCTTGCATCTCATCTTTTGCTTTTTAAAAATGCACTCCAACAGGGATTAAGGCTTATGCATACCTAACAACTTGGAAAGGATCATTTCACCTTCCTTTCAGGTCTCTTCTGCTAAGGTTCTGCACTGCCCGAATTCCTGGACGCAAAACAAACATCTAAAACTCGCCAGATCCCGCCTGTCGGCCCTTCAAGGGTCTGAGGAAGCCGGTATATCTGCTCCCGCCCCCACGGTCGCCATCTCAATCTAAGGCCCTTTTGCAACATACCTGATTCCTCCGACTCCGTTCCCATTGGCAGTTGAACAGGAAGGTGCTGGAAAACGGCACATAGCTGCTGTCGTGCACCGCCACCAGGTAAGCCTCAGTAAACTCAAAGGACTCTGGGAACTGCTGGAGAATCTGCCAGACGCAGTCCAGGAAGAGCAAGAAGACCGGCGACTGCATGAATGGCGTGAAAATCAAAGGAGGAGACCATCAATTTTGCTGCAGTCGACACACATACAAGGCCTTCCCCTCACCCGAGAAAGGCTGCAGAGGAGACGGGTATCTGGCAAGAGAGCGCTTAAATGCTGGACAATCGGTCATCACAGAATCCTACAGTTGGAAGGGACCCCAAGGGTCATCTAGTGTTTGCCTCTTTTGCTGCTGCATCACATTGCTGGCTCACGTTCATCCTGTGATCAGCCAGGACACCCAGATCCTTTTCACTTGTGCTGCTACTCAGCCGGATTCCTCCCATTCTGTATTCATTTTTACCATTTTTCTTACCCAGATGTAGGACTTGGCATTTGTCCCTATTAAATATCACCCTGTTAGTTTCAGCCCGCTGTATTTAACTTTCTTTGTGTTTCTTTGGAAAACAAGATGAGGTAGAATTTTTGGGGTCACTTCCAGGGATTTTCTGAGATTCAACAGCCGTCCCTTCCGCCTGACCCACAAAGCACGCAGGCCTACCTCATCACGATCATTTTTCTGCAGCAGGTTGAGACGCTGGAGAAAGGCATGTCCAGCGGCCACCCATTCTTTCTGGACCAAGCTCTGGAACCCAGAAATAGTTCTTGTTTGGGGGTCTGAAATAACTTGAACAAGAGAGGAGAGCAGGCAGTTCAGGTCCCTGTCATCTGATTCTGGGAAAGAGAGGAGGAAAGAGAAGTAATGCTCAGTTACGGTATAACACAGAGGGTGTGTTTCCATTCAAGACTGAAAGAGCTTTGAAATCATTTTGAGAACTCACCACTCCCAAAGTTTTAAAAGAATCTACAGTTTCTGAGGATTAAAGGTCCCAAAACACGGATGATCTATATTCGGGTCAAAAGAGGACTCGCTGCTGAATTTAGAAATAATCCTCACTATTTAGCAATGGGAATGCAAGTGGGTTTGGGGGGAAGGGAACCATGCTTTAGGGGCATTCTCCTCAGTTTCCCCTGAGCCAATGAGAAACCTCCATGATCTCTAGGAGCAGGTTTATATAGAGGGTGGGGTTGGAATTGCCCAATGAAGTCAGGGTAAGACGGTGTCCAGTTGCTGACTGCATGGGGAGGGGTTCTGCTGAGGGGAAGGGAGAAGGGACGGGGTTCCTCCCCTGCTGGGCACTGAATGGAGAGTGAGTCCGCATTATAAGCTAGCAGTGGGAACACACACAAAAAAACAGACTTCACTGCTAATTTCAAAACCCGGATTTAAACCTGCATTAAATTGCCAAGTGGGAACATGGCCAGAATTTATTTTTCACAGATGGAAGAGACCTGGACTGTTACTGCACCTTCCTGGGGACGCTACGATTACCCCAAAAGTCCAGAAGAGAAGGATTGTTTGTACCTTGCAGGACAACAGAGCGACTTTTCTCGGCGAGCAGCACGGCCACTTCACTGGCCTTCTTCAGGCAGGCCCTGTGGTGTAAAAACGCCCATTGCAATCACCTCTGGTCTTTGCAAAGCAGGAGGAGGTCAGTGCAGGGATATCCAAGCATGGTGGAAGGCACCATTTAACTTCTGGGCCCCAAGTGGACGTTTTGCACCTCACGTGGGCCGACCAACACGCAAAGGATGAGCCACACTGGCCTTGGGCCCTCTGCCTCCTGTCCCTAGAATGGACATGGGTGCATGGAGAGGCCATAATCCAAGGCTGAGGATTATGGGATGTGCACAAATATTCGTACGAGTTCAGATAATTGTACACGAATTGAATCTTGCGACATTCATACATTGAGGCTTGTATTCGTACAAATGGTTCAGAACACGTGTGGACCGGGAAGGTGGGAAAGCCACTTTGCCAGGCACATCTGCAATGGATGCAGAGTGCATTCAACATGGATTGAGAGCGGATTCAAAGTGGATTCAGCACAAATTTGGCGCTTTCTACAGCGGACATGTTATGAGATATATAACAGATACATATGCATTTGAATTGGTTATTTGCATCGAACAGCATCCTACCACATTCGAAGGGGATGTATTCAAACAAAGACGAATTTTCTTATATCAGATTCGATACGAATCAAACACACACAAAAACATGTGTGCATATCCCTGTCTGTAAGCCCTTTGCCCGTCTTGTAGAGCCAGCCGTAGAAGAACGCTTTCAGCACTGGCTGAATTTGCAGAAATAAAGCTCCGTCTCACCTCACGTGATCCAACCACCGGGTGCTTTCCAGGCTCGAAAGCCATTTCTCATCAGACGGCGCAAGGGAAGAATCTAGAAGGACAGCCAAGACAACAGAGGAAGGTCACTGGATTTCAGAAATAGCTTACTGGAGGAAGAACAGTTGGCTCTCCTACCCTGCTTTTCTCACCCCTTTAAGGCGACTCAAAGCGGCTGACAAACCTTTGGTTCTTCTCCCCACAGCAAACACCCTGTGAGGCAGGTGGGGGCTGTGAGAGCTCCAAAAGAGCTGTGACTCGCCCAAGGTCACCCAGCTGGCTTTATGGAGGAGGGCAGAATCAAACCCGGTATTCCTAGATAAGAGTCCGGCTCCCTAACCGCTGGACCAAACAGGCTCACAAGAGGAGAACTTGGAACAAGCTCCAGGACTCCTGCGTATCACCTGCGCTGTTCCTGTGGAAAGGTTTCCAGGCAGCCGGGCGGAGGAAGGCCTGGGTGGTTTTCACTCCAGTACATCGTCTGTGGCTTCTAACATGTGAGCAGGGAGGCTCCCTCCGCCCTGTGAGTCATGCAGACATTCTTAGAAGCATCAGCAACTCCCACAGAGGAATGTGGCTTGCAGCACAAAACTGGCAGATTGTCTAATAAAACTCTTCTGGAGAAGCTTCTCCAAGGGGAACTGGGGCTGTTTAATACAGGCACACCAGGACAACTCTTGTTCTTAGGAAGAGGAGAAACCACACAAGGACTTTAAGGGAGGAAGCAAAGCGCTTCACAGGCAGAAGAAAGTGATAGTCCCCATCTCGCCAATTTGAAGGTCAAGGTGCACTGACCTAAAGCCACTAAATGCATCTATCTAGCTCTCCATTCATCCATCCATCCATCGGCAGCCCCATATCCCAAGCCCACCTGGTCCATCTGGTCTGTAAGAACCTAAGCTGGATCAGGCCACAGCCCGTGTAGTCCGTAAGAACCTCAGAGGAGCCCTGCTGGATCAGGCCACAGCCCGTGTAGTCCATAAGAACCTCAGAGGAGCCCTGCTGGATCAGGCCACAGCCCGTCTAGTCCATGAGAACCTCAGAGGAGCCCTGCTGGATCAGGCCACAGCCCATCTGGTCCATGAGAACCTCAGAGAAGCCCTGCTGGATCACGCCACAGCCCATCTGGTCCATAAGAACCTCAGAGGAGCCCTGCTGGATCAGGCCACAGCCCATCTAGTCCATAAGAACCTCAGAGGAGCCTTCCTGCTGGATCAGGCCACAGCCCATCTAGTCCATAAGAACCTCAGAGGAGCCTTCCTGCTGGATCAGGCCACAGCCCATCTAGTCCAGCATCCCATCTCACACAGTGGCCCACCAACTGCCCATGGGCATCTCAAGCAGAGACAAGGGCAAACCTTCTCCTGCTCTCCAGTCCCAGCAAATGGCCTTAGAGGCCTCCTGCTTGTCCTCCAGCCTGAAAGATGGACTTAGGCATCCATTCTAGTAGCCATTGATACACCTGTCATCCATAAACTTGTCCACCCCTTCCTTAAAGCCACCTGGGCTAGTATCTGTCACCACCTCTTCTGGCAGCCAATTCCATAGACCGATGACCCTCTGGGTGGAGAAATCCTTCCCCTTCTCTGATCTGACTCTCCTGCCCATCAGCCTCATAGATGCCCCCTGGTTCTAGTGCTGCGTGATAGAGAAACCTTCTCTCTCCGCCTCTTCTGTCCCACGCAGCAGGTGCTCCATCAGAGGATGAATGAGACCTCACTGGCCAATGGCCAAGTTCCCACCCCTCTGGCACACAAAGAAGTGACATTTGGGGGAAAGAAGGACCCGCTGCCGATTCGGCTTCTCACCCACAAGACAGACGCTCAGGCTCCAGAGCTTGGCGTACGACTGCTGGATCTCCGCTGGCGCTGGAAGGTCGTTCGCTGTCTCTACAATCACACACTGAGAATGCCCGGCAAACATGAGAGTTTCCACCGACCTGCAAAGGGAAAAAGAAGATTCCAGCATCTCAAGAGGAGGCCGCCGTTATTCAAGGGCTGAAACTAAGAAGGTTTGTCAGCCACCTTGAGTCCCCTTAAATGGGTGAGAAAAGCGGGGTAGAAAAGCCAACTCTTCTTCTTCTCCTCCTCTATGAAGTCAACTGGGTGACCTTGGGCTAGTCACAGCTCTGAGCTATCACAGCCCACCTGCCTCACAGGGTCTCTGTTGTGGGGAGAAGAACAGAAGGTTTGTCAGCCACCTTGAGTCCCCTTAAATGGATGAGAAGAGTGGGGTAGAAAAGTCAACTCTTCTCTACAGCAAGGCTTCCCAAACCTTTATGATCCATGACTTAGTTATCGACAAACCAAAGATGGCCACTGCTTTCCAGAGCGTCTTCTCCCTACGCCGGACGGCACCATGTGCCTCTCCTGCCACAGTCCATGTCCTTGTGATTTGAGATCTCCCTGTGGGGAACCCTGCTCTATTGATCCCAGGCCTCGCAGGGTTAGGAAGGGCCCATCCTAAACTCCATCCCTATTCCTGGACTGGAACTCCTTTGAGCGGAGATCAAAATTCCTGCGAGAGTCACGGCCAGTGTTCTCAGGGTCCAGGTGGCCACAGTTGCCGGTTTCCCCTTGGGACACGCTCCAGCACGCTAACGGGGCTGTACCTCATGTCTTCTTTCTCTGGGTCGGAATCCGCATGGAAGCTGGCCGCCCTGAGGAGATCGCTGCCGCCCGGGTGGTGCCAGCATAACCTCTGGACAGAGAAACACAGGACAGGGTTTGCCAATTCCTCCCGCTGCGCAGCCGTCTCCGCCTTGCAAAACCTTCTCTCCTTACTCCAAGGCCTCTTCGGACATTCCTTGTTTTGCATACTGCCAGATTCTGTATTGCTCAATTTTGTATGGCTGGTGCAGATTTTGGAAATGAGAACCTAAGAGGAGCCCTGCTGGATCAGGCCACAGGCCACCTAGTCCAGCATCCCATCTCACACACTGGCCCACCAGTTGCCCAGGAACATCTCAAGCAGACAAGGGCAAACCTCCTGCTCTCCATCCCAGCAAGAGACCTTGAGAGGCCTCCTGCTTGCCCCCCCACAGCCTGAAAGATGGACTTGGGCATCCATTCTAGTAGCCGTTGATACACCTGTCCTCCATACATCTGTCTAACCCTTCCTTAAAGCCATCAAGGCTGGCTGCTGTCACCAGCTCTTCTGGCAGCCAATTCCAGAGACCGGTGACCCTCTGGGTGGAGAAATCCTTCCCCTTCTCTGATCCAACTCTCCTGCCCATCAGCTCCATAGATGCCCCCTGGTTCCAGTGTTGTGTGACAGAGAAGAGACATTTTCTGCATCCAACTTTTTTATGCGGTGCGTGAGTTTATATCCTCCCATCCGGTCCCCTCTTAAACGCTGAAGGTGCCTAGACGTTGCTTGTCACTTCTGACTTTCAAGAGGAAACTCCCCTTCATGTCCCAAAGAGGAGATTTGCCCCTCCCGTCCCCCCAAAGACCCCCCAAAGTCACGCAGCTTTGCTCACTGGGATGCGTCGTTCGTTGAAATGCACGAAGGCTCTTTTCAGGTCGTTGTCCAAACAGCGTCCAGGAACCCACAGGTATTTGGGGAGGCTGTGGGAAGAAACCTGAGGTCAGTCAGGTAAATGAAAGGCCAGAATGAAACGATCGCTTGAAAAAACTCTGTTTACGCCGGTTGCCTTAGTCTCATATTATACCTTGTGTGGAGATCTGAAATGATTAAGCTTGAAAAACAAGCAAAAGCAAAAGAAATCAGGAAGCGGCCAAATACTTTTTCCGCCCCATTGCACCTAATTCTGTTATTATTTCCATTTTGTCCCCAGGACGTCGTTCTCCTCCGTACCTGGTGGACATGTCGAAACGCTCGTTGACCGGGCTGACCCGCCAGCGGTCCGCCCCAAGGCGCCGCAGCTCCGCCTCCCATTCGCCGAGGGTCTCGAAGAGCACGGTTGGGAACGCTTCCTGCAGCCCTTCCTCCTCGCCGTTCTCTAGGTCAGAGACACGGGGCGGCTCAGTCCCGGGCACCCGTCTTCTCCGTCCTTGGCCGTCGGAGCTGCGTGACCGTGGCTTACCTCGGGTCTTCAGAGAGACGCCTTCCAGGCCGCTGCCTCTGTTCTCCTGGGCCTGGGCGATGGCCACGGTGACCTGGAGGCAAAGGTGAGGGAGGGAGGGAGGACGCGTCACCCCTTCTTCCGACAGCCACTGGGAGTTTGATTCCACCCTCCTCCATGAAGCCAGCTGGGTGACCTTGGGTGAGTCACAGCTCTCCTTCTGAGCTCTCACAGCCCCACCCACCTCACAGGGTGTCAGTCTACTGTGAGGAAAAGAACAGGAGGTTCGTCAGCAGCTTTGAGTCCCCTTAAGGGGGGGAGAACAGAAGGCTTGTCAGCCACTTTGAGTCCCCTTAAATGGGTGAGAAAAGCAGGATAGAAAAGCCAACTTTTCTTCTTCTTCTAGGGCAAGAACACCCCCTAGGCTGGCCCTGAATACAAAACCAGCCATGAATAAAGCTTCTCCGTCTCTTTTTCTCCATTCCTAAGCCAAGCCCCGGAGTTGTCAGGGCGCCATCCATTCACAGACGGTTCAAGGAAAAGAAAATCCAAATAGTAACGGCTGAGACATTTTCTGTGGAATAATCAGAGCACCGAATGGGACAAACTTTGCAGAGTCTTAACTAACTGCCGGGGAAAACAGAGTTTTTTAAACTTTCCCACCAGATTTGAAAAAGTCAGGCGTGGTGTTCTTCTGACTCCTAGACAGGTGGGAGGCCACAGACCTTTGAGTTTGCATCCTCAGTTAAGTGGGAAGGTAGCATCCAGGCCACAGGGAAATTCCCAGCATTCCCTTCCCTCCGGGGCAACAATCACATCTAATCTGGAGAGCCCCGTACCTATTCGCCTGCTCTCTGAGCCACCCAGAATCCAACATGATCCCAGTACTGAATCACAGACTCAATCACAGAGTCACAACTGCATGATTAGCTCCGTCCTCCTCTTCTCCCAAGAGCCCCGGCGATCCCCGCTGTTCAACTCACCCAGAAGGCCTGAGGCTCCAAGCCGCTGTCATGGAAGCGGAAGCGCAGCACGCGGAAATCCCGGCAGTAGACGAGCAGCTCCTCAGGGATGAATTTCAAGGTGGAGGTGCTGGTCAGCACCTTGGCCTTTGTGAAGCTGTTAACTGGAGCACAGGACAGGGAAGCCGAAGGGCTGAGAGAGGGACCCAAGACTCTTGGCTGGGGTCACACTGAAGGTTTAATCCGGCTTCAGTCCACTTCCAGAGCGAGAGAACGCATCAGCAAAGGGACCAGTAATTTTCCTTCCACATTATCTATCCCACAGATGGATCTTCTGAGTTATTGTGTTCTCTCGCGCTGAAAGTGGACCGAAGCTGGATTAAACTTTAGGTGTGACCATAGCTCCGAAGCCCAGAGAGCAGCCCCCTGACCCAGACGAAGCACCAGAGGTCGAAAGCCCCATGCGACTCTCAGGAACCCTGCCAGAGTCCCTGCCAGGTCTGTCCAGGCTTTCGCACGGCACGCCCAACGTGCCAGGTCTGCCCCTGGGCATTCGGGTGCGCAAGGCAGGGATTAAAGGTCCCCGTTCAGCCAGCCAGAAGCGTATGGGTGGGGAAGAGGGAGGGAGAAGTTGGTTGCTTGGAATTCGGAGCGAGAGTTCATCTAACCTTACCAGCCACCAGCCTGCTGATGCAAGACAAGGCCACGTCGTGGTTGCAGTGGGGGAAGCACCAGCAGGAGCCGCCCTGGAGAAAGAAGAGGCAAAACAGCTTTTTTCCCCTCCCAGCGCGAGGGCTTTATGTTTCTGAGAACATATCTCTTCCCGGAAGCTGCCTGGGCCATAGGTTCTGGGAAGAGCTGTGATACTGTCAGCCACAGCAGCCTAGAGAAGGAGGACTTAGCCTGAGAAGAAGAAGAAGAAGAAGAAGAAGAAGAAGAAGAAGAAGAAGAAGAAGAAGAAGAAGAAGAAGAAGAAGAAGAAGAAGAAGAAGAGTAGGCTTTTCTACCCCACTTTTCTCACTCATTTAAGGGGACTCAAAGGGGCTGACAAAGCTTCTGTTCTTCTCCCCACAACAGAATGGCCTGTGAGGCAGGTGGGGCTGTGAGAGCTCAGAAGAGAGCTGTGACTCACCCAAGGTCACCCAGCTGGCTTCATGGGGGAGTGTGGAATCAAACCGGTTATTCTCAGATAAGAGTCAAGCTCCCTAACCACTAGACCAAACTGGCTAGTCCCCCCATCTCTCCTACCGATGATCTTTGCAGGGCTCCTGGCCTGCATCCCCTTGTGAGTCTCTTGGTGGCGTCCCATCCTTCAGCTGCCTGCCTAACGGTGGTGAAGCCTGGGACTAATTGGGAACCCACCTCTGAACCTGAGGATGCATCCGGCAGGAAAGCCAGCCGCAGGTTGGTACAATAGAGAGTGCCTGGGATGAATCCTTCACCGTCTCGGGAAGAGATGGCTCTCCTGACGTGGGCAGCCTTTTCCTGGATCTGTTCGCCTGCAAGGAACATTGGCGTGACCATGGAGGAGACACTGTTCTGCTCAGTCCTGCCATGAGCCGCACGGGCAGGCTGAAAGCCTGAATTGACAAGCATGAACAGAAGGCATCTCTACCCCCACCATCTCTGTTGCTGCCACCACCTCCTCTGGCACTCGGTTCCACAGACCGATGACCCTCCGGGTGCAGAAATCCTTCCCTTCGTCTGATCCGACTCTCCTGCCCATCAGCTCCATAGATGACCCCTGGTTCTAGTGTTGCACGATAGATAAAAAGAAAATTCTCCATCCACCTTTTCTTTACCCTGCATGATTTTATATCCTTCAGTCTGGTCCCCTCTTAAACGTAGGACGTGGTTTCCAGGCCACTCACCATTTTGGTCGCCCTCCTTTGGACTTGCTCTAGCTTGTGTCTTTTTTAGGCAACCTCTCCGCAGGGAGGGGGTGTTTCTAGCATGTGAACACCTCCTGCAAGCGCAGACCCACCTGCCCAGATGTTGCCTAATTGGAGGGCGAAGTGGCCCCAGATCCTGCCGCTTCATAGGGGGGCCTTTGGCATCGCTGCTGTAAACAAGGGAGACAAGAGAAGCCGCCCCATGCTGGTGCTTTCAAGAGGAATTCCCCCCCCCCCGGAACAGGCGCCTTTGAGAGCTGTTGCTCTCCTCTTGTCCCATAAGCCAAAGAATGCGCCCGGGTGTGTGGGGGGGGGCGCCACCTGCTCTCTCCAGCATTGTTCCCAGCACCCCAGACCGCCCTCCCCAGCACATGCGCATGGAAGGCATTGTTAACCCTGCACATTGCCCACAGGGAACGCGGACCGGAGACGTTTATAAAACAAGCGCCCAACAAAGGCTTCATCTCTGGGAGGAAATTGGGCAGTCACCCCTGATACGCGGGGAAAACAGACGCGGGGATTAAACCCAGAGCACGGCTTCCTTCCCAGGATTCTTGGAACAAGGACCGGATTTGGGGTGGCAACAAGGCCACGGAGGGGCGACGGATGGGATGCTTCCTCCTGTGCTTCGTGCAAGAGCGGAAACCGTTGATTCCAGATTATTATAAGCGCTGTGGCTTCGCCGCCGGGCCAGGTTGCCCGGTGGCCACATTTCAAATGGCGAAGGGGAAGAAGAGTTAGCTTTTCTCACCCGATTAAGGGACTCAAGGCGGCTGACAAAGCTTCTGTTCTCCCCACAACAGAACACCCTGTGAGGTGGGTGGGGCTGTGGGAGCTCAGAAGAGAGCTGTGACTAGCCGGAGGTCACCCAGCTGGCTTTGTGAGGGAGAGTGAATCAAACCGGGTATTCCCAGATAAGAGTCCGGCACCCTAACCACTAGACCAACTGACCTGCAACAGAAGCCAGAGAGGCCCAAGGAAGGACTTCAGATGGGCCTGGGCTGCTTCTGGCCTCGACTCTAAAGCTTTGCCAGAGTGTGGCTGTGGGCCTCCAGAGAATCCTAGGGTCGGGAGGGACCTCCAGGCCCATCCAGTCCAGCCCGCTGCTCAATGCAGGATTTCCTAACCCATCCCAGACAGATGTGGGTCCTGCCTCTGCTTGAAGGCCTCCAGCGAAGGAGAACCCACCACCTCCCGTGGCAACCTGTTCCACTGACTCTTCACCCTCACTGGCAGGAAGTCCTTCCTAATATCTAATGTGCGTTGACCCATTTGGAGCTGTCCCACCTTACCTGGAACGCACCAGAGACCATGCTGGTAGCTGTTCTTCTCCTCATTCATGGTGGGGTGTTTGGGGCTCCAGAGCTGCAAGGCAAAAAGAGGAGGTGGGTGGGGGCTGGGTGGGCGTGAACCAGGTGAGGTCAGGCCAGTGGTGGTGGTGGGGTGTGCTAAAGAGTTCACTAGGCAGGCAGGTGTTTCACCTGGGGACCGAAGAAGGAGAAGAAGAGGAGCAGCAGTTGTGCCCTGCTTGCCTTTCCCCTCAGAAGGCAACAGGGTAAAATGGGTGTTCCTTAACCAGAACATTTTCTAACCCACTTTTCTCACCACCCTCAGTAGTAAAAGGGGTGGGCACCTGGGGGACGACCTTCTCAGTGATGGCCCCCAGGCTATACCCACTTGACAGACACTGATGTTTTAATATATGTCTGATTTAAAATGTTTCCCACCCTGAGACCTTTGGGCATGGGGAGGGAGAGATAAAACTACAAATAACAAAAATAAATGAAGATCCTTTTCTTGAGCAAACTCAGTCGTTGGAAAAGATGCTTTCTGTAATTTCTTCCCTCCAGCGCATGCCAGGAAAAACGCCTGCCGTGTGTGCCTAAAAGGCGGGCGGGGACGGGTCATGGCGGCTTGCCGGAGTATCTGAATCCGTCCTCAGTGCGCTTTCGGGGCGAGAGAATACATCAGCAGAGAGTCCAGCTGTTCTCTTCCAGCATTACCCCACTGGGTTAGATAAAAGAGTGAAATAAAAGGATACTGCACTCTCTCCCTCGCAAAGTGGCCTGAAACTGGATTAAAACTTAGGTGTGAACGCATGGCTCGCTCCTCCCCTCTGTCTCCGGCTCAGCTGTCTCTACCCCTGGGTTTGGCTCCCTCCAAGCCTTTTCCTTCCTTTTCCTTGCTGGCGTTTTCGCCCTTCAGAAAATTCTGATTATGCAAGGAATGCTGGCAGGGAGCGCGCTCTGCGCTGAGGCCCAGCAGAGACTGGCTTGGAAATCGGCTGAAGTTTCCCCGGGAGCCCAGAGAGCAGGCAGAGCGGCAGTAGAAGAAGAGTTGTCTTTTCTGTCCCACCTTTCTCACCCATTCAAGGGGACTCAAAGCGGCTGACAAGCCTTCTGTTCTTCTCCCCACAACAGGCACCCTGTGAGGTAGGTGGAGCTGTGAGAGCGCAGAAGAGAGCTGTGACTCGCCCAAGGACACTCGGCTGGCTTTGTGGAGGAGTGCGGAATCAAACCGCCAGAGAAGAGTCCGGCTCCCCACTGCGTCTTTTTCAGACACAACGCTGCGCGCTCCCCGCCTTGGATGCCGCTCCCGGGCCATCGCCGGGGAAACGGAACGAAACCGCGTCGAAGCCCAGCTTCGGTTTCCCAGCGACCAGCCCGGGAGGGAGGGAGGGAGGATCCCCCCCCGCTCCTCCCCCTCCAAATCCTTCTAAAAGTCAGTGAATCAGGCGCGGGGAGGCGGCGAGCGCGCAAGGTCCGGGGAAAACAGCCGCCGCCGCGTCTAAAATGATCGCTGCTGGAAAAGGAAAAAAGGACAGAAAAAGGAAACGGGGGGGGGGAGGGGGAGGGGGGGGGAGGGGGAGGGGGAGGGGGGGGGGAGGGGGAGGGGGAGGGGGGGGGGAGGGGGCGTCTGCCCTACCGGGGGGGCGGGTAAGATTAGAGCTTCCCCCAAGGTTTCTCCAAAATCGGGCGGCACAACTCCAGCGCTTCGTTGCGCCCAAGCCGCGTTTACACGGTTGTTTCCCAAAACATTTTCGGGCGCGCGGTTCTGAGGCCGTTTGTTTACATTGGACTTCGGTTTAATCCAGCTTCAGTCCATTTTCAGGGCGAGAGAACACGTCAGCCGAGTGACCAGCAGCTGTTTTCTTTCAGTGTCCAATAACTCCGAAAATTCACCTTTGGAATGGATAATGTGGAAAGGAAATCGCCGGTCACTCGGCTGAGGTGTTCTCGCGCTCTGAAGCCGGATTAGCCCTTAAGTGTGGATGTCTCGGTTCCCTTTCAGAGCGAGAGAACCCCTCAGCCAAGTGACCGGCTGTTTTCTCGGAGAAAATTCACCTTCCGGATGGATAATGCGGAATAGGAAACTACTGGCCGCTCGGCTGAGGGCTTTCTCGCTCTGAAAGTGGAGTGAAGCTGCATTAAACCTCAGGTGTGGCCACGGCCTCGGCCGGCGGAGCGGCTTGCGCGGAACCGGCCCCGAGCGTGCGATCCCCACGCGCGCGCCTCGCCCGTTCTCCCTCCGGCGCAGCCTCGCCCGGCTCGGCGCTCCAGGTGTCGCCGCCGCCGCAAGCCCGACGCGCTGGGAGTGGGGCCGGCAGACGCGCGACCCCCTCGGCGCTCCCCCGCGCCTCGCCGCCTGCCGCGCGGGCCACTCCCTGCCCCCCCCGCCCACGGGCCGCCAGGTGCGCCCAGGTGCGGAGGGGCCCCCGCGACGGGGAAAGAGGCGCTGCAGGCGCCCGAGGCGCACCGGGCGCGGGAGAGGAGGGCCCAGCGGGACCTCGGTCGGGGCCACACCGCTTCCTTGCCTTGCCCCCGCGGCCAGCCAGACGTCGGCGGGTTCCGGGCCCCCCCGGCCGCCCCCCAGCCCAGGTGCCCTTACCTGCGCGCCGTGCCCGGGCTGCTGGATCTTGAAGGAGTGCTTCGACATGGAGAGCATGGCGGCGGCGGCGGCGGCGGCGCCCCTTCGCGCCCCATCCAAGCGCGGGACGGAGAGGCGGCGGCGGGCGAGGGTGGGCCACGCACCCGGCCGCCAACGAGCCCCTCCCCGGCAGCGGCGGCGGCGGCGGCGGCTTCTTCCGGGAGGGTCTCGGGAGGGGGGCGCGATGCTCCGGGCTGCAGCCGGGCCTGCGCGGGGCTTGGCGGGCCGCGGCGGCCGCAGGGGAGGCGGACGGGGGCGGGGAGGGCGCGGCGAGGTCCCGCTTGGCACGGAGAGGCGGCGCGGCAGGAGGCGGAGGCGGCGCGGCGCCGGGCATCGGGCATCGGGCTCCGTCCGGGCAGCCGGGCAAGCGAGCGGTGCGGCCGGCCCAGCAGCAGCAGCAGCAGCAGCAGGAGGGAGGGGGCACGGCGCCCGGGCGGCCTCCCCTCTCCCAGGCAGGCGGGCGGGCGGGCGGGCGGCGGCGCTTCTAGGGCGGGGAGCCCAGGCGGCTGGGCCGGCCGGAGCCTCCGATGGTGGCCCGATCGCCGCCGCCGCCGGCCGGGACTGGAGCAGCAGCAGCAGCAGGGGGGGCGGCGGGGGGGGGGACTCGCTCAGTGCCGGCAGCACAGCAACCCCCCCCCCCCGCGTGGTCACTTTGAAGGCGGGCGGGGTGGCGGGCGGGCAGGGCGCCCGGGCACCCGTAGGGATCCTCGGCTCGCCTCCAGCTTCAGTCCGCTTTCAGAGTGGCTGCGGTCACACCGAAGGTTTCATCCGGCTTCAGCCCACGTTCGGAGCGAGAGAACCCATCAGCAAAGTGACAAGCTGTTTTCTTTCAGTGCTAAATAACTCAGGAAATTCACCTTTGCGATAAATTAGATGAAAATCACCGGTCCTTTTGCTGATGCGTGCTCCCGCTCTAAAGGTGGGCTGAAGCCGGATTAAACCTTAGGTGTGTCCACAGCCTGAGAGGAACAAGCGCAGGACGCCCGGGTGTTTGGAGAAGGCGCCTCTGGGCCGTCCTTGGACTTTGGCGGCGTCCTTCCTCCCCCTCCAGGAACCTGCGAGTGTTGACTCGAAGGCCTCGCTGCGAAGGGGCAAAGGGCCGCGGCTGCCCAGGCGCTGCGCGAAGGACGTCCTGTATTGCTCCAACCGCTTCCTGCCCGGCTCCGGCCTTTGCACCCTCGCTGGCTCACTGCACAGCCCTTGCCGCCGCAATCCCTTTTCAGAATAAATCTCCTTTCCTAGCAAACGGACGGGAGGCCGCTGAAAAGGCCACCTTGCCTTGACGGCTGGGGCCCAGCAGCCGAAAGATCTGCCGCCTCCCCTTGGGAAACAGGCTTGTGGGGGGACCGGGGCCAGCCAGGAGAACAAGGATCGGTGCGGATGGAATCCTAGAATCCTAGAGTTGGAAGGGAACTCCAGGGTCATCCAGCCCACCCCTCTGCTCAGTGCAGGATTCCCTAAGCCATCCTCTGCTCCAAGACCTCCACCACCTCCCGAGGCAGCCTGTGCCACTGACCCATCGCCCTCACTGTCATATCTAATCTGTGGTGGCCCTTCAGAGACTTGAAGACGGTGATCGTGTCTCCTTTTGGTCTTCTGCAGGCCGAACATGCTTTCCAGACCAGTGACCACTTTGGTCGCCCTCCTTTGGACTTGCACTAGTTTGTCAATGTCCGTTTAGAATTGTGGTGCCCAGAATTGGACGCCGGACTCTAGATGAGGTCTGACCAAGGTGGAGTCAAGAGGGATAATTACTTCTCGCGATCTAGACTCTGTACTCCTCTTGACGCCTCCCAGGATGGTGTTTGCCTTTTTTGCAGCTGCGTCACATTGCTGGCTCATGTTCGTCCTGTGATCACGCAGGACACCTGGCTAGAGACGTAGGCTGAATCCCTGGGTGCTCAGAGGCCTCCTAGAATTCGCCTTGGCTGCCTCTTTGCTTCTGCCTGCGTGGAAAGAAGTCCAGCTCCACGCCCCAAGGCCTTTCTCCTTACTCAGAACTGGAAAACTCCGTCTCTGGCGTCTTCTGGCAACCCTCCCTGGCTGGAGGCGATACAGAGGACGAGAGAAAGTGCCGGAGATTAAGTCAGAGTGAGGAATGCGAGATAAAATGCAGGCTGGCCGCTTGTCTATTCGGCCTTCAGCTCCTTCCAGGGTTCTGTTGTGGCTGCTGGAGTGAGAAGAATCTGCAGACAGGGCCGAATCTCCCTCGCCTGGAGAGTCCTGGTTAGCCGTCCACTCTTGTTTCTTCTTATAGAAGGCGCCACTCTTTGAACCTCCGGGTTGCTGGAGAATTCTGCTATATAGATACAGCTTTTGGGTGGTTAAGCAGAGCCAAACCAAGCCCGACTTCAGTGTTTCTGGGCCTTTTCCAGAGAGAGCTCCAAGAGTCTGTTGTTGGCACAACTTTCCTCACCTCTGCAGCTCCCAAAAATGTGACCCCAGATGTTTTGAGTGGACCTGGGCCTCCGTATGGATCAAACACGTGCTTGGGGTCTCACCCAACCGAGAACTAAATAAAGAAACTTTATAGATCCTGCTAAGGCTCCATGGAGGAGAGAGCAGGAGGGAAAATATTCAATAACACTGTGAACTTCAAGCTGTTTCTTTTGAAAAGAGAAGAGGAGGAGGAGGAGGTTGGCTTTTCCACTCCGCTTTTCTCAGCCATTTAAGGGGACTCAGAGCAGCTGACAAACTTTCCATTCTTCTGCCCACAGCAGATGCCCTTTGAGGTAGGTGAGGCTGTGAGAGCTGAGAAAGAGAGCTGTGACTGGCCCAATGTCACCCAGCTGCCTTCATGGAGGAAAAAGAAGAGTTGCCTTTTTACCCCACTTTTCTCATCCTTAAAGCAACTCAAGGTGACTGACAAACCTTCTGTTCTTCTCCCTACAACAGAATACCCTGTGAGGTGGTGGGGCTTTGAGAGCTCAGAAGAGAGCTGTGACTAGCCCAAGGTCACTCAGGTGGCTTTGTGAACAAGAGCAGAATCAAACCCGGTATTCCCAGATAAGAGTCTGGCTTCATAACCACTAGGCCAAACTGGAATATCATTGCTGCTGAGGAAGACACGTCTTTTCTAACACACATTGAAAAGGAAAGTGTCTTGTTCCCAAGGGTGACCACCTTGAATGATCATCTCCATCTGGCCTTTCATTTTTCCTCTGGCATCGGGGTTTAGAGGCCCTTCCCCAAGCCTCGTAATGGCCTGTCCAGATAGCGGGATTCCCTCCATTCCACAGACCATCTGCTTCTCCGTAGGAATCCTTCCTCTTTCGATTAGGGGGAACTAAGAAGAGCTTCGTGCCTGAAAGCAATAAAGACATGTATGTGGAACAGGCTAAAGCTTCAATGCGGCCAACCATGTGCCCATGCGCCCCTCTGTGCTTGGCGGGGCATGCGCACAGCTTTGGAGAACGCTCACATGCTTGGACACACTTTGGGGCCTTTGGTCATAACAGCAAGCCGCCTTTGAGAAGGAAGTTCCCCTCAAATCGCCATGAAGGGACAAGTGGGAAGAAGGGTTTCCAAGGGCGAGGATTCACAGCCACAAACCATGACGCAACTGTAAAGTAGTTTACACCAAGTTGTATGCATAAGGGCCCACTATTAATTAAGGCTCTTCCTTCCCCCGTCCCTGAAACTGAGTGTGATGCAATGGAACATCCGTGGTCCACCATGGCTTCTTCACAGGGTGCTGAAGATCAAACCTGGGGAAGCATTTCTTCACGCAGTGGGTCACTGGAATCTGCTATGGAATCTGCTGCCAGAAGAGGTGGAAAGAGCAACCAGCCTAGACGGCTTTAAGGGAGTGTTGGACAAATTCATGGAGGACAGATTTATCAATGGCTACTAGAATGGACACCTAAGTACATCTTTCAGGCTGGGGGGACAAGCAGGAGGCCTCTAAGTCCATTTGCTGGGGTTTGAGAGCAGGAGAAGGTTTGCCCTTGTCTCTGCTTGAGATGCCCTATATATAGGAAGGGACCTCTAGGGCCATCATGTCTCCTCTCAGTCTTCTCTTCTGCAGGCTAAACATTCCCAGATTCTTCAGCCTTTCCTCCTAGGATGTGGTTTCCAGACCTCACCACTTTGGTAGCCCTCCTGTGGATGCTGGAAATAGAGCTTGTTCTCTCACCTGAGCTCCAGGCATCCAAGTTTGGCCCAAAGTCCGGTTTGTTACAGTGGGAAACCCACAACATAAAGACATCATCTGTGCTTTCCTGCAGAGGTACCACACCTCAATGCACACTGCAAGTAGGTCTTGTTTTTGTCTTCCAGACTGGTTTAAGATTTCCAGGTCTGCATACGACTTAAGCATGGGAAACCAGAGCTTCTGGGCTCATATTTACCTCCTCAGCTGCAGAATTGTCCAGATCACTCTGGCGGGGAGAGAAGAAAACCCCAGGCTTGGCTTTTATAAAACATGAATAAACCATCTGTTAGGAATGGCAGGAAGTTCTGGTACAAAGAGTTCTGGGGATGGCTCTCTCCCAAGCCTCCACAGCGCTGCTGCCTGCCAGTAGCTGAGACGGAAAATCTACGTCCCTCAAAGGACAGAAAAAAGTCCTCAGCTGGAGAAGTATTTCACTCGAGGGAAGGAGAAGAACCAGCACTTTGGTTCCTAATAATGAGAAGTGAGATCCACCCGTGGGTTCATGCCCTTACACAAGAACCTAAGAGGTGCCCTGTGGATCAGGCCACAGACCATCTAGTCCATAGGAACCTAAGAGGAGCCCAGCTGGATCAGGCCACGGACCATGTAGTCCAGCATCCTGTCTCACAGTGGCGCACCCGTTGCCCATGGGCATTTCAAGCAGAGACAAGGGCAAACCTTCTCCTGCTCATGAATCCCATCAAATGGCCTTAGAGGCCTCCTGATTGTCCCCCCAGCATGAAAGATGTACTCAGGCATCCATTCTAGTAGCCATTGATACACCTGTCATCCATGAATTTGTGTAACCCTTCCTTAATGGTTGTTTAAGGGTGCTGCCACCATCTCTTCTGGCCACCAGTTTCATAGACCAATGACCCTCTGGGTGGAGAAACCCTTCCCCTAGTCTGATCCAACTCTCCTGCCCATCAGCTTCATAGGGTACCTCCTGGTTTTATATCCTTCAGTCAGGACGCCTCCTAAATGCCGCCTTTCCAGGCTGAAGAGGCCCAGACGTTGCAGCCTGGTTTCGTAAGGGATTTTGTTCCTGCCCCTGAATCATCCTGGGTGCCCTTTTCTGCACCTTCTCCAGTTCCACAATATCCTTTTTGAGGTGTGGTGACCAGAACCGTACACAATATTCCAAATGTGGCCTCCCCGTAGATGACACTTGCTGACTTATTTTCTATTCCCTTCCTAATTATTCCCAGCACTGAAGTAGCTTTTTTCGCTGCTGCTGTGAACCGGGTTGGCCGCTTCACTGAACTGTCCACCAGAACCCCAAGATCCCTTTCCTGGTGTTGCAGAAAGCTCAGCCCCTTGCAAGAAGGCAAAGGCCGAAGATGGCATGCCCACGACTCACTCCGTTTGCGGTGCACCATCAGGGCAACTTCCCCACATGCTTCCTTTCCCAGGGGTATGTGGTTTGAGGTCTCTGATCACGGATCTACTTCAGTCCCTCACGCGGTTTGCTTGCCCCGCAAAATCGAGCGTCCTTCCTGGCCAGGGAAGCTTTTTGCATGGGGAGCTTATTCAATATTAACACACAAACTGTTCCTTCCTGTGTAACCAAACTCCAGCCGTAAGTGCTGGAACACCAGGCCTCCTGCGGCCAACGTGATGTCAAGGCAGGTAACTGAAGATTGCTTTTGTTAGCGGCTCCCTCTTGTGAGACAAAACAGAGAACAGGAGGGCAGATTGCAAGGTATCCAGAATCCTGGCCTTTGGTTTTTAAATTCTGCTTTTACAAACACCGGCTCCGCTCTGCTGCAGCAATCCTGACGCACACACAGGCAACGCGTGAAAAGCAAAAATCTAAAGGGCTATGGCTTTAGCAAGCAGCTGGGGGAAAACACGGGAGCACCGTGACGGAGGACACTGCAGAAGGCGCCCGCCCAACCATGCTGGCCTGATGAGATTCCAAGGCTCGTTGGCTCGAAGAGGAGGGCGCGAGTTCATGCGCTCATCTGGCCTTCAGAACGCATCCTGGGGTTGACGCTGGCTCTCGCTCGCCCGTCCAGAGCCCTTTTCGGCCAGGAATGAGAGAGGGAAGAAAGCGGCTGCGGCACAATAGGCTAGGGGTGGGCGCGGACGTTTCGATTTGAATGTTTAAAACCCAAATGCTAAAAAAAGATTCGGCTCCTGTGTCTGCAAGGCAGAAAAGCCCCACTTCCCAAGCAAAGACACTCTACTGTTTCACCCACTCCAAGAGGAAAACAAAGAAACCTGCCCAAGCCAATTTATTTAAATAACATTTCTTAAAAATAGTTTTTATTGTCAACAACAAATCGGATAATTAATCCAGGTCATTTCTTGGACAACTAGCATGAAAAAAAAAAAAGAAAACAGAAAACCATAAAAGAGCAACCTTTCTACGGAGATTCTACAAGCTGGTTAAAGTTATACCCTGGACTTTTTAATTGTATACATTTATTTTTAAAAGGGCATTCTAACTTCTTTCTTCTCCAAAACGAAATTAAAGAACAAAAAATAAACGGAGACAGAATGTCATAAAATTAATACACCCACATAAAGAAGACAAAGCTGAAACAGTCGTCCGTTGAGGAATATTTTTTTCTGCTGTGCAAAAACATGGTTGTGCATAATTTTTTTTAAAGGTCCTGCTGAGCTGATGGCCGTCCCCACATCGCCACACCATTTTAACCGGAGGTGGCAGGACGGGGCCACGCTCGCCTCAGCATCTCTCTCTTGCTTCCTCTGCACTAAAAAGAAAAGGCCATGTAAATGAGCGGAAGTTGGTGCAAACTTCGCCCCTGAATTTGCAAAGAAAGCGCCCTCCAGCAACTTGTGGCCAAAGTTGCCATTCCTCTCCTCTCCAGCAGGGGGCGGTGGACCACAATCAACCACATCACACTCCTTCCGTCTTTACCTGCTACTAACAATATTCTGGAAAAAGTTTTAGTGTCTTTTTTTTGTCCTCGAAAAAAGGTGCTTTGGAACCCAAAGCTTAGAAAGTACCATGATTTTTGAACTGCATCCCAAAAGCTGCACAGGAAACGGATCAAGGGAGGGTCGAAGGAGGCAGAAATGGCTATCTTGTTGGCGTCTCTGATTCTTAAACGTCGATTTATTTATTTACTTTTCTTTTAAGAAGCCAAATAGAAGGGGAAAGTGTTTCACCACAAAGGAAACAAGCAACCCGAAAGACCCAGTCAGGAAAAATCAGAGAGGAAGCTAGAAAAAGTCAGCAAAGAGTTGCGTTGATTCGAAGTCCCTCGGGATGAACGCGTTCAATTCGTTAAGGCGGAAAGGCTTTGCACTCAGGGGGTCGACAGCTGAAATTCTAAATGTTTATAGAAAAAATACTCTTCGTTTCTTTAAAAACGTAAAAGCCTTGAGTTAAAGTTCACCTGTCCTTGATTAAAAAACAAATACTACAAACTATACAACTCCAACTGCAGGAAGAAGGGTAAGCAAGGGGCGCAAGGGCGCGCTCACAACCCGCATGGACCGGCATCAAACCCGCCCGACTGGGCGCCGGAAATAGCAACTCGTGTCTCTTCGGAAGCAAGAAAAAGCCGTGGGAAGCAGCAGAGCGAAGTGCTCCGAACCTCACCTGGCCTCGGCTTGCAAAATCTTAAGAAGGAAACAAAAGGAGTTTAGGGTTCCTTAAGGAGACCAGACGCTCCTCCGGCTCTCCCGCCCTATAAAAGTGTCCAGCGGCCCGTCGACAGCAGGCTGGAAGCATCCGGGCTGAACACAAATACAGTTAAGTAGAGGCAGGTGAAAGATAAACAAGAGATGCGGCGATTTGCTATCAGCCAGCCCCCCAAAAATGTGTTGGGGGCTGGAAACTTGTGGAGGGGGGGGAGGAAGGTAGTGTTTCAGTTCAACACACACTCGCACGCATGCCGCACAACGGAGAAGGCTGCGAGCAGACATGGCTCCTTCGCAGATACGGGCCGCGTCACCTTGGAAAGATGACTGGTTCGCTCCTCGCTGGCTAAGAGCGAGGGATTCCTGAAGGGCCAGAAACCACTTACAAACACTCAGTCCAGACTTCTGGGGTCAGATTTGTTCATCCGGCACGGATTTCTGCTCCCACGGCAGGCTACATCTGCAGCGCTGAGCATCAACGTTCTTCGCACCAAACGCAGAAACAGCGGATGGGCACGCGGCCCAGGACCACCTTGGCCTGCCTCCTGGTCCCCCTAGACCCTCCCTGGAATGCCTAGACCCGCACAGGTCAACTAGGCCCAAGCCTGTCCGGTTCACCCCCAGAGACACCAATCCGGTCCCTGGAGGGGGTGACAGGCAGGCCGTTGCCGCCCACACCTCATTCCACAGGGCCCGAATCCCAGGTCTCCCTGGGAGGCGTCACCCCTGGATCAAGCAAATCCTTCACGCACAACATTCTCTCTGCTTCCCAAAACTGAAGCGTCGGGAAGAAACAGGTTTGCACCGCACAGCTATCCGTCTACATTAAGGCAGCACCAGAATCCAAAAGCCCCAAACTTCCCTCTGCTGGTTTAAGTACACTTGCGTCCCTCTCTCTCTGGACCTCTGGTGGAAAATAAAATTGCATAGCTTCGGAAACTCTTCAATGAGTCAGATATTCTCACCCTTTCCTCCTCCCCCTAGCAGTCACTCCTGATACCCTACTCAGCATCCCGGTCCGGAAGACATTCCCGGCGGCAGGACCCGTGTGGAAGACGCCCGCCCGTGGTACCAGGGGCATTGGTACCATCTCCCATTTCTCACAGGTTGGGAGCAGAGGGTGAGTGGAAAGACACTATTGCCATTTTTTAAAAACAACAATAACAACAACAACAACCAGAAAAATATAGAGGAGTTAGCTTTCATTTTACATCCCCCCACCCCGAAGAAAACACAAGTGTAGCCCTGTTAAAAATATATATATATCATCTATTATTCTTTAGTATTTAACTTGTCATTCCCACGGTCAAAGTATCGGCTCGACAAAATGGAGCCAGATTATTTCTACTCAGCAGAACAGAGGTAGTGTAGAAAAATCAAAATAAAATAAGTGTTGTGCAGAAGGGAAGTTATTCCCCGGCCGAAGGGGGTTCTGTACATCTACCTGCCCACCTACCGCAGCCCGGAAGGGAAGAGCACCCGCAGCAACGGAAACAGGGTGCCCGAGAGATTTTATTGCCAGCGGTGCTCCAAGAGCCTCTTCCGTCGCTCAAAGGTTTCAAGTTGCCTGCAGCAGTTTATTGCTCTTACCCCAAAGCCCCCCCCCCCCGCCCTCCCCAAATTCACATCCAACCTCCAAGGTCTTGCAAAGTTGGTTTCAACTGCATCAAGTTAACAGGTTCAGTTTTTGCACAGGAAATACACTCAGTGACCAGGCACCGGGTTCCCTCTGCCTCACTCACAGCTCCCTCCTAAATTCAATAATAATAACAACAATAACAACAACAGCAAACAAACAACAGCAAACAGAGAGAACACAACCAAACCCAATTCGTTTAGAGGACCGGAGGACCGTGGGACCGGAAGCAGCTAACAGAAAGGGCCGCGCACTAAGGAGAAGTTATTTTCCAACACACACAAAAAGGTCTCAATTCAGTGTTAGGAGAAGGTGGGAAGAGCCTACAAAGACCTCCTTAAACAAAACTGTTAATATTACTTAATCATAAAAAAAGAGACCCACCCACCCAGGTTTCCCAACATTTTTCTTAAAAAAAAAAAAAGACCGGGATGGTGGGTTGTATCCCTCTGAAATGAAAAGCAGGATCAAGTTGTGGGGGCCCGGGCAGAAGCCGAAGGCCACCCGCCCCGGGTCGTTCCTGCAGCCGTTCTACCTTCCCAGGTCAAGGCTTTGGTCTGGAAGATTTGTTCCACCCGGTGACTCCGTACCCGCCAGCTTCCCGGACCCCAACCCCGCTCCGGGGGCCGCCCTCGCTAGACGCAGCCGGCCGTAAGCCCCGCTGGCGTTTTCTCTGTGCTCCCTCGGGGGCAAGAGGCTTCTCCGCACCAGCCCGGCCGCAGCTCGCCACCCCCAGACCGGCCGACCCTCCTCTCCCGTGAGATGGGGGGCCGGGTGAGGGGAACGGGAACATTATTGCGTCGCCCATATCTCGTGGGTCCAGGTGCCGGGGACCCGGAATCCCCTTCTTCCGCGTTCTTCAAACCCCGTGCACCCGGGCCCCTCATTCCCGCTCCTTGCGCCTCAGTTTCTCCTTGTAGCAGCAGGAGCAGTAGTTGCCGGTCTCCGGGTGCCCGTAGAAACTGCAGTTTGGCTGCCTGCATTTGGTCTGCTGCACGCCGTAAGGGAGCCGCGTTTTGCACCCGTCCCCGTGGGCCCCGCTGGGAGAGCCGCCCTCGGGCTCCACAAAGTCTCGGTAGCCGTTGCTGGGCGGACCCGGAGAGCCGTCACAGTCCGCCACCGCGTACACCGGCGGCAGGTCGGCCTCCGTGGGGGAGAAGCGCCCCCCCAGGTGGACCGGGCTGGTCTGGTACGGGTGGGGACGGCCTTGGGGGCAGTGCCTGGGCAAGGTGGCGTACGGAGGGAGGGGGACGCAGGGACCGCCGGCAACCTGCCGCCGGCTATCCTGGTAGCTGGGGGGCTGCGAGTTTTCCATGCCGGTTGTCACGCAGGGGCGGGGGATGGTGAAGACCCCCGAATAGCTGGAGGGAAACCCGGCCATCTTGGCCCCTACGGCAGCCAGATCTGCGCTCTGGAGGCCGTACGGCGGGAGCGCCGCGGGGTACGCGAGGTTAAGTGGGGGCACCTCCTCGCCTCGGAGGGGGCTGCTTTCCGCGTCGAGCTTCTTGGCAGCGCCGCAGCCCCCCGCCAGCAGGGCCCCCTTCTTCTCCGCCTCCTTCTGCTTCTGCTCGGCGGAGAAGCGCTCCTCCGCGTCCGCCAGGTACCGCTGGATCATCTCCTCCTGGAACTGGTGCCGGTGGCTCGTCTTCAGCTGCCCGGCGAAGATGAACTTGCGCTCGCCTTGCATGGCGGCCCGCAGGATGCTCAGGCTCAGCCGGACGTCGCTGCTGTACTTGCAGGCGTCTGGCGGCTTCTCCGCGGCCGACTTGCCCGGGCAGGGCTTCTCAGCGGGAGCGGGGGGCTCTCCGGGGGCCGCCTCGTCCTTGCTGCCCTTCCGCACCTTGACGGAGCCCTTCTTCTTCTTCTCCAAGGTCTCCCCTTGCCCGTTGCTCAGGCCTGCCTTGCCCGCCCGGCTGTGCATCAGGCCCCCCATGTTCTTTTTCAGCTTGCTGCCCAGAGTCTTCCCGAAACT
Organism: Aspidoscelis tigris stejnegeri; assembly: GCA_023333525.1. Taxonomy (NCBI): domain Eukaryota; kingdom Metazoa; phylum Chordata; class Lepidosauria; order Squamata; family Teiidae; genus Aspidoscelis; species Aspidoscelis tigris. The sequence continues at coordinate 4,447,490 of JALMGA010000027.1, read as the reverse complement.
GCCCAACTTGTTGGCCACCGAGTCGGCCCGCTTCTTCTCCTTGTCCTTCTCCCGCTCTCTCTCCTTCTTCGGCTTCTCCTTCTCCTTGCCGGCGCCTTTGCCGCCACTCGCCGAGCTGCTACAGACGGACTCCTTGTCCGAATCCCCGGAGTCTGCCGCCGACCGGGCGTCGTCCCCTGCAGACGTGGTGGGGGACTCCGGCTGTGCCAGGGGCGCCTGGGAAGAAAGGGGGAAGGGAGGCAGGAGGAGAAACGGAAAAGGGGGAGTCAGCTTTTCTACCCTGCTTTTCTCACGCTTATGGGCACTCAAGCTTGCTGATCAACGTTCTATTCTTCTCCCCATGGCAGACACCCTGTGAGGTAGGTGGGGCTAGGAGAGCTGAGACAGATCGATGTGACCGGCCCAACGTCACCCAGTTGGCATTGTAGAGGAAGAAGAGTTGGCTTTTATACCCCACTTTTCTCTCTTTTAAGGGGACTCAAAGCTACTGACAAACCTGTTCTCCCCGAAACAGGTACCCTATGAGGTGGGTGGGGCTGTGAGAGCTCAGAAGAGAGCCATGACTAGCCCAAGGTCACCCAGCTGGCTTCAAAGCAGAGTGCTGAATCAAACCCAGTATTCCCAGGTAGACCAAAACAGCAAGGGGGGGGGGAATGGACCCTCACCAGCAGAGGCAGAGTCATGATGGGTACAGCAGGGAGCGTTTCTGCCCTCCTGCCTGGCTGAGGGACCCCTTGGTGGGGGGGGGGGGGGAACCTGCCCTTGCAAAGGTGGAGGAGGGAGAGGAGGGCTTCTCTGTGATCTTTTACCTGCGTTTCACAAGGCAACGTGAGCCATTTTACATTCATGTAGCTGTGCAGCAGGTGGAGCTTGGCTTCCAGCGAAAGCGTCACGCTGAAAGAGACGCAAAGCACAGAAAGAGCCGGAGTTGGCAGATGTGGAGGCAGATGTGGGGCTCTGCCCGCCCCTCCCACAGGCTGACACCCTCCGGTCAGCGAACGAAGGACAAAGCCTCCCGCCCGCACCCACTGGGCAAAGCCTTGCTTCCCTTTGCACCCAGGCCGTCCAGCCCCCCCCCCCCCCCATGTGGCTCTTCTCGTTCAGCTGCTCCCACAGGAAGTATTTCTCCTTCGCCAGGCCAGATCCTGTGCTGCCGCCATCTTCACGGAACTCATCTGCTCCCGCCCCGAGGCCTTGCCGCCCGCCGAGAGGGAGCCCAAACCATCAGGCGACCCCTTTGCAATCCCCCCGTTGGCCAGCGTGTCTTTTTCGGGACACGCTCCGCCTGAAACCTGCCTGGGCTGGGCTAGGCTGGTACACCGGCCTCTTTCTCCCTGCCCAAGCCGGCCGCTCTGGCCAGGCCAACACGCCCAGGGCGCGCATGCGCTCACCCACCTCGCCAGCTTGACGTTGTCGCTGTCATCCTTCTCCCACTCCCAGTCCTTCCCAGGGTCCACCGCAAAGTGGACCGGAAGCAGCTTGTGCTCGGAGTCCGTCAGGGGGATGACCGCTGCAAGAGAACGAAGCCAAGAGGCCCCTTATGAACCAGCAGAGGAAGCAGAGCCCGCAGGAGGAGGAGGAGGAGGAGGAGGGCCTGCAGAATCTCCCCGCTCTTCCGGGATCGCTGCTTTAGGGCCAGATGTACGGCCAGATACATGTGGGCAAGGAAAGGGCCAGCTCTCTCATGGGCATCCCTCTGGTTGCCCTTCAAATCGCAGCAGTGAATACAGCCTGCCTGCCTGCCTGCCTGTTTGCTCAGGGGAAAGGGGCCTTAGAAGTCACCTGAGCTGCTAGAGACGCCAAGGGCCTTTTCACACTTAGCTGATTAGGCTGCCGTCCGCTAGGGCTGCTAAACATCTGGTAAAGAAGGACCGTTCGCACTTGTCAGGAGGAAGGCTTCCCCGAAGCGTCCAGTATCGGCCAGAAGTACGAACGCTCAGAGGCTCTAACAGCCCACTCCATGTGCGGATGCTCTTCTCCCGAAGTTCACCCATTGCTGACCACTGGCCAAAGTGTGAAGAGGCCCCAGCCTTCCTCTGCAGAGGCCCTCTCTTCCCACAGGTTCTTCCACAAGGACCTTGGCAGAGCAGCAACACCCTCCAGGAGGGAAGGGGGCCCGCCAGGACGGGGGTGGGGGTAAGAGACCGAGGCAACCAGGCCCATTCTCCACGCACCTTGCTCCTTGGCGGGTTCCTTCTGTTCCATGGACACCAGAGCGGAGAAATGGGCTTGGTCGTAGGCCAGGACAAGCGGCGACCGGTGGCACTTGGAAGCAGGAACCTCCAAGGGCAGGTAGATCCCACCAAAGGGGATGGGGGCGAAGGCTGAAACAAAGAGGGAGACAGGGAGGAAGCCCAAGGTCTGGCCGTCCTCAAAGGGCCACTAGGGAGGCAACGCCAGTCGTGTTCTGTTCCTCCAGGGCTTTGTGAGGGTCCTGCTCTCTGCTGCCACAAAGCCAGGCCTAGCAATCTAAGAGGTGACCCACCAAGGCCAGCAGGGAGACACCGGCCATATGGCCTCCTTCTTCGTTCGGGGGGGACGGGGGACAAAAGCAGCACAAGCGTGCTCTCCACAAGGGTCCTACCAGGACCCTCACTCACCTTCCCCTCCAGAGTCCCGTAGCATGGTGTCTGCCACCACCACGATGGGCCTCTTCAGCACGTGGGCGAGGACGAAGACGTGGAATTCCTCCAGGCTTTCGTACACTGGCTCCTCAGACCCTTCAATCCTAGAAGGAATGGAGAGAAGGGAAGACGTTCTCACAGGTCCTGAACACTTGGTTGCTAGCAAAACCCTGACTCCAGCATGCCGGAGAGAAGGAACGGAGAGGAACCACCAGGGATGGGAGGCGAGAAGAACCACTGGGGACACTGCAGGTCAAGGCTGCACGAAGAGGGCAGAATTCGACTTCCCAGGCACTCTGGCTTTCCACTGAGAAAGGACACCATTTTGCTCATTCTCAAGGCTGCAATAACAGCACCCATCAGTGGGCCTCTGAAACCCTTGTTCTCCAACTGTTGGCATCCAAACCGGCTGCAAGACCAAAGGCAACCAGCGAGAGGAAAAACATTGTAGCTCCCAACCAAAGCCCTCACTTTATGCCCAAGGAAGTCCTGGCTTCCTCCCTGGAGCCTCTGGCTGAAAAGAAACCAAAGCAGTGCTGGACGCTTTGGAGGGCTGCCATGGAGCGGGAGGCAACCCAACTCTTAACTCTGAAGGGTAACAGCTCTGTGGAACCTCTGAGGAGCCCTGCTGGATCTGGCCACAGCCCATCTAGTCCATAAGAACCTCTGAGGAGCCCTGCTGGATCTGGCCACAGCCCATCTAGTCCATAGGAACCTAAGAGGAGCCCTGCTGGATCTGGCCACAGCCCATCTAGTCCATAAGAACCTCAGAGGAGCCCTGCTGGATCTGGCCACAGCCCATCTAGTCCATAGGAACCTAAGAGGAGCCCTGCTGGATCTGGCCACAGCCCATCTAGTCCATAGGAACCTAAGAGGAGCCCTGCTGGATCAGGCCACAGCCCATCTTGTCCATCAGAACCCAAGAGGAGCCCTGCTGGATCAGGCCACAGCCCATCTAGTCCAGCATCATGTCTCACAGCGGCCCACCATTTGCTTCTGGTCATCTCAGGCAGAAGACAAGGGCAACGCCACCTGCTCCCAAATTCCACCAAATGGCCTTAAGAGTCACCCTGCGTCTTTCCCAAGCCTGGAGGAGGTACCTGGCCGTCCACCTTCGTAGGCACTGACACGCCTGTCTTCCATGAGTTTCTCAAAGCCTTCCTTAAAGCTATCCAGGCTGGTTGCTCTCACCAGCTCTTCTGGCAGCAAATTCCAAACCAATGTCCCTCTGGGTGGAGAAATCCTTCCCCACGCCTGGCCTGGCTCTCCTACCCATCAGCTTCATGGACGCCCCCGGGTTCTAGCGTCGTGCGCCCACCACCCGCTTCAAGGGCAGGCCAAAAACAAGGAGGGGCCCAGAGAGGCCTCCCCAGGTCAAGGCGGAGCAACGCATCCGGGCTCCGGCCAAGAGCACCGCTTACCCTCCACAGTTCCCTCCGTTGGTGCCATAGTGCATCCGAGGCTCACTGGACGCCAGCTTAATGAGCTCATTCCACTCCTTTTGCCACTCTTCCTCCGTGTAGACGAGGCCAGACTGAGGGGGGAGAAAAAGGAAGGGGGGGGGGATGCAGCAGGACCTACAGCGAGGCTCCGCTCCACCCTGGCAGCGTCTGTCTTACCTTTTTTGACCCGGTCGAATTGGGACCTGTTCAGAGAACCCACGGAGTCCCACGCCCACCGCGGTCCCTGCGGGCCTCACCTCTTTGTTCTGCTGCGTCTGCTGCCAGCGCCAGCGCCGCTTCAGGGCCTCCCGCTCCAGGCCTTTATCCATGAGGGAGTAGAGGGATTTGCGGAGCATGAGGTCCCGGTCGTGGAACCCCCACATCCCTACAGTGGGCAGAAAGAGACGGTGACCCCTCTGCCCTTCTCCTCAAAGGGCGCTAAGGACTGAGGGACGGCAAATACCGACGACCCACGAGAGATAAGGTCCTGATGGCAACTCCCGGCAGGTGATACCGAGAGACGGGCACGCTGCGCGCGCATTTCTGCATTTGCAAACAAAATCCTAAATAAATGACCTCACAGGCCACCCTGAAGGAAAATGCGGGCATTTCTAATGTTATTTTAAAACTTCCTTCTTTGGGCAAGGAGATTCACCGTTATCTGTACAACCAAAAGGCTACTAGCTGTGGAAAACCAAGATTTACACAGCAGAAAATAAAATGCAACCGTCACGGGGAATTCCAAGGGCCAAGAGGACTTTGTGAAGGAAGATGTTCGGCAGGAGCTGAGACAGTGTGGCCACCAAATGCGGGGCAAAGTCTGTCGTGCTTCCCAAATGTGTTCTACGCGCTACTAATCTCCATTCATCTCTATTTCCACATATACATCTCTGCATCTTTAAGAGCGGGCCTGAGACCCACGGGCGAGAATCCGATCCTGGGCCTGGGCCTCAACTCCGACAGCAGCATCAGGACTCTGCCCTGGAACTACCTCCACGAGGAGATGCTCATCTCACCTAGCGATGCAGCGTGGAGCAGGCAGTTCCCGTCCCCCGTTGTCGCCAGTGGGAGCAACCTCTGACAACTGGGATCCACACTGGCCCACCAGTTCAGACGCCCTGGACAAGGAAACAAAGGAGGACAGTCACAACAGCGGTCACGACACACGACAGGTCTGAGGAGAAAGACCTGGCATTAAGACAACTGCAGACCAGAGGTCCTGCCAAATCCTGGTGTGTTCAGCATCACGCGGGAAGGAAGTCACGTGACTATCAGGATCGTACCAAAAACAGGTAAAATAACAATACCGCAAAGGCAACATCGTACGAAACCAGGTGCGTTTTTCGGTTCCTAAATCCTTTAGCAGGATTCCAATTAACGCCTGGTGAAAATTCCCACTATGTCGTCTGGTGGAACACGCAAGCAATGGCAAGGGTAGCCCTCCATATTTTCTGGCGAAAACTGACTTTCCAAGAAACACACAGCAGAGCAGGCATGTTCTTCTGGTCAAGGTGAGGCCAGAAGTAAAAGAGCCAAGGAAAAGGAAGCTCCAAGCTGAGAGAGGGTGCAAGGACAACCCCTAAGTGCTCACAATCCTCCGAATTTCATCCACCTGGGCAGCAAGATCACATTCTCCGAGTGTGCACCAGGCCCACCAGAGTAGAAGGACTTCAGGGCTCTTCTTCCATTCCTGCACGCCCAAGTTCTCTCCAGGGTTCCCTTGCAAGGGAGCAAAGATGGGACTCTCCCCCTGCCCAAACCCTTCCTCTCGGCTTCCGGGGTGGAGGGAGCACCTGCCACAGCCACAGCCAAGAATCAAGCCGCTTCCAGGCCTTGGAAGCGCCTGCAGGATCAGGTCCCGACCCTTCCCACGGTGGCAGGAGGCTGAGGAGCGTCCTGGGCATCAGCCGGGCTCTCTCACTCACCACGCAGGCCAGAAATGGGGACAGCAAGGTTTCAGGGTCAAGGAACTGAAAAGGCCATATCAGCCCCTCCCGAAGCAACATCAAAGAGGACGACAGATGGCCAAGAGGCGGTGCAACTTCGGGTGCCCCAATTTCCCCCCTTATCTCCAGCAGAGCCTGCCCTAACCGAGCCTAACCTAACCTAAGCGCGCACCCGTCCCCCACGGCTGCTCACCAGCCTGTTCCAGGGCCACCAGCATGGACTGCTCAATCAGGTCCCGTTCGATGAAGCACCGGAACTCCTCGTTGTAGACGGTCAGGTCAGGGAGCTGGAAGGTGCAAATGGGCATCTCCAAGAGGAACTCGCTGCCGCCGCCGCCGCCGCCGCCGCCGCCACTACAGCTGCTGCCACCGTTGCTGGAGACTTGGGAACGCGCCAGGGAGACGATGGAGGAGCTGGCGTGGGAAATGCCGCGGGAAAGGCGCTTCTCTGAAAAGACACAGCGGAGGGATCGGCACGGGAGCCGCTGCTCTGTGGCCTGTGGTCCCGACTGCAGGCGCGCAAAGGCCTGTCCTCTTTGGGACCCGTGGCCTGGGAAGCCCCAGCCTCATCACACGTTCAGGACTACAGGCGAGCAGGTGATATTAGGGGTTCCCCTGTACGTTCGCTGCCAGAATGGCCCTTGCTGAAGGATGGAGTACGCAAAAGGAACGCCTTCTCCCACACCGACCTGCCTGTGCCTCAAGATCTGGAGGGGAGGCCCTCTTGGTCGTCCCACTACATTTAATAGTAAAAGGAATGGGCACCTGGGAGAAGGCCTTCTCAGTGATGGCCCCAGCCTATGGAATAGTCTCCCCCTCGAGGTGCACCGGGCTCTTTCACTATATACGTTTAGGAGGGCGGTGAAGTCGCACCTCTTTGCCCTGGCCTTTGGTTAAATGGGAATATACTCTCTCTTCCCCCATCACAGACATTGTTACTGCTTTATTATTTACCGTTGTTTTAATATATGTCCAATTCTAAATGTTACCTGCCCTAAGACCTTTGGGTATAGGGAAGGATAGAAATACAATAAGCAAAATAAATGAAAATAAACTAAGCTGGTGTTTTCTTCCAGGGATAAAATAGCGCATCTTTCTCCAGCCCTCTGGCTTCTACCCTTTGGCTCTGCTCTATCCTTGCGCCAAGGTGAGAAGCACTGAATCCATCAGCGCCCCCCCCCCAACACCCTCCTGCAAAGACGTCACCCTCACCTTGGACGATGTCATCCTGGCGCTGCAGCGGCGGCCTGACCGCCCGGCCGGCCTCCTTCTCCACCAGCTTGAAATTCCGCGCTTCGTTGAAGGAATGGGGCAGGTTCCCGGCGTGGACCTGCCTCAGCTGCTCAAAGTCACTCAGGGCGGCGCTCAGGTCCCAGTTTTTCCCTGGGATTGCACAAAAGAAGTTTACACACCTTAAACTAAGGCTAAGAATGTGCAAATATGGGGGGTTTGCATGCGATTTGCCTCGAATCAAATGCAAGAAAATTCAGTCGTTCGAATAGATGCCCTTTGAACGCGGCAGGATTCCACTCAATACAAATCTTTGATACGAATCCCTTATGTATCTGGTATGCATTCCCTACGTAACCGCTTTGAAAGCGTCAAATCCACCCTCGATCCATTTCGAATCTGCTCTCAGTCCAAATCCACACGGGAAGCGTCGCAGATGGGACTGGCGCAGCCGCTTTCCCACCTCCCCGGTTCATGAACGTAACAAAGCTTTGAATGGATGTTCCGGAGCGTTCGATCCAAATTCGAACATCGATCTTCAAACGTCCCAACACTCAGTTCGAACCTGAACGTCCAAATCCGGATGAACTTCGAATGTTACGAATACTCTCGTGTCTCCCTAATTAAGGCTTCCTGTCCCTCCACAGCTCAGGTGAAAGGTAACTGGCAATTTCCCCCTGAATTCTCCCTCCGGGAGATTCCCTTCTCCTCCTCCAACTCCTGCCAACCTTTCCAGCCTTATCCTTCTGCCTCCCAGTCCCAGCTCAACTGAGGGTCCTAAATGGAGTGGAGCAGCACGTAGGGAAGCAAAGAGAGGAGGGGGCCGGGTGCTGCCCCACCCACGGGCGCTCCCTCCTCACACGCAGACGGGAATGTGGGTGCTGACGCCTGGTTGCACCCCGAACCCTGGAGGGCAGAATCTCCACAGGCAAAATGGGCGGAGGAAGCCAAAGAGCCTCCGGTTTGTACCTTCCAGCAGGTCTCTCGCCAACCCCGGCTCTGCCCCCGTTGAGCGGACAAAATCCGACAGGACGACGTCCATATCCCGGGTCATGTGATCATGAGTCCCTCGGCGGCGGCTGGGAGCGTGGAGCCGCAGTTCAGCCTGCTGGAGGGAAAGGGGGGAACGTTAACTCCGCAGCCCTGGTGTCGAAAACGCAGGTGGGCCGGCCGCGCGCCGGAGACGGCCAGCCGGCGGGAAGATCACGCTTCTGGAGGCGGGAGGGAAGTGGATTTGGGGCCTGCCCGTTGCATCGCGCAGTTGCATCCGCGGCTTGTTTTCCATTCAGAAAAACACCCCCGCGGAACGAAAGGCAAACAGCACGGAAATGTGGAAAGCAGCCAGCCAGCCCAAGAATAAATAAAGGCCTCCGATTGTGGTCTGATGCGGCGCTGGGGAACGCCAGTAAGAGAAAGCGAGGGCGCCCCTGGGAAGTCCTAGCGCTCGCTCCGGGAAAAGTCTGGAGAAGGTTATGGATCTGAAGCACTTCAGACCCCAGAGGGGTCAGAGGCTCTTCGCCCACTGGGCACCTCTTGCAAACTACACCCAAGAGACCCGGACTCCTCTCGGGGGATGCTCCACCACAGAACCACAGCTCAGCCGCAAGCCACAGCCAGACACAATCCTTACACACTGCTCTCCCCCAGCCACAGGTGTGCAACATCCCAGTCCAACCATCCAACGGAACCCTAGCAGTGGGGAGGGGAAGGTCCCCATTCAATTCAGGGGTGTGGAGAGGAAGGCTCCCCATTCAGTTCAATGGTACTGCCCTCCACACTGGTACTGACTCCCACTTACCTCCCCCGCCCCCTGGTCCCTTTTCCCCTTCTCCGTCCATCCAGGATGTCTTCATGGGCTGGAAGACCCTCCACCTGCACCCACGGAGACTCTTCCCCAAGCATCCCAGCAATGCATGTTTGGGAAGGGCTGCCGTGCAACCCCCTCCCAAGAGGGAGGGTGATGAGAGCTCAGGTCCAGCTCCACCCAGAAGCCCCCAACGCGCGCCCACCCTCGTCGAACAGGTCCTTCCGCCTTCTTGTAAACCGCTTGCTATTCACACCTCCCTCCAAGGGACTGGGATGGGGTGGGGGCAAAGAGAAAGGAAAAGAAAGTTGTCCTTGGACACACCCAGAGGACTCAACCCGCGCAGCGATTCCTGCTTCCCCAGAATCCGACCCAAAGCAAAACTATAAATTATGTGGCAAAACTTTGTGGGAACGGCAGCCCAGCTGCTCCTCAGACAAAAATCCCAGAGCGGAAGCGAGCTTAGCCAAGTGTGAGTGGGCAGGATCCAGCATAGCCCAGGGTCATCTAGCCCAGCAAGGCTGGGTCACAAGTACTGTAGAACTGCAGCATTTGCTCGCGTGGAGCCACAGCTGCAGCACAGGACCATGTGCCCTTAGACTGTGTCCTTCATAAGGATAATCCTGTCACCTCTAATCAGCAGGAGGCACCAGTTTTCCTAATGACTCAGCAGGTGCAAACGTGATCGCCACCAACCCAGGAGGGGCACAAAGAAGCCAGGATTATAAATGGAGAAGATTCTGTTTGGATGGACGTTGCTGTCAGAACGTGATCAATTCCCAAACACGCGGAAACCTGACCTTCTCTGAATAGGTTGTAAGATCCTAAGAGGAGTCCTGCTGGATCACTCCGCAACCCACCTAGCCCATAAGAACCTAAGAGGAGCCCTGCTGGATCAGGCCGCAGCCCATCGAGTCCATAAGAACCTAAGAGAAGCCCTGCTGGATCAGGCCGCAGCCCATCTGGTCCATAAGAACCTAAGAGGAGCCCTGCTGGATCAGGCCACAGCCCATCTGATCCATAAGAACCTAAGAGGAGCCCTGCTGGATCAGGCAACAGCCCATCTGGTCCATAAGAACCTAAGAGAAGCCCTGCTGGATCAGGCCACAGCCCACCTGGTCCATAAGAACCTAAGAGGAGCCCTGCAGGATCAGGCCACAGCCCACCTGGTCCATGAGAACCTAAGAGGAGCCCTGCTGGATCAGGCCGCAGCCCATCAAGTCCATAAGAACCTAAGAGGAGCCCTGCTGGATCAGGCCACAGCCCATCTGGTCCATAAGAACCTAAGAGAAGCCCTGCTGGATCAGGCCATGGTCCATCTAGTCCATGAGAACCTAAGAGGAGCCCTGCTGGATCAGGCCACAGCCCATCTAGTCCATAAGAACCTAAGATGAACCCTGCTGGATCAGGCCACAGCCCATCTGGTCCATAGGAACCTGAGAGGAGCCCTGCTGGATCAGGCCACAGCCCATCTGGTCCATAAGAACCTAAGAGGAGCCCTGCTGGATCAGGCCACAGCCCATCTGGTCCATAAGAACCTAAGAGGAGTCCTGCTGGATCAGGCCACAGCCCATCTGGTCCATCAGAACCTAAGAGGAGCCCTCTGGATCAGGCCACAGCCCATCTGGTCCATAAGAACCTAAGAGGAGTCCTGCTGGATCAGGCCACAGCCCATCTGGTCCATAAGAACCTAAGAGGAGCCCTCCGGATCAGGCCACAGCCCATCTGGTCCATCAGAACCTAAGAGGAGCCCTGCTGGATCAGGCCACAGCCCATCTGGTCCATTAGAACCTAAGAGGAGCCCTGCTGGATCAGGCCACAGCCCATCTAGTCCATGAGAACCTCAGAGGAGCCCTGCTGGATGAGGCCACAGCCCATCTGGTCCATAGGAATCCAAGAGGAGCCCTGCTGGATCAGGCCACAGCCCATCTGGTCCATTAGAACCTAAGAGGAGCCCTCCTGGATCAGTCTGGAGCCCATCTGGTCCATAAGAACCTCAGAGGAGCCCTGCTGGATGAGGCCACAGCCCATCGAGTCCATAAGAACCTAAGAGAAGTTAATGGTGGCAGACTGCTGCTTCTGGAGCCCTTCAGGAGTTCCACCCTTCCAAGACAGGGACTTTCTTCCCAACTGCACAGCCCTATTCACTGAGCCTTCATCCCTGCGCGCAGCTCCATCCTTCACACCCTCTGCCCAAGCAACAGCTGAATCTGCCACTGGGAGGAAAGTAGGGACAGACGCCAAACTAGCAAACAGGGGCAGAGCGGCGGGGCGCTTTGAGCTGGGAAGCCACCCGGCAGCGGTCGCTCCTCTTCCCTCACCCATAGATCTCCAGACGTTGCAAGCAGGTGATGGGAATTAAAGGCCTACCTCCCACGTTCACAGACCCCTGCTGGGATTAGAGAAACGGAGCCCTCTGCCCACTGCCGAATTCCTGCCCTGGCTGCCAAGCTTCCTTGCCCTCCGACGTCCACAGGACATACCAGCGAACTCCACACTCTGATACTGCTGCACCCTAGGATCCACCCTGTGGCCGGGACGTGCAACTCGTTCGTCTCTAGCATTTTTTCCCTCTCTCTTTGATGAACTCCAAATGAGAATCCCACAAGGCAGGCAGCGGAGCTGAATCCTGACCTATGCATCATGCAAATTTCCTCCATTGCTCAGATGTGTCTGGAGTTACTCTTCCAGCAAAGGAAGGCTTACACAGACGAGCAGGTCGAAGATCGTGGCTGAACATTCCATAAAATTACTCACAGAAAACCAGTCTTGCTTGCTTTAGAAACCAGAAACATATTTTTGTTGGGAAAAAAAGAAAGGAGGAAGAGGGATACCAAAGTGCCAACCATTGTGAAGTTCTCCAGCGGCTGCTGAAACGTCCCCAGTTGCACCATTCCTAATTCTGGTGACCTGCACCTTTCTTACCCAGCACCATGCTTCCAAGCCCAAAGCAACCCGCTACTTCTTGTTGCAGGCAAACCTGGAGAGGCAAACCTGGTGAGGGAGCTGGACTCTTATCTGGGAATACCGGGTTTGATTCCGCACTCCTCCACGAAGCCAGCTGGGTGACCTTGGGCTAGTCACAGCTCTCTTCCTGAGGTCTCACGGCTCCACCTACCTCACACAGTGTATGTTGTGGAGAGAACAGAAGGTTTGTCAGCAACCTTGAGTCCCCTTAAGGGTGAGAAAAGTAGGGTAGAAAAGCCAACTCTTCTTCTTCTCAGGCTAACGCCAAACGATGGCCACAGAGAAAGTCAACAGCAGTTTCACACACAGCATCTGGCAAATTTCCTCGAAGTCTCGCTGTCCCCCAAGGGTCTGGCGTTCTGTTGACTTTCAGTTTAGCTGCCCTGCTTTCAGGCTGCTCACTCGAGGTATCTGGCTTACCAGGATTTCGAAAAGAAAGAAAATTTGGAGGATATTTTTAGCCTCAGCCTTGAAACTTGAATCATCCAAGAAATGCTCTACGGTCCGTGTGGCAAGGCAGTGCCACACGCTCACCTCTTCGCCTCCTGCCAACGGGAGGCAGACGCTTGACCACGCGGACGCGCTCGGCACCACGGACGTTCCACCGTTGGCACCCAGCAGGCGCAGTACGCAGCACCCTGACTCCTCTGCTTCCTCTTCTCGGTGGAAAAAAAGGCTCACAAACCCTGTCCTGGGTACTATATTGCTCAAAAAAGGTGGCAAATGAACATTGCAAAATATCCGCAAAACGTGAGCTTCCCGGGCGGAACGTTGGCTGACTGGGTCCCCAAGACACACCCAGAACTGGGGGGCTCAAAGCTGCCCACGGGGCACCCATTCACAGGCAGCCCTTCCCGGTCCTCAGTCCGTGGAAAGAGCCACGTGGCCTTAAAGATACGGCTAAATGTTCATCCGGAGAAACGGCCTCAGCACACAAAGCCGCACCAAAGGAGCCCTTCTGACCTCGGCTTCACATGTCACCTGGGTCCCCTCTCCTCACAACACCACTGACCCTCATTTCGCTTTGACGTGGCTGGTTCGGAGGCAGATTCCCTTGTGGGACACGACCCCAATTGCCCCCCGTAATTTTGTCCTGGAAGTGCCAGCGACAGTCCCCCCCAGGAGGCGGCAATTCCGTACTTCAGATGGATCTTACGGGAAGCCAGAGAGCGCTTGACTCCTTCGAGATGCGGCATTTTAGAGGGTCCTCTTCAGAGCACACCCAATTTGTTTCGAGGCGGAAAGCCTGACCACGTGTTCAAACTACCCCAAGGTTGTCAGAAACCAGGCCAAACCAGGCCACCCAAAAGGCTGAGGACCCTTCAGGCTCTCTGCGCGAACCACTTGGCCGGAACGCATACCTCAAACCGCCAAAGGACCCCGCAGATGTTTCCCCGCCCCTGGCCCTTGTCAAGCTTCTGTCGGGAACCATGAGGACTAGAAACCCCTTGTTGGAAAGCAAATCCCTCCTCCTTGAAAAGCAACCTGGTTTGGCCACAAAAGCCTAGGACGGGCCTGTCTAAGACATGCGATAAACAAACCTGAAGCAAAGGCTTCCTGAGGTCCTCCTTTTGAACTCTTCTGCGTGGCAAACTTCCCACAAATGCCACTTTAATCCTGCCCGGGCTCCATTCAACGGGGAAGGCAAGTTCTCTCCTTGAACAGGAAGGTGGCAGAGGTCAGGGTGAAGCAAGGTGGCACTCGAGGGAAGATCCCAGAAAGGCGGCTTTATTCCCGCAATCGCAGAAAGAAGCGACAAAAACCTGCCGGTAACATTTTCCTTCCCTGCATCTGACTCCTGGCTCAAAACCCACAGGGTGACCCTAGGCTGTCAAGAACTCGCAAAAGTTCAACGCCTCTTGGGCTGTGATGCAACCACAGAAATATGCGGGCACAAAAACACCAGCAGGTTTTGTCCAAGTCAGAAGATGCTGGCTCTTTTAGACACATTCGTGGACACGTGGGCAGGCGCCAAATTTTCTCACTCACCGCCCCACTGCGCTCCTTCACCCCCACCCCCTGCACTCCCTGGACGGTGAGCAGGCAAAAGAAAGAGCCAAACTGGCGCTTCCCACGTAATCAAGCACGGCCTTAGCGTGGTGGCCCCCAACCTGAGGCCCAAAGGCTGGAAAAATTTTCACGGCGGCCACATTTTCACGGCCAGTTGCTCGGAGACTCAGGGTTGAGGTTGGGTGGTTCAGACAAGGCAGGAAACACAGTCTCTGCAAGAGCGGGAGAGCGTTGGATGGGGTGGCTAAGCCACTGCAGCTGGCAAAGAGGAGGCGGGCCACAGGCTGCCAAAATGCCAGACTGGCCAGGAGAAGCCCCACGGATCTTTCTTTCTGTAGGTCTCCAGACAGGAAAAGTGGCAGCCACAATTCTGTCCCAGTCCTTGGGCTTTCCCCCCACCCTTGCTTGGTTCAAAAGGATCAGGCCAGGGCAGGCCAGAGCACCAAAGAACTTCCCACCAAAGCCTTCAGGAACAATCTAGGCTCCACCAGAAGGAAAGGGTCAGGCTTGGCTGATGGCTTTCAATCATCTAAAAAAGGTTTCTGAACGCTGCCGCAACACAACGACCCTGAAAAGCCAGCCGGCATCAGCTTCCTTGTTAGGGTTATGATGGGATGAAGACCCCAGGGATACGAGAGGCCACCTAATCCATCCTTGCCAGAAACTGGACCCAGAGCCCAAGCCCACCTTCCCGGGCGGCCAGACGGCCTGTTTCTCTCTTCCCTGCTGAACCAAGGGCCGGGGAAACCGCTGAAGCACTGCAACCCTTCGCCTCTCCCGGACGTCAACGGGGGAGACTGCATAACCACAACTCACGCCTGGCCGCCTCTTCCCTAGGAGACCCTCGGGAGGAAGCCAGAAGTCAAACTCATCCACGCCAGGGTTGGACAAGATCTGCAGCAGAAGCACGTGCTCCGGCTTCCCGCACTTGTGCGCAAAACCTCATAAAAGCGCACAGTAAGGCGCTGCAGACGGCCCAGGTAAGAGAAGGTCCCCGCTCCGAGGCCCTGTGGGTGTTCCGTCACGCTGGAGAGGTGGGCCACATGCAGACGCTGGCCTTGAGTCACCAAAGCTTCCCTGAGAGCTCGGGAGAAACGGCAACGTTGAGCACGGAAGGCCTGCGCCCTTTCTCGGTCAGGAAAGCGTGATGGAGCGCTGCTGCTGTGCCACAGGGGACCACAGCGTGAAGTTAAACATCCCCTCCAGCTCGACGCAAAACAGCTTTCTTGGCAATGACACTGAAGTGGTTTGCACTGCTCACCTCTAGGAAGAGGCTGGGCCATGAACCTCCTTTCCAGGTGGTTAGTTCCAGCAGGTTCTCCCCAATCACCCTCACAGGTAAAAATGTCATTATGCCTGAACAGCTCGGTCTTAAGGCCTCTATTGTAACCGCTTGGTTGCCTGTTCAGGAATTTCCTGGCCACATGCCATCTTCTCAGCCAGCTCTCCTCTTGATCTCTTGCAGGGGCCCTCCTGCCCTCCACCAGGTGGCGAGCTCACCTGGCTGTCTCCACCCACCTGGGGCGCACAAGAAATGTCTCACCTTTTCCAGGATAAGGGGAATTTGCTCAGTTTCAAAGGAGGCAGCCAGTCACTCAAGGCTATTTTGTTACTGCCACGGCTGGAAGCGGCCAAGGGAAGCTCTCTCTTCCTGCCCCAACCCAAAAACCAAGGTTGGCAAGAAACAGAGTGAGAAATATGACCTCATCTTCTTCTTTTTGTGTGTGTGCCTCAGGGTGTTACGCACACAAGGAAGTCCGAAGTCCAGGCAGAATTTGCCAAAGGGAATCCTGGCATCAAATGAGGAGGCTGGTGATGTGGAGGCGAGGTGGCACCCCTCCGAGCGGCACTGCGGGGCGAAGAAGTCGCGCCCGTGGACCTTCTGAGCGCGCTTTGGAGGGTGCACAGGTGCCTGGACATGGAGTGACAGTTGTCTGCCGAGATCCAGAAAAAGCTTCAGTACCTGCTATTCCGTATAAATCTGCCACATGACTCATGGGTCACATTTTATGACCTCATTCAGGGTGGAGAAGGCAGCAGGACAACCCCCCCCATACACACACACACACACACACACACACACACATGCAGGCAGACAGACAGCAACTTCTTGTGTGTCATGCTCAGGCGAATGACAAGTGCAGACACGAGTCGGGTTTTTCCAAAAAAGCTCAAACCATGCATCAGAGCTCAGAAAAACAAAACAGACCAGACCAGACCCTTGTGCCCCTTCATTCCCAAAAAGAAGCAAAATCTAAGGAGGGAGGAAGAAGAAGGGTTGGCTTTTCTATATGCTTTTCTCACCCATTTAAGGGGACTCAAGGCTGCTGACAAACCTTCTGTTCTCCTCCCCACAACAAACACCCTGTGAGAGCTCAGAAGAGACCTGTGGCTAGCCCAAGGTCACCCACCTGCCTTCATGGAGGAAGAAGAGTTGGCTTTTCTACCCTCCTTTTCTCACCCATTTAAGGGACTCAAAGCGGCTGACAAACCTTCTGTTCTTCTCCCCATAAGGTTGGTGGCGTTATGAGAGCTCAGAAGAGAGCTGCCACCAGGGAAAGGGGAGCAGGGGCACACAGATGCCAATGCTGTGCCCAGCCATGGGGCCCTGTGCAAGCTCCACAGAAGATTGACCCCTTTGGGCCGGCCTCCCAAAATTAACACCGAAAGAGATGGTTTGGGAACCGCTGGGATCGTGATTTGGAGCAACGCCGGCGTCATTAGCTTAATGGCCTATTTTGCACTGTGGTTACACTTTGATGTCCGACTGGAAAACCACCTGGGCACCATTAAGGTGTCACATAAGCAAAGCACAAGGAGCCAGGTAACGTTAATTGCACCTCAGTAATACCTTGGCAGGACGATGCCGCCATCACACGCTCCTCACATGTTCTGTAGGCCACAGCTGGTTCAGGCTACCTTTCAAGAATGAATTTTAACAGGGACACCCTCGCGGGTTAATTCTGCCGGCAGCAATTTTAATTCCTGGATGATCGTGTCCATTTGTGGCCAGGCGAGGCGAGGGCTTTGGCCAGAGGCAACAGCAGAGAGGAATCAGGTTCTTTCCTTCTACATTACCTGTGACCGGAGGCCACAGATCTGAAGATGCCTCTGCTGGAACCGGGAAGCATGCCCTCATGTCCAGTGGCTGAAGTCTCTGCCCCCCCCCCCCGGCTGCACGCCCGTCCTCGCCTTCCATCGGCCTAGAGTTTGGGCCAGCCCGGACCTGGGAAGGCAACTCCCAGGGTTTGTTTTCCTTTGCTTGCCCTCCAGGCGAAGGAGGAAAGTTAGTTCTGGCTCTCCCACATTCCTGTGCTGAGAGGGCGGGGAGGCCCTTCCAAAAAGGATGCACTTGAGGCTACCTGAAGGGCAGGAGACGCTATCCAGGAGCCCCTGCAAGAGAAGGGACTCCCGCAGGCAGCCCCTGGATGGACACCTTCTGCCGGACAGAAGGGCGGAAGGGAACCGCGTCAAAGGCAGACTTGTCCAAGCCCTAGGACTAGGCAAGCAAAGCGCCAAAGAAACATATCCAGAGCATTTGCTCTTGGAGGGGTTACAAAGTCAGCTGCACTCTGGGGATGAATTCAATCTGCTTAAGGTGGGCACCCCAGAAGGACTTGGGAGCTCAGAACACCTTCCACGTTCCCTGAGATGCCCACATGCACGTCCCTGGAAGGCACTAAACCCTTAAGCTTTTTCTTTGCTTTGTGTCACCCCCTTGTTTTATATATGGCGTGTCTCTCACCCTAAGTTCCTCCGCCACACACAGCCAAGATGACCCAGTCGGAAACAAGCTACAGAATGGACAACAGGCAAACACAGCAGAGGATCACCAAAAAGTTCTGCTAACTGGCTAAAAAAGGGAGATAAATAACTGCAGACCCCTCCCTCCAGAGACCCAGCGTGTGCATGTCCACACGTGTCCACTTCCTGCAAGGCTTCCACCCCAGACTGCCTGGGAGACAGGAGGGCGGTGGGAAGGCGGTAAGAACCTAAGAGGAGCCCCAGCCACTGCCCATCTGGCCCAGCATCCTGTCCCACACAGTGGGCCACCAGTTGCTTCTGGGCATCTCAAGCAAAAGACAGAGGCAGGACCTTTTCCTGCTCTTGGATCCCAGCAAATGGCCTTAGAGGCCTCCTTCCTGTTTCCCCAGTCTGAAAGATGTACTTAGGCATCCATTTTAGTGGCCACTGACAGGGGCTGGCGGGACAAGACCAGGCCTGGCGATGGTGTAAGCCGGAATGCGATGGAGGGAGGAACCAATGCGACCAACCATTCACTGAATTCCCCTCGGTTCAACTACCTGTTGGCCCAACTTCCAGACCAAACTATCACCCACCCATCCAGAGGGTCAGGATTCAGGCGTTTCACTGACCAGCCGGCAAAAGACCTCCGGCCGCTTTCCAGTTCTCGTTCGGTGACGGCCAGAGCGGAATCCGTCTTGCTCACTTTCAACTGCTTTGCACTCAAAAACGGGGTCAAGGAGCCAAGTGTAGATGAAGCTGTGAGCCGCCAACGGCCAGGCTGAAAAGCCACACGGACGCACGCTGACAGAGCCTCAGGGAATTTCCCCAGCGACCGAGAGAGGCTTCGCGAGTAACACAACCCTGAACATATCAGATTTGTAAATCTATTTAAATGTTTATAAGCCCCACACTGCTTAACTGCAAAGCGACTCTCCACAGCAGCAGGCAAAGTGAAAGAGAAAGCTCCAAAACACCCATAAAACCCTTCTTAAAGGCCTAACAGACATCCGAGAAAAGCCCTTGGAACAAGGCAACGTGCCTTCTCCCCGGCCTGCAGCTTCCAGCCCAAGCGCTGCCCCACCCAGGGAAACTCACAACAAAAGGCCAAAGACTCAGAGGACAGCAGACGATTTGTCGGTTCATTCATGACCCAGAGGGAAGCGTGGAAATTCGAAGGCCAAGAGCGCAAAAAAACTGTTGCAGGTCCCACTGGCTCTCCAAAACAAAACAAACAAACAAGGTTTAAAAGAAGGTTCTAAAATTATGAGTATAGCGTGTGAAATGCGCGTGCCTACCCCTCGCAGAAAATTTGGAAGGCTCATCAAAGCCTTTTCATTGCAATCCCTGCCAACTTTAAATACAAATTTCCCCGTGTCACAGTGCACAGGCATTTCCAAGGAAACAAATGGATGATTTGCAGGTAACTGGAAGGTCAAACTGTTATTTTAAGACAGGAAAGGAAGGCCTTGAAGAAGAAGAGTTGGCATTTCTACCCCGCTTTTCTCACCCATTTAAGGGGACTCAAAAATGGCTGGCAAACCATCCGTTCTTCTCCCTAAAACAGACACCCTGTGAGGTGGGTAAGGCTGTGAGAGCTCAGAAAGAGAGCTGTGACTAGCCCAAGGCCACCCAGCTGGCTTCATGGAGAAGGGAAAAAAAGAGTTGCTTTTCCTACTCCACTTTTCTCACCCATTTTCAAAGGGACTCAAAGCATCTGACAAACCTTCAGTTCTTCCCCCACGCCAGACACCCTGTGAGGAAGGTGGGGCTGTGAGACCTCAGGAAGAGAGCTGTGACTAGCCCAACGTCACCCAGCTGGCTTCATGGAGGAGTGCAGAATCAAACCCAGAATTCCCAGGTAAGAGTCCAGCTCCCTAATCACAAGACAAAACTGGCTTCAGAGTCAAACCTGAATTTCTGGCACAAAGGAGAAATCTCACAGGCCACCAAACTAGCATTTTCTGCCGCCCTCAAAGCTGACTCTTCTTTGGGACCGTGGCTTCTTTCGGTGAACCAAACCTTCCTCCAGGAGTTCAATGGGGAGGGAGGGATGTCCTTCCCGAGAGCAGCAGCACCTCTCTTCTGAGGGCGTCCAGAGAAGCTCTGCAGGTATAGGCAGTCTAAGGGGACTGGGGCCAACGTGGAGCAGGCCCCTCTCTCCAGGAACCACTCCAGTTTGTCTGAGAGGCGGGCACAAGAAGGTCAGCCTAAGATGGGGCATGCTCTGGGAAAGATCCACAGGCACAAGCTCTGGCAACTGGAGGCACTTCCAACCTCTTCCCCTGGCGCCCAGGATCAAGTGTGGCTTCCGTGAAGCCCAGCCAGGCCAAAGCTTCCTCTGGGAACAGGCTTTGTTCAGACAGGTGTGTTCGACAGGCAGGGAAAGGGCAGGGCTGCGAAAGGGAAGCCCCTCCCAAGGCACAGAAGTCTTGCTGGGCCCAGCCTGGAGTTGCATCACCAGGCGGGCGTGAGCCACAGAGACGGAGAGAGCTCAAATGGCCAAAGGCTCTGCCGGACATCTGGGCAGCAGGAACTTCAGAGTCCCAGCTCCGGAAGGAGCCCTGACCTGCAGGTGAAGCCCCAGTGGGCCAGGGCAGCGGCCGGGAAAAGGCCACAAGATCTTCCTGCCATTGCGCCCTGCTAATCCCACAGGAGGCCCTGTTCTGCACATCAGCAGAATCAGCACAGAATGCTTCTCTTGCACGAATCCAGCCGCTCGCTCGCTCGCTCGCTCGGGACGCTAAAGGGAGACGCCGGCCTGAACCCGGCAGCTGACAGAGATGTGCACCAATTTATTCTTGCATTTGAATCTGAGTCAAATTGAATGCCAAAACCTCCTATTAGATTCAAATGTTTAAAATCCGAATGCAAAAACACCAATTCGAATCTGATACATTTGAATCTATTCGTATCATTTGTGATACGTATCTGTATACATTTCGTATGCATCCTGTTTTCATTCCATGTTATAAGCGCAAATGCGTACAGATACGTATGATATTCATACAGATATGTACGTAATACATACGGATCTGTACATTCAAGTGATTCAAATCATTTGAACGAATGTTTTGGATCATTCCAAATTTGTTTGAATGTTTAAACTCGAATGTGAAGACATTCTATTCGAATTCAAATGTCCACATTCAATCAAATTTGACCGAGTTTTGAATGTTTAGAACGTCTGTGCACATCCCTACACAGGAAACAAGCAAGTAAACAAACTACTAGCCCAAGGTTGCTCAGGGCACAAGGTCAGCCCCACTCCTTTTTGGGAAGCGTCCACCACTTGAAACGTCCGTACCCACAAGACCAGGTCCCCCTGAGGGAGTCCAGATGGGGGCCTTGGGGCGCAGGAGAGAGACAAGCACCTTGACTGGCAACTCTGAGCAGCAACACAGGAGAAAGGAATGCCCTGCAGACCTGAGGCACTGGCTGGAGTCAGGATGGGTCACGGAAAGGGTTGCTGATCTTCAGTGCCCGCAGGGACCCTTTTGGCGATCTGCGCATCATCCAACGGCACCAACCTCACTCTCCTGGGCAGAAAGTGGGCGCCACCAAAGCCCCTAAGCTCAGGATCCCATCACAACCTTGTTCTGAGGCTCCAAGGGCCACCAGGCCACCCCAACAGTGGCCCAAGTATTCACGGAAAGGGACCCCACCCTTTGCAGGCCAGAGGGCTCTACCTCAGGGAAATCCCCGTGGAAAGACATGCCCCTGTCTGTGGGCCCCGGACTCCTCCCTTGCCCCACAGGGCTCCACCTGAGGACTGGCCACCTGAGAGGAACCCCCTTTCTTCCTGGACCTCCTCTGAGCTGGAGGGGACCCTGGAGACACCAGGCGCCATGTGGATCCTCCAAAGGAGCCGCCCCCCTGCCCTCCTCAGGGCCGGAGAAGGACCCTTCCTGCATTGGCTCTGCAGTTGCACACCTCTCTGCAATCCCAGGGGGAGGAAGGGAGGGGCGCTCACTCGCTCGCCCGGCCACCCCCTCCAAAGGAAGCCCACCGGTGGCAACAAGGAGCCCAGGGGCCCAACCTGCAGGACAGACAGCTACATGGCCGCCGCCGCTGCCCAGCCTAGGCCCCGCAGCAGCCCTGCCTGGGGCCCTCCCGACGGTGACGATGCCGCTCCAGCGGAGCACACGATAACTACGCGCCGCCACCGGGGCTGCTGCATCATCGCGGCCGGCCGAGAATCAGCGGCCAGCAGCAAGCGAGGCACGTGGCGGCGAAGACGACGCGGGAACAGGCAGCGGAGGGGCGGGGTCACGCAGGGCCACGCCCTCCCGCCCTCCTGTTCACGGCGGGGGGCGGGGCCGTGCTCTCCCAGGAGCCGCTCCGGGAGGAGCCGCTGCTGTTGTGGGCGGTGCCAAGACCCCGAAGGGGCGGAGTCAGCCGCACCCTAGGAGTAGGCAGCCAGCCAACGGGAGGCGTGGCCCAGGAGGGGGAGGCGGGCCTTGCGCGAGAACAGGCGGGGCTGCCCAGGGGGGCGGGCGACCCTCGGGGGGGGAGAGAGGGAGAGGGAGGAGGCAGCGGCGCCCCCCAAGTGGGCGGAGCCAGCAGGCCGCGCCGCCTGAGGGGCGACAGAAAGAAAGTTGCGCGCGCACTCTGTCCGTCCGCCTGTCCGTCCCCGGGTCGGGGGGGGGGGGTCGCGTTCGCGAAACCTGAGGCGGAGTTGCAGCCCTCCCCTCCCCTCCCCGCTTACTCCGCCCGCCGTCCGCCGCCAGCGCTGAGGGAGCGAGTCCTCCGCCGCCGCCGCCGCCGCGAGAGTGAGGAGGAGCCAGGCTCTGCTCCGAGGGGAGAGGGGCGGAGCGAGCGAGAGGGCCCAGGCCGCCACCAGCCGCCCCCGGCCTGGCCTGGCCCGTCCCGTCCGCCGCTGCCCTCCTCCTCAGCCGCGGCCGCCGCTCTGCCTGCTGCCTGTGCGCCGCCGCGGAGCTCCGTCGCCCTTCCCTTTCCCTTCCCTCCCTCCCGCCGGAACTGAAGGGCGCGGGCCGCGCTTTCCGGTCCGGAGGGTTTTCCGGGGGCACCGCAGGGAGGGAGGAGGAGGGACAGAGACAAGAGCGGTTTCCTCCTCCTCCTGTCCCCGCCCCTCGGGGTCCGGCGGCCAATGGGGGAGCTCGGCAGGGACGCCGTGGCCACGCCCCTCGGAGGGAGGGGAAAAGAGCGCCGCCGTTATGCGCATGCGCTACAACTTCGGTCAACTTTGACGGTGCTGCCCTGGAAGTTTCCCGTGCCGTGTTTGTGCCGCTGTCAAAGCGCGCTCCGTGTGGCACTGGCACGGACCGGGGCTTAAAAGTCAGGAAATACAAGGAGCCAACTGCAAACTTTTTTGGGGGGTGGAAATTCTGCTCCTCCCCCTCCCCAACTTTTCCTTTGTTTCCCTGCTGCTTTCCCCCTTTTTTTTTGCCCGACTCTCCCGCGGGTGACGATTCTCCCCGTTAAAGAAAAGGGAGAAAGCGGGGCACACACAGAGGAGGCCCTGCGCAGCCTCGGGCGAGAAACTTGGGACAGGACAGGAGAGCAAAGGGCCGTTTGGCCATGCAGATCTGCAGGGAGAATCCCAAGACCCAGGGGACGACTTCTCCGGCGTGTCAGGATTCCACGAAGCTCCCGCGTGTTAGCCCAGACCTTCGCCACCCCTGACACAACAAAGCTGCACCAGGGATTTCCCCTTCCCGGCTCCCTGTACCCCCAAAACCAGGCTGCAAGCACCGCACACGTCGGACTGCGCGCACAAGGCGAGTTGTGTATGGAGGCCAGGTGGACACGCTGAGCGTCGGGTCTGGAAGGCCTTCCTGCTGCCCCCAGCCACTGGCCAGGCGGCCAGTCAAAGTTTTAGTCCTTTCCGAGATGAAGACCAAGAAGAGCTGCCTTTCCCACCCTGCTATTCTCACCCATTCAAAGGGGCTCAAAGCGGCTGACAAGCCTTCTCTTCTTCTCCCCACAACAGACACCTTGAAAGCTCAGAAAGAGAGCTGTGACTAGCCCAAGGTCACCCAGCTGGCTTCGTGGAGGAGTGTGGAATCGAGCCCAGTATTCCCAGATAAGAGTCCGGCACCCTAACCACTAGACCAAGCTGGCTGAGTCTGAGTTCCTTGGTCACTCAGCACGCAAGGAGGACTGCGTGGGGGACTCAGAGCCCCTGCAGGCCCCGTGAAGAGGTGGGCGCAAGGCGAAGTCCAGCTTACCAAGACAGGCACCTCAGGAAATAAGGGCGGCTCACGTCTTCTTCCCCTCTGGTCAGGCTCAGGCCCAGCCGGTGGTCGCTGTCCAAGGAGGGAGGAACCGGTGTCTCAGAAGGATCCGCTGGCTCTCCCGTGACCCCCTGCCTGGCTTTGCGCCCTGCGCGGCGGGGGTCCTCGGGGGATTATCTGTACTCCGGATCCCCCCCCCCCAGTTTATCTCCTTGCTCTGCCCTGAAGGTCTAATCCGGCATCATGGCGGTGGCTCGCTCACAGCTGCTGAGGCTGCAGCGGCCGTGGGGAATCGCGAGCCAGTGGGCAGCCATCTGGTGCTCTCGACCCTGCCGGCAGCAGAGGGACCGGCGTCCCATAAGGGCCAAGGGCGGTTGAGTGCTTTGCATTCTCCTGGCCGTGGGCTGCCGGCAGCGCTGACAGGCAAAGCACGCGGACTATGCGGAGGGTGTCTGTGTTATCTTTCCCAGAGGCAGGCGGGGAGAGCGAGCGGCCGTCCCGGAGGCCTGGTATCCAGAGCGCTTGAGTCTTGCTCGAGCGCCTTGTTCCTTGGGGGCCACAGGCCTGGTTTGGGGACACTGATTCTTGGATGGGGTGTGTGTGGGGGAATAAACTAGCCTCTGCCACATGCAGCTGCCTTGTGAGCTGATTTGGGCTAGTGGTAGGGGGGTGGACTCTTATCTGGGAATACCGGGTTTGATTCCACATTCCTCCATGAGGCCATTTCGGTGACCTTGGGCTAGTCGCAGCTCTCTTCTGAGCTCTCACCGCCCCACCCACCTCACAGGGTGTCTGATGTGTCAGCTGCTTTGAGTCCCCTTAAAAGTAAAAAAGCCAACTGACTCCGGCCAGTGCCCCAGGTCTGCAGGGGGTTGGTTTCTCCTGTGTTGCTGCTCAAAGTTGCCGCTCTGGGTGATTCTCCTCCCACAAGCGGCTTTGCCCCTTCTGGGCCATCCCTGGTCCTTCATCCGCAGCGCCTTCCTGGCAGGGTCGGGCCTCCTGGAACCCTGGCTGAGAAACCATCCCAGGTGCCAGGGCAGGGAAGCTCCCTCGGCCTGCCTAGCCAAGGGGCAGGGCTCCGTCCCCACTGGCCGTCCATCCGTCCGTCCATCCATGTGTCCGTCCCCCGGCCTGGGCGCCCTCACTTCGGTGGGAGCAGGAAGTTAGCAGTGGAGCCACCATCACATGGCCGCCTCAGTTGACCAGCCGAGTGAATCGCGGCCTTTGTTCCTGCCCAGCCGTTGTTTATGTCGCAGACAAAAGGCTGTTTATCATATCTGGGGACACAGAAAAGTCCAGCAAAGAAAGAAAAGTCTGTGCGGTGCGAGGCAGGTTCCTCCACAACGAGGGGTCGGATTTTGTTTTCTTGGCTCCGTTTCCCTCGTGAGCACACGCAAACCCCAAAAAACTAAAGGCTGGGTTTTTGTTTCCATCAAAATGTTTGTGCAAAGGAAAGGGCTGGGAAAAGGGAGGGGGGGAGGGGAGGGGAGGGGAGGCCTCCCCCTGCAGTTGATCCCAATCAATAGGGACAAAGCTGTTCAGGCGGCCGATGGCCGATGCTGTGCGAACGGGGTGCTGGAACTCGCCACAGTGAGCACACGGGGCAGCAATGCTTATGAGGGGACCGGGCGTCAAATACATAACAATGTAAGAACCGCAGAGGAGCCCTGATGGATCAGGCCACAGCCCAATTAATCCAGCATCCTGACTCACACAGTGGCCCACCAACTGCCCATGGGCATCTCAAGCAGAGACAAGGGGAAACAGCTCTCTTCTGAGCTCTCACAGCCCCACCTACCTCACTGGGTGCCTATTGTGGGGAGAAGAACAGAAGGTTTGTCAGCCGTTTTGAGCCCCCTTAAATTGGTGAGAAAAGTGGGGTCAAAAAGCCAACTCTTCTACCTCTCCTTCGACATGGGGGGACAGGGGCGACTGATGGCCTCCCTTGGACGGAGAGTCGCGTTCTGTGGTCAGAGCAAGGCTTAACAAGTGAGAGGAAGAAGGGAGGGAGATTCCATCACTAGAGTGGCGTGGCCGGCGGTGGTGCTGGAGAGGTCAGGTGTGTGTGTGTGTTTGTGTGTTCGGCCAGCTGGCTGTCCGAAAGTCTGAAAGGGAAGATTTCCGTCCAAAGGATCAGCAACGGTGGTGAAAAGGAGATAAAGGGCCGGGAGCAGATGGCCAGGGGTCTCAGGGAGGCGGCGGTGGACACAAAGCCTGTGGCCAAGGCGAGAGGCGCCTCGGAGACCCACAGGGCCGGGAAGCAGGAGGACTTGCAGCAGGTCGCGCCCCTTGCCAGCCAAGGACGGCCTCGTGGGGTGGAGGAGGGTGAGGGCGGATAAGCCCCTGGCTCGCCCTTCTGTCCCTGACAAACCTTCTGTTCTTCTCCCCACAACTTACACTGTGGGAGGCGGGGGGGGGGGGGCTGTGAGAGCTCAGAAAGAGAGCTGTGACTCGCCCAAGGTCACCCAGCTGGCTTCGTGGGGGAGTGTCGTATTAAGCCCGGTATTCCTAGATGCGAGTCCGTCTCCCTAACCGCTAGACCAGAGTGCGCAGAGAGGAGGGGTCCAGTGTGGACGATCCCGCAGCACGGCCCGCGGGAAGGAGGCGCAGGCTTTATCCACTGAAGCCGCGCTATGAATAGCCCGGAGGAAAGGAGGTGGCGCGGGGTTTATGCCGCTGGAGGCTCCTCCGCTCAGTTCCCGAGGCTCAGAATAGCACTTAATCCCAAATGCGCCGGGATTAAGCACCAGCCGCAGCCTCCCTTGAACGGTTTGGACCCTCCGAGGAAACAGCTCCACTGCGGGCGGAGACTCCTGGGGTGCCGGCGGGAGAAAAGCAGGGCGCCCGGACAGCTCTGTCCGCGCAGGGCCTTAGAGGTTGTGGCGCCCGGTCTGGGGCAGCCCCCAGCGCAGCCGAGGTCAGGCCGGGAATGAGCTGCGCATCGCCTTGGCTCGGATTAAGAAACGCATCCGGGAAGCGTCGCGTTAAAGGTGGCACTTCGGTCCCCAAAGCCGCGTCAGTACCAGGCAGGGCCTTAACGGCTGTGGCACCCAATCTGGGGCAGCCCCCGGCGCAGAACCACAGGGGCCCAGGCCAGGAAAAGGCCGTGTGAGCCTTTCGCACAGCCTGTCGCTCGTAACCTTCGCCTTCGCCTTCGCCAGGCAGCAGATCCTGGCCCTCCCCACCTGCGCCAGGCCGGAGCGAGCGCCACCAGGGCCGCCAAGGCCGCACTACCTCGGGGAAGCCGCTGGGTCAGTGCTTCTCCGGCCAAAGAGCGCCACCTGCCGCCACGCCACGCAAGCGCAGGCACAAGGACAGGCGGGCAGAAGGAAGAGGCTGTGTGGACAAGCCCAAGTTTTAATCCACTTTCAGTCCAGTTTCAGAGTGACCACTCGCTTTCTTTCCCCTTTCTCTAACCCAAAGGTGGGTTTTCCGAGACGGGTAACATTGAAAGGACGCAGCCCGACGCCTCGTTTGCTGTGTCAATTAACTCTAAAAGTGGACTGATGCTGGATTAAAACTCAGGTGTGAACGCAACCCCATACGGCATGTCTCCTCCCAAAAGCAGGGCACGGGAGGGGGGCATCATCTTGTAGGAGGGCCCAATCCTTCAAACAGCACGAAACCCCTCCCTGAATGGGGGGGGGGGAAGCGAACAGAAGCAGCAGCAGCAGAGCTGCCTCTTTGACCCCGCTTGTCTCACTCATTTAAGGCACTCAAAGTAGCTGACAAACCTTCTGTTCTTCTCCCCACCACAGACACCCTGTGGGGCTGTGAGAGCTCAGAAGAGAGCTGTGACTCGCCCAAGGTCACCTTGCTGGCTTCGTGGAGGAGTGCAGAATCAAACCCGGCTTTTTCAGGAAAGAGTCCGGCTCCCTGCCCACCAGACCAGCGGCAGCCCCTGTTTCACGCCCGCAAGGGGGACCAGGGCGCAGAGGCTTTTCCTGCAGGGACTCCGGTTTGCCCATCACCACCCCTCCCTTTGACGCGCACTCGTCCCGCGCCCGCCGCTCTCTCGCCCCCCCTGCAGTTTTCGTATTGGGAGGGGCGAATGGGCGTGCAGGGGGAGGAGAGAGTCGGTGCAAAGGCTTCTGGGAAGGGTAGTCCCCGCTTGGGAGCCCGTGCTGGACTACACTTCCCAGGGCGCGAGAGGAAGTGGGAAACGGGCAGGCTCGGTGTCCCCCCACCCCGGTCAGAGCGGGACCAGCTGAGCGCGCGAGCGGCGCCGGGGAGACGCCCGCGGAGGAGACAGCCGGTCCCAGGTGCGCGTCTGCACGCGAGATCCCAGGTCGCTTCCGTCTCGGATCGATGCGCGATGAACGTGGTGCTGGCGGTGAAGCAGTACATCGCCAGGATGATCGAGGACAGCGGCGCCGGCATGAAGGTCCTCCTGATGGACAAGGAGACGGTGAGCCGCGCCGTGCCCTCCCACCTGGCAGGTGCAGGTGCATGTCCCCCCCCCCCGCCGTGCCCTCCCACCTTAGCAGATGCAGTTCCCCCCCCCGCCGTGCCCTCCCACCTGGCAGGTGCAGGTGCAGGTGCATGTCCCCCCCCGCCGTGCCCTCCCACCTTAGCAGATGCCGTTCCCCCCCCCCGCCGTGCCCTCCCACCTGGGCAGGAGGTATCCCTGGGCTCTGCCGGCGGGGCGCACCTGTAGGGGGAGAGCAGGGCGGCGGGCCAGGTGGTCTGCAGGTGGTTCCCGGCCGGGCCGCTGCGGGGTCGGGGGCAGACCAGAGCCCTGCCGGCCGGCCTGCTGCCCATCCATCCAGCGCAGCAACCCGGCCCGATCCCCTCTGTCCGCAGACCAGCATCGTGAGCATGGTGTACACGCAGTCGGAGATCCTGCAGAAGGAGGTGTACCTCTTCGAGCGCATCGACTCGGGGCCCCGGGAGAGCATGCAGCACCTGAAGGCCATTTGCTTCCTGAGGCCCACCAAGGTGGGTCCCCTGCGCTGCGGGAGCGGGGAGGCTCTCCTGCGCCCCCCTGCAAGAGTTGCCGTCCCTGTGCTGAGGGGGCCTCTGGGGGGGGGGGCTCTCTCCCGCCCCACGCTGATCGGCTTGTGAGGCTCCTGGGCCCCTTTTGCCCTCCCAGTTGGGTCTAGTGGTTAGGGAGCCGGGCTTACCTATATTTGATTCTGCGCTCCTCCACGAAGCCACCTGGGCGACCTTGGGCTGGTCACAGCTCTCTTCTGAGCTCTCACAGCTCTACCTGCCTCACAGGCTGTTCTTTTGTGGGGAGAAGACCGGGAGGTTTGTCAGCAGCACTGAGTCCCCTTAAGGGAGAAGAACAGAAGGTTTGTCAGCCACTGAGCCCCTTAAATGGGCGAGAAAAGTGGGTTGCAAAGGCCATCTCTTCTCTTCTCGCCCCCTTTGCCTGTCGAGTTGCTGAGGGGCAGCTGAAGGGGCCGCTCTCTCTCCTTCCCCACCCAGGAGAACGTTGACCACCTCATCCAAGAGCTGCGCCGGCCCAAGTACAGCACCTACTTCATCTGTGAGTATCTCCCACTCACCTTCCTCCATGTGAGCCAAAATTAGACCTTCTTCTTCCTCCATGAATCCAGCTGGGTGACCTTGGGCTAGTCACAGAACAGAAGGTTTGTCAGCCGCTTCGAGTCCCCTTAAATGGGTGAGAAAAGCAGGGCAGAAAAGCCAAGTCTTCTTCTTCTGACTTCCTGGGTGGGGGTGGGGGTGGGGAATTGGGGCTACTTATGTTCACGGCTGGGCTTCTATCTTGGTTGCCTTCTGGCCGTGCGCATGTCCACCCTGGTCTAACTTTGCTCCCACCCATTCTGCCTCCTGCTTCTGGTGGTCGCATGTGCCACCCCCAGCTTGGCTCTAGGTGGCGCTGTTGGACTCCGCAGGTGGCACCAACTGCGCACCCTGGATTCTCCTATAGAAGCACCCAAGAGCGGGGTGGGCGTGGGGGTCTCTTTGCCCTTTGCTTTACTCTGCTGGAGTCGGCATTAGCGTGCGGACCGCAGACCCCGGCCTGAGATGTACTCCAGAATACGGCCAAGTACAACCCTGGAGGGGAAAGAGCTTATAGGGTCTGGGGCTGGACAGGGCTGTGTCTTTGGATTTCGTGGCTTTGATGAGTGTTTGAGAAAGATCCTTGCCTGGACTGCAGCTCCACGAACCTTTGGTACCATTTAAGAAGAGAAGAACCTAAAAGTCCAGTCCATAAGAACCTGAGAGGAGCCATCCTGGATCAGGCCACAGTCCATCTAGTCCAGCATCCCATCTCACCCAACTGCCCAGAGGTGCACTTAGGCACCCATTCTAGTAGCCACTGAGACATCTGCCATCCGCGAATGTGTCCAGCCCTTCCTTAAAGCCATCTAGGCCGGCTGCTGTCACCGCCTCTTCTGGCAGCCAATTCCATAGACCGATGACCCTCTGGGTGGAGAAATCCGTCCCTTTGGGGGGGCCCTTTGACCCGCAAATTTCTACCGTCCACTCAGGGGAGGTTTTCCCTGCCTCACTCGGCCGGCTCCGTTTACACTCTTTTGCTTCAGATTTCAGCAACGTGATCAGCAAGAGCGACATCAAAGCACTGGCTGAGGCAGATGAGCAGGAGGTTGTGGCTGAAGTCCAGGTACGTGCCCAGAAGAACCTGTTTCAGGAAGGGCCAGCTGGGCTGGGAGAAACTCCTGGGTTTATAGGCCGCCTTTTCCCTGGCCAGGCAAGGATCCCCAAAGGAAAACCCAGGATCAGGCAGGTGAGAATATGCGTCCCGCCTTTGTCCCCCTCTTGGGACGGAACTGCACTCCTCCACAAAGCCAGCTGGGTGACCTTGGGCAAGTCACAGCTCCACCCACCTCACGCAGCTAACTGCCTATTGACCGGG
Organism: Aspidoscelis tigris stejnegeri; assembly: GCA_023333525.1. NCBI lineage: Eukaryota > Metazoa > Chordata > Lepidosauria > Squamata > Teiidae > Aspidoscelis > Aspidoscelis tigris. Next base: position 4,416,679 of record JALMGA010000027.1, on the reverse strand, counting down.
ACAGCCGGCCGGATGCCCATCACACTGATCTTAAAAGAGTTTGCACTGGCTACCAATTCGCTACCGAGCCCAATTCAAGGTGTTAGCTTTGAACTATAAAGCCCTAAGGAACACCTTCTCCTATATCAACCTGCCTGTGCCTTAAGATCTGTAGGGGAGGCCCTCTTGGTCGTCCCACCACCCTCAGTAGTAAAAGTGGTGGGTACCTGGGAGAGGGCCTTCTCAGTGATGGCCCCAGCCTATGGAACATTCCTCCCTTGAGGTGCATCAGGCTTCCTCCCTGTATATATTTAAGAAGGCGGTGAAGACGCATCTCTTCGTCTTGGCCTTTGGTTAAATGGGAATATATTCTCTCTTCCCACCTTACAGACACTGTTACTGTTTTAATAGATACTGTTGTTGTTTTAATAGATGTCTGATTTTAAAAGGTACCCACCCTGAGGCCTTCGGGCATAAAGCGGGATGGAAATACAAATGATTTATAAATAATAAATTAATTCCTGCTTTCACTTTTGCGGGGCAGGAATTTTATGGCGATTACATTGCTGTGAACCCACACGTCTTCTCCCTCAACATCCCTGTTTGCTGCCAGGTACGTGGCTGTAACTGGAGAGCCTCATTATCTCCACTTTGGCCTTGTGGCTTCAGAGATGGGCGTGCAACTATTCGTGTGACCTGATTGGGGGGGCGGGGTTATTCCCTCACCTTCTAGAAAGACCTGTGTTTGTGGGCATTTTGTTGGCTATAGTGTAACATGCGATTTATCCGTGATTTAGGAGATAGTAATCCCTGTATTAGCATTATTCATTCAGATTCTGACTTCAGCCCTGATTTTGAGCCATTCCATTCTGTTCTGTCATAGTACTGAGTTTGATGTTGTCCATTTGAACTATCAGGGAACTTTGAAGTTGAACTCCACATTCTGGCATGGATAAATCTTTTTTATTTGTGTGGACCATTTTGAATCTATACCTTTTTTTTTTCTATTTTGGGTATTTGCTCAATTTTTGCCTTTTTTATTTTAATCAACCAGATTATTCTACAATTTTACTCTGGTTCACTGTGCAACTTGAAACCAGGAGGGATATTTTTGTAGGGTAAGCCCTGTTCGGCCAAGCCCTGCCGTCCCAGTGGTCGGGGAGAAGGTCGGATGCCTTTGCGAAGGTCTCTCTGGCTTGTGCCCGCCTCGCATTCCTCCGGGGTGGCCGGTTAGGACATGGGGACACGTCGGAGAGTTCTGCCCTGTGTGGCAAAAGGGTCCCTGCTAAAGCGTCCCACTCTGGTGCTTTTCCAACTGGTTTGGGCCTTTCGGTGTTCTGATTTCGTTACTCAGTCCCTGGGCCTAGAAGATGCCAGGTGTGTTGTTTGCAGCAATGTCGGCAAGGGGAAAATGTCACCTGTTCCCTTTCCTTAGGGCCGCGGATGGGACCCCACACAGCTCTCCAGGACCACGCAAGGGCTGACGGCTCTGCTGCTGTCGCTGAAGAAATGCCCCATGATCCGCTACCAGGTCTCCTCCGAACTGGCAAAGAGGCTTGCGGAAAGCGTCAAGGTGCTTGCAGGGGTCTTCTTTGGGCATTAAGGACATAAGAGGAGCCCTGCTGGATCAGGCCACCGCCCATCTGGCCCATAAGGGGAAGATAGGTCCGCTGTTTGGGGGCCTGCAAGGAGCGTTCGTCAATGCAAAGCTAAACACAGCTGATTGAAATGAGCAGGGGAAGGGTGTCCAGAGTCTACGAAGTTGCGTCCTGCCTTCGCCTAACCCGTTTTTCCCTCCCTGTAAACAGCAAGTGATCACAAAAGAATACGAGCTGTTTGACTTCCGCCGGACTGAAGTCGCGCCGTTGCTGCTGCTCCTTGACCGATCGGACGACGCCATTACGCCCCTTCTGAACCAGGTGAGTCCCCCGTTGCAAAGACTATAAAGAGCGTGGAAAGTGTTTTGTTCCACGTTTGAGACTCTTAGAGGGACGGAAAAGAAAGTCAGGTCTGGATTCGAGCCAAGGTCTTGGGTTAGGTTGTCACTTGAGCCAAATACGGCAGGGTTGATACATTAGGGCCGTGGTCACACCTAAGGTTTAATCCAGCTTCAGTCCACCTTCAGAGTGAGAGAACACGTCTGCAAATGTGACCTTCCACATTATTTATCCCCAAGGTGAATTTCCTGAGTTATTTAACACTGGAAGAAAACAGCTTCTCACTTAGCTGATGCGTTCTCTCACTCCGAAAGTGGACTGAAGCCGGATTAAACCTTAAGTGCGACCACAGCCTAGAGGTGTAGCTTCAGGGCTTTTCCTTTTGGCTCACTCTTCCTCCAGCATGTGGCTTCCCTCCCCAACACTGTTCATTTAAAGTGCCCGTATTGAAATGGAAGTTTTTTGGGACCAACTGAACCCGATCGTGGGGGCATGTTTAGCGCGCCTGCTTTTAACGAAATGCCGGCTTGCTTCTCCCTGGTGCAGTGGACGTACCAGTCGATGGTTCATGAACTTCTGGGGATCAACAACAACCGGATTGACCTGTCCCGGGTGCCTGGCATCAGCAAAGACCTCCGGGAGGTGGTTTTGTCTGCCGAAAACGACGAATTTTACGCCAACGTGAGTATTTCCATGTGGGGGAGAATGGCAAGAGTCGAGTCTTAGCTGCAGGCCGGGTTGGCGTCTGCACCCCAGTGACGCAGATAGTAGCAATACAAATACATTTCTGACAGTCGGTTCGTAGCGAACTGAATGTTTGAAAACCCATATTCGTAAAAATAGATGCGGTAAAATTCTATTTGGTACAAATCTGTTTGTACGTATTTGCATGAATATTAGATTCATATCTGATACAAATGAATGCATATCCGATACGTATCCGTAATATATCCGCGTTCTGAAAACGTCAAATCCAACCTGAATCCACTTTTAATCCGCAGTCTTTCTCTTTCTCTCTCTTTTTCTTTCCTTCTTCCTCAACTTCAACGTCGACTAACCGTTCATGTGATGCTGCTGCCTCTGTAAGACACATGGCGCAAACTTCCAGTGGCTTTCCCCGCCACTGGCTTCTGAGCCCATCACCTGCCTTTCCAAACGGCTGTTTTATTTTTTATCCCTTCCCAGAACATGTACCTGAACTTTGCCGAAATCGGCAGCAACATCAAGAACCTCATGGAAGACTTCCAGCGGAGGAAACCCAAGGACCAGCAGAAACTGGAGTCCATTGCTGACATGAAGGTAATGACTGGGAAAAGTGGCACCAGCGAGGGCGGCCAGGGCTTGGGGCACGAAAAGGTGATTTCCTCATCCTGGTGCCCGGCAGGAATCCGGTTCTCCTCATTGCCTGCGGACGGAACTGGACCCATGGAATCATTTGCAGCCCAGAAGACCAGAGATCCTGCAGTTTGGTCTAGTGGTTAGGGAGTAGTATCTGGGAATACTGGGCTTGATTCCACACTCATCCATGAAGCCAGCTGGGTGACCTTGGGCTAGTCACAGCTTTCTTCTGAGCTCTCGCAGCCCCACGTACCTCACCGGGTGTCTGTTGTGGGTAGAAGAATAGAAGTTTTGTCAGCCGCTTTGAGTCCCCTTAAATGTGTGAGAAAAGTGGGGTATAAAAGCCGGCTCCTTCTTTCTTTGTTTTCTTTCTTTTTTCTTTCCCATCAGGCCTTTGTGGAGAACTACCCGCAGTTCAAGAAGATGTCCGGCACAGTCTCCAAGCACGTGACGGTGGTAGGGGAGCTCTCCAGGCTGGTGAGCGAGAGGAACCTTCTGGAAGTCTCCGAGGTGGAGCAGGAGTTGGCCTGCCAGAACGACCACTCCAGCGCTTTGCAGGTACCCGGGAGCGACGGCGGCGCTTTCTCTGCTCCCACCACAACGGCTTCCTGGGTCAAGGCTGCTGTTTCCAAGGCCGGCCAAAAACCCATCCCTAAGAGGTGGACAAAGAGCCCTTTGTCTGAGGAGGCCGGAGAGAATTCTGGTGCAAAAGTCAAAATGACCGCAGGACTTTTGTGGTCTCCTCTGTCCAGAGGGTTCTCTGCACACGAAACCACAACAGCTGACATTTGGAAGCGACCAGGATGGGGGGGGGGGGGATATGAAGCTTCTTTCCCTCCATGTTTATGTCTCCTAGACAGCCTGGAAGTCCTTTCAGAAAGGAGACCGGGGTGGGTTTGGTGCCACCAGAAGCCCAGAATAGGGTCCCTTCAGGCCTCACAAGGGCCAGGGAGCTTGGTTGGCAAACTGACTTCCCTCACACCAAAAGCAGAAAGAGTGAGTGAGTGAGTGAGTGAGTGAGTGAGTGAGTGAGTGAGTGAGTGAGTGAGTGAGTGAGTGAGATTGTACTTCTATCCTGCTCTATATGCCCAAAGATGTCAGGGCAGTTAACAACATTTAAAATCAGTCGTATATTACAACAACAGTCTCTGTGAAGTGGGAAGAGACAGTATATTCCCACTTAACCAAAGGCCAGGGCAAAGAGTTGCATCTTCACTGCCTTCCCAAACCTATACAGTGAAGGAGCCTGATGCACCTCAAGGGGGAGACTGTTCCATAGCCTGGGGGCCATCACTGAGAAGGCCCTCTCCCAGGTGTCCACCCCTTTTGCTGCTGAGGGTGGTGGGACAACCAGGGGGGCCTCCCTCCAGATCTTAAGGCACAGGCATGTTGATATGGGAGCAGGCATTCCTTCAGATATTTGGGGCCTAAGTCATTTAAGGCCTTATAAGTCGGAGTTAACGCCTTGAATTGGCAGCCAATGCGACCCTTTGTGTGTCTGGCCAGTTGTTCTGGTCAGCGGTCCAGCAGCTGCGTTCCGTCTTCAAGGGGAGCCCCATGTAGAGCGCCGTATGCAAACTGGGAGCCTTCCCAAGAGGCCACTCTGCAGGGAGGAAACTTTGGGAAAAACTCTGGGTCTCCTCCTCGTCTCCTAGAATATCCGGCGGCTCCTGCAGAACCCCAAAGTGACCGAGCTGGATGCCACCCGGCTGGTGATGCTCTACGCCCTCCATTATGAGAAACACAGCAACAACAGCCTCTCCGGACTCATGACGGAGCTGAAAAGCCGAGGGGTTTCCGAGAGGCACCGCAGGGTAAGGCGGGGGGGCGGGGCGGGGGGGGCAGGGGGCAGGAAGTGGCGCCGTTGGGACGGCCGGGTGCTGGACGAGTTTGCGGGTTTCGCTTTGCGCCTTCGTCTGCCTGACCTTTCCCTCTTCCCCTTGGAACAGCTGGTCTCTGCCGTCGTCGAATACGGCGGGAAGCGAGTTCGAGGGAGCGACCTCTTCAGTCCCAAGGACGCCGTGGCCATCACCAAGCAGTTCCTGAAGGGGCTGAAGGTTCGGCTTGGACTCTTTCCCCTTTTCAGAGCGTTTCAGAGCCTTCGCACTCTGAGACAGTTGGGTCTAGCGGTTAGGGAGCCGGGCTCTTACCTCGGAAGGCTGAGCTTGATTCCACACTCCTCCACAAAGCCAACTGGGTGACCGTGGGCGAGTCACAACTCTCTTCAGAGCTCTCGCAGGCCCACCCGCCTCACAGGATGTCTGTTGTGGGGAGAAGAACAGGGCGGTTGTCAGCAGCATTGAGTCACCTTGAAAGGGTGAGAAAAGCGGGAAAGAAAAGCCAACTCTTCTTCTACTCTTATTCTTCCCACAGGGGGTGGAAAATGTCTACACCCAACACCAGCCCTTGCTGCATGAAACTCTGGACCAGCTCATCAAGGGGAAACTGAAGGACAGCCAGTACCCCTACCTGGGTCCCAGCACCCTCCGCGACAGGTAAGAGTGGACAGGACAGGAGCAGCCATGTGGACTAGCAGTTAGGGAGCCAGACTCTTATCTGGGAATACCGGGTTTGATTCAGCACTCCTCAATGAAGCCAGCTGGGTGACCTTAGGCTAGTCACAGCTGTCTTCTGAGCTAGGTGTGGGCTATCTGTTGTGAGGAGAAGAACAGAAGGTTTATCAGCCACTTTGACTTTCCTTAAATGGGTGAGGAAAGCGGGGTATAAAAGCCAACCCTCCTCCTCCTCCTCCACAAAGCCAGCTGGGTGACCTTGGGCTAGTCATAGCTCTCTTCTGACCTCTCACAGCCCCACCTGCCTCACAAGGTGTCTGTGGTGGGGAGAAGAACAGAAGGTTCATCAGCAACCTTGAGTCTTCCCTTAAATGGTGAGAAAAGCAGGGTAGAAAAGCCAACTCTTCTTCTTTTTCCTTCATCATCATCATCATCTGGGCCTCCTAGGGCAATAAAGTCACCTGGAGGTCACTGCTGGCCTCCTAGTTAGCACTGTGGGTTTTGTTCAAATGCTGCATGTGGTTATGCGCACCCTCAGGCAGGGATCAATGGCCCTGTGCAGCTTCGTGCAAATGCTTCCAGAGTTTTTCTTCTGGGCACATGGAGGGACCGCCAGGGGGAACTGGACAGAGAGAGCCCGGGAAGCTTTTCTCACAGCAGAAGGTCACCTTGGAAAGATTTTCCTGTCACATCTCTAAATGTATCTGGGCCCAACGTACGCGCATCCGAACCAGCGTGCATAACACAGGCAGGTAAACTTGGCTTGCCTTGGACTGAAGCAGCCATCGGCCTAAATGAAACTAGACGGCCTTTAAGGGACAGGTGGACTTTTTTGAGGGATATAGCTTGGAAGAAGAAGAGTTGGCTTTCCTACACCACTTTTCTCACCCTTTTAAGGGGACTCAAAGCGGCTGACAAACCTTCTGTTCTTCCCACCACAGCAGAAATCCTGTGAGGCAGGTGGGGCTGTGAGAGCTCAGAAGAGAGCTGTGACTAGCCCAAGGTCACCCAGCTGGCTTCATGGAGGAGCATGGAATCAAACCCAATATTCCCAGATAAGAGTCCAGCTCCCTAACCACTAGACCAAACTGGCCTTCACTGGTCTTGGCCCCTGCAGCTGTAGCCAGGTTCCTGTCTGTCCTGGTCATGATGGTCAGTGCTTAGGGACAACATGAGAAGATGTCCATCCATGTTTAGAGGGCATAACCTGAACCTGTGGCCACAGGCCAGTGATCAGAGGAGCTGCTCTCCAGAGCCAAGAACAGGAGGAGGGAATTGCTTTCCCGAGCAGATGTTCACATTCATTTCGCTGCTGTGAGCGGTGGGGCAACCAGGAGGGCCTCTCCTCTGGATCTTAAGGCACAGGCAGAAGGCGTTCCTTTAGATGTTTGGGGCCTCGTAAGTCAGAATTAACACCTTGAATTGGGCTCAGTGGGATAGGTGCAGCCTTGGGGACTGGGACAAAATCCCACCGTCTTCCCAGTACTCTCCAGTCCAGGCCCAGGTCTGCAGAAGCACTTTCTTTCCTTAAACTCTCCCTTCGGCATGGCTTGGGGCTGCTGTGACAGAGGAACCAGGGAGCGCCGTGCACAGGGCTGATTTTCCTTCCTTCCACAGTGATCGCAGCGTGACTCACGTCTGCACCAGTGCACAGAAGCGGTTCGCCTGTGTCAGCAGACCATTCCCTCTTTGCAGTGGGGCTTGCTAAAAATATCTCACTCTTGCCTTAAACTTCGGCTTGCGGTAGAGAAGAGATCACAGTTTTCTGGTTCCCAGTTGGGGGTCAGGCGGAAGTGAAGGAAGCAGAGGCCGTTGGTCTTTGGAAAAAATAGAATCAAAAGTGTTGTGAACTTTTGACATGCAGAATCTCCATGTTCCCAGTGTTCTCTGCTGTCCACTTCTGGGCCTTTTGAGTTACTCTCTGAACTTTGTCCAAGCTGTGAGCAAAGTACATAAAACGGTGCAGGGTACAGAAAAGGTGGAGAGAGGAAATTTCTTTTCTCTGGATCTGGAGGTGGAGGTCACGCCTTCTCTTGAGGCAGCTGCCTTGCGTTTCCCTGCAGACCTCAAGATATCATTGTCTTCATCATTGGAGGAGCAACGTACGAAGAGGCCCTCACTGTTTACAACCTGAACCGCACGACCCCCGGAGTGCGGATTGTCCTGGGTGGCACCATGATCCACAACACACGAAGGTAGGTGAAACACGAAGGCGGCGGTTGTCACGTGCCCAGGGTGTGGTCACCACCCAGATCCTGGGAGACAGTGAAGAAGGTCCTAGATGGCCATGCCGTCCTGTCCGTCTGGCTTGTGAGCGTCTTGCTGAGCTGCTCCCTGTGTTGGCTGCTGAAAGCCCCTTCCTCGCCTTTCGCCGTTGACCCTCCGAGCGTTTATTTAATGTTGCGCTCTGCGTGTGGGAAACGCAGGGCAGGAGCGTCGCACATCTGCTGCCTTGAGCTCTTTGGGAAAGGGGGAAAGCAGAGAAGCCATGAAGAAATGGCCAAGCCATGCACAGACATTCGCACTTGAATCAAATGTCCCGACATTCAGTTTTTCACTTTTTGAATGAATCCTGATCCAGCAGGGCTCCCCTTAGGTTCTTATGGGCTAGATGGGCTGTGGCTTGATCCAGCAGGGCTCCTCTTAGGTTCTTATGGACCAGATGGGCTGTGGCCTGATCCAGCAGGGCTCCTCTTAGGTTCTTATGGACCAGATGGGCTGTGGCCTGATCCAGCAGGGCTCCTCTTAGGTTCTTACGGACCAGATGGGCTGTGGCCTGATCTAGCAGGGCTCCCCTTAGGTTCTTACGGACCAGATGGGCTGTGGCCTGATCCAGCAGGGCTCCTCTGAGGTTCTTATGGACCAGACGGGCTGTGGCCTGATCCAGCAGGGCTCCTCTTAGGTTTTTATGCACTAGATGGACTGTGGCCCCATCCAGCAGGGCTCCTCTTAGGTTCTTATGGGCTTGATGGGCTGTGGCCTGATCCAGCAGGGCTCCTTTCTGGTTCTTATATTCTTAGGACGTACACAGTTCATACCCATCAGGGCAGCAGCTATGTTCTCATGAAAGATAAATGCAGTGGCCGCACGGTGAAGGGAGCATGTCTGTCTCTTGACTCGCTTTGCTTCCTGTCTCCAGGGGTGTCCTGAGATAACCTGCCTGCTAAGTGCTTATTTTTAAAATGTGGGAATCACACGTTCTCGGATCCTAAGCCCTTAGGAGATCTAGGGAGTGCGAAAGCCTGCTTACCTGCTGCAGAGCTCAGCGCTGGCTTGTCACGCGATCTCACCTTGCCTGCAAACCTGCTAAGTAGTTCAAGCAAACCGCCCTTCGCTGGGCCCACGAACTGGTATGCATGTGTGAGTCTCATTTCGTCCAGAGACGAGGGTGCGTGGGACCAATCATCGGCGATCTTTCTGAGGTTTGCCAGCGAGGTTTCTGTTGCTGTCGCAACCGTGTGCATGTGCCCCCCCCCCCAGCCCCCCAGCATGGCTCCATGTCACAGGGCTGGGAAGAGATTAATGGGTTCCCTGCTGTTGAAGGGCTAAATGAGCCACCCCGTATCGTGGGGAGAGCGAGGGGCGCGGGCTGGAGAGAGGAGCTTTTCCTTTGGAGCAAATCAAGACAAAGCCGTCAAACTGAAGCAAGGCTTAAACGTTTCCCTGGAAGTGGGTTAGAAAGGCAAGTCTGTATTAACCCACATTTTAACCAAATGCTGACAAAATTAGCCACGGGTGGCCCCTCTAGTTTGGTCTAGTGGTTAAGGAGCCGGACTCTTATCTGGGGATACCGGGTTTGATTGCGCACTCCTCCATGAAGCCAGCTGGGTGACCTTGGGCTAGTCATAGCTCTCTTCTGAGCTCTCACAGCCCCACCTGTCTCACAGGGTGTCTGTTGTGGGGAGAAGAACAGCTGCTTTGGGTCCCCTTAAATGGGTGAGAAAAGCAGGGTAGAAAGGCCACCGGCTCTTCTCCTTCTTCTCTCTTTCTGGCCTCTCCCTTCCCAGGTGCACATCAGGCTTAGTTGGTGTCCCGGAAGCCAGGTGGCTTCCAGATGCTGCTGGGCAGAAGTCTGGTTCCTCATCGGTCAGTTTTCGGGGGATGGAGTTGAATAGCGCTTGAAAATTAGAGGTTTCTCAGCTCAGCCGCGTCTTTCACACAACTGAGGCTTTAACTAGATGATCTGCGCAATTTTTTTCTTTTTTGTATTCGATTCGTCTTGAATCTACTGCAAAAAATCCACATTCATGTGAATAGGTCCCCTTCAAATGTGGAATCCCACACGAAGCTTCACACAGATGGATCAAAATATTTGATTTGAATACAAAAGTCTGAATTCAGCCAAATTCATACGAATTTTGAATGTTACGAATTTTCGTGCAGATCCCTACCTTTAACAGAAAAAGCAAGAAGAAAAGCATCTAGTCCAGCATCCTTATCCCACAGTATCCAACCATAACACCACCAGGACACGGGGATGGAAAAATACCGGTGTGTGTGTGTGTGTGAGGTGTCTGAAAGTTGCCAATAAGGCTATATAAAGTTGCTCTCGGTACCTTTGAAATGGGCTGGTTCTGGATTTGGAACATTTGGAGTTTATCAGGAAGGCTTTAGGGCAAAATGAGCCTCTAGGTGTGCAATTCCAGGTCATCACTTTTTATGTCAGACAAGGGCAATAGGCCAGAATAAATATGTTGTTTAAAAAATAAACATGCAGGCTGGGGGGGACAAGCAGGATGTTCTTTCCTCGGATTGGAGAGCAGGAGAAGGTTTGCCCTTGTCTCTGCTTGAGGTGCCCATGGGCAATTGGTGGGCCATTGTGTGAGTCAGGATGCTGGACTGGATGGGCTGTGGCCTGATCCAGCAGGGCTCCTCTGAGGTCCTTATGGACTCTATGGGCTCCTTCACTGTATACGTTTAGGAAGGTGGTGAAGACTTACCTCTTTGCGGCCTTTGGCTAAGTGGGAATATACCGTCTCTTCTCACTTCACAGGCATTGTTGTTGTTTTAATGTATGTCTGATTTTAAAGGTTGTTACCCGCCCAGAGACCTCTGAAAGGACCTAGGGGGCCGACGTTCAACCGGGAGGGCCAGAGGGCCGTGTCAGGGTGCTCCTTCCTCCTGGCCAAAGTTGACAGCTTTTGGCAAGATGGTGACGCACATTCAGCCCGGGGGGGGGGGGGGAAGGGGGGGAATTCCCAGTGAGGGAAAGGAAAGAGGCAGTTTCCTGTCTTTGTGATGAAGAGAATAGAGGGCAAAGGAGGAATGCTTCCCTCGCCAGGATCCGATGATGGGAAGAACCCAGAGCCTTGACCCCGCTGCATCGTGGGGGTTTTGGGGTCGTCCGTCAGCAGCAGCGTGCGTTTCCCACACTGTCGCAGCAGCGCTTCCTCCACACGTGGGCAGCTCACAAACACCAGGCGTCCTCCCTGCTCCCTGTGGTGTGACAAGGTTTAATTAAACGCATGTGGGATGTTCCAAAGATGCCTCCAGCTAAGAGCTCATGATCGGGGCGGGGGGGGGGGGCGACAGAGGAGACTGGGAGGCAGAGCTGCACCGACATCTTGTTTCAGGCCGGCTCAGGCTCGGTATTCTTTCTCACCTTGTCCTGCTGGCTTTTTTCCACATTGTCCACTTCTCCCGCCTGCTTCCTCCCTGCTCTTCCCCATGTGGCCAAGGCGGCTCCAGGCGAAACGCCCGCGAACTGGAATCTCTCCTGTAATCCCACCTGTGAATCTCCACCAATTCTGTTTTCTGTTCCCGCAGTTTCCTGGAGGAAGTTTCGGCTGCCAGCCTTCGTGGGAGGGGCACAGAGCTCCCTCAGGGGACGGCCAGGACCGCAGCCCGGCGACCGAACTAACTGAGGACCCCTGCCCTGCACCCACCTCCCATCCCATCAGCACCCATTGTGCCCTGTGATCCTAATGTTGATCTCATCCGCCTGCCCTTTGAAAACCCAGTTCTGCAGTGGAGAAGACCGGATCCCAGCCTGGAGCGTGATTTTGGTGTTCCTCGCGTCGTGATTTCCCGTGGGGTTGAGTGAGTGAGTGAGTGAGTGAGTGAGTGAGTGAGTGAGTGAGTGAGTGAGTGAGTGAGTGAGTGAGTGAGCGAGCGAGTGAGTGAACTCAGAGGCAAAGATAGCTAGGAGGCCTTCTGGCGATCCTTGCTCCAGACCCTTTTTGTGAAGGGGTTAAATTGCCCACGTCCTAAACTCGCTCATTACCAATAGGCCTTTGCAAAATGAGTTCTGTTGCATCCTGGGATTGTCGCTCCAAAAACAAAAATTGTGAAGCCGGCCGAAGGACCCTCATCTCTCACCCATGACAGCTGGCTTTGCGTTGCTGTGGTCAATTTGGAAGACGGGAGGCTTTTGCCCTTGCAGACAGAGGGTCTCGAGCCTCGTCCTACATCTCCTGGCATCGGGATGGGGACTCAGTTCTGCCTGCTGGGGAAAGAGAATCATCCAGGCCGCTTTTCCAAAGCCATCTTGGATAAAGGGTCCAACCGGTATCCTTGCTTACTTGATATTCTTGTTGGTGTTGCTCATCAACCTTTCATTCTCATGTCCCAGATTTAGGGCTACAAAAACGCAAACATGAAACTTGCAGCATAATAATAATAAATAAATAAACTGGAAACAACATAAAAATGTAATGTATAAGCATAGAAGCAGGACTGTTCAGCTTTGATATGGAAATGATATTTGGCCTCTGACTCAAGCGTGGCATCCGTTTGCAGATATTCCACTCTTTGCATTTCGAAGAGGGAAAAATGAAGGTGCAGAAGGTATTTATTTTACAAGGTTAACAAGCCCACGTTAGGCTTTTTAAGAGGAGCCTGGATTGCAAATGTAATAATCTGACGTCCTTCAGGATCAGGGCTAATGTCCACCACTTCTAGATGGCTCCCCTGGTTACTTCCTGCCAGTTCAGAAGTTAGGAAGTTCTGCTTTGATCTGCATCCTGGATTGGGCTCGCATTGTCCCATGGTTGCCCATTTGTCCAGTTTGGCGCCTGAATATTTTTAATATCACCACTTGACATGGCTGTTTCACTGCTCAGTCTCTGGTCCTAGATTATTTGTGAAATAGTTAATTAAAATGAAAAAATAATACTGCCAGGAGACCTCAACTATTCTCTTTCTCTGAGCAAAAATGTCCTCTTACTCCATTATTTGCTTTCTGTTCTCTTAACTCACATGTTCCCATAAGAACCTTTGCCCCTTTAGTTCATGACGGCCAAGTCTGCCCAGAAGTCTTTGAGGGCAATGCGTGGAAGTGAAGCCATGCAGGGACGCAAGTCTCAAATGGTGTTGCCTAATGAAGGAGGGTGCTGTTTGGGCGTGGGGGAAAAGGGAACTGGAAATCTCTCTTTGGCAAATGCTAGCTTTCCTGCTGAGTCCCAACAGCAGCAAAATCATGGAAGAAAGACTCCTGAGTCAATACTGCAGACGGAAGATTTCTGTGGAAAGGAAGGAAGGAAAGGTCTGTCCATCGCCATGGCCAGATCCAGCAGGGCTCCTCTGAGGTTCTTATGGACCAGATGGGCCGTGGCCTGATCAAGCAGGGCTCCTCTGAGGTTCTTATGGACTAGATGGGCTGTGGCCTGATCCAGCAGGGCTCCTCTTAGGTTCTTATGGACCAGATGGGCTGTGGCCTGATCCAGCAGGGCTCCTCTTAGGTTCTTAGGGACCAGATGGGCCATGGCCAGATCCAGCAGGGCTCCTCTGGGGTTCTTAGGGACCAGATGGGCTGTGGCCTGATCCAGCAGGGCTCCTCTGAGGTTCTTATGTAACGAACTGCTGTGGCTTCCATTACTCCCTGCCGTTGTCTTGAGCAGATCCGCTGGCCTTTCCTCTTTTGGACTATTATTTTGACAGCTGTAGTCAGAACCAAATAGAACGGGAAGCCCACACCTTTGAGAAGGTCCAGCTGGATTTCTCTGTCTCTGCCTCTCTCATTCTCTCTCTCTGTAAATTATGGAGGAACGTGCTAAGCTGTAATCAGAACTTAGGTTTGGGAATTAATGAATCAGATCAAATTAACCAGCCTTGTAATTCCCTCTGGTAATTTAATTTTTTAATCCTCATTGTCTCCCCATGAGGAATGAATTTGTTTACAGGAAGTCAGAAGACGTGGAGAAGAAACTGGCAGAGGTTGTCTCTGGGGAGGGAGGGATGATGGGGTTGAAATCAGGGTGGCAACAGCAAAGGGCTGTGATGGAGAAGGCTTTTGACCCCCCCCCCCCCCCCGAGGAGCCCTCTGCCCTCACCGGGTGCCTCAGATAATGGCAGACTTGGTGGGTTTCTGGGCCTTGAGCAACCTCAGACAGGGAGAAAAAGATGTTGCTCAGAAGTACCGCCTGAAACTTGTCTTCTGCATTTATGGAGGATGGACCATGTCAGCTCTGCTGGCACAGTCACTGATTGGTTATTGGGACAATAAGGCTGTGGTCGCACTTAAGGTTTAATCCGGCTTCAGTCCACTTTCAGAGTAAGAGCACATCAGCAAAGTGACAAGCTGCTTTCTTTCAGGGTTAAATAACTCAGAAATTCACCTTTGAGATGGATAATGTGGAAAGAAAGTTACTGGTCACTTTGCTGGTGTGCTCTCTTGCTCCGAAGGTGGACTGAAGCCGGATTAAACCCTAGGTGTGACCACAGCATAAGACAAAAGGTTTCATTAAATGACCTCTAAGGTTCTAGGATTCCATAATTAACACTATTAAAAAAAACAAACCTAAGCATTAACGCACAGCGCTGCCCAACCTGGGCTGCCCAAGCGCCTCTTACTAGATGATGAAAGGAAAGCAAACAAAGTCACAGAAGATCCGGGCAAAGAAATAGACCTTCTTGATCCTGGCAAAGGTAACCCAAATGGGTGTGGAAACGCTTCCACTGCAATTCAGACCAGTGTATGTTACGGGTCAGCTTCTTCTGGGGATTGAGCCACATCATTATCGTGCTCCCTAATATTCAGCCAGGTTGTCTAGCAACCATACAATAGCAGAGGAGAACCAAGAAGCATCAGAGAGGGGACAGTGAGGGGGGTTATGCGAGTTGTTGGGAGCACAGATGTTTTTTATGTTCAGTAATCTTTCCAACTAAGGTATGAATTCCAGCTGCCCACTGCCTGGTCAGTTCTCACACCCATCGTTAAGGGGCTGGAACAAAATCCCGGACAGATGGAGTTTAAGAGGGGACCTGATTGTAGGACTGAAAATCATGCAGGGTATAGAAATTTATTTTCTCTGTCACCCAACGCTAGAACCAGGGGGCATCTATGAAGCTGATGGGCAGGAGAGTCGGATCAGACAAGGGGAAAATTTCTTCACCCAGAAGGTCAACAGTCTGTGGAATTGGCTGCCAGAAGATGGCTTTAAGGAAGGGTTGGGCAACTTCATGCATGACCAATGTATCAGTGGTTACTAGAATGGATGCCTAAGTCCATCTTTCAGGCTGGGGGGACAAGCAGGAGGCCCGTAAGGTCATTTGATGGGATTCGAGAGCAGGAGGAGGTTTGCCCTTGTCTCTGCTTGAGATGCCCATGGGCAACTGGTGGCCACTGTGTGTGACGGGACACTGGACTAGATGGGCTGTGGCCTGATCCAGCAGGGCTCCTCTTGGATTCCTATGGACTAGATGGGCTGTGGCCTGATCCAGCAGGGCTCCTCTTGGATTCCTATGGACTAGATGGGCTGTGGCCTGATCCAGCAGGGCTCCTCTTGGATTCCTATGGACTAGATGGGCTGTGGCCTGATCCAGCAGGGCTCCTCTTGGATTCCTATGGACTAGATGGGCTGTGGCCTGATCCAGCAGGGCTCCTCTTGGATTCCTATGGACTAGATGGGCTGTGGCCTGATCCAGCAGGGCTCCTCTTGGATTCCTATGGACTAGATGGGCTGTGGCCTGATCCAGCAGGGCTCCTCTTGGATTCCTATGGACTAGATGGGCTGTGGCCTGATCCAGCAGGGCTCCTCTTGGATTCCTATGGACTAGATGGGCTGTGGCCTGATCCAGCAGGGCTCCTCTTGGATTCCTATGGACTAGATGGGCTGTGGCCTGATCCAGCAGGGCTCCTCTTGGATTCCTATGGACTAGATGGGCTGTGGCCTGATCCAGCAGGGCTCCTCTTGGATTCCTATGGACTAGATGGGCTGTGGCCTGATCCAGCAGGGCTCCTCTTAGATTCCTATGGACTAGATGGGCTGTGGCCTGATCCAGCAGGGCTCCTCTTAGGTTCTTATTTCAACCCCCTTTTGAGACTGGGGCAGACCAGTTCTCAGTTCCTGCAGACAGTGTTTTTGGTTTCTTAGGCTTGTCCCAGGCGGAGAAAAGAACAATCCCTGGACTATCAGGTTCCATCCCTGGAGAATAGACTGTCTCTCTCCTCTTCAAAGCCCCCTAAACTCTGTTAAAAGGCCCCTTCAAAGCTCTGAAAACATGTGGAGTCTACCAAGGAACTGTCTGGGAACCCTGCCCCTTCCAAGGCTTTAGGTTGGGCAAATCCGGCTTTGGACCGGGCTCAGAGCGAAAGGTACAGAGTCCTAATTCAAAACCCTTTGATTTTGGAAAGGGCGGCAGCAAACCGTTTCCTTGGGCTGCTGGTAGGGGGTGAGTTTGTGCCTGTGTGTGTTTATGAACCGAGGGAGAGGGAAAGGCAGAGATGTGGGTGATTGCAGCCGCCAGCCCACAAGCCCATCCTTCTTGGCTCGCCTGCGCCAAAGATATTTTGGTAACTGATGATTACCCACGGAGGAGAACAGAACTGCAACATGGGGAAAGCAATGTGTGAATAGGATGTTCTAGGGCTGGGAACAGAGGGACACAATCACTGCTTTGGAGGGAGGGTATATTGTCTCTTGCTTTCTATTCCTCTTCCTGTCTTCTGCTTTTTTTAAAAAATATATTGTTGCTATTCCCAAGGCCTTTCTCAGGCTTCCTTTCCGCTTAGCAAGAAGGTCTCTATGTAGCAGAACTCTATGTCACTTTCCCGCCCGTCTCCTCCGTCCGCTGTTCGGATGTCTTCTCAGGGAAGACGGTCCTGGGAATACCTGCATGATTTTCTGCCACCCGGTGCCTTTGGAGCCCATCACCGTGGGCCTGTTGGTTATGGTCAGTTCCAGCCAAAGGCACGAGCGTAGGACACTGGGTGGAGGCGGTATGATCTTCCACCTGTGAAGAACGTGAGCCAGTTTGGTCTAGTGGTGAAGGAGCCGGACTCTGATCTGGGAATGCTGGGTTTGATTCCTCACTGCAGGCTGAACATTCCTAGATCCTTTACCCTTTCCTTGTAGGATATGGTTTCCAGACCACTCACCATTTTGGTAGCCCTCCTTTGGACTTGCTCTAGTTCGTCAATGTCTTTTTGGAATTGGGGTGCCCAGAACTGGATACCAGACTCTGGATGAAGACTGACCAAGGTAGAGTCAAGAGGAATCATCACTTCTTGTGATCTAGACTCAATCTGTGTATTCCTGAATGGCCGCTGAACACCTCTGCCCATCAGAAAGTCTTCTTCTTAAACTGAGATAAAATCAGCTCCTCTTCCTCTGCCATCCACTTCCAAGGCCAGGGTCTCTTCTGGAGGAAGGAAGAGGGCATTTTGCTGGATTGAGCAACCTTTTTGGTCAAGAAGAAGGTCCAAAGTGCTGCTGCCCGTATTGAGGAGGATAATAAGCAGCTGTGTGCGGTCTCTGTTCATTGGCGTGATTTTATTTGGCATCTGCTCTTCTTCATGAGGAGGGGTGAGGGGAAGGATTTGTCCACACAGAGGGTCATCAGTCTATGGAATTGGCTGCCTGGATGGCTTTAAGGAAGGGTTGGTCAAGTTTATGGAGGACAGATGTATCAATGGCTACTAGAATGGGTCCCTAAGTCCATCTTTCAGGCTGGGGGACAAGCAGGAGGCCTCTAAGGCCATTTGCTGGGAGTGGAGAGGAGGAGAAGGTTTGCTCTTGTCTCTTCTTGAGATGCCTATGGGCAACTGGTGGGCCACTGTGTGGGACAGGATGCTGGGCTCAATGGGCTGTGGCTTGATCCAGCAGGGCTCCTCTGAGGTTCTTATGGACTAGATGGGCTGTGGCCTGATCCAGCAGGGCTCCTCTCAGGTTCTTACGGACCAGATGGGCTGTGGCCTGATCCAGCAGGGCTCCTCTCAGGTTCTTATGGACCAGATGGACTGTGGCCTGATCCAGCAGGGCTCCTCTGAGGTTCTTATGGACCAGATGGGCTGTGGCCTGATCCAGCAGGGCTCCTCTCAGGTTCTTATGGACCAGATGGGCTGTGGCCTGATCCAGCAGGGCTCCTCTCAGGTTCTCCTGTTCGTATCTATACAGAAACATAAAGGAGTACCATGTAAGATTCTGTGGGAAAGATGTCACAGCCTTTCTGTCCCCGCAGAGTCTTTCCTGACATTGTCACCCTACATGGCTGTTTTTATTATTTCCTCTTTTATAAAGTTAAACATTCCTTCGAAAATTAAAAATCCACATATTTACCTAGCCGAAACCAGCAAGAGTTTCCATGCTAATCATTCCTACTTAACTTGCAAATAAAGATCTTTTTCTTTTCTGCCATTGATTTGCTTCTTGTTATAAACCCCATTGGAAAGTGTTTTGTTTTCATATGAAGGGCGTTTAGAAAAAAAAGGTTTAGTAGATATAGAAGAGTTTTTAATATTGGGCTTGTTCAGTTGATGCTGCAAAGGGAACACTGCTGTTTTTAACCTTTTGGGGGGAAAGAATCCCATTTCCTTTGCTGCATTTTCACTCTGCCTCAACTTCTCTTTCCCTCTTGTCCTTCGGCTTCCTTCCCCCCTCCCTCCCTGTGACCCCCTCAGTCTTTCCAGCCAACAATGACTCAAACAAAGAAGCTTTTTCCCTCCCTTCCCTCCTTTCTGCTTCTGCCTTGATAATTTGCCTTTCTTTCTTTTTTTTTGTGAACTCTGCAAACGTCACGGCTTGTCTGGCTATAGATGGGGCTGTTGAGCTCAGGATCACCTCTTTAGCTCCTGCCCGTGAGAAAGAGACAGAGGGAGAGAGAAGGCGAGGACAGGAGGATGAGGAGGGACTTCGCCTTGCTGGGGGGCCCTCTATGTGTGCACCGGGCAGCCGAAGGGGTCCTTGATGTTCCGCAAGGCTTTCTGGGCATCCTCTGAGAAGGAAGCAAGACAGAAGAAGAAGACAGAGGCGGAGGCGCCAGGGGGGAGAAAATCCAAGGATTCCTCCCCCTAAAAGAAAACCAGATTTTTTTCTTCTAGTTCCAGGGTACCCCCACCTCCATCAAAGGCTGCAGTGAACAGCTCCAGCCCATTGCCTTCTGGAGATCTGATTTTCCTTCCCCCCTCCCTTCCTCAGTCCCCCCCCTCCAGTCCCCCCTTTCCTTTTCTCTGGCTGGCCGCACCAAGGAATGATGAAAAAAACCAATTCTACCAAAAGGGTGAGTGGTTGCCTTCTGCTTTTGGGTGCTTTGTGTTTTTGCTTTCTTTCTACAAAGGTTTCTGCCGCCTCCTTCCCTCCCCAAGGTTGTGATCTATCCCTTTATTTATTGCAACCGTTGCATTGACTTTCTCTCTCTCGCTGCCTCTCCCCCATTCACTTGCTCCTGGGTTCCATCCCCCTGTGAACTGGCGCACAGCAGCAGCAGCAGCAGCAGCAACCGAATCCGGCTCAAGCCAAGTCTCCACAGATCCTTTCAACCTGGGGGTTTGCACTCTTCAGCAAAGAGAGCGAGAGAGATTCTGTGGGGTGCAGCCGCTAATCCGACAGATTAAAGCTGTTATCCACACACGCTTGAAGACGGGAAGCTCGATTTGGAAACATGTCAGTACGGACCGAGGGCGTCTGATGGCAGGGGAAAAAAAGGATTCTCTCTCTGAACATGGTTTTGCTTGCACCCTCGAAGGTACAAAGGCACACGGCGGGTCTCCGTGAAAGTGGACAATAGACAGCGCGCTTTGGATGGTGTATGTGTCCACTAAAAGGGTGGAGGCAGAAAGTCAAGATGCCAGGGAGATGGGCACACATTGTGCTTTCTTATATAATGCCTATGGAAGAGGGCGGTGGCAGCCGTATTGACGACTGATGTCCAGGACTGGTGGATTTTCTTTACTGTTGGCTTCATGATGCCTTTGGTTTCCCAAGCCCACATTCATTGGGATCACGAGTACAATCTCTGGTGCGGGTCCAGATCTGCAGCTGTTTGGAAGGGAGGCAAAGAACATTTATCCCACTCAGACACAACCATTTGCGAGAGAGCCGATAAATATTATGCCTATTATTGCTCTCCTCTCCAATGTTTCAGAGGGAATGAAAATTCGGCGTGGTTTTCTTTCTTTTGCAGAGAATCAAGGAGGATTTTGCCTGGAAACAGCCCCAAGGCCCCCTTTTTAATGGTTTATTTCCCATTCATTCTTTGTTTCTCTCTCTCTCTCTTTTATTTTTGCTTCATTCCCACGGGGAAACTGTGTAGGGCCCTCAGGATGGAAACCAGCAAACTGCACAGCCTGAGAAGGTGGGCTGGGTCCGGAAATTCTGCGGGAAAGGAATCTTCCGTGAGATCTGGAAGAACCGCTACGTTGTCCTGAAAGGGGATCAGCTGTACATCTCGGAGAAGGAGGTAGGATCCCGCTTTGATTTCTGCTCTCCCAAGCCAGGCCTCGGTTCTGTTTCGCTCTCCCCGCACCCCTTCCTCTTTCCCTCGAGGCTGATTCTACAGCTCTGCTGTTTTTATGTGGATGAGATGAAAGAAATGGAGTTGTGTCCATATGGAGGCAACTCCTACGCAGAGAGAGAGAAAGAGAGAGAGAAAGGTATGGACGGTCCTCTAAAACAGGAAATCAGGGAGAAGGAAGAGAGACAACCACTGGCCACTAAAGGATGATGGGAAATGTGGTTTGGAACATCTGGAGCCCCTCATGCCAAGTGTTTATATTTTGGCAGCGAGGGCTGTGAAAGGGAAGCTCTGAAGGGGCTTCGCCATGGCCGGGGCTCAGGAAGGGGGGCAAGAGGGGGGCTGATGAATTTCTATGCCTGCTTTTGCAACTTGCTTGGAGCAAAACACATCCTTGCGTGGCAACTGGTTGGTTTTTTGGCCTGTAAGCTTGGGAAGCAATGGTGGACAGAGACTGCGACGGAGAAAATCTCGCTCCTTCTGGGACCTGTGTGTCATCTATGCGTTGCAGCGGTTCTTCTCCCAGGCAGTTTGAAGGCACCGCTAGGGCTGTGGGGGGTCCAGGGAGGTCTGGGCTGCCCAGGCACCGGGCACTGAAGATTCACAAGAGGCCCTGCTGTCCAGGCTGCCTCTGCTGGGCTCTATGGATTGTAGAGTTCAAGGGTTGTCCTGAGAGCGGATTCGTGCAGCGCAAGTCCCACTGAAATGAATGGGGCCCTGGGGTAAAGATCTTCGTTCTCTGTGGCTCAGGAAGGGTGCCTGGTTGCCTTCTGCCTTGTGGCGATTTCTCTTTCATTGGCCTGTGAGAAAGAGAATTTGGCATGTGGGAACTTCCTTCTTCTCAGCTGGGTCTAGTGTAGGGAGCCGGACTCTTATCTGGGAATACCAGGTTTGATTCCGCTCTCCTCCACGAAGCCAGCTGGGTGACCTTGGGTGAGTCATAGCTCTCTTCTGAGTTCTCACAGCCCCACCTGCCTCACAGGGTGTTTGCTGTGGGGAGAAGTACAGAAAGTTTGTCAGCCGCTTTGAGTCCCCTTAAATGCATGAGATAAGCGGGGTAGAAAAGCCAACTCTTTTTCTTCTTCCTCCACAAAGCCAGCTGGGTGACCTTGGGCTAGTCACAGCTCGTAGAAAAGCCAGTTCTTCTTCTTCTTCTTCCTTCCTTATGCTGCTCACTGACCGGCCTGAGCAAAAGGGAGACGTTCCCAGAGCGTCCACACCGTTTCCCCCCTTCTCTTCCTGTCATGTCTCCCAGTTAACCCAGCAGTAAGACTAGACTCTAAAACAAGAGGTTCACGTGAACCTGGAGCCGTTCCAAGCCCAGAAGAGACTGTAACATCTCCCCAAACAATAGACCCACAGGCCTCCCGGTCCCGTCACATCCGGAGGGTCCCAGGTTCCCTTTGACCCTGGCTAAGACTGTGCCAACGGTTCTTCAGGCTGGCATTTAATTACGAGGAACCCAAGCAGTTGTTTGCCTGGTATGAAACAAAGGCATTAGAAATGCACCGAGGTGATTAGGCAGAGACCTCGCCTGGCTGCTCCGGTTACGAGAAGAGTCCCCGGGTGTCTGATAGCCGGGATGATATGACTCAGGGGAGAGGAAAAACAACCAAGGGCCTTCAGCCATCCGCCCGGGGATCCCGACTCCCAGATCTAGAAGCCAAGGGAAGGAGCCAGTGGGAAATCACCCGGCACCCAGTTACTCTGGATTCTTTCCAGTGTCTTGATCCATTTGTTCTTTTCTTTGACGCAAAAAGCGAGGGATGCGGTTCGGGTAAACCTACAAGGAACTCAGCTGCACGCATTCATGTTCCTCCTTTCTGTAATAACATCCCAACCCTGCTGGTTGAGGTGGAATCCTAATCCAGTGCATAAAACCTTTTGTGTGTTTTCACAAACGAAATTCACATTGGCCCAGGAGGGGATCATCTCTCAGCATGAACCCTTGGCAGACATCTGGGCCTCTTCAGCCTGGAGAGACGGCGTTTAAGAGGGGACTGATTGAAGGACATAAAATCATGGAGGGTTTAGAAAAGGCTGAGGGAGAAATTGTACTTTCTCTGTCACACAACACTAGAACCAGGGAGCACCTATGAAGCTGATGGGCAGGAGAGTCAGATCAGAGAAAGGGAAGGATTTCTCTACCCAGAGGGTCATCGGTCTATGGAACTTGTTGCCAGAAGAGCTGGTGACAGATACCAGCCTGGATGGCTTTAAGGAAGGGTTAGACAAATTTATGGATGACAGCTGTATCAATGGCTACTAATATGGATGCCTCAGTACATCTTCAGGCTGGGGGACAAGCAGGAAGCCTCTAAGGCCATTTGCTGGGACTGGAGAGCAGGAGAAGGTTTGCCCTAGTCTCTGCTTGAGATGTCTACAGGCAATTGGTGGGCCACTGTGTGGGACAGGATGCTGGACTAGATGGGCCATGGCCTGATCCAGCAGGGCTCCTCTGAGGTTCTTATGGACTAGATGGGCTGTGGCCTGATTCAGCAGGGCTCCCCTTAGGTTCTTAGGTTCTTATGTGTCAAAAGAAACGCATGGATCCCAACTTTAGCTTCTTTTCACCCACAAGCAAGTCCCTGAAATGTTTTATTATTCCTGTAGGGAAGGAATTGACTCCCTTCTCCTCACTGCTTGTCTTGTGTGCAGATCCCACAAACCAGCCATGACTATTTTTTCTGCCACTCAGTCCATCAAAGTTTATTTCATCAGCGATCAAAGCAAGACCCCTTTCTTCTGTCTTTTTGGCTGCTCTTTGGAAGCCTCTAAGTGAGACATACTAAAGTTTTTTGTTTTTTTCTGAAATGCTTGCATTCTACTCATTCTCTCGTCCGTACAGGTCACAGGCAAGGCTGGGTGTTCTCTGCACTAAAAATAATGTTAGAATAATTTGCTCAGGCAACTCAGAGGCAGCACCAAGGAAAACTGTATCTTTAGCGTGCGTGAGTCACACAGACAACGCTGGGTTTGCCTCTTTGCTGGTTTTGGCATAACTATAACTATAACTGATGTACAGTAAGTCTTTGCTGTCTGGAAATCAGGGCTAGAGAACTCCCAGAGGCTTCCAGAGGTTCACAGCTTACTTTCCCCACTATCTCTGACCACTGGCCATGTCGAGGGCGGCTGTTGACGGCAGCAGAGGCCCGTTACTTTTGAAGCGCCCCCAATGCAGACCTTCCCTCTCTCGTCTTTGAAGAGGCTGCAATGCACTGGCCAAATGTTTACCATTGACATCTTGGTATCTAGAATTCACAGACATGTTGTTCTCCGGTCTGGTGAATAGACTCTAGGGATGTGGACGGATATTTGTAATTCCAGAAGTGCACAAAAATGTGTTTGGTATACATCTGATGCCAGGGGCCTAGATCGGCGCTTCCAAGAGTAGAAGCCCGTGTTGATAGATACACAAGTGCAAAAGGCCATTGCAATTCAGGCAATGCTCTCATTGCACTTTCCCCTCCCCCAAATTGACCTGTGAGAAAAAGCTGAGCACGAGTTGTGTTAGGTCAACTTGATATGCGTGAGCATCGATCCAGCCTTGTTCCCTCCTGACTTCTTGTTTCTGCTCTTCAGCCTGGCATTCCATTCAGCCGCGTTCTCTGACCCGAATTGGGAAGGTACAGGAGAAGATCTCCCACGGGCAGAGAAATTTCCCTCACGCAGAGAGAAGCCAAAGGTGGCAACGGTGATCCATGAGGAATCCCTTCCTGTGGCGCGTGCATGTATGCATGCAATTGCAACCACAGAATATGCCTAAATAGTAGCAGAACAAAGAAGAAGGAGTTGGCTTTCCTACCCCACTTTTCTCACCCATTTAAGGGGACTCAAAGCAGCTGATAAACCTTCTGTTCTTCTCCCCACAACAGAACACCCTGTGAGGTGGGTGGGGCTGTGAGAGGTCAGCTGTGACTAGCCCAAGGTCACCGAGCTGGCTTCATGGAGGAGGGTGGAATCAAACCCGGTATTCCCAGATAAGAGTCCGGCTTCCTAACCACCAGACCAAACTGTGAGCGTGCATGAAAAGAAGCAACGGTGTCTCTATTGGCAGTGGAAAACCCTTGCGTGAGTTCTGACCCAGGGGGCAAAATCCCAAAAGAGCCTTTCCTGGACAAGCTCCGGACGGTGTGAATTCTAGATACAGCTTGAGCACCAATGACCGGAGCCTGGTGTGCAGGGGATGGGCATATCTGTCATGGAAAAGAAGGCGCTAGGAAATAGCAATATTAAAACTCTCAACGCTGCCCAGACGGAGCTACGGCTTGGGGTTAGCTACTGGGAGGAACAGCTTGCTGAGCATGATGGGCCTGGGGTCTGACCCAGCGGCAGGTTCTTTTCATGCTCTTAGATGTTCTCCCAACAGATGTCAGGATGAAGCCATCAGTCAGAGGACCACCCAACTGCTGTCCCTGCCAGGATACCATCTCGTTTAGATCACTCCTCATTGGTCTGTCTTTGGGGCTGCTCCAAATCCAGCAGTAAGGTCACTTGGGGGGGGGGTGCATGCCGGCTTGCTCTAACTGGTGACACTAGGAGACCCCCTCAGGGGAGTGCGAGAACTCCATTTAGATCAGGCAAATCGCTCCATTCCTGAGCCCAAGGCATTATTGGGGGCCAATACAAGCCCTGCGGGTCACACTTAAGGTTTGATCCAGCTTCAGTCCACTTTCAGAGTGAGGGAACACAAGCTGTTTTCTTTCAGTGTTAAATAACTCAGAAAATTCACCTTTGGGATAGATGACGTGGAAGGAAAATTACCAGTCACTTTGCTGATGTGATCTATCACGCTGAAGGTGGATTGAAGGTGGATTAGGCTTTAGGTGTGACCACAGCCCCACACCTCCAGACAGGACTGAGGAATCCTGGACACTTGACCACCCGCTGGGGAGACACCCATGGTATTCTGGATGAAGAGTAGAAGGAAATTAACGGAATCCATCTGTTCACGGTGCATGCCTTGTTCTATCTTACAGGTAAAGGATGAGAAAAATGTCCAAGAAGTGTTTGACTTGAATGACTATGAAAAATGTGAAGAGCTCAGGAAATCCAAAAGCAGAAGCAAGAAGAATTACAGCAAGTTCTCCCTTGCCCATTCCAGGGAGCCTGGAAACACAGTAGGGGTCTCCTCCTCTCTCTCTCTCTCTTGGGTCCTTTTTGGGGTCAGGCAACCCAGCAGATCCTGGGAGCAAGGCAGGGGAAGGTCCCTCCTTGAAGGCATCCCCTGACAGTTCAGTTCAAGGAACATTTTCCCCTTCTCAGGGCACGTCCCCATGCACATTTTGGTCTGAACTGAAATCGGGTTTGGCACAGGGTGACCCCACGCATTTTAGATCTGGTCCGATTTCCACAGACCAAATCGCCCAAAGCAGGACCGGAAAAGTTTTAAGACCACGTCTTAAAACTCCCCAATGTGGTTTCCAAGGCTTTCTCTGCTATCCATTAGATGAATGGGATCAAAGGATTTCTTCTCTGCTCCTCCACCCCCATTCGGTGCGGTTGAACCCCTGGAGTTCAGACTTCTTTTCTTTCCCCTCTGCCACTTTCTTGAGCTTAACCAGACGTGGAAAGGCTTGGTTTGGGATCCAACTTTGAGATTCTTTGCCCTGCGGCCATTTTGTGATAGAAACCTAGTTGCACAGAGACATGTGCCTTCCTAGGCGTCCCATTGGACATTTAGGAAAGCTAACGCTCCCTTCCCTTTGGCTCTGAAGTGCAGCATAGCTTCCTTTTTGTTGGGTTGGGACCATGAGATGGTTGCTTATTAAGAAGACAGGTAGTCAGTGGCTTGTAGGAATTCCCTGTCCAAATCAGCAGCTTTAGGCGTTGCTCCATCTGGATGCTGTTGGCATCTCCGTAGCTTAAATACTTTGAGGAGGTGAGGGTCATGAGATGAATAACATCTGAATATATTGTTTTTCCTCAGGCACCTAATCTTGTCTTCCTGGCCGTGAGTCCAGAAGAAAAGGAGTCCTGGATCAATGCTCTCAACTCTGCAATAACTCGGGCCAAGAATCGGATTTTAGATGAGGCAAGTGATCAGCTTTTGACAGTAAGCGAACCTAAGAGGAGCCCTGCTGGATCAGGCCGCAGCCCATCTGGTCCATAAGAACCTAAGAGGAGCCCTGCTGGATCAGGCCACAGTCCATCTGGTCCATAAGAACCTAAGAGGAGCCCTGCTGGATCAGGCCACAGTCCATCTGGTCCATAAGAACCTAAGAGGAGCCCTACTGGATCAGGCCACAGTCCATCTAGTCCATAAGAACCTAAGAGGAGCCCTGCTGGATCAGGCCACAGCCCATCTGGTCCATAAGAACCTCAGAGGAGCCCTACTGGATCAGGCCAGTCCATCTAGTCCTCGTAAAGTGAATTTATGTACTGAGTTGCCTCTGATTGAAAAGCTCATATCCAGCGGAACTGAAATAGGGAAGGATCTTTTTTAGGAAATGAGATCATAATCAGTTGCTCCTGAAATCACAGGACCGTCTGTGTAACGGCTGCATCTACTGGCTTGTGATTCATTCTGCATAGGCAGAGAGAGGAACTGGAAGTGCTGCTCCTCTTTTGCTGACTGTGAAGTGTTGGGAGTAAATCTGGGGAAAGAAAGCAAAGCCATGGACAAACTATTTCCATCTCCTCTTTTGACCCAGAAGAACTGCCAAAAGGCGCATCGTTAGAAATCTGATGAAAAGAACCTGTTGGGGATAAAGGAGACGATTCCTGAGCAGAGGGTTGGGGACCAGGCAGGGAGTAGACAGCAGGTGAAGGTTTTGCCTTGGTCTTCTGCTTGAGATGCCCAGAAGCAACTGGTGGGCCACTGGGCAAGAAGGGGTGATGGATTAGAGGGTTGTGGCCTGATCCAGCAGGGCTCCTCCTAGGTTCTTACGGACCAGATGGACTGTGGCCTGATCCAGCAGGGCTCCTCTGAGGTTCTTATGTTCTAATGGAGGGCATTCAGGGTCCCTTCTAACTTACATATAGCCTATGATTTTGGAAGACTGACGTTACTAGTTTTTAATTCTATTCATTTGTTTGTGTGATGTCCCAAGTTTCTGCTTATGTTAGCCCTTGAGACCGGTCCGTATAGCTATTCTTGGAAAATTCAAATGAATTGTCTAAACCCATGTTTACTTCTGAATGGATACCTGGGAGCCAGTGTTTTGACAAGTTTTGCTGCCCAAAATCATTAAAAGATAAAAAGAGAATTACGGGGTTAGGTGGCAAGGCATCCTGACAGCAGTCAAAGAATATTGGCTGTTAAGGAAAACCAAATGGCTCTTTTAGAGGCTTTGCATTTTCCTCTAAAACTCTTTCATAACCCGAAGGCACTTTCTCCTCACCACCGATGCAGCAGCGCTGAGATGCATGTTGGCCATGCGTTATGCAGCTGTGTGCAACCAACGCGAATGTCTGTTTGCCAATAGCACACTTTTCAGCTGTGTTTTCCTCATGAGGATTTGCAGCCTCCCAGAATTTGGATGTTCTGCCAGCCAGTGAAGCTTTTTCCTCCAAATAAATTCCAGCTAATTGTCGTAAGTAATGAACACACCGGGGACGTTCAGGATAGGCTGGCGGATGAGCTGCAAACAAGAAAGGCGAACTAGAGGAGTAAATTATTCACTATGATTTATCAAATTGGCTCCAGTTGCTGCTCGAAACGAGGTGCAAATTTCTCACCGCCGTGCATGATGGGTGCTTATTTTGTGACACAGGTTACCGTTGAGGAGGAAAGCTTCCTTGTGCATCCAACCCGTGACAGAGCGAAGATCCAGCACTCCAGGCGACCTCCAACCAGGGGTCACTTGATGGCCGTGGTACGTACAGCAGGGTCCCTGAACTCTTGCAAACTCACAGTTCTGTCGGGCTCGCTGGACTTGGTGGCAGTTACGGCTGGTGCACCAGCTACATCCTTTCTTGGACAGGGATAACCTAGCCACAGTAGTCCAAGCGCTGGTAAGCTCCTGGTTAGACTACTGCAATGCCCTCTATGTGGGGCTGCCCTTGAAGAAGACCTGGGAGTTGCATTTAATTCAAAGCACGGCAGCCCAGCTACTGGCCGGTACAACTTACAGGCAGCACATAATGCCTGTTTTGAAAGAGCTGCACTCGCTGCCTTTACGCTTCTGATCTGAATTCAAGGTGCCAGTAAGGACCTTTAAAGCCCTAAACGGCTTGGGACCTCAATACTTGAGGGAGTGCCTTCTTTCATACAGACCTGCCTGAGGTTTAGGATCTGCTGGAGGGGGGCTCCTCCGTGTCCCACCAATTAAAGAAATCTCCTGTGTTGAGGCATGGGGTAGGGCCTTTTCAGCCGTGGCACCCCACTTACGGAACACCCTTCCTCTGGAGGCCCGATCAATGCCAACTTTTAAGTGCCAGGTAAAGACTTGGTTATTTATTAAGGTCTTTGGGCACTAATTCACCCTAGCAGTATTTTAACGGGGTATGTTTTTAATGTTTTGTTTTTATATGGGTTTTTACTGTAAGCTGCCCAGAGATCTTGGGATATGGGATGGGATATAAATATTTTAAATAAATAAACAAGCCTGGTGTGGTACCTTCCCTCCTATAAGTTCTAGACATGCACCCATCAAGGCACTGGGAGCTCCTGGGACAGGGTTTCTCTGTTTATTGTGGATCACCATTATTCTAGGGTCCAACAACTTCAAATAACTTGTATTCTGAATTACCTTCACTTGCTGCCCGCTTGTCTCCCAAGGAGCTTAGAAAGTGTGGTTGTGGGAGTCCCAGAGGTCTGACCCTCATAACAGCTCTTTGAGAGATGGAGATTTCTGTACAGGTCCCCTGAACCTAGGGATGAGAGAGCAACTGGATTTCCATATGGATGTGCGGGGAGTTTGCTTCCAGTTGGTTTTCCCTGCAATATCCTGCAGGTGAAACCGCAAGGATTGTTGTTCTTGGTGTTTTGTTAGGTTTTTTTTCATCTTCTGGTGCATAGCCTCAGTTCATAATTCTTGTGGAAGAGACAAGTTTATGTCAGAAGAAAGATTACTGGGTTCTCCTTGATGCCGTCGTCTTGATAGTCCACAGGAATTATGAAGTTTATAGCTTTTTTTGTCCTTCCTACTTGCAGGCATCTACCTCAACGTCTGACGGAATGCTGACCCTCGACTTGATCCAGGAGGAAGATGCTTCTCCAGAAGACCACGGCACCTGTGAGGACAGTTTCCGCGTGGACCTGGATAAATCAGTAGCCCACCTCACAGCTGGGCGAAGGCGTTCAGATTCTGAGAACATCAATCCACCAGAGAAAAGCTGGACGAGCAGCCTTCCACGGCGGGAGGCCATCTCTTGGGATAAGTTTGCACCACGCAATGACTCTTTTGAGAAAGGGACCATGTACACGCCTCAGGTTCCAAAGAAGCTCTCTCATTCAGAAAAGAGCAAATGTGCCTCTATGGAGGAGATCCTGTCATGCCGAGACGCCTCCTTGGCGCGTCGGGCGGTGCTATGGAAAGGCCTGGAGAAGAAGCTTGCCTCCAACGAACCAGAGCAACTAGCCCGGATACAGGAACTGGTGGCATTGAAACTTGAAAAGACACAGGAACTGCTGACAGAGGTGAGGGCCTATGGGGAAGAGAAGCAAAAGGCAAAGGAGCCTGGCGCAGCTACGACAACCACTTCCTCTTCTCCTGTGTCTTCTTCTAAGTTGGACTCAGAGGCTATTTTGCAGGAGACGGAGAGACTGCTAGGAGAAGCCTCATCCAACTGGAGCCAAGCCCAGAAAGTGCTGCAGGAGGTCAAAGAACTAAGAAACCTCTACCAGCAGCTCGAACTCCAGCTCCCAGACCTTAAATCCACACAGGACACGCAATCGCAGCACCGGAAAAGTATGATGTGAAGGCCAGCTGTGTGCTCTGGGTGGAAAGGACAGGCTGTTAGAGCAGCTAGGAAGAGGCTCATAAGGGTTACTCCGTGTGAGTGTGTCTCTCTCTGTGTATGTGTGTTTGTGTGAGTGAGTGTGTGTGTGTGTGTCTGTAAATGTATTTTATTTACAGTGTCTGATGAGTATGAGGTGCCTGTTCTTATTTAAATTTACTCATCCCAAGCTTCATTTCTTCTTCACTTGGCTAATTTCCTCTCTTTAGGTACTCCAAACAATCGATTTGTATCCATCCTTTTAAATTTCATTTTCAGAAGCATCCCTTCCAATTTTCATTTCTCTAAAAACACACTTAAGTCATGTTAAATACTTCCCCACTTTCTCAAGGAAGCTAAGGCATGCTAGGCAGAATTTCAGCACAGAACTCTATGTCCACGTTGCAGTTACTCTTGGAAGACACCAAACCCTAAACTCTCTGGAAATTTAACTCAGGATCCAAGGACCTGGGTTGCCTCCCACCCCGAACAGCAATGGGGCCATTTGCACTTTCCCTTTAGCAACCTTCTGCTCTGCAACTGTGTTCCACCTTTGATGAGCGGTTATTTCTCCTGCCCATCTGAATCCATATTTCTGCCACTAAGGCAGGCTGAAACTATGCAGAAAGCAACCAGAATTTCTTTGATGTGGTTACTGGACCAAGAAGCCCAGTGACAAAATCCACTGATTCAGGCCTTAGGGTTTTAAGCATAAGGTGGGCACTGCCAGCTTGAACTGGGAAATATAGTCTTTCAAAGGGCTTTGGCACTGACAGAATCCAAACCTTCTTGCTAAATGCTCCCTCACTGAAAACTTCACCCAGAGGTGCTATCAGGGCACAGATTCAAAAATAATGCAGTACTTCACACCCATCTTAATCTTAATGAGCAGCAAAGCACACAAGTTGTTTAGAAAGACAATCTACGAATGATGAGATCTTGATTATTTACTGGCCTTCTTCCTTGGTGGCTGTTTGCATGCCATCTCTTTGAGATTAATCCTTCATGTGGCTTCAAGTGTGTGAAGCTCTCTTATATCTTCACTAGCTGCGTCTACACCTATATTTTAATCGAGCTTCAGTTCACTTTCAGAGTGAGACAATACATCAGCAAACGAGATGCTGTTTACTTTTGGCTTGATCTAATTCAGAAAACCAACTTTTGGGTTAGATAATGTGGAAGGGACATTTTGCTGAAAGCAGACTCAAGCTGGATGAAAACTTTGGTGTGAACATAGCCAATGTGGATGCACAGAGAAAAGACTTGAGTGTTTCTGCTGCCCATGTCCACCCCTCTGCGAACAGATAATCAAGATGCTTGTCCTTTTTCTTCCAAGTGTGTGTGAAACAAAACAGGTATGGAGGAAATGCAGAGTGAGTTGGACCTGAAGAACCCAGGTTGCCTTCCAGTCAAGGTATTCTGTGATCCCACATGTACTTGCAGTGCAGGGAGGGATAAGCGTCTCCCCTGACAGTGTGAGAAGGTGTCTTTCGTAGCTCAGATGACATTTCTCCTCAGCAATGTTGGTCTGTATCAGAGTTGGGTTGTGAGAAACTTAATACTGGTCCCAGATCGTATCTCAGGTATTCTTATCTTGCTGATGTTTCTCACTCAGCACTTTGCTAACCAAGAGCATCTCAGCTTTCCCACTTTGCATAATTGGATAGGAAGAAGAAACAAGGGGTGTCCTTTTGGACTGCAGGGAATCTTTGTTTAGCCACAAGGATAAACCCTCCCTATCTGCTCTTCAAAAACAGTTTGGCAGTGTTGAGGGTGGATTGGTGAGAGGTGAGCCCTTAGTGTTTGATGGCCCAATTTTGCAGTCTACTGAAATCTGAAAAGAGATAAGGGAGCCATCTCTTCATCTGCATGCTGGTTTTCACTGATGGGAAACCACTTTCTTTGCTGGATGTGGGAAATAGTTCTGTTCACATCCCTGAAATGTCCAACCTTTCGAAAGTGGTGGGTGGGGGAAAACACCAAATTTCAGCCTTAAATGCAAAGAAATGATCGGTTATCTAGGATATTGAGTTATTCTGATTTCAGAACCAGAGCTATTACATTCAGGTTTTGTGTTTTGGGCATGGACTCCATGGCTTGCTGAGTTTTGTTATCATTTGTTTTTGGAAGTCATCTGCTTGGGTTCAGGTCTTGGTCACTAAATGGCCAAATACTCAACTTTTTTACCCTTTTACTAAAATCTTGCAACTTTCCGAAGAATATTCCAGCAACTGCTTTGAACTTTGAACCCAAACTGTTTGACTCTTACAGGTTTTCAGCTGATGTTCTGCCTTCGTTAGGATTTGGCCAAACCAAGCCAGTGCATTTTAGATCCAGCCCTTAGTATGCAACCACCAAATGACTTGCAGTTCCTCTGAATGTCGGAACCATCACAGGATGTTTTCTAAGGCCAGATTTAAAGAGCTTCCCTGAGTCCTGCTTGAGGACTGATAAAAGAAAACACCTTGTAATGACCACTTTCTATCCCTGTGGTTCTCCTGTGCCAGAAGCTCTTCAACATGTTTTCTTGCACTGCTGTTATTTTCTGCAGGCTCCAAAGTAGTTCCATTATCTCCTCTGCTTACATGTTGATCAGGACAGACAGATCAGGTTTACATATTATACCTGCTGACAGACTGAGATCCAGCAGTGACATTTCTCTGGCAAGGTTCTGAATGAAATACAGCATTATCTAGAAGTTCCATTGTAAGTAAGTTCATCCAATCTGATGCTTCCAGTCAGGATACCTTTTATAAAGAGTCCTTAACTGAAGCTTGCTGGATCTTTTCTCGTAAAATCTGCACGGAAGGCAATTCCACAGCATCCTACTCTAGAATCTTTCATGCATCCCGGGCACTTGATCGTACGGTTCCTGTAATTTGTCACAGCCCTTCTTTCTCTGATCCAGAAGCCAGGATGAGCAATCATCTTTTCTTTAATGCTTTTAAATATCAGACAACAGCTTATTTTCCAAATATATGGTATCTTTTCAGAGCATATGGCATGAGTGTTGGGCTGTCCTCCAAGGAATTTTCCCTCCAGATCTTCTATCGTGATTCTTCTCGGCTTTCTTCTTTCTGTCTCCTTAACGCCCTTTTTGTAAACGGTAGCATCTGGAGGCAAAGGCAGCACTCTTGAAATGAGGGTTTAGCAGAGCAGGACAGATAAATCATTCTTGGAATGAAGGCAGCAGTTCCTTCTGTCTTAAAACTTGCATTAAGGAGTGATCTCTTTTGTGCAATTTGCTGTGGATTAGGTCACATCACAACCTGATCATGAGAGAGATGTTTTAGCAATCCTACTGGGCCATTTTAAGATTATAGACAAAAATCCAGATACTCAGAAGGATCAGTCCTTGTGTGGATAAACATGCCAGTAAGAGAATTGCTGTTATTTTGTGACTTCCTTTCTCATTAAGAGAAATGAGCTGGAAAGTTGTGGCTGTGAGGGATAAAACCTACATCTGACGTCTCTGTCATCTTGGTCGAGTGACTGCTTCACTCTTTGTAAGCCAGCCATGGACTGCCAAGGCTTGCGGTAAACCCTCCAAGTGAGACCTCTGAAGTCTCTCAGACAGGCACTTACAACACAGCAATACTCGTTGCATGCATACTAAGCCAGGCAAGCCCTTGGCTAATATGGGGGGGGGGGGACTGGCTCCAAGATTTTGTGTTTCCATGGCAAAGGGAAGCCTCCCAATCTGCTCTTCCCAGTCCCCTGCATTCAATAGCTTCTAATGTGAGACTCCTGTTTGGAAAAGAGCTCTAGGAAACAGCAGATGGGAGAGAAGCCTTCCTTCCTCCCTTCCCTTCCCTTCCCTTCCCTTCCCTTCCCTTCCCTTCCCTTCCCTTCCCTTCCCTTCCCTTCCCTTCCCTTCCCTTCCCTTCCCTTCCCTTCCCTTCCCTTCCCTTCCCTTCCCTTCCCTTCCCTTCCCTTCCTTCCTTCCTTCCTTCCTTCCTTCCTTCCTTCCTTCCTTCCTTCCTTCCTTCCTTCCTTCCTTCCTTCCTTCCTTCCTTCCTTCCTTCCTTCCTTCCTTCCTTCCTTCCTTCCTTCCCAGCTGCTTTCCTGACTGTGGTCCAGGGACAGTTTCATTTGCATCCTTTGCCACTCTCAAGTGGCTCGTTTCCTGATGATAGTCCTGTGAACTGAGAGGACAGCAGATGTTAGGGGGAGGAAGGGCTAATTCATTCTATCAACGAAGCGCTGCGGTTGTCTTCCATTTACTCTCAGATGCAGAGTGGGACAGGTGTGCCCCGCAGGAACCAGTGGATTGCTGTGCAAGAAGGGGTGGGAGTGAGACTCACTTCCATTTCTCCTCTGGTATTATATGGAGTCGCTCAGGGTACAGAGAAGCTAAAAAAGCCACCCCTAATTAAGGTAAGGGCCTCCCCTTACCTTAATTAGGGGTGGCTGTTTTAGCTTTTTTTAGCTGGGGTGCCCCCAGAAGCAATGCAGAGGCAGCCAGGTATTTTCTCAGACTGATAAATTGTCTTAGCCAATCACAGTTTCCATGTGGGATATAATGACTGCGCATGCTGCATGCAAATTGTGTTCTTTTGCACAAAGTGCTTCTCCGTACGCTTCATGTCCTTCTGGTAAGGATTCATATAAACAAGACTTCTAGGAGTAATATATTCAGAAAGAAACTCAGTCCAATTCTACGATACATAGAGTATGGGTGCTGAAATATTGCCTTTATTAGTCGTTTGGATAAGAGCCGGTGTGGCACGGAGGCTACGGCACCAGGCTAGAATCCAGCAGTTACTGAGTTCAAATCCTCATTCTGCCACAAAAGTCCACTGGGGTGACCTTGGGATAGCCATATCCCTCAGCCTACCCTACCTCTCAGGGTTGTTGTGGAAATAAAATGAAAACGTGGGAAACGGTACGCACGGTCTTGGGTTCTTTGGAGGAAATGTGGGATATAAATGTCATAAGTTTTAAAAATGCCATAAATATGTTTTAAAAGCACGAATGCAGAAAGGCACAAAGGGCCAAGTACTGTTTTTGTTTCTCCCTTCATTAGAAGGAATCGTGGGAAGAACTCTACTAAAACGGATTTTTGTTTCCGTCAGGCCACACGGCTTTCATTATCTTCTTAGTTATTGCTCCTCATGGTCACTGTGATCAAGGTCAGCCGTAAGGATGAGGTACCCAGTTTTTCTGCTTGCGTTAGGAGGTTACGCTTCCCAAAGTCACATATTTAAACCTTCTGTTGTTTGTTTCTGAGAAATGAATTATGGGTTTCTTCCCCATCCTCATAATCATCATCTTCTTTTCTTCGCTGTTTAAGTAGCCATAAACCAAACCAAAACACCTTCGTCTTTTAGTTGTTGAATTAGATTTACGAATATCACATTTTATTCCAGACTTCGGGGGAGCGGAATCGATGGTACTGCATCCTTTCCCTTCCCCCTGTGTGTGTGTGAGTGTTTGTGTGTGTGTGTTTTGCACGCGCACCTGCATATGTGACGTCCAAGCTAACATTCCAAGGGTAGCTATGCTCATCTGTGGAAGCAAACAACAACTGTGTGTCGTTTAGCAACTAACTAATGTGTTGTGGCTTTTCCGGTCCCCAGATGCATGGCAGATGTTCTGGATTTAGGACCCTCCCTTGCCAGCTGGGGGAAGAGTTTGTAGTGAATGACCCAAACTAAAGTAGGTAAAAGCTGATGTACGTAGGGAGGAAAAGGAGAGCCCTGACCCACTTCCAACAAGGCAACGTTCAACGTCAGATTTCTGTTGGGGGATCTCAGACATCAGGGGAGTGGGCAAGCGGAGTTGGCAAGGACCCGGAAGCAAGGTGGTTGGGCTCTACAGGGACTCTCAGAAGCAGTCCTCAAACAGGTTTCTTCATGGGTGTGGCTATACACTGGGACCAGCACCTGTGCATGTTGCCTGCATCAGCTGCCACAGTCTGGAACACCCCAATAAATGCATGCACGCTGCAATTCCCTAAGGAAGGCCCACTTATGCGGTTCATGTGTCGCTGTGAGCATGCCGTCTTGGACTGGAGCAAATGTGCTTCGACAAACTATCTTTGTCCCTCGTGTCCCTCGGAGCTATGAAATTATGTTTTTGGTCTCTGTGGAGCCACCCTCTAAAATATTCAAAACATGGGTGGAGTTCAGAACACTTCTGCTTTTAAATCTTCCAAATTCCTGTGAATGCTAAGACTTAGTGAGTTTTTAAAATAAAAAAGCAAAGCAAAAACCCTCAACACTATGCAAACCATCAAAAATATTGCTTTTTTTAGCCTCTCGTTCTGATCAGAGACTCTCCTGCCACCTTCGCACCAGCTTGCACATAAATGTGTATTGCAACCCGTGAGCAGTTAAGATGCGTTTTTCTTCCCAAGCGAACTGGCGTGGAGCCCCACGCTGCGTGCCAGTGAGCAAACAATGGCTGTTTTCTTCCCCTCGGTCCTTAATGGGTCTGTGGTAGGGGGCCTGAGAGACTTTTATCCCGATGCTGTGATGGGAATGAATAGAACGTGGAGGCATTGGGATAGCGGCAAGCCGAAGCATTTGTAAAGAGGAGACATTTCAGCAACCAGGGGGCTGTGAAAGTGCTGCCTCCAAGGCTTCCTTGTGTAACAAAGCAAGAACACAGCGTAGAAACAGTTCCTAGGGAAAATGTGTAAACTAGGAACGTAGGAACGACCTAGCTCTTGGTTTCAGTAATGCTTCCTGGATGACGTTGGCTTTGTCTGTTCTTAGTTTCCTTCACTGAGGGGATTTTGCTGCGGAAAATGGAGGCCCCGTTTTGAACTTCTCTGGCGAGTGTTGCCACCTATCCTCCATGAATTTGTCACTTTAAAAAAGCCATCTAAGCTAGCGGCCCTCACTTCGTTATTGTGAATTTTCCGTTCCCTGAAGCAGAATTTTGTCTGTTTCATGGGATTTCCTTGCAGCTTAATGTTTTCAAACAGAGGGGGAGCGGGGGGAACGGTGTTCTCCCTCTCTTCAGTGAGTCCATGATTTTATAAACTCTCGCAAGGCTTAACGACTCTTTCTCCCAGTCTGTATCTTCCCCAAATTTAGGATGTGATCAGCTCAGAGAGCATCTTTGACCTCTTTAAACTTGCACACACTGTAATTCCTCTCCTCCCTGTTTTTCTTTCTGCTTGGGCATTTTTGGAATTCTCCCACCTGCCTTTCTCAAGAGCTTGAGGAAAATGGCCAGCGGAACATGGGAGGCAGGCAGGAATCGCCCAAAACCTTTCCAAACTCTGGCCTTTCCTGTCTATAATTAAGCCTAACTGCACTGATCTGTATGTAAAATCTTTTTTAAAAGCCCTGCCGGCATCTTGTCTAGCCTGCTGCAGCTTGTTTACCTTGTTTGATATTTGAAGCTGTGAATGAAGGTAAATAAAATAACTGAATGTTTTTAAATCAGTGTCTTTTTTTTTAAGGGCAATAATGACTTTAAATGTTCCATTCTCATTTTTACAACTGTATCCGCATATTTAAACAAATGCTGACAGAAAGTTTAATTCGTACTTGTACCTTGTTCCACAATCCAAAAGAAAGCTCTACATAAGAAGATAAGAACCCAAGAGGAGCCCTGCTGGATCAGGCCACAGCCAGTCTGGTCCAGCAACCTATCTCACACAGTGGCCCACCAATTGCCCATGGGCATCTCAGGCAGAAGGCAAGGGCAAACCTTCTCCTGCTCTTGAATCCCAGCAAGTGGCCTTAAAGGCCTCCTGCTTGTCCCCCCCCCCCCGGCCTGGAGGATGGACCTAGGCCTCCATTCTAAGGAAAGAGCTTTCCACCTCCACCATTAACAAATCGCAGAAAGGCAACAAGAATTTTCCTGTCGCACACAGTTTCAGACCACCTTAAACCCAGTGGCACTCTTGATGTGGTACCTCAAAGCACCCGTGTATATGCTACCCTCTCTCATGCCTCCCGCAGTCCTTACTGGCAGGCCGATGTCATAAGATCTGAGAGAAGGGGTCAGAGATTCCGCATGCGGGGGAGAAGAATGGAAACGGATGAGCTGCCATTTGAGGACCTGGCTTCAGATCTTGCATCCCTTCCTAACTGTCTGCAAACTGAGTACCACTGTCACACCGTTTACTTCACCCAAGTGAAAGGCCAGCGCTCTGCCGTATCTCCTCTGCGTTGGTTTCTGGCAATGTCTTCTCAGTGCTCTTTTATCTCCTTCTGCTAAGAGCACTGATAGACTTCCCCACAGGCTTGGCCCCACATCACAGTGACAAGAGACAGACGCTGCCATTTGGAGAGAGTGCAGTGTTGTCTGTTCACAAGGTCTATCATTTCTGCCGTGCTGACAGTGGCTTGCATTGATGCTTGGCAGCACAGCTGGCAAACAGAAGACGTTCGGCTACGGGTACTGATGGCATCCTCAGCGCCGTCGTGCTCAGCAAAGGGTACAATGTGATGGTGAAGAAGGCAAGGCAGCCCCAGAGCACAGTAAAGTTAATCTGGCCAGCTTGGAAGAAGGCCACGTATTCCTTAGAAGAGCCGTCGTTCACTTGGCTCATTTGGAGCTCAGCACATCGCACGCTCAGGCTTGCTAGTAGCTGCTGTTCAAAAGACCAAATTCATTGGCCGCCTCCTTGCCTCCCAGTCCCTTCCCCCATCTCTTTCATCACTTTGGTACCAGTGGGGTATCTGCTGGACCAGCCAATCACCAGCTTCTTTGCGCTTCATGCCATATAAGGAAAGGAGAAGCCGGGGGAAACTTACAGACCACATGTGTCTATTCCATGCACACACATACATGCAACACAAAAGCTCCTGGTCACTTGATCTAACGGATTAACGCCTGTGCTGTAAAGCAAGGGTTCACGTAAACAAGAATCTCTGTCCTCCTTTGCCTGCGTTCTCGCTGCTTCTGCCTGGCTTCTTGTGATCTCAAGAACAGATGGAAATAATGTTCCAGCCCATAGGACAGCAGGCGGTTCTGGGGTCCCTTCTAGCGGCAGCCCTGAGGGCTGGCGGCGCAGACGCTTAGAGGTTGCAAAGAAGGTGATAGAAATAATGCTCTTCCTTCTAATACGTTCCCGGATTGTAACATTCTTACTCTGCCATAAAAGAGCAGGCTTAGAAGTCCGGTGGGTTCAGGTCCTTTTGTGTGTGTCAGGAAAGATCTTGGACACGACCACGCTGGGGACCTCAGTTCTAGAAATGTGCCACTGGCTGTGTCCAGAAACGGTTCCAGTCTTTGACCCAGAGGCCATATCCATCTCAATCTCTTCCAGGATCTCAGCTGGAAGAGAAAAGAGTGCTGAATCCGACCCTGATGGCAGTCAGGACACAGCCTAATAGCCTGGCTTGGAAGAAGAAGAAGAGTTGGCTTTTCTACCCAGCTTTTCTCACCCATTTAAGGGGACTCAAAGCAACCGACAAACCTTCTGTTCTTCTCCCCACAACAGATACCCTGTGAGGCAGGTGGGGCTCTGAGAGCTCAGAAGAGAACTGTGACTAGCCCAAGGCCACCGAGCTGGCTTCATGGAGGAGGGCGGAATCAAATGTGGTATTCCCAGATAAGAGTCTGGCTCCCTGACCACTAGACCAAACTGTCTCAGTCTAGTTCCGCACACCCCATGTTTTCCAAAGCAATGCATGTGCATAGTGTTGGTGTTGAAAACAATTTTTAAAACATCCAAAAGTATTGCCTTTTCAAAAAAAAAAAGAAAAAGGCTCATTCCTAATCCAGCAGGAAAACATTGTTTTGCAAGGGCTATGCGTATGCCCCTAGAAGACAAGTACCAAACCCTGGCTTGGGTCTGTGTCCTCCTTCCCTCCCTACCCACAGCTTTGGTTTCAGCAAAGGGATTCAAGCAGCTTCTCCATTTAGATAATTAGAGGCTGCCAGATGGCTTTCAGTGCATTCTGCAATCCTTCCTTATCCAGCCTTCTTGAAGCAGGCACCTGTACCACTCCACGTTTCATGACTAAACACCTGGTCAGTTTCAGCTCTGCAGATTCCTTCTCCTTCTAATTTCTTGTGGCTATTTTAATAAGCAAAGTAGGATTTAATTCTGAAACAAAGAAGGTCCTCTTTAGGTCATGGCTGCTATGTAACTATCATGCAAACTGGAGTATCTCTGGCAGGAAACTCCAGTAGTAACCTCTCGGCCCTTGCTGCATTGTCTTACCCAATGTACATCCTATCCGTACTCATATAAGAGCAAAGTGATGCCCATCAGGACAAAGGACCTCAGTTAATCCTATAAACTGGTAGCAGCTGAGCTTTCCTAGATCAGAAAAGGGATCTTGGGGTGCTGGTGGACAGCTCAGTGAAGGTGTCGACCCAGTGCGCAACAGCATGGGCAATTGGTGGGCCACTGTGTGGAACTGGATGCTGGACTAGATGGGCTGTGGCCTGATCCAGCAGGGCTCCTCTGAGGTTCTTAAAAGCAAATTCAGTTTGGAACAAAAAACAAGCTCCTGGACTCTGCTTCAGCCCCAGGACAGCAGGGTTACTGTTAGGGACCCAAAAGCCTGAATATTCACACCCTGCCCATACTACTGGCCTGATGCAAACTTTGCCAGAGGATGTTCTTATGTATTTAAACAATGAATGAGTGAATTTATTACAGTCACAGACAAGTGGTGCAGAACATATTTAAGTAACACAATCACCAAAGTGTGGCAAACAGCATTTGGTTTGATGGGCAGAAATGAGGCTGCAACTATTTAAAATCTTTTGAGTACAAACTTTTCCACCCTTATAAGAAGCAAAG
Source organism: Aspidoscelis tigris stejnegeri (assembly GCA_023333525.1). Classification (NCBI taxonomy): domain Eukaryota; kingdom Metazoa; phylum Chordata; class Lepidosauria; order Squamata; family Teiidae; genus Aspidoscelis; species Aspidoscelis tigris. The sequence goes on along the minus strand of JALMGA010000027.1, from coordinate 4,375,640 downwards.
GACTGGCGTTAGCTACATCTCTTCACTGGCCCCCTCCAGGACTCTCTTCATTTTGCACACCCAATAGCCTTCTGGCTCTTTCCTCCCTACAGCCCTGTTTAGCTGTCCTTCCTTTCCTTTGAAGATCTGCAAAACACTCATGAAGTTCAGTGTGAGATTAGCTAGGCCTAAAACTGCCTCTGACAAATGTTTGATCCTGTTATCCTGCCTCTCTTCTTTTAAATCTCTGAGGAAGGAGCTTCCGCAGATTTGCTCAGCTGCTTTTTCCTTGCTCCCAGCGAGACGGCCCTGCCTTTCCATCTGCCGCTCCTTTGCTGTGCGGCTTTTCACAGGCGGCGATGCACATACTCGTGAGCCCATTCCATTGCAGCAGCAGAGTCCGCAAAATCTGTCCCTGAAGTCTGGGTAACATTCAAGGCAGAAAGGAGAAAATATACTATCTAATAGAATGGACAAGGACATCCCATGTGCCCTTTAATCCACCAGGAATACGTATATCTTCAGCTGCCATTGCAAAATCCTCTCCCCTATGAATTAGCTAGGGAGGATCAAACCTGAGCAACAGATTTTCACTCATGGACACCAGAAAGATAGAACTGGGAAACTGCCTGCAATGGAATCATTGGTGAAGCAATTTTACAGGGACTCACCTAAGGTTTGAATGGATCGTGATGGCCCAGTCTGTGGAACTCCACACATACGATACTGAGACTGGGCACTCTCGTCTCCCTTCCAGCATTAGCCAAGCATTAAGACCTGTAACTCACTTTCAGTCTAAGATCTACGTTAATTTCTGTGCCCCAAGGTGACTAATGTCAATGGCACTTCCCAACTACCAATATACCAACAGAAAGAAACAAGAAGTGTAAGTCTGCATATCACCATCACCAGGTCAGTATACAGTGCACAAGATGACGTTTTTAAAAAAAAACAGGCAAAAAAGTGATTAAATGAAAGGCCATAATTTGTTCAGATAAATCAGAGAGGCAGAGAAAGCATGCTGTTCAGGTTTGCGAGAGGAGGAGGGAAGCATGAAGAGGCCTAAGGAAAAAAAGTACACTAATAACTGGGTCAATGGGTTAACGGATAAAGCAGCTTTCGAGGATAATACATGTTATTATTTTATGCGCGGATTATGAATATGGTAATTTGAGTTTCTATCCAGATTGCCTTTATCAAGCAAGGATAGGCTTTGTGCCATGTAGGATCCTGAGTCAGTTCAATCTTAATTTTCATATTCAGTAAGTTTCCTAACTAAGAATATGTAATTCTGCCATTCTGATGGGCTTATCATTGGTTTTGTTAAGCCGGTGTAAATCCTTATCCTGTTTTTTTCCCAGGTAGGTTCAGTCCTGCCCCTACAATAAATTGGCCCTTGAAATTTGTGAGGGTTGGTGTGCTGGAAGCTACCATAATTGGAAAATTTACAAATTTTAAGTCAGTTCCTCTAACAGCTACAGGAAAAATGCATAAAAGGTCATTTCTACTCCATCAGACCTCCAAAGCCTATTTAAAAGTTCAGAAACCATTTGAGATATTTATCCAACTTATAACTGTCCAGCTCAAATGTCCCAATGGTGTTATGTTGGTGCAGGTTTTGCATTGATTATGCTACCCATTCTGCATCAACGAGATCCATCCTGGAGAACTCAGGACGCAGTGCAGCTCAGTGTTTTATATCTCCAGCACTGCTATCTGCCCTCTTGAGTCCTCTTACCACAGCACTGTTTACAAAGCCAAGCACAAATGTGGAGCAACAAATGCCACATTCACCAACACTAGGTTATCAACATTCTCTCATACTCCCAGGTTCACCCAGATTCTCCAAAGTGCTGTATTCTAGAACCACTTAGCTAACCACAGTTACCAACATTCACTTGCATCTACTCAAAATCATTCTTATCTCAACAAAATCACCTGGCTCCTCTACTAAACCTATAAATTAAGAAAAGCCAAAATCTCACAGAGCTGGCTGAGAAAAATCTTAGATGCCAATCTATGAATAAAGAAGTAGCAAAAATCAAACCTTACACAAGATCAACCTGTAGATATGCAATATTGCTATATTTCAGCCAACAGCTCCTTGCCATGGGGGGACAATGGAACTTTAATTTTCTTTTGTTTTTCTTTTTGTAGGGGTAGTTTCTGAAACAATACAATGACTAGGATGGAATGTCCCCTCCCTACATACAGGCCCTTACGGCTTAGGCATTAGAATTTCAGTTCTAAAGTTTGATACATTATTCTGAAAGGCTCAAGTGGGGTTTTGAACCCAGGGACTCCAGCCTGGCATATGAAAAACTATACATTTTCAATCCAAACTTAGATGTTTTACATAATGTCAAAGAAGTACAGTGAGCTACTGAAATCAGAAAATATATTGGGAGTGCAAAAAGAAAAGGCTCTTGTGAAGGTCAGTTAGATAATTAGAGCTAGGCTGGATCAATTTGGATTAGCTCTGATTGTGTTCAGTTGGCCTCTCCTCTCTCCCATTGCAAAGTACAATTAGAAATAGGAAGATTACACATGGTACAAGCAGTTATCAATGTAATGCCTAAATTTAACCCTGATCTTGCACTTAAAGAAACAGCCTGGAAGCTAAATGCATGGGAAACCGGTGTAGCCTATCTTCCACAAGCTACTCAGGCTTATGAAGTGTCCTAGGCACAGAAATGCACCTGGCACTTGGTGCCAGGGGATGAAACAGCAGGAGACAAAACCTTTTGACAGGCTTCGGTTCTGCTCAGATATTTTTCATTCTTAAAATCACTGTCTTTAGGTAGGAAAGAAAGCATTTCTGACAAGCTAGTTCCTAATTTGCTGCGTATGAACATGAGCTGCAAACTCAAATTATATGTGGCATGAAAGAGGACTTTTGTCTGTTCTGAACCTCCTGCCAATTTTCTGTAAATTAGTTTCACTGGATCACCCAGTTTTGTTTCTGTTCTAACAGCATTCCAGCCAATGACTTGTGTTCAAAAAGAGTCTTGAATGAGAGTGACAGATATGGAAACAAAGTATTGTAAGAGCTATAAAAGTATTAACAATTGCAGCTTTTCTCCTAAAATAAAGAATACAGCTTGAATATTAGGATGTAGTCGGTACCAGCTTCCTTCTGAGGCACCTGTTGGTTGCTTTGGAATATACTTGCTTTGTGGTGGAAGTGGTGGAAGGCTGAAGAGGAAACTGAACCAAGTCAGCGTAAAACAAAAAAGTTCAAATGAACACCTATTATGTTTATATACAGTACATCTATCATTATAAACACTGATGTTAAAATACATATCCATAAGTGTAGCCCTCATGCCATGGAAGGCCTTGACAATCTTTCGGAATCTCTACAGCTTGCAACTCAGCGCTTGCTGTTTAGATCATTGCTCAGTCTCTTGCATTTTAGGAAAACTAAATTTCTTAGGCACTTTTTCATATGTCACTGTTAAGTGTTACAATTCATCACCTCCAAGATTCAGCCAGGGAAAACAGCAACTTTGTTGGAAGAGTCTGTTTCACGCTCCTCTTTTTTGCTGCTGGAGCTGCTTCGGTTTGCCATACAGAGATGGGATGTGGGCAACTGGCAACATCATGGCAGGGACATTTCAGGCGTTGCTGAGAGAACAGATGGAGATCTGCTTATGATCTGCTTTCCGCAGCATCAGTGAAACCGCTGGAACTAAGGCGGCTTCGGGTGTTGCTGGCTGCCAATCTCCACGGCCTAAACCCACAATGTATCTCAATTATTGGTTATGATTCTAGGCGCCTGCCTTCTAATACTGAACTCAAGAGAGCCGTGGTGGTCATTGGTGGTTGAACATTTGAGCGGACACTGCCCCCTGGTGCCGCTCTTCCAGGCGACTATTTTTTCTTGGTATAAGGGCTTGTGGGCCACATCCACATGTATGACTATGAAAAAATCTGAAAAGGAATGTAATGTTCATGATAGTTTCTGATTATTGTACTTTATGTGTTATTTCAGGGACTCTTCAGAGTTCAAAGTGGGCTTTCTAAAGCAGAGGCATTGGCTGTTTTTGCACTAGCAATAAAGACCCCATTAGGGCCCCTTCAGGAACCCAATTGGCACAGATCAGTCATTCACTGTCCACACACAAGACCCCTTAAGGACTCCATTTGTACTCACTAGCACCAGTGAAATCTGGATTTAATAGGGTCTTTGGGTTATATTATCTCACTTTTGTATTCAGAAATAGAGCTTCTAGCTTTTGCATTTTTCAAAGAATCCTTGACCAAGGGCACACAGAGACAGAAGGAACGGAATGTCAGAACTGTGATGAAATGAAGGCATTATAACTATTGTATGAAACCAAATAAAGTTTTTTTTTATTTAAACAGTCATTAAACATAATAATATATGCATGTTTCAGTCAAAGATTTGGAGGGCGGAGGCAGGGAATATGGTCTTCCTTCCTCGTAGGAACTCAGATTGGCATCTCTCTTGGTTTGCCACCAAGAAATCCTTTCCAAAGGGTGTTTTTGCTAAAACCAGGTTTAACTCCATGGATGTAAACTCAAAACGCATTACTAAATTTTCCCTAGGCCAGGTCAGAAGGCACTGTGGTCAAATCCTGCACTTCATTCAGAGACTGCAGCAGGATCTGCTCCTGCAGCAGCTTGATGAACAGTTTCAGCTCATCAAGGAGCTCGTGCATGTAAGAAAGCTTTTCTTCTCTTGGCATGTGGCTGGACGGATCTGAGAGCTGGTCCACCATTTCAGAGAGTTTCTTCTGAGTCTGTAAAGCCCGCAGCGCAAGGCGCACTGTTTTGACCGACAAGGCTTCCTTGGATACCAGATCCCTTTTCTTTGGAAGAGCTCTGGTCTTCCTCTTCCCTCGCCTTTGTTCCCAAAATGCGTCTTCCGCGCTATTTGCTTTTCCATGAAAACTGGGGGGGCTTTCCTTCTCTCTTCTGAAGCTACTCCGGCCACTGCTAGGAGTAAAGGAAGAAGACAAACTGTAGGACGAATCGTGGCTGTCGACAGGGACGGATGGAACCAACTGCCGCTTCCCTCTGTGCGCCCCGCGTTTTCGTCCTCTTCTCCCCTTTAATCTTAACACGTGTTCTTTCCTGGCCTTACCGGTGGGAACGCTCTCAGATATTTTTCCTCCCTGATCAGTTTTTCCCCTCTTACTGCCTTTGGTAGGTTCTGCCTCCAGACTGGGTTCCTTGCCACCAAAGTAAGCACTTCTTGCACACCTAGCAGTTTGTTTCTGGGCTACAGATTTCTGATTTCTGTCAGCACAGTTGTGTTCGTTTCCAATCACGCATACTTGCCTTCTGGACCTTCTCACAACCGAGTCCCGCGTGTCCACAGACTTTAGTCTTCTCTTTGCCTCTCTTTTGGACCTTGCTGCTCTTTTTTCTAAAGGGTTTCTTTTCATTCTGCTGGGTGCCCAACGTTTCTTTTTCTAAAAAACACCAACACCAACCTGCGTAAAGCATGCTAACGTACTCTATCGAGCACTGGAAGGCCTACTGTCCTCCGGTGTGGGGAAAAGGCTCAGGCATCTTGCACCCCTTCTGACCTGCTGGGTCCACCAATATGGCAGAAACCAACCATACCTTCTCCGGGCATCAAGGCTCCAGGCAGGATCCTGGGCTCTGATACGCCGTTCGAAGTTCTTGGTCAAACGCAAATCTTAAAAGGCATGTTCATAATGAGGACACCCATCCAGGTTCTGTGTATGATAAAGTAGGCGCCATTTATGTCGTGTCTTACCTTCCTCGCTAACTCTTTCGGAGAAGCTGCCCTAAAGGGTTTTAGATCACTCAGAACCTTCGGTGCAAGTTCTTTAGATTCCTGAACAGCCTTCCGCATATCTAATCCCATCGGTGCCTCTGGAGAAAAAAGCTAATATGATTAAAAGTATTCTCCTAAAAACAGTTTATTAATTCTAATCCTCCTTTCCAGAGAAGCAAAATAACAATAACAATAATAATAGGTTTAATGGGGTATTTATTTAATGTTTTGTTTGTAAATGGGTTTTTACTGTAAGCTGCCCAGCGATCTTAGGATATGGGGAGGAAATAAACATATTAAATAAATTAAACAAATAAATAATTAAGAGAAACAATGGATGCAGGTGTCATGTAAAAGCAGATTTTCTCTCTTAATGACCAGGCATTTGTCCAGCCAGTAGAAATGTTTGGGAAAGGAGACTTCATACTACAGCATATTTTGAAGGGGGGAGTCGTGTCCTTAACCATCCCTCCCCCACTGCAAATGAATTCCTCAAGATAAACTCCTCCTTCTTTTAATCTGCAACATCTCTGTCAACTGTTCCAGATGCTGCCACATTTCATTTGCATTAGAGAGCATGAGATACTCCATCTTTTTATGTTCAACTTCCTTTGCCCTTGCAAGCTCAAAAGCTTCTAGTAGTTGCATTAATATCACTACAGTGCACTATGCTCAGTTACATTTGGGAAATAATACGGGAGGCGGAACAATCTTTCCCATCTACAGTGGGACCAGCAATTTTCTTCTTTAAATGACTGTCTGAATCAGCCCTAGGAGAACAAGGGAGTTGATGCAAAGGGCTGATCAAGACCTTTAAATGGATCTGTGATTACGGTAACATCTGCATACCTGATTCGTTCTGTATTTCGAAGATACCAGGTTGAAATGTTTGCACCTTCATGGGCTCAGAATCAAACCTATCGATTTGATTAAACCTAACCTTAAAAAATAAGCAAAATAAATTATTAAAACATGGCATTCACCTTAGTGAATTTTTAAAAGTAAATTCATGGTTCATATGACCCAAGAGCCTCACATATGCTTTTTTAAAAAGCCCTATACTTTCATATACAGTACAATAATCATATACAGTACAATCATATATAGTGCAATAATAACATTCCTAAATATTTTTGTCATATATAATAAACTTCAAAACAGGTACAAGCATTTTATTTATTTTCCTATGGCCCAATCATAACTTCTGTGAACTGGTAGAACTAGCATAAGAATGAGTAGAAGCACCAGCATCTCATCAAAGACATCACTTGTAATCTTTGAGGGAGATGCACTGGAGAAGGTATTGGGATGCTGGGCCCCTTGCTGTGCTCTAATTTGCTTAATGATATTATATTCATTCAGCAAATCTGCATTGCTTTTCTAGGCAATTAAAGCTAATCACAAACAGCATTAAGAGAGACAATTTTGACACCTACAAGTTTAAATGTTGAGAATTCCTTAAATTTTGGTTCAGTTTTGATTTAGTTATGAATGAAAATCTCAGTACTCTTTGCCAGAGCAGCATGCCTATTCAGAACGACAATTCCTAGGCAGTCCAGGCAGTAGCCGTGTGAAGTAACATTAGCAAGGTCATTTGGGGCCTGCAGTTCCTATGAGGGCAAATTACTGCTCTGTGTAGCTTGGTAATACTCTTGCCAAAGGGATACTTCTTAGCCACAGGCATACTTCAGTGGTGGCCAGTCCCTAGGGGCAAATGGGCCACGTGATGGTCAGTCCTTTGGCAGTTGTCTGCCTACAGGAGCAAATGGACCACATGGTGGTCAGTCCTTGGGTGGTGGCCAGTCCCTAGATGCAAGTGGACTATAAGATGGTCAGTCCTTGGGGCGGATGGACCACAGGCACTGCCCCCTTCAGCTTAAGTACAACTACATCCATACATAAGAACTGAAATCCAATCCAAAACATCTGGAGGGCACCATAATAGTAAAGGGTGCCGAAATACTTTTCAAATGTCCTTTGCCAAGCTGATCGTGGAAATATGTTAACTGATGAATCATAAACTTTAGCTCCTCAGTCATTATGATTCTGTTAATACAGTACTTTTCTAACTGTAGCCTACTAAAAATTAGAAAGTGTTTTACCTGATGCCTTCCTCTGTTACCTAAGGAAGGAGGGGGAAAAAGGTGCATAATTCAAAATGGCAGTAACAAGAAAGCTGACTTTACACACCATTCTTTTAATGTTTTAAAGAATCAAACTGGTGTAAACTTAAAATTGTAACTAATTTTGATTTTACTGGAAACTAAGTATTGTAAACAACAGGCAAAACACCTTACTGTATTTAAAACTAAGTGATGTTTGGAATTTGCAGCAAACTTATTTTGCCTCTTGTGAGGAATGGGATATGTTGTTTCTACAACGTAAATGGAACAGATTTACAAAAGCCACGCTTTGAAGAAGAATGCGTAAATAAAAAGACTTAATTATATGGGCTTAAATTAAAGCTTTGATATTTTAATTCTGCAGAGAATTTAGGAACCCATCATTCATCCTCAAAAAAGAATGACCCGTTTTTCATGCCGGACTTTAGTTTAAACCTGTTGTGAATTCTTTACAAAAGTTGTTGTCTTAAATTACACCCACCTTGGGTGCAATTTACCTAATATTACACCCATCTTGGGTGTAAATAACCCAATAATTCCCACCCTTAAGTTACAAACAAAAATAATGTTTGATGAATTTCTTAAACACAAGTGTGGCTGGGTGGAACAAGAAAAGAGCCCCAAGTTAAGAGTTTCTTGGGGAAAATTGGAACTAATGGTCATACAACCCTCATTTTGCCTTCAGCTTAAAACCAGTTTTTCTCTCCCAAACCTAAAATGTAGTTTGGTTTTTCTGGCCCATCCAGAGTGCCGCCATGTTGGATGAAGAATACATAGAATTTTGCCTATCAAAAAACTCCAAAGAGAACCCCCGTTAAGAGTTTTATTAGCTACTCTTGATCATAATAGGAAATATTAGCAACTCTCACATATAGTAGATAGAAAACGGATGGATTGCCTTACATTTTTCTGTTCAGTCTGTACTATTTTTTAATTTTTTTCTACTTATTTTCTGGTCTGTCAAAACCTTTGACCATGAGAGTCTTACCTGAACAATGGCAAAAAAAGGCAATTAAGGTAAGACCCCAGAAGAAGGGAAATGCCCCAGGAGCCATAATGTTCAAATGTTAAGGGCCGTAAAAGGGAGAAAACGAAGAATCCTAAAAGCTGAGGGAACAACTAAACTGATTTCACACGTTCCCCGTCGTTCTTCATCTGTTTTCAAATGTTTTAAAAAACGCCACGAGGCAAAACATTTTACTTTAAACGCTAATCCCGCATCCCCAGCTCGAATGATAGGCGATATGACTTAATTTCACTCAGATGGTAAAACGCGCTCGTCTGTTCTGTCAGGAAAGGGCGAGGGAGCGTGACAGTGGTTTTTGCCTGGTTAAAAGCGTGAAAAGGTTTTAAAATGTAACATATATGGAAAGTAGGGGAGGTTTTTTTTTTTAAGTTCGAGGTCCGCGCTCGCTCCTATCCCCTTCAGAGTAGGCCGTAGCCTGAGGTAAATAAACTGTCCCCCAAATGCGCCTTGAACGACCGTTGGAAAAGCGCGGGAAAAACTCGGGAACAACGCAAGAGGGCTGCGGGTGGGGAGGGAGGGAGGGAGGGAGGGGGTGCAGGAGCGGCTCCCTTCGTAACCCCCAACGACGCCTCCTCCCCCTCCTCTCGTCTCGGCCTCCCGTCGCCCACCACGGCCGCCGCCGCCGCCGCGCTCGAGGCTGGGATTGGCGAAGGGGCGGGGAGAAGGAGGAACTGCGACAAACGCCGACCAATCGGCGGCCGCGAGCCGGCCCTGCTCTGGCCTTGCGGGAAACCCCGAGTGCGAAAGCGCGGGCGGTGGGCGGATCTCGCCCCCTCCTGCCCCGGCCGGCGGCGGGCATTTCCTGAGGTGATTTATCCCTCCCCAATCGGTCAGCCAGGCTCAGCTCAGGGCTTGCGGGGCGGCGGCGGCGGCGGCCATTTTGAAACGCCGGTCCCCAAGGCAGCCGTAACATGGGGGCAGTAATGGTGGTGACTGCCGGCGGCGGGCGGGCGGGCTCCTCACACACGACGCCCAAGGCTTCGAGGGGTGTGTGCTGCTGGAGGAACCTCGAGCCTTGTAGGCCCAGTAAGCACCAGCCCAGTTTCAAGAACAAAGAAACACATGGAAACTAGATTAACTCTTTAAGCACGTTGAGAGGGTGGCATCCCTGCTGATTTTAATATCAAAATAATTTACAATGAATATAAGTTTCAAGACCTTCAGGGAGGCCAGCAAAAGGGTCGGGAGCCCCGGAGAGGGCCTTCTCAGTGATGGCCCCTTGAGGTGGCTCTGTCACCTTCACTGTATGGGTTTAGGAAGTCAGGGAAGACGCACTGCTTTGCCCTGGCCTTTGATTAAACGGGGATACGCTTTTCCCTCCCCACTTGCAGATGCTATTGTTTCAATACATACCGTTTTATTTTAGATGTTACCTAGCCCTGAGAGCTTCGGGTATAGGGTGGGATAAAAATGTAAATAAATAAATAAAATATGCCAGCCACGCTTGCCATGGGTGCCTCCTCAAGCCTTACCTTGCCTGCCACATTCCTGCCCCCTATTTTAATTTTCTTTCCCATATAGGGCACCAAGTCACCCCTTCGCCTTCCCTTAACTGGGTGGACGCAATCTGCCTGTCCTGTCAGGGAGAGGGCCAATGAATTCCCTCTCAAACTGGGATCCCTTGGCAGAAGCCGTTCTGGGTGAAGCTGTTTTTGAGGTTCTTCCCACATCACTGGCAATAAAAGAACACAAGAGTTGCACACCATTCAGAAAGTCGTTCCTCTGAGAATATGGGGTTAATAGGGAGCCCAAGGCAGCCACCATGGTTCAAGGTGGTAGCGTTTTGTGTACATTTCCTCCCTGGATCTCCTCAAGGCCCCCCAGATCTTTGCCCGCATATAGCTCCGTCACTTCGTACACTTTGGGGTTTTATTACGCTTGACCAACTCTCAGTGTGACCCTTCAAATCAAGGTTGAGGATCATTGATTCTTTTTTAAAAAGTATATCATTTGATTTTGAGAGCTTGAGCACAGATGGTTACACTCAGTAATCTAATCCCCCCCATTAAACATCTTTAATTTAAAATTAACATTTTAATTTAGGAAACAGCACTCACCTTCTGTCACTACTAATGTTGTAGGTAGGCATTTGTTTTGTTTTAAAACAGCCACACAAAAATCAAGCGCCACACTTCCAAGTTTGCATGTGGATTTTTTCCTAAGAATTGAGTGGAAACCAAATGTGTGCTGCAGACACATTGCATATAAAGAGCAAACCCAGAGTGACAAAATCTCCACAAAGTACAAGACCCACCCTATGTATTTTTATTGAACAGCCCACTAACCCTAGTGATTATCAAAATTTTAAAAAAGAGACTGTGGCTACTGTCATTTTAAGGAAAAAAGTTTATTTTTACCACACACTACGCTAAGAAATCAAAATTATGGCAATGTATCTGGCTGGTCACTGTTTTTATGATCACACACGAGATTCTTAGAGGGATAATAGGTTTGCAGCTTAAAAGGAGTGACCAGCCCAAACTTTGCTTGTTCTTATTTTGCCCTTACTGCATGCATGCCAAAGGAGAAATTTCATATGTATTCCTCCTCATTGTGAATAAATTAGGGCGTGAAGAGGCGTTATCGGGAAGACTTGTCCTGATGGAATGCCTGGAAGGCAGGTTTCCTGTATTGCAATATAGACAAAAGAAATCTTTCCTCTAGCTTGTTTGTTTGCTCAGACCCACATGAATGGAAGAAAGCCGATAGGGCAGCAATTTTTCTAACAAAAGCAACCCAGTCAGCCTTGTTTACCATAAAAAAGGTTACACACAGAATGTTACCTTTGAAGAAAACATACTAGGGTTACTTAGCCAAGTTTCAACAAACATTTGAGAGCAACTTTATTCCCAAATATCAGGCAAAGAAAGCAGATTCTTGGATACATGAAAGTTTCCTCCCTTCTCCTGATACAAATGGAGTTATTATGCTGGAAGAGATACCAAGGGTGTTAAGACACACAGTATTATACAAATATACTGTAGTGTAAGCAGGACATTAACTTTTCCTTCTCTTTTTACAAAGGAAAGATTTTATTATCTGTCCAGACTGAACCTTGACAACAAAAGGCTTCGAGGGGTGTGTGCTGCTGGAGGAAACGTGCCAGAGGAGGAAATCCTTATCAGAATGAATGTAAGCCAGTTAATTCACCTCTAGCGCAAAACTGTTTCTGGAATATATTATTCATGCAACAAATGCATTTGTAAGGTTTGGAAAAGTCTTAACAAATCCTTCTGGTTAATGTATTTTAAAATCCCCAGAACTTCTACTGAATTACCTTTTATGTTTCATTCTGATGAAATGGTTTTAAAATGCTGGGCTACGCTAGTCTATGAATGGTAACTCAGAGGGAAACATTGTTTTTAAAGGCAGTTCTGTGTAAGCTAAATCAGTGCCTGATGTCACTTGCTAAAGGTAACTGTAGCTGGTACTATCTTAATCCTTATACAGAGGCGAGATAATTTAATGTAATGCTTTGATTACAGCTGGGTATTGCTGGGGCAAAATATTTAAAAATCCATATCAGTCAATTATGAGAAAGAACTGTCGGAGCTGGGTGTGTCAGGATAGCCATTTATTTTTTTAAACCTGCATAAAGGAAACTAAAAATCATGGCCACCTGTTGTGTTGCCATCACGCTTGTTATTTTTGCTTCACTGATTTTTTATCTGAATCAATTATCTGAAGCTTTTGAAAAATCAGATCAAGAATTCTTGCTGACCTGTTTTCTCAATTATCTTTCAGGAAGTCCAATAGCTCCAAATGGTGATTATGACACTAAAGTCATCAGGCAGATAAGTGTAAGCCTTTTAAAAGACTTTTAAGGCCTGGGGCCGGTTGTTCATTTGAGCACCTCAGACCTCTAATTTTTTGTCCTTGCATCTACAGCAATTGTTTTGTTTTGTTTTGAAAGTTAAATTTTACTTTGGAAAACTACCAATACCAGCAGCAGAATATAGAAATAGGCCTGTTTTGACTTGCAAAATATGTTGTGTGTTTCCCAAACTGATAGGAAGCAAAGTGCCTCTAAAAACCAGATATCAGGACACTGAATAGGACAAATATGTGCTTAGGATTTGCATGTGGGTTTCTGTAAGCGAGGCTGCTAGATTAGATGGGTCAAAGGTGTGATCCAGCAGACCATTTCATATTTTGTCCTTATGTACTATAAGCAAATACATTAGACTTATCGACAACATAGTTTTATTGGTTTACCATTATGCCAAATAGCAAAAACAATTTTTTTACACTGGATGTACGCTGCCCTAAGAAAAATTCTATAGACTCTGGAAGTGTTCATCCTAATTTGTGATCTTTCTAATAAGTCCAATAACACATATTGTCTCACTTGTGCTTCATTTGGTTTATTAGTACAATATCTTCTTTTTCTTAGTTTGTGGCAGCAAATTCAGATATAAAATCATCAAAAGCATTTATCTCAGTAGATCCCATTACAGAGAGAAAACATATGTTAATGGCTTTGTGGATCTTTTTTTTTTTAACCAGGGCTGTTTTGGAGAAAGCACTTTGAAATGGGCAAAGTTAAGATAAAAGACCGAAGCCTATAATAATGTTAGGTTCCTTTTTTAAAACTCTCTTGAAAATATCATCTGTTGTCTTAGATAACACAGATGGATTGAGCCCAAGGAGCAAAAAAATTATTTTAATTCTCAGATGAGACGTTTAGAAATCTTTTGGGTTAAGCTTTTATTAACGTAGCCTTCGTGATTTTAGGGAGCCCAGCCCCGTCTTGTCAGTAAATAAAAGAAAATCACAACATCTGTAGAAATGCAGGATCACATCTACAGGTCAATATGAAGTCTGTCAAATATAAAATTTATTTCCACCCTGAACTGTCATTTTAAAGTTAACCTGCAATCACTTGACCAATCTGGGAAAACTTGTGCAGTTGATTTTTCATCTAAACATGTAATCTCAATTTGAGGTCTCATTTATTTTGCTTTTTCAATGTTTTCAATCTAATGCTGGTATCATGAACAAAAGCAGTCATTCTTAGCCATTATTCCACGGCTCACAAAATATGTTCTCACATTTCTTATCTTAACCCTTATCGAAAATCATTAAAGTAGATAAACTTTTAAAAGCCCAAGGTATAGCATAATTATAAAATGAAACAAATTATTTTAATTTCACAGTAAAACATGAAAACTTGCATACCAAACTTTATTTGCTTAGTGACTTCCTTCTTCTGTTGCTTTTGTTCAATGGTGTTAATGAAATGAAGTTGTTTTGGGGGGAAAAAGAATCACATGCATGCCATTCACAGTTTAAGCAGGTTCTGGGTTTTACCCTGGATGTGTACAAGTGACGAAAATCCTATTTCACACAAAAATGTTGTTACAAATGGTACAAAATGTCCAGCTCCGTCTCCAGCAGTTGTGAAAATAATGCTGCTTAAGTGCACCAGAAATTCTCGAGCTTCATCATTACAAAGAAATGGAACCACCACCCATTTCTTTGTGCTTTCTTGGAGAATAAGTACTTCAGGCAAAAATTATCCATGGAAAAGAATCACTCAAGCTCTGGTAGATGTCTTGTCACTTCGGCTTTATTTTCCAAAACAACGGTTTCTTCAGCAAGAGAACGTTAATGGCACATGCCATCCAAAGCTGATGTTTCTGAATGACCAACAACAACCTTCCACTCCTTGCAGCTCCTTGCTCAGATGTATTCATTTTTCATGTGTAAATACAGAAACATCTGTGAAGTAAACTGGGCAGCTCTGTTTCAGCTGATTATTGCTATGGTCACAAAGAAACTGACTGATACCTTTGGGCATTTCAGACCATGAGAAAGCCAGAATGGTTTTTGTAGTTGGCCCTGACTTCTTCTCAAGAGCATGGAAAGGGGAAATTAAAAGCACCTCCCCTGATGAAATTTACTGTGTTCACCACGGTTGACACAGACTCCTTCAGTTTTGTAGGAAGTCTTTGCAACAAGTGTGTGATGTTGCAATACATTAAGTGTGGTTGGATGCATCTCTTTCCCTATGTAGGCAACTGATTTTTTTCTCCTTGCATAGCAGAGGCACTGATCCATCAACATCAACTATTATGCTTCAAAAATAGGTATTTGACAAGATTGTCACGGCTAGATTGCAACAGTTCAAACATGAATTCTACAATTTCTTCCTTCTTTGTATACTGTACAGGCATTAAGAGCTGATGGCAGCCCTCAGTATCCTTGGACTCATCAGAATTGATACCTACTTTAAGAGGGTTGTCTTTAGTATTGTCTTTAACTCGCTGCAAGATATGCCAACTTATTTCATAATAGTCTCATTAGACTAGGGAACCTGCTGGATCTTTTTTTAATGCATCTATCTCAGCACAGTTTCTATCATTTCCAGTGCTTTTTCCGATGTACCTTGCACCTTCAGTTAAAAATTCTGCCTTCCTAGACCTCAGGAGTCATGTTCATGTCCAACACTGTTTGTTAAAACATTCGAACAGCTGGCTTTTGAAAATACTGGGATACATTGTTTGCATTTTGGGTACTGAAATCCAAGTTTTTTATTGTACAAATAAAACAGCAACACATAGTCATTGCCCCATCTGTGTTTTGACACAGCAAGGGTTACTGAAATGAAAAATAATGCAATAACATTCCTTTGTAGTAAACCAAATCTACTTACATTGTCTTTCTGTGGTTATTATTCACCACAAATAATACAGTAGGGACACAAAAAGAGGCAAGTACTACTACTTGGAGATGTTGCTAAGAATCTTTGTAGAAGATACTTCTAACTGAAATCACACAAAGCTGTGGGCTACAGATTAAATCTCTCTCACAACTGAAACTGGACCCAACCCACTGCCTGGGCTTTTACTGTGCATGTGCCAGAATCACAAAAGAGTTGCTTGTTTGGTATGTGGTGTACATCAGTAACCAGAGGTAACTACCTGTTGAATGGGGCATCTCTGATTGAGCATGACAGCAGGGGTGATCTACTGCTGGCTGGGCACTGTTGCCACGATCTTTTTCTCACATGACAGCAAGCCTGGCATTCTTGAAAGATTTTGCTGACACAGGCAAACCTGCAAAGAACTTCCCCGACTCAGTAGTGACATCACAACCACTTCAAATGTTTCTCAGCCTTTCCTTCTTTTTTAAACCAAGCAGTTTTTCGCTTTCCCACCACTATTCATTTTGGAATCATATGCCAAGGCTTCCAAAATAGTCACAATAGTTTCTGTAGCATCGGCGGACTTTCTGGGAGCATCTTGTCCGTGGCAGATTTTTGTTGGAGTGATTGGGTTATCAGGCAGGAGACAGCTGATCAATCAGATGAAGTATGTGAGCCATTAAATCACTGAAACTTCATAGAAATAAAGGTTACGATTCATATCATTTTGTCCAACCCAGTTCAAGGAATGTCCCTCATAAAATGCGCAAGCAATCACATTGTGACTGTGCCTTAACAGAGGTTGCATTCCCCGATTCTGACCAGTCACATTCGTGCATCTATCTGCTGTAGTTTTGGATGCCAGTCATCCGCGTCAACAAACATTCTTCCGTGTCTTTCCAATATTTACATTCTTTACATGACTGGCGCTTTAGAAGTTCATGCACTGTGCTGTTCTGCCACCGAAACCAGCAATTTATAAGCTTTAGAGGTTGGAAACTGTTTTCATGCTCCTTCAGATTGTCCACTCGGGAAACACTCTTGTTGAAAGTGCTTTTCCATCACTGGATTTGAGAGGAACATCTTGGTGGATATTCAGAACCTCCAGCTCTGATCTTCTACCTGATCCACTTGCAACTGACGTGGTTTCTAGAGAACTGTCTGTGGTGATTCTAGTCAGCTTTGGTTCTTTTTGAGATCCTGCTGTTGTCTTACTGTAATACCGAAGAGGTGCCAGATACTAGAACCAGTACAAGTAGGAGACACTCTTGAGAGGGCTTTATTATTATTTTCTCCTTCCATTGCCTAATAACACACAGGCCGAGGGAACTAATGGTCAATAAGATGACAATTGGGAGCTTCCAAGAGCTAGCTCTCACAGCAATACAGCAAAGTTTGTGGCACCTAATAGAAACTTTTAGAAACTTCTATGCACTCTAGTATAGATATTTTATACCTCATAGCAGACGTGTCGGGCAGGTTTGGGGTAGAAGGCCACTCCTTCATTCTAATATTGAAATAGTTGTTAGCTTAGAGTGGTGATGGCAGCAGCTATTATAGATGGCCTGTGTAAATAAGTTACAAAATGGTCTACCTGTCATCAAACAGAATTTTTGTATTTAAATTAGATAATGGGATTAGGATTCCATAGTGTGTGGCAGCAATGATATGCGAAGTAGCATTGCTTGCACCATAAACATATGACCGACAAATGAAACTTGGGGGCATAGACTTTTTTTAAGACTACCTGGAAAGGTGCATTTCAAATATTGATCCAAATATTGGATGCCCACACCTTGATTTCCCCAAAGATCCTGGGTGAATAATATGTTTACCTCAAACATTTTAGAAAAAAGTTAAGAATCGAATAAAAAGTTGATCTTATGGCTTCCCTACAAATATATATAAAGGTTTTTAGGTACGATTCTTTACACACATGCATATATATGATAATATGGGAAATTCAGTCCGTATTACCCAAATTGTTTCCACGCGGCTCTCATTTTACCTCTGGTAACAGGTCTTCCTAGTAAAGAGTACTGTATTTGACTCAGGGTCAAACACAGTAAAATTTGTCTGTCTTAATTAAGTGTGGTTAGAACTAACATCATGCCCACATAAAAATCCAGAAGAGGGAAAACCTGGAGTTTGGTGGAAAGCTATGAGGAAGGGAAGGGAAGGGAAGGGGAGAAAATTGGTTCAGTCATTTAAAAGGAGAAACCAGTGTTTTGTGCACATGATAATGGGCTATGATAGCTTGGTTGGAATGATAAAAGGGCAAAAATAGTAAAAACACACTTCCTATAAAAAGTTAACACATTAATATCTTCAGTGGGGATACCTATGATACAGGGAGACATACGCGTCTGCATATAACTATTGCATATCCTGCAACAAAATTCATCTGGTCCTATTTCTGTTTGCTACCGCTTAATCTTCATCCTCATCACCTTCATCTTCAGCTGCACGTTTTCTCTTCTCTCCTCGGACCCCTTCCACTGTGAAAAGTAAAATTTATTTAGATTAAGACCAACAATGCAAATTCAACACACACACAGCAATTCAGATGCACCTGACAGAAAAAGAACATTTTTCAAAGTCTGTTTCCCTTCCAGGTGCTCTTTAGTTTCAGCAAAGTGGAGATTTCATGTGACTACAATGTACAAGTAACACCTGCTTTGTGCTTATGGAAAAATGAAGAAATAATTTGTTCATAGACTATGGACACTAATTAATGTTAATTAATTAATCAATGGAGACTAATTTTCACAAAACCTAAACAGAGGCTGAACTGAATTTTAACAGCTGATATTGTCCCTTCCTTGTTCTTCTAACCAGTAGGCCCACCTGTCAGAAATTTACAGAACAATTTAGATTTAAAACATAATCCAGCTCATTAGGCCAGACTCAGAATGTTTTATTTCTCCAGTGTGTGCAACTCCTTTGACTAGAGAAATGGACAGAACCTCTGGATTCCATTGAGGAGTTTTCACAGATGTCAAAAGAATTACACAGAGAAAAAGATATAAGCTTACCTTCCTCTTCTTCATTTTCTCTTTCCTCTACGTAATCATCATCATCTTCTTCATCCTTGAGGAAAACAAGTATAGGAATTAAGTCTTTCTGGGAAATTAAGACTCACTCTCTACTGTACCCCAACGATAAGAAAATGCACATGTAGGCCTGTAAATCTGTATCCCCAGGCAAACATGTTACAAACCATTCTCAACTTTTTCCTCACGTCACTCTTAAAACCATTTTCGATCTTTTGAAAATTTAAAGAAGCTACACTCAATACTATCTAGTTTACTACAAATACTTGCTTAGCTGAGCAACACACTTGATCTTTTAACAACAAAAAGGGAAGCCACCATGGTTACATTTGATTTCCATCTTGGTTTGCAACAACATTCAACACAGCGTCAAATAAAATGACCAGGGAAGCCACGTGAAATGATGGGAAACAGTAAACAATCTGAATAGGAAATGCACAGCTAGGGATTATGAATTATGCTCCACCTCTATTTCCATATATTTATATTTCTATCCTGCCCTATACACAAAGGTCTCAGGGCGGGTAACAACACTTAAATTCAGACATATATTAAAACAGTATCCATTAAAACAGTAACAGTGTCTGTAAAGGGAATGTCTATTAGGA
This sequence comes from Aspidoscelis tigris stejnegeri, assembly GCA_023333525.1. Taxonomy (NCBI): domain Eukaryota; kingdom Metazoa; phylum Chordata; class Lepidosauria; order Squamata; family Teiidae; genus Aspidoscelis; species Aspidoscelis tigris. Next base: position 4,356,431 of record JALMGA010000027.1, on the reverse strand, counting down.
GAAGAAGATTTGGCTTTTCTACCCAGCTTTTCTCACCCATTTAAGGGGACTCAAAGCGGCTCACAAAGCTCTCTATTCCCCACCTATACAGCATCCATAGACACAGGTAAATATCAACCAAATGACCCTAGGAATAATTTGTTGCCCGTAAGCAGCCTTGAACTGTCAGTAAAGCTGGTATACGACATTTATATAAGAAATGATGTTTCACAGAAGCAGGCTTGGAAAATTATCCCCATACCAATGAATGTGTTTATTTCTGCCACTCAGATTTTGCCTCGACACAGTCAAATTGCACCCTGGTCTGATGGGGTGTCAGAATACAGGAATCCGCTTCCTTACCCCATTCTTCAACAACACAAATGTAAGTACTTTCTTATTTTGCTTAAAATTCTTATATAGGTCTGGAATGCCTCAGATTCTCCCAAAGAAACAACGGAGGAAGGGGATTGTACTTCCACTGATGGAGAAAAAGTGTGTGATGCGAAGAAGGGAATAGCTCCCATTGGCAATGATGCTGAGCATCACTTGCTCCTCTTTGAATACCCATTGCACTCTTCCAGTATGAGCACTACCCTGTAATTCTCGGAGCACATTTCTGTTCATTAATTTTTTTAAAAAAAATCCTAAAATGGAAGTTGGCATTAAGTGGCTAAAATTAACGTGTATGAACACTTACCTGAATCTCTTCTTTCATCAAATATGACAGGCCCACCTCTTCCTCTTCTTCCTCCTCTTCCCCTTCCCCTAACTCTGAACCATCATCATCTTCTTCATCATTCTCCTCATATTCCCCTGGGGGACCGGCTTTGTCTTCATCTTCCTCCTCCTCGTCTTCATCCCCATCTAAAGGGAAGGTGACATTAGGTCAGCGAGAGCATTTTATTAATCAACATCCTGCCTGTCTCCCCAGCCTGGAGGCAGGGACTGGGCATCCATTCCAGCATCCACTGATCCACCTGTCCTCCATGAATTTCTCTAATCCTTAAAGCCACCTGGGCTGGTTGCTGTCACCGCCTCTTCTGGCAGCCAGTTCCATAGACGGATGACCCTCTGGGTGGAGAAATCCTTCCCCTTGTCTGATCTGACTCTTCTGCCCATCAGTGTCTCAAGAGACACAGATTTACACAGTGTCCCGTGGTTCTAGTTGCTGAAACTGTTGCTGGAAAGCACTAAGGGATATTGTGTACAACGTGAAGTTTAAATTCTAGCTTTAATTCCAAGTTTTCTCCTGAAGCAAAACCACTGTTTGGTGGCACTCAAAGGTATAGTTTAAATGGTGAATTTTAAATAATATAAGTTTCCATTCAAGCGTAACAGTCCAACCCGGGTTTCAACATCCATAACAGAAACATTGCCTCAACGATCTGGAACAGGCTTCTCAAGACTACCTTCGTCTTCCTCATCTTCCGAATCAGGAGCTTCATTGTCATCTTGATCAAACCCATCGAGATACGTGATTTGCTGAAGCAGCTCAAAAACGCTTTCTCTGTAATCTTCCAGGTTGGTGATCTCACAGTTAAACAAGTCAAGACTCTTTAAATTCTTAAGATTTTGCTGAAAAGGAAGAAAGATTTCTGAAGTCACAAAAGAAGCTTTGAACTGCTTGACCATCAGGCCGCCTAAGACCAAATGTTAGCTATTTGTCTATTACTGGAGCAAGCCCCACACGCACTTATCTGAGGAGGATCCCACAGAACCTGTGACCAAGTAAATATTTGGGTTTGCACTTTGCTTTCCTCATATACTCATAACATCCCAGAAACCTCACAGAATCTGAGCCTTAACTGTGATGTTTCCATTTTACACAACGATGTGCAAACATGTGAAGAGGATGCACTAGACTTCACACCACCAACCCACCTTCTAGGCAGAAAACGTGTTACCAACTTACTTCATAAGGAAGCTTAAAATGGTGCTTCTTAAATCTCAAGCAAACATTGAACCACTTACAACCAACACGCCATTGGTGCCCATCCCCTTTTCCAGAGATGCTAACACAAAGATTTTATTCCAGACCTCTTACGGCTGCTCTTTGAGCACACTCGCTGAGTGAATGCAGCAGGAGTAACCCCAAAGCAGATGTGCACAGGACCGCTTCCTGAGCCCCTCATGAGACTTACAAGGGCTTCCACAGTGCTGAGATCTTTTATCTTGTTGCCACTCAGGTTGAGATACGTGAGGTTCGGACATCTCTCCGCCAGGACTTCCAGGCCTCCAGAAATTAAGTTATCGCTTAATTCCAGCTGCAATGCACAAATCCACATTTGATAAAAGCATGGATCTTTTGGAATCTAAGTGAACCTGTTTTAACCTGTTGTATTATGGCTTTTTATCATTTCTTTAGAGGCAAGGCCTGTGTAACATTTTGAATATGCTGGCATGTACGCTAAGACCTTCTTAATACTCTCTGCTTAATCCTGTAGTTAGCCAGGAGGCTTTGCAGGAGGCTCTTTCTCTGCTTAGCTTCCTTCTTGAGCCGGGGTTGTTTTACAAGGGAATAATCAGAAATATACTGTAGTACATGGACGTAAAGTCAGCCAACAGGCAGAAGCGGTGCAAAACTAAAACTCAGAACTCCTTTCTGCTCTCCAGTCCACACTCGTCTTTCAAGGTTTGAGCATTTACTACGGGCTGTGGCCATCCCTTGCCTGCTTCCAAGTCTCCCAGCAGCTGGCCACTGTCCCGTTTATGCCTCCCCAGCAGCACCCAACTGCCAAAGCTGGGCACCCACTGTGACCCTGTCTTCTGCCAATTTGCCCAGACCACTCTCAAAGCCACCCAAGCTGCTGACCGGCCCCTCATCACGTGACAGTGACCTCCACCCAGACACAGGTCTGTCAGGGAATCGACGCTACAGAGCAAATCACTCCCACCGCCGTGTTTACCTTCCGAAGTTTGGCCAGCGTGGGGAGCTTGGCCAAGGACGTCAGCTCCACGTTGGCCATGCTGAGGAACTCGAGCTCTTTAAAGGAGTCGTTCAGGCCTTCGATTTCACCATTGCTCGACCGGCAGTTGTCGAGGACCAGTTCGGCCACCTGCGAGACACGAGACGATCATCTGCACACTGAAGAGCAAAGGTTTCGTGCTCTGCCGCAAGGCTGGGATTCGGCACGTTTATTTGCAGGCCGGGAACGTGAGAAATGGGCAGCCAAATGGATAGATAGGAGGAGTGGGTACCTGGGCTTCTTGAGAACGCTGGGTGCCAATCCCAGGCAAGGCTGGCTCCCAGCTCCTGGCAGTCCTCATTCACCTGGGCAAGAGCTGGAGCGCCAGTTTCTCTGAGTTCTGCTGGACAAAGGCCTGGAATAAACTTAGAGGAAGGGCTGCTTTTTCCACAAAGCCTTTCTCTGGGGTGCGCCTCGCTTTTCAAGAGGAACGCCACTGAAAAAGTGGCAGGAGCATTTCAGGCAGTTTCTACCCATCACCCCACAGTTCAAATCCCAAAGGGCACTGCAAGTGCAGGGCGCAAAAGCCGCTTTCTTTGGCATTTGCTGGGAAGTGCAACAGGCATCCTGTCAAAGGGCTTTGTGCCCTTTCTGAGAGAAAGCTGCCGGCCTACTGAAGCAGCACTTTATAGAATCCTAGAGTTGGAAGGGACCTTCAGGGTCATCTAGTCCAACCTCCTGCCCAGACAGATGTAGGTCCAGCCTATGCTTGAAGGCCTCCAGTGAAGGAGAACCCATGACCTCCCCTGGCAACCTATTCCACAGACTGATCGCCCTCACTGTCAGGAAGGTTTTCCTAATATCTGATCTGTATTGACTCCCTTGGAGTTTCATCCCGTTGTTTCTCCTCCTCCCATCTTGTGCAAGTGAGAGTAGGGACGATCCCTCTGCAATGTGATGGCCCTTCAGATGCTTGAAGACCACCATCATGTCTCCTCTCAGTCTTCTCTTCTGCAGGCTGAACATTCCTAGATCCTTCAACCTTTCCTCGTAGCACATGGTTTCCAGACCACTCACCATTTCAGTGACTCTCCTTTGGACTTGCTCTAGTCTGTCAATGTCTTTTTTGAATTGAGAGCCCAAAACTGGACTCCGAACCCTAGATGAGGTCTGAGTACTTCCGCCCAAGGGGCCAAGTGGAGATTCTTTCCTGCTCCCATCCCTGCAAAAGGCCTTCGGGGAAGAGGTGGGGACTGGCATTTTCCTCCTCTCCTTTTTGGTTTTTAATGGAACCTTTTTAATCTCTGATTTTCCTTTTATATGGCTGTGCTGTGGTTGTTTTTACCATTCCCCATCCAGATACTGCGGTATACAAATCTAAACAAACAGCGGGAGGGGGGGGGCTGGACAGGTGGCGGGACTTCCTGACCTGAAGGAGGAAACATCTACCAGTCATGACTCCAGCAGCGGAGGGAGGGAAAGGCGGCGGCAGCGGCCCCAGAACTGCGCCTGGCAGAGCAGCTGCCACTGCTGAAGTTTCACCAAGCCCCTCCTGGTGAAATTCCCGCCATTCTGCTCTGCCTGGGGGGTGGGGGAAGCAAGCGGGACCCTCCCTCCTTCGTCAGCGCCTCCGCCAAGACACACTGTGGCCCGGAGGCGTGCCGGATCAACCTCCAAGGCGTCCTCCTCCATCTGTCTTCCAGGGCCATCTAAACTGAGCCGCCTGGATGGTGGTACCTTGGGGCAGCCACAGTGCGGTCCGTCCGGAGGGAACTTGGAGCTGCGGTGTGGGGCGGCTCCTCCTGGCGCCTCCGGGAGAAAGGGGGGTCTTTGGGCATTTGGGTGCCAGGGTCTGAGCCGGCCAAGGGACGGCGCGAGGGCTTTTGTCTGTCGGGCTCCTCACCCGCGGGCATCGGGGTCGCCCACAGGGGCCCGCAGGCCACCGCAAGCAACCGCCTTATCTTGTCTCAGTGGTCAATGACCCCGAGGAGCAGCAGCGACCGGACTCCGGCCACGTGCTCTTCAGCGCCACGAAGGAAGCGCTGCTGCTGCCGCCGCGAACTCTGAACATGCCCAAACCCGCTTGGCTGAAAGGGGGGTCGCGTCCCGGGGAAGCCCGGATTCACGCGCGCCCCGCCTGCCTGCCTGCGTGGGTGGGACTCACTCCCGAGCCCCGACGGACGGACCGAGTCTTTGCGAAGAAGTTAAAAATGCAGCGAAAGTGCGTCCCGTAGGCGACTCGCAGAGCCGGCCGGGGAACAGCCGCGCCGCCGGGCAAGGGAGGGGGGCAGGGCAGGGCGCCCGCCTAACACCGGCTTCTCCGGCAGCGGCGGCACGAGCCCAGATGGTTCCCTTTTCAAAGAACGGACAAAGCGCGCCCTTTCCACGGCCGGCCAGGGCGGCGCGCGAGTGACCCAGATTGCGCGCAACTACGAGCGGCAGCGGCATCTGGCGCTACGCAGGGAGGAGGAGGAGGAGGAAAAAGTTTCTCTTCCCGAGCAGCCTCCGCCTCCCTCGACTCTCGGCCAAGCGCGGCGAGGGAAATCGCGCGTCTGCCCCGCTCTCTCCGCCCGCCCGCCCGCCCGCCCCTGGCACAGCGATCGTTCTCACGAAGCCGCCGCCGCCACCGCTGCCCGTGCGGGGCGGAGGGAGGCAGGGAGGCAGGCGCAGCGAGAGGCCCGAAGCGCGGCGTGACCCAGATTTTCGCTCGCTCGCCCAGCCGGCGTCGTCGTCATCCCTCCCTCCCTCCCTCCGCCACCGAGGGGCGGGCGGCGGAAGAGAACAAGGCGGCGGCGGCGGCGCTGGAAGCGCAAGAGTTAAGCGCCTCGCTCGGCGGCGGCTCCTGCACCTCGGCGGGCAAACGGCGCTGAGCTCCAAACCCCAAACCGCCGCCGCAGTTGCGGGCGGGAGGCTGCAGGAGGCACCGGTGAAAGCCAGCCGCCCGCCCGCAGCGGCGCGAGGAGGAGCCGCCGCCGCCGCCGGGGATTCAAGCAGCCGCCTCCGCCCGCAGCAGCGGCAGCAGGCGGCCATGGGCGCGAGCGGCACCCGCGGCAGCCTCCCTCCCCATCCAAGGGCGAAATGGCCGCGGCCTCTCCTGCCCTCGCAGCAGCCCAGCAGGGACGGGAGAAGAGGCGCCGCCGCTGACATTGGCGGGCGGGCGGGCGGGCGCCTCCTCCGCGCCCCCCTCATCGTCCTCCCGCACCGTTCGCGCACTCCCGGCGCCAGGGGAACGAGGGCGGGCAGGGAAGGCGCGGAGCGTCGGCCGGAGGGGATTCCGGCCCGGGGCGAAGAGAGCCGCCAGGCGGGCGGGCCCGGGGGAGGCGGCGGCGTTGGCGCGGCTCACCTTCTCGGGCGCGCGGTTCCTCAGCTCCAGGTTGATGCGCTTCTTCATCTCCATCGCCCCCTTTGTGCCGCCGCCGCCCGCCGAAGTGCAGAGGAGGGAAGGGGGAGGCCGAACGCCCCGGAGCAGGAGCCCAAAAAGGAGCGCGGACGGACCGACGACGGCGGGGAGAGCAAGAGCCGTTCCCAGAAAGCGGTGGCCCCGCCGCGCGCCGCCTCCGCCTCCCGCTCGCCACCAGCCCAAAGGGTCGATCCGAGCGGAGTTGGAAACTCCCGGAGGCTGCTGCGGACTGGCGGGCGGAGCGCGCGCCGGCTCGTCCGCCTTGGGCTTGGGCCGGAGCGAGCGCCGCCGAATCGGCTCCTCCTTCCGCGGCTGGTTCGCGCTCGGCCGGCGGCGCCTCCGCTCGTTCGCAGCGCACACGCAGCTCCTTTCCTTTCAATGGCCGCTCGCACACTGAGCCTCCATGACACGGCGCATGGGGCCCCCGCCAGAGAGGGAGAGAGAGAGAGAGAGGCGCCGCGGCTCCGCCTCCTCCGGGGCCAGGCTAGAGAGGGGGGCGGGCGCGCGAGAGCAGAGGAGACGAGAGGAGGCGAGCCGCCGCCGGCGGGAGCAGCGCCCCCCAGCCCCGGAGCCGCCCTACTGGCCGGGCACGGGGAGCGCCCGCCGCCGCCGCCGCCGCCACGCTGCCGGGAATGGCTCGGAGCGCCGCTTGTCAGTCCGGCTCGGTCGGGCTTGGCCCAGCCTGGCCCGGGCGCTGCCGATCGGCTCTCGCCGCCGCCGCCGCCGCCTTTTGTGCGCGCCTCGTTCCGCGCTCAGAGCAACGCGTCCGGCCTCCCCGTGCGCGCCTCTCGCTGCTGCCTCTGCTGGAGGTGGGAGGGCGCCCTGGGTTGGGTCGAGAGACGTAGCGGAGGCGCGAGTCGAGATCGGGGCCTGCGGGGCCTCGGCGGGCTCCGAAGCGGAGCAGGAGCGGGCGGCCACCGATGCTGGAACGGACGGAGCGGAGGGGCGCGCAAATTAATCTCCGTCCGACTCCGAAATGGAAACGCGCGTCGCCGGGGGGCAGCGCCACCAAGCGGCGGCGTCAACTGCCCCCCAAAGCCACCTTGGGCGGGGGGGGGGGGCAGGTTCTGGGGACTTAGAGGGAGGTTCGAGTCCTTCCCTCTTCTCGAGGATCCCGGTTTGTCGAGAAAAGAAGGAACGAGGGATCCGTGGAGGTTCGGAAGAGCTTAATGCCGGAGAAGGAGGGGACGGCTGGCAATAGTATAAAAGCAGCGCGGGGGAAACTTTTGAAAGACCCTGATAGGGGTCTGTGATAGGGTGGAGGTCGCACCAGATCAGCACTAGATGGTGGCTGCTGTGACTCCACTTGACTTTCCAGCCATCCTTTTCCTAGTTGCATCTTCCACTGCAAAGCCAGGACTGCTCTGTGCGCACCTGGGACCAGAGGGAGACTTTTCCCACTGAGTTGGGGTCATGCAATTCAGTTCTAGCCTGGGAATGAAATACCTGTGGGCCTGAGGCCTCCGCAGCCTGGAAAAACGGCGTTGAAAGGGGACCTGATGGAAGGATATAAAGTCATGCACAGTATAGAAAAGGCAGAGAGAGAATATTACTTTTCTCTATCATACAACACTAGAAGCAGGGGGTGTCTATGAAGCTGAGAGTCGGAACCAGCCTAGATGGGATGGACACATTCATGGATGACCAACATCAGTGGCTACTAGAATGGGTGCCTAAGTGCATCTTTCAGGCTCAGAGGACGAACAGGAGGCCTTTAAGGCCATTTGCTGGGATTCGAGAGCTGGAAGTTTGCCCTTGTCTCTGCTTGAGATACCCATGGGCAACTGGTGGGACAGGATGCTGGACTGGATAGGCTGTGGCCCAATCCAGCAGGGCTCCTCTGAGGTTCTTGTGGACTAGATGGCCTGTGGCCTGATCCAGCAGGGCTCCTCTTAGGGTCTTATGGACTAGATGGGCTGTGACTTGATCCAGCAGGGCTCCTCTTAGGTTCTTGTGGACTAGATGGGCTGTGGCCTGATCCAGCAGGGCTCCTCTTAGGTTCTTGTGGACTAGATGGGCTGTGACCTGATCCAGCAGGACTCCTCTTAGGTTCTTGTGGACTAGATGGGCTGTGACCTGATCCAGCAGGGCTCCTCTTAGGTTCTTATGGACTAGATGGGCTGTGACCTGATCCAGCAGGGCTCCTCTTAGGTTCTTGTGGACTAGATGGGCTGTGACCTGATCCAGCAGGACTCCTCTTAGGTTCTTGTGGACTAGATGGGCTGTGACCTGATCCAGCAGGGCTCCTCTTAGGTTCTTATGGATTAGATGGGCTGTGACTTGATCCAGCAGGGCTCCTCTTAGGTTCTTGTGGACTAGATGGGCTGTGGCCTGATCCAGTAGGGCTGCTCTTTAGTTCTTATGTTCTGAGCAAGTCAAAAGACAGGCTGTAACCTTAACAATTGTCCTCCCTTCTTGGCTGCCAGGAGCAAGGGCAGAGGAAGACGTTGTATAACTTCAGCCATTGGGTGAGGAGGTGATCTCTTTCCAAACCAGATCTAGGAATCAGCATCTCTGCTTCACCTTGGAGAGGAAATTACTTCAGATCCTGCACTGTAGCCCAGAACAACTGTGCCAGTTCTGTTGCCTAATGGTGTTACTGGTTAAAATTTGGCTTTGACCAGTCGTCCTTCCGTGCAGAATGGGTCATCCTCCAAAAAGCTTCCCTCTCAATACTCCCCCAAGACCATGACTTGGTAGTTACCACTTGGAGGTCACTGCAGGTCCCAACGGACCCCGAGGTCTATAATCTCCCGGCCGGGCGTTCCTTCCCTTGCCTTCTACCAGTAGGGTGACCATCTGTTCCTTTCTCTCCAGTTCCAGTCTGATGACTGTTGCTCTTTGTTGTCCATTAGCTGGAGAAGAATTTTCAGTCTTCATTCACACATTCTTTGGCCAATAGATTACAGTCAGACCCCCATATTCACTGATTCAGTAACCGTGGTTTTAGTTAACCACGGTAACCTGATCAGCCCACCCCCTCCAGGTGCCATAAGGGAAAAACCCAGGACCAGAAGGCCTATTTCGGCCTCCATAGAGCCTTGGAATAGGCGCGTGATGCCACCAGAACCTGTCCCAAAATGTAAGGGGGCATGTGGGGGATACCTGTGCACCATTTTGGACCTGCCTTTTGCATCTCATGATGGTCTAGTCACCATCCGGAAGCCTCTTTGACCCCGTCTGTTCACCTTGACCGTTGAATTTTACACAGAATAAAAGATAAATGTAAAGCCCGTAAGGTGTCGCTAGAGGGCCAGAGATACCAAATGACAAACCTTTCTAGGCAATGCACTGTACAAATGTGAGTTTGATGCCTAGATGGTATGTACATGAACTTTCAGCTCAGCGGTATTTGCATATTGAAAAACAGCCAGCCTTTTGACATTTAAATATGACTGTCACCAAAGTTAAAGAATCTTTAAATCCTCCTAATAAAGTTTATTTTAGCTAATTCACTTCTTTGGGTTCTAGACCAGAGGGGAGATTGTCTGATAATTTTCAGAACCTAGGGTGAAATTATTTTCTCTTTCACACAACACTAGAACCCTCTATGAAGCTGGTGGACAGAAGAGTCTGATCAGACAAGGCAAGGATTCCTTCACCCAGAGGGCCATTTGTCTATGGAATTGGCTGCCCGAAGAGGTGGTGACAGCAACCTGGCTGGCTTTAAGGAAGGGTTGGACAAATTCATGGATGACAGATGTATCAATGGCTACTAGAATGGATGCCTAAGTACGTCCTCTAGGTTGGAGAGAAGGCAGGAAGCCTGAAAAGGCCATTTGCAGGGATTCGAGAGAAGCAGCTGGTGGCCCATTATGTGAGAAGGGATGCTGGACTAGATGCGCTGTAGCATGATCCAGCAACACTCTTATGTTCTTATCAGATTAGACACATTCATGGAGAACAGGTTCATCAATGGCTCCTAGAATGGATGCCTAGGTACATCCTCCCAGATCGGGAAGTCAGGCAGGATGCCCCTAAGGACCACTTGCAGGGATTCAAGAGCAAGTGAAGGTTCTGACTTTGTCTTCTGCTTGAGATGCCCAGAAGCACTTGGTGGGCCACTGTGTGAGACGGGACTCTGGACTAGATGGGCTGTGACCTCATCCAGCAGGGCTCCTCTCAATTCATGGAGGACAGGTGCATCAATGGTTACAAGAATGGATGCCCAGGTATTTCCTCCCGTTTGGGGAGACAGGCAGGAGGCCTCTAAAGGTCATTTGCAGGGCGTGGAGAAGGTTAGTGGTGCAACACAAAATTCTCCCACAGGGAAAGTGGATTTTCAATTGTGATTGTTAGCTAAGCCCCCTTATCAATAAATGAATCTTGTGGTGGTAGGGGTGGTGATGAGCTTTTTGGGGTATGCCAAGGCCGAAGGTGGAGCCACACTGCAACCATTTTGACTCTTTCCCACCCCCTTTTGATGCTTCTCTGCATTTCCCAGGGGAAGTTCCAAGTGCTTCTTCTGCACTAGCAAAACAGGTGCAAATTCCCACGGAGTGCATGGAATGAGATACATGCGTCCCTGTTTCTGTGGTCCAGTAGAAAAGCAGAGCAGTTCTTCTTTAGAATGGAGAAAGACACTTTGACTCTCCTGCCATCAGAGGAAGAGGCCTGCATGGTGTCTAGGACACAGAGAAAAGGAAAGCAAAGAGAGTTCATGAGAAATTCTGTGCCTAAAGGTTGGCTCCAACTTGAACCCTTTCATGTTAATATGGCTGATGGCCATAAAAGAGTGACATGGCCCATCCTGCCAGTCCAGTTTCCTCTTTGGGGGGTGAGGGTGTGGTTCCAATGGCCCAGCAGTCTGGGCAGCAACCAGAGCACAGCAGTGTGGACCTTGAGAGCCAGGGGTCAGTTTGAGGGGAGCACACAGACAGTTCTGGGGATGAGAGATCAGGCAGCCAGTCCCAAGAGCACCCCTCCCCTCGTCTTCTTCAACAGCAGAAACAGGTGGTACACACATCACAGCACCTGGTGCAGCTGCGCCATCAAGGGCATGGAGCTGCCTTACTTATTTAACTGAGCCACACATGCTGGTCTGTCGTTGCAGACAAAATATTTGTGCAACCCCCATCTACGTCTTCGCGTGTGAAACTGACTCTTGGACCTTGCTGTGACTCTTGCCGAACCTCTGGAACCCCGACTTTGGACTAACCTGACACTGCTTACTCTTGAGCCCCTCAACAGACTGCCATGAATGTGTGTGTATGTTTGCCTCGCTGCCCTTGCCTGCCTGAGACACGACAAAGAGGCAAGTTCTTGCAGACATTTTTACACAAATGTTGCCCAAGCTGAACCCAGACAAGACAGAGGTGCTGTGTGTCATGGTCTCTGGTCCATGTCCTTGGTGGGGTGCAATGCACTGGAAGGGACAGGTGCAAAATTTGGGGGTGCTCTTGAACTCTGCATTGATGCTTGAAGCTCAGGGGGAGGCCGTGGCCAAGAGTGCCTATTCCCAACTACAGCTTGTGTGCCGGTTGAAGCCTTTCCTGGGCAGAGATGACTTGTCCAGAGTTATCCATGCTCTGGTAACTTCCAGACTAGACTGCTGTAATGCACTCTACATGGGCTGCCCTTGAAGATGGTGTGGAAGCTGCAGCTGGTGCAGAATGCAACTGCTAGGTTGCTGACCAGGAAAGCTGACCAGATTCACATCACACTGGTCTTAAAAAAGTTACATTGTCTGCGGATTCACTACCAAGCCCAATTCAATGTGTTAACTCTGAATTATAAGGCCCTAAATGCCTTGGGCCACAAGTATCTAAAGGAACACCTTCTCCCATACTGATCCACCCATGCCTTAAGATCTAGAGGGGAGGCCCTCCTGGTTTTCCCACCACCCTCAGCAGCAAAAGGGGTGGGCACCTGGGAGAGGGTCTTCTCAGTGATGGCCCCTAGACTATGGAATCATCTCCCCCTTGAGGTACGTCAGTCACCTTCATTGTATACATTTCAGAACAAGCAGTCTTGTGACTTTAGCTACTGGTATCAAACTTCTTGCTGAAACAAGAAACCATTGCTACTCATGGTTGCTTTGCACGACCATGTTGTAAGAACTCGTACCTTCTATAGCCAAATCCAGAGACCTCGGGTGTGAAAGTAAAGAGTGTGAAGAAGGCTTGTCGTAGAGAGAAAGCATGGCAGCAGAAGGCTTGCTGAGTTCTCAGGCTTCTAAGGGAGGAAACAGAATTATGTCCATCACTTAAAATCTAGGAAATCAAAGAAAAGGCTTATCTCTTAGTTTCCTAAGCTCAAAGGGGGTATATATGCATCCGTATGTTTGTGTTCTTATTTCATTATACCAGCATATACTTTGAGTTTGACTTCTGCAATCAAAATGCAATGGTTATTTACACAGGTTAAGGCATTTTCGAAAATCTATAGATTACCCATTAAGAATGTGGAACACAGAGTTGGATATATCAAGAAATGAAATTAGGAAAATTAGGAAAGAAATAAGAGAAAATTGTTCTTGCTGAACAATTAAAATCTGATTATCTAGAACAAAGAAGGAACATGTTGTTTGGAATGCAGACAAATGATGCAGTAATGAATAAGTGGCAAAAAGGGAGCAATGAATTGAAAAATATGTAAGTTTAATTATTCAATGGAATAGATCAGTAGCAGTTTAATTTTTTTTCTATAAGGTGGGGAAATGGGAGATGGATATTTTGTTTTGTTAATTGAAGGTGTTGCATTGATTTTTTTCATTTAAATAAAAAAGGGAAAATTAAAAAAGGCATTTTCCAAGCCTATTAGATCCCTCCCGCACCCCTATAGTAGCTTAATTTCATACTGAGGGAATCTAATCTGTCAGCAATACATCTTCTCTTGGATATGGCTTACGTTTTCCGCTGGAATTTCAAACACAGCATAATCCAGTGTGTTAGCTTCATAGGAGTAGGTGGAGTTATCTGTAAGGGTAGAAAAAAGATCAAAGGTCACTTCACTGGATTCCTGAAGGACAGGTTTCCGCCAAGGACTTTCTTCCTAAAATCCTGGAAAGCCCCATGAAACGCTTTCTTGGAGCTCTTTACCCTCTGTCAAAGTGGTTTGGGCCTTTGGCAGCTGAACAGTTTGGGACGAGGAATTGGAGGACGGCTAACGCCCTAGATCTCACTGGTTCCAAACTTGACACTCCAGATGTGGCAGAAGTGCTCTCATTTGGCTGCAAGATAATCTGTGGGAATCTCCTTTCACTGGTAGATTCTGAGAGGACACATCTCTCCTGCCCATCATCTCAGCTACTTTTTGAACAGGAGTGGTGTGGTGAGCTGTCCGTGGTCCTGGACACTTGCCAGCTTTACCTTCCTAAGCCCTTCCAAATCAGGAGAGAGAGGCATGAAGAAGAAGAAAGAAGAAGAAGAGTTGGTTTTCTACCCCGCTTTTCTCACCCATTTAAGGGGACTCAAAGCTGCTGACAAAGCTTCTGTTTTACAACTTGTTACCCACCCTGAGACCTACGGGTATAGGGCAGGATAGAAATAGAAATAATAAATAAATAAATCTGTACATTTGCAGCCTCTCTTTCCAGATCACCTTACCGTCATAATAACTGTCATGGTCATACTCATCGCTTCCTACCAAGGAAACAAAACGTGACAATTAGAGCATTGAATAGAATTTTACCATGAATCATGGAAGCTGTAATAGACATTCTTGGCACCTTGCTAAGCATTCCCTCCTCTGGCCTCAAGGAGCTATGGATGCTAGATGCTAAGCTCACTTGCAAGGCTGGCCCTGTCTACTTTCAGGTTCCTCTGGGTTTCCCTCACTTCACCCTAAGTCACATAGGGTGTCTTCTGACAAGGATATAATCAGGCTTGAAGTCCGCTCAAGTTCTCCCCATTCCAACAGTTTGCAAGGGATTCCCCGTTTCTGAGGATTAAAGTTCCCGAAATGCAGAGAATCCCTGGGACCTTTGGGTATATGGTGGGATAGGAATATAAATAATAAATAAATAAGGAAAATATTCACATTAAAAGGGTCTCCACACTATTTAGCAAATGGGAACACAAGTGGTTTTTGGGGGGAGGGAAATGTGCTCTTGGGGTATTCTCCTCAGTGTCCCCTGATCCAGTGATAAGCCATGATTTCCTCTGTCCTAGTCCCCTCTTTCCCAGTTCTCCGTCATTACAAGCTAAGAAGATTGGGCTGGCTGAAAGTGGGGTGGGGGGAGGAGGTGAAGCATGAATAGAGAGCCTGTAGTACCTAACAATGTAACAAGAGATCAGATGTATTGGGGAGTGAGGTGTAGTGGGGAGTGAGTCAAAAAGGATCTATTTTTACAAAGAGGGATTCTGGCAGTGATCATGAAAGACTTTTGGCTTCCTTCCTGGTGTTGTGAAGTGTCTCGGCTCCCGTATAAAAGCCTGCCTGCTCCCTCCCTCCCTTCCTGATCACCTCTGACATCCATGCCTTTTTGCCTTAATCCCTCCCATTTCACACTGATCTGCTGTAACAATCTAGTGCAAAGCTCTAGTGTAAAAGCCTGCCTGCTTCCTCCCTCCTTCCTTCCAGGGAACCTGAAAGTGATATTTAATGTTCTATTGACTTGTTAACAGTAGAAAGAAATTGTGCTATGGTGGACACGAAATGAGAGGGCAGGAGCGGTGAACAAAAGCTGCTGCTGAAGGACTCCATGATCTGATGCAGAGGGGCAGGTTTACATAGAGGTTTTAATTGCCCACCCCAATGAAGTCAGGGTATGACAGTGTCCAGTTGCTGACTGTATGGGGAAGGGGTTCTGCTGAGGGGAGGAGAGAGGGGAGGGGGTTTCTCCCCTGCTGGGCACTGAAGAATGGAGAGCGATTCCTCATTAGTGGGAATGCAAAAAAACCCAGATCTCGCTGATGATTAGAAAAACCTGATTTACAACTGGATTAATTTGCCAAGTAGGAACCTGGCCATAGACTCCCATGTGTTCCCTCCTGGCCTCCCCTGTGGCATCAAGTACCTGACCGTCAGCACCAAGAGTGGCGACACGGCGATTGTTTCCCCATCTAACCCCCTGACGACAGTGAACTCAGTTCGATTTTGGTCAGGATTCAGGAGATCACCTTACCATTGTAGTAGATGGTATAATTTTCATAATAATCATCGTAGAGCAATGCCATGTATTCAGAAGTCCTCTCTGCTGAAACAAGTCCTAAGTGGGACAAAAGACAAATCATCCCAGCCCCTCCAAACTCACTCCCAAGCCTGGCTTGGTTTACTGTGGGCAGATCACTCCACGCAAGATTCACCAGCCCAGATCAAAATGAGATGACTTTCTTTCTCTCTTTCTTTCTATTTCTATCCCACCCTATACCTGAAGGTCTCAAGGTGGGTAACAATATTTAAACACCCGACATATTAAAACAATAACAGCATATATTAAAACAACAATGTCTGCAAGTGGGATCGTCCCTATTCTCATTTGCACAAGATGGGGGGACTAGAAACAATGGGACGAAACTTCAAGGGAATAAATACAGATTAGATCTTAGGAGAAACTTCCTGACAGTGAGGGCGACCAGTCAGTGGAATAGGTTGCCATGGGAGGTGGTGGGTTCTCCTTCACTGGAGGTCTTCAAGCAGAGGCTGGACCCACATCTGCCTGGAATGGTTTAGAGAATCCCACATTGAGCAGGGGGTTGGACTGGATGACCCTGGAGGGCCCTTCCAGCTCTATGGTTCTATGATTCTATGATCTTAGGCCATATAAAGGTGCCAGCACTAGAAGTACTGGTCTGCTCACACTGAAGAATGAGTCCAGTCTTCTCACATCCCAGGCTGGTCCAGAGTTCAAAGCTCTGAAGTTCCCACGCTCCACTCATCTCGTGGTTTGCCCTTCTCATGTTTGGCGTCTTCCTCTTTCCACAGTTCTTCCCTTCATGGTTGGATGTCCCTAAGAGGGCTGTGCGCTGCCGGTCGTACCGCTCTCCTTGAAGCCATAGCCCCCAATCTTATCCTCCTTCGTTTAGAGTGGTCGCACGTAAGGTTTAATCCAGTTTCAGTCCACTTTCAGGGTGGCTGTGGTTATACTTAAGATTTAATCCAGCTTCAGTCCACTTTCAGAGAACACAGCAAAATGATACATTGTTTTCTTTCGATGTTAAACAACTCAGAAAATTCACATTTGGGATCAATAACGTGGAAGGGAAATTACTGGTCACTTTGCTGGTGTGTTCTCCTGCTCTGAAGGTGGACTGAAGCTGGATTAAACCTGAGGCATTTAATCTAGTTTCAGCCCACTTTCAGAGTCAGAGAACACATCAGCAAAGGGACAAGCTGCTTTCTTCTAGTGTTAAATAACTCAGAAAATTCACCTTTTGGGATAGACAAGGTGGCAAGAAAATTACTGGTCACTTTGCTGAGGTTTTCTCTGGCTCTGAAGGTGGACTGAAGCTGGATTAAACGTTAAATGTGGCCACCGCCAAAGTTTAATCCGGCTCCAGTCCACTTTCAGGGTCAGAGAATACTTCAGCAAAGTGATAATGGGGAAAGAAAACCACTTCCTTTTTATCCTTTAGTGCCCGAAGCTCTTTGAGTCAAAGCAGAGAAATAAATACTGGGGATCCCCGAGCACAGTCTTCAAGCAGTGCTGCAGAACAGCTTTTGTTTCAAATCCAGCAGCAAAGTGTGACTTACCTGCTGAACTCTGAAGGACCACGGCCAGCAGCAGCAGCTTTCCCCCTGCCATGCTAGACATCCACAGCGTCTTCTCCCACTGAAGTCATCAAGTGTGTCCTTTAGAGGAACAATCGCACTTTCTGTCTGAATTCGACAGGAAGCCGCACCATCCAAGGGCCGCTGGACAACCCCTCCCCTCTCTTGTGAAATGGAAGAGCCTGAGGGCTGCTGCAAGAGGGGAGTTCCCTGAAGGAAAGAAAATCCCCAGGTTTTCTATGAAATTGCATCATCTTCTCCATCATGCCCCAAGATGACTTTGCATGGGAGCATCGCTGTGGTCATGAGCGGAGATCTTCTCTCCACCGAGGCCGCTAGTTTGGCATGTCCCACACCACAGTCAAAGAGAGAGCGCCTGGCAGAAAACGGTGGGCCCCACAAGCAGCACTTTCATCCTGTATGTGACCATCTGGGTCAGAAGAAGAAGAAGAGGAGGAGGAAGAGTTGGCTTTCCTACCCCACTTTTCTCACCCATTTAAGGGGACTCAAAGTGGCTGACAAACCTTCTGTTCTTCTCCCCGCAACAGAGCACCCTATGAGGCTATGAGAACTCAGAAGACAGCTGTGACTAGCCCAAGGTCACTCAGCTGGCTTCATGGGGGAGTGTGGAATGAAACCCAGTATTCCCAGATAAGAGTCTGGCTCCCTAACCACTAGACCAAACATGGAATCCTTTAGCTCGCTTTAAGGAGGTGGCCGACCCTGTAGCCAGGATGCTGCTCTAGGTGTTTATGGGCCCTCTGTCATCACTTGACGTGTCCCGTTTCTTCTGCCCTACAGCATAGGACAAGACAAGACAACCCCACATGGGTTTACGATGAGGGCTACCCAAGAAAGAGGCCTCCTCCGAGGGTGGAGAAGAAGAAGAAGAAGAAGAAGAAGAAGAAGAAGAAGAAGAAGAAGAAGGAACTCTGACATCAGAAACCAAAAGAAAATCTCTCTTGCCTCTTTCTGCTAGCAATAATTAACTGGCTCAGTTGCTTGAACATTGTGGCGTCAAAGCAGGATCTGACCCAAATTTATTTGTTTGTTTTCATTTTCATCCCGCCCTATATCCGGGGGTCTCTGGGAGGGTAATAACATTTAAAATCAAACATTATTAAAACAATTACAGTACGTATCAATACAACTCGCATCCCCACAGCGCTTCCGGTGGCCTGGTCTTCCCCGCCTACGACTGTAACCATTCTTGTTATGACTGGTTCTCTCTCTCTTTCTCTTCCTCCTTTGGAGCTCTAGCAGATCTTCTCAGATAGCGCACTTCAGCCCTTCTTTCCGTGTGCACCACAATGTTTACTCCCCTGAAGCAGAGGACAAGATGCAATCCCCTCCCGGTTTCAGAAATTGATTGGCTTGGGCTGCGTTCACACCTAAGTGTAAATCCAGTTTCAGGCCACTTTTCGAGGGAGATAATTCACCAGACTAAAAGGACTTGCACGAACAAGATCTATTTTCCAACTCAAAAAAGATTTAGGCCGCGTCCCCATGCAAGCCATTTAGCTCTAATCGGGTGCGCATGTGACCGAGATCGAATGGTGCCCATCCTCATGCCATTCCCGGTAATGTGGGCTGGGTGCGGATTTAGCCGTCCCCATGCATACCGCGCCAAACGCCAGCACGGGTTAGCAGCGCCATCTCCTTTCCGCCCCTCTATCCTCATTGGAAACCAGATTGATGTCACCACACCCCTGTGCCGCCCACTGCAATGCCTCATCCCCCCCCGCCCCGCCCCTTAGCAGCACAGAAGCCAGGACCGAATGTAAAAAATAATAATTTTTAAAAACCGAAGCCACTGTGAGGTTTGGTGGCCGTTGGCTCTTTTGTAGAAGCCTGCCTCTTTTCCCCTCCTTCCTTCCCCACCACAATCATTATAAGACAAAGGGGAAAGTGATATCGAATGTTCTACTGCCTTGCTATGGTGGATACAAGATGCGGGGGCAAGTGGCGAAGGACTCCATAATCGCAAATTGATACAGAGGGTGAGGTTTGAATTGCCCGCCCCGATGAAGTCAGGGCAAGAGGGCGGGGGTTCTGCCGAGGGGAGGCGATAGGGGAGGGGAGGAGAGGAGGGAACACAGTCCGGGGGGAACGCGGCCTCTGTGTACTAACAGAGAATGGTCAGGACTTGGGCAGAAAAGTGACTGGCCTTCATACTTTCGCCTCCTTGCTTAGCATTCTCCTCTCCTGCTCCCTCACTCGACCTGCTGGCTAATCGAGTTTCCATGTGCCAAGTGGTCAGAAACTGGTGACGATGTTTGTGCATTAGGAAAGGAAGGCGCTGATAGCAAAAACAAACCCCCGTCGGATCAACAGGAAGAGGGGATGTGAGGCTGCAGCGTAGGAAGAAGGGCTAAACATTTTTCCCCAGGAAATGAAGTAATCCTCTGAGGAAAGGAATGGACGCTTTGCTCCCTTCCAAAAGCGGAGCCTAACCATTTATGTATATCGGCACAAATGGGGTTTTTGGCATTTGATTCAAATGTTAGAAAATGTCTATTAGCTGTGGTCTTCCTACTCTATTTGAAAGAGGATACAGCCCCTAAACATAACAGAGGCTTGCTTAGGGCCAAGGCCCAGATAGCTTTGCACTGGAACTCCTGGGGAAGCTGGCATTGGAGAAATGACAAGGAACCAGTTTTCTTTCAGTGTTAAATAACGCAGAAAATTCACCTTTGGGATGGATAATGTGGAAAGAAAATTACTGGCCACTTTGCTGAGGTGTTCTCTCGCTCTGAGGCTGGATTCAGCCTTAGGTGTGACCACACTGCAGGACACAGTGCTATTTTCCTGTATCCTAAAATGGCCTGGACCTTGGGCGAACGCAGAATGCAAAATATAGATATCTCCCGTGCGTGCTGAGTCTTCAGGGCCACATGAGCAAGTGTACATAATGGACCCCATAGAGAAATGCTTTTCAACTGACTTTGGCCAAGAGTCATCGGGCCCTTTTGTCTCCAGGGGGGAAACTGGGAACAACTCAAGGCGGAAAAGAGAAACAATTAGAAGAGAATAAAGGAATGGTACTGAATGCTAACAATGCCAGAGACCCAAGAATCCTGGTAAGCGAAGCCTTCCAGAGGAAACCGTCGGAGGAAGAACATTGTTTGGCCCTTTGGTCTGCAGCTGCGGAGCAAGATGGCAGCCAGCCAGCATCTAAATATTAAAATTACTAATGCCACCAACCACGGGGAGAAAGGAAAGGCTGTGGGGGAAAGATGTCATGTCGAGAGCGAAGTTGTTTGATTAGATATCCCTCGCTTCCGTCCTCAGTCTGTTCGTACCTTGTAGGAGGAAAAGAGCCAGATAGCCTGGCGCTCTACACTCAACATCTGGGGTGTGGCAGGATCCTTCCTTTTGGGATAATGAAGAACCTAAGAGGAGCCCTGCTGGATCAGGCCACAGCCCACCTAGTCCAGCATCCTGCCCCACCCAGTGGCCAGCAATTGCCCATGGGCATTTCAAGCAGACATGAGGGCAAACCTTCTCCTGCTCTCCAATCCCAGCAAATGGCCTTAGAGGCCTCTTGCTTGTCCCCCCAGCCTGAAAGATGGACTTAGGGATCCACCCTAGTAGCCATTGATACATCTGTCCTCCATGAATGTGTCCAACCCTTCCTTAAAGCCATGTAGGCTGGCTGCTGTTTCCACCTCTTCTGGCAGCAAATTCCATCAACAGATGACCCTCTGGGAGAAGAAATCCTTCCCCTTGACTGATCTGACTCTCCTACCCATCAGCTTTATAGACGCCCCTCCGCTGACCCATCACCCATCATTGTGAGAGAGAAGCTGTTGGAATGAACAAGCGGTGGCATTTTGGAAAGAAGAAGGCCCTTGAGCTTCCTACCTCGCCTGACAGGGCAGAATCGAACCCAAAAGGCACTCAGGAGAAGCAGCAGAGAGGCCAGGGTGCCAGTTGTGGCCAGCAGGACGGTCTGGCTTCTGCAGCCATCTTGGTGTCTCCTGGAAGAAGCTTCAAGAAAGACAAGCATCTGAGTTGCCCGGAGCTGGCTCATACTGATGGGAAACCATCACATTTTGGGTTTTTTATTCCCTGAAGTCAAAGTAGAATTGCAGCTCAGCAGTTCTCGCTGGTGACCAGCAGATGGTGCCAGAGCAGAAATGAAATTCCAAGCGGGGTCTCCGGCGCATTATAATCTGCTGGACTGGAGCCCTTGGCCTTTGCTGGCACTTGCAATGCAAACATGCCAACCAAAATGGACACCCCCTGGACTCTTTTGAGGGGGGTGCAAGAGATTCCTATTGCACAGTGTTTGCGCAAAGGCCTGTATGGAACAAACGCTGCTTTAAACACTGCTCAAACTCCTGCAAGAGAAAAAAAGTGTCCTGCAAGTCAAAAAGTGACAAGAAGAAGATGCCACGGTCCCCCCAGAGGGCAGCGGGGCTCATGGACTCCATTTTGTCTCTTGTTCTGCCTTTCTTCGTGGGATTTATTTATTTATTTATTTTACATTTTTGTCCCACCTATTTCTGGGGGTGTCAAGGTTTTACTTGAAGAGGCAGCGATTGGAAAGACTTTGGCTTCGATGCCTGCCATTTCGCGCTGGTCTGCTGTGCCGATAAAGCACAAAGCTGGTGCCTCTTAAACACCTGCCTGCTTCCTCCCTGCTTCCTCCCTCCTTTCCTCACTGAGATCTCTATTCTCACACTTCCCACCTGTTTTTTCCTTCCCTCCTGCTATTTTGTGCTGCTTTGGTGTACCAATGCAGCACAGAACAAAGGGGAAGTGATCTTTAATCTTCTACTGGCTTGTTAACAAAAGAGACTGTGCTACAGTGCGGGGAGAAGCGGTGAACAAAACTGCTGCCATGATCTGAACTGGGGACAGCTGTGGCCAGCCCAAGGCCACCGAGCTGGCTTGACAGAGGGGTGCAAAATCAAACCTTGTGACTACGAGATATGAGTCCAGCACTCTAGCCACAAGACCAAACTGGCTCAGAAGCAGCAACAGCCAAGCTGAGAGTGCCTTCACTTTGTCCAGACATTATGTGCACCTGAGGCACAGAGCAAGGACAGGAAATGCCTATGGTTCTGTTCCTCACACACCTGACCATCTGGCTCTGGGTGAGAATGAAGACACGCTTTACATCCGTGTATATAATATGTTTAATACAAGCATCAGTGTGGCTCAGGGCCAGAGATGCTTCGTGGCTTTGTCTGCTTCTGTCCTTCCTTCCTTCTTCTCAAACTGGTGGATTCTTTTTCCACTGCATCCGACTGATCAGAATGTTGTCTGTTGGTTGCCACAGAGTTCTGCATAAGTCGTCTGTAAAAGAAGATGAAAGAGGCCACTTCATTGCTGCCTTGATGGTGTTTGTTCTGGAGATGATTTCGGACTGTTCCCACCAGCAAGGTGACCTACCTGTGGGGTCTCCACCATGGCCACTTGGTCTGCTGCCCTGTCTGTGTCCCCTGGAGGGAGAAAAGCAGAAAAGGTTTAGCTCTTGCAGATAAACCTCCTGACACTGAGGGCAATTGGTCCATGGAATAGGTTGCCACGGGAGGTGGTGGGTTCTCCTTCTCTGGAGGTCTTCAAGCAGAGGCTGGACCTACATCTATCTGGGATGGTTTAGGGAATCCCCCATTGAACAGGGGATGGACTTGATGACCCTAGAGATCCCTTCCAACCCTAGGATTCCATGATCTATAGGACAAAGGATTCACCTTTTACAAGATCCTTTCTGAAGCAGAAGAGCAAAGGAACAACGAGGAGGATGAGGAGGATGAAGGGCATCCTATAGTATAATCTCTCAGAGCATTTTTCTGTAAAGGGAGAAGAAATGAATCACTTAACAAACCCCGCAACTTCCTCTGACATGAGAAGCCCCAGGCCTGTCAATGCCACATGCTGGGGGGGCTGTGACTATGGGTGTGTGTGTGCTTCCATGGGCAAATGGCTGCCCACCATTGGCATATTCACACTACAGCCTCTAGTGTGACCTGGTGCTTTTTGTTTTTTCAGGCTTTGCTACTTTATTTTTCAACCGTGGCAAAAAAAAGCTAACACTATCTTGACCATGGGCGTCTCTTCTGACTCTGTGTGGTTTCTGCATCCTGTGCCGAGATGCTGCACATGCAGAGCTGGACGCCACAAACCCTTGTGTCAGAGGTGCCCAAAGAGCCTGTGAGAGTCATGAAAGCAAAACGCAGCCCAGAAATTTCAGATCCTTTGCCCTTTGAAGTGCACAAGGCAGGCAGGCTGGCTGGCTACATAAATCATCACGAGGACCTGCTGGGGTTTCCCTGTTGTGTTTAACAAGAAGAGCAGCCTGCCAAAATGCAGGTAAACAATCGCCCATCGCTAGGCTAAAGGTACATAAATAAGACACAGATAACTTCAGTCACTCATACCTGAGGCTTCAAAGTCACACCCGGAAAGGGCCTTTGATTGTTATCTGAGCTGCTTCCTCAAAATTCAACCTATTATTCAGTCAGTGGGTTATCTCTGCTCTCAGGGCACTTCAAGGGCTTTGTTCACAACCAAGCTTTAATCCGGCTTCGGTCCACTTTGGCTGTGGTCACAAGAAAAAGGTTTAACCCAGCTTCAGTTGACTTTCAGAGTGAGGGAACCCATCAGCAATTTTCTTTATACTTGATCTAACCCAAATATGGATTTTCAGAGCCAGACAATGCTGAAAGAAAAAAGGTTGTCACTCTCCTGTTGGGTTCTGTCAATATGAAAGTGAACTGAAGCTGGATTAAAACTTAGGTGTGGATGCAGCCAAAAGGCAGCAATATCCTGACTGGCTTTGCAGCTCTCACACACGCCCTGTCTGCCCCACTTGCCCCTTACCTGTTCCACAACACAGGTGTGACCAGGTCTATCCTGGCACTGCCTGTAGAAGGTCGGGACAGTAGATCCATGATCCCAGTGACTGCATGTCATTGCACCTGATTTGTGTACAACTTGATACCCTGAGATGATTCTGCTTCAAACATAAAACAAGGGAAACAATATAAAACTAAACTGGATAGCAAGAAGCAGCAGAAAAGAGCAGAAGGCGAAACTGCTCCGCTGCAAGCAGGCAAGGCTCCCTTTGCAGGAGGGTCTAAGCATGTTGCTGCTTTCTTGCACAGGAACATCTCTGTGTGGGCGGATCGCCATGCGCAGCAGCACCTCTCTGGCCAGGCGCAGGGGTGGAAAGAGAAAAGCAGAAAAGCGTCTCCACCGGGGAGAGGGAAGGACTGCGGGCCGGTGGGGTCCCTCCAAGACAGCTTTGCTCCCAGCTCTTCTCGGCCAGGGAGCGTTTCCCTAAGAGGGGACCTCTCCTCTGTTGGCCAAGCACCATTAACGGCTCCTGGGACACTTGGAAATACCTCTGAGGCTCATCTGGGAGTCATTTTCAGGTACCGAGGGTTTTCACCTGGGCTGCGTACACAGCTGGGTTTCAATCCAGCTTCAATCCGCTTTCAGAACGAGAGAACCGTATCAGCAAAAGCATCAAACTGTTTTCTTTCAGGGTTAAATAACTCAAAAAATTCACCTTTGGGATAGATAATGTGGAAAGGAAATTACTGGTCACTTTGCAGATATATCCTCTCACTAGGAAACTGGTCTGAAACTGTATTAGGTGTGAACGCAGCCTAGGTTGGGATTGGGTTTGGGGCATTGGGATCAGAATGTCTTCATCAGGTCTTTCCAACAGGTAGCATCCTCAGAGCAGACCTACAAAGAAGCTGTTTTCCCAGAGATGGATTTCACCCCCTTACATTTCCTTTTTGCACCCACAGGTAAAAAAATACGTAAATAAAAATCTAGGCCAATCAAAATAAATGATAGAACCGGAAAACAAACTTGTGTTTTCAGCACATCTGCTCTGGTGTTCAGCCTCTGAAAGGGACGGAAGATGCTGGCGTATTTTACTGTGATCATTCTGATCTTCCCTCACAGTGAGTAGATTCTTTCATGATTCCTTTTTTCACATCACGTTAAGCTTTAATGATTTTGCAGAGCCTGAATGCACTTTCTTGACTGTGATCAGCACTGGAGAGAGAGGCTCATTTTTCCTGTGAATGGGCTGAATTGAGGTTCAGGATGGAAATCGTACAGCAAACACTTGTTACAAATTATCTCAGCAGAGCCTAAAGGGATAGAATATGCTCCAATGCAAATACAGCTGGATCCCACTTCCACGTTCTCTGGATTTACTTTTTCAGGTGGCAGAAGGAATGCATATAAACATATATATAAACATATATTTTATGTTTAT
This sequence comes from Aspidoscelis tigris stejnegeri, assembly GCA_023333525.1. NCBI lineage: Eukaryota > Metazoa > Chordata > Lepidosauria > Squamata > Teiidae > Aspidoscelis > Aspidoscelis tigris. Next base: position 4,331,242 of record JALMGA010000027.1, on the reverse strand, counting down.
ATTAAAGTCAAAATTAATGGGATTTTAAAACATAAATCACATCAATTTCAATGCACATTGCATCATGCATCTTCTATGCCGCGCACTCCTTTTAAGTTGCAATATCTGCGGACATTTTTATCAGTCTTTGCAAACACAAAGGCTTCCCTAATGCCTTACACTGGGAGCAGCTGAGCTGCTGCATTCTGTATGAGTTCCGCCTTCCAAACAGTTTTCAAGGGTAGCTCCACACAGAGCACATTACAGTAGTCTAATTGAACAAAAGAGTGATGGGGATGGGGATTTCAACAGGATCTTTTGTTGCCCTTTTACAGCCACTGAATCCCAGGAGACAAGAAAATTAGGAGAAAGGCCAACAGAGCTCATCATGGCTGTTCCTGGAGAGACAATAAACCTAACCTGCAAAATTCCCCATAATTATTTTGGGAGCATTGTGGTTTGGTATAAAGAAGAAGATGGACAAAGCCTACAGCAGCTTAACCTGATGTATTTACCCCAAATAACACTGGGAAAAGCTGGTGAAGTGAATTATGCAATTCCCAATGTGACAAGAAAAGATTCTGGGCTGTACTTTTGTGTCATAAGAGTTCTAGAAGAATTCAAAGTGCTCAACAGGACGAAGGTGATTGTCCAAGGTGAGTGATCCAACAAATTGCAATGTTTTTTCCCTCTTTATTTAGGTGTACGTCCATCCTGATTCCCAACCTTCCCGGAGCACAGGGAAGGGCTTTTATTTATTTATTATTTACATTTCTATCCCACCCCATGCCCGAAGGTCTCTGGGCTTTGTAGCCTCAGGGAGCAAGATGTCAAGAGATGGGGCTGTGGTGGCCAAAATGGTCCCTTCTATGCCTCTCTTACTTAGTGGAGGCACCTTGACCAGGGGCAGCTGGTCTCCATCAGGAATAATAAGAATATAAGAACCTAAGAGGAGCCCTGCTGGATCAGGCCACAGCCCATCTAGTAAAGCCTCCTATCCCACACAGTGGCCCACCAGTTACTTCTGGGCATACCAAGCAGAAGACAAGTCACACCTTCACCTGTAATAGGAACTTTGGGTTCCTATACTGCCTGTGGGTGACATGGCCAATGTGTTTCTTCAAAAACCTGATGGAAACAGTGCTAAGAGAAAACTGTAGCATCCCAGGGGAGACCTGGAATAGTCATTGTTCTGAATAGTGTGCAGAACCCACCTGTATGAAGTATTTTCATCTGTACAGGTCATAAGCGATTCAACTAAGCAGCAATTTGTAAATGAGGCTCATTAGGAAAAGCAAGGGGATAAGGCAGAGTCTGTGTGAGTTCAGCCTCTCGCCCTTGGAGCCCAGCATCCCACAGAAGTTCCCTGTTGTTCCTTGGCCAGCCAGGTCCTCTCTGAACTATGATTCCTGCGAAGAACAAGAGGGAACTCTGGTTCCAAAAGGCATGCACTTGAGAAACGCTGGGCGACAGGCTGAATTTACTTTTACACTTGACAGTTGAACATTTGAATGATCACCTTGAGGAGAACCTCTTTACATGGGTGACTATAGAGGCCATTATCCTTTCTCCCCAGGTTCATCCAAGCCAACTCTCTCCATCCTGGCTCCTTCCACCTTGGAGGAGGACCAGCTCAACCAGCACATCCCCGTTCTCTGCCTGGTCTCTGATGCAAAGCCTGGGCAGGAGGCTTTCTCCTGGAATGCTGGTGGAAACTCTACCCTGGGCCTGGCTGAAGGGGACCTAATCGATGACAGGGGAGTCTTCACCGTCTGGAGGTTACGACTGGTTCCTCTGGAGAGCTGGAACGAAGGGGTGACAAACGTCTGCTCACACCCCCAAGACAACAGAACCATCAGGGCTGACACACTGTCCACAGCCACAGGTATTCTGGGGTGGAGAAGGTCAAGTGATCACCGTCTGGATCAGAGTCCCTGTGCTTTTTCATGCTTCCCATCTACTGGATGGGAAGGGAGCATGATTGACCAACATTGACCAGCACGCACACTTGGAGCACTAGTCAACTTTGGCTGTTCCCTGCTCCCCCCTGCCAGTGATTGAATACTTGCTTATTCAACTGGGGGGCTGGTCCTCCCCTGGGTGTCGCCATTTTGGCTGTGGCAACCTCCGCGAATGTGTGTGCATCAGCACCTTTGCCTTGACAACATGGATGATCTGTGCACGCGCATGCACAGTTGCATCTATGGTCGTCCGCGGTGCCAGCACCTAATCAACCGTCAGTGAACTTCTGGGCGCATTTGGAGGCTGGAACAGCCTCCTGTACATCCGGATGCTCTTCACTAGAAGGTCACTAACTCTTCACTAGATGCCGCAGAGTGAATAGGCCCCTGGTGGGCAGCCATTTGCATGTGGAAGCCCACACCGCATAGCCACGGCTGGTCTTCACAGGCCTGGGGCTTCTCATGTCAGAGGAAGTTGCGGGGTTTGTTAAGTGACTCATTTCTCCTCCCTTTACAGAAAAATGCTCTGAGAGATTATACTATGGGACGCCCTTCATCATTGTCCTCCTCCTTGTAGTTCCTTTGCTCTTCCGCTTCAGAAAGCATCTTGCAAAAGGTAATTCTTTTGTCCTGGGGAGCACATGAGGTCAACCAATTACCTGTAGGTAACAAAGCCCTTTCTTGCTTTTCTGCACCCAGGGAACACAGACAGGGCAGCAGACCAAGTGGCCATGGTGGAGACCCCACAGGTAGGTCACCTTGCTGGTGGGAACAGTCCAAAATCATCTCCATCCCTCCTTCCTCGCTCCCTCCCTCCCTCCCCGTTGCAGTCTCTATTCCCTCTCTTCCCCACCTGGTTTCTCCCCTGAAAGTCCGCATACTGAGCTACCAGTGGGAATGCGAAAATAACCTGGATGAAAATCCAGACTAAATTATCCAGTGGGAACTCAGCCTAAGAGGGAAACCAGGCAGCAGTGAAGTGGCCTCTTTCATCTTCTTTTACAGACGACTTATGCAGAACTCTGTGGCAACCAGCAGACAACATTCTGATCAGTCGGATGCAGTGGAAAAAGAATCCACCAGTTTGAGAAGAAGGAAGGAAGGACAGAAGCAGACAAAGCCACGAAGCATCTCTGGCCCTGAGCCACACTGATGCTTGTATTAAACATAATATTATATACACGGATGTAAAGCGTGTCTTCATTCTCACCCAGAGCCAGATGGTCAGGTGTGTGAGGAGCAGAAGTCACATGTATTCCCTGTCCTTGCTCTGTGCCTCAGGTGCGCGTGATGCGTGGACAAAGGGAAGGCGCTCTCAGCTTGGCTGCTGCTGCTTGTGAACCAGTTTGGTCTTGTGGTTAGAGTGTCAGACTCATAGCTCACAGTTATGGGGTTTGATCCTGCACTCCTCCGTGAAACCAGCTGGGTGACCTTGGGCTAGTCACAGCTCCCTTTCTGAGCTCTCACAGCCCTACCTACCTCACAGGGTGCCTGTTGTGGGGAGAAGAACAGAAGGTTTGTCAGCCGCTTTCAGTCCCCTTTAATTGGTGAGAAAAGCGGGATAGAGAAGCCCAACTCCTCATCTTCTTCTCCTTCTATGGGTGGTTCTTCCTGTGGTGTCTTCCTGCCAAGCCCCCTGTAACCTTCCAAACCTCCCTGATCTTCTCTGCACCAGAACAGGAGTGATGTGGGCGAAGACTAAAGCATCCCCACTGTCTGGCTTGGAAGCAAGAGAGAGGCACCCTGGGAGTGGTGTCCTTCTCAGTCAAACGGATGCATGTCCAACGTGTCCAAGAAAGGCAGCTCAGAAGTCTCAGGCCCTAAAACACCCCAGGCAGGCTGTCCATGCCGTGGCCACGTTCAACTGGCAATTGTCCTGCAAGGCACGAAAGATAATAAATTGGTCATTGCGTCTCGAAAGCATCAAAAGGGTGCTGAAGCTAGAAAAGCAAAGAGTTCTGGAAAATGCCAGCACCTGCCCCCAAGTGACACCCCACCCGTCACCAGTGGCCGCCCTATGGCTCTCCTACGCCCACACTGAGGCGTTCCTTTCCTTTCCACGAAGCGGCCGTTGTGTTACCAGTTGCGGTTTTGAAGCTGCACACGAGATTCGGCTTTGCTGGGCAACTGATGCTCCTTCCTCAGTCATGCTGGCGGCCACCATTCTCCTTTTGTCTTCCACAGGTAAGGGGCTTTCTCCTGGTCGTAGCTGTGCGCTCAGAGGGCCTGCAGACATTTCGCTCTTGGATCTTCGTATACTCTGAAGCCTTCCACAATTGAGGCTGCATCCACACCTATATATTTTAATCCGCCTTCAGTCCGCTTTCGGAGTGAGAGAACACATCAGCAAAGTGACAAGTGGTTTTCTTTCAGTGTTAAATAGCTCAGAAAATCCACGTTGGGGATAGATAATGTGGAAGGAAAATGGCTCTTCTTCACTTTGCTGGTGTGTCCTCTTGCCCTGAAGTGGGCTGAAGTTGGATTAAAATTTAGGTGTGAACACAACCTTTTAAATCTCAAAAATATGTGAGTAATTATTGATGAAATCTTTCACATTTTGGAGATTAGTGGGTCGGGGAAATTTAAGATAAGACTACTTTTTAACCCAGGAAAATCTTCTCAAAAGTCGGGGGTCATCTTATACGCTGGGGGTCGCCTTATACGGCGAGTATATCCCAAACTCTATATTTTAACTGGAAAAGTTGGGGGTCGTGTTATCCGCCCAGTCGTCTTATGCGCCAGAATATACAGGTAACATTAAAATGTTAAATTCAAAACAATTAAGTAAAAGAAATTAAAATATGTATTTAAAAAAAACATTCTGGAGATTGGATAAAGGTGTCAAAGCTTCTCTGAAGTCTGTTGGTGAAAGCAGCAGATTCAACATTATATTTTTGCTTCCTGCAGCGTTTCTCTCCCAGACTCTGGTCCTGTTTCCAGCCCAGAGGTTCCAGTTTGCGGACACCGGGGACACAGCACTCATCACATGCATTTCGAGAGAAAAAATTGAGGGCGATGGATTGCAGTTCCTTTGGTACAAAAGGAGAGAAGATGGGGTCTTTGCTTTAATCAAGAGATGCAGGGATCAGGGACCTGCAGAGAAATATTCTTGCAAAGTTAACGGTCACAACTTGACGCTGGAGATCCACAACCTTCAGTCGGCTGATTCTGGCCTGTATTTCTGCAGTCAAAGGAAGCCTGTTGCCCACAATGAATCTTATAGATCTTCCTCACTGGTTGTTGTTGGAGGTAAGAGAGCAGGACTGAACTTTGCAGTGGAAATACTGAACGGCACGTTGTTATGTTCCCTGCCACACCCAGCGCCGGCCAGCCTACGGCCCCTCTCCCTTTCCCCTTCCACCATTCCCCTTCACTTCTGGGTTGGCCAATGGAATCTCAGCCCTCCAAACCTCTGAGTTCCCTTCAGCCACTTTGCTCTCCATCTCACAAGCCACCAAGGGCACCAGCCATCACGGTGCAGATGGCTGTCCCTGTCTATGGACGGCTTTTAATAGGGGACCTGATTGACGTAGATAAAATCATTCATAGCGCAGAAAAGGTGAAGAGAGAAAATTTATTCTCCCTATCCAACAACACTAGAACCAGGGGGCATCTATGAAGCTGATGGGCAGGAGAGTCAGATCAGACAAGGAGAAGGTTTTCTTCACCCAGAGGGTCATCGGTCTGTGGAATTGGCTGCCAGAAGAGGCGGTGACAGCAACCAGCCTGGAGGGCTTTAAGGAAGGGTTGGACACATTCATGGAGGACAGATATATCAATGGCTACTAGAATGGATGCCTAAGTACGTCTTTCAGGATGGGGGGAAAAGCAGGAGGCATCTAAGGCCATTTACTGGGATTTGAGTGCAGGAGAAGGTTTGCCCTTGTCTCTGCTTGAGGTGCCCATGGGCAATTGGTGGCCACTGTGTGACACAGGATGCTGGACTGGATGGGCTTCGGCCTGATCCAGCAGGGCTCCTCTTAGGTTCTTCGTGATCCTTGGGGAGCCACATCATGCCCTTGAAGACACTCAGACCCTCTTAGCAAGCTGTGAGATGAACAAAGGCTCTCCAAGGGGTCCAAGAGGTTTCCTGAGGTCCAGAGCTTGAAAGGCATGAAGAATCTTCCTTCTCTTTCACTTTCCCCATCAGACAGCTATACCCCAAATACCCGGGTGATGCTCTTCAAGCCCCACGGGAAAGACCTTCCCTACCAGCCTCAGGAGAAGTACGTCCAACTGGCCTGCCTGGTCCAAGGTGCTTCCAACTTTGTCCAAGTGTCCTGGCATTTCCCGGGAAGACTCCGGCAAGAGGCCCGGACCTGCAGGGGGGACAACCACAGTGGTTCCCTAACCTTCCTAAGCCTCCTGCACCTCCCTGTGGAATTGCACATTGGCATGGAGAGAGCCACCTGTGAAGTCAGGTTCAACTCCTCCGGAAACAGCACAAAGAAGACCATTGAGTTCAGCGCAAGTGAGTAATACTGTCCAATGGCTCATAAATCCCACTGTTGTCCCAAGAAGAGTCAGAACAAGAGACAAAATGGAGGCCGTGAGCCCCGCTTCTCTCTGGAGAGGCCATGGTGTCTTCTTCTTGTCCCCTTTTGACTTGCAGGACGCTTTTTCCTCTCGGAGGAGTTTGAGCGGTGTGTAAAACAACATTTGCTCCCTACAGACCTTTGCGCAAACACTGTGCAATGGGAACCCCTTGCACCCCCCAAAAAAGTACAGGGGGTGTCCATTTCTGTGGGCATGTTTGCAAAGGCCAAGGGCTCCAGTCCAGCCAGTTATGATGGGGAGACCACGCTTGGAATTTCCCTTCTCTTCCGGCACCATCTGCTGGTCACTAGAAAGCACCAGCCAGGACAGAACTGGGGACCTACAAGTCCAGTTATGTTTTGGAATCCTATCCTGGACTGCAATTCTACTTTGGCTTTAGGGAGCAAAAACCCCAAAATGAGATGGTTTCCCATCAATACGAGTAAGCTGAGGATGGTCTTAAAGGTTTTGCACTGGTTACCTATTCCCTACCAAGCCCAGTTGTAAGCCCAAAACGGCTTGGGTCCTGGGTCTCTGAAGGAGCGCCTTCTCCCATATAGACTTGCCTGGGCACTGAGATCTCAAGGAGAGGGTCTCCCTGGACTTCCTTCTCTTGCAGAGGTACGAGGCACAGGGATATATATGAAAGAGGGCCTTTGCTGTGGTGGCCACTAGACGCTGGAGCAGCCTCCCTCTTGATGCTTGCCAGGCGCCTTCATTGTATACTTTTTGGTGCCTGGTAAAAACGTATCTTTTCACCCAGGCATTTGCCGTTTAAATAGCTGTCCTGTTAAGGGGGGAGGAAGGGTGTTACATTTTTAATTTTATTTTACTATTTGATATGTTTTAATTTCATTGTACCCTCCCTGGGACCATTCGGTGACGGATGGGATATCAACAAACAAACTCAAATGCTCCTCTTGTCTTTCTTGAAGCTTCCTCCAGGAGACGCCAAGATGGCTGTAGAAGCCAGACTGTCCTGCTGGCCACATCCGGCGCCCTGGTCTCTCTGCTGCTTCTCCTGAGTGCCTTTTGGGTTCGATTCTGCCCTGTCAGGCGAGGTAGGAAGCTCAAGGGCCTCCTTGCCAAATGCCACCGCTTGTTCATTCCGACAGCTTCTCTCTCACGGTTATGGGTGAGGCTTCAGCCGAGGGAACGTGCAGGTGGTGTTTCTATGCAAGTCAAAAAACTCTGACTTGGGCAACGTTGCCGTTATAGGAAGCACTCGGTCTGACCTGTGTGGATTTTTGGGGGCCGTAATCCAAGCTTCTTTTGCAAAGAAAATGACTTGGGCCCCAAATATCTAAAGGAACACCTTCTCCCATATTGACCTGCCCGTGCCTTAAGATCGGGAGGGGAGGCCCTCCTGGTTGTCCCACCACTGACAGCAGCAAAAAAAGTGAGCACCCAGGAATGGATAGGGCCTTTTCAGTGGTGGCTCCCAGACTGTGGAATAGTCCCCCTCCTGAGGTACATCAGGCACCTTCACCTTGTGTGTTTAGGAGAGCTGTGAAGACGCACCTCTTTGCCCTGGGCCTTTGGCTGAGTAAAGGAAGAGCCTTTTCCTCCCCAAGTTCAGATTCTGCTACACTTTTAATATGCTTAACATGTTATTGGTTTTAATGTGTTAATTTTATACGTTGTATCCTGCCCTGAGACTCTCGGGTAAAAGACGGGATTTTTAAAAATGCAAATAAATAAATCAGCTCCAGAGAGGACTAATGCTACATTCACACTTAAATTTTAATCCTGTTTAAGTCTGCTTTCAGAATGAGAGAATCCATCGATAAAGGGACTGGTAATTTTTTTTTCTACTTTATTATCTAACCCAAAAGTGATTTTTTTTTTGTTAGATAAATGCTGAAAGAAATCAGTTTGATGCTTTGCTGATCGGTTCTCTCACTCCAAAAGTGGATCAAAGCTGGATTAGGTGTGAACACAGCCTAAAACAGAAGTAAATTAAAGTGGAATTGAAAGTGTGTGAGAAATGTCGCTCTGATTTATTACTACATCCCGTCTGCAATTTGCTCCTTGCAGCTTCCCCAGAATCTCAGCGCCGGGTGTGCGAAGAGTCTGCAGTCTTAGATGCGTCAGAGGTAAGATATTTCAGGACTCATGTGTTTGCTTCTAGGGCTGTGGTCACACCTAAGGTTTAATCCGGCTTCAGTCCACCTTCAGGAGCGAGAGAACACACCCGCAAAGTGACCAGTAATTTCCTTTCCACATTATCCATCCCAAAGGTGAATTTTCTGGGTTATTTAACCCTGAAAGAAAACAGCTGATCTGTTTTCTCAATCTGAAAGTGGACTGAAGCTGGATTAAACCTTAGGTGTGACCATAGCCCAGGAGATCTTTATTTCTTGGCTTCAGAAACATCCTTGTGGATAATATTCATAAATAGTCTCTTTCCTTCCCTGTTTCTTTTTCTGGTGGGCCTTTCTTGGAGACCTTTGGAGGCAGGAAAAGGCAGTTTTGATGGCTCTAATTCTTCAGTAACAAGTGATACGTTGCTATCAAAGCAGTTTGGACTTTTAAAATAGAAACAAAACCAGCTGCACTGTGAACGTTCCATTTTTTGTGAAAATGCAGGAGAACATTTGCTACGCGGAGCTGGATTTTGGACCAAAGCCGGGCAAGCAGTGCGAGCGGAGGTGAAGAAGCCAAGAGAAGTCCAGAGGCCTCAATGGCTGGCAAGACCCTGGTGGGACGACGTGGCAGATGGGATGTGGGAGGCTCGGTTTCCAGATTCCCCCACGCTCGCACCACTCCAGTCTCTGCTGGAGTGAAAAAGTGAAAACACCCGGGACTTCAGTGTGCAGATTCACGGCCCAAGGCAGCCCTTGTGTGTGGGCCACGGTGTGTGCGCACTCTGTCCCACAGCCCTGGTGACATCTCTGCAAGCAGTGCGGCTTCTGGGCGGTTCCGTGTAATTTCCCCCATTGCAAAACCCGAGGCGGGAGGCTGCGTCACGGGAAGGAAAGCCTTGCAAAAGGGCGTGAAAATGAGCAGGCTCAGGGCGGCCACAGAACCCTTCGTCCAGGGCAACTTGATCTCCACAGAGCGGCTGCTCCGCTTGCTGCCTCCCTTGGAGCATGCAACACAGCTCCCACTGACCCACTGGGGCTGGGTGGGAGGTTGTAATGTGGAATGCCGGGAGTTTAAGGCGCAGGGACTTTTGGCCAATTCACACTCCGGCTACTGAGCCCAATTCAAGGTGTTAACTCTGACTTGTAGACCCTAAATGACTTGGGCCCCAATATCTGAAGGAACACCTTCTCCCATATCGACCTGCCCGTGCCTTGAGATCTGGAGGGGAGCCCCCCCTGGTTGTCCCACCACCCTCAGCAGCAAAAGGAGTGGGCACCTGGGAGAGGGCCTTCTCAGTGATGGCCCCCAGGCTATGGAATAGCCTCCCCCTTGAGGTGCATCTGGTCCCTTCACTGTATATGTTTAAGACGCACCTCTTTGCCCTGGCCTTTGGTTAAATGGGAACATACTGTCTTTTCCCACTTTACAGACACTGTTACTGTTTTAATATATGTCTGATTTTAAACGTTATTACCTGCCCTGAGACCTCCAGCTATAGGGTGGGATAGAAATACACGTAATAAACAAACAAACAAACAATTTCCCTTTATCAGTCTGCCTCTGGAAGAGAAACCGGACAGTCCAAGACTCAGCAACACCGAATGCGGTCTGGACAGTTCCTTTCCCATTTATTCAAGCCACGAGGTTCGGGGTATTTGTGTGTCCTGGTGATGCTTTAAAATGTTCTTTCCTTCTGTGTCCGAAGAGTTGACGCTTCCGTGGGCAATCGGTCATTTCTAACCTTGTGTCACAAAAAGGCAAAACGTTTCCCACAGAGAGCTGTGACTCGCCCAAGGTCACCCAGCTGGCTTCGTGGAGGAGTGCGGAATCAAAGCCGGTGTTCCCATAAAAGGGCCCGGCTCCCTGACCGCTAGACCAAACTGGCCAGTGAAGCGCTTCCAAGGCGCGCCCGTCGCTCCAGTCCCAGGCCGGGTACCAAAAGCAGCAGCAGCAGCATCCTCTACGCGGCTGGAAACTACACTTCCCGTGCTGCTCTACGCGGCCTCTTCCCCACCACCGATCGCTCCCATTGGCCGGATCCGGAGCCCCTCCCCTCCTGAGTCTGGCCCCGCCTTTCCCCTGGCGCTCGCGAGCGCAGCAGCAGGATCGGCTGGTGCGCTTGCAGGCTCCGGGCGGTGCGGCTGGTGCGCTTTCGTCGCGCGTCGACGCCGCCGCTCGCCCGCCCGTGGGGGAGAGAGAGAGAGAGAGAGAGATCGTCCGCCCGCCCGCCCAGCCATGGGCGCCTTGGTCTTCTTCGGCTGCACCTTCATCGCCTTCGGTCCGGCGCTGGCGCTCTGCCTGCTGACCGTGGCCGGAGACCCGCTGCGCGTCATCGTCCTGGTGGCCGGGTGGGTCATCGGGGGAGGGGGGGGAGGGCGCGCGCGCGCTCGAACGGCGGGGGGGGGGCTCTTTCACTTGCAGCGATTGCACTCCCCCCCCCGACAGATCTGCCCGGGTGCAAGGAGGGGCGCGCGCCTTGCTGGGGCGGAGGGGCCCGGGAAGGGGGGGGATGGACGGCTTAACGGGCGCCTTGGGGGCCCGTGGCGGGAGGGGCTCCATCGCTATCTGCCTGCCTTCCCTCCGCCCAGCCTTTGGATCTCCCTTTCCTTCCTCCTGCGGGTTCTTCCAGGTACAGGCTGTGTCCTGGCCGCAGCGTCCACACGAGCTCCCGCTCCCTCTCCCTGGGCCAAGCTGCATCCTTCTTCCTCGGGTCAGGACACGTGTTTGCAATCCCCAAGCGCGCCTTTCTTCTCCATGCCTGGATAGACGCCTCCTAGCCTGGGGAAGAAGCCCCTTCCCTTTGCACGTGTGAATCCCGCCTGTCTTCCTGTGAAGAAGGAGGAGAAGAGTTGGCTTTTGTACCCCGCTTTTCTCACCCTTTTAAGGGGACTCAAAGCGGCTGAAAAACCTTCTGTACTCCTCATACCAGACGCACTGTGAGGGCTGTGACTAGACCAAGGTCGCCCAGCAGGCTTCGTGGAGGAGAGCAGAATCAAACCCAGTATTCCCAGATAAGAGTCCAGAGCACACTGGCCTGCCCTGCCATGGAGGGGCTTCCAGTGAGTCCCAGTGCAGCTCAGAGGGCCCTGCTGCTGGCCGTAGAGAGATGCTGAGAGGCAGAGGAAACTTGGGGAAACTCATCTGCAAGGGCTGTTGTTTACCCCACCCTTCAAGCGCATGAATAATGCGCCTTTGGAGTTTTTCTGCATTTGCATTGCAAGAGGTTCATGCAAACTTCCCTTTTAGCCTTCTGGGTGCCCCTTAGCCTGGCCGGAGGGCTGCAAATCGGAAGACAGACCCCCAGGGCTTCTTGCAAAAGAGGTCCCTCTGTTCATCTGAATATCCCCTTTGCAAACAAAGTGGGGGGTGGGGGAAGAGCCCAGGAACTTCCACAGACCCGGCTTTTCCAGTTCTGCTGTTTTCATGCATCACAGTTGTCCTTCCTTCTGGCACCAGGAGCTGATGTCTGTCATGTGACCATGCCTCCAAGGGGAAGCATTAAGCTGCAGCTTTGACACAAGGAGGCTTCAGAAAACCTACATGGCTTTAAGGAAGGTTTAGACAATTTCATGGAGGACAGATGTATCAGTGGCTATTGAATGGATGCCTTTGCAGCTCTTTCAGGCTGCGGGGACAAGCAGGAGGCCTCTGAGGCCATTTGCTGGGATTGGAGAGCACGAGAAGGTTTGCCCTTGTCTCTGGGCAATTGGTGGGCCACCGTGTGCTACTAAAAGACCTTTCCCTTGTGACTCCTGCAGGGCCTTTTTCTGGCTGGTCTCTCTCCTCCTGGCCTCGCTGATCTGGTTTGTGTCGGTGCACCTGAGCGACCGGGAGAACGGGCGGACGCAGTACGGCCTGCTGGTCTTCGGCGCGGGGGTCTCGGTCCTGCTGCAAGAGGCTTTTCGCTTCGCTTACTTCAGACTCCTCAAGTGAGCAGCATGTCGCGATTTGGGGGACCTAAACCCTAACCTTGGCTCTTGCGGGTCCTTCCTCAAAGCATTCTGGGAGCAGTGCTTGGGGAAGGTAACACCTGGTCCCCAAATATCCAAAGGAACTCCTCCTCATCCTCCTCCCATTTAGACTTCAGTTCCACATCGGCAGCTAAAGGTGCAAAGGCACAGGAGGGGGCCTTCTCAGGGGTGGCCCCAGGCTGTGGAGCGACCTCATCTCTGTGGCACATCCAACCCCCTCCCTTCACCCAGTCAGAAGAGCATGAATTCTGAGCAGGCTTCGGTTTGTGTCAGGAGGGGGGCCTTTCCTTGGGTTGCCAGTCAGAAGGACGGGTGGGTGTTCTTTCCGCTGATCTCTGAAATCTTCCCTTCAGGAAAGCCGACGAAGGGCTGGTGAGCCTGAGCGAAGACGGACAGTCTCCCATCTCCATCAAGCAGATGGCCTACGGTGAGTGAGACGCGGACGCCACCGACTTTCCGTTCGCACCGTCTGTCGCGGGCACACGGGAACGCCAGGCGTCCGGGCCCAGTATTGCTGCGGTTCATTGATATCTGGGCATTTCTGTGTCGCTTTATAATAACCTATTTCCCTGAAAAAAATAAGGGAGCCCTCCGGATTTCTGTAGGGCGGGATAGACATACAAATAATAAACAAGCAAATAAACAAACTGGGTCGGCCTGCAGCTGCCTTTGCAAAATGGCCGCCAGGGGAAACGTCAGGGCAGGCCTGGTCTGAGGTGATTCTTGTTCTCTGGTTGCTTCCCTCTGCAGTCTCTGGTCTCTCCTTCGGGATCATCAGCGGTCTCTTCTCGGTCATCAACATTCTGGCGGATTCCATGGGGCCGGGGACGGTGGGCATCCACGGGGATTCGCCCCATTACTTCCTGGCTTCAGGTAAGCCTCCCCAGCCTGGCCTTCCCTTCCCGGTCACTGAGGGGCTCCGCCTGGCCTGGAGCAAAGTCGGTTTTATTCTCAACTGCAACACAGCAGCGTAAATCTGAAATAACCATCAGTAATGCTACCTTTAAAGTTTTCTAGTGAGCCAGTTTGGTCTAGTGGTTAAGGAGCCGGACTCTTATCTAGGAATACCGGGTTTGATCCTGAGTTCCCCTATAAAAGCAACTGGGTGACCTTGGGTGAGTCGCAGCTTTCGTCTCAGCTCTCACAGCCCCACACATGTCACAGGGTGTCTATTGTGGGGAGAAGAACAGAAGGTTTGTCAGCCACTTTGAGTCCCCTTAAATGGGTGAGAAAAGCAGGGTAGAAAAGCCAACTCTTCTTCTTCTTCCTCACAAAGCCAGCTGGGTGTCCTTGAGCTAGTCACAGCTCTCTTCTGAGCTCTCACAGCCCCACCTCCCTCACAGGGTGTCTGTTGTTGGGAGAAGAACAGAAGGTTTGTCAGCCACTTTGAGTCCCCTTAAATGGGTGACAAAAGCGGGGTAGAAAAGCTGACTCTTCTGCTGCTTCTTAAAGGACAAAACAATTCAGATGCTGATGCTCAGCAAGTCCTTAGACTCGAGGAGAAGGAAGTGGGAAACTAAGTAAAACTAAGTAAAAATATTTTGTAGGAAATAGAAATGTTATAAACTAGGAGTGTGAACGAATCTTTGTAACATTCGAAATTTGTACAGATTTGGCAGAATTCAGACGAATCAAATATAGGCATAATAAATAAATAAATAAATAAATAAATAAATAAATAAATAAATCATAATAAATGGCCAATTGCCATGAAGTTAAAGGCCAATGAATGTGAATGGGGATTTTGTCCTGTGAAGAGACGACAAGACCAGTTTGCGGGTGGAAAAGGTTTGGCGTGGCCTGTGTTTGGCGCCCGTGGCGGTGCTGCCCCTTGACCCCCGTGGCCTTCTCTCCCCAGCCTTCCTCACCATGGCGCTGGTTTTCCTGCACACCTTCTGGGGCACCATTTTCTTCGACGCCTGTGAGAAGAGGCACTACTGGAGGGTGGCGCTGGTGGTCCTGAGTCACCTGGTGGCCTCTGGGCTGGTAAGTGCGGAAGCCGGTTAAGCCTGGGGGGAGATCGCTGCTGCCGCTGCTGCCACAACTGTTTTCCAGACTATCTCCCTCCCTGTCTTTCTCTCCCCTAGACGTTCCTCAATCCGTGCTACGAAGCCAGCCTCGTCCCCATCTTCCTCATCACGCTCTCCACGGGCGCCTGGGCCTTCTTCACGGCCGGAGGTTCCCTGCGCAACGTTGCCGCCTGCCTCCCCTGTGAGTGCATGCTGGGTTGGATGGCTGGATCTGCTTTCGGGTTCTCTGCCCAGGGAAGAAGGGAATCCAGCTACAACGATTCAGCAGGGCGTGTGCTTTGTGGAGGCTGCTCAGTTGCTAATTTTGGACGTGTCCACCTGCAGATTCTGTGATCGTGAAGCTGGTGTAGATCTGCAAGACGGGGGGAAGATTTTCCTGTGTGGGTTTTAGATCACCCTGGCGTCAAAACCTCTGTGGGGCCTGAGGCTGGTTGGAGTTCAGTTAGGCATGACTTGGCAAAGCTAGGCTTAACTGACTGCTCCCATCTGGCCGTTTCCTTTGCAGGCAGACCCAAGGAGGAGAGCGGCGTGATGGTCTACTCTACCTTGCAGCTTCCAGGTGAAGACTGAGCATCCAGAGGGTGATCTCCACCTGTGGCAGCTGGAAGCTGTCGCCTTGGACACCCCTCCCGTTCTTCAATCCCAGAGCTGGGCGAACTGGCTGGGATTGGCCAGGCCCAGAGGGCAGCGTGGCAGTTTTCTTATCCACCAAGGGTTCTCTTGACCCACGTCATTCTTTCTTCCTTACCTGTGGCTGGGGATGTCCTTTCTTCCAGGTGTGGGGATCTGACTTCCTTCTTCGGCGTGAGGTGTGCCAGGGCCTCCTTGCTTCTTTTTAGAAGATGAATGTGTCCTTGAGGTTGGAGACACCACCGCTGGTCTTCTCCTAACTGCAGGCCTCCCAGAGCTTGGGTGGTTCCCCACATCTGCCCCACAATGTGGCCACACGCCCATGGCTTCTTGGATTTAAGATGTGGGCCATCACGAGCTCAAGTTTTTCTGAACCAGGTTGAATTCTTGATTTTGGGGCTGGCTGTTGCCTGGGGATTCTGTGGGGGAAGAGAGGAGTGGCCGCAGACCTGACCCCCAGGTGGTGACCTCAACCTGGCCTGATCCTCTTCAAGAACTTGGAACCTTCACCTTCAGCTCCTTGGTTTCTTCAGCCAAAGTTGCCCCAGCTCTTAAGCTAGCATTTGGGTCTCCCATGGATGGTGGTGGGTTGAGGGGGCCCCAAATGACCTCTGTGCTTCCTTGTGGATTCTGCTGGCTGCGTTTGAACTCCAGATGTTTTGCTAGAAACCTTTGGGGGGCTTTGACGGACGAGTCGGCGTGTGCAAAGTCTCCCACTTTCTGGAACACTTTATAGAGCAACACATGGTGCCTTCCACATGTTTTGGACTACAACTCACCCCATACACACACACACACACATCCCTTTCCATTGGGGGGGGGGATATGATGGGAAGGGACATATCCCAAACAGCTGGCCAGCAAAGTGACCGGATCAAGTATTGCCATCTGCTGGCCAGGATGTGTCATTGCATCTCTTCTGGCAGCTGCTGCTGCCTTCAGTGGCGCAGGGGAGAATTTCAACTAGTTATTTTGGTAAAGGTTGTTTTGTCTTTTCTTGTTGGTTCTGAATTGAAGGCTGAGGTATTTTTACTGCCTTCCCTGCTGAATAAAAAGGACTTGCTCACTTCTTCACAGCGTGGCTCCTGGAGATAGACTGGATGTCACTTTACAAGCTGGAGATAAGATTCATTTCAGGGGTTTCCTCCACGGCTCCTCCCTGTTGAAATGTTTCTTTCCATGGGGAGGAGATCAGTGCTGGGAAGGGGCTCCTCTGTGTCTTTGCTGCATATTTCCCAGGTCTCCCGGAGAAGGGTGTGTGGACAAGAAGGGTTGGTTTTTATACTCTGCTCTCCTTACCCATTTAAGGGGACTCAAAGACGCTGACAAGTCTCTGTTCTTCTCCCCACTAGACACCTTGTGAGGTAGGTGGGGCTGTGGGACCTCAGAAAGAGGTGTGACTAGCCCAAGGTCACCCAGCTGGCTTTATGGAGGAGTGCGGAATAGAAACTGGTATTCCCGGATAAGAGTCTGGCTTCCACAATGACCTCTTCTGTGCATGGGGGAAATTTCTCATTATAGTGCACCCCAGCTTCTTATTGTAACCTGCCCTGGGACCACTTGCTGAACGACAGGATAAATGTTTCTTCAAATAAATAGAAATAAACAGTTCCTGTGAAGCTGGGAGGTAATCACCGCATTGCTTCCTCTGTGCAAACTCAGCATTGAGCGCCCCATGGGTAAGTCTGGTGTTCTTGCTAAGAATAAGCCTGCAACGTCTGGGCCTCTTCAGCCTGGAAAGACAGCGCTGAAAGGGGACCTGATGGAAGGACTGAAAATCATGCCGGGTATAGAAAAGGTGGATGGAGAAAATTTCTCTATCCCACAACACTAGAACCAGGGGGCACCTTTGAAGCTGATGGGCAGGAGAGTCGGATCAGAGAAGGGGAAGGATTTCTCCACCCAGAGGGTCATCGGTCTCTGGAATTGGCTGCCAGAAGAGGCGGTGACAGCAACCGGCCTCGATGGCTTTAAGGAAGGTTAGACAGATGTATGGAGGATAGGTGTATCAACGGCTACTAGAATGGATGCCCAAGTCCATCTTTCAGGCTGGGGGGGGGGAGCAAGCAGGAGGCCTCTCAATGTCTCTTGCTGGGACTGGAGAGCAGGAGGTCTGCCCTTGTCCGCTTGAGATGTTCCTGGGCCACTGTGTGAGATGGGATGCTGGACTAGGTGGCCTGTGGCCTGATCCAACAGGACACCTCTGAGGTTCTTGTGATGGGCTGTGGCCTGTGAATTGGCCTCAGATCAAAGCAGCCTGCCTTGCGACCCATTCCAGCTCATTCAGACCATTCTGAGATCCAACGGAACGAGGTTGGTGAGCGTTCACCAGTCCGCGGGGCCAACGTTGGGCTGTCCCTGCAACAGAAAAGGATCCCCCTGTTTGCTGATTACAGCCAGTCACTCCCAGAAGACAAAATCACAACCAAGCCACTGGGGCAAAAAGACATTTTTTATTTGTTTTGTAGGAGATTGGGTTGAAAATATTTCCTCTGCTTCCTGTTGCGTCCGTCTCCATCTCTGTCTCCCAAGAAGAATGCCAGGAGGGCCTTTTTCAGGAACGGAATTGGTGATTGTGCTGTTAATGTCACTTAAAAGGAGAGAAGAGTGGCCTCTTATGGATGAAAAACGTGAATGGTATAAACATTCTTTGTGGGTTTTGTGTGTGCTTCAGTTTGCTTTGCTGAGGTCTGGAATTTCTTGGCAGAACAACCCAGAAACCCCAACAAGTAGAATGACTACCAGCCATGATAGCCTCCGCTATGCGTACCTTACACAGCCGTGCCCAGAGCCAGTCTTTGGGCTGAAGAAGAGTTGATGTTTATACTCGGCCTTTCTCACCCATTTAAGGGGACTCAAAGCGGCTGACAAACCTTCTGTTCTTCTCCCCACAACAGACGCCCTGTGAGGCTGTGAGATCTCAGAAGAGAGCTGTGACTAGCCCAAGGTCACTCAGCTGGCTTTGTGTATTCCCAGATAAGAGGCCGGCTCCCTAACCACTAGGCGAAACTGGCTGGAGTCTGGAGAACAATTAAATTGTGGGTCGAAGAGTCATGTTTGGGAAAGTTCTTTGACTGTTTCCAGTGCGGATGGGCCACCTAGAGGTTTGCAGTGAAAATCCTCACTCTGGCTTATGGTGGTTTGTATATTGCATATTCTTTTGGCTGGCAAAACAAGAACAAAATCCTTCCTAGAGCTAGAGCAGAGCGCCAGAAATGCTAACCTGGGGCCCTCCAGATACTTTTTGGGAGGGTAATTCTTATTTTTTCTAACCCCCATCATGCCCAAGGGGCAGCCAGGAACGGAGGTGGCATCACACCCGTCTTCTGGACCACCACAAGTGTTGGCTGGACAGGTGGGCTCAATTTCTGCACCCTCCCACCCCTGTGGGATCAGGAGGTGGTGAGAACTGCTCCCCCTCCCAACAAAAATAGCACTAAAAATGTATTTGTGTTTGTGTTTGCGGCAAGGAAAATCAGGAAACGGCTTTGGAGCGTTGCTGGTAGAAGCCTCAGTTGGAAATGGTCCGCCTGGAGGTGAAGACGACGCCCTTCTGCGTCTGCCGTCGTCTCTCCCTGGCACGGAAGAAGGAAGAGGGTCAGGGCGACGGCAGCAGAACCGTGAAAAGTCTTACAGGTGCAACTCTAGCGATGCGCCTCTCTTAATTCCAGAGCCAAAAATAATACCAGTGGCACCTTCTGGCTCCGTAACTCCTGATCCCATAAGGGCTAAATAGGGCAATGCTGTGCCCCCGCACCCGACCCCAAGTCCTGATGTGGTTATCCAGGGATACCTCCGGTAGGAAGAACCAAACAGCCTCCGCTTCCCGCGTCCGTCTGCGTCTCACCGTATTCTCTTCGCCACAATCCATCCGGCGAGGAAGATGCCAAGGCAGCCCAAAAGGACCCCGAAAATGATGGCCACAATCTCGCCTGAAAGGAGGGGAGAGGAAAGACCCCCGTTTAGTCTGTTGCGGCAGGAGCAAGACGCTTTGCATCTCAGCTGTTCTTCTCCCCACAACAGACACCCTGTGAGGTAGGTGGGGCTGTGAGAGCTCAGAAGAGAACTGTGACTAGCCCAAGGTCACCCAGCTGGCTTTATGGAGGGGAGCAGGATCAAACCTGGTATTCCCTAACCACTAGACCAAACTGACTCACAAGGTTATGGGATTACCTGTCAGCCTTCCGTCCCGGCCTTTGCGGATCCGTGCCTGCTTCTCCACATCCCACCCAGCCCTCACACCCTCGTTTTTCTCAGTGGCCCCTGAATTTAGGCTGAGACCCTGAACTTTCCTCCAAAGGGGCGAAGGGAATGGGACATCGTCCCCTCCCATGGCTTCGTCCTCACAACAGCCTGGAGAAGAAGGAAGTGACCCCTAAGGAGAGTGGATGGCGACGCCCGTGGCCCACGGCTGGAGATGACCGACACTGGTCATTGCGGTTTGTGGTTCCTCTCAGCACCAGCTGACGACTTGGCTGTAGAAATCCTCACCCGCCCACCACCTGTGGAGGAGGTCAAAGTACCTGCGGAATATCCAGACGGCCCTAAAACAGAAAAGGAGAAGAGATTTCGGATTGTGAGTCCCAACGGTGCCACCTCTGCCTTCTCCCTGTTTCGTTCTGCCTGTGCAGACTCTGGGATTTGTACAGGAGACTGGGAAGATCGAATTGACCTACGGAAAAGGCACTCTGGGGACTGGCAAAGCCTGCTACCCCGCAGATGGACTGCCGGCCTGCGGGAGGGTCACACTTAAAGCAACAATGCGGAGGAGAGCATGAATCCAGCACATCAGCCCTTTGGGTCCACTGCGCTCCACTTGGGGGCACACTCCCCATAGCTCAGACGGCCGGTCAGCATCTTTAGCCGCTGCTGCTTCCACTGCCTTTAAGGACGGCCCCAGACCTATGAAACCAAGCGGGTCACTGTTTTTCATGCCTTGGGCACAAAGACATAAGAGAACCTCAGAGGAGCCCTGTTGGATCAGGCCACAGCCCATCTGGTCCATAAGGACCTAAGAGGAGCCCTGCTGGATCAGGTCACAGCCCATCTGGTCCGTAAGAACCTCAGAGGAGCCCTGCTGGATCAGGTCACAGCCCATCTAGTCCAGCATCCTGTCTCACCCAGTGGCCCAGCAACTGCCCATGGGCATCTCAAGCAGAGACCAGGGGAAACCTTCTTCTGCTCTCGAATCCCAGCAAATGGCCTTAGAGGCCTCCTGCTTGTCCCCCAGCCTGGAAGATGGACTTAGGCATCCATTCTAGGAGCCATTGATATATGTGTCCTCCATGAATTTAACCCTTTCTTAAAGCCATCCAGGCTGGTATCTGTCACCACCTCTTCCGGCAGCCAATTCCATACACCGATGACCCTCTGGGTGGAGAAATTCCTCCCCTTGACTGATCTGGCTCTCCTGCCCATCAGCTTCATAGATGCCCCCTGCTTCTAGGATAAGGGGTCAAAAAATCTGGCTTTCAGTTAATAACCTCGTTGCTAGTAAAGGAATTGCGGAGGCCATGCCCTCTCCCTGAACGTGGCAAACAAGACAGCATTACCAGGGAGTGGGAATCCAGCGTACGCAGCATTTGAGGTTGGCAAAAGTCCTTAGCCAAAGTGTTTGGAATTGGAAACGGGCCCTTTGGAGCTTTGTGCACCCAGATTTAGAGGTGCCCTGTGTGCCCTGGGAGACGGTTTCCACCTGCCCCACCTAGAGGAACCGTTTCTTGCTGCACTCACCCACAAAGAACGACGCGTAGACCACCCGCTGGTTCAAGGACTGAGGCATCCGGAAGTTATCCACCAGAGGCACTGGGGGCTTTTTTTCGGCTTCTGTTGCGTAAAGAGTTTTTTGCAGCTTCTCTAGCTGGGAAGGGAGAAAAGCGGGTCAGCCCCAAAGTTTCTGGATGTCAGAAGGTGCAACATCCCGGGACCCACATGAGAAATGCCTGTGGACGCCTGACCCTCGTGCGCCCGCTGGACAGTCTCCATCAGGGCAGGTAAAAAGATATTTAAAGGGCATGAGAGTTTGTTGTTTGCTGTACTCAGTGAGCAAAGCCTCCATGGTTCAAGGGTGTCTACCTTGGAGCCCTTCCAGGAGAAGGGACATCTAGTGCTTTCTGGATGATAATAATAATAACAACAATAATAATATTTATTTCTAGTGCCCTTTCCACCAAAGGGCATTACAAAATTGCAAAAACAACAACAGCAATAAATTTCCTGTTTTTAAAAGGAGTCTCGGCCAAATCCTACCTCCTCTTGGAAAGGCTTCTTGTAAAACAAGTTTTAATTTTTTATGGGAAGAAACTTTGGATTGAAAAAAAAATTAAATGACTAAAAGAAATCAACCCTGATCTCAGGTCTTTGTCGGCACATATCAGGTTTGCTGGGAACATTTCACAGGCACCAGGCGCAAAAATGCTTCCCTGTGGCACGGAAAAGGACGCCCGTGTCTTTCTTGCCATGGAGGTACCTCTTCTACTTCCAGAGTTGGTGGGCTAAGGCTTTATTCAGGTGCTGGGGTTTGGGTTTTGTTCCTGGCATTTATATATAAAACCACTTTATTTTTCCAGACAAGCAAGTACATCCTACCCCGCCTCCCCCCCCCCCATGCAAAGAGCCCGTGAGAGCCACTGCAGGGCTGTTGAGGTACCTGAGCCGCTGAGATGTGCACTGGCTGGTGGAAGACAGTCCATAGGACACTCTGGTAGCAGGGTGGAGTGGTTAGCGATCCGTTGTAGCGGAAAAAGTGCCCCAAATGCGCCGGGAGCAAGCCACGGATGTTGAAGGGTGCCACAAACGTTTTCTGCTCTGACAGGTTCAGGAGATGGAAAGGAAAGAAGGGGGTTAATGAAGCACCTGTTTATTTATTTGTGTTTACTCCAGGATTAATATCCTGCCCTTCATCAGGGTCAGTAAAGCATTTGTATTCTACTTCTCAGGAGCCAGGATTGGACCTGAATGTTCCTTAGTGTATTTTGCATTTTTGCTAGATTCCAAAATTTTCACTTGTCCATACTGATGAGGTTAAAGCAGTTTTTCTCCTGACAGATCTTTCACCCATGCTTGGTGGCAGCCCCCAGGTGGTGCAGAAATGGATTAGGAGGAATGTTTCACCTGCATACTTGATGTTCTCCAGCTGATCTAAGATATGGTCATAGGCAGGGTTGTCCGTCTCCCCAACCTGGCAAAAAAAAAACCCCAAAGAAGGAAGATTGTGTTTAGGACTCTGCCCCAAGCAGCATGTCTTCTGAGAAAAATGAGTGGAGAAAAAGCTATCAAAGAAAGCGTGCAGTGATCGGACTGTTCTAAATGGATCCGTGTCTAATTATGTCTAGAAATCATGCAGGGTATAGAAAAGGTGGATGGAGAAAATTTCTTTTCTCTATCCCACAACACTAGAATCAGGGGGCATCTATGAAGCTGGAGGGCAGGAGAGTCAGATCAGACAAGGGGCTCCTCTTAGGTTCTTATGGACCAGATGGGCTGTGGTCTGATCCAGCAGGGCTCCTCTTAGGTTCTTATGGACGATGGTCAAATATTATGTTTTTGGAAAGCAGAGTTTTCCCCTTCACCCAGGTGGCCTTGAAAAACACTTTGGGCATTTTCCCTGTCTGCCAGCAGTGTGCCCCAGAAGTCAGTGGGCATAAGAGGCTAGCACCTATCACCTGAACCAGGCTGGAGCTTAAGAGGAAAGGAGGCAACCTGCAAATGTCCTGGCTTTTACTCTCCATGGTTAAGTATGTTTGGGAGACTTAAATTCTTATTTCAAGAACCAATCTTAACTCTCACCTCCAGGAAGACCCCGAGGACCGCCAGACCATCAGGCTGGTTTTTGGCCACGCTGACGTTGGGGTATTTCTCCGAATTAAAATGCACCACATGGAGCTGGCGGGATGAGAGAAGGAACTGAGTTACTGGAGCAGTTCTGGGGGAAAGACAGGGGACAAAGGAGTGTTGCTGTTTCCACCAATGGAGAAGATTTTGCCTGTGGCTCCTGAAAAGGCTTATGGGACACGGAGCACCAGCTGTCCTCTATGCTGTGGACACACATGAGCTGTTGCTCCCAATTTGGGGCCCCAAAAGGACACTTGAGAGACAGGACCAGAGTAGATGCAGCACTGAAGAAGAAGAAGAGTTGGCTTTTCTACCCTGCCTTTCTCACCCATCTAAAGGGACTCAAAGCAGAAGAGAGCTGTGACTAGCCCAAGGTGGCCCAGCTTGGGGTGGCAGAGGTCACACGGGCCCCTGTTTGAGTACCTCGCAACCCCTTCCCCCATCTCCTTCGGTCCTTCTTTCTCCCTGGCAAGAGCATCCATTTGCTCTCATGCCGCTGATGCTGAAGGAACTCTGCTTGCTCGCTCTTTGGCTCCTAATGCCCAGTGCCAGAGGCTGGAGTGTCCCTCAGACCGACTGTTCTCAGAACAGACCCATGACTCCTTGCTGCACTTCTCAGGAGCCTTAAGCCGTTTACAAGGACTGCTGTTCCCGGGTCAGTTCAGGTTTGCCTCGGTGCTTCCTATGAAAATCCAGCTTCTCTCTTTGCTCCCACGCCGCCTTCTCTCACTCTTAATTCTCCTGGCCTGTCCTCAGCTGCACTCCGTAATCCCCCCCCCTGCCTGCTCACCCCTCCCTGAGCCAAACGCTGCCAAAGCCCAGCCATTCTTCTGGACCAATTACACAAATTAACAAATACTTTGTTGTCTCCTTCTGCGAGTCCCGCCGACGACGCTCCTAGATTTGCTACGGAGGAATGGCCCCGGATAAGCCGTCGTAGGCAGAGTGCAGAGCAGACCCCCTAAAAAAACTCTGGCAAGTTCCAGGCTCAGCTTCTAAACATCAACATTGTGTGCAAGAAGGGATACAAGGTGGTTTAAACAAATTAAAAAACAGAGGATGGCTTATCACCCCATGCCCATACCTCTAATGGACAAAGGTCAGGTTCCCACTGGGCTATTTAATCTAGGTTTTAAGCAGGGTTTGTTAAATCGGCAGCAAGGCCTGGTTTTTCTCATTCCCACTGCTCCTGTAATGTGGACTCGCAGGGGAGAAAACCCTTCCCTCCCTCTTCCCCTCAGCAGGATCCCCCCCCCCTTAAAGTCATCAATTGGACACCCTGGCTACTCATTCGGTCAGAGGAAACTGAGGGGAACGCCCCTAAAGCATGGCTCCCTCCCCCGCAAAACCCACTTGTGTTCCCATTGCTGAATAGTGAGGATTACAGTATTTCTAAATCCAGCAGTGAGACCTCTTTTGATTCAAATATAGATAACCTGCCTTTCAGGACCTTTAATCCCTCAGAAACTGGATTCTTTTGAACCCTTGGGAACGCAGCTTTCAGAATGATTTCAAAGCTCTTTAACTCCTGAATGGGAACACAGCAAATTATGCACCAGTTACCAGGTACTTTTGTTGCACTTTGGAGGCATGAGCGACTGAATCAGCAATCGCGCTTTCACCAGTCTGGGGAACGAAACCTCTCAAACCGAACCGGTGAACCAGCCGGCCAGTTGCTGCGAGACCCCCACGGGAGGATGCAAAGCCGGGAGGCATCCTATAAAGGCTGGCCAAGCAGGGGAAAGCAGGCTGCTATTTCCAAGGGGGAAGCCAAAGTGCCAGTGTACTTACCTCTGCCGGAAAGACCTGGCTGTCCAGCATGTGCTCCGACCCATGCAGGTGGCCTGTCCTGCCCCAGTGGAAATGCAGCTGGACGGCGGAGTAGATGCGCGGGAGTCCATGCAACCGGAGGCTCTGCGGCAGGGACATCTGCACTGTGCGGAAGAGAGGCAAAGGGGCCGTGAGCCAGAGGGCGGATGCGCAGGGGCAAAATTGGCAGAGGGCGCCCCCAAAGATGTAGGAGTTGTTGCTGGTTGTTCAGATCCAACAGTGATGATCATAACAAGACACTGGACTGGAACTGGGAAAGCAGGCCAGAAGTAAAAGATGAGGAGGAGATGAAGAAGAGTTGGTTTTTCTACCCCACTTTTCTCACCCATTTAAGGGCACTCAAAGCGGCTGACAGACCTTCTGTTCTTCTCCCCACCACAGACACCCTGTGAGGTAGGACGGGCTGTGAGAGCTCAGAAGAGAGCCGAGACTAGCCCAAGGTCACCCAGCTGGATTTGTGGGGGAGTGCAGAATCGAACCCGGTATTCTCGGCTACCTAACCACTAGACCAAACTGGCTAGGTAAAGGGAGAACAGTCTCACCTGGAAATAGCGACCAACCCTGTGGGATTACAAAATGGCAGCCGTGTGGCCAGCACTGGGTCATGGTTAGCTGCCTTGTGGGATCCCCAGTGCCTTTCCCACCCTTTGCTTTGGACTAGCGGTCCCATATCCCCCTGGCCCACCAGGCCCAGTTCTCGGCAGCCAGGAGTTCCAGTATGGAGCCATCAGCTTTGCAAGGGACCATCTTTACCTTGGAGGCCCTCAGTTTGATGTGCCGAGAAAGGCGGACGGGCTCCCCACCAGCCTCACCTGTGTGCCCATTGTTGGCCAAGGTGAACTCATCACTCCCTGGATCCCAGTACCCCTCCGTCTCGACCGGGGGCAAGGAGGGGTCATAGTGCGCGGAGCCTGTCCGGATATTGATGGGGGACTGTGCTGCCCAACCACAGTCTGGGAAGGCGTCTGGCCAGTGTCCTTGTCCGTGGGACCCTGGGGAGAGAAGTATGGGAGTCAGGACCGTGGCCATGACCGTGGCCGTTGCACGCTTCGGGGCCGGGAGATGAGGTTCTGCAGCCTATGCCATTAAACCAGCAGGAAAGCTGCTTCATCAGTCACGTCTCCCAGCCGCATTACGGGCCACCGTGTGCCCACCAGAAACACTCCAGGTGAGCTCTGTTCACAACCCTGATGCCACAGGGGAGCAAGAGGCCCTTCAGCCACAGGCTCTGTGGAAAGTGGGTCAGAGAGCCAATCGAAGAAACCACCACCACCACCACGTTGTCCCTTGGCACCGTGTATAGATGTGGCAGGAGGCGCACGCACGGCCGATATAAAATCATGCATGGGATAGAAAAGGGGGAGAGAAAAAGTTATTTGTCACCGAACACTAGAAGCAGGGGCACCTATGAAGCTGATGGGCAGGAGAGTCAGATCAGACAAGGGGAAGGATTTCTCCACCCAGAGGGTCTTTGGTCTATAGAACTGGCTGCCAGAAGAGGTGGTGACGGCTACCAACTTAGATGGCTTTAAGGAAGGGTTGGACAAGTTCACGGAGGGTAGGTGGATCGATGGCTACTACAATTGATGCCTAAGGACATCTTTCAGGCTTCTAAGGCCATTTGCTGGGATTTGAGAGCAGGAGAAGGTTTGTCCTTGTCTCTGCTTGAGATGCCCATGGGCAATTCCTGGGCCACTCTGTGAGACAGGATGCTGGATTAGATGGGCAGTGGCCTGATCCAGCAGGGCTCCTCTTAGGTTCTTATGGACCAGATGGGCTGTGGCCTGATCCAGCAGGGCTCCTGTTAAGTTCTTATGGACCAGATGGGCTGTGGACTGATCCAGCAGGGCTCCTCTTAGGTTCTTATGGACCAGATGGGCTGTAGCCTGATCCAGCAGGGCTCCTCTTAAGTTCTTATGGACTAGATGGGCTGTAGGCTGATCCAGCAGGGCTCCTCTTAGGTTCTTATGGACCAGATGGGCTGTGTCCTTATCCAGCAGGACTTCTCTGAAGTTCCTATGTTCTTAGGGGAGTCCTCAGCTGGCCAGAAAAGAGCAAGTGGGGAGGAGGAGGGAGAGATCCTGCCACCCTTCACCAGCGGGGAAAGTTGTCTTGGCTTCTTCCTCCCTTCCCTCTCTCCCCTCCCCCCAGAAGTGTCCTTGTCTGCTTCCAAAATTTGGCACCCCGGTGTAAATTCTGCCCACACAAAGGCCTCTTTCCTTTGTACACCCCCATTCATTTGAAAGAAGAGGGGGGAAAGGAGCAGGGCAGAAAAGGGGTGGCCCCACACACTCTTTTGCATCTGAATGAATGCGGGCGCCGGGCACTGGCTTCTCAGGGTGGAGGGGCCGGCATTATAAAGCCCTTTTGCTTTGCCTGGCTGCACGGTTGTGGCTGAAGCTGTGGTGTCCGCAGGGTAGGAAGTGACCGCACACAGGCTTGTGCTTTGTTTTTAATGGGGGAAAAACTCTGCCCAATGGCTGCCAGCCCCAAGTGTGCCAGTTTGTGGCCAAACGATGCCAGCAGGAAAAAGTTGCAGGTCCCCTTGGCATGGTAACGGTGCATGGAAAATGGAAAGAGACAGTAAATTCCCATTTAGCCAAAGGCCACTAGGGCAAAAGAGGGACAACCAGGGGGGCCTCCCCTCCAGATCTTAAGGCATGGGGAGGTCGATATAGAAAAGGGGGTACCTTTAAAAATATAACCTCCCTCCTTCTCACTCCCTTCCTCCCCCTCTAAGAGGACAACACCCTGAGGAAGCTATTTAAATAGGAAAGGCCTGGGTGAGGAGATACATTTTTCACCAAGCGCAGCGTAGGCACCTGGGGAACCTCAAGAGGGAGGCTGTTCCAGAGTCTAGGGGCCACCACAGAAAAGCGAGTGCATTTGCGTGCCCTGTGCGTCCTTTTCTCTGCGTTTTTTGCCACCAGCCTTCAACAGGGTCAGTGACGCTCGTAGGAAATTCTGAGCCTCCCCAAGGCATCTCTGTGGGCCCCTGGATAAATCTTCCAGCAATGTTTCTTGTTTCCCTGCTGTGGGGAGCTTAGGGGATGGATTAGCACTTGCCTCCCCCTCCCTCCCAGGCCAGCAAGGGGATCAGGCATGCCTGGCTGAGCGCCGTGCCAGAGTGCGGCCCGCTGCCACAACACGAAGGCTCTCTGCTAATTGGGACAGTGAGTTGGCACCGAGGGCTTTAGCTGGGAAAACAGGAGAGCCAGTTGAGCAAACAAACTCCGGGTTACAAAAGGCGCTTTGGGGACACAGCCGGAGGGCGTTTTGGCATCGGAAGGCCAAGAAGCATTTGGAGATGAGAGCAGCGGGGAAATTAAAAAACCCTCATCTGAAAGCCCACTGTGGGGAAGGCGTTCAGGGCAAATAAACAGATAAATCCGTAAAAAGACACGGGAGCAACAATGAAGAAAAGATTCCTGCGTGCTGCTGCTTTCCTCCTCCTCGCAGACTCCTTTTCCATTTGTGACTTGCGTGCACGTAGCCATCGGGACCCAAGCGCAGCTGAGGGCTATTTTGCCTTTTAACCTGCCACCCAAAGCACCTATAATGAACATAAGAACCTCAGGGGAGCCCTGCTGGATCAGGCCACAGCCCCTCTAGTCCAGCATCCTGCCCCACACACTGTCCCACCAATTGCCCATAGGCATCTGAAGCAGAGACAAGGGCAAACCTTCTCCTGCTGTTGAATCCCAGCAAATGGCCTTGGAAGCATCCTGCTTGTCCTCAAGGCTTGTCTAACCCTTTCTTGGAGCCATCCAAGATGGTTGTTGTCACCACCTCTCCTGGCAGCAAATTCCATAAACGGATGACCCTCTGCGTGGAGAAATCCTCCTTCCCCTTCTCTGATCTGACTCTCCTGCCCATCAGCTTCATAGATGCCCCCTGGTTCTCCTGCTGAGTGACAGAGAAAAGAAATTCATGCCCATCCCTAATTTCAACCTCTGAGAAGCAGTTTGAGACACCAAAGAGGCCTGAAAAGGATCTCTGGTCTCCTTACCTTCATAGGTCCAGTGAAAATCTGCAAAGAAAAGAAGAGGAAGACGATGATTTGATGAAGTTTAATCTTACTTTCAGTTCCCAGCCACCCCTCTAGGCAGGTGCTCCCCAGTCCAGTTTGGGAGCCCAAACTGCTCTGATTCATAGAATCCTAGAGTTGGAAGGGACCTCCAGGGTCCTCTAGTCCAACCCCCTGCTCAATGCAGGATCCCCTAAACCACCCCAGGCAGATGTAGGTCCAGCCTCTGCTTGAAGACCTCCAGGGAAGGAGAACCCACCACCTCCCGTGGCCACCTATTCCACTGACTGATCAGGAAGTTCTTACTAAGATCTCATCTGCATTGACGCCCTTGAAGTTTCATCCCCTTGTTTCTCGTCCTCCCATCTTGTGCAAATGAGAACAGGGACATTCTGCAGGATGGTTCTCTTGCAGGGACGGATCGTTCATGGACAGAGCTTCTTAGGAGCTTCTTAAACAAAGGCCTCGTTGGCTAGCAGAACGGCTGAAAAGCAGGGACTCCCGATTTAAAACTCGGTGCCCGACTGCCTCTAAACCTGGGGGCACAATTGGGTGGCCCAAAAGGATGCCCACTCTCCTGTTTCTCCCTTTGCCTTCTCGCCCAGACCACCCCCTTTGGATTCTGCCCTTTGATGTTCAGTTTAAAGGGTCTGGGCAGAAGGTCAGCGCATCCCAGGGGACTGCGGTCAAGCGCCAGGCCTTGGGGGGAGGGTGTCCTGTTACAACAGATGGGGCAGCCTGCGTTGGGAAGTTCCCCGTAGCTGGTGAGGATACGGGTGCCTCTTCCATTGGAGAATGCGGGCAGAGGGACGGAAAAAAACTCAGTATGATTCAGAAGAAGAAGAGTTGGCTTTTCTACCCCCCTTTTCTCACCCATTTACGGGGACTCGTGGCGGCTGACCAACCTTCTGTTCTTCTCCCCACAACAGGCACCCTGTAAGGCAGGTGGGGCTGTGAGAGCTCAGAGGAGAGCTGTGACTAGCCCAAGGTCACCCAGCTGGCTCCATGAGGGAGGGCGGAATCGAACCCAGTATTCCCAGATAAGAGTCCGGCTCCTTCGCTAGACCAAACTGGTTGAAATGAGAAGCGGCGGGTGCTGTAACCAGAGCCCGGAGTGATGCAAGAGATACGTGAAGGGTTGACTGCTGGAAAGGGCAGGCTCTGTTGCCCGTTCGGAGACACGGCAGAGACGACCTCTGAGCGTGGAGCTAAATTTAACCCAGCGAAGGGACGATGATCGCGGGGGAGGCCCAGAACCTCCTGCCCTCCGCCCCTGCGGAGAAGGAAGCAAAGATGCAACTCTGCAGCGGGGTGAAACACACCCGTCAGCCGTGCAAGGGAAGAGGAGGGCGACTTTCTTCCAGATGAGAAGCCGGGGGAACTCCTGGATGCTGGAACCGTCGGCAGGGAAAAAAGCTCGCTAGAAAGTTTCTTGCCCTTAGTGCGGGTAGGTCCTGTGCTGGCTAGGATGTGGGTGAGGAGAGTTCTAGCCAGTCTGGGGCAGCCCCTCCCTCTCTGAGCCTGGCCTACCTGGCAGGGCTGTTATGAGAAGCAAAGGGAGGGGAAGAGAAGAACAGGAGGTTTGTCAGCCGCTTTGAGTCCTCTTAAGGGAGAAGAACATAAGGTTTGTCAGTTGCTTTGAGTCTCCTTAATACAGTGAGAAACATGGGGTAGGAAAGTCAACTCATCCTCTTCTTCTCCGAGGGCCAGACTGGGCACCGTGACTTTGGGATGGGGAACTGAGGGGGCGACCTGAGCCCCGGATGAAAGTCTGGGGCCAAAAGCTTCCCTTGCACCCACTCCAGGGAAATTTGTCTAGCATTGCCAACAGATGCCTCCTGGGTTAGCAAGACCCTGGTGAGCAAACTTTTGCAACAGATTTGTGCTGCTGCTGCTGCTGCTGTCTCGCTGGTGGCAAAAGGTGAAAGTGCCCGCTGGACTTTGGTTTCAGCCATCAGAATATTCTGGCGGCTTCTGAATTTCATTATTTCACTGTCAAAGCCCCGGGGGTGGGGGATAGATCAATCAGTTCTTCAAATAAAGGAGACTCTTTCAATACAAAAATCTGCACACAAAATGAATTAGAAGAAGGTTATTCCCTGTGCTAGCAGAATGAAATTTGTCCCAGGGAAATGTAGACAAACAGCTGGGTTGTTTGGGGGCTGGGGGAAGAAGCAGGGTGGTAAATTTTTGGGGGAAGGAGAAGAAGAAGAGTTGGCTTTTCTACCCTGCTTTTCTCACCCATTTAAGGGGACTCAAAGTGGCTGACAAACCTTCTGTTCTTCCCACAACAGACACCCTGAGAGGCAGGTGGGGCTGTGAGAGCTCAGAAGACAGCTGTGACTAGCCCAAGGCCACTCAGCTGACACCATGGAGGAGTGTGGAATCAAACCCAGTATTCCCAGATAAGAGTCCAGCCCCCTCACCACTCGACCAAACTGGTTTCTTATCTCGGAATACTGGGTTTGAATACCAGAAGGGGATCTACTAAGAAAGCAGCGACTTTTGCAAAGTTTATCCACGGTTCTTTTTCAGGTTTAGAGATCTCTTTGCAGATGCAAAAGGCTGGCTTGATCTGGGGGAGACCTGAAGCTTTTAAAGCCTGGAACAACTCTTGTGGAACCAAAATAAGGCGAATGCGGGCAGTTGTTCCCTCCACACACCCGGCAGCAAACCTGCGAACTGTGCCCGATTTCTACAGAAAGCCAAGCCAGGGTAGGGGGCAGACCGCAGACAACTTACCGGCTCCAGCAGCCAAAGCCTGGGTGCAAACTTGCAAGAAGAAGAAGGTGAGAGCAAAGAACATCTTGAGGTGGTCAGAAGGAACGAAGCAGGTGGTTGCGGAAGGGGGGAGAATGCAGACAGGTGCCTGTTTTCCTGGACCACAAGGTGATATCTTGACCTTCCAAGCCAGGGTGCTTTTTCGGCTCCCAAAAAATGTGCACCAAAAATGTATTGAAAAATCCGGGCTCCTAGCCGCAGGAGGAAGCCGTCCCTCGCCTTCTCCTACCTTGTCTTCTCAATCATGAGACCCCCCCCCCCATTTGTCCCTAAGGGGGGCTAGGAAGGAAGGAGGCGAGTGGCTTTTTAAGGTGGCCCTGGGCAAGCGAGGGCGTCTGCCCGGCTCCGGAGCTTTTGGCACCTTAAATACTTTGTCCACAAAAGCTATGGAGTCCCAACGGTGTTTGGACGGCGCAAGGGGGATGGCCAGCCGGGCAGGCGGGCAGGGGAGGCTGCTCTGGAATTTGGCTGGGGCCCAGGTCAGGCTGAATGTGCCAGGCAAGCCGCTCACTCCGCCAAGGGCCGGCGGACGTCTTTCATCCGTGGCCGGAGTAGGGCAGAGCGGGGACTGAGAAAGGACATCTCCAGTGGCCGTCCTAAATGGGGCCGGGCAGTTCGTTGGGCAGAAGATCACTCTATGCCAGTGGTGGGCATGAATGCGACTTTCAGCATTCGATTAGAATATTTGAATATCCAGATTTGTGCGAATAAAGAAAACGGACGTCTGGACATTCGAATCGATACTTATAGGGATGTTCACGAATATCTGAAGGTATTCAAAATTTGATCAAATGTCCATAAATCTGAATTTTGGTTTTATTCATTTGAATCATCCAGACATTTGCATATGTACTTGGAGACTCGCATCTTTTCCGCATCCGTACGCATTTGTATGTATCTGCACAGGACAAAAACAGGTTGCATATGGGATAACCGTGTGGATTATCCCATATGGATGTGTGCGGACCTTGACAGATGTGGGAAAGACGTGTGCGGGCATCTATGAAGGTTGTCAACGTTTGTAAGTGCAAATTTGAATTGAAAATTCAAACAAATAGATTCAAATTTGCTTAATTCGAATTGATTTTGGTTTAACTCAAATTTTAAAGGTATGTATCTGTACGTTCAAATATGTGATATTTGTTTCTTGTTTTTCCCAGAACAAATACGTAAGGCAGGATCCAGCCAAGAAAGAGTTAAATGCTCGCCACCCTCCGGCCTGTTCCTGGAGCCAAAGGCGGCCTCTTTCCACGCACCGGAAAGTTGGGGGGGGGGCATGAAGGCAGTGGATGTGTTTGCAAAGCCCTCTCTCTTTCTTCTATCTTTGGACATTTTGCGCCTCCACACTGATGGTGTCAGAAAACCGTGGTGAGAAATTCTGGCTTCAACTGAACTGGATCCCTTGCAGGAGGAAAACCTGTGGAGAGCTGGAAGACTCAGGGAAGAAGAAGGAGAAGAGTCGGCATTTCTACCACGATTTTCTTGCCCTTTTAAGGGGACTTAAAGCGGCTGACAAACCTTCTGATCTTCTTCCCACAACAGGCACCCTGTAAGGTAGGTGGGGCTGTGAGAGCTCAGAAGAGAGCTGTGACTAGCCCAAGGTCTTCTTTTGGATCCGATGGGCTGTGGCCTGATCCAGCAGGGCTCCTCTGAGGTTCTTATGGACCAGATGGGCTGTGGCCTGATCCAGCAGGGCTCCTCTTAGGTTCTAATGGACCAGATGGGCTGTGGCCTCATCCAGCAGGGCTCCTCTTAGGTTCTTATGGACCAGATGGGCTGTGGCCTGATCCAGCAGGGCTCCTCTGAGGTTCTTATGGACCAGATGGGCTATGGCCTGATCCAGCAGGGCTCCTCTTAGGTTCTAATGGACCAGATGGGCTGTGGCCTCATCCAGCAGGGCTCCTCTGAGGTTCTTATGGACCAGATGGGCTATGGCCTGATCCAGCAGGGGTCCTCTGAGGTTCTTATGGACCAGATGGGCTGTGGCCTGATCCAGCAGGGCTCTTCTTGGGTTCTTATGGACCAGATGGGCTGTGGCCTGATCCAGCAGGGGTCCTCTGAGGTTCTTATGGACCAGATGGGCTGTGGCCTGATCCAGCAGGGCTCCTCTTAGGTTCTTATGGACCAGGTGGGCTGCGGCCTGATCCAGCAGGGCTCCCCTTAGGTTCTAATGGACCAGATGGGCTGTGGCCTCATCCAGCAGGGCTCCTCTTAGGTTCTTATGGACCAGATGGGCTGTGGCCTGATCCAGCAGGGCTCCTCTGAGGTTCTTATGGACCAGATGGGCTATGGCCTGATCCAGCAGGGCTCCTCTTAGGTTCTAATGGACCAGATGGGCTGTGGCCTCATCCAGCAGGGCTCCTCTGAGGTTCTTATGGACCAGATGGGCTATGGCCTGATCCAGCAGGGGTCCTCTGAGGTTCTTATGGACCAGATGGGCTGTGGCCTGATCCAGCAGGGCTCTTCTTGGGTTCTTATGGACCAGATGGGCTGTGGCCTGATCCAGCAGGGGTCCTCTGAGGTTCTTATGGACCAGATGGGCTGTGGCCTGATCCAGCAGGGCTCCTCTGAGGTTCTTATGGCAGGGGAGGGACAGACTCTGGCTGCAGCAAGCAATCCAGCATCTTCTTTGGAAGTAGCAACTCATGTGTCTTTGGCTAAAAAGTCTCCTGTTAGAAGGAAAAAGGGTCATTTCATGCCAACGGCAAACAGTTCGCTTTTGCTGCTCAGATCTATTCTAACTGATTTTGCAGCGACTGGGAAATCTGGATTTGGTTAAGAGAAATCAGGTGCTGCGCATCTTTCCTCGCTGGGCGCAAAGCGGCGTTGCTGCTGGATTTGACCCCATCCGGCTGCCGCAGGTGGAGTGCCGGAAATTGTGCGGCTTCTGCTGCCCTCTAGTGGCACATAGAGGATGCGCAGGAGGGTCTCAGTTGGAGGCGACCCAAATAATAAACACAAAATCGTGACTCTGGTGGATGCGTCTCTCTTAATGAGGGAGTCAGTTCGCCTTGTGGAAGCCGCTCCCGAACGGTCCTCGGAGTTTGGTACTCGAGGTGGCCCAGTGCTTCAGTCTAGCAGTTATGGAGCTGGACTCTCATCTGGGAATACCGGGTTCGATTCCACACTCCTCCACAAAGCCAGCTGGGTGACCCTGAGCGACCTCCCACAGCCCCACTGACCTCACAGGGTGTCTGTTGTGGGGGGAAGGATAGGAAGCTTTGTCAGCAGCCTCAAAGGTGAGAAAAGCAGGGTATAAAAGTCTGCTGCTTCTTACTTTCCATGAAGCCAGCTGGGTGACCTTGGGCTGGTCACGGCTCTCCTTCCGAGCTCTCGCACTGCCTGATGTGGGGAGAAGAACGGAAGGCTCTGAGTTCCCTTAAGGGCGAGAAAGGAGGGGTATAAAAGCCAACTGTTCTTCTTCCCCCACAAAGCCAACTGAGTGACCTTGGGCTAGTCACAGCTCTCTTCTGAGCTCTCAGGGGGCCACCTACCTCAGTGGGCGTCTGTTGTGGGGGGAAGAACAGAAGGTTTGTCAGCTGCTTTGAGTCCCCTTAAATAGGTGAGGAAAGTGGTGGAGACGTGGGAAGCGCCTTCTTCTTCTTCTTGGGTATACCCCTGGGACTTTCCTGCCATGCAGGAGGAGGAAATGTCACCCAGAGGACATTTGACATGCTGTCCATTTACTTCCCTTATGGTCAAGTTTCCAGTGCCCCCACCCCGGTCAATTTTGGGGAAAGGGCTGCGTTCACACAGGCTTGGTGAGTGGGCTGCTTCATCACCCTCCAACCTGTACATGATCCATTGTCCGGTAGGGCACTCAAAGCCAGCACCCAGCCATAGACACACGGTTCTCCTGCTGGCATCGGGGGCACCTGAGAGCAGCGTGCCAGGAAGATGCAACGGAGCATCACCAGCATGAAGGTTATTTTTACTCCGAAAGAGGAGGAAGGAGCGAAGGGGCGGGGAGGGCGGCTCCAGGAGTCACGACCGGCTGTTCCGGCAAACCCCCCCCCCCGTCCTGGGCAACCCCCCCCTTGCTCCCAAGAGGCTCTTCATCCATTAAGGGCAGCTGGTCTCCAGTCCTCATTCACGGGACTGGAGGGGCAGAATCCCAGCTGTGGGGGCTGAACAGGTTCCGCCTAGGAAACTCAGCATCTGTTCCCCTTGCCCGCTTGGCCATCTCTTTGTCCCCATCCCCTTCCCGGCTCATGTCTTGCAGAAAAGGTCCCTGGCCTTCGAATGATCAAGGCTTTGAGTGAGTGAACTTTATTGATTAGTCATATGACCATATCAGGTTTACAAGATAAAATCTTATAAAAACAAAAGTGAAAAGGATCAGGTGTCCTGCTTGATCACAGGATGAACGTGAGTCCGCAATGTGATGCAGCCGCAAAAAAGGCAAACACCATCCTAGGATGCATCAAGAGGATCATAGAGTCTAGATCACGGGAAGTAATTATGCCTCTTGACTCTTCCTTGGTCAGACCTCACCTAGAGTCCTGTCACCAGTTCTGGGCACCCCAGTTCAAAAAGGGCATTGACAAACTAGAGCAAATCCAAAGGAGGGCGACCAAAATGGTTAGTGGACATGTCCTACTAGGAAAGGTTGAAGGATCGACGCTCTTCCCCGCCTGGAGCTGCCCTGGGGGTTTGGCGGCAGCTCCTCAGCTTCCCCTGGTTCCCGCCTCCCCATTCACAAGACCAGTTTACCCTGCGCGTGTCGGACTCGGGTCAGCAGCAGCACACGTGTGAGAGGGAGGGAGGGAGGGAAGGAGGGAGGGCGCTGTTGACGTCAGAGGCAGCTCCTCCTCCTCGCTTCTTATGCAACTTTCACCAGCGAGGAGAGCGGCCCTCCTATTGGCTTGTCCGCCCATCCGGGTCGCCGCTCCATTGGCTGGCCAGCGGCGTGGGCGTGGCCCGCGCCCCATTCATTCTCCGGCGGCCGCCCGTGGACCGCCCCGACTCCTGTTCCGCCACGTGTGAATGGAATGCGGGCGTTGTCGTCGTTCCGTAGCTCAGGAGACAAGCGGCCCTAAAGGGGATCGGCTTCGGTTGCCTCCCAGGGAGCTTCCAGCTCTCCCGGATTCCTTAGCGGGGCGCCGGGAAAAGCAGTGGGTGACAAGGTGCGGAGCCCCAAAGCCGTATGGGGGGCTGCGCTCCAGATTCCATCCTCCCCCTCGCCCAGCGCAGGGGTTGCTGGGAACTGGAGTCCTGTCACATCTGGGAGGACGGACAGATGTTCTGGCCATTCTTCCATGGGGTCCCGGAAAGGCTGCGGCGCTCCGGAGGCGCCTTTCTGGGGGGAGGAAAAGATTTGCAGGCGCAACTGGACAGACCCTGCAGAGTGATTTTTAAGAACCTCTGGGGAAGTTTTCATTCCTTGCCGGGGCTTTTTAAAGAGGATTTTGGGCGTTTTTCATCTGGGCGCTGCATTTGGGGGTTTCCTTAAGCACCTTTTCCCGCTTTGGTCCCGCCCCCCCCCCCCCCCAGGGCCACCAGGTTCTCAGCTCCCCCTCGACTTGGACTTCTTTTGCCCGCGCAGAGCGGCAGTTTTATTTTTATTCGTCAGCTCCTCTGAGCCCCCTTAAGTGGGTGAGAACAGTGGGGCAGAGAAGCCAACTCTTCCTCCTCCTCCACAAAGTCAGCTGGGGGTGACCTTGGGCTAGTCACTGCTCTCTTCTGAGCTCCCACAGCCCCATCTACCTCATAGGGTGTCTGTTGTGAGGAGAAGAACAGAAGGTTTGTCAGCGGCTTTGAGTCGCCTTAAATGCGTGAGAACAGTGGGCATAAAAGCCAACTCTTCTTCCTCCTCCTCCGACCGAAGCCACCCTGCTGACGGAGCCACCGGAGTCCAAGGCTGGCAGAGGCGCTTCAAAAGGGCAGGACTCACAGCGTCAAGGCGTGGAAGCCGTTCCCTTCAGACCCACAGCCGCCAACATCTTTTCCTCAGCGTTTGAAGCCAGTCCTGAGCAATACCTGTTGAACCTCTTCCTGCCCAACTGGTTCTTGCTCCTGTTGCCACAACCACTTCCATGAGGGTCAGAAGCGGGAGGTCACGAGGGGGGGGGAATGGCTCCCGGTGCAGGAGAGGAGGGGGCATGTGCCACCTAAATGTTGATGTATGTCTGTGTCACTGTGGTCACCTCAGGTTTAATCCGGCTTCAGTCCACTTTCAGAGCGAGAGAACACATCAGCAAGGTGCCCAATAATTTTCTTTCCACATCATCTATCCCAAGGGTGAACTTTCTGAGTTATTTAACACTGAAAGAAAACAGCTTGTCACTTTGCTGATGTGTTCTCACTCCAAAAGTGGACTGAAGCTGGATTAAGCCAGTTACAACTAAGGTTTAATCCAGCTTCAGCCCGCCTTCAGAGCAAGAGAACACATTAGCAGTGACCAGTAATTTCCATTTGACCTTATCTATCCCTTTTATGAGTAACTTAAGACTGAAGGAAAACAGCTTCTCACTTTGCTGATTTGTTCTCTTGCTCTGAAAGTGGACTGAAGCCGGATTAAACCTTAGGTGTGACCACAGCCTGTGTGAGAGAGACAGGAGCTTTGGCCCTGTGAGGAATTGAAACCTCAGGACGGAGCAGGACCTTCAGGGTCTTCTAATCCGCAGGTCTAATCCGCAGGCTTAATGACCGGCAAGAGCCCAGGTGAGCCAACGTGCCAAGGGCCCGTGGCCCTTCCCTTGTTCTAATCTGGTTTATTTCTCTCTCCATTGTTGGCAGGGATGTTCCAGCCACGCTCCATTCCGAGGGCCGAGGGAACGCGGTGTCCTCTCTGTGCTCAAGAGTAATTGCCTTCCTCCTCCTCCCAAATTCCCACCACGCCCCACACTATAAAAATAAACACAGAGCCCTTGGAAAGTGGGTCGGATGGCCTCTTATGCAATGGGTTCCCAGCTGGGGGGGAGGGGGGAGCGGTGTTTTTGCAGACAGCTATCTCCCCTGGGCCACATGCCCAGGCCGGGGGCCAAAGGTGTCCTGGGCAAACTGTGGTCCAAGGCTGTGGTCACACCTAAGGTTTAATCCAGCTTCAGTCCGCTTTCAGAGGGAGAGAACACAGCAGCAAAGTGACCAGCAATTTTCTTTCCATGTTATCTATCACCAAGGGGAATTTTCTGAGTTATTTAACGCAGAAGGAAAACTGCTGGTCACTTTGCTGATGTGTTCTCTCCCTCTGAAAGCGGACTGAAGGTGGATTAAGCTTTACCTGTGATTACACCTGTTTAGTCCAGCTTCAGTCCGCCTCCAGAGCAAGAGAAGACATCAACAAAGCGGCCGATAATAACACCAGCCTCTGCACTGTCAGAGTTTCTTGTCCATCATGGACACATCTTTGTCCTGCAAAGTTTTTAAGAAGGGCAGCTCAGGAAGAAGAAGAGTTGGCTTTTCTACTCCACTTTCCTCACCCGTTTAAGGGGACTCAAAGTGACCGACCTTCCATTCTTCTCCCCACCACGGAGCACCCTGTGAGGTGGGTGGGGCTGTGAGCGCTCAGAGAAGAGCCGTGACTAATCCAAGATCACCCAGCTCGC
The DNA here is from genome assembly GCA_023333525.1 of Aspidoscelis tigris stejnegeri. Lineage (NCBI taxonomy): Eukaryota > Metazoa > Chordata > Lepidosauria > Squamata > Teiidae > Aspidoscelis > Aspidoscelis tigris. Next base: position 4,292,029 of record JALMGA010000027.1, on the reverse strand, counting down.
TTCATGGAGGAGGGTGGAATCAAACCTGGTATCCCCAAATAAGAGTCTGGCTCCCTAACCACTAGACCAAACTGGGTAGAATAGAAATAGAAATAATAAAATAAATACATAAAATCCACCGGGGTCCTTTCTGCCCTTAGCTTTATTCTGGAATATTTCACAGAATAGGGACCAGAGGCCTATTTGCACTACGGTCTCTAGTGCATGATTAGTGAACTGGTGAAGAGCATAGGCACGTGGAGGAGGCCATTACAGCCTCCACGCATGCCAGCCCTCCGCTCCACACCTTAACCAGTGTTGACCAGGAACTTACCTGAAACGTCCTGGGCAGGTGCATTCGCTCTTCTTCCTGTGCTCTGGAGTTGGCGACTGGCACTCTGCGTTGGCACCGCAGATTACCGCAGATGTGACTGTGCATGCGCAGAGCATCCACGTCGACAAGGCCACGGTGCTGACACATGCACAGTTGCGGAGCAGCGCCCAGCGGGGAGCCAGCCCCAGGATCAGATCAGGTAAGTACTCAGTCACGGGGTGGGTGGGTGAATAGCCGAAGTTGAGTAGCGCTCCAAGTGCAAGCACTGGTCAAGGTCAGTCCAGCGGATGGGAAGGAAAGTGCGAAAACCCACCTGCTATCTGCCTCTAGTGCTGACTAGGTGCCAGGTGCGGTGCCAGGTGAGGCCCGCCATAGTCTGCGTTAGCTTGTGGCCAACACACTAGCGATGTGCACAGATGTTCGTAGGCATTCGAAATCCGATCGAATGTGCCAAATGTTGACACTCAAACTCGAATAGAATGTCCCAAAATTCAAATGTAAACATTCAAATCTAATTTCAAATTTTTGATATATTTTTTCAGATTATCCGGACATTTGTATGTGTACAGGTTCGCACGTGATGCGTACTTGAAGATCCGCATCTTCCCACCTCTGTACGCATTTGTACAGATTTGTACGGGATGAAAATGGGTTGCATATGGCATAACCACGGGATGCATACAGACGCGTGTGGACACGTACAGACGTGTACGGATGTGGTGAAGATGCGTAGGGGCACATAGGAATGTTGTTGAACGAACAGATTTGAATTTGGAAAAAAAGAATCTTGTTAAATTCGAATTTAACAGATTCGGATTGAATTGGATTTTTGGGAATTCGATTCGAATAGAATAGAATGTCCCAAAAACATCCGCGCAGGTCCCTGCAACAGAGGGCTCTCCAGAGATACATTCCAGAGTAAGACCGAGAGCAGCAAGGGCCCAGGTCTCTGCCCCGAGGAGGAGCAAAGGCTGGCGCCGCCAGAGCCCCAGGGCCGCCCTGTGCCCCCTTCCCTCGGCGGGAGCGAAGCGCCGCGTCCTCGTCTCCAGCCTCCACCGCGGGCAGCAGCAGGAGGAAGCCGCGCGCGATCCGCCGGGGCATGAATCACGGCTGCTGCCGTCAGCGATCCACGCAGGCACCTCACGCTCACGCGCTCCGTGACTCAGCGGCGCCACTTTCCTTTTTTGAGAATGGGCGCAGAAGGAGGCCAGGAGGTGGCACACGGGCTGGCACTGGGTCAGGGGGGGGGGTGCCCGTGTGCGGCAGATGCCACGCGACCCGGCGGGGGGAGGAGGGATGGGAAAGAGCTGTGGGAGGGGGAGAGAGGGCTCGTGCTCCATGCGCGAGGAAAGCCCAGGGGAAACGGCGCTCGGCTGGCACACAGGTATATCTGAAGGGAGGGCGTGTGGCTCCCAGGTGGAAGACCCGGGTGCCAGTGGGTGCCTTGCCCCCCTGCATTTTTGGGAAGCCACGGCTTTAAAGCAGGAACACCCCTCCCCCCTGGAAATGTCTTTGCTGATCCTGGCAAATAGCCCGACTTTCGGTGTCTGGAGGAGGCCTGGGCTGTGAGGAGGAGGAGGAGGAGGAGAGTTGGCTTTTCTCACCCGTTCCAGGGGACTCAAGGTGGCTGTCAGACCTTCTGTTCTTCTCCCCACAGCAGGCACCCTGTGAGGCAGGCGAGACTGTGAGAGCTCAGAAGAGAGCTGTGACTAGCCCAAGGTCACCCAGCTGGCTTTGTGGAGGAGTACAGAATGAAACTGACTAGACCAAACTGACTCTTCTTCAGCCCCCCCCAGGAGCTAATCGACATGAGCAGCCCCAGTCGCCCTGAACCTGCCGGTGACACCAGAGGCGCTCGCACGCCCTGGCCGCCTGATTCGTAATCCCGCCCGGCCTGGAGGTGCCGGACTCCTCTTCCAGAACCGGAAAGACCGAGTCCGCCTTTCCCCATGGCAGCCCAGAGCGGGGAGTGGAGGGAAGCCGGCGCCTGCTCCCTCCTCCCTGCTCGTGTCTGAACACAAGGCAGCCTCTGGGTCGGTGCCCTTTGGCCGCCGGCCACGAGAGCACCCGCCTTCATGACTGGCCTGGCGGCCGGACGATGCTGGACACAGCAGGGCTTCTTGAGAGCAGGAGACGTGGCGGCCGGCCCTTGGGAAGGCCAGCAGGTTCCAAAAGGAGTTTTCCTTTCCCTGGTGCTCCAACAGCCAGTTTGGCCTAGTGGTTAGAGGGGCGGACGTTTATCTGGAAATACTGGGTTTGATTCTGCTTTTCTCCACGAAGCAGCTGGGTGACCTTGGGCTGGTTACAGCTGTCTTCTCTAAGCTCTCACAGCCCCACAAACCTCACAGGGTGTCTGCCATGGGGAGAAGAACAGAAGGTTTGTCAGCTGCCTTGAGTCCCCTTCAATGTGTGAGAAAACGGTAGAAAAGCCAACTCTTCTTCTTCTTCAAAGCCCTGAAAGACCATGGGAGGGGGGGAACCCAGTGGGATCTCTTCCTCCACCACAGCCTGTTCCCCCTGCAAGCCCCGCCCACAAGACGCAGCCCCCAACTCTTCCCCAAGTTCTCCTTCCAGTCCACCTTCAAACCCTGCCCCCCCCGCCCAGAGGCGCGAAATGCACATCTGAAGCCCTGTGCGATTACCTAATTGGGCAGTGCAAAGCGATTTACGGGGGGAGGAAAGGAGGACCCGGTGGCAGCGCCCCCCCCACGCCTCTCCTCGCCCTTTGCACTAGGCGCAGCAGCGGGGGGACGACGACGACGACCACCACCCACAGAAGCAGCCCGCCCCGCCCCCGAATGAATCGTCCGCCCGCCGTCGCCTGGTCCAAACCAGGGCTCCCCTGCCCGGTGATCTCTGCGCCGCGGTCTCCCCCGAAGGCTCTAGGAGGGCCACAGACTCCCCCAGATGCTCGACGGGGGGCGGCCTGGGGGTCTGATGCTTCCCCCTCCTGCCCCCGCCCCCCACGACGAAACTTTCATTCTCCGCCCCGCCGAGCATCCGTCCGTCCGTCCGTCCGTCCTTCCACTGCTTCGCTCCCAGCATCCCGGCAGACACCCCCTTCTCCCTTTGCCCCCCCCCCCCCGCCATGACGGCCGCCTGGGTCTCTGCCCCGCGGATCATCCGGTTGCTGCTCTGGTCTAGTGGTTGGGGAACCGGGTTTGATTCCACACTCCTCCACGAAGGCAGCTGGGTGATCTTGGGCGAGTCACCGCTCTCCTCTGAGCTCTCACAACCCCACCTGCCTTACAGGGTGTCTGTTGTGGGGAGAAGAGCGGAAGGTATGTCAGCAACCCTGAGTGAGGAAGGCGGGCTAGAAAAGGCAGCTCTTCTCCTCCTTGTCTCTCCCCTCCCACGAGCCTCGATCCGCACCCGCTCTCCTGCCTGCCCGCTGCCCCTCCCCCCGCCGCCCTCCTTGGAGGAGACCGCCCCTCCCCCCCCCCCGCACGCCGCGGCCACGTGCAGCCCCGGCGCCCGGGCTCAGCCTCTGACACGGGGCGGGCCACCCGCTCCTCCTCCGCCCCGCCCCCTGGCCGGCCACATGGAGCCGCCTGCGCCCCGCGGGGCCGCCTCGGGCCAATGGGTGCGGGGAGCGCCGGCTCGGGGGGCGGAGCCTGCCCGCCCCGGGCCAATGGCGGCGCTCGGCCGCGGCGGCGGCTCGCGGGCGTCCCGGCACGAGGGGGCGTGGCCTTGCCGGCGGCAGGCGGGAGGGGCGTGGCCTGGCACGTGCGGCGCGGAGGAGAGCGGGGCGGGCGGCTGAGCCAGGCGAGAGTCAGCGCTGCCCGCCGCCAGGAGCTGCTCAGACAGACGCGGCGCCGGAGCCACGCGGGAGCAGGTGAGTGCCGGGGCCGGCGGGCTGGCGGGCTGGCGAGGGCTTCCCGAGCGCGAGGGTGCCTCTGGGCGCGTGCAGAGCGCGCCCTCGAGCGGGCGAGGGGCACGGGCGGCGGGGGTGGGCAGGGCGGCCGGGGCGGAGGCGCGTCTCGGCCCTCGCGATGCCCCCCTGCCCCGCGCGCAGTCCGGATCCGTCCTCTTCTCCCTCTGGGCTCCGGGTCCCCCACGCCTCGTCCCGGGGAAGGTGGAGCGGAGTTCCCCGAGGCGTCGCCCCCTCCCCAGAGATCGCCCTGGAATCCCCTCGCGGTAGCGACGCCCCCCCCCGGACCTTCCTCTGCGCGCCCCTGGAATCCGCGGCCACAGGATGCGGCGACGCGAGGCGTGTCCGGCCGGACCCTTCCCTGGGTGGCGCCTTTCCATCCCCCCAAAAAACTCAGCGGGGGGCAGCGGGGGTCACCCCTGAACTGAGTGCGGCCGGGGGGCAGGAGGGATTTGGGGTCCTTTACCTACGCGCGGAATTGGGAGGAGTCTTGTTTATGGGTGCTTTTCCACTTAGCACTAAAGGGTCCCTAATGGGTCCCTGATGGGTCCCTAATGGGTCCTCTAGCGCTAAGTGGAAAAACACCCTATGAGTTCCGAAGTCGGAATTCAAGCGGAAAAGGAACGACTTGGCGGTTTGTCTGCTCTGTAAAAGGGACGCATCTCTGGAGAAGCTTCGGCGTGCGGTTGCCTCCTTGGTGGTGGTCACACTTAATCCGGCTTCAGTCCACTTGCGGAGTGAGAGGACACTATACTCTCCCCCCCCCCGCAGATACTATTATTTTAATATTTAGGATTTTGCTTTAAGTATGCTGAATCTTTTGAGTGTTTTTACATATATTATCGTTTTTAATATATATCAGTTTGTAATTTGTTGCTTTAAAGGTTGTTCTTATTTATTAATAGGAATAAATAAGTAATAAAATAAATAAATAAATAAATCAGCAAAGTGACGAGCTGGTTTTCCTTCAGGGTTAAGTAACTCAGAAAATTCCCATTTGGGATAGATGATATGGAAAGAAAACCACCGCTCCCTCTGCTGATGGGTTCTCTTGCTCTGAAAGTGGAGTGAAGCCGGATTAAATTTTAGGTGTGACCACAGCCAGGGTGGACTGAAGCTGGATTAAGACCTCGTTCCCCTCTCAGCCCATTTCGGCATTGCGAGATTTCTAGCTTTCTGTCCGGCTCTCCACCTCTGTGGGCCTGTGTTGGGGTCAGCATGGAGGTGCCCAAGGGGTGCCGGAGTCGGGAGCGCCTAGGAATCCCCTTGACGGGCCTTCTCGTGGCCTTCTGAGTGGCCGCTCCGCCTTCCCCAGCGCAGGGAAAGTAAGTCCTCCCTGTCGAAACCCAGGAGGGTCCCTAGAGGTCATTCAGCCCCCCCCCCCGTTTGTCACACCTTGGAAAGGCGACTGGGGCAGAATAGCCGGTGCTGGCCAAAGGCCACCTAGGACTGGGGAGAGGGATGGCCTCGCCAGGGAGGGTGGGGCGAAGGGGGGAGGGCAGGGTGTTGGGGGTGTTTCTGGTTTGAGTGGCAGTGTGTGTTTTCAGCCCTGGGCACCGAGGGGTTAAATGCGCCTGTTTGCGCGTCCGATAGATGCATCAGGAAGCCGAATGGGGGATTGGGGGGGGAGGACGCTGGGTTTACGCATGAGGAAGCCGGTGTGTGTGCACACCTGCCGCTCTCCTGCCTCCTCCCCACGTGTGGGCGGCACAGATGACAAGGTCTCGCCAAGCGGGCGGCATGAACGGCTTGGGCAGGAGCCTCGCCTGAGCCCGGCTGGGGATGGGCAGATGGGAGTTGGGAGAGGTCTAGTGGTTAAGGGGCCGGACTCTTATCTGGGAATACCGGGTTTGATTCTGCACTCCTCCGCGAAGCCACCGGGGTGACCTTGGGCAAGTCACAGCTCTCTTCTGTGTCTGTGGTGGGGAGAAGAACGGGAGGTTTGTCAGCCACTTTGAGTCCCCTTTAAAAGGGTGAGAAAAGCAGGGTAGAAAAGCCGGCTCTTCTCCTTCTCTGCAACGCGCAGAGGAGGCTCTTCAGCCAGTGATGCTCCGGCGGCACGTGGAGTTTGCCTGCCTGGGTCCGGCAGAGGCGTGTGCCCAACGTGTGGTCTCCTCCCTTAGGGAGGCATGTTCAGTGCAACTGGCGAGCCATGTGCTCCGTAGGACTGGCCCCAGTGGCGGGTGTGCGCACCGACGCGGTGATGCTCACGGGCTGGTTGTCTTGGCGACATTTGCAGCTGAGAAGGGGGCCACCAGACTCCTTCTAGCAGGGGTGGGGGTGCGTGTCTCTGATGCGTCGCCTGCTGCAGCTGGGACTCGGCCGGCTTTCCTTTGCCAGTCTATTGGCTTTTAAAGCAGTGTCCCGTCCTGTTCCCCCCCCCCCCCCCATGGCGCATGAGGGCTCCTTCCTCGGAGTCCCGACATCTTTGCCTGCCCAAAAGAAATCCCTGTTTCGGGGCCCCTGTTGTTGTACCGGCAGCGTCGTCCTCTTTTCTGTGGGCTCCGAGGTGTTGCATCCTGGTAGAACGGAGACAGGTTGGCCCTGCCAGGGGGGCCCCGGTGGGGGCCACTGAGTAGCTAGGTGTTTTTGTGAAGCACGCATTTTGAGCAATGGGGACTTGTCTGGAAGTTGCCAAGCAGAAATCCTGCAAAAAGGGAAATGCGTTGCTAAATGCCATGGGCCTGGAGGTCTCGGGTAGATTGTGATCAGGGACAGTTGGGCCCATCTCAGGATAATAATAATAATAATAATAATAATAATAATAATAATAATAATAATAATAATAATAATAATAATAATAATAATAATAATAATAATAATAATAATAATAATAATAATAATAATAATAATATTTATTTGCATACCACCCTGTGGCGAACCAATCCGGGCGGTTGACAACAATAAATATAAAAACATCATATAAGAATAAAAACATTATGGTCCCTCCCCCCCTTAAAAAGTATTAAACAATATGACAAACTAAATTAAAGGATTCGGGCTCTCCGTCGCCCTGCAAGCGCAAAGGGTTCTGGGAATTGCTTGCTTGGAACGTTTGATGACGTTTTGACCTCTCTCTCCTTCTCCTTGGGCCCAGATATCCCACGGCCAGCATGGAGTCCGTCAAGAGCATCTCTTCCCGCGAGTCTTTGTGTTCCGTCGGAAGCAACACCAGTGAGGAGGAAGAGGAGGAGGAACGTCCCTGCGGCGGCGGCTTTGAGGTCTTCCTCTCTGACAGCGAGAGTGAGCCGGACCGGTTACCCGGGCCCTTGCTGCCCCGTCAGGAGGCACAAGGCTTCCTCTTCCCCCCAGAAGTGGAACGGATCGTCCCCAGGCCGCACTGCCGTCGCCATAAGTGTCAAGTGCGGAGACCCCTCGGCTTACTGGCTTCGGCCCGCCGGTCACCCACAGACTCTCGGGGCCGTTACCCACCCACGCTAAAGCAGACGTACTGCCCCCATTTCCTTGCAATGGACAGAGACCTGTCCATGGAGGGCGCAGAGCGACAGAGCAGAGCGCACAGGGCGCGGAAACGCCATCGCGCAGTCTTGGGAGAGAGCCGGCCGCACAAGCGCCCTGCTCAGCCTCCCCTGTGTGGTCTGAAGAAGGCCAGGACCAAGGGTGTGGAACTGCAGGACGAGCCGCATTGCTGGACGGAGGGAGACTCTCTTTTTGCACAAAAGGTTGGTTCTTCAGGATTGGCCATCTGTGGGCTCCGGTGGGACTCGAGCTTCTGGGTTGGGGGGTGTTGTTCCCCCCTCCCCCATACTTTAAAAAATGCTAGCAAGTTTCTAGCCCTTGTGAGGACTGGAGTCATAACAATAAATACGCCCATTTTGCGGCTGGGCAAATGGAGGCTTTGTGAGGGTTTTATACTGTTCCTTGTAGCCTATGGAAATTCTTTCTGAAAATTGCAGGGGCTCATTTTCTGCCTTTATCTACCCTGTAAATCTTTTCTACTTTCTTTCTTTCTCTCCATAGTTCTAGCTGGTCTTCCTTCCTTCCTTCCTTCCTTTTTCTTCTTTCCTTCCTTCTGGTCTCTCTCCTCCCTCCCTCCCTCCCTCCCTCCCTCTGGGTATCCTTCCTTCCTCCTCTCTAGATCTCTCTCTGCTTCCTTCCTTCTCTCTGAGTCTTTTTCCTTCCTTCTCTCCCTCCCACCCTGGAAACTCTCTCTTTGTTCTGTCCTAGGTGATTTTACGGTGCCATCTTTTAAATGGAAATTTTCTTAGTATCCTGAACATGTGCCTTTTTGTGTCTAGTTCTGCCTGTTTACACACTTTTTAAAATTGGTGTTATATTTGTTTTTCAGTGTGGGGAACTCCAGGGTTTCATCCACCCCCTAAGGGAACTTCTCCAGCGCCTGAAAATGGGCCGCCTTGACCGGGGTAAGAAGCTGCGCGGCCGGCCATTGGGTGGACGCTGTTTGGGGGAGGCCTTTTCTCTTTCTCTTTCCCTTTCTCCTTCTCTCTCTTTTGCCTCGGTGTTCCAAACTGGACCACCGTTAGGCCAGCATCTGGAAGCCAGGGGGTGAAGGCCAGGACACAGATGACCCCGTGCGGCTATTCTGTCTCGCCTTGGGGTATCCTGGAGCTTAGGGGACGGAAACAACGCCATCTTCCCATGTCCGAGGGACAAACAGCCCCAAATGGGAGCACTAAATTTCCCCCGGACGGATGCAGCATTTTTGTCCGGTGTGGAGTGTCCAAAGTGCAACCGCTCCAAGAGGCCCCTTTGAGAGCGATTCCTCTTTACATAATCCTTCTCTTCCCTTTTCCACCCAAAGGGGAAGCGTTACATAACAGCCGCTCTCCTGGGAAGGGAAGGGAAGAGAGGAAGGGCCGCTGCTCCCTCTTTTGGGCAGGACTTTGGCCAGGCAGCTCTGGCTGATCCCGGCTTTGTGGTTGTCCCCTGGAGTGCAGCCTATTGTCTGTGGGTGCCCACACTGCCTGGGGGACTCCCTCTCCCAGTTCACCTGCCGGGCTCGCGGTGGGGCTCACCTTTCCAAAAGCAAACCGCACGGAGCTTGCCTGCCATTTTCCCCAGACAGCCAGGTGAGCAAAGCTGCTGAGCTTGCTGGATTCCCTCCCTTTCATCACAGGCTTATGGGCCGTGCCGGGCAGCGCTGCTTTGCCTGCTGGGACATAAGCTCGGGGGAGGGGGGGAGCCAAGCAGGCGGCTGCCCTCCTGGATTTGGGGCTTAGCAGGCCACTGTGGTCGGACTTGGGACAGGCTCTCTCCCTTCCCTGCAGGGTGGAAAGCTCCAGCTCTGTGTTCTTTGCAAATTCCCTGTGGGGAGCCGGGCTGTAAGAGGCCTTCCAAGCTTGCCTAGAGGGAGGGAGGTCCGCGTGGAAGGTCTGGCACTGTTGGCAAACAGCAACTCTCCTCCTACTAGAACTGCGGCGGGTGGCAGCAGATGAACTGGTTTCACCGCCTTCCTTCTCCACAATTATGTAACAGAATGCCCACAGTTTCCCTGGCATACGTGCGGGCCCTTATTTTAGCTTTTGGGTCCCGAGCAAAAACATTGGAAGGTTGCTGGCGATTGGCGTGGAGGCCCGGTCTCCTGCTCTGACTGGATCTCGCCCAGGATTTTGGGACCAGCAGAGGCATCTTTGAAGAATGTGTGCCATTACAGGCTGCCCTTTGCAGTCAAAGATGTGGGGAGGTTCTGTCACGTTCAATCCTGGCATGGCAGGTACCAATAGAGGCCTAGGAATAAGGTGAAAGTATCTTCTTGCCATTAAGATCAGGAGTTCACCTGAGGCTGGGGTTTTTTCATCCTTGAGAGAATGTCAACAGGTATACTGAAGTCTATAAAATCATGGATAGTTTGGAAAAGGTAAATCGAGAAAATTCCTTTTCTCTATCGCTCAACATTAGAACCAGGGGGCATCTGTGAAGCTGATGGCAGGAGAGTCAGATCAGACAAGGGGAAGGATTTCTCCACCCAGAGGGTCATCAGTCTATGGATTTGGCTGCCAGAAGAGGTGGTGACAGCAACCAGCTTGGATGGAAGGGTTAGACAAATGGATGGATGACAGGTGTATCAATGGCTATTAGAATGGATGCCTAAGTACATCTTTGAGGCCATTTGCTGGGATGCAAAAGCATGAGGTTTGCCCTTGCCTCTGCTTGAAATGCCCATGGGCAATTGGTGGGCCACAGTGGGACAGGATACTGGACCAGATGGGCTCTCTTAGGTTCTAAGAAGTGGAAGTTGGTACCTGGCACCCTGTTTTCTTCCTCAGCTGCCCCCTGGGACTGTGCCAAGAACCCCCGAGATTATGTTCTGTCTGTATGGGTGCAACCTGGCCCTCTGACGGAGCATCTCTCCCGCTAAATCCAAAAACACTTTCAGCCTCTCAACCTCCCTTCACTTTCTGCAGATATCATCTCCGTGTTTCTCTTTAATAAAAGCAACGGTGTGTTGTTTGCCAGCATGGACTCATTGTTTCCCTCTCCCTCCTCCTCTGGTCCCTCAGGTCTGAGCACCTTCCAGCAGAGTGTGGCCATGGATCGCATTCAGCGCATCATCGGTGTTCTCCAGAAGCCGGAGATGGGGTGAGCAGCTTGCAGGGGGGCTGAGGGATGACTCTGAGGAAAGCCAGCAGGTGCTGGTGCCGGGGGGTCGAGGGTGAAGGACGTGGCGTGTTCTGAGGGCCCATCCTGTCCCTCCCCCATTGGAGCAATGGTTTGGCTTTGTGGTTGCTAACTAGCGGGTGCTTCTTCTCTTCCAGGGAGCGGTACCTGCACACCCTCTTGCAGGTGGAGACGATGCTGAAGGTCTGGTTCCCTCACATCGCTGCAAAGGACCCGTGCGTGGACTGCTGTGTAGTGTCACCAAAGGAAAGCCCTCCGGTGAGGAATGGGGGGCTTTTGTAGGGGGCTCGCCTTAAATCTGCCTCTTCTGGCTGAAGAGGGAGAGAGAAAACCCGTTACATTACATTTTAACATACAAAATAACTTTTAAAAATATTAACTTAAAAAATTGCTGCCTCGGTTTCTTTGACCAGATCCTGACCTCAGCTTCCCCAGAGTAGGTCCCCCGGGTCTCCTCTGAGCTGTACAAGAGTGAAACTCAGAAATTCAATGTGAACTTTCCAGATCACAGCTCCATTTCCCTGTCTGTGGGAGGACAGGGAAACAAGAGAACCATTGGCCATTATGAAGGGGAAGTGCCAATGTTATTATGCTGCTTTACATAAGAACCCAAGAGGAGCCCTGCTGGATCAGGCCACAGCCCACCTAGTCCAGCATCCTGTGCCACACAGAGGCCCACCAATCACCCATGGGCATCTCAGGCAGAGTCAAGGGCAAATTTTCTCCTGCTCTTGAATCCCAGAAAATGGCCTTAGAGGCCTCCTGCTTCTCCCCGCAGCCTGAAAGATGGACTAAGGCCTCCATTCTAGTAGCCATTGATACATCTCCATGAATTTGTCCAACCCTTCCTTAAAGCCATCCAGGCTGGTTGCTGTCACCATCTCTTCTGGCAGGAAATTCCACAGATTGATGGGTGGAGAAATCCTTCCCCTAGTTTGATCTGACTCTCTTGCCCATCAGCTTCATAGATGTCCACTGGTTCTAGTGTTGTGGGATAGAGAAACTAATTATTCCATGCATGGTTTGGCTTTGCTTGGCTCAGTCTGACTCTCCTTTCCCCATCCTTCTCTCAGCAGTCTTCCACAGGGCAGATGCTCACCGACGCCCCCCAGAAGCGCTTTGAGGATCTGGTTTTGCCTGGCCACAAGCCGGCTCCCCCGTCTACCGGCTTGGCTCACACCCCGAGTGACTGGCCTTCCATGAACCTGACCTGGATCCACACAGTGCCCATTTCGAACCCCCCCTTGGGCCAGGTGGACGTGGGCCAAGGGAACCCCGTTTTCAGAGAAACTTTGCTTGGGACGCCAAACGCCGGTGCCTACGGCATCGTCATCTTCCTCCAGAACAGCGCAGTTGCTCCGGCGCCCTTTGGACGGCCCACCTCTGTGAACTGTGCCCGTGCCGCTCCCGCTTGCTGCCATTCCAAAAGCCCGTTTCCGGGTGCTGGGGAGCCTCCGCGCTGTCAAAGCCTCCCAGCCACCACAGCCATAACGAGCAGCTGCGTCCGCAGGGCTGGACTGGGTAGCCACTCACAGTCCCTGCCCTACCTGTCCACCTTGGTGAAGGAGCCAGAATCACTGAGGTCAGCCCACGGGAGGCCACTGCGTGGCTCCAACTCCTGAGTCCAAGTCGGGACTCTCCCGGAATGTGTGAATACCCCTGGCCACGCTCAAGAGGGATCTTCCTCACCAAAAGATGGCGGCCTGGTTTTCAGCCTCCTGTTCCTTCCTTCCTTTTTTTTAAGCACTTTTTTTTTGTAAGAAAATAAAAAAATTAAATATTCTGTGTGCATCCAAACGGTCAATGCAAAACCCTAGTGGTCAATAAAAAGGCGCTGCAGAGTTTGTGAAATGAGATTGCGAAGCGTGTCGTGTGTGGTTGTGTTTGTAGTTTTTTCTCTGTGTTTTGTGGCTTTTTCTGGTCTGCGGAATGCTGTGCCTCCTCACCGTAGGCGATTTCCCAGCTGTGGCTCTGCCCCTCCACACAGAGGCCTTTGAAGCGGCCTGCGACGCTGAGCACAAGCTGCGTAGTGGCTACGTTGGCAGCTACGAAGCCTCGTCTCTCCGCCACGCGCACTGTGACCAGGAATGACCCCTGACTGATGGCTATGCAGGCCAATCGTGCCCAGCCACTGGCGGACTTTCCCCCTCGGGCCGAATCCGCACCGCAGCCCTGTTTAGCACCCACTGCCTTCGGGTGCTACGTCGCCCTTGCCAATACGTGGGGCCCGGGGCCCTCACCATGATGAAGAATTACAGGACCAGATTCCAATGGGGACCAGATACCATTTTAATCTGGATCATCTTAATCTGGATTAAGGGAGGTACATGCCAAAAAAGCCAGTGTATTGCCACTGGGAGACTGGGGCCAAGGCAGAAAAGGCCCTCTCGCGTGCCGCCGCGTCCTGAACATTTGGAGGTCGTGTTACTACAAAAATGGCCTTTGCCACCATTTTGGCTGTCCTGACATCCAGGCGCAGCTCCTGCAGGCAGGGAAGGGGGGGGAAGAGAGGGACCCGTTTGAAGCCTGTTGGGGGGAAGGGAGGGTCTGAGGGCGGTGGGGGGGGCACCCAAAATACGCCCCACAACGCTTGTGCCTGCCCTCTGCTCTTGCTCCCCCTGGCGGCTTTCTTGGAAGCGCTGGGTCTCCTGGGAGTTGTAGTTCCAAGAGGGGAAAAAAGACGGCGGCCTAGCTGTGGTTGCCTTGGCGACCAGGCCTAGGCCTCAAGTCTGCGCCGGAAGTGGACGGCCAGGGGGCCGCTGGGAAAGCAAGAGGAAGAGGAAACTGACGGACCCCGGACTTCCGTTTTTGTTTTCCAATTATTATCTTCCTGTCGTCAGCTTGGGCTGAGCGGGTAAGAGGCGCTGGGGGGAGGTGGCGCAGGCCGCAAGGCATCCCCGGCCTCGATTATTGGCTCCTGCCCGAGGAGAAGCCACGGAGGTGTGGGTGGGTCTGTCTCCTCCTCATTAGAGATGGAGAGGTTTCCCCCAATGAGAACGTCGCCCCCCTGCTGATAAATTGGGGAGGGGAAACAAAGCCCCCTCCTCCCTATGGGCGTCTCGGGGGTGCCTGACCTGGAACCCAGCCTCTTGCCTCCATGGATGCTCCCTCCAGAGACCGAGAAAGGCTGGGAAGAAAGGGGAGGATGTATGGGCGTTTGGCCGTATCCAGGGTCTGAGGCGTGGCCATTTTAACAAAAGCTGCAGTCACTGGTTCAGACTGCCGTGGACAAATAGGACAGGATTATGCATTTTTGGTGAACCGAACTCTTATCTGGGAATACTGGGTCTGATTCCCCATTCCTCCACAAAGCCAGCTGGGTGACCTTGGGCTAGTCACAGCTCTCTTCTGACCTCTCACAGCCCCACCTGCCTCACAGGGAGTCTGTTGTGGGGAGAAGGTTTGTCAGCCGCTTTGAGTCATTTTAAATGGGTGAGAAAAGTGGGGTAGAAAAGCTAACTCTTCTTCTTCTGTTTGCAAAGAATTGTTTGAATTCCACCCCCACAGAGAGTGAGAGAGGGGTGAGAGCATAGGCAACCCTCACCTTCTGCAGTTGATACATAATTTTTGGGCCAGTGGTCTTGTGCTACCCAGTTGCGCTTTGTCTGTATATCAAGATTTCAATATTTCCCCCCTACTACTCTTAGAGGCAGAAGAGCTTTGCTGGGCATGTCCAGGCACCTGAAGTTCATCGCACGGACAGTGATGGTTCCCAATGGCAACGTGGAAGCTGCATACCGGGTGCTCACAAGGTATCTAAGGCATTTGTTCCCATCCTCCAGGAAGGGACTCACTAGTTTCTGTTTGACAGAATGGATTTGACCAATGAGCTCCCTCTGCATTGCAGCCACTGATGTTAAACATAAGAGAAGCCCCTGCTGGATCAGGCCACAACCCATCTAGTCAAGCATCCCATCTCACGCAGAGGCTCACTAATTGTCCATGGGTATCTCAAGTAGAGACAAGGGCAAACCTTCTCCTGTTCTCTCCTTAGAGGCCTCCTGCTTGTACCCCCAGCCTGAAAGATGTACTTAGGCATCCATTCTAGTAGCCAGTGATACATCTGTCATCCATATGTTTGTCTAACCCTTCCTTAAAGCCATCTAGGTAGGTTGCTGCTACCACCTCTTCTGGCAGGAAATTCCATAAGCAGCCCTGCCTTTGTCATGCCCTCTGCTGGCTAAATATTATTGCTTTTTAAATATATATTGACACTATTTCCAAAGGTTCTGCAAGGTGCAAATAACTTTTTCAATATTTTAGCATTTGTTCCTTTATTGTGAGTTATTTCTGTGGCTCTATGTTTTCAGTAAACTATGGAGCTCCTTGAATTTTAGGCTGAAAACTGGCGTCATAGGCTGCTGTTTTTCTGCATCCATTGCTGTGGTCATACTTAAGGTTGAATTCAACTTCAGTCCACTGTCAGAGTAGGAGAATACATCAGCAAATTGACAAATTGTTTTCTGTCAGTGTTAAATAACTCAGAAAATTCACCTTTGGGATAGATAATGTGGAAAGAAAATTACTGGTCACTTTGCTGAGGTGTTCCCTCGCTCTGAAGGTGGACTGGAGCTGGGTTAAACCTTAGGTGTGACCACAGCCCATGCCTGTCATTGTGTTAGAACCCAGCCTTTGAGTTACCATGAGTTATTTTGCAAAGTTTTAACAGGACACACCCCCAGCGGTCTTTTGTTGGGAGGGGTTAGGTGCCTTTGTTTTCCTATTGAGAAATATTGAGAAAGGGGGGAAATTGTTTCCGTTGTAATGAAATGTGTTTTAGTTTGCCTCTGGGTTGTGTTTTCTCATGCATCCCTAGAAAATGTATTTCTCTTCTTCTTAGCTCGGCCTACGTTTTTTACTCTGTTCTTTGCCTCTTCAGAGTCCTAACCATGGACGGTATAATTGATGAAGCTAAACGCCGCCGATACTATGAGAAACCATGCCAGAAGAGGCGACGAGAGGCATATGAGATGTGCCGGAGAATCTATAACACAGAAATGGCACGGAAGATCAATTTTGTGGCAAAGAAGCATCGCCAAGACCCCTGGCTTGGTTGCTAAGGTGTGGTCTTCTAGGGTTGAGACTTGGGTGGAAGCAGCTTTGAGGATCTCCCATCCGCCCCTCTGACAGCTCCTCTGAGTCAAACGAGCTGTGTGCACGGTATGCTGTGTATTGTGCAAGACTGTTGTGACAATGGAGGGATGGAAGCTAGGCTACATTTCAGAGTTGTTGTGTACTGTGTTTTGGACCACGTTTTCCCTTTCTGTGAAAGAATGCGTGCATCATCAAAGGTTTCTCTTGCGATGAATAAATAACGTCTCACATGAAAATGCTGTCTGAAAACAGTGTTTTGTCACTTGCTTTGTTGCACCTGGATTTTCAGCACTTATCCTTGTGGGACTGAGGAATTGTGAGCACTGCAATTTCACCATGGGTTGTGAGATGAAAACCTAAGGGAGCCCTGCTGGATCAGGCCACAGCCCATCTAGTCCAGCATCCTGTCTCACCCAGTGGCCCACCAGTTGCCCATGGGTATCTCAGGCAGAGACAAGAGCAAACCTTCTCGAATGCCACAAATGGCCTTAGAGGCCTCCCGCTTGTCTCCCCAGCCTGAAAGATGTACTTTGGCATCCATTCTGGTAGCCATCGATACCTATGTCCTCCGTGAATTTAACCGTTTCTTAAAGCCATCCAGGGTGGCTGCTGTCTCCACCTCTTCTGACAGCCAGTTCCACAGACCGATGACCCTCTGGGTGAAGAAGTCCTTCCCCTTGTCTCATCTGACTCTCCTGCCCATCAGCTCCACAGACAAGTCTTTGCTTCATATTCATAGCAGTTTGGGGGCTGTTGTGCCACGTTCCAGGTTCCTGCTGAGGACCTAAGCTTTCAGATATTGCTGCAATTTCCATCTTCAGAAGTTCCCATAATGAAGCATAAAAGTATTTCGCACTCATTTATTTATTATTTAAATTTATATCCTGCAATTGGGGCAATGGCAGGTTACAAGTTTTAAAACAGCAGGTAAAAACAATAAAATCCATTAAAACACTTAAAAGCAAACAAGCAGACACACGAAAAATCGAGCCTGTTTAAAAAAACGTGTTGGGGGGGATGGTCACATTCTCCTCCCTAGGCCCCCCTGGTGCAGGAAGCAAGGAGGCGGCAGGCGGCAGGGCAGCCATGGTCACAGCAAGGCCGGATCTAACCGCGCTCCATCCACGCGCTAACATTTAGGCCCACCCAGCCCTCGCCTTGCCGTTGCCATAGCGACGTAAAAGGGTCGAGGGAGAGAAAAATACAAAATGGCGCAGAGGGGCGTCGAGGGGGAAGAGGACGAAGAACCGCCGGTGCCGCTCTAGGACTTCCTCCAAGGGAAGGCGGGGTCATCTCTATGGCTGCAAGCCATTTCCGGTCGTTGCCCTATCCCTCCGTCGACGCCACACCGCCCCCTCTCAGTCCTCCTCCTGCTTCTCTGTGCCTCTCTTGGTCGGGTTTGGGCTTCCGTTTCCGGGCGCGCGCCGCCGACGTTCAGCCTTCGTCTGTCCGCCCGTCCGTCCGCGCGCGCGGGCCGGCGCCTGCCTTGCCTGGGGCTGAGGCGGAGTGAAGCAGGCGGCCGCTCGCTCGGCCGCCCAGCCGGTGAGGGGCCGCGACGGGGGGCGCTGGGGGGGCAGCCCGGTTGGGGGAGGGGGCGTGGCCTTCCTTCTGGGGAGGGGAGAGGAGGGGCGTGGCCTTCCCGTGCAGGGAGGGGAGGCGGGTACGGGGCCCGCGAGGGGAAAAAAATCACCCTGGGAGGGAGGGGCGGAGGTCTCCCTGTCCCCCCTCGGGGCCATTGCGGAGTAGGCCGCGCTGGAGGGGGAGGAGGGGGAGGCGCGATCGGTGGCTCTGGGGACCCAGAGGAGCCCCCGGGGTCCCTCAAGGGGTGGGGAGGCCTCGGCGTCTGGACTCAAGGGGGCGAGGGAGGAAAGCGGGTCCCAGGAGCGGTCTGGCAGGCGCCAGCCCCAGCGAGCGCCCGCGGGCCCCGCTTTCTTCGTCCTGGCCGCGGGGAGCGGCTCCGAAGGGTCGCCTGGTTGGGATCTGAGCGCAGGATGAGGCCCCCGAGGAGCGGGGGCGGGGGCGGGGGGAGGAGGGGTGGCTTTGCACGACTTGCCCCTTCTCCTCTGCGCTCTGCCTCCGGGCTCCGTGCATGCCAGTCTCAGCGGCTGAGTCAATAGTGCAGCACTGGGCGGAGACTCCCGGGGGACCCTTCCTCCTGCCTCCCCCCCAGCCCAAGAGGGACGCATCTCGATGGACCCTCGGAGGAGAAGGAGACACCTGAGCCCGCGCGGAGGGACAGGTTGCCGGTGGGGAGGCAGGCAGCTGCTCCTGACTGTCCCCTGGACTTCCCGCCTTTGGAGGCCCCTCTGTTCATACCCCACTCCTGAGGGGAATCCAAAATCTACGAACCAGGGGTCCACTGACCACTCCCCTCTTGATTTTAAGGTCCAGTTTTGCTTACCTGTCAACCAACCACAGTACCTGTTGACTTTCTCTCTAAGAGAACCCCTGCTGGATCACAGTCCATCTCGCTCATAAGAACCTCAGAGGAGCCCTGCTGGGTCAGGCCACAGCCCCTCTAGTCCAGTATCCTGTCCCACGGTGGCCGACCAGTTGCCCTTGGGCATCTCTAGCAGAGACAAGGGGAAACCTTCTGCTCTCCAATCCCAGCAAATGGTCTTAGAGGCCTCCTGCTTCTCCCCACAGCCTGGAAGATGGACTTAGGCATCCATTCTAGTAGCCATTGATTCATCTGTCATCCATGGATTTGTCTCACTCTTCTTTAAAGCCATCTAGGCTGGTTACTGTCACCACCTCTTCTGGCAGCCAGTTGCATAGACCGATGTCTCCTGGTTCTAGTGTTGTGTGACAGAGAAAAGAAATGTTCTCTATCCACCTTTTCTGCACCTTCGATCAGGTCCCCTCTTAAACACCGTCTTTCCATGCTGACGAGGCCCAGACGTTGCAATCTGATTTCGTAAGGGATTTTTTCCCAGCCCCTTAATCATTCTGATTTCCCTTTTCTGCACCTTTTTCCGCTCCACAATATCCTTTTTGAGGTCTGGTGACCAGAATTGTTCACAATACTCCAAATGTGGGCTCACTGTGGATTTATAAAGAGACATAAATGACACTTGCTGACTTGTTTTCTATTCCCTTCCTAATTAATCCCAGCATTGAATTAGCTTTTTTTGTTTTTTACCTCCAACCTTCTTTACCTATCAGTTTATCCTGACCATACACGTACATACCTTGTAGTTAACCCAAACCTTAAATAAAAACCCTTCGCCATTTGCAGAGATTAGGTTCCACAATAACCTGGTGGGTTTCCCAGCTTACGAGTAACCCAGGACTCAGAGGTGGGATCCAGTTCTTGGATCTATGAATATTCACCAACATGAATTATATGCAAAGCTCATCAGTCTAATCCAGGAGTCACAAAGAATGCCTGTAGAACAAACCACAGTACACATTAAATTCTCTTTTCTTATTTTACAACTGTTTTCACTGTTGGTTGGTGCCTGTGATTCATTTGGACCCTGACTTCTGACAATTTCTTGCACTTCTCCATGTGCTTTACTTGGCTTGGGTAAAGCATAGATTTCCCATGGGTTTCTCCCATAGAGGAGGTGCTGAGAGTTGAACCAGTGACCCCCTCAGCTGCAGCCATCCCAGTATTGCAATTGCTAGGTACACCGTGTCGCTCTCCCACCAGGTACAAGCTGTACTTTAAATGTGCCTTCTTCCAGGTATCACTCAGGCTTTGATCTTGGCTGAGGAAGGAAACTTATCCTCAGAACTCATCTGCTAGGGGTGAACGATGGGGAAAGAACATATTGGTCATCAATTAGCAGGTCTCTGTTTTGGACAGACGAGGAGTGATTCTGTTTCTCTCCCCCCTATGCCATGTTTAGTGCCAGTGATTTTGGGGGCACGTTCAGCACAGCCTGTTCAAGATGAGCTGTTTCCTTTCCGCAGGCTTCATCAGTCTAGCGTGAAAATGGCGCTCTCCAAGCGGGAGCTGGACGAGTTGAAGCCATGGGTGGAGAAGACGGTGAAGCGGGTCCTGGGCTTCTCCGAGCCCACAGTAGTCACGGCCGCGCTCAACTGTGTCGGGAAGGGAATGGACAAGAAGAAAGCAACAGGTAGGCCTCTGGGGCTGCCTATGGAGGTGAGAATTGGGGGGAGGCAGGGAGGGATCCCTTAGAAACCCTGGGACAACCTGGAAAGAAATTCTGGTGTTAACTGTCATCCATTTTGCCCAGGAAAATGCATCTTTTCAGCCAGGCTTTTTTCATTTAAATAGCTTTCTCAGGGTGCTGTCCTATTGGGGAGGGAGGGTGGGGGTGGGTGGGAGGAAGGGGATTATAGTTTTAATTATATTTTAATATTTGATATGTTTTAGTTTTATTGTAACTGTCCTGGAAACATTTGCTGAAGGGTGGGATTTAAATTCTTACGTAAATAAATAATAAAATAAATAAAAACCGTTTAGTGAGGGCTTCAGTGCGAGAAGATACACTCTGCTGGACATCCTCTGTCAAGAGCAGCCGCCCCACTCCTGGTGATTCACGGAGCAAGATCTCTGGTGCCTTTGTCCAGAGCAGAAGCCGCACAACTTCCGGGCCATTTCAGCCGGGCCCTGTGGCTTTCCACACTCCATCTTGTTTCCCTTTTCCTCAGATCACTTGAAGCCTTTTCTGGACGACTCCACGGTGCGGTTCGTAGATAAACTGTTTGAAGCCGTTGAGGAAGGTCGAAGCTCTCGGCACTCCAAGTCCAACAGTGACCGGAACCGGAAGAGAGAACTGAAGGTGAGTTGAGTCCCTGCTCAGGCCTGGCCTCTTCCGTCGTGAAGGCGGCGCCCTGGATACGGCTGTGTTGCTTCACGGTGCTTCTTTCTTCCAGAAGGAGTTGTGTACTGAAACACCTAAAAGTTCAAGAGAAAGACCTCCTTCTCAAAGGCTGTCCGTGGGCGCTTCTCTGTGTTTTGTCCCTGTTTCTTCTGCGTCATCTTTTGCTCAGTCCCATTAAAACTGTGAAGTAAGAGCGGATCACTTCCCTTAAGTGCTGCCCACATCCAGGAAATGGGTGGGACCACCTTTTCTTGGAGGCAGGATAGCAAGTTCTTGATTACGTCAAAAGATGGCTGGGCTTAGATGCGGATTCGTTCCACCTGGAAGGAACCTTTGGCTGCCGGAAGAGGTGGTGACAGCAAGCGGCCTAGATGGCTTTAAGAAAGGGGGAGACAAATTCATGGAGGACAGGTGTGCTAATGGCTACTAGAATGGATGCTCCAGGCTGAAGAGGCAGACGGGATGCCTCCAAAGGCCATTTGCTGAGATTCAAGAGCCCTTGTCTTCTGCTTGAGATGCCCATAATCAGCTGCTGGCCCACTGTGTGAGACAGGATGGTGGACTAGGTGGGCTGTGGCCTGATCCAGCAGGGCTTCTCTGAGGTTCTTATGGACCAGATCGGCTGTGGCCTGATTCAGTGGGCCTCATCTTAGGTTCCTATGTAGGTGACTTGTGAGTCCAGCATGGAGGACCAGGCAATCCTTGGAGGACAGGCTTGGCCTGGGAAGCAGTTCTTGGTTTGAGACCTTCCCGTCCCCCCCCCCCCCTTTGATTCCCCCCTTTTTCTGTGCCCCTCCTCACCTCATGATAACTTTTTCAGGTTAATTTGGATCCCCTTCTTCATCAGTTGGGAGTCAGAAAGTACGGTTGGTCATACCTCCAGGGGACCAGAGGTTTTTCCCCAAGAACTTGATTTAAATACGTACATTTAACCCCTTGTTTCCCACCAGGACAAAGGGCCTAATGTCCTTCTGGACTCCAGGAAGCGTGGATTACTGGCCTGTCTCACTCCAAGGCATGCCCTTTGCCTTGGAGCGAGGGGCCTGCTGTAGGAAGCCAGTGAGGGTGGCCCTGTGCTTCCCAGCGGAGCCTTTGCCTTCCGGTGCCCGCCTCCGTCCTCCAACAGGGAGGGAGTTGACAGTGGGGGAGTTCAGGGTCTAAACTGCCACCGTCGATGCACTTTATACTATGGGCGAGCCCTCTCTCTTGAACTTATAGGTCTTCCAGGAAGTAACCCGTTTGTGGAAGAGGCGCTCTCCTTGTAGAGCCAGGAAGAAGGGAGCTCAGTTAACGCTGGCAGACGGTTTGTATGCCTTCCCTTTCTGATATTCTTCACACATGACGCCACCTCCCCAGCGCTTTTTATTTTATTTTTGTATACCTCCTTTTCAAAAGAAAATTTGCCCAAGGTGGTTTACAACAAACTGAAAATACACAATGCAAAATAATAATCAAAACATAATAAAAGTACATTGGACGTATGTAGGCTTTCACAGCTGGATTTAGTCACCTTTGCAGCAGTTTTTGGGCTGTTATGCCACGTTCCAGGTTTCTTCTTCTGAGAACCTAAACTTTTGGATATAGCTGCGACATCCATCTTCAGAGGTGGGTAACAGCCCAAAAACCTCTACGAATGAGATAAAAATATAGTACGTTGTAAACATTGCACATCATACAAAACATTGCAAAATAAGCCAAACCCATGCTGGGAGCCGTTGTTCTGGGATATCTGGAGGGCGGCAAGTTGAGCACCCTTCAGGGGGCTTCTCACATTCACCACTCACTTCCCCCGTTCTTTTCGCTGCCACGTACTGAGGAGGTGGTGTCGTGTCCTGTGGCAAGCCTTTGTGGTTTTTTTAAGGACACGAAGAGGTTCCTCCTTGGCTGTTCTGATTCTTGAAAAAGTGCTGTTCTCGCAGCTGATTTGATTTAATCTCAACACCATTGCGATTTTGCAAGTTTGCCAGCACTCTTCCATCCGGCTGGCTGGAGAGCTGAGGGTACATGCGTGTCTGTGGACATCCAGAGGGCTTGGTGGCTGGTGAGCGACCACCCAGGAAATGTAGGGGGAGATCTTGAGTCTCGGCTGCAGACCTTCCGGGCTGGTCCCTCCCGGTTGTTGCCTTGGCCTTCAGCTTCTTGGCTTGGATAACGAAGTGGGACAAGCTGCTGCTCAAACCAGCCAGATGTTCCCCATTCCTGCTACAGAATTTGCTCCTGTTTCCAGCCAGAGTGCAGGCCGGGGTAGGGAAAACAGCGCGGCCTGGTCCATCTTCGCCACCGAAAAATGCCCTCTGGGGGGGCCGGACGCCTTCGTGCTCCTCAGCTGGCCAGGTGTCAGGTCGTTCCAGTGCCCAACGGTCTCCTCTCCCGTCCTGTCTGCTTAGGACGTCTTTGGCGACGACTCTGAGATCGCAAAGGAATCTTCAGGAGTCAAGAAGCGCCGCATCCCCCGGTTCGAGGAGGTGGAAGAGGAACCTGAGGTGATCCCCGGGCCCCCGACGGAAAGCCCAGGCATGCTGACCAAGTTGCAGGTGGGTCCCTTGCAGCTGCCTCTCTGCGAGGGAGGAGAAACCTCGGGGAGGCTGGAGCTCGTGGCTGTGGCCTGCCACGACATGGAGGGGAGGGCGTGGTCTCCTTCCATCCTGGGTGCTCTGGGCCTTGGGGGTCAGCTCCCAGCTTCTTGGCTTACTGGCAGAAGGTCCTTTCCATCAGAGGTTTTCGTTTCAAGAAGTCCAGACCAGTTCGGTGCTTGGTGGCCTGCGACCTCCCCACAAGTGGAGAGCTCCACTGGGTTTTAAGCTCCTTCCTCACTTTTAAAAATGTCTTTTATTTATAGTTTCAGGTACTTTACGTATACAGTCGGACCCCCGTATCCACTGATTCGGTAACCACGGTTTCAGTTAACCGTGGTTACTGAATCAGCCCACCCATAAGGGAAAAGCACCCATAGCCAGATAACCTATTTCGGCCTCCATAGAATGTTGGAATAGCTGCGTGACACCACTGGAGCTTGTCCCAAAATGTAAGGTGCTGCGTGGGAGGCGGGCGGGAGGCATCCAGTGGTGTCGCGCTCCTATTCCGACGCTCTCCGGAGGCCGAACTAGGCCTTCCGGAGGCCAGGAAAACACTTCCGGTTCTGGAGTTGCGTGACCCAGAACTGGAAGGCCTGTTTGCGATTATGCATGGTTTCAGGTAACCACGTTAGGAGCCGGAATGTATCCCCAGCGGATTTGGGGGTCTCACCATATTGATGGATTTTATTTTAAGAACCCAAAATGGCTGAGCCTCGGAGCCTCCTCCTTGCCTTCCTCCTCCTCCTCCTCCTCCCTGCGTAGGTGAGAGTGGAGGAGCAGGGCAGGCGCGTTTTGGTGTCCCTTCACCCCTTGCATGAGAAATCCCCAGTGATTTGCATTTAGGTCTCAGTGTCCCCTGGACACTCGCTGGTCTCCCTCGCTGACGGTGCTCAGGCCTCAGGGAAGGCTTCTGTAAGCACACGTGGGGAATTGTGGGTTGCATGTCGGTCAGCATCCCCAGCAGGTGCTATGTGCAAAGCCGGAAGGTGGGGCCACCGATGGGCAAACGGAGCCTTGAGGTCATCTATCGGGGCCCGGTAGGGGAATGGGTCAGTGATGGGTGCAACAGGGGGTGCTCAGTGCGTCTCTTTCTCCCCCCGCAGATCAAACAAATGATGGAAGCAGCCACACGGCAGATCGAGGAGCGGAAGAAGCAGCTGAGTTTTATCAGCCCCCCAGCCCCCCAGGTACGCCCAGGGGCTCCTGCCCTCCTGCAGGAAGCTCTGTAGGGCTTTGTCAAAGGCCCATCTGGGTGCTTTGCTAACTGCAAACAGTAGGTTTGGTCTAGTGCTTAGGGAGCCAGACTCTTATCTGGGAATACTAGGTTTGATTCCACTCTCCTCCACGAAGCCAGTTGGGTGACCTTGGGCTAGTCACAGCTCTCTTCTGAGCTCCCACAGCCCCACTTGCCTCACAGGGTGTCGGTGGTGGGGAGAAGAACAGAAGGTTTGTCAGCCACTTTGAGTGCCCTTAAATGGGTGAGAAGCGTGGGGTAGAAGTCTCTCCTTCTTCTTTCCTGGAATGCTCCCTGTGCCACCGAGCGGAACGTTTTTGAGTGACGTTTTCTCTCTTCCGCCTTCAGCCCAAGACCCCCACGGCCAACCCCCCTGAGCGGCTCCCCATCGGTAACACCATCCAGCCCTCGCAGGCAGCCACGTTCATGAACGATGCCATTGAGAAGGCCAGGAAAGCTGCCGAGCTGCAGGCCCGGATCCAGGCCCAGCTGGCGCTGAAGCCGGGCCTGATTGGCAACACCAACATGGTCGGTTTGGCCAACCTTCACGCCATGGGGATCGCACCGCCGTGAGTATCGTAACACGCTGGGGAGGGGCATGTTGGGCAGCGGGCCTGTGGGTGAGGGCAGCCAGTTGGCGTCACCAGGAGCCGGACGGCAGTGGTTGCGGGGCTTTGAGGCTGGCCTGAGCGCTTGTCCGCTCCTAATATCAGTTGTGCTGCCTCGCTGTGGTGGCAGCTGACCAGGACGGTGGGCAAAGGGAGACTTTCCTGAGGTCCTCTCATCTGAGATGCTGGACCAAGGGAAGCCGTGGGTGTTTCCTTCTCCTTCTCCCCCGCCCCCCAACCTCCCCCCGAAAGTCTCAGCAGGCCCGGGCACCGCCCACTGGGCCCCGAAGCGTTCACGAGAACTACGTTGTAACCAAGTTTGTATTGGGGATGTCTTGGCCCAGGAAAGTTGAGCTGAAGGACCAAACCAAGCCAACGCCGCTGATCTTGGACGAACAGGGCCGCACGGTGGACGCCACAGGGAAGGAGATCGAGCTGACGCACCGCATGCCAACCCTCAAGGCCAACATCCGGGCCGTGAAGCGGGAGCAGTTCAAACAGCAGCTGAAGGAGAAGCCCTCGGAGGACATGGAGTCCAACACCTACTTCGACCCCCGCGTCTTCATCACTCCGTCCCAGCGGCCGAAGCGGACGTTCAAGTTCCACGAGAAGGGCAAGTTCGAAAAGATCGCCCAGAGGTTGCGGACGAAGGTGCGGTGGCCTTTTGGGGGGGTGTAAAGCCTTCGCTTTTGGGGGTAGGAACCCAGCGAGGGGGCGGGTTGGCGAAGGGCAGGATTAAACAACAGGGCAATGTCGGGTCTCCAGGACCAGGTCTGGGAACATCTCCAGTTAGTCAGAAAGGAGCAACGGTTGTCCAGCTGATGGACGTGTGCTTTCTTCAGTGAGGGAAAAGATCTTGGAGTATGGTCATCCGGGAGAGTTGCATTCTGGGAGAGCTGTGTGTGTGTGTGTGAGAGAGAGAGAGCAAGCAAGCAAGCAGTTTCTTTCCCCTGAGAGTGCTTCTGTTGTTGTCAGGCCCAACTAGAAAAACTCCAGGCCGAGATTTCCCAAGCTGCCAAGAAGACTGGGATCCACACCTCAACCAAGCTGGCCCTCATTACTCCCAAAAAGGAGCTGAAGGAAGGCGACATCCCTGAGGTGGAGTGGTGGGACTCCTACATCATCCCCAATGGCATCGATGTGTGAGTTGTTGGGCCTCGTTAAGCAGTTGTGGGTGGGTGGGTGGGTGGGTTCAGGGTCAAGGATTTGGATGGGCGTGACCCTCCACTGTTGGCAACAGGTGCCTCTGGTTGGGTCATGCCCTTCTCAGCCGGAACTGGAGTTCAGCCAGGTTCCTGGTCTGTGTTCTGAGTGACTGAAATGGAGAAGTGGAAGGTGGCTCCATGCAAATAACTGGCTTGCTGAGGCTCTTTGCAGGCCTTCAGAGGGACCCGAGAGGTCTCTGGGGAGCAGGATGCCAGGCTGCTCCCCTTAGCATTGAGGCTGGCATCTCTCGGGGGCAGGAGAGGTGACAGGGAGATGGATCGGCATGTCTCTTCTGTGCCTGGCCTTCTTGGAGAAGACTTGTCCTGCGAGCAGGTTTGGAAAGCTGAAAGAAGCATCCTTTTTTTGTTTCTCTGTCTTTAGAAAAGCTACTGATTCCCTGAAAAGAGAGGACTACTTTGGCATCACAAATCTGGTGGAGCATCCGGCTCAGTTAAACCCCCCAGGTAACATTTGCAGTCTCCTTTGAGACAGTTGGGTCTAGGTAAAGTTAACTAGCGGTCCAAGTCAACGTTGGTTCATGGCGCTCCTTTCCCGTAAGGGAAGTGCGGAATCCTCCCTTGTTCTCTGCAATTCCTGGAAGGCCTCAGGTGTTCTCAGGGTTGCTACCTGGATAGGCCTCAGGCCAAATGCAGCAGATCTTTTTGAGTGGAGGCCCATGTGGGGAGGGGGCACCATCTGGGGTGTGGAAAACCCATTGGCACACCCCTTCCTCTCTCGCTTCCAGTGGACACCGACATGCCAGTGACTCTGGGCGTCTACCTGACCAAGAAAGAGCAGAAGAAACTGCGACGTCAGACCCGGCGGGAGGCCCAGAAGGAGCTGCAGGAGAAAGTGAGGCTAGGCCTCATGCCGCCCCCTGAGCCCAAAGGTAAGAATCCTGACATGAGGCGGGTCACCTGGGGGATGGGTGGGCCAGGGGAAGAGGGAAAGTGGAGCCTCCCCCCCAAACACTGGCTTTTGTCTTCCTCTGCAGTGCGGATCTCCAACCTGATGCGTGTCCTGGGAACGGAGGCTGTGCAGGACCCCACCAAAGTCGAAGCACATGTCCGAGCACAGATGGCCAAGAGGCAGAAGTACGTCCGGTGCTTTCTTCTCATATTCCCTCACCCCCTCGGCAAATGCTCATTTTTAAGCATATATGGGTACATATTTCAAAAATTGCCTCCAAGCACAATGTTGGAGGCATTGATTGATTTAGAAAGTAATCATCTGGACAGAGATGATGTGGCCAAAGTTATCCACGCTCTGGTAGCTTCCAGACCGGACTACTGTAATTCACTCTACGTGGGGCTGCCCTTGAAGGCATCTTGGAAGCTGCTGCTGGTGCACAACACAGCTGCTAGACTGCTGACAGGAACAGCTGGCTGGACGCACACCATGCCAGTCATAAAAGAGTTGCATTGGCTGCCGATTCACTCCCGAGCCCAATTCAAGGTGTTAACTTTGACTTATAAGGCCCTAAATGCCTTGGGCCCCAAATATCTAAAGGAACAGCTTATTCCGTATTGACCAAAAGGGGTTAGGACCCAGGATAGCGCCTTTTCAGTGGTGGCTCCCTGACTGTGGAATAGTCTCCCTCCTGAGGTGCGTTAGGCACCTTCACTCTATGTGTTTAGACGAGCTGTGTTGACGCATCTCTTTCCTCTGGCCTTTGCCTATATAAAGGAACAGCATTTTCCTCCCCACAGACATTGCCGCGGCTTTAATATGTTTAATGCATTTTCAGCTTGTTCATTTTATATGTTGTAACCTGCCCTGAAACCCTTGGGTATAGGGTGGGATAAAATTGCAGATAAATAAAAATAAATAAAAAATAATAACCTCTTCTTGCTAAGTCGTGTTGGATTTCCTGCCGGTCGCTAAATACCCCCTTGTCCCACTTCACGCAGGGCCCACGAAGAAGCCAACGCTGCCCGGAAGCTGACGGTAGAGCAGAGGAAAGCGAAAAAGGTGAAAAAGCTCAAGGAAGACATTTCACAAGGGGTGCACATTGCGGTTTACAGGTGAGCGTCCTCCATTCCCAAGGTGGGAGTTTTCTTGCTCTTCTGCTCCCTCCCTCCTGGCTAACACGCCGCTCCCCTCTCACCCCCAGAGTCCGGAACCTGAGCAACCCAGCAAAGAAGTTCAAAATCGAAGCCAACGCCGGCCAGCTGTACCTCACAGGAGTCGTCGTGCTACACAAAGACGTCAACGTGGTGGTCGTGGAAGGAGGTAAGGGGAGGAAAGGGACGGGTCTCCTGTCCGAAGGCGCTCTTGGAGCCCTGGAGCCCCTGGCGAAGCAGGCGGGGCTGGTTTTGGAATTGGGGTGTGAAAGTGTACTGGGCGGGGTTACACCCCACAGGTTTGTCGGGCCAGAGGCCAAGACTTCAGCCAAGGGTCACATGAACGACAGCGAGGACTCTTGCCCTCTCTCCTAGGCCCGAAAGCGCAGAAGAAATTCAAACGGCTCATGCTGCACCGAATTAAGTGGGATGAACAGACGTCAAACACGAAGGGAGATGGTAAGGGCCTGGGTCTCAGGTTGGTGGGAAAAAGACAGGCCTTGCATAGTATTCAAAAAGGAGTGGCAGGCAGAGGTGTGGCCACAGTTTTCATGTGTCCAGTGTCCGTCCATCCAGATTCACTGGGGCTGTGGGGATGAGTGTGGAGAGACCCCCTGTCCTGACACACACTCAGCTTTGGATCCTGGTTTGACTGGGCTTTTATTGTTGGTCTCAGAAGTAGGGATGGGCACAAATGCTTTTTTTCTTTTTTTGCATTCGATTCTATAGAGTAGAATGTAAGGATATTTGTATTCATTCGAATAGATCCCCTTAGAATGTGGTAGGATTCTATTCAATACGAATGTATTCATCCAAATTCGCTTGAATATCTGATACGTAACCATTCGAAATTCGGTTGAATTTGATCAAACGTGGACATTCGAATAGAATGTCTTGATATTCGAATTTGAACATTTGAACAAATTTCCAGTGCGCCAAAACATTGGTTTGAATGATTCAAATCATTCAAAAGTACAGATACGTATCTGTATTACATACGTATCTGTACGAATATCATACATATCTGTACACATTTGTGCTTATAATACAGAACAAAAATGGGATGCGTACAGGATAAAGCGGGGTGCCTGCAAAATGCATATAGATACGTAGAACACATACGTCTTTCAAACCGCCAACTGTGTCTTTTCCTTTCTTCAGATGATGAGGAATCTGACGAGGAATCTGTGAAAAAGACAAACAAATGTTCCCTGGTTTGGGAGGTTAGTGAAATGGGGACCTTTGATAACTTCACTGTTTAATTTTTGGGCTGGTGCTCTGAGCATCAGGCTGGGTGGGCAGGACCCAGAAACTCCTGTCTGTTCGCTTTGCAAAGTCTGGAATAATTTGGCTCTGGAAGAATTTGTCCTTTCAGTCAGAAGGCTGTTAGAAGAAGCCTTCAGGGTTTAAGTTGGTCAAATGCTGTGTCACTGAAGGACCAAACACCCTCTCCCTTTCCAGTTCAGTCTAGTGTTTAAGGAGCTGGACTCCTATCTGGGAAAACCAGGTTTGACTGCGCACTCTTCCATGAAGCCAACTGGGCAACCTTGGGCTAGTCACAGCTCTCTTCTGAGCTCTCACAGCCCCACCTGCCTTACAGGGTGTCCGATTGTGGGGAGAAGAACAGAAAGCTTTGTCAGCTGCTTTGAGTCCCCTTAAAATGGTGAGAAAAGCAGGGATAGAAAAGGCAAATCTTCTTCTTCTTCCAGGGTACAGCGAAAGAACGCAGCTTCGGAGAGATGAAGTTCAAGCAGTGCCCCACGGAAAACATGGCACGGGAGCACTTTAAAAAGCACGGGTCGGAGCACTACTGGGATCTGGCTCTGAGCGAGTCAGTTTTAGAATCGACAGACTGACGGCTCTTTCCGGATTCAGTTTTGGGCGCAAGAACTCCGCCGTGGCTCTGGACTTCCGACGCTCCTCCTCTGAGCTTTCTTCCCCCAAGTTCCTCGCCGTTCATGATGCATATGATTAAAATAATTATTTTTCAAAAAGAGATCGAAATTACCCAGGTTCCTTTCTTCTTCCTCCTCCTCTTCCTCCCTGGCTCTTCCTTTTGGACTGAAACCGTTTTGTGGCTCTTGTTCTCTCTAGCTTCCATCTCATGCTGTTTGGAAACACTTTGACTTGGAGACCGTGCAAGAGCGGTGGGAAAAGCCCATTTGTCAGGCATGCCATTTGGTTTTTTCCTTCTCTCAGCAACACCAGTCTGAAGACGCACAGTAATCTTGGGTTTTCTTTT
The DNA here is from genome assembly GCA_023333525.1 of Aspidoscelis tigris stejnegeri. Lineage (NCBI taxonomy): Eukaryota > Metazoa > Chordata > Lepidosauria > Squamata > Teiidae > Aspidoscelis > Aspidoscelis tigris. Next base: position 4,261,426 of record JALMGA010000027.1, on the reverse strand, counting down.
CTTTTTTGTTTTTCTTTTGGTTGTTTGCTTTCCAGTATGGTAGACTTGTTTGGGACATAAGGCAAAGAAGGGAGGGGCCTCTGTGCTGGGGAGAACAAAGAAACGAGATTGAGGAGCGGTCAGGGGTCATCAACCGTGGACGGACACGGGGGTGCAGTTCACAGTGTTGGAAAATTGTACAGCAAGATTTAGGATCAGGGGATTTAGCCCGCATCCTACATTTACATAATAAACTTTTTTTTTCTAAGAGGTTATAAGCAAGCGAGCTTCTTTCTCGACCTGGTATTTTGAAATAAGAATTATATTGTGTAAGTTCCAAGTTTCCTGTTAAGATGCTGCTGGTTTTTATATCAAACTCCAAAACGTGTTTGTATTTATCAGAGGAGAATAAAATGCTTTTGGCAGAAGAAGGGAACAACGGGAAACCAGTTTATTTGGATCGGTCAGAGGCGTAGCCTGTGTTCGGTACATCACTTCGCAGCTGAGGTTTTGGGGAGGGATGTAAAACTTAAAATCCATGGATTTATGCAGGATAAGAACTAGAGTAGACTTCCTTCATTGGAGGTCTGAAATCTTCCCATTGAATGTCTGGTTCCTGGCCAAAGGATCTTGGGAAATTGCCCATGGCACGCTGGAGTATGCTGGGAGCACCAAAGGGCAACTCCTGTGAAAGAGAAAGGGTTACACTTCAAACTGGAGGGGGTTGCGCAGGTACGTTGTTGCTGCAGGACGCAGGGAGGTTCAGCCCTGGTGCTTTTGGTGTTTAGTTTGCTGAAAGGAGTTGCTCCAAATCTGGGAGGTTAATGGTGTGCTCAGCTTATTCCCTTTACACAACCTGGGCTATAGGGTGGCAGCAGCCTTATCCTTTGCGGTTGAAAGAGGCCCCAACACTTGTAAAGGCACTATCTTCAGTTTATGGTGCCTCCATCCACTCTCTTCCTGTTGGTGGCCTCTCCATCTGTGTTGTTCTCCTTGGGAGGGCTTGGGCTAGTGGTTAAGGAGCCAAACTCTCATGTGGGAATACCGGGTTTGATTCTGCCCTCCCCCTTGAAGCCAGCTGGGTGACCTTGGGCTAGTCACAGCTCTGTTTCTGAGCTCTCGCAGCCTCAGCTACCTCACAGGGTGTCTGTTGTGGGGAGAAGAACGGAAGATTTGTCAGCCGCTTTGAGTCTACCTAAAAGGATGAGAAAAGGCTAGAAAAGCCAACTCTTCTTCTAGTCTACTCTGCGCAGGCGCAGTCAGTGGTGCAAGAAAAGGGGGCTCCCTTTCGGGTCCGGCACCAGGCGCCTGCGCCCTGGTCCGCTAACCCCTGAGCGCGCCTGCGCCCTGGGGCCGCGCGGCACCTTTTCCTACCCGCCGTCGCGCCTGCGCCGTGCGCGCTCGCAGCAGCTGCAGCAGCAGTAGCCACCCAGCCAGGGTCAGGGAGCCGCGGCGGCCTCCGTAGCCCGAGCGAGCGAGCGACGGCGTGCGCGTGCGCGGGGGGCGCGTCCCGCGCGCCTCCCGTCCGCTGCGCAGGCGCAGTGCGGTCCTCCCCTCCTCCTCCTCCTTCCGCCGCGCCGTTTGCCCCCTCAGCCAGGCAGCGCAGGCAGCCAGTCAGCGAGCGCGAGCAGCAGCGGCGTCGCTGGCGCGGCCGAAGCGGGCAGGGAAGATGGCGGCCGGAGGCGGCGGCGGCGGCGGGAAGGCCTCGGCCTCCTCCTCGTCGTCGTCCTCCTCGTCGTCGTCCTCGTCCGCCGCCGCCGCCGCCGCCTCCGCCGCCTCGAGCAGCGCCTCGTCCCCGGCGGCGCTGGAGGCGGCGCTGGACAGGAAGCTGCAGGCGGTGACCAACACCATGGAGTCCATCCAGGGCCTCTCCGCCTGGTGCCTCGAGAACAAGCGCCACCACCACACCGTCGTCCGCCACTGGATCAAGTGGATGCGCAGGGGTAGGCGCGCGCCGAGGGGGGCCGGGGGAGGGGGCGGCGGCGGGGGAGGGCGGGGTCGCGCGGCCGGGACCGAGGCGGCCTGGGGGGGCGCGCCGGGGGGAGGAGCGGAGCACCCGTCGCGCCTCGGTCACCTTGGGCCTCCCTCGCAGGGCTGTTGGTTCGATGGGAGGGAAAGGGGGGGAGGAGGCGAGAGGGGGAGGGGGGAAGCGCCCCCCAGTCTCAGTTCCCGCAGGCAGAGAGGGGGAGCGGGGAGAGGAGCCCCCACGATCAGGCGCCCTCCGCTTTGGGGGCGGACCTGGTCCCGGGGGAGGTCAGGTCAGGTCAGGTCAGGTGCGGGGCTCCCTTCCCCTCCCCTCCCCTCCCCTCCCCTCGCCTGCCTTCCTGCGCGGGAGGGGGCGGGAGTGACCGGCCCCTCCGGGCCGTGAAGCAGCGGTGCAGCCTAGTGAACTTCTGTCTGGCGGCGATGCGGCGCCTTCTTGTCTCTCACCCGCGCCTCTCGTCAGGATTCCGCTTGCGTCTCGCTTGGAGGCGGTGGGTGACCTGGAGGGCGGGGGGCTGCCTACCTGGGGGGACAGCAGCCCCCCCTCCAGGGAGAAGGCGCGTCCCCACTTGCAGACTACCAGAGTGGTGGTGAGGGCGGCGATGGCCACCGGTCGTGTCTTGGAGGAGCGCATCTGTATCAGGGATGCACAGCGATGCACGTCTCGCTTTTAAAATCTTGTGCGCTTTTTTGGTCCGGTCGTCGTTCCTTTGGCGTCAGTATGTGCTTCCAGCAGCTGCCTGGTAGGGATGTGCAAAAATGATGCTAAACTTTGCTATTCCTGTTATATCTCTGGATGCGTTTAGTGCTCCGCAGACCATGTGTAGATTGCCTCTGGTGTTTTTTGTAGGGTATATTATTTAGATTGTGAATTTTGATGTGGATGCTCTATTGCGGTATGGGTTTTATTTGACATTTTGTATAAGGCGTTTCTTTACTGTGGGGAGATAGTTACTGTTACAGTGGATGTCACTTCTGTGTTTTAGCTTACTCGATAGGCGAGGAAGGGAGAGGTGCCCTCGGTTTGACCCTCAGTGGCCCTAAATCAGAGCTTCCCAGTCAGTTCCAAGAATCAGACCACAATACCGTCCCTTAATACATTTGCCGTATTTGGATAAATGCTATTGGTCCTTAAAATGTAGCGGCTCCACTTGTCATGTCTCTGTTTATTATATGTCACACTTGTAAGCTTTATTGACATTAATCATACCCTTGGGAAGATTCAGGTGTGCTGTTATTTTCTAGACAGAACTAGGCCCCAAACCATATACTGCAATATGAGTTGTATGGAGCAAGTGTATCCATATGTCGCAATTTTGAGCAATTTAACACTGCTTTGTAAAAGTGTGTGAGTAAATATCTATAACAGCACCACATATATTCAAGAGGAAATTAATGGGCTGCAGTGTATTTTCTCTGGGATGATTTTACTAATCGCTCCAAAAACTATTCCGAAAACCTTTCTAGTAGTGTGTTTGTCTGGGGTAGGTGGTGGGGTGGGGTGGGGATTCCACCATTTAAGGTGAAATGTTTTCTGTAAAATACAGAGTTGCCATAATGGTTCTGCTTGTGGTCCTTTCCTTCTGTCATTTTGCAACTTCTGGGCCTCTTCAGCCTGGAGACACAGCATTTAAGAGGGGACCTGATTGAAAGATATAAAATCATGAATGGCATAGAAAAGGTGGACAGAGAAAATTACTTTTCTCCATCACACAACGGTAGAACCAGGGGGCATCTATGAAGCTGATGGGCAGCAGAGTCAGATCAGACAAAAGGGTAGGATTTCTTCACCCAGAGGGTCATCGGTCTGTAAAATTGGCTGCCAGGAGAAGTGACAGCAACCAGCCTAGATGGCCTTAAGGAAGAATTAGACAAATGTATGGATGACAGATGTATCAGTGGCTACTAGAATGGATGCCTAAACATACCTTTCAGGCTGGGGGGACAAGCAGGAGGCCGCTAAGGCCATTTGCTGGGATTTGAGAGCAGGAGAAGGTTTGTCCTTGTCTCTGCTTGAGGTGCCCATGGGCCACTGTGTGGGACGGGATACTGGACTAGCTGGGCTGTGGCCTGATCCAGCAGGGCTCCTCCTAGGTTCTTATGGACTAGCTGGGCTGTGGCCTGATCCAGTAGGGTTCCTCTGAGGTTCTTATGGGTGGTGTTCTATACCAGTTTGTGCCACACTGTAAGACTCATGTCCCTTAACCTAGCTGAGACAAAGTACATGATTCTATAATGGGTTGGCACATCTCATCATTTCATCTGCTGACTTGCCCTTAGTTAGCTTCCCGGTGAAGATACAATCATGTTCATGTATAGAATAATACCATGCTAGAAATTGCACCTTTTCCAGTAAAAAGTTGTTAGTTTTCAAACAGTGATTTGTAAAAAGTTTGTGAATCATGTAACAAGGATATTGAGTGGACCAATTCTTTTGGAAGGTCATTTAATTCTGTTTTAATCCTGTAAGAAACCCTGTCTTCCCTATTATATAGTTGTGCAATATTAAATACTTTTGGAAAATGTGAATATGTATTAAATGGGAGTGTTGACTGTGGCTACCTCTGAGTCCCATTAAACCAGTGTGTTAATTCTCAGGAGTTTGAAGTTAGAATTGTGTAGTTGTTGGGTGTTATCACTCCCTAGGGAGAGTGTAGCGTACAGGGTGTGCTTTCAACTGACTGTGTGGGCCAGTGGTGAACTCCAGCTTTTGGGAGATCCTTCCTGAAAGCCTGCTAGCCAGGCTAGTCCACCCAAACTGGGAAAGTCTGAATTTTCCTTTCCCTGCGGTGGGTGACTGTGCCACAGTCCAGAAGCATCGAAGTTGAGCACCAGTTATGGTGATGTGGGACGTTGTTTGGCCATCCACGTGGATGAGGTGAACATTAAATCGTGAGTTTGCAGGCTATAATCAGATGAGAGGTGGGGAACCTGAGCATGCCCTGATGCCCCGTCATAAAACTTTGCAGAGATAACATGGTTTTGGGGGGAGGGCAGCATTTTTAGGAAGACCCTGGCATTCTACCTGCTGTGAGTTAGTGTTTCAAGAAGTGGCATGTTTAGTGCCTTCGGCTGAGCTTTGTATTCCGGTAGGAATTTATCCCTTCGGGTGCCACCTCCTTTGCGTAAAACGGAAACATCACTTAGTCTTCTGAGAGTTCAGAGCTGTTGAGGCAGGTTGTACCAGCAGAACGAAGCAGGCGCAAGAGGCGGGGTACCTTCTTGTTCAAAATATCCGTATATTGCTTTACAGACCGGTGGCTAAACAGAAATGGGTCTGGTGCAATCCGATAAAAGCTACATGTTTTAAACTGCCAGGCATTTTCCTTTGAATATTTGCAGGATGTCAGAATTCTTTGGTGTTGCTTTATTAAGGATCCACTTAATTATCTTGTGTATCTTCTTTTAACTGTACAAACAGGGTTGATGCCGTAGTGAAGATAAATTGGCCTTGAATATGAAAAGCCTGTGGACCTTCTGTGTTTGCATGGCAACATTAGTCATTTGATGCCCTGATTTAGTCGCCCTCCGGGCGTTGGGGAGGGTGACAGCTTCCAGATCCATGTGGAGTGTTTAAAGGCAAGAAGAGGTTTCTTGTTAGACCCCCGAAGTAGGGATGGGCACGAATGTTTTTTGACATTCTATTCAAATCAAATCGAATACCCCAAAATCCGATTCGATGTGAACCTTTTAAATTCGAATTTAACAAGATTCGGTTTGTATTTACCAAATTCGAATCTATTCATTCAAATTTTTGATTTGAATCTGCACATAGGAATGTCAGCAACATTTGTTTGCGCCCGTACGCATCTTCCCCACATCCGTATGCATCTGTACACATCTGTATGCATCCTGTAGTTATCATGTATGCAGCCAGTTTTCATCCCGTACTAATCTGGAAAAGATGCGGATCTTCAAGTACGCGTCATGTATGAATCCGTACGCATACAAATGTCCTGATAATTCGAACGAATAGATCCAGTTTGAAATTCGATTAAATGTTTACATTTGAATTTCGGGACATTCTATCCGAGTTTGAATGTCGAAATTTGGCACATTCGATCAGATTTCGAATGCCTATGAATATTCATGCACATCCCTGCCCTGCAGGCCTTTAATCTTGCGAACCGCTTCCCAGCCTTCGCTGGCCCCACTCCGTTCCCCATAGACCATGCCAGTTGTGACTGGCAAAGGATGGAGTGGAAGAATCTATGGGAGGCCCTGGGCTGGCAAACAGTTATTGAGGGGCTGTAGTGGCATGCTGGGACTTGTAGTTGAGAAGTGATTGGAGGGCTGCAATTTGAGCAGCCTTGACTGTCAAACAGCTTTGACAATTTTCAGACATTCACGGCCTGAGTTTATCCATGAGCTAAACTATGTTCCTGCAGGGCAGAGCATTTCGTGAGCCCTGTAGCGTCAGGGCTCCTGGCAAAACCAGCTGGGGCTCTGTTGTGATACTGGCTGAAGTCCCTCTGCACTTTCATTTTGGATCTTGGACCGTTATAACGTGCTTGGTCTGACCTTTGGAGAAGAGATGAGCTAGCTGCTGTTGGATGTGGGGACAAGGAACGTAAGGCGTGTGCTCAGTTGCTGTTGTAAGAAATAAGAAGCCTTCTGCACATGTTCAGATACGTTGCATAGGCTGCCACAGGGGATGTTCTCTGCCCTAAGAGGCTGGCTAGGTTGAAGGGGATCAAGCTAATCTCTATGTAACGTTTTTACTGCACTTAGTTTTGTGTGTCTGTGTGTGTGAGAGAAGCAGTGAGACCTTCTCTGTTTGCAGAAGGGTGAGCTCTAAATGAGAGTGAGCGGGTTAGAGTTTCAGGGTGCAGCAACACCCTGAGGTTGCCATGGGAGGTGGTGGGTTCTCCTTGGCTGGAGGTCTTCAAGCAGAGGTTGGACCTACATCTGTCTGGGATGGTTTAGGGAATCCTGCATTGAGCAGCGGGGTGGACTGGATGACCCTGGAGGTCTCTTCCAACTCTAGGATTCTATGAACACCCTGTTGTTGATATTGGTCTTCCCTTTATGCAGCAGACCATGCCCAGAGTTCTCTTAGTGTTTGCTGCAGTGATTTGCCTCTTTTCCCTTCTGCTTTCTGTCCTCAAATAGCATCCCTTGATTTCCTGATTCTCCCTTGAAGGTTGATTACCTACACAAACTAGCCATGCTCAGAAGCTGAGTTCTCTTTTTAAACTTAGGGATGGTGGAGCCACTTCCTGCTTTTGTGCAGTTTTTTGCAAGAATCGCACTGGTTGTATATTTAGTGCAAAGACATGTGCAGTAATTAATGTTCAGTTATAGCTGTGATGGTTGGAAGGGAAGACACTTGCTCTTCAGCCTGGAAAGACAGTGAGAGAGGACCTGATTGAAGGATATAAATCATGCATTGTATAGAAAAGGTGGAGAGAGAAAATTTCTTTTCTCTGTCACAAAGTACTGGAACCAGGGGGCATCTATGAGGCTGATGAGTAGGAGAGTCAGATCAGACAAGGGGAAACATTTCTTCACTCAGGGGATCATCGGTCTATGGAATTGGCTGCCAGGAGAGGTGGAAACAGCAAGCAGCTTGGATGGCATTAAGGAAGAGTTAGACGAGTTTATGGGTGACAGATGTATCAGTGGCTACTAGAATGGATGCCTAAGTCCATCTTCCAGGCTGTGGGGACAAGGAGGATGGCTCTAAGGCCATTTGGTGGGATTGGAGAACAGGAGTAGGTTTGCCCTTGTCTCTGCTTGAGATGCTCATGGGCAGTTTGTTGGCAACTGTTTGTGGGCCATGCTGGACTAAATGGGCTGTGGCCTGATCCAGCAGGGCTCCTCTTAGCTTCTTATGTTCTTAGGTGACGTGAAATGTACACTGCTTCTCAACATCTGAAAGGTCCTCTTGGAAACCTTGTGTTTTGTGAAACAAATTGTTTCAGTGAAAGAACCTCTCCAGTTCCTAATGTGTGAACTTGGAGCTTTTCACGTCTGCATGTGCTCAGTCATAGGCGATAGGTGGGTGGGTGCCTGAAATATTCTGGGAATGTGTACTGGGAAACACAGGTAGCTGTTGTGGTTTTTAAACCCTGGGAGCTCCTGTGCTCCTGTTTCATGCGTAAATGTGACAGGTGCCTACTAAAACAGGATCTGCCCCTGGCCCTGAGAAAAACACTTTCATTTCTGTTGAACTTTCCTTTACAAAGCCTGAATTAATTTTTTTGGCTCTCAAGAGTGGGAATTGATTGACAGAGGATATCCTGCTTAGAAGGTATCCCCACTTTAAGAGGAAGAGCTCAAGAAAGTATAGAGCTGCATATAGTGGGCGAAGGGGGAGTTATGGAAGGAGGAGGTTTGGGGATCAGCATCCCGCCTTTAGCACCCGTATCGTAAAAAGCTTATTCAACAGGTTTGCTCTTTGCTTGGCTGAGGTGCTTTTTAGAACCTGTTTATTCCCCCCCCCCTGTATTGTTTTGATACTGCCTTCCATCATGCGGTCTCAAGGGGGTGGACAAGATCGAAATATTTTTAGAATGGATGCAAACCGAAATAAACATTAAAAAAGAGAGTGTTAGTGGTTATTGTTAGCTTCAAAGTTTGTTTGTTTCAGCAGAAGTATATAGAGACCCCGTTAACTAAACAGAATAGTTTATTGAAAGGTCACATGGCTTGATTTGTGACACAGTTGCTCATTCAATTTTTAAAAAATTTCCCCTCTCCCAAAGGAAGCCCTTTTGGGTTTTGCAAACTGGACAGAAGGAGAAAGAAACTGGGGGTTGGAAGAGATAGGAAGGTCTGGTGTGTCTTAAGGTGTTGAAATGCCCTTTGAGGATGCACTCTTACTCTCAGGAAATGCACCTTCTTATAAGTATTTTTAGACATCAGTTTTGGCCCACTGCTCTTCAGCCTGCTCCTAAAAAGCTTAAAACCGTCTGTATAAGAAAATAAACGTGCACCCAGGTCAGAATCATCTGTGGATGCTTCTGTCCTCTTAAAAGATCAGCCATGCAGTTGGGATTGGTTTATCACCAGCTTCTCCTGGGAATTCACTGGGGCTGGAACCTGTGGGACCTTCACCCTGCAAGGCAGGTGATCTGCTGTCCAGCTGAAGATTTCCACAGCAAAATCTAACATTGTAAATGATCAAACAACAATGTCGCGTTGTCTGAAAACACAGCAATGCCTGGGAATCCACACTAGCAACAGAGTTTCAGCTGGAAAACTGTAACAGCAGTCTTAAAAATCAGGCAAGAGAGACCAGACTCCTTCATCGTGTTGCCAGTGGAAGGTTATTGTCTTTCAAAATCACTCTGGAGCATGCCTGAAAATTAAATGAAGGCAACATCCTTACTGATTTTTTTTTGAAAAAAGAAAGAATGAATGGGAGACCACTTTGCAAATGCTGGTGAGTCGAACTGTTATCTAGGAATACCGGGTTTGATTCCGTACTCCTCCACAAAGCCAGCTGGGTGACCCTGGGCTAGTCACAGCTCTCTTCTGAGCTCTCACAGCCCCACCTGTGTCACAGGAGTGTCTGTTGTGGGGAGAAGAACAGAAGGTTTGTCAGCTGCTTTGAGTCCCCTTAAGGGTGAGAAAAAAAGGTATAAAAATCCGACTCTTCTTCTTCCTCCTCCATGAAGCCAACTGGGTGACCCTGGGCTAGTCACAGCTCTCTTCTGAGCTCTCGTAGCCCCACCTACCACACAGGGTATCTGTGGTGGAGAGAAGAACAAAAGGTTTGTCAGCTGCTTTGAGTCCCCTTAAATGGGTGAGGAAAGTGGGGTAGAAAAGCCAACTCTCCTTCTCCCTCTTCTTCCCCCCGTAGCCAGCTAAGAGGAGCCTTAAATGACCAGGGGAGAGCAAACCTGAGTGACACAGTGTCCCAGCTGGTCCAGCCGTGGCTTCACTGGGTAGCAGAGAGAGGAAGAAGCGTTGAGTGTATTCCCAGAGAAGAGTCCGGCTCCCTAACCGCTAGACCAAACTTGCCCAGAAGGAAAATTTGGAGGACGAAGCGCTGCCAGTTCCCAGTTCTCCCATGCTGACTGTGGAACTTGTGAGCAGGATGGAGCAGAGGCTGGTGGGACAAGGCAGGGTGCCAGAGTGTGACCCCCTGTTGCCCCCAAGGCTCCTGGCATTGGTGGGTGAGCTTGTCGGATCCGTTGAAGAGACGGCTGGCAGCCTGTGCTTGCCTCCGAGAGCGGCCCGGTGTTTTAAAGCAGAGCCTCTGGCCTATATGCGCGACGTGTTTGTGTTCTCTCGGCCTGTCGCATTGCCTTGAGAGCTGGGTAGGACATCTTCAAACGTTCCTAAAGGTTCTAATTAATGCAGTTTTCGGGATTCGATTCAAATTGAATATCTGAAAATTCAATTCAAACTTAAAAACTCATAATTTGTTTGAATGTTTAAATTCCAATTTATAGGCATTCGATTCGAATTTGAATGTCAAAATTGGAATGAATTTGATCAGATTTTGAATTTTTTGAATATTCATGCATGTCCCTAGTTCTGATTCATTCTCTGGATAGTGTAGAGGATGCTGCAGGGCCATTCAACTTGTTGTGTGTCCCCCCCCCCCTCCCCGTGGTCTGGAACTACCATGGCCGGCATTCTGTGCTAGTCACAGCAACTTTGGCATGGAACCCTAGGGGACAGGTGGCTGGTGCTGTACTTCTGACCGCCTGGAGGCTGATTGTGATGGGTTCATTGTGCCTTTCAGGGATGCTCACGATTGTGTTTTTGACTTTCAAATCCGAGTAGATTCAAATGTTAAAAAATCTGATTCGATTTGGATATTTAAGATTCGAATGTCATAAAACCCGATTCAAATCCATAACATATGAATCCGTACATTCGAATGTTAGATTTGTATTTAAAGATACGAATGTCTACAACATTTGTATCCATTATACGTATCTCTACGCGTTCCGTTAAAATCCGTACGTATCCCGTATTATCCCGTATGCCCCTCATTTTAATCCTGTATTTGAAGCAGAAAATACGTATAATTTTTGCACAGATTCGCATATACGAATCTACACATTCAAATTTTCCAAAAATCCAAACCGAAACTTAGATTCGAGTTCGCATGTGCAGTTTGGGTTTTTCAAAATCTGATTCGAGTTTGAAGGTCAACATTCGACGGATTTGAATTGAATTTTTGAAAATCCATGCGCATCCTTAGTGTCTTTTTCTGCTCAGAAGTGTAGTGAGCAAGACAAGGATGAGTTGCATGAGTTAGAGCGTCTGCACTGCCAAAAGGGCGCCCGGGTTTCTTTCGAAGCCGCTAGACATCCATTTTTACTTCTGGCAGGGTTTGTTCAGAAAAACATTCCCTAGGTGCCTCACCGTAACAGCGAGGGAAGTGGTCCTCCGCCGATGAGCTGCTGCTCGGCCGGCCAGATCGCTAGATGGCGGCTTTTGAGGCACGAGGCTCTTGCAGGGTTGGAGGACGTCTGGGGTTGCAGGGCGGGACCAGGTTTAGTATGGGGAGGAGCACTAGCGGGAGAGGCAGCGGCCTTTTGGGTCTTCTTGTGCCTTATCTTACCAGGTAGAAAATTGCCCATCTGGTGGGGGGGGGGCAAGATAAAAGAGTGGCGAGTCTTCCTTTGTAGATTGGGCCTGGGGTGCCGTATAGTTTGGTCCTGTAGCGAGAGGCTGCCAGAAAGAAGATGTAGCACCTTTGGGCCTCCCACGGCAGGACCGGGGTGAATGGAAAGCTCTCCTGCACTCCTGGACAGGGCAGAGGCCGGAGGAGGCCATACACCCTGTTCGCAGCCCCAGATAGCCAGAGCTGCTTAGCGGCTTCTCTGTTTTGGTCTCTGGCTTCTGAGGACCCAGAGACTCTCTCCTCGGAGCCCTGGCCCAGATAAAATAAAAGGCCCCCACCCAGGCAGAGGGAGGCCCCTGTTGAAGCTTAAGGGAGGGGCACTGCTACACCAGATGCCCCGTGTGATTCCCCCCCCCCCTTATAAGAGTCTGTGCAGCTGCAGAACCCAAATCTCGGGGGTTTGGGGACAGGCAGTCGGTGTTAGGGACGTGCAGGGATAACCGTAACATTTGACGTTTGTACAAATTCAGGCATTCGTATACGGATTTGAGAGTGGATTCAAAGTGGATTCAGAGTGGATTTGACACTTTCAGAGTGGATATGTTATGGGATACTTATTGGATGCATATGCGTTTGTATTGGATATTGGTATGATCACATTCATATCGGATAGAATCCTTTCACATTCGAAGGGGATCTATTTGAATGAATACGAGTTTGCTTACGTTCAATTTGATGCTAATCGAATCCAAAAAAACCCCATTGATGCTCATCCCTAGTCAGTGTTATTTGTCCGGCCCTAAATCCAGAGAAGCCTTTTAGCCTGCCCTGAATTTGTTTGTCTTCTCATGTACGTTTTGGTTGTTCGGTTTACCGTCTCTTTTTTAAATCTTTGAATGATTTTGGTTCTCGAGTTAATAGAGCAAAGAATCAATAACAGAACTTAAATATCTTGTTAGCTTTTTTGTGAAATGCTCTTGTTTTTTCATTTTGGTCATTTTTGAGCTTGCTGGGCTGGAGAAAAGTCTAAGGCTTGCGCCTTCGCACCAGCGTCGGTTTCCTGTGGGACAGAATTTTCCTTTACTTGCAGCTGCAGAATGAATCTTCTCTTGCAGAACGTGGGAGTTCTGGAGGAGAATGAAGGCGAAGAAGGGCAGCATCCCTTCTGGCAACTCCCAAGCTAAGATTCTGTACGTATCCATCCTCTGAGATCTTCCTGTTCTCTTTTCCAGCTGCTTTCCCACACCGGCTGAACCTTTTCTACCTGGCCAACGACGTGATCCAGAACTGCAAGAGGAAAAACGCCATTGTGTTCCGGGACACGTTTGCGGAAGTCCTGCCAGAGGCCGCGGCGCTGGTGAAGTAAGTGGCGTCGTTTTCTCACCTTGGGCCCTCAGCCTCACAGGAGGGCCCCTTAGGTTTCGTACCTGTCAAGGTGGGCGTGCCCAGGTGCGTTTGTTAGTGCATTTGTTGGAAAGTGAACTGCGAGGCAGGTGTGTGAGCCCTGAGCTGAAACCGCTGCTGTTTGCTGGGTGCCGAACAGCTTGATCACCTGCGTTGCTCCTCTTAGGAGCTCGATTCCACGTCTTTCTTGTAACGTACCGTGGCCCAGGGCTGATGGCTGATACAGATGGAGGGAGTTGCAGCTAATGGTTTGTTTTCAGGCGGCAGAAAGGCAGAGGATCCTTTTCTGGGCCATTTCACCAGGAAAAAGGAGTCGGCCCGGATTCCTAAGTGGAACTGTAGGCTAACAAAACCCCGAGGATCCTGTGCGCAGAGTTGCCTTGCGGCCTTCTCTTTCTCTTGAGTAGAGGGAGGAAAGTTTCTGCCTGTCTTCTGGTTCCCTTCTGGTCTGAGGGCAAAGGGCTGGGTGTCAGGAGGGTTTCACACCAGCTTATCGGTGGGAAGGCTTCTCGTGGGTTTCAGGCAAAGTGAGACGCGTCTTCAAGACCAAGACCCCGCCTCCCCCCCCCCCCCCGAATTCCAGTGCTTTGTACCTGGTGGGAAGAGCAACTTTTCTGTGTGTCTGCTCTTTTCAGAGATCCTTCGGTATCCAAATCTATAGAAAGGATCTTTAAGATCTGGGAAGACAGAAACGTGTATCCGGAGGAAACCATCATGTTATTGAAAGAAGCGCTGAGTAAGTCCTTGGTGGTTCCTTTCCTCGGGTTTGTGCTTGAGGTGGGCCTGGGTGTCCGAGTAATCGCAGTCAGAAGCTTTTGGACGAAATTCTCTGCTCTCTACTCTCTGAGTCTCTTAACACTCCATATGGCACGGACCGTGGACAAACCTTCTTGCTGTATGGCCGGTTGTCGGCCTCCGAGGGTGGCTCCTGCCTGGGAGTCTTGCGTTCTGTGCAGCTGCTTCTGCCTGGTTTCTGAGCTCCGGTGGGCTGAAGGCAAAGACATCTTTAGTTCTGGATCTCACTAAGTTGGATGTCGAGAGCCAAACGGCGTGAGAGAGACTTTCTGTGGTGCTAGGGAGGTGCGAGGGTGAGGCAAGGCCTAGAACTCTGGACTTAAGGCTTCCTGTCCGCACTCTCAGGCCGAGGGGGAATAGCTGGAGCGGCTGCCGGCAAACTCACTTGGTGTTTCCGTTCTCTTCCTTGAGACCGCCAGCTTCATCCGTGTCACGTAAAACCCACGCGGATGCCTTAAAGCAGAGGGGGTGTCTTAGGGCCCTGTGCGTTGCAGGCTTAGCTCGGGCCTGGGTCTTCTGCTGCTTGTTCCTCAGCCTCTGGCCAGCGCGCCATTGCGTCAGCTCCTCTCTCTGCCGCGCCTAGGAGGAGAGAGGCCCCCGAGCGACAATGCCCGGGGCGTCAGGCTGCCAAAACGAAACAAAACGAAATGAAAATGTTTTCCAGGTTCCACTTCCAAAACTCAGAAGCAGCAGAAAGAAACTCAGAGCAAACAATCAACTAAGTCATGGAAGAAATCTCAAAGTAAGGAAACCCCATGTGAACTGTCTGAACTGTGGTGGCTTGGAGGCCAGTGTGGCCTTTGAGAGAAGCCCCAGTGGGTGTCTTACGCAGGGTGTGCTGGAAGAGAAGAGGACGCAGAATGCCCTGAGAGCTGATGTTAGCCCACTGAGAGGCGGAATGGTGGCATGTGCCACTAGGGATCCAGCAGAGTAGACAGAGCTACCCCTGTTTTGGTGTTCTCTGTGGTTGTGTGTGTGTTGGGGAGGGACGGAAGGGGGAGGGAGGGCAGCTGATGAACCCTCCTTGGCGTTCCCGGAAGCGCAGCCTATCTGACTTGCCTGGACTGTGCACAAGTTGCCAGCCCAGCAGGAATGCTTGCGCTTAAGCCGGAAGTGGCTGAGTGAAGGCGGCAGGAGAACGTCAGACGTGCGAGACTTCTCTCACATTGGGTATCGTAGTCCAGAGGAAGGGGGCGTGGGACCCCCTTGGAGCAAAAGGCGCTCGGCACATTGCTGGCAGCCAGAACACCTTGGGCTTGGCATCTCTGGGTCTGGAGAAGGAATTGTGTGTGCGCTGTGTTCAGCTGCTCGCCCTCTGGGAAGGACTGGAAGAATCTGGTTTGTTCTTCCCCCTTGGAGGCAGCCCAGGAGGCCAGGGGAGCAACGGTTGGGCGTGCCAGGCATGGGGGCCAGGTAGCCCCCATCTCGAGTTTGGCCTTCCCTGAAATGTGCCTCTTTCAGCTGTGTGGAAATTGCACCCGAGTGTTGTTCAGCTGAATTGGACGCAGGTTTGTCCAAAATGGCAGCTGATGCAGAGGCTTCGCAGGATTCCCCACCTATTACTGCTTGCTAAAAGTTGACTCCCTGGGGGAGAAGGGCAGGAGGGCGCCAAGTTTTACGTGCGGAGCTGCTGAGCGTGGTGTGTCTGTGTGGACGGAGCAGCCGCTGTGTGTTCAGGTGGAGGGAAGCTGCTGAGTTCTGCTGCCACACCAGATGAGATGGACGGGGAGGGGGGACTCTGATGCGTGGGGATCAGCGTGATGCGTCTTGCCTGGCCAGGGCCACATGGAGCCTTTGGAGCGAAGCACCTGGTTCTCCCACAGGGTAGCCAGGTGAGCATGAGCAGGTGAGGAGCTTTAGAGCCATCCTGTTCCACCTGTGCTCCCCAGCAGCCACCAGTAGCTTCAAGCCCCATGCCACATCTTTGCATGCAGGAGCAGGAGAGGGAAGGCTGTTCTGGGGGCACCGCAGCTTCTAAAGCAGGCCGCTGACTCCTCTGTGTTGCTTTTTGTTCCTGCAGCGTCAACGAATCCTAAAGCTGCTCTGAAGTCGAAGATTGTTGCCGAATTCCGAGTAAGTCCCATAATGGCATTGCCTGCCTGCATCCACCCAGCCGGGTGTGGGGTTAGAGGTGCTGTGGAGATTCTGAGCTGGCTCTTGCCTCTGGGTCTGGCAGGGTCCCCAGTAAGCCCCTGCTTGTGTCAGATCAGCCCTTGAAGTAATGGACCTCAGCTGAATGGATTCTTAAGGGGAAGAATTTTATTATGGTGACCCACAGGCAGACCGCGAACCCAGAGCTGCCATTGGTGGGATGGTGACGGAGTAGCTTAGTGAGTTACGGAAGACGAGCCGAGGATGGCCTTGTTCACGGGACAGAGGGGGGAGAGGATTTTCCTTTCCCTCTTTCAGCTGGAATGAGAAAAGAAGAAAACACCCATTCTGCAAATACTAAATTAGGCTTAGGGTTCTGTGCAGCTCTTCATTTAACTGGTTGCCACCCAGAGTGAGGGGCTGGGCAGCCTGCACATGGTCAAAAGCAACGTGTTTGTATCGGTATCAGTCTGCAAATGAGTGAGTGGAAGAGCCGGCAACCCCTTTGCTCTTCTCATAAAGTGAAGGCGAGAGACCCGGATTCTCCTCTGATTAGTCAGACTCCCAAGTGCCCCAGCCACAGGGGACAGACGGTGGGAGTCGGAGGCTGTTACCCTCTGCTCTTCTGGCTGGAGCAGGTGAACTTGGAGGTTGGGTTACGGCACCTGTGGCAGGATGAGAGCCAAAGAGTTTGGGCTGATGTCACTCACCAAGAACACACGTCTGCGTCTCTCCCCTCCAGCCCCAGTCTCTCATCGACGAGCTGCTGTTCCACAAGCGATCGGAAGACCAGATAGAGCTGAAGGAGAAGCAGCTGTCCACCATGCGGGTGGACGTGTGCAGCACGGAGACGCTGAAGTGCTTAAAAGGTGAGCGCCAGCCGAGCGGGACTCCTGGGGCGCCGTGATGACCAGGCACACGGGGTTAGGGCGAGAAGGCACAGAGGGAAAAGGGAAAAGAGGCTGTGGAGGAGAGGTTGCAGTCTGAGTGCTTCTCAAAAAGCAAATCGTCTTTCAAGGCCTCGACCGTTGCAGGTAAAGAGTTAGGTGGGCAGCAAGGATCCAACAGGGAACTTCAGAGCAAGAGTGGTGCAGAATGTTCCTTGCTGGTTCCAGGTTGGTCTAGTGGTTAGGGAGCCGGGCTCTTATCTGGGAATACTGTATTTGATTCCACTCTCCTCCATGAAGCCAGCTGGGTGACCTTGGGCTAGTCACAGCTCTCTTCTGAGCTCTCACAGCCCCACCTCCCTCACAGGGTCTCTGGTGTGGGAGAATAGAAAGCTTTGTCAGCTGCTTTGAGTCCCTTTAAATGGGTGAGAAAAGCCAACTCTTCTCCTCCTCCTCCTTCATATATTCTGAGATTGTGTCAAAGAAGGAGCGTCTTTTTCTCATAGGTGTTAGGTTGTCGGTAGTTCTAGGAATTAACGTGTTTGAAGGTGCCGTTGACTCAGGGTATGCCTGCTGTTTACCATGTTTGTTAAATTAAGGCCTCATGTTTCAACAAGTTATTCTGGATTAGTTCTGTATGTGTTAGGATCGGCAAGAGGTACTGATGCAAAGCACTGTAAATGTGCTGCGTTTCCTCTACTGGGGGTGGTTGTGTCTCGGTCTGCAGAATTTAAGTATCCCTGGAACCTGTTACTGGAGACGCCGCGTACGGTCCCTTTCCGCTGTACCCTGAACCCGGCTTAATTGCGAGCACCCCTTGCTTTTAATAACAAGGACCGTGTGAATAAGCGACCACATATGCGTTTTAAATACTAGTCAATGTTCTCTCTGACCTTACAGACAAAACTGGAGGGAAGAAGTTCTCCAAGGAGTTTGAGGAGGCCAGCGCCAAGCTTGAGGAGTTTGTCAACAGCTTGGACAAGCAAGTGAAGAATAGCCCTTCCTTGACGGAAGCGCTGGAGAATGCGGGGATTTTTTATGA
Source organism: Aspidoscelis tigris stejnegeri (assembly GCA_023333525.1). Lineage (NCBI taxonomy): Eukaryota > Metazoa > Chordata > Lepidosauria > Squamata > Teiidae > Aspidoscelis > Aspidoscelis tigris. The sequence continues at coordinate 4,243,716 of JALMGA010000027.1, read as the reverse complement.
GGCGCAGTACAAGGAAGTAAAAGTGGTGGCCAACGTGAGTGCAATGGTGTTAACTTTGGCTTATAAGGCCCTAAATGACATTTGAGCCCCAAATATTTAAAAGAATGCCTTTAGACCTGCTCACGCCTTAAGAAATGGGAGGCCCTCCTGGTTGTCCCATCACCGTTGGCTTCCAGGAGAGGGCCTTTGCAGTGATGGCCCCCGGGCTATTGAATAGTCTCCCCCTCGAGGTGCATCAGGCTCCTTCCCTGTATATGTTTAGGAGGGCAGTGAAGACGTGCCTCTTTGCCCTGGCCTTTGGTTAAATAGGATGGGGAATATACTGTCTCTTCCCACTTCACAGACACGGCTACTGTTTTAATATATACTGTTGTTTTAATATATGTCTGATTTTAAACGTTAAGTGCCCTGAGGGTTAGGGTTAGAGGCGTTAGATGGTTAAGGTTAGGGGGTTGGGATTAGGGAATTAGAGGGTTAGGGGCTAGAGAGTTAGAGGGTTAGGGGGGTTAAAGGCGGAGGGTTAGGGTTAGTTAGGGGTGGTTAGGGTTAGAGAGGGTTAAGGTTAGGGGTGGTTGCCTCCTCCATTATTTACTGTGTGTTGTTTTAAAGACTGTTGCTTCTTTGCTTTTCTCACTCAGGCCTACAAAACATTTGCCAACCGAGTGAATAACCTGAAGAAGAAGCTGGACCAGCTGAAGGCCACCCTTCCGGACCCCGAGGAGTCGCCGGTGCCCTCCCCGAGCATGGACGCCCCGTCCCCTACCGGCTCAGAGTCGCCCTTTCCGGGGATGGGAGAGGATGACCCCTCTCCGCCTGCAGAGGCCAAGAGGGAAAAATCCCCCTCCCCGGAGCCCCCCACCGACAACCGAGATGTGGAAGACATGGAGCTCTCTGACGTGGAGGACGACGCCCCAAAGATTATTGGTAACTTTCTCCGGGAAGAAAAAGAGCCGAGCGGGTTCCCTGTGTGGAATGCCTCCCTTTCTGTGGAAGCACAGAGGAGGAGCAAGGTCGTGGGCATTGAGTCAGGGCACAGGCAGAGAGGCCCTTCGGCTGATTGGCAGGAAGGCTGAAAAGCGGGTGCCATCTTAGCTCGCGTCCTGCTCTAGGGGTCTTGGCCTGGCCTTCGTGTGTTACTTTGCCAGGCGGCCAGCACCGCTGTTGGCTTGAGGTGGGCATCGCGTTGCACTTTGGCTAACAAAAGCCCAAAGCACCCTTTGCCAGGCAACGGGGAGCTGTGCCAGTCTTGCTGGAAGTTGTACCAAGGGGGGTGGGGGGAGGTTTATCCGGCTCCCTCCTCCTGCCGGCATCCCTGGCTCGGACTGAGCGTTGCTCCCTCTGACTCTGCTCCTAGTGGAAGAGAGGAAGGAGAAGCCAGCTGCTTCAACGGCAGGCCCCGGAAAGGTGACTGAGAGCGCCCCCAAGATGTCGCCACCCGCGAACGCCACTGCAGCCACAGCCACCACCACCGTGGGCGTGGCAACCCTGGCCCCGAGCCCCATCACTCCGCCACCGCCGAAGCCGGCCAACCCGTCGCCCCTCCCTCCATCGCCTGCCTTCACCTTGCCCAACCTGGCCAACGTGGACCTGGCCAAGATCAGCTCCATACTCAGTAGCTTGACTTCGGTGATGAAGAGCACAGGTGAGCGGGCAGAGGGGGGCTCTGGGCCGCGGTAGAGTCCAGCGCTTGCTGGCTTCAGGGTTTTGCATGAACTGTGGGTGGAAGGGGCACCTTATGTCCTGTGTCCTCTCCTTGTCTCTCCTTGGGGGTGTTGAGTGCCTGCAGGCCACCTTTCCCCCCTTGCAACAAGCTCTGTGAGCCAGTCTGGCCTAGTGGTCAGGGATCCAGACTCTTATCTGGGAATACCGGGTTCGATTCCACCCTCCCTCACAAAGCCAGCTAGGTGGCCTTGGGCTAGTCATAGCTCTCTTCTGGGCTCTCACAGCCCCACCTACCTCACAGGGTGTTCTGTTGTGGGGAGAAGAAGAGAAGGTTTGTCAGCAGCTTTGAGTCCCCTTAAAGAGGTGAGAAAAGTTGGGGAGAAAAGCCAATCCTTCAGCCTTTCCTCCTTCTTTTTTCTCCCCAGGTGTCTCCCCTGCCTCCAGGCCTTCTCCTGGCACACCAACGAGCCCCTCGGCTCTCATGTCCGGCTTGAAGCCTCCAGGCCCAGCCCCCGTGTCGGCGCCACCAAACCCCTTAGCCAGCATCCTGTCCAAGGTGGAAATCACCCCTGAGGGCATCCTCTCCGTGCTCTCCAAGACGCAGGCCCAGACTGCACCTGGGCTGCAAGGTAAACGGGCTGTCAGGGTGGGGGGACGCAGGGAGGAGGACGCAGCTCAAACTTCACTGCCCCACTCGGCCTGTCCTGTTGATAAAATGGCTTGGCTCGCGCTCCTGAGGTGGGGAGCCGAGGTCCGTGGCGGCAGCCTGGGAGAAGCCACCTTGAAATGGGTGGCGCTCTGTTTGTGGCGACCATTTGGGTCTTGAGAGTGTGGGAAGGAGGGAGGGAGGTGGCTGGTTGGGAATCTGCCCACGGCCTTTCACAAGGTTGCTTTGAATTTGGAATCAGGAGGAGGGGGAAGCCTGGCGTGCCTTTGCAAATGCTGCCCCGGTGCCTCATCCCGCCATTTCCTCTTAGGCTTGTCGTCGTTTCTTCAGAGCGTGAGTGGGAACACAGCCCAGCCCAGCGAGGCGGCACCCCAGAGCACGCTGGCATCGCCAGCCAACCCGGCTGTTTGCCCTGGGAAGGGAAGGGGTGTCTCCTCCAACACTCAGCCGTTTGTACCGCAGAGTTTTGGCTACTCTCCAAACTCGTCCTCTTCAGCCGAAGTTTCTTCCACGTCCGTCAACAAGGTTCCTCCTGCACCGAGCACCGGGGGGCTCCCCAGCTCCACCTTCAAGCCTCCCACCAACTCCCTGGGGTACGCCGGCTCCCGTGCCGACAGCCCTTCCCTTCGGCCGGCGGAGAACCTGACCGGCCAGTCCTCGGAGATCTCCGAAACCAAGCTGGAGTCGGAGCCCCCTTCCCCTAGCCTGGAGATGAAGATCCACAACTTCCTGAAGGGCAACCCAGGCTTCAGCGGCCTCAACCTGAACATCCCCATCTTGAGCAGCCTGGGCGCCAGCGTGCCTGCCGAGAGCCATTCCTCCAGCTCAGATTTCAACCGGGGGCCCACCAGCACCTCCATGGACAGCATCGACGGGACGCCTGTCCGTGACGAGCGGAGCGGGACGCCCACGCAGGACGAAATGATGGACAAGCCTTCCTCCAGCAACGTGGACCCGGTGTCGCTGCTCTCGAAGATCATCAGCCCCGGATCGTCCACGCCCAGCAGCACCCGGTCGCCCCTCCAGAGCAGAGACGACAGCTACCCGCCGGAGCTGCCCAACTCGGTGTACAGGTCTTTCGGGCTAGGCCGGGAGCCCCCCGTGGGGGTCTACAAGCAGTCCTCGGAGGGGATGGAGCTCCCTTCCTCCCTCATGGAGTCTCCGCAGGAGAAGTTCTACCCGGACACCTCCTTCCAAGAGGACGAAGATTACCGGGACTTCGATTATTCCGGCCCCCCGCCGTCCGCTCTGGATAACCTGGACAAGCAGCCCCCCAAGTCCATCCTGAAGCCCGGGCAGCTTTCTGACCCATCAGAGTACCAGCCCGTTATGTCCAGTTACGGCCAGAGGGGCCCGGGGTTTGGCCTGAAGCCGGCTTTTCCTCAGTCTGCGAGAGCTCTCCATGACCAGAGCGAAAGCTGCGAGCCGCTCTCCTCCCCTGGAATGTACGGGAACTACGGCTTGCGAGGCACTGACTCTGGCTCGGACGCGTCCCCCACTCCAAGTAAGAACGACGTCTTCTTCCCACCAGATTCCAATCACGGTAGCTTGTCCAAATCCTTGCAGCAGAAGCAGTATCCCGATTCTCCACACCTCTTGCCCCACCGCTCACTTTTCTCCCCCCAAAACACCCTCGCTGCCCCAGCCAAGAGACTCTCCGCCTCCGGAGCAGAGAAGCCTGTCGCGTCTTCCATCTCTGCCACGTCAACCATTGAGTTTAAAAATATGCTCAAAAACGCCTCGCGTAAGCCCTCCGAAGAGAACAAGCATTTCAGCCAGGTCTCCAAGGTGGGCTCGGGGGAGGGCCCGGGGCCCCCAGGCCTTGGCCAGGCTGGGATTTCCGCCTCCGGAGAGCAGCCAAAACAACCCGAAGAGCATTACCGGATCGAGACCAGGGTGTCCTCCTCCTGCTTAGACCTGCCCGATAGCACGGAGGAGAAGGGAGCCCCGATAGAAACCCTAGGCTACCACAACGCCTCCAGCCGGGGGATGCCGGGAGAGCCCATTCAGAGAGTGGAGTCCATCAGGGTCCTAGGGAAAGGGAGCCGAGGACATGGGCGTGAAAGCGGCAGAGGAGGGTGGTTTGAATTGAGAAACGCAGGGAGTACCTTTGATAACGGTCCTTCGAGCGCCAACGACATGCCCACCCTGGGCAGCAGCGCCGGCGCTGGCAGCGCCGGGAGCATGTCTGGCTTCCCGTCCCAGTACAAAGACCGCGTGTCGCCATTTCAGGAGAACGTCAACAATTTCAGAGCCGGTAGCTTCACGGCCACCTTTGACCGCCACATACCACCACCTCCCATAGAGCACGGGACCTCTTTCCCAAGGGACCAAATGGGGCCACCCCCAACAGGGCCTCAGTCGCTGCCTCCAAAGGATCTGGGTGCCCTTTTCCCGAGGGATCACTCGGTCCCTCCACCGCGGATGCCGTCGGTGGATCACGCCGGCCCATTCTCCAAGGAAGGCTCCTCCCCGCTGGCTCTATCCCACGCTGTTCCTCCGCCACCGCCCCCTTCCTTGGAACGCGGCGGCGTGCCGTTCCCTGCCCAGCCGCCCCCTCCTCTGCCCGTGGAGCACGGCAGCGTCCCGTTCTCCAGCCCTCCGCCCCCTCCCGGAGACCTCGGCCTCCCGTTTCCGGCGCCCCCCCTGACCGCAGAGCCGCACGGGGGCGTCCTCCAAGGAACAATGAAAGATCCTTTTGGCTTGCAGCCGGGAGCGCCACGGGACCAGGGGCCCCAGCCTCAGCTTGACCACGGCGGTCAGTCCCTTGGCCGGGCACGGGAGAATGTAGTAGGTCTGCCCACCCTTTCCAGAGATCCGCTGGGGGCGGCCCTCAACATCGGCTCTCCGGTGCCGTCCCACCGCGAGACCACAAACCGAGGCGGGCTGGGCATGAGGAACCAGAGGCCCGATTTCAGACCCAGGGAGATGTTCTTAAACAGAGACCCCTTTAACAATTTAAAAAGGCCTCGCCCCCCCTTTGCCAGGGGGCACCCCTTCTTTGCCGCCAAGCGGCCCTTCTTTCCCCCCAGGTACTGAATGAAGGTGTTTCTGAACTTTCAAGAGAGCAGTGGAAGTGATCCCTTTCGCTTTCATTTTATAATACCCCCCCCCAAAAAAAAGAGAAGCCCCCAACTTCTTTCCTTCTCAATTAAGGTATGTTCTGTACTTCAGTAGACACGTTTTTCTTTTATTTCTTCCTCTCTCTCTTTCCCTCTTTTTTTTTCTGTTTGTTTCATTTCCTCAGTTCTTGGATCCTTTTAGCAGTTGGCTGAAATTCCCAGAAGAAAGCCCCCCCCCCAATTCTCACCATAAGCTAAGAATTCATTTGCAGCTGGTTGTTTAAATAAAAGCCTTTCCTTTCATTCAACATGGGACTTTTTTTTAAGCCAAAAGCCAGGACTTCAGACAGGAGAAACCCTTTTACCAGTGACAACGAAGGTAAAATAAATTAAGCATAAAAATACTCAGCAAAGGGGGGAGGGTCCAGAAATTCAGATTGGGTTGATCAATGACCCTCCCTGTACCTGCCGCCTTTTCCTTACCCCCTGTCTGTCTGTTTCCTTCCCATCTGTGTCCCAAGTTCCTCTTTCTTGGGTGATAAAACATGCTGATATGTTCCAAGTTCTTTGCAGTCTGGGCTCATCAGGTCTCAGGATTCTCTCTGCGTGTAGCTCAGAGAAGGCCCCTTGGAGGTTCTTTCGGAGACGGAATTTCTTGCCGGTTCCTCTGCGTGGCATCTCGCCTGCGAGACCCTTTGCTTCAGTCGCTCGCCTTTGCCTCCCTCCAGGGGCCTTGGAGGTGGCACCGGCGCCAGGCTAGGGGTTTCTGGGCAGAAGGGGAAGCTTTTGCCCATCGCTCCTTCCTCTCCCCTGATTTTTTACCGGAAGTAGGCACGGTGGGCGATCTGGCGGGCCAAACGTGGTCCTGGCAGGGTCGCCAGATGGGCTCACTTGGTGATGGCGAGGGAAGCACTCCTTTTTCCAAAGCTGCGGTGCCCAATGGTGCCCGTGAGGAGGTGTGAGCTGGCAGGGAAGGCAGGCAGCTTTATGCAACCCATTCAGCCGCAGTTCTGTTCCTGTTTCAGAGATCAGCTTGGGCTGCTTGCTCTTCTGTAGAAATCTCTGGCGAGGAGTTTCAGGCACGCAAGGAACGGTTCTCCTTTTCCCTTTAGGGTCCCCCCCCCCCCCCCGTGCCTTGTTTTCTTGCCACACAGCTTTGGGACAACTGGAATTCTGCAGATGGCTGTGCTTCCCCTTTAGAAAAGGAAAAGCTCCCCCCGCCCCCCAAAAAGGTGTGGTATGGCAAACTCTGTGCCTCAAGCACGCCCACTTTATGGCATACCCGAGTTTAGATACAATGGCAGAGGCTTCCCTGGCGTGGAGTCCGTGTGTGGCATTTTCCAGCAGGGACAAAGTTGGTCCCTTTTGGCTTGTGAGTACCTCTGCAAAACGGTCCGGGGGGAGGCGGGGGTGTGTGTGATCAGGCATATCTAAACAAGAGTTTCACTTTCTTGCACTTGCACACTTAAGATCTCTCAAATAGTATTTGTTGTAGAAAACCAAGATGTTCTCAGTCCTTCATGCACTCAGCCGATATCACCCCTTGTGAGCCTAGCACTGTTTCCACCTTTTCTTCCCTGCCTTCTCCTTTAACTGCACGGTTTCTTCAACCCCTGAGCAGTGATCCACCTTTCTCTATCTGGGGATTTTGTGGGGAGAAGGAATAGACTGTGCTGTACAGAAGTCTTTGGGAGTGGGTGTCTACCAAGAGGGCCTCCCGGGTGGAGAGAGATCCTTTGGGCTTCTGGTGGATCAGGCCCTGAGCCAGCAGCTAGCTTATTTCTCTTCAGAATGCAAAATACAGAAGCCGATATAGAACGGGGCACCAGTTGATTGTGGGATATGTGTGTGTTTTTAACTTTAGAATCTTTTTTTCCTCCTTCATACTAAGAAATGTGAATTATTTTTGCTGCTCTCCCTCTATCAGTGACAGTTTTATTCCTTTTTATTTTTTCAAAAATTTTAATCTGGAGGTAAGGAAAAAAGTCTTCAGGTTACCATCACCTCTGCGGTTGTCCACGTCATAACTAACACATTTTTTAAAAGGGTACTTTGTGGGCATTTTGCAGGAGAAAAGCCAACAAGGAAAAACATTGTAAAAAAGAAAAGACTGTTTTAATGGCAAAGTCCCACATCTTCCCCAGACCACTCTTTTCTCTGTCGTTGATACCTGATTTGTGCTCTTAGTTTAAAATGTTCACATTTAACTCATGGCAGCAATGTAAATATTCATGGGTGTGAAAACCAATTTAGGTTTGTTGAGCAGGACATCTCCTGTCTGGCTTTTTTTTTTGCCCCTTTTTGCTGTTAACTTTTGTATTTTACATGTTAAGTCGTTTGCGGGGGGGGCAGGGGGGACTGGAGGAAATAAAACATGAATTTTTTTTAAGGAAAACCATTAGTCTTCTCTTAGGAGGGGCAGAATAGAATTTCCGAGAGAGAGAGAAGCCAGAGGGTGTGGGCTTGGTTGGACACCTGAGAGCTCGTTGCCGGTCAGTTCTGGGTTTTTCCTGTGGGTCATTTGGCATCATTCCTCTCCCCGCACCCGAACGTCCTCCTGAGCAGCTTCTCTTGGTGCTGGGCTGCTCAACTTGTAGCCCCCCAGATGTCCTGAACTCTACAGGATTCGGTCCAGGTGGGAGGCTGGACTGGGAGTCTATGATTTGTAGTTCAGAACTATCCGGAGGGCTGCGGTGTGGGACGGGCAGCGTGTCTCCAGGGTCCTTCCCGCCGCGGGTGTCCAGGCCGGGGCAGGAGTCTGCCTCTCGTTGTGACAAAGAGGCCCAGACTTGATGGTCCGGTGCACCCAGCAGGAGCAGAGCGCCGCCGCTGCAAAGTGGACCGGAGCGGCCCTTTTGGAATTGCTGTAAATAGTTGTTGTGCTTTTTATGACGATGACGATTATGATTTTGTGCCTGTTTTAAGAAGAAAGTTTGAACTCTGTTGGCCTGGTTTGTTTCCACGTGTTTATTTTTTCGTGCGGGAGGGAGGGAAGGAGGGAGCACCCAGCGTTTGGGGTGACGCAGCAGCGACAGGGCTGCCGGCTGCCTCTCCACTGTATAATTATCACACTTAATAAAATAACCTCTTTGAATGTTCTGAAACGCTTCTTGTTAACCAGCCCTCTTCCACGTGTGCAATAGGGTTCTTCCGGGCAGAGCCGGCCAAGCTGGGCCCGTCTGGTGTGTTGCCACACTCCCAAGTCCCATCATTCTTTGTCACCCACCATGAGGCTCATGGGAATGGTAGTTCAGCAACTCCCGGAGGGCCAGGGTCCAGCCAGCTCTGACGTCTTAAAGAAGAACAGATCCAGCCTGCCCTTCCTTGCCCGCTCGCTCGCTCGCTTCGTGACCTCGGCGCCGGCCGAAGGCGCAAAGCTGCCGGCGGGGCCCGGGGATGAGGAAAGCCCAGCAGATGACCGAAGACCTGCAAGATATCCATGATGGAAGTGAGACTGTGGCTCTAGTGCAGAAGTTGGTGCCCATTTGGAAAGCGGTCCATGTCTGGCGCCATTTTCCCCCGGCAAAATCCAATGGAAGGAATACAAATGAAGCCTTTATATCTTCTCCTCCTTCCCTCCCTCTTATTTTTGTATTGTACATTAATAAAGTGTTCTTGACTTTGTGTGGACTCCTTTTATAGAACGAGAAGCACATGAAAGAGACATTCCGTTGTTCAGGCAGTTGGATTTTTATTTTATTTTAATGGCTTCATAAGTTTTCCTTTACTTTGGGGAGATTACAGGTTAATCATTTCAAGTTTGCAGGATCTGACCGTCTGGGCCAAAGGGGTGGGATTTAGTTTAACAATAACAATACTTTTTAAAATTCTCTTTAAAACATTTGGTCCATTGTTCATTGTACTGTAGGCAATCTCACTTTCCTCTGTTCTCTCTGCTCCACCTTTTGTTTTGTCTGTTTTTGTTAAAATGTGGTCACTTTTTAAACCTAAAGGATTTGTATTTTCTAGGGAAAAGTCAGTTTGCAGGATTTGGCACCTTTGCAAGACTGACTGGTTGAGACAGAGGGGGAAGGATCAAAGGCCACTTGAGTCTGTGTTGGGTGCAAAGAGTGTAGATCTTTGACAAGAACAGAGGGAGTATTGGCAACTGCAAATACATCTATAAATCCAAGTAATGCCTTCCTTTGGACTTAATGAATGTGTCTTGTCTCTCCACCTGCCCACGCTCACCAAAAGGACATTGGATAAATCTAACTAGCCTTGTTTTAAATGCTTGATCTCTTGCCCGATATCCCTAAGTTCACAGTCCTGAGTGATGGTTGCAGCTCAGTCTATTGTGGTTACGCAGTTGTAGGCCTTAAAGTTGTTCTGTTTGAGAATGGTTGAGGCAGTGCATCAGCTAGAGATTCTGTGTTTAAAACCAACAGTAGCCCATGCATTTGAACTATTTCTCAGTTCTGGGATCCAGGTTTATCATGAATCTCTTGAGTCGAAGGAGCTGCTGCTTGGCTTCATGTGGGTGGATCTGCGTCGTGAGCTCTCACGGAATGTCTCCTAGCTCTGAATAGCAGCCTTTCTCAAATGGTGTTTAGAAGCTGAACCACCCCACCCACAGCCCGGGTTGAGTGTTGTGGAAGTTAGGCCAAGGCTGCAAGGTTGGGGGAAAGCCCAAGGTAGTACTTGGGTGTAAGAGCTGGTCGATCTTCCCACCCGCTGAACAGACCAAAATCTAGTCTGCAGAGGGCTCAGTTTCCCACTCGTCACAGCTGGTGTTCTGTATGGCCTTGCTGTATTTGAGAGAAACTCTAAGGCTCCCTTAGGTCCTTGTTGGGAAGATTCCAGTCTCCAAAGACAGCAGAGGGTTGGGAGAAGGGTAAGGATTTCTTCTCCCAGAGGGTCATTGGTCTATGGAATTTGCTGCCGGAAGAGATAGTAACAGCAACCAGCCTAGATGGCTTTAATGAAGGGCTGAGCGTATGGATGACGGATGTATCAGTGGCTACCAGAATGAAAGCCTAGGCACAACTTTCAGGCTGGAGGGACAAGCAAGAGGCCTCTAAGGCCATTTGCTGGGATTGGAGAGCAGGAGAAGGTTTGCCTTTCTTCTTGAAATGCCCAAAAGCAGTTGGTGGGCCACTGGGTGGGACAGGATGCTGGACTGGATGGGCTGTGGCCTGATCCAGCAGGGCTTCTCTTAGGTTCTTGTTTTCTAGAACCCCAAAAGCCTTGAATGATTCAGTGCCTTGACTGGAAACATGGCTTTGTACTAAGCATGCCCACAGATCGGCCATTACTCAGGGTGTTTTCCGTATTTTACCTCAGAAAAGACACCTAGACCTTGCCCGATAGGGAAACACCCTTGCTGGAACTCCCACTATTTTCTTCCTTTCTGGTGCTGTTTTTCCAAATGAACCTTTTGTGTCTCAGTGTGTTGAGGACTCCAACTGGAATCCCAGATGGGACTGGCAGGTCGGTGTTGACTCCAGGGTTTTCCCAGCATAAGTCCAGAAATTTATTGCCATAGGGTCTCACAATGGCCGCCACCCTTGATTGGCACCAAGAGTTGTTAGGTGTGTTCAGCTGCTGGCAACGGGATGGACGCTAGTAATCTTGGTCTGTCTTTAGCAGGATCTCGTAGCTCTCTCATTGATGTACCAGGAGCCTTTGGGGTTCCATCCGTCCACTGCTGTTCTGCTTTGTTTCAACTTGCCAGGAATCAGCATTCTCTTCTGGTCCACTGAGGTGGCACATCTGTTGACGTGTTCTCCTTGGGAAGGTGGCACATCTGCACTGCCAGGTAGAATTCCCCATACTCCCAAGACAGGCCCACGGGGTCTCCTCCAGTTGCCTTGTTTCTCAAGCTCTCCTGCCAGGAGAAAAGTTCCTTCAGCAGCCAGTAATTTGCTCTCTTTCCACGGCTTTGGAGTACTCAAGATGTCCTATCTAGACTCTGTCGCTTCTAGCAGCAAACCGGAGCTTTTATTTTTCACCTTGAGGCACTGCAAACCTAAAGCATTTATACCTGAGACGTTGCAACATGCTGCTTTGTAGTCTTCTCCCAACCTGCTGAACCAGGTTGGACTTGGATCCGGCCAAGTCAGGCTTGCTTGCTGAAAGGAGGGCCATCTTAGATGCGCTCTAGTGAGACATTCTTAAAAAACAACAACCCAGAAGAAAATTCCGGTTAGGTAATGCCCATTATTTGTAAGTGGCTTCTGAAACCCAGTTGGAATTGAACATGGTGTTCTTCTGAGCTGAAGTGGCACTAGAAAGAAGACCTTTGGAAGAAGCCTGGGCAAGAGGAAGGGCTTGCTTGCTTTGCTTGGATTGCTGTCCTAAATCCTGATGGCTTTGGTCTCTTAATGCTTCCTGGGAGCCTAGACTTCCCCCAGAATTGCTTGGCTCTCCCCTGTGCTCTTTTGAACCAGAAACCCCTCCAGTCTTCTGAAGGCTCTTAGGATAAACAGTGACTACCTAGGCCAGGCGTAGCCAAACTCTAATCCTCTGGTTGTTAACAGAATACCACCACTGTGTGGTCCCTGACGTTGCTTGGAATGCCTGGGGTTCACTGGAAGTGTAGTTCAATTTTGGGAACTGAATTTTTCAGAAACCATTGGCAGGACTCAGGCTTCTAAAGTTTCCATGTTGAACTGTATCTTTCTGGGCACTTGGGTCCGATTCGCATTCCCCCTATCCAAGATAGCGGTTAAAAGGTGGAGGTATGTAGGATCTTGAGTGTTTTTAAACACTCATGGCAAAAGTGGAAGAGCTTTGCCACTGTTGCAGTTTGGTCTAGTGGTTAAGGAGCTGGATTTTTATCTGGGAGTACCAGGTTTGATTCCGTGCTCCCCCATGAAGCCAGCTGGGTGGCCTTGGGCTAGTCACAGCTCTCTTCTGAGCTCCCACAGCCTCACCTACTTCGCAGGGTATTCTGTTGTGGGGGGAAGAACAGAAGCTATGTCATCCACTTTGAGTCCCCTGAGATGGATGAGAAAAGCCAACTCTTCTTCTTACCAGTCCCCCCCTCCCCAGTATGTCCTGTTGAAATTGGAATGTAAAAGCTGGACAAAAGGAAGATAATCCTTTGTGGAACATGCTTCCCTAAAAACACCCTATATTCTTGGAGCTGGCCTTCACTTTGGGATGGCCCTAAAGATTACATCTGTGCGGTATTTTTTTTAAAAAAAAGGTAAATATGTTTACTTCGTAGAAGATAAACAGGCATAATTGCTATATTGCAATTGAAGAAAATCTCAGAGCCACCCTAAACTTGTAGAACAATGACTGATGTTTTTCAAAATTACAGGGCACTTTTAGTTCCATTTCAGAATAAGGAGTTAGCAAGCGTTAGTTCATCCTAACAATTACCAAAAAATAAGTCTCCGGATAAGGGGCTGGATTTGATTATTAGAAGAACAAGAAATGTATTGTCCGAACAACACGTTTGTAAACTCTTTTTTCAAGATGTGAGCGTTTGTGGACTGCAATAAGATCTCTGAATAGACAAGGCTAATCTTGCATTGCTGTTCTGGTTACTGGGATTAGAGGAGAGGGTTAATTTAATCTGCAAGGTTACTTTGAAACAAAATACTCTGGTTGCAATCCCAGACTGGGTTAGCGGTTTCCAAGTCCCGTTTTTGGTAGAAAAGCTTCCGGACTTCGAAGTCCCGTGGTATCTTTCATTCATAACTATGCGCAAAAGGTTGTTCCGCACGGTGGTGAATTCCAGCAAGTCTCTCTCTCTTTTTAACAGCATAATATCGGAGGGAGGGAGTCTATTCGCTGAATGCCTGCCTGCCTCTGTGTGTGTGTGTGCGTGCGCGCGTACTGCTGCGTACACAGTGGCGTGTTTCATACTGCAAGCGAAGGAGAAGGCTTGGCTTGCGCGTTCGGTCTGTACGTGTGTGCGCGCACGCCAGGGAAGGGGGACCGATAGAAGAATCTGCTTTGTTGGATTTAATAGGGGCGACGTGGGGAGAAGGGTAAAGCAAAGCGGTTTCCCCCTTCGTAATGGCCAGTTTTAGAAGGTTAAGATCAGCCTTAAGTTACAACGTGCTAAGTTTTGTTTTTACAGATTCGTACTGTGTGTTTAGAAAGGGGCATAAGATGCACGCCCCCCCTCCATTGGGCAATCTTCACGCCCCCCCCCCAGCTTTTGCTCTCTCTTTGCCCTGACCGTCAGCTGTCCTGGTGATTTAGTGTGTGTTTTTCGGGGGGGGGGGCTTTTCCTATCAATCCACGAAGCTGTGCAGCTTAAGAAAAGCATCTATCTATCTGTCTGTCTATCTATCCTTCCCTCCATCAACCTACCTACTCATCCCTCCTTCCCTTCATCAAGCTATCCATGTCTCACCTACATACCTGTATCCATCTATTCTTTCATCAACCTATCCATGTTTCACATACTTTATTTATTTGATGTCGTGTTGCTGGGCGGCCCAGCTCTTCCTTCCCCGGCTTGGGGGGGGGGGGCAGTGACAGTCGGGCGAGTTCACGGGCAGGCAGTTCACACGGCCTCGTAACCCGGCAGGCGAGCGTCTTGCCTTGCTTTGTTTAAGGGCTCCACACTTTGCGTGGTGGCGGGTGGGCGTTGCACAGATGCAAGCCCATAATGACTCGGGCTTCGTGCGATGCTTTTTAGGACCGAGGCGGAGGAGCCTCATTAGTCCCTCGAAATGATTTAAAATGTTTTTTTTTTCTTTTGCAAACAGCCCCCTCCCCCCCGCAACACGGAGGTGGAGTTTCGGCGGCGGAACGCTCGCTCCGCGGCCCCGGTTGCAGCGGGCCGGGTGGGAGGAAAGGAAAGCGAGGGACCTCTTCCGGGAGGAAAGAGAGCCCGGTTGGCCGTCAGGGCAGCCAATGGGCATTCGCTTCCTCTTGGCAAGAGCGGCCAATCAGAGCGCAGCAGCGAGGCTCCGCCCACAAGGCAGCGCCGCACGCCTGCGAGGAGCAGAGGCGGCCGGCTGCTGCGGCTGCTTTTCGGGGGGGGGGCAGAGCGGGGGGAGGCTCAGGGCGTTGCTGTGGCGGAGAGGTCTGGACGCGCCGGCCGGCAGCATGAAGGCCCTTTGGCCCTGGAGGAAGAGCTGGGCCGGCCAGGGGCAGGTGCGCAGGTGGCACAAGGTCCGTGTTGGCCTCCGCTGATGACCCGCCTGGCCTTCGGGCCGCCCGGGGATGCTGGGGGCTTGGGGTGGCCCCGGCTTCCCGCCCCTGCGGCCTGCCTGGACCAGAGGCAGAAACCCAACAGGGGAAGCCTTCGGGGCGTTTCCCCCCTTTTATAGCAAGAGGGCCAGGCTTTTCTGTAGTCTTGGGGCCACCCAGGAAAAGACCCTTCCTCTTGTAGCCTTGTGCCTCAGTTCAGATGTAGCAGGGTCTGTCAGAGAGGGCTTTACAGGGAACTTTAAACTCTTACTAGGGACTTAAAAGACAGAGGGCTTTTCCAGGTAAAGGTTAAAGCTTGTGTTTTAAATTGGACCGACCGATATGTCCATGACTACTAGAACTGATGCCTAACTGCATCTTTCATGCTGGGGGAACGAGCAGGAGGCTGCTGAAACCTTTTGCTGGGATTGGAGAGCAGGAGAAGGTTTGTCATTGTCTGTGCTTGAGATGCCCATGGGCACTTGGTGGGCCACTGTCTGCAACAGGATGCTGGACTAGACGGGCTGTAGGCTCCTTTTAGGTTCTTATGGACTAGATGGGCTGTGGCCTCATCCAGCAGGGCCCCTCTTAGGTTCTTATGTTAGTAGTGTGTGGCGCGTAACAGCGCTTCTGAACATGTGCTAAATCCAGTGAACAATTTCAAACCCTCTCCATACTTCCAGCAACCAAAAAGCACATAATTGTCTGCTCTGTGTAGTCCTTCCTTCCTAAAACGTAACTTATTATCTTAAAAGGCAATAATTTGTTTCTCTCATCCTGTAAACCTTTTAAAGTATATTTGTTTTCTAGTGGCATTGCTTGCATAAAAGTACTAGAGGGTTTTTTGTGCTGTGCCTTTGTTGACATCCTGACAAAGGTGTTACACTGGATGCAACTATTTTGTGTGACAATGATTGTTCAGAGCAATAAATTGCTCTTGAGAGTGTGCCTGAACAAAGTCTTTCGTCCGCCTCTAACTTGAGTTCAGGAGACTTTGTGTATTCTTAAAATAAAGGGGTTAGTCTGTTCCAAGGTCCTCTTTCTGCCCCTTTTCAGGTAAAGGTACCCCATGGTTTCATTTTTTAAGAAGCCAGATCAGTAAAGGTGGGGTAACGCTGTACCCCAGCTGAGTCAAAATGCAAATGTACTTTTTCCATGAAGTGATTCAGTGCAGTTTGAGGACACAGGCAAGGGAAAATTCCCCATAGTGAGACAATATCTTATGTGGTTTGGCTGGAGAGTTTAACAACACTGCAGATTCTGAGCTGGGGCCTATTTGCACTTGGCTTTATTCTGGAATATATTCTGGAGTAGGGACCTGCCATCAAACATGCTAGTGTAACAGGCCCAACTGAAGCCAGCCAGAGTCTTCATTAGCATGTGGACATCTGACCCCTGTCCTGAGATATATTCCAAAATGCAGCTAAGTGTGAGTAGGCCCCTAGACTCTATACTCCTCTTGATGCACCCTAGGATGGTGCTTGCCTTTTTTGCAGCTGCATCACACTGCTGACTTCTGTCCACAATTGTGTGCTTCTTCACCCATCCGGATGAGGCCTGATCTTGTGTTGTATTTCATATTTTAGGCAGGTGCTCTACCTTCCTACGTTGCGGAGCGCTTGGCGTTTTACGAGAAGCTGAAAGCGGCCGCAGAGGAGCAGTGCGCCGAGCGAGCCCATAAGGAGAGTCGCCCGATCCAGATTTCTCTACCAGGAGGGAAGAATATAAGTGGAATTGCTTGGAAGACAACTCCATATCAGGTGGCCTTGCAACTCAGGTGATCTAATGTGCTCTCTCTTCCCACTTTACAGACACTGTTGTTGTTTTAAAATACGTCTGATTTTAAACCTTACACGCCCTGAGACCTTCGGGTATAGGGCAGGATAAAAATGTAAATAAGTAAATAAAGCACCCCTGTATCTAGGACAGCGCAGCCCCATTGAGAAGAAGGCGTACCCTTGCGTATTCGGCACCTTTCCTCCTCCTTGTTTGCATCTGTCTTCCTTCTCTGGGGTCGCATCCAGCCCTTTACGACTTCCAGGCAACGTTCTGGGGTTTGTCACCTGATAGGCAGCCGATTCCTCCCTTAACTCCTGGCTTCTCCAGCCAGGGTCTGGCCAGCAGAGCGGTGACAGCGCGGGTGAACGGGGCCCTGCATGACTTGGACCGGCCTCTAGAGGGCGACGCTTGCCTGGACTTTGTCAATTTCGGCTCCCGGGATGGGCAGGCGGTGAGTATGTAGGGAAAAGGAAATTGCGGCTCTTGTGCATAAAGGGCTCACTTTCCCTTGTCTTTTTCCACTGAAGGAGGGGGTATGGGCAAAGCAATGGGCAGGGCAGTTTCAAGTTTCTTGATTTAATTGTTCTGTTTTGGATTATAAGGGGACGAAAACAAACAAAGGGTTTCACAGCTTGCATTACTGGTTCATCATGCCTGGAGGGTTTCTGGCAAAATCGGACAAGAAGCTACAGGGAGATATATTAGCATGAGAGTTTGTAATCCAGAACATAAGAATCTAAGGGGGGGCAGGGAAAGAGGAGATCCCCATCTTCAGCCAAAGGCCTGGGTGGAGCGTTCTGTTTTCGCCTGCTCCTGGTATGTCCAGAAAGACAATGCTTGATGTGCCTTAGAAGGGAGACCGCAGCACAGCCTGGGAGCCACCACTGGCAAGGCTCTGCTTCTCCCTGCTGTTTTATCTTCTGAGGGCAGTCTCAGCCAAGAAGCCGCTCCAGGCGATGTTAATGCACAGCTGTGTCTCTATGGAAGGATCGTTGCTCCTCGGGGCACAAAGCCCGGCTCTGTTCTTGTAGTCTCCCCTGAGGCCCCCAAGCCGAGGATGACCCGTACTGAGTTTGCATGATGATGACCAAGCCCTCCCTCCAAATCTCTCTTCCCAGCTCTTTTGGCACTCCAGCGCCCACGTTTTGGGCTGCGCTGCTGAGCATTTCTACGATGCCCTCCTGTGCCGTGGTCCCAGTACGGAGAACGGCTTCTTTTACGACCTGTATCTGGACAGGAAGAGGTAATCTGGAAATAGAGCGCCGGAGTGGACGGACGTTAAGGGGGCAAAGCATCGTGGGTAGGGATGGCTGCGAATATCCGTGACATTCGATATTGAGACGAATTTGGAAAATCATATACAATTCTAGCATTACAGCATTTGTACCTTGACGTTCATATTCATGCAAACATTTTGGAACATTTGTGAACTGGGGAGGTGGGAAAGCGGCTGTGCCAGTCCAGAGTGCATTCGACACGGACTGAGAGCAGTTTCAAAGTGGATTCAGGGCATATTTGACACTTTCAGAGCAGATATGTTACAGGATACGTACGGGATACATATACGTTTGTGTCAGATATTCGTAAGAATGCATTCACATTGGATAGAATCCTGCCGCATTCGAAGGGGATTTATTAGAACGGATACGGATTTTCTTATATTCGGTTCGATACAAAGCGAATGCGAACCACCACCACCACCCCGATTCGTGCCCATCCTGAATCTTGGGCCACTTGCAGTTTCTGCTCTTGCCTCCAGGTGGCGCCACAGGTCACAAAAAAGCTTCTCGCCTCCTTTCCCAGGACGGTGTCCAGCGAGGACCTGCCAGCCTTGGAGGAAATCTGCAGGCAGATCGTTGACGCCAGGCTTCCCTTTGAGCGGCTGGAAGTTTCCCGCAGGGATCTGATGGAGCTCTTTAAGGTGTGGATCCTGTTCCATGTATCTCTGCGCCTCCGTTTAGCTCCGTTTCCCTCAGAGTTTTCAGGGGTGGCAGCGTGTGGGAGGGCTTTTTTTGTGGTGGCCCCCTAGTTCTGGAGTAGTTTTCCTGCCGAGATGTGCTGTGTGCCAACATGATATAGTTTTTGGCACGTGCCTCATTCACTGCACTTGGAGAAACCAGTGCTGCACTTTAATGGGCCACTGTGGGCCACCCAGAAACCTTCAGATGAGGGGCAGAAGGTAAATCTTTGGGAATAAAGAAATAACAGACTGTCAGGTGTGAGGACCTGGGAGCGCTAGGTGCGGATCCCCTCACAGCCCCAAGAGCTGACTCAAGGGCCCTGGGCCTTTCATAACCACTTGGCCTACATTGCAAGGCCGTTGTAGAGACAGAATGGAGCAGAAAGGAGGAATGGGAGGAATCTGGCTGAGCAGTAGCACAAGTTAAGAGGATCTGGGTGTCCTGGTGGATCACAGGATGAACATGAGTCAGCAGTGTGATGCAGCTGCAAAAAAGGCAAACATCATCCTAGGATGCATCTACCTTGGTCAGACCTCATCTAGACTCCTAGGTCCAGTTCTGCATTCTCCTTCGCTGGAGGTCTTCAAGCAGAGACTGGACCTCCATCTGTCTGGGATTATTTAGGGAATCCTGCATTGGGCAGGGGGTTGGACTGGATGGCCCTGGAGGTCCTTTCCAACTCTACGATTCTATCATTCTTGCCCTGCTCTGACATGAGACAGAGGCCTATTAATCCCAACTGGTCCAGATACCTGGAAAGTTCTTCCATGTTCCTAGTGCTCAGAGTTTCTCCTTAAGGGGCTCCTTTCCTAGGCCTTCCTTCCCTGCTTGGCAGAGCTGCTTCTGGCTTGCAGTTTCTGAAGTGTGCCTGGTGGGGTGTTTTTAACCTGCAAGGTGATTGGCTGTCCTGCTGAAATCTCCGTGCCTCCAGGGTTCTTGGTGTCTCAATTGTTGTGTCTAGAAACTGGTTCTCAAGCTATTTGGTTGCTGTTCTGGCCAGTGACCTGGTTTCAGAGCTGTCATCTTTGGAATCTGTGGCTACAGGATGTGGCGGCGTTGGAAGAACATTAACCTGAATTTCTGGAGAGTTAATCGCCATAAAGAGTTTCAGAGCCCAATTAACAGTGGCCTCTGCTTCATTTGTTTTCTTATGAGTTTTTAAAATCTTCAGGCATCAACAACAACAGCAAAAGGATTCCACCTGTACAGACTTCACAGGCTTTGAAGGATTGCCTTAACCCTTGTTCTCATAAGGGGCCAGCCAGAAATGCGGGGGCTTTTTGGTAGGGGCACCTCATAACCAAAACAGTTGCTTGCAAAAAGATGCTCCCCTTCATCTGTGTTCACTATTAAGTGAGTTGCAAAGAGTCTTATATTTCCACCAGATTTTTCAGCAAAAAAAAAAGCACAAGGTTTTAAATTGTTCTCTGTTGGTTTTATTGGTTACATTCAGAAATTGGAGGTGGAAATATTAAAATAAGGTTTTTTGGTGATGAGGTAACACAGGAAGAGATTCTTTTGTTTTCCAGATTGTCTTTTCTTCCTTCCCCTAAAATCTCAAATCTTTGCCCCCCCCCCCGCTTGTGAAATGGTGCTCCGTGTGGATATTTTGCCTGCCCTCCCCCCCCATTTTTAAATGCAGTGATGTTGTAGCTGCCCAGATGGCAAAATCTTCTGGGTTTATGTCTCCCCCAGCATAATAAGTTCAAGCTGCAGCTTATCGATGAGAAGGTGACGTCTCCCACTGCAACGGTGTACAGGTGAGAAAAGTGAGGTCTGCCTCTCGGTTTTGGGTTCCCCTTGCACTTTAGAGCCTAAGAACCTAAGGGGAGCCTTTCCGCAGGATCAGGCCACAGCCCATCCAGTCCAGCATCCTGTCCCACACAGTGGCCTACCAGTTCCCCCTGGGCATCTCAAGCAGAGACAAGGGCAACCTCTACCTGCTCCTGACTCCCTGTTTGTGGTCCTTGGAGGCCTCCTGTCTGTCTCCCCAGCCTGGAGGATGTCTCTGGGCATCCATTCTGGTCGCCACTTGTGTCTCTGGGAGAATCAGAGAACTGCTCGCTTTCCTGTGCATTTCCTCCCCAAACCGGTGCGCCTCCATCGCCCTGGCGTTCCTTTTCCTTCTTCCCGTGTTCAGGTGCGGAACGCTGATCGACCTCTGTCGCGGTCCCCACATCCGGCACACGGGCGAGATTAGTGCGCTGAAGCTCCTGAAGGTGGGTGCAGCGGAGCTTGGTCCTCCCTCCTCCTCTTGTGCCACTCGGACGTTTCTGCTCCCGCTGGATCAGGGGTTGCCCTCCGGCTGCAGCGGGACCAGTCGCGACACGACCCTTTCGCATTGATTTGTTTAGATCACGTTCTGTTTACCACAGCGTCCTGTGGATGTAGCGGAGAGAACTCTGCCTCACCTCGTATGACAGCTTGCGGAACTCGCTGCCACAAGATAGGGTGGCCGTGCTAGATAGGGAAGGGGAAATTGAAAAGCAGCTTTTCTCCAGAGCACGGGAAGGTCTGCGCAACAGGGTCTTTTTAGCGGTGGTGCCCTGGGAGGCTCTTGCTGTCGATTCTGAGCTTCTCTTCCTCCTCGCTTTGGCAGAACTCCTCCAGCTACTGGCAGGGAGGCGCCTCCAGGGAGCCCCTGCAGCGCGTCTACGGCATCTCCTTCCCCAGCCAAAAGGAGATGGCGGAGTGGGAACGCCGGCAAAAGGAAATGGCGGAGCACGACCACCGGAAGATCGGCAAGGTGGGCGCGCGCTGGGTTTCCTGTCCTTAGCATGACCCGCAGGTGGGTCCACACGTTGCTTTATCCAGGACAGTCCAAGTCTCTGGGCCCGAAGGCGGTCCGTTCCCGATCCTAGACCTGGAAGAAAGCAAAACAGTCAAAGTCTCAGCCACTCTCAACCCCTCTTTCCTTCCTGCCCAGAACCAGGAGCTGTTCTTCTTCCACAGACACAGTCCTGGGAGCTGCTTCTTCCTCCCAAGAGGAGCCCATATCTACACCACCCTCGTGGACTTCATCAAGGTGGGCCTCCTTGCCTTTCATGCATTTTGGCAGACCCCGTGATCCGGCTTCTCACGGCTCTTTGTTTCTTCTTTCCGCTTTTCCACCTTTTCAAATCCCCTCTTCTACCACCACCCCTTTTCCCGCCCCCAGAGCGAATATTGGAAGCGTGGCTACTCGGAGGTGATCACCCCGAACATTTTCAACTGCAAACTCTGGGAGGAATCCGGCCACTGGCAGCATTACAGGGAACACATTTTCTCTTTCCGCCTGGAAGACGAACTCTTTGCCCTCAAGCCCATGAACTGCCCGGGACACTGGTGAGGAAAACCTGGGATAAATCCCGTGAATTAACCCTTTAAAGTTCACATCACGACATTCCTAAAGGATCCGCACTGGCTACCTATTCGCTACCGAGCCCAATTCGAGGTGTTGACACTAACGTATAAAGCCCTAAACGGCTCGGGCCCTGGGTCTCTGAAGGAACGCCTTCTCCCATATAGCCCTGCCCGGGCACTGAGATCTCAAAGAGAGGGTCTCCTTGCAGCTCCTCCTTTTGCAGAGGTATGGGGCACAGGGACATGCAGGAGGGCCTTTTCTGTGGTGGCCCCTGGACTCTGGAACAGCCTCCCTCTGTATAGTTTTCAGCACCTGGTTGTTGACGGGTGGGAGGGAGTTTATCCTTAAGGCGCCTGTTGGATTTCTGGCTGGAAGCTGCCACAGGGGACACGTTCAGAAAGGATGGCTAGGGGAATGTGAGGAGAAAGGGAGGTTGGTGGCCAGTCTGGCGATCCCGTTCTGACTTCTGTTTCCTCACACACGTGATGCGGTTCCCATGTCCTTGTTTTGCATGCCATTTGCAATAGGCGCCTGGGTGCCCTGGCGAAGCTTATGTCTTTGCCACAAGAGGGACTAGTAACTTGACCTCATGAAGGCAGTAGGGATGCCTGGGGCTCCCAAGCCAGCTTGGTCTAGTGCAGCGGTTCTCAACCTGTGGGTCGTGACCCCTTTGGGGGTCAAACTACCCTTTCGGAAGGCTCCTGCCTTCCCACCCCGTCCTCATCCGGGCTGCCCTGCCCCCGTGGTTGGGGGTCTCCACAACACAAGGAACTGCATTAAGGGGTCATGGGATTAGGAAGGTTGAGAACAGAAAGTTTGCCAGCCGCCTTGAGTCCCCTTATATGGGTGAGAAAAGGGGGGTAGGAAAGCCAACTCTTCTTCTTCCAGTGTATTTCCAGCCCCAGGCGGTTCGGAGACATTTTCCTTAACCCAGAGCTGCGTGGGAGGATTCCGTGGGGTCACTGGGAGTCTGAATTCCTGGTGCAGCTCCGTGGCTGGTTTTTCTCTGGCCTTGGCGTGAGTGTGATGGCGTCACTGACGCCCCTCTTTCCTTTACCCCTTCAGCCTCGTGTTCGGTCACCGTCCCCGGTCCTGGAGGGAGCTGCCTCTCCGTCTGGCTGACTTTGGGGTCCTCCATCGGGACGAGCCCTCGGGCTCCCTGGGCGGCCTGACGCGGGTGCGCCGCTTCCAGCAAGACGACGCTCACATCTTCTGCTCCATGGACCAGGTGGGCCAGGCCGGGGGCCTGGGGGCCAGGGGGGCGGCCAGAAAGATGCCTGCATGGCTGAGCCAAACGCTTTATGGGTTTCCTCCTCCTGCGTAGCAACAGCTGGCAGTAACTAGGAAAATTTCAGCAATAAGAAACGGAGAGGAAAATTGGAACTGAAGACCTCAAGCACTTGCTTTTTGCTGTTCCCTGTTCCCTCCCACACCATTTTCCTTTTGCTTCTTGTCTTTTTAGATTGTAAGCCTGAGGGCAGGGACCTGTCTAAGATTAATATAATATTGTACAGCGCTGAGTACATGTACAGCGCTTTAGAAATAAACTATAATAATAATAATAATAATAATAATAATAATAATAATAATAATAATAATAATAAGTGCAGCATTTTCCAGAGGGGAGGGGAGAGCCGTAGGGCGATAGGTATTTGGTGCAAAGCCTCCCCTTTAATATTGCTCGGTTTCCCGCTCTTCCAACACAGCTTGAGGGCGAAATCAGAAGCTGCCTGGGTTTCCTCCAGAGCGTCTACTCCGTCTTTGGCTTCACCGTCCACCTATTTCTCTCCACCCGCCCCGAGAAGTTCCTTGGGGATCTTCAGCTTTGGGACCGAGCGGAGCAGGTCAGGGTAAAAGCGAGGGACGGGCGCGGCGCTGGCGTCTGGTTCTCTCTGCGGGGAAGGGTGTTTGGCAGGTCCCTCCTTCCTCTGGGGCAGTGCAGATACTGCGGGACAAAGGCTCTGATGATCTCTTTCCACCCCGCTTGTCTTCCAGCTCTTGGAGAAGAGTCTGAGGGACTTTGGTCAAGCCTGGGAGATCAGTCCAGGTGACGGGGCCTTCTATGGGCCAAAGGTGAGTGCTATTCCACAGTCTGGGAGCTGCCACTGAAAAGGCCCTATCCCGGGTGCCCACCCCTTCTGCGGCTGACGGTGGTGGGACAACCAGGAGGGCCTCCCCTCCAGGTCTTAGGGCATGGGCAGGTCAATATGGAAGAAGGCAATCCTTCAGAAAGTTCAGAAAGTCCAGTTCCCTCCACCCACCTCAAAGGCCCCAGCACCAGAAAGCTTACCCTGAACACCCTGGCACCTTGGTCAGAGCTCATCTAGAGTCCTGTGTCCAGTTCTGGGCACCCCAGTTTAAAAAGGACATGGACAAACTAGAGCAAGTCCAAAGGAGGGCGACCAAAATGGTGAGTGGTCTGGAAACCATGTCCAGCGAGGAAAGGTTGAAGGATCTAGGAATGTTTAGCCTACAGAAGAGAAGACAGAGGAGACATGATGGTGGTCTTCAAGTATCTAAGGGCCATCACAGATTAGATATGAAAAACTTCCTGACAGTGAGGGTGATCAGTCAGTGGAATAGGTTCCCATGGGAGGTGGTGGGTTCTCCTTGGCTGGAGGTCTTCAAGCAGAGGCTGAAGCTACATCTGTCTGGGATGGTTTTGGGAATCCTGCATTGAGCAGGGGCTGGACTGGATGACCTTTGAGGTCCCTTCCAGCTCTATGATTCGATGTTTCTTCTGCGTCTTCCACCCAAACCGCCCTTAGTCTCCTTACGTCTCGTCCCATCCGCCATTCCCTGAGAACTTTGCCCTTGGTGTTTGGCAGCCAAAGTCCTATCATCTCCAGTGTTGGCTGTTGTTGAGAAAAGTGGACATGTCTTCTGGCTTTGGAAGCTTTCTTTGTTACCTTTTGGTTCTTTTAACCCACGCTACATTCCGCCAGATGTAGGTGGAGACCTGCTGCAGAAAATCTTAGATTCTCAGATCTCGTGCCTTGGGAAATGACAGTTTGATTTCTGGCGTAGCCTGAAATCGCATTAGCCCTTTTTGACGTTGCGTCACATCGCTGACTCATCTCTTGCTTCCGATCAATAAGACGTGTTGTTTTTTTTACGGGTTATCGGTTTTTCAAAAGACACCTTCTGCCTCCGCCCTGGGAGTCAGGTTGTAAAAATCAGCGACAAAAGCAAATAGATCCCTTTCGACAGATAGGTGTTTGGGACCGGCGGACAAGATTTCAGATTGACTCAGTTTAAGGCAGTTTAGAGCTTTCAGAGACCTTCCCAGTTCTGAGTCATCTGCTCAGTGACACCATTACAAAACTGTTTTCGTTCGTCATCCTTTGCAGGCCACGGCCGTGTGACATCCGGAACTTTTATTGACCACTTGCAAAAAGAGTTGCAGGGCTGCAATATTTTGTGGTCATAGCAGCATTTTTGCCTGCTTCTCAGGCTTTTGCACACTCTTCCTCCCTGATGAAGCATTAGAATATTAGGGTGTTCCTCTGCATTTAAGTCTGGAGCCTGTATTTGCTGGGTTCTTTCTACATGAGGAAAATCACTAAGCGTTTAATAGATGACCTGATTGAAGCATATAAAATCATGCATGGTGTAGAAAAGGTGGATGGAGAAAGTTTCTTTTCTCTTATCACACAACACTAGAACCAGGGGGCACCTAGGAAGCTGATGGGCAGGAGAGTCAGATCAGAGAAGGGGAAGGATTTCTCCACCCAGAGGGTCATTGGTCTATGGAATTGTCTGCCGGAAGAGGTGGAGACATTAACCAGCCTAGGTGGGCTTTAAGGAAGGGTTGGGCAAATTCATGGAGGACAGGTGGATCAGTGGCTACTAGAATGGATGCCTAAGTACATCTTCCAGGGTGGGGGGACAAGCAGGAGGCCTCTAAGGCCATTTGCTGGGATTCGAGAGTAGGAGAAGGTTTTGCCCTTGTGTCTGCTTGAGATGCCCATGGGCAGTTGGTGGGCCAGTGTGTGGGATGGGATGCTGGACTAAGTGGATTGTGGCCTGATCCAGCCTGGCTCCCCTTAGTTTCTAACTGGGTCAATCCAGACCCCCTCATCTTACAGAAATAAATCCAAACTTTGCAGATTTTTGGTAAACAGTACAAGATGTTTACACTGTCCTGCAGGCTATAAGTAGATGTTTACAAGTTTCTAGGGTTTTCTGGTTGATGGAAAATACAGACCCGCATGCTGAGCAGAGTTTGCGGATGGTGGGAAGATGGAGAAAACTGATACTGAGGGAATAAACCGGATGCGCTCTTGTGGCCGACCCTTTCTGATCCTTTTTGCACGTTCAAAACTAGGAACAGTAAATCTGATGCATCCAACATTGCCTGTGGTTTTCTGCAGCCTCCTCTGTTCTCCCATTTGGCCTCTGGGGCTGGGCAGGCTCCCTGTGGGAAATCCAACAGGTGTATCCTTAATGTATTGGGGCCTTGGAGGGAGGGCTTCACTGGTAGGACTTTAAGTGACCGTGTTGCAACCTCAGGGCTCAGAAGGCCTGCTTGGGGTGTTGTTCGAGCTGAAGCTCACAAAGTGCTGACATCCCTGAGGGGAACTTGCTGTGTTTGCTTCCCAGATAGATATCCAGATCAAAGACGCTCTGGGCCGGGAGCACCAGTGTGCCACCATTCAGTTAGACTTCCAAATGCCCATCCGGTTCAATCTCTCCTATGTCGGGTGAGTTCTGCTCCAGAACCATGGGGTGGCTCCACTTCTCGGGAGGGCAGCCTCCTCCAAACCTGGCCTCCTTCCTTCCTTCCTTCCTTCCTTCCTTCCTTCCTTCCTTCCTTCCTTGCTTCCTCCTTTTCTTCCTTCTACCATTCTTCTTTCCTTCTTTCCTTTCTTTCTTTCCTCCCTTTCTTCCTTCCCTTCTTCCAAATCCTTGATCCATGGAGGTCTGTATTTCCTCATGACTTTTATTTATTCGTAATTTTTATCCTGCCTACACCAAGGTCTCGGAGCCGGCTACAACAATAAAGGCAAATTAAAAAGATCCCACTAAGACCAGTACCAGTGCCTGAAAGTTGGGGGTGGGAGGGGGGATGTTCTTCTTCAGTCCAAGGCCTGGGCGAAAATGTCCTCCCCTGGCAGTTTCTTTGCACGTTTCCCTGAAGGAGCCGTGGAATTACTGAGAACCTTCTGCATTTAAAGGCAGCCTTAAACAAGAATCCTGGCGTGGGGCACCATTGGTCTGCCGGTCCATCCTGGCGGGTGACGGTGCCCCCTGCAGGGCCTCCAGAGGGGCCATTCCTGCCTGCCAGGGCAGATGGACAGAGCGAGGGGGTGGCGCCTTCCCACCTCCACCTGGAGATACCTGGGAAACGCCTCTCTCCCTCTGAGCCATGGTCTTTCCCGTCAGGGCCCCTTCCACGCTGATCTCACATCCGAGCAAAGCTCCTCAGGCTACCAGCCCGTGGGATCCTCTCCCAGGGCCGGCAGATTTTGCAACCGGCCCTTGGCGGAGTTGGGCAAGCGTTAATGATTAACCACCCTGGTGGCGCTTCCGCTGGAGACCCCTTGGCTTCAGCTCCTGGCCGCAGAAGATCTTCCACAGCGGGGAGGAAGCTGGAACCTGTTTGGTGGGTCCCTGGCCTTCGTCTGCCGCCCTGTTTCTCAGGGGGCAGGAGGGGGTAGCTGTGGCATGGATTCTGGAGGGCCAGGGGTCCTTCTTCGTTCGCAGCCTTGGCGCAAGACCTTTGCTAATCCTACGCCAAGCTGTGTACGCTTTGAGCCAGCTCAGCTTCGGCCTTCCGCAAAGACCATCTCCAGGCCCCGCAGCCCAGCACGATGGCACTGAAGGACGTCCTGGGACGGAACCTCTGGAATCCGCCCCAGAAGCTCCGGAGACCCAATCAATCGGAACCAATTGGTTGTCGAGACGTGGCCTTCTGATGCGTAGGCGGCGCGAGAAACTTTGCTCCAGATCTGTCCAGCCAAGCCTCCTCTTCGCCCGCCTTCCTTTTCCTTCCTGGCAGCCAGGTTTCGTCAGACGTCTTGGCCGGAGTCTGACCACAGGACGGGGCAAAAGGGGAACTTGCAGAGAGATGTCAGCTCAGTGTTGTTTTTGTTTTTCCCGGCCAGGAGGCAATTATCGGGCACTGCAGTTTGAAAGACACCAAATAGGGCTGCATCCAAATGTCAGTTGCTTATTCCGCCCCATTTGGATATTCTGAAATGAAGCACAGCCATCGTTTATTTTGGAGTATCCAAGTGGAGTGGATAAAACAGTTCTGAAACAAGGAAAAACTTTGATGCTCCTGGGGTTTGGTGGTGGTGGGCTTCTTTTATGCACTGTCAGCCATTTTTATGCACTGTCAGCCATTTTTATGCACTGTCAGCCATATTTGTGCCCTGTCGGCCATTTTTTGCACCCAGTCCGCCATCTTTATGCCCAGTCCGCCATCTTTATGCCCTGCCATCCATTTTTGTGCCCTGTCAGCTTTTCCCTAGAAGCATCAGCACCCTAATTCTGGGGCAGCAAGTGCTTCTGGGAGATTGATGTTCTCTGGCTTTTCTTTTCCTGGCAGAGGGTCCCTTCGAAGGGTCATCCAGGTGAGGCCTCCGAGGCTGACCGGTTTATGCAAAAGCAGCGTGTAAAAGGGTCTGCTGGGCTTGCAGGTGTTGAGTTTCCATAACTGTCAAAGGCAGGTTAAAGTTTCCCCTCCAAGGTGCACAAAGTCTTAAAATCCCTTTCCGCGTGTCTTTCCCGTGCAGCAAAGATGGCGGCACCATGAGGCCGGTCATGATCCACCGTGCGGTTCTGGGCTCCGTGGAGAGGATGTTTGCTGTGCTGGCAGAAAACTACGGTGGCAAATGGTGAGTGTGGGCCGGACGCTGCGTTCCCCTCCTTCTGCAGTCTCGTCCTGTGGCAAAAGGAGTCTGGGACAGGTGGCAGAACCACTTGCAATCCTGGGCTGATGCAGTGTTTCCAGAATCAAAACCGCGGTGGAAAAATAAACACCAGAACCAAATCACTAGTTGAGAGAAAGCTTATGTAACAAGGAGAAATGTTTTTACAACCACTCATCCCCTGTGTTTGTGTGTTTAAAAACCACAATCTCAACAGTAAAGCTTCAGTTAGCTTTGGTCTTGTCATAAGCTCAAGTGATCGTGCGCTGGATTAGTGATGGTCCAAGCCATTGTTTGGGTAATCTCAAAACACTGGACCATTTTGGATTGTCCAGTGTCCAGACGGTCTTCTACTCAAGGCCTGTTCTCATCCCAAGAGGAAGAGCGGCCATCTCCTGGGTTTCTTAGGAACAGGAAGGTCCAGTGGGGACCATTAATGATTGCAGACTATCTGCTTATTTTGGCCTGTAATTCCACAAGCCCCAAGGAAGGTGTGCAGCTACCATCCAAAATGGCTGTGCCAGCTGGAGCTGAGGGAAACTGGCTGTGTTGGTTGAGTCTGAGGGAAACTAGGTCAAAAATGGCTGTGTTGAGTGAGTCTGAGGGAAACTGGGTCCAAAATGGCTGTGTTGAGTGAGTCTGAGGGAAACCGGATCCAAAATAGCTGTGTTGCATAAGTCTGAGGGAAACTCGATCTAAAATGACTGTGTTGGGTGAGTCTGAGGGAAACTGAGTCCAAAACAGCTGTCCTGCCTGGGACTGAGGGAAGTAGGGGTCAGATCAGATGGAGACCTGTGGTTGAAAGGTTACTGTGTAGTTTTCCGGAGAACACCACAGTGATGGAGGAACGACTTCATGAGCTTGGATTTCTGAAGCCTTTGACAGTCTTCCCGTAATGGTTTGGGAGGAGCAACATCCAAAGCAGAAGATAAAAATCAAGTCACCCTGAGGGTATTTGTCTTTCTTTCCCTCCCAGGCCCTTTTGGCTGTCTCCCTTCCAGATCATGGTGATTCCGGTGGGGCCAGATGTAGAAGATTACGCCCATGAGGTGAGAAGGAAGCAAAACTCATCTCTGTGTTTATTCCCCTCAGCGTCAGCTGGCATTCTTCAGCAGCAGGTCAGGATACGGTCAGACTGGCCGTTGTCCAGCTCAGATCCTGGAGAATTCCTGGTCCTTTATTTTTAAAACAAAAGAATCTATTCCTCATAGAATCATAGAATCATAGAATGGTAGAGTTGGAGGGGACCTCCTGGGTCATCGAGTCCAACCCCCTGCTCAAGGCAGGATCTCCTAAACCATCTCAGACAGATGGCCGTCCAGTCTCTGCTTGAAGACCTCCATCGAAGGGGAACCAACCACCTCCTGTGGCAGCCTGTTCCACTGGTTGATCACTCTTACTGTTAGAAGTTTTTTCCTAACATCTAAACTAAATCTTTTCCCCTGCAGTTTCACCCCATTGTTTCTAGTCCTTCCTTGAGAGAGTGAGAACAGGGCTGATCCCTCTGCGGCTTCAAGCTGTCCTTTACCCACCTTTTGAGGAAACCTCAGAAGGCAGGAAAGATATTCGCCACCTGTTTCTCTGCAGATGCTTGTTCCTCATAAAAATCAACACAGATGTGCCAGGGATCAGGTGTTTCTGCCACGGAACCTGCAACCTCATGAGGTGTCCTGTTGAGGGAAGTCCTTGTGAGGCTTCTTTTGCGAGTTCCTACTTCTTCTGCCTTCTCTCAGGTCCAGCAGTTCTTCCATCAGGCGGGATTCATGGCGGACGTCGACGTGGACTCGGGGACGACGCTCAGCCGCAAAATCCGAAAAGCGCAGGTCGCCCAGTATAACTTCCAGTTTGGTAAGCTGGCATCCCTTGGCAGAAGGTCTCTGGTTGTCTGTTTATCTTCCTTCCCAATGTACCTGAAGCCTGGTTAGATGCTTGGCCTCCATAGAACCAGAACACTAAGGCGAGAAGGTCTTTGCTACGGGCTTTTGTGCACCGTTAGTGAACCTCTGGTGAACAGCGTGCAGACGTGGAGTAGGCGGTTACAGCCTGTAAGCGTGCCTCCCCTCACCAGAAGCACGCTAATTGCTGATTAGCTGTGGAGCACCAAATTGTGCCCCACACCTTAACCAGTGTTAGCCAGAGACTTAGCTCAAGCATCCAGGGCAGGAGCACTTGCTCTTTTTCCTCTGCTCCGGTGTCATTGAGGTGCTGCGCAAGCATGCTGGCACCTCAGAGAACCATAGACACAACTGCGCTTGCACACAGCATCTGCGTCGTCAGCGCGATGGTGCTGATGCTCACTCAGGTGTGGAGGGCGCTGCAGCCAAGATGGCGGCGCCCAGCGGACCAGACTCCGGATTGAATAAGGTAAGTATTTGATCACGGGGGGAGGGAATGGCCAATGTTGACTAGCGCTCCAAGGGCAAAAACGCCCCAGACTTAGACCAGGGGCCCCTGTAAAGAGCAGGCGATGTGGGTACCAGGCTGCTTTTCCCCTGAAGGTCAACCCTGGCCTCTCAGTCTTCCTCTCTGTTGCTTTTGCTCCAGTGGTCGGCCGGCAGGAGAAGCTCAACCGCACGGTGAATGTCCGCACCCGTGACAGCCGCCAACATGGTGAGCGGCCTTTGCACGAGGCGCTGCACAGACTGCAGGAGCTCAAGGACGGGCGGGTCAGGAATGCTGAGGAGCTCTTCTGAACGGCAGGAGCATCCCGGGCTTGGCAGGAGAATAGAACAAGGCCGTGGCAGGCTTCGGTTGCAGCCACAGAGGAAAGCGGCCGCGCAGGGAAGAGGAATGGAGCGTTCTCCTCGAGGGATCCCCTGCCTCCTTTTCTTTTCCTCTGGTGGCGGATTTGAGTCTTGGGCAGCGCACTCTGAGGAAGTCCTCTGGGAACCCGAGTCCGTTTGGGGCTGGGCTGGACCTCCGCACCAGCGCGTGCGTCCTTGAAGATTTAGGAACGGTGCTTCCTGCAAACCAGTTCTTTTGACCCTGCTGGTCCCTACCTGCCTTTTGCTGGCATGGTGTCTCCCTCACAAAATCCTCGTTAAAATCCTTTTTACGGTGTCAAAGCGCCTCGCAGTTGTTACGCTCAGGGCAACTTGGGAGGGCTGAGGTCAGGATGAGGGCACCTGGGTTCTTCTCCTGTTCCTTGAGATTTCAGATGTTTCGGCCAGAAGTGACACCCGGGGGCCAACACAGAGGAGGCCTGTGTGGTGTCTGAAGTCACTGGCACCAAGATGGTGATGATTCTGACCCCCTCGGGCCTGATGAGGCCTCCCCTCCCCTGTTTAGCTCACAGACCCACAAACACCTGCTCCGTTTCTTGACCAGAAGCCAGCATTTCTCTGGAGCGGCTGGGTAGACCAGCGTAGAACTGCAGCCTCCCTAACGCCACGTGGTGAGTGGTACCTTATGAAGTGAAAGAAAAGACCCTTAAAGGGTCAGTGCAACCTTTAGCATATCAGACTAGGAAGGGGAAACACAGGTTCAAATCCCCACTTGGGCCTGGCATCTCTCTTCCGGCCTGAAACACCGGTCGGGGTCTGCAAGTCTAAGACAGGGACGGCACTTAAAAGCCTCGGAGGAAAGACACAGAAGGGAGGCAGTTAGATCTCAGTATTGCCACCCCATCCAGGCAGGATCAAGCGGACAGTTTTCTTGTCAGCAAAAGACATGCAGATGTGGTTTGCAGTTTTTAGTAAATAAATACATGGGAGGCAAATCAATGGAGATCTCCCCAAGACTCGGTGGTCTTTCTCCTGAGGGACTGTGAAGAAAGGATGCTAGAAGGTGCCGGTGGCTGAAAGGTGGTGGCCCCCTTCCATCTCTCAGAAATAACCAAACGCAAAATCTCCCAGGATAGAGATTCAGCAACAGAGAACCACAACAGCCAGTTCTGATGTAATAAACCAGTAAAGGCATGTTTGGTTTCCTCTAAAGGAAGAGGGAAAAGCTTGCAAAATGTCCGATATGGCGTGTTTGGGTGATCATTACCAGACACCAGGGCCTGACCTTCGGCAGGGACTTCCTGGTGGTGTCTCTCCATTTGTAGAACTCTTGACTCTCCACACCAAGGGAAGGCCCTGTGCAGTTATTTCTGTGGGAATGTGTGTGTGTCTCCAGCTGCTGTGCGTGTTGCTCCCATCCAGATGTTTGGATCTTGCTGGATCTCCCCTTGGAGGAACTTGGCATGGAATTGCCTGGAGGGTTTGATAGGATGGAAGAATGGAGTGCAAAGTTGTGGACTCAGGTGCGGTGCCGCATTTCTGCACATGGGCAGAGGCCTTTCTCTGGCCTTCAGGTAGCCACAGTCACCCCCTACTGGGCGTTAACCGAGTTTTCTGCTTGCGAGAAACCAGAACTTCTGCTTTTGTTCCTGGAAAACACCAGTTAAGACCACATCACCAGACTGGGAGTCAAAACTTCAGCTGCTTCCTTGGTGATAGGGACAGAGGTGTCGGAGGGAACGGAAATGTGTTTCTGCTTCAGCTTTAGATAAACCAGTTTGGAGGGACGGATCTCTTGGGGGGGCAGGACTCAGTGTTCCTTAGGTTTGCATCTTGGCAGCTGAGTTCTTCCATCATCAGCATTATTGCCAGTATTATGGGATGGCTCAATGCACTAAGGGAAACCGTACAGGTATCCTTTCTATAGGCTGCTTTGAACATACAGACCTCAGAGGAGCCCTGCTGGATCAGGCCACAGCCCATCTGGTCCATAAGAACCTCAGAGGAGCCCTGCGGGGTCAGGCCACAGCCCATCCGGTCCAGCATCCTGTCTCACCCAGTGGCCCACCAACTGCCCATGGGCGCCTCAAGCAGAGACCAGGGAAAACCTTCTTCTGCTCTCAAATCCCAGCAAATGGCCTTAGAGGCCTCCTGCTTGTCCCCCCAGCTTGAAGAAGAAGAGTTGGCGTTTCTACTCCGCTTTTCTCACCCATTTAAGGGGACTCAAAGCGGCTGACAAAGCTTTTCTATTCTTCTCCCCACAACAGAACACCCTGTGAGGTGGGTGGGGCTGCGAGAGCTCAGAAGAGAGCTGTGACTAGCCCAAGGTCACTCAGCTGGCTTCATGGGGGAGGGAAGAATCAAACCCGGTATTCTAGTGGCTCCCTAACCACTAGACCAAATAGCCATTGATACACCTCTAATCCATCAAATTTTCTATCCTTGAAGCCAATCTGGCTGGTTTCTGTCACCTCCTCTTCCGGCAGCCAATTCCACAGACCGGTGACCCTCTGGGTGGAGAAATCCTTCCCCTTCTCTGATCAGCTTCCTAGGTGCCTCTTGGTTCTAGTGCTGTGTGATAGAGAGGGACCCTGGGAAGACCCGTCTCCCAACCCAACCGAGGTGCGGACCCAGCTTGCCTTGTGCTCCAGCCCTGGTGATCTTTCTCTGCCCAAACCAAACACGGAATAGAGCCAGTCTGTACTGGCTGATTCCCAGTGGGCCTGGGGCCCGTTGGCTTCCTGTCTATGCCAACCTCTTGTTTCTCAAGCAGGAGATGTGCCAACGCAAGGGTCCCCTTTTGCAATTGTTTCTCTCTTTCCCCCACCCACGGGAATATCCATGTGAGCAACGTCTGGCTTGCGCAATTGCGCTCCGCTGCTCTGTTCGCTGGAGAGGTGGAAGGAGAATCTGCATGCGGTCGGGGGGGGGGGGGCTTGTGCAACCAGGCGGCAGTGAGGCTTGTGCAAGGATCCCGACCCCTCCTTCCCCATCTCTCCCAGGTGACAGCACCCACATTCCCAGAGGCGGCTTCAGGGAGTCTCTGCAAACAGTAGAAAGTGTTGACTCCAAAGGGGAAAGCAGAAAATCGCACATCATGTTTATGACTAGGTGGGCGTACCTCTGTGCTTTTCAGGCAGCAATAGAGATGGTTGCTGCTCTTTCTTCTAGTATTCTTTTTGCTTTTAAACAGCTCAAGCTAGCCTGCTGCTTTGTGGTTTCCTGGTGGTCTCCAATCCACTTTGTAAGTGGATCAGCTTTGTAAGTCTAAAAGGGACAGTCCATCAACCCGAAACTCTTAATGCCAGCATCTGTAGTTGGAGCAGAAGAGGTTTTCAGAGCCCTCGTGGTGATAAGTGGAGACCGCTTGGAGATCTGCCTTGGGAAGTCAGTTCAGAAGTCCCTGAGCCACCACAGAAAAGGCCATGCCTCTGATTCAATCTCAAGTCTGAAAATGCTTGGATCCTTTTAACCTGAACCGTGGAAGGTCTAACTGAAAAGACTTGTTTAAAAAGCTTGCTTTCTAGACTGGAATTGTTGTTTATGGAGCAGAAAAGCATTGAGCAGGCATTCACCCCAAAAAGCAGTTTTATATCCTCCCCATTTGACATCAAGGTGAGAGAAAGGGAATCAGGCAGAGAACCACCCTCTGCGTGTTTTTGTTACAGGTAGGGATTAAGGGCCGGGGCGTCCTTTTATCCTGGTCCGCGTGCCAGGCCTGGGCGTCTCTCTGTCCCCAGATTAACTGTTCTTTTTCAGCCTTCTTGCAAAAAATAAGAACCTCAGAGGAGCCCTGCTGGATCAGGCCACAGCCCATCTGGTCCAGCATCCTGTCTCACACAGTGGCCCACCATTTGCCCCTGGGCATCGCAAGCAGAGACAAGGGCAAATCTGCTCCTGCTCTCCAATCCCAACAAATGGCCTTAGAAGAAGAAGAAGAAGAAGAGTTTGCTTTTCTACCTCATTTTTCTCACACATTTAAGGGGATTCAAAGCGGCTGACAAACCTTATGTGAGGCAGGTGGGCTGTGAGAGCTCAGAAGATAGCTGTGACTAGCCCAAGGTCACCCAGCAGGCTTCATGGGTGGGGTGGGGTGCAGAATCAAACCCAGTATTCCCAGATAAGAATCTGGCTCCCTAACCACTAGACCAAAGTGGCTCACAGGCCTCCATCAGGTCTCCTCTTAAACGTCTTTCCAGGCTGAAGAGGCCCTGACGTTGCAAACCTCTTCCCAATCTGTGACATACTCAATCTAGCACGGCCAGCAGGCAAGCGGTGATGCCACTGTGGTGGTTTGCACGGACGCCTTGTGTCAGATCGGCACAGGGAACCACCAGGCCCTCTGTCTCCGCTTATTCAGCCCCTTTTACGCTCCAGCAGGGAGAGAAAGTGCGTAAAACACCATATGACACATTTCCCTTGAAAAATGAGGCCGTTCTTCGAAAAACCAGCAGATTTCCCTTGGCAACTGGCCTCCTCCCTTTTCTGCCCGCTGCCTGTAAACATTCCTCTGATCTTACCGTGAGATGAAACCGCCTGCTCCCTATTATCGCTTGGAGAAATCAGATTAAAGGACTGCAGAAAGGGTCGCCCCGGGCAAAGAGGGGAGGCAGCTGCTGTTTTGGAATCACAGGGGGGTCTTAACCCAATGGGGACCTGAAATTAAGCCAAAAGCAGGATGCGCTCCTTTGCAACTTTCTTGCACTCCGGGGCTTGAAGGTTTCTTGAGGACACAACTCACCTTTCAGGTGTCAAGGTGGGGAGCTGGGTTGAGCCCCTTTGATCTTTCAGAGGACCCTTTTATGATGTTCCTTTCCTTTTAAAATGCGCATGCCTTTCACCCAGCAACAGACTTGCCTGCGTCTTTGAAATGTTTACGGACTTCGCCTTGATTTTGTTACCCAGAGCAGATAAAGGGAATCAGCAAATCGATTCCGGTTCGGCAGGCAGGTAACTCAATCAGGCCTGTTTTTCTACGCCGCTGCCTGTTCCCTGACTCAGCTGGGGGAACGGAGCGTCCTTCTTTGCGGGCACATCGGGCGTCCTTCCGTCGGCAGCTTTCCAGAGGGCCAGCTCAGTATGGGCTGCTTTTGCACAATCTGCCTTTCAAACGGAATAACTCAATTAATTACAACATGAGTTTTGCGCCTGCAGAATTTATACTTTCTCTCCCGCTCCTTCTTGCGCACAACGCCTGATCTTTCTTTCCTCCACAGACCTCAGAATGAGAGCTCCGTGGACTGCAGAGTCCGATTTGCAAAGCAATCGGCTCTGTAACGGTTACAAAGCTGTTAGGAAGGCGGTGAAGACGCACCTCTTTGCCCCGGCCTTTGGCTGAGCTGGTTATATTTCTCCCCCCAGTACAAATTAAGGACGTTCACGAATTATCCGTGCATTCGGAAGGGTCCTGTCTGTCCATGATCGGATAATCCAGTATCCATAGAATGTGGGCAGGAAAAGGTTGTTCCTGGACTTAGCCAAAGCCCAGGGCAAACGGGGGCATCTTCACAGCTCGTCTAAGCACTTAGGCACACCTCAGGAGGGAGCCTGTTCCACGGTCTGGGAGCCACCACTGAGAAGGCCCTCTCCCAGGTGTCCACCCCTTTTGCTGCTGAGGTTGGTGGGACAACCAGGAGGGCCTCCCCTCCGGACCTTAAGGCACAGGCAGGTTGATATGGGAGAAGGTGTTCCTTTAGACGTTTGGGCCCAAGTCATTTAGACCTTGAACTGGATTTAATTGAAATTTAAACCTACTAACCATGTACTTTCCAAATTCTGGGGGAATTCACTTTTTATTCCCATATTTTTCCACTTCCAGGCCCTGACGTGGACTGCTGTTGTTTTTGGAGACATCTTTGTGTTTTTTGCCTTAAAAATTAGCTTTTTCCCAGCTGGAGCACAACGGGTTTTCCAAACTGTGAGCAAATAATTCCCCCAAAACGCTTCTTTGTGACGTTTCTCTCCTCCAAGTCACCAGCAAGTACAGCTGAACACGTACAACCGCAGCAACGGTGAGAAAATGCACTTAAGGCCCGTAAGTCCTTAACCACATTTTTACATACGCTCTTAGCGAGAGAACACAGGAAGCAAAGGAATATAGCATTTCCGTAAGTGTTGAGACAGGTGCTTTCCTAGGATTGGAGGTGTGGGTATTTCTCAACAGGTAGAAACAATGATCTCATTCACTCTTTTTATTTTCCTAATCCTTTCTTCATTTTAGATGGGGTCATTAAGTCCCCCTCACCTCCTGGCGTGTGATTGCTTTGTATTTTGCTTTTCCACCTCGACGTTTCGGTATGTGGCTTCTCTTTTCCTGGTTCATGTCCACAGGTACACCCAGATGTGGGAAACGACACAGACACAGAAACAAGGGATGTGCACAGATGAGTTTTTTTGCGTTTGATTCATGTTGAACTGAATGTAGGAAAATCTGTACTCATTCAAATAGGTCCCCTTTGGACGCGGTAGGATTCTCTTCAATACGAATGTATTCATACAAATTTGTATGGATGTCGGCTACGAATGAATGCATATCCAATACGTATACAGTAACAAATCTGCTCTGAAAGCCTTCCAGCCCATGGACCTGACTGAACCGCAGGAGAAAGTGGGAAACCAACATTATTGTAGCCTTGCTGCATATTGCAAGCGACAGAGGAGTTTGGGGTTGCATCCATGGCGCTGCTCTTTGCCCGTCCTGCATTTCAAAGGGTGCAACGCTTGTTGCATATCTCTTGGGCGGCTGAGTGATGCCCTTAGGAGGCCCTCCGGGAAGACCGTGGAGAGCAAAGAAGCCAATCTTTGAGGAGATGCAGTTCGAAGGGCCGGATTCCGAAAAGCTGTCAGAGGCGTGTGGGGGGTTTTGAACTTCAGCTTTCAAAGGGATTTTGCTTCTTGGGAAAGAGGCTGAGCTGGGAGACACTTCTGGTCATGAGATAGCTGCCAAGGCAGTTCCTGTTTACCCATTCGAAAAGGCTTCAGGTTTCTAGGCCTCAGGGTCTAATTATAATGTATCAGTTAATGAGACCGAGGCTGGTGATCAATGCTGGAAGATATTTCAGGGCCCCAGGAGAACCGAGTAAAGGAGCATAAATAAGTTTATGTAGTCACTCTGTGTGTGTGTGTGTGTGATGTACCGCCAGACCCAGATCCATCTAGCTTATCCCTGAAGGCAAAGCCACATCTTCCTTCCTTTTCTTTTTATAGATTTATTTTTTTCCATTGCTTTTTAAAAATTTTCCCTAATTCGAGTAAACATTTCAAATGAACCATACAGAAACACATATCCGTTTACACCTCAGTTACTCCCCAGCTACCCAGTTTGGGCCAGTGGTCAGGAAGCTGGACTCTTATCTGGGAATACCCAGGTTCGATTCCACCCTCCTCCACGAAGCCAGCTGGGTGACCTTAGGCTAGTCACAGCTCTCTTCTGAGCTCTCACAGTCCCACCTGCCTCAAAGGGTGTCTGTTGTGGGGAGAAGAACAGAAGGTTTGTCAGCCGCTTTGAGTCTCCTTAAATGGGTGAGAAAAGCGGGGCAGAAAAGCCAACTCTTCTTCTTCTTCTTCTTCTTCTTCTTCTTCTTCAGTCCTGGTCAGCAGCATCCACAGTAAAGTGATGTTTGCTTTGAAGACGCTGCTGTCCCTTTGTGCAATCGTTCTGATGTCAAGTGGCCAGTTGCCATGGGTACCAAAACAACAACCACCACACAAAAAAAAGAGAAAAACCATGACTGTTCCATGTGTCACCCCTGACTTAACTCTGGTTCTCTGAATCAAGGAAGCAGTGTTGTGTTTTTCCCGTGTGGCGAGTCTGTAAGCGGGCCTTGAACACTCGCCCTGAAGATCTCCTGGGTTCTGTTACCCCCACTCAGGTCCTCCAGAAGGTGGAATTTGGGGGAGCCTGGGCACCCATGAGGCTGGTTAAAGGGCCCAGAGGAGAATTGGTACCCAGAGCTGATGATGCGAAAAAGGGGGTTTTTTGCATTTGATTTCAATCAAATTGAATGTAAAAAAATATCAGTTTGAATATTCACATGAATATCCAATAAAAATGCATGCATGTCTGATATGTATCTCGTAACAAATCTGCACTGAAAGTGTCAAATCCGCCCTGAATCCACTTTGAATCCACAGCCCATCTAGTCCATAAGGACCTAAGTGGAGCCCTGCTGGATCAGGCCACGTCCCATCTAGTCCATAAGAATCTCAGAGGAGCCCTGCAGTATCAGGCCACGGCCCATCTAGTCCTTAAGAACCTAAGAGGAGCCCTGCTGGATCAGGCCACAGCCCATCTAGTCCATAAGAACCTCAGAGGAGCCCTGCAGTATCAGGCCACGGCCCATCTAGTCCATAAGAACCTCAGAGGAGCCCTGCTGGATCAGGCCACGGCCCATCTAGTCCATAAGAACCTCAGAGGAGCCCTGCAGTATCAGGCCACGGCCCATCTGGCCCATAAGAACCTAAGTGGAGCCCTGCTGGATCAGGCCACAGCCCATCTGGTCCAGCATCCTGTCTCACACAGTGGCCCACCAATTGCCCTTGGGCATCTCAAGCAGAGGTGAAGGCGAACCTTCTCCTCCTCTCGAATCCCAGCAAATGGCCTGTCTCCCCCTGCTTGTCTCCCCAGCCTGATAGATGGACTTAGGCATCAAATGGCTTCCCATGATGAGAATCGGAGCTCAAAACAGTGTATGGATTCTTAAGCAAAGTCTGAGATCAATGAAAGATTATGGAAATATAAAGCAAATGAGCGCAAACAACTTTTAATAAATTATGGTGCGGGGTCCTATCTGTTCAAGGTATCAGGTAGCTGCTGGGTTGCTCTTTTCATGGGGCAGTTGTGTTTGCTTGCATGGAATCTCCGGCTGTGTTCACACCTACATTTTAATCCAGCTTCAGTCCACTTTCAGAATGGGATAATGCATTAGCAAAGTGACAAGCTATTTTGTTTTTGGCTTAAGCTAACTGTGTTACTTGTTGAATTCTGAAGCTTCGTTTGGCTTTGTGGGAAAATGCAGCAAGATGATAATGCAGAACGTAGACACAGCCGTGATGCAACTGGTGGATCTAATCTCTTCGGACTGCACGGCCAATGACCAGATTAAATCAGCTTTTACTGATGAACTTTACTTTGATGTCCGTTATGGCTTGCTGTTTGTTCCAAAGTAATAACCCTTGAAGAAATGAAATAACAGCAAGTCCACCTTCCAGGCTGGGGGGACAAGCAGGAGGCATCTAAGGCCATTTGCTGGGATCCAAGAGCAGAAGGTTTGCCTTGTCTCTGATGGGGATCCCCATAAACACATGGTGGACCACTGTGTGAGACAGTATGCTGGACTGGATGGGCTGTGGCCTGATCCAGCAGGGCTCCTCTGAGGTTCTTATGGACTAGATGGGCTGTGGCCTGATCCAGCAGGCTCCTCTTAGGTTCTTATGGACCAGATGGGCTGTGGCCTGATGCAGCAGGGCTCCCCTTAGGTTCTTATGGACCAGATGGGCAGTGGCCTGATCCAGCAGGGCTCCTCTGAGGTTCTTATGGACTAGATGGGCTGTGGCCTGATCCAGCAGGGCTCCTCTGAGGTTCTTATGGACTAGATGGGCTGTGGCCTGATGCAGCAGGGCTCCTCTGAGGTCCTTATGTTCTTATGCAATCTTCGCTATTGTTTTCACAGCCCTTTGCACGCAGTAGTTGCTCTTTTGGCCCTTCCTGAGTTTGCTTCCTTGCACCTTGACCAGCCCAAGAAAGCCAAGAAACTTTGCAGTGTCACCAGTGGTCAAAGGTGCCTCCATCTTTGAAGGCCTTTTCTGCGCCTGGACCGGACTTGCACCAGGGTTGATTCACCCCAGCTGCCGCTTAACTTCCCGGTTCCTGCTGTTTACCATTTCGCCACCGTCCCCAGAGGAATGTTCTCCTCTTCCTCTTTTATTTTGGCTTCAGCCTCCAGCGATCGCCTCGGGAACCCGTCTCCCTGTCGCGCCTGGTTCTTCTTTGGAGCGGGAAGGGCGCACGCAGCACCGAGCGCCTCGGCCTCTTTCCCTGCCCCTCCTCGCCCTTTCTGCCTGCGGTTTCTACCAACCGCGGTGGGCTGTGCGCATCAGCTGGGCGTGTCCCCCACACGTAAGGCGGTGACTCAGAGGGAGCCGGGCTGGGCGAGTCTCTTATAAAAGGCCCGAAGAACCCGGGCAGGATCGCAGCAGCAGCAGCAGCAGCAGCAGTGCTAGGAGCGTCTGCCGTGCTCCCGCTCTCCCTCTGACCATGAGAACCGTCCTGCTCCTCCTGGCCGCCTCCCTGGCCCTGGCACGGTCAGCCACGGTTGCTCCTCAAGGTAGGTACAGGGGTGGACCTCTTGCTTCCCCGGATCCAAGGGAAGGGACATCAGATGGGAAGAGATGTGCAGTGGTTCCTTCCCAACCCTGGAAGTTTTCCCAGCAGGCGCCGATGGCCGATAGTTTAGCTGCTTCCTGCGCTCGGTGGAACAGGGCCAGTCTGGATGGTCTCTGGGATCCCTTTGGCCTCACGCATCCTGTGGTTTGCAGTGCGGGACGTATGTACCAGCAAGTTAGATCCTCCCCCCCCCCCCCCAGGGTTCTCTGGAGACCCCTGTGAGTGGGGTGGGTGTGACACTGTGTGGGTAGCAGTCCTTTGGGGGCAGATGTAACCAAGCAACAGGTAGGTCCCTGCATTCCCCACCTGGGGGGGGGTCCCTTTCTGAAGCTGACCCCCCCCCCACACACACACTTTTTATTCTCCTGGAGAGAGAATTACTATGGAGGCATTAGGAGGTAAACAGCTGGAGGGGACGGGGAGAGATTTAGACACCGAGGACAATCAGAAAAGTCAACGTACAATTTCCCCCTCTGGTTTATTAGGTCTCCTACCTGGTGTTGTTAAGAGTATTTCTAACACCTGCCTTTGCAGCTGGGTCTTTGGAGACCCCCCTCCCCTCCTCCTCCTCTTCTTAAACCTTGGGTCATCCTGGTGGATTTTAATATCCCCTTTTCCCATGTCTGTCTTGGCACGGCCTTGCAGCTCTTCTTCCAAATGACAGCCGCCTGTAGTCCTCTTAGGTCCTGGATCTGAAAAAGATCATTCACACTCTGGTCACCTCCAGGTTAGACTACTGCAATGCACTCTACGTGGGGCTGCCCTTGGAAACGGTTCGGAAGCTGGAACTGGTGCAGAACACAGCAGCTCCACTGCTGACGGGAGTCTCTGGCCGGACTCGCATCACACCACTCTTAAAGGATCTGCACTGGTTACCTGTTGGCTACCGAGCCCAATTCAAGGTGTTGACACTAAGGTATAAAGCCCTAAACGGCTTGGGCCCCCAAGTATCTGAAGGAGCGCCTTCTGAGAAGAAGCTGCTGCTGCTGCTTCTCAGAGCCCGGGCACTGAGATCTCAAGGAGAGGTTATCCTCGTAGTTCCTTCTCTTGAAGAGGTACAAGGCATAGGGACAAGCAGGAGGGCCTTTTCTGTGGTGGCCCCTAGACTCTGGAGCAGCCTCCATCTTGAGGTTCGCCAGGCGCCTGCATCGTATCAGCACCTGGTGAAACGTATCTTTTTACCCAGACTTTTGCTGTTTAAATAGATTCCTCTGGGTGCTGTCCTGTTGGAGAGCGAGGGGGGGGGTATATTTTTAATTATGTTTTAATATTTGATATTTTATCATTGTAATCTGCCCCGGGACCATTTGGTGAAGGGCGGGATATAACAACAACAATAAATAATAAATAATTGCTGATCCTCTCAAGCTAGGGCCAGGTCAGTCCGTTTCGCTCTTTTTCTGCTGGAGAAATACCTGCCGCCCTTTGGATCAGAATCACATCTTTATTTAATTTGGTAAATTTTTTTTCCTGCCTTCAGTTTCCTCTGGAATATTTGCCTCTGGTTCATTTCCACCAAGTGTGTGTTGTCACATTTCAAGGAATCCTGGAAACGATTTCTCTGCCAAAAGCAATAATTTAAAAAATTTGTAACATTGTTTTGAGCTTGTGGGCAGGCACTGGGCTTTTTAAATCCGCACATGGCAACCCACAAAGGATAACAAATTTCTGCCTCCCATGTGCAGGGTCTGTGTACACTGGAAGCCACAGAAACCACTGCGCATTTTAAGATGTTGCAGTCAGTCGGCTTGATCAGTAAACCCTTCTGGGTTGCCAGTGCGCCCATTTCACAGGCTTGGAAAACTGAGGCCATGCAGTATAACTGAGGCTTGTGAAAGAATTGCTTGGCTCTAGATTCTGACTTTGCTGGACCAGAGTGGGGCTGGCTCTTTTGGAAACTCTTTTCCAGGAACCTCCTGGACAGGCTGGGTTTGGATGACAACAGAGGAAAGGAACGGTTTTGTTGTTTTTCAGCCATGTAGACACACCTCTTCTGTTTTCCTTGGCAAAAGGGAAGTGAGCCAGTTTGGTCTTGTGGTTAGGGGGCTGGACTCTTATCTGGGAATACCAGGTTTGCGCTCCTCTTCCTCCTCCTCTTCTTCTTCTAATTGCTAACATTCCACCACCCTAAGGGACAAAACACACACACCACACCATGCACACACACACACACACACACCACACCACACAACACACACAAAGCCAGGCCACTTGTGGGAATATGCCATGGCTGGCTTTGGAAAGGTGTGTGTGTCATGCACTGCATGGCTGATGAAGCATTGGACTTCACCGTGGGCGGATGCCACTCGGTCTCCTGGCATGTGTGATAAAATATTTACCTTACGCAGGTCGAGATGGGGGGGGGGGACTTAGAACAGCTTCTGGGTGCCAAAGAATGAATCCTTCCTATACTCTCAGCATCTTCAGGTGGGAAATCTGGAAGGGACCTTGGGGGTTTTCTAGCCAAACCTCCATCTCGGGGTAGGAATCTGCTAAGGGGATTTCTGTGGAATCCTGATTTTAAAAACAACGAAGAAACATCAGAACAATTAAAAGACCTCCCATGATTCTGTACGAAAGGAGACGCAGGGTACAGTTAGTGGTGGCCCCCTCGTGTGGATCCAAGATCTTCTCCCAGTGTGTAAACACAAGCCTGTTTCCTCCGGCGTCCTTTGGATGCTGGACGGACCGCATAGCATTGAGCTCAGCTGTCTTCCACGGCCTGCATTGCTGTCATTGCTGACTAATGGAACCTATTTCCTACACTTCCCTGTTGCCTCAGCAGGTGAGCTTCACACCTGAAATTGGAACAGGACCTGTCACCCCACCAGGTCGGTTGGAGGCTCCTTCCATTCACTAACACTGCAGTCTTGTTTGTCAAGTCCCCGAGCCCTCAGGTGCATGACAGTATGGTCTAGTGGTTAGGGAGCCAGACTCTTATCTGGGAATACCGGGTTTGATTCCACCCTCCTCCATGAAGACAGCTGGGTGACCTTGGGTGAGTCACAGCTATCTTTCTGAGCTCTCACAGACCCACCTACCTCACAGGGTCTCTGTGGTGGGGAGAAGAACAAAAGATTTGTCAGTGGTTTTGAGTCCCCTTAAATGCGTGAGGAAAGGAAAACCAACTTTTCTTTTCCTTCTCCTAATGGCCGTGGGCGCCATGGCCGTTCAGCGGGTTAAGCTTTTGCTGCAAAAGAGCAGCGTGCACCTTTTCCTGGAAGATGAGAGAAACAGGCTAATGACCCAGCGTCTAGACCCAAGCAAAGCAGCCAGACTGTTTCCAGGCAGGTTAACTGGGAATAGCTGGGAAAGGGATGATTAGCAAGCACGGATCCTGCCCGGCGCTGAGTCTTTGGCGGGGGCAGAACCGGATTTTCTCCTTTGCCCAGATTTGTT
Organism: Aspidoscelis tigris stejnegeri; assembly: GCA_023333525.1. Classification (NCBI taxonomy): domain Eukaryota; kingdom Metazoa; phylum Chordata; class Lepidosauria; order Squamata; family Teiidae; genus Aspidoscelis; species Aspidoscelis tigris. The sequence continues at coordinate 4,198,762 of JALMGA010000027.1, read as the reverse complement.
TCCTCTTGCTCTTCTGTGAAGGCTGCTTTGCTTAGCAATGCGAGGGAGCTGCTGATTAATGAAAGTGACCAGGAAACGTGGCCAGAATCCATGGACTAGGAAACTGGGCATCCTTTGCCCTTTACCCCAGATCCTTAAAAGGATAAGCTAGAATCCTTCATTCCTCATCGACATGGGGAAGGTATTCGTGGCAGGTAACGAAGAGGGTTTTGTTTTGTTTTTCCCTCTCCTTTTCTTCCTTTCAACCCCATGGTGCTGGAACAGATGAGCAGCCGCCGCCGCCGCGCCCAGAGGACTTCGCGCAAAGAGAGATCACCTTCCAAGACATTCCCTTCCAAAACCTTCCGGGGGACGTGATTGAACAGAAGCTGGTGGAGGATTTGAGACAAGGTGAGAAGAGTTACTTGATCTTGCAGGCTCAGCTTTGGGGAAGGCGGATCGGCTCTGAAGGAAGCCGGAGTTTAAAATCTGGGCTGTAGGAAGTACTAAGAAAGGAAGAAGGAGGGAAGGAGGGAGAAAAGCCGTAAATAAATACGCAGATCCACAGGTCAGGCTTAGAATGGACATCCGTTGCTCTCCGGATCTCTCTGTTGGCTGAAGTGCTGCCAGAGAACGATCACAAGAGATGCACAGGATCTCAGTTGGAATCACTTGGTGAATTGATCCAGGGATCTGTCCTAAAAGGCACAATGCTGTCTCTCAGTCTGAGTGGAGAACCAGCCCATCTAGGCCATAAGAACCTCAGAGGAGCCCTGCTGGATCAGGCCACAGCCCATCTGGTCCATAAGAACCTACGAGGAGCCTTGCTGGATCAGGCCACAGCCCATCTAGTCCATAAGAACCTAAGAGGAGCCCTGCTGGATCAGGCCACAGCCCATCTGGTCCATAAGAACCTACGAGGAGCCTTGCTAGATCAGGCCACAGCCCATCTAGTCCATAAGAACCTAAGAGGAGCCCTGCTGGATCAGGCCACAGCCCATCTGGTCCATAAGAACCTACGAGGAGCCTTGCTGGATCAGGCCACAGCCCATCTAGTCCATAAGAACCTAAGAGGAGCCCTGCTGGATCAGGCCACAGCCCATCTGGTCCGTAAGAACCTAAGAGGAGCCTTGCTGGATCAGGCCATAGCCCATCTAGTCCATAAGAACCTAAGAGGAGCCCTGCTGGATCAGGCCACAGCCCATCTAGTCCATAAGAACCTAAGGGGAGCCCTGCTGGATCAGGCCACAGCCCATCCAGTCCATAAGAACCTAAGAGGAGCCCTGCTGGATCAGGCCACAGCCCATCTGGTCCATAAGAACCTAAGGGGAGCCCTGCTGGATCAAGCCGCAATCCACTTAGTCCATCACTCATCTCACACAGTGGCCTTCCAATTGCTTCTGGGCATCTCAAGCAGAAGATGAAGGCAAAACCTTCCCCTGCTCTTGATCTACCTAGGCATCCGTTCCAGTAGTGACTGATGCACCTGTCACCCATCAATTTGTCTGCATTTAAATTTGCACAGAAGGTGCTCAGGATGCGGCTAAAGGCAGAGGCGGACGAGCTCAAGGGTGGTCGTCAGGGAGTTGAACAGAAAAGTGCTACAGGCAGAGGGTGGGCTGGAGTTTAACTCCCTCCCCTTCCCCACTTACCAATATAAAACCGGCTTAACCCCTTGAACCAGGCTGAGAACCCCTTTAATCTGAATGTACCGTAGTCCTGATATCGCTAGATTAGTCCCACAAAAGGTATGAGAACCCAAATTTCTGTCAGAGCAGCAGAAGGGGCGGACGGTCAGTCACTAAGTGATGAAATGCCACCTCAGAGTCCGGCCTTGGTGTCAGGGATGGCACATAGGGAGAGAGAGAGAGAAGAAACTCATGCAAGATGGATCTAGGTCGCACCTGAGAGGACGCACCTGCAACGCACCTTGTTAGCTACAGTGGGGTTTTGTGGCTGCTCCGTAGCTGGAGACCTGAGGCGGGCCCTGGCTTTGGGCAGGCACGGTCTGCTCTTGGCTGTAGACCAAAGATGGACTCCACCTTCCTCTCTTCTGATGTTCTAGAGATCATCCCGCACTTCCTGGTCCACGGAGAGCCCCAGGAGGAGCTGCCCCCGCTCTTGGGCCCTCGGGGGAGGAGGCCCGCCTGCCCCCGGGGTTCGCAATGCCTCCGCCCGACCCCTCGCTACCGGCTGAACGAATTCCCCCCCGGCCGTCCGACCCCGGACAACATCGGCACCATCTGCTCCGAGGGGAGGCAGAAGATCTCCTACGGGCCCTGGAACCTGCCCCAGACCGGCTTCAGCCACCTCTCCCGGCAGGGGGAGGCCCTCAACAACTTCGAGGAGGGCGCCGGGCAGTGCTGCCAACTCGGTCCGGACGAGAGGCTCCCTTGCTGCCAGAATGTGGTAAGACGCCGCCGGCTGGCGCGTGGGTTGGGTCAGGCGGGGTTGGGAGGTGGGGAGCAGCTCTTAGGTGCACTACGGTAGCAGAGTGCGTGGCTTTTAGGTGCATTTGGGTCACTGCGTTCACGCTTGAGTTTTAATCCAGCTTCAGTCCACATTCAGGGTGAGAAAGAACACAACATCACAGTGTTTTCTTTCAGAATTATCCAACTCGAAGCAACAACAACGCACCCTTGGGTTAGATAACGTGGAAAGAAAACGATTTGCCATTTTGCTGGTATGTTCTCTCACCTTGAAAGCGGACCGAAACTGGATTAGAACTCAGGTGTGAACACAGGCAGGGAGGAGAAGCAGGTTTTAAGGGCTGGTTCCCAACACAGACCCCTTGCTCTGTTCTTTTACGACCTCTAAACTGACCCCCTTGTACGCTGGGGGCCCCCATTACAAGACGGCCATGATGTTCTGGGAAGATGGCGGCTCCTTCAGGGATTTGGGGACGTCACTGGCCTGCGAGTCTCTAAATCCCAGCTGGTTTTCTACAGTGAGATGGGGAAAGGGGGGGGGGAGAGAGAAAGAGCAAAAAGGCAACTCCAACGAAAGACCGGGCACTGGGCTACCTCCTGGGCGGTCCCTGTGGCCCCCAAAGGCATCAAGGGCCCCTTGGAGTCCTGCGCCAACATGGCGCTCGGTTTCTTTAAGCTAATGGAGAAGCGCCGGACGCTGGACTTGAGCAAGGGCGCAGGATGGACGTGCAACAGCCCTTACGGCTAGCACAGAGGTGCACAGAAGGGGGGCTCCTTGCCACGGAAGGGGGGGCTCACTTTGGTGTCCATCTCGTGCCACCAAGAAAGCCTTTAAGGAGCGGCCCTTCTGGGGTATGAGCCCCTGAACTGCTTGGGAGACTCCCTCAGAAGAAGAAGAAGAAGAAGAAGAAAAGTTGGCTTTTCTCGCCCACTTAAGGGGACTCAAAGCAGCTGACAAAGCTTCCGTCCTTCTCTATACAACTGACACACTGTGAGGTAGGTGGGGGCTGTGAGAACTCAGAAAGAGAGCCGTGACTAGCCCAAGGCCACCCAGCTGGCTTCGTGGAGGAGGGCGGAATAAGAGTCCTGCTCCCTGACCGCTAGGCCAAACTGGTTCACCACCACAGCACAGCTGCGGCTTTGCCGTCTGCCCCGTCCGCTCATTCACGTCTCTCCCCGTCCTGCTCCAGTGGTCGGAGGTCCTAGGGCGGTTCTGCGCGTCCGAGTTCGCCGTGAAGACCCGCCCCTACCGCTGCTGCAAGCTGACCGACGCCCCCCGCGAGGCCTGCTTCCAAAGGGACGCCCTTTTCCCGGATTATCAGTTCCCCTTCCTGGATAGCAAGAGGGAGGCAGCTTGCAACGACTCGCGCCAGTGCCCCTGGCTGGAGTTCGAACTCCAGATCGGCTTCCCGCCCGGAGAGCCCGACGCCGGCAACCTGAAGGAAATCTGCCGGCTGGGCAAAGTCCGCACGGCCTACATGAAGGCCAGGATCCCACGTCGAATGGCCGCCTCCCACGGGAACATGGCCAAGGCCCTCACCCAGCTGGAGAAGGAGTTCAAGAAGTGCTGCAAGAAGCGGGACCTCAGCTGCGCCCACCAACGGGTGAGTCTGGATCCACCGGTGCCAGGGAGGCCTTTGCTGGCTGCCGGAATGCTCTGGCATCCTCTCTCTCCGCTGCCTATTGCGCCTGCTCTGCCAGCCCCGGTCCGTGTCATCTTCTGGACCACAGGCCTCGCCGCTTGCCTTCGCGCTCTCCCCGAGTCCCTGTACTAGGCGGGCGACCAGATGCAGTTCTCGACGCTCGATTGGTAAAAAAATCAAATATTCGAAAATCCAACTTCATTCAAATAAAGACCAACGAATGTCCGGACATTCAAACCAGTAGAATACATCTGTATCTATTTGTTTGAATATCCGATACATATCCAGTGATATGAATCTTGTACGCATCCTGTAGGCATCCTGTAGGCATCCCGTTTTCATCCCGCACATATCCGTAAACAGATGAATGTCTTAATTATCTGTCCGAATAACTCAAAATATTCATATTGGAACAAATACTAAAGTACAAATGTCTGGACATTTGATTTGGATACAAATGTGCGAATTTGTACAAATATTTCAAATATTCGTCCACTTCCCTACCCTGGTCCTTTGGCATGGATCGGGCAACCAACAGGAGCAAAGCGGCCGGTGGTTTCCTTTCCACATTGTCTACCTGGAAAGTGAATTTTCTGAGTTATTAAACAGTGAAAGAAAACAGCTGGTCACTTTGCTGATGTGTTTTCTTGCTCTGAAAGTGGACTGAAGCTGGATTAAATCTTAGGTGCAACCAGAGCCCTCTGAAAGCGGACTGAAGCAGGATTCAACCTCACGTGTGACCACAGCCATAATAGAAAATGCTGCTATTAAGATTCTCCATGTCTGACCCCAGGAAATTTCTGTTGCTTCCCCAAACAAAACAACAACAACAAAAATTTGAGGCAATAGACTTTCAAGAACTTCTTTCCTTCTTTCCTTCCTTCATCCTTTCTCTCAAGATCGCTCTCTCCTTCCTTCATTCATTTTCTCTAAGTCTCTCTCCTTCCTTCCTTCCTTGTCTCTAGGTCTCTCTTCTTCCTTCCTCTCTCCCTCCTTCTCCGTCTATCACATGGGTGAGGGAGAGAGAATTAGTCACTAGTTAACACAGGAAAACCTAAAGTCGCTTTGCATATGCCCAGTGGCACCCTTGCCTTGTTTCAGAAAGTGACTTGCCGACCTTCCAGCCAGCAATGCTCTTCTACAAATGGGGTCCTTTCCTACCCCAGGCCATAGTGGAAGCTAAAATCCATTGGGAGACAAAACAACCCCAAAGGCCCCCAATGGCACGCTTTTTCCTCCCTGTTACTGTGGGCGCAGTTTACCCCCTTTGTTCCTCTGGACCCTTTGCCCTGACCTGTGGGCCGTTCTGTTTTTTCCCCCCAGTGGGAACAGTCCCTCAACCAGTTCTGTGAGGCGGAATTCGGCGTGAAGACCAGACCTCATGAGTGCTGCAAGGAGGATGCGGGCGAAAAGCGCTACGATTGCTTCTCCCGGCAGGCGCCCTTCAGATCCTATGACCGGGAAGTCAGGACGGTCAGCCTCGCGGAAATTACACCCACACTCCTGGACTCCCTTTGCGGAGAATCATTGCTCCTGACCAGACAGTAAGTAGAGGGGGGGCGGTTCTGTTTGCTCACCTGGCTCACCTGCTGGCTCCAAAAAATCCAAGCGAGGGGAGAATTGTTTCCTTCCTCCCCTCTGCCTTTGTCCTCTCAATAAGCCTGAAAATTCGGTCCTGCTTAAAAATCTGCCTTGCACAAGAACCTCAGAGGAGCCCTGCTGGATCAGGCCACAGCCCATCTGGTCCATAAGAACCTCAGAGGAGCCCTGCTGGATCAGGCCACAGCCCATGGGCATCCCAAGCAGAGACAAGGGCAAACCCTCTCCTCTCCAATCCCAGCAAATGGCCTCAGAGGCCTCCTGCTTGTCCGTCCAGCCTGTAAGACGTGCTTAGGCATCCATTCCAGTAGCCACTGATACATCTGCCATCCATACATTTGTCCAACCCTTCCTTAAAGCCATCTAGGCTGGTTGCTGTCACTGCCTCTTCTGGCAGCCAGTTCCATAGACTGATGACCCTCTGGGTGGAGAAATCCCCTTGTCTGATCCGGCTCTTCTACCCATCAGCTCCATAGAGGGACCCACTCCATGGGTCGGTGTGGGTTGGAGACTCCAGCCCTGCTGTTGGGAGTTCCTTGCCAGGGTGCAGGATCCCCCCTTGGTTATCAGTGGTCAGTTCATGGTTTGGATGGGGAGAGAAATGATGGAGCTTCTGTCCTTGCTGCAAAAGACTGTAGAGCAACCAGGGAGGGTCATGTCTGCATGCAGAAAAAGAGGAATAAAAAGGCAGCTAAGCAAGGGCAGCACACCCAAGATGCTGTCCCTGTCTCAAAACTCTGCTTCTATGTAGCCTCCACGGCCGGTTTCAATCCTATTTGTAGCAGTTTTGGGTCTGTTAATAAATACAACGTAAGAGCTCCAAACCTGCTACAAATTGGCTAGAAATTCTACACCCAAAGTGCCTCCCCTGGCCCTTAACGTGGAATAGAGGTCCGATGGGAACACTTGCGTCCACGTGCTGCCACCTCTAAGCCACTCTTGATCCACTTTTTTCAAAATGCATGTGGACCCCCAAACCCAAGGTATGTTTTCTAGAACCAGGAAATGCGGTGAGGAGTAAAGGTTTGGAGATAATTCTGCTTGGTGGCCTTGTGGCGCCCTCTTGTGGCTGCAAAAAGCGAAGTTCATTCTTCTCCGTCCATCCATCGCATGTCTAAAATCTCCAAGCTTTTTAATCCAGCTTTGGTCCACTTTCAGATTGGAAGAACACACCAGCAAAATGGCTTGGCATGCTCCATTCACATTATCTAACCCAAAGGTTAGTCATAAAGCCAAAAGCAAACAGCTTCTCGGTTTGCCGAAGTGTTATCTCACCCTGAAAGTGGACTGGAGCTGGCTTAAGATTTAAGTGTGGACGCAGCCGAAAGCGTTTCTCTGCTTCAAAGAAAATATGAAGCGATGTTGGCCTAGTGGTTAGGGAGCCGGACTCTTATCTGGGAATACCGGGTTTGATTCCGCACTCCTCCATTGAGCCAGCTGAGTGACTTTGGGCTAGTCACAGCTCTCTTCTGAGCTCTCACAGCCTCGCCCACCTCGTAGGGTGTCTGTTGTGGGGAGAAGAACAGAAGGTTTGTCAGCAACTTTGAGTCCCCTTCAATGGGTGATAAAAGCAGAGTAGAAAAGCCAAAGACAAAGGGAAGCTGAACTGTCGTGTTGCATTTTAATTCTCCTTTCTTTGCTCCCTGTCTGGGGTGTTTTTCATCTGCCTTTTGAATGACAACAATATTTCCCATTTTGTTCTCCAGGAGAAACATCCCGGCTTTGATCCAGAACATCACAGACTCCTGTTGCAAACTTGCGGATGACGAAAGGACACAGTGTGCTGGTGAACAGGTGAGGGTTTGCTAAAGAATGCGGTTACCTGGGCACAGGTGGTGGCCACGCAAGGCAGCTTCTTTTTGGTGGTTGGCAGGGCCTTCTTGGAGTGTTTTGGGGTGATTTTGTTGGTGGGACCTGGCACTATTTTAGCCATGACTCTGCAGTTTCACTTCTTCCTTTCCTAATCTTGCTTCCTTTATGACTTACTGATGGGAGTCGGGCTTTAAAATGGCTCAGGGTGGAAGCGGGGGAAATGGGGTTGGTACTAAAAAGTCCCTGCCGGCTGTGGCCAATAGAATGCGGAATCCAGTGTGGCCATCAGGGGTGGAGTGTGATGGGAGTTCAGAGTCCAAAATAACTGAGAGACAAATTGGGGTTGGGTAACTAGCCAAAATGATGAATTAATCCATATATTCATTGCGGGGGGAGATGAAAATATAACACAATACACAGGGGCGTTTTGAGGCAGATGTGTTCTCTCACCCTGAAAGTGGACTGAAGCTGAATTAAACCTTAGGTGTGACCACAGCCTTTGTCCATCTTTGCAAATCCTGTCATGTTGTGTTTCTCCATCCTGATCTCCGCTGACCCTCTGCCTGACCTCTGTCCTCTCTGTCCTTCTCTAGAAAGCCCAGTTCATTACGACTCTCTGCACCAACCAGGTGAAGTCTTGGAAGGACAATAAGAGGTGTTGCGCCCTGCCGGAAGGCGAAGCCCGTGACGATTGCTTTGGCAAGAACTACCTGCGAGGCATCTCCCTGGCCACCGCCGTTTAATCTGTTCACCCCCCTGAGCCGTCTGCGCGAGTGCCACCCAGATGCGTCTTCCTCTTCCGGCTGCCCTCGCTGGTTCCCGCCCAGGTCAGCACGGGTTCCCAGGTGGTGCCCACCTCCGACGCTGGGTCTTGCCCCTTGGGCTAAGGAGCAGAGACTCTCATCTACTCTGGCCTCTCCCTCAAAGGACCCAGGGCTCCCCAAAGCCCCCTGGTTAAGTGCACCTTACCATCGGAGTGGTTGAAGAAGTGGATTCTGCCTGAGGTTCCCCGCTCCGTATTTTCAACTTCTAGACCCTTCTTCGTTCTCTTTCTATACTTTTAATTCTTTCCGCACTAGAAACTGAAAGGAAACTTGCAGGGGATCAGGGAGAAAAGAATCCTCCTTCCAGGGTGTTAGGAAAATTGCTGCCCTATCAGCTTTCTTCCATCCATGTGGGTCTGAGTAAACAAGCTAGAGACAAATGATTTCTTTTGTCTATATTGCAATACAGGAAACCTGCCCTCCAGACATCCCATCAGGACAAATTCAAACTCTCTCACATCATAGCCTGACTTTTTATCCCTATCCCACCTGGACATTTACGCCTCTTCACACCCTCCAAAGTTAATTTGCATCTAATTTATTCACAGTAAGGAGGGAGAAGCACATATGAAATTTCTCTTTTTGCCTGCGTGCAGTAAAGGCCAAATAAGAACAGATCAAGCGGAGTTTGTGCCGGTCACTCCTTTGAAGTTGTAAAGTCTGCAGATGTTTTTATCAGTCTTTGCAAACACACGGGCCTCCCTGATTCCTTGAAAGGGAGAGGGTGGACTAGATGACCTCTGGGGTGACTTCTAGTTCATATATCCCATGCCTATACTGTAAACTTTGTGGCGAAGAGAGTTTCACTCCGTCGGACTGGGCAGCTGTGAGCTTTTAAACCGGCAAAAACCTGCTTTTCCAGACTCTGTTCTGCTGCTCAGGTTGCTTTATAGCGAATTTAGCAGAGGCTCCCTGGTTGTTGTTGTTTTTTAATGGAGGAGGGGTGAACGCAGGGGAGGGGAGACCAAAGGATGAGAGGGGGACGGGAGAGCTGGGCAGCTGCTGGCATTTGTTTCTGCCCAGTGGCAAACATCTTCTCTCTCCACTGCCCCTTCTTGCTTGTAGCAAAATGCCTGTAAATGTGGCTTCGAGAGTGCAATAAACACTTTTTTGAAGGAACAATCTGCCACTTTCTTTACTTCACACACACACAAAAGCCCCGGGTCCAGTTTTTGGAGGGGTGGGGGGAATTAATGGCCAACCACTCCTGTACGATTGCCAATAAAACTGTGTGAATGGGCACCGGGCCCTCTCAGCGATGGTCCACTGCGTCCAGTAATAGCCACACCTTCACAGGGTTCTTACCAGGCCTGGAGTTCTGCTGGGCCAAGATCGGTCAAGATAGGCCCCAGTCCAGATGTTTTGGGAATGGTTTCTGTTCTCTCTCTGCCTCCCGCCCCCGGTTTGGACAGGGGGGAGGATGAGGCAACCCATCTGCCTTATAATCTGTGGATCTTGTTCCGTGTCTGGATTGGCTGGAGCCCAAGAGCAAAGTCAGAGGAGAGAGTGCTCAAAAGTCCAGCTTAAAAGAAGAAGAGTTGGCTTTTCTACCCTGCTTTTCTCACCCGTTTAAGGGGACTCAGAGCGGCTGACAAACCACCTGATCTTCTACCCACCACAGACACCTTGTGAGGTTTGTTAGCCGCTGGGTCTCCTTAAATGTGTGAGAAAAGCAGGGTAGAAAAGCCAACTCTTCTTCCTCCACAAATCCAGCTGGGTGACCTTGGGCTAGTCACAGCTCTCTTCTGAGCTCTCACAGGGTGTCCCTTGCGAGAAGATCAGAAGGTTTGTCAGCCACTTCAAGTCCTCTTAAATGTGTAATAAAAGCAGAGTAGAACAGCCAACTCTTCTTCCTCCATGAATCCAGCTGGGTGACCTTGGGCTAGTCACAGCTCTCTTCTGAGCTCTCACAGGGTGTCCCTTGTGAGGAGAAGATCAGAAGGCTTGTCAGCCGCTTTGAGTCCTCTTAAATGCGTGAGAAAATCAGCGTAAGAAAGCCAGCTCTTCTTCCTCCATGAAGCCAGCTGGGTGACCTTGGGCTGGTGAGCAAATCCATGGCTAGTTTTTAAAATAGAAGTTTAACCTTCCCCCACAACCTCCAAGTGCCTGAAAAAGAATCCAGCAGGTTCTTTTGGTCTGGAACTGGCCTGCACCAGGAGCCAGGGAACAGACGCCACATCGGAGCTTTTGCTTAAAGCAAACAAGCCTGATGTATCCATGGTGGTACCCCCAGGCAGCCTGGCCGAAGGGCCGGGCAGCCATCCCAGACAAACAGTGCTCAGCTGATACAACGGCCCCTCCGTCGCGATTGTTACTTTGGGGACCTGGGAGTTCACTGGGGAAAGCGACATGCTGTGTGTTTTGGAGGACTCTCCTAAGATCACAGGGGAAGGTCTGAAGCGTAGGGAAAACAGTGGGGTGGATGCCCAAAGACTGGACCCAAGCGGTCAAACGTTCCCAGCCCGACGTGTTGCAAGGCGGTGGGGGGGGGGGGGAGAAACCAGTTGCATAGAGTTTGCAAAATTCTCTCTGTGTGTCGTGTACTCGAGCTGACTAAGGTGTGCCAGAGAAATCACTTTCCCGTAGTTGCAAAGATGAGCACATGGTCCCCCTGAGGGCGAATTCTCAAAGTCTTTGCTTGATCTCACGGTAGGATTCGAACCCAGGGCTCCCAGGTTCCCCAGCTGGGCCTCTAGCCCCGCTGGACTGCACTGGCTTCACTTGAAAGAAGCTGGAGAAGCAACAGGGTTGGGCAGGAATCCTTAGGAAAGAAGCGGGATGGGTTGTTTTCACGTGCCCATGACGCATCTTTAAGCCTTTGAAAGGCGCGTTTGCTGCCGGCCCTGAGTCTGCGTCTGGAGCAGGGTTTTGTGTGTGTCTTAACATCAATGCTGTGTCCGTTCCCAGTCCCAGACCAGTGCTTTGGTCTCACATAATCCCTCTCCCCTGCCGCTGCCCCTGTTGCGGACCCCTTCGGTCCTGGGCCTGCATTCCTCTTCACAGTCCCTGTGGTTTTCTTTCCCCCTTGGATGGCTTCACATCGCTGTTCATGACGCCGGGAGCACGAGCCGTCCGCCGGCTCCAAAACCAGGATCAAGAAGCCGCCGCCTGACAGCCACAGGCGCCTCCTACCTGTGCCAGGTGCAGGGTCTGACCTTTGGAGACCTGCCACTGGCCCTGGGAGACATCTGTGAGCAGAGGGGAGGCGAGCCAGGCCTGTGGCTTGGAAAACTGGGCTCCGTTCTAGGGCAAAGGTGCGGCGTTGCGGCTGAATTGGGAACGCTGCTCTTCTTCCTTGGCTTTGCTATTGATGGGCAAGGCAAAATTCCCAGGTCTGGACGCTTAGCTGGTTTTGGAAGCTTTGAAAGCCAAGCGCCTGTAAAACCCTCCAGCCTCCGGCACTGCTTCTAGCTTCTTGTCTTCCTCCTTTTTAAAGCGGTTTTTCCCTAGCAGCCTCAAAGCTGTGCAAGCAGGACCTCAGTTTGGGGTCACTTGTGCTTCCCAGGTTGGAATTGTTTTGGCGGTGAGAGGTTGCCAGCAAACTGGAGTGCCTGCCCGCCCGCCGAGGCGAAAGAAAGCCACAGAACTAGAACCTTAAACTGATTTTAAAACCTCCTCGGTCCAGGGATGTTTTCACACTTAGCTGATGAGGCTGCCATGAACTAGGGCTGGTCAACTTCTGGTAAAGGTGGACCATTCGCACCTGTCATGAGGAAAGCGTCCCCAAAGCGTCCATTACCAGCTGAAGTCTCCCGGAGCCACCCGGGTTCCTGCAAAGGTCACTCTCTCTTTGCCATTGTGGGAGGGGGGCTCAGCTTCTGCCGGGCCGCTGTGGCTTTGGAAGCCGTGGAATTGGCTGGCCAGGGGCCTTTCTAGAAACTGCTCCCTTCCCCTTCCAGCTGTGTGCAGCTGGCAGAGCTCTGGAATTGTCTCGGCACAAATGGAAACCGGACTGGAAAAGCTGTAAATATCTCAGAGATCTTGGAGGAGCGCTCCCAGAACGTTTACATTTGGCTGGCGTGGATGCCCGGAGCCGAGTCCAGAGGCTGTGAGAAGTCAAGTGAGGCTGATGGGCAGGGGCTGGAACTGCTGATGCCCCCCAGTCATCGGGCAGAGTGGGCGCAAGGGCGCCCCACTGGCTTCGTGGAGGAATAAGAAGAGTTGGCTTTTCTATCGCTCTTTTCCCACCCATTTAAGGGGACTCAAACAGCTGACAAACCTTCTGTTCTTCTCCCCAGAACAGAACACCCTGTGAGGCAGGTGGGGCTTTGAGAGCTCAGAGGCCAGCTGTGACTCCAGCTGTGGAGGAGTGCGGAATCAGACCCAGTATTCCCAGGCAAGAGTCTGGTTCCTAACCACTAGGTCAAACTGCCTCACTTTGGGTGGGTCACAATCACCGAAGTGGCGCGTGGCGTTTTGTGCTGCCCGGTTCCCCTGTGAACACGCCCGCATGGAGCCCTGGGTTTCTGCTGCTTTGCTGGAGAATTTGCCACCATGCTAACAGCCTGGAGAGTTTTGGAGTCCCATTTGCCCCTGTCCTTCGACACTCAGGTGGCCCCTGGGATTGGGTGAAACCACAGCCTGCGTTTTCTTTCTTTATTCTGGCTGTGTTGTCACCTTCTAGGCTGTGGTCACACTTGAGGTTTAATCCAGCTTCAGTCCACTTTCAGAGGGAGGTAATACATCAGCAAAGGGACAAGCTGTTTCCTTTCAGTGTTAAACAACTCAGAAAATTCCTCTTCGGGACTGATAATGTAGAAGGAAAATTCCTGGTCACTGTGCAGAGGCGTTCAGCTCACTCCGAAGGTGGACTGAAGCTGGATTAAACCTTACGTGTGGCCACAGCCTACTCATTCCTTTCTTGCAGCAGAGAGAGATGGCTGAGCAAGAACTCGGCTCTTTGCAGACGGCCCCTTTCTCTCTTCGTTACCAGGCAAATGGATTCACCTGGATTCCAATCAGGCAGGTTGGTGTTTCAGGGCCTTCTGTTTATGGAAGAGGCGCTCCTTGCAGCCAGGCACCCGGCTGGACTGTCCAGGACACTGTGGCCACTCAGTTTGTCCTCTTCACTGGCTGCCAGGGCAGGTAAAGGAAGAAGAAAAAGAAGAGTTGGCTTTTGTACCCCACTTTTCTCACCCATTTAAGGGGACTCTAAGCAGCTGACAAACCTTCTGTTCTTCTCTCCACCACAGACACCCTGTGAGGCAGGTGGGGCTGTGAGAGCTCAGAGGAGAACTGTGGCTAGCCCAAGGTCACCCAGCTGGCTTCATGGAGGAGGGTGGAATCGAATCCGGCATCCCCAGGTAAGTGTTTGGCTCCCGAACCACGTTCCCAGGGGTTGTCCCAGCCACAAGAGGGGTGACGGCAACCTGCTCCCCCGGGGACCCTTCCCCACCCAGCTGGGCTGCCCGCTCTGAAGAGCCGCCCCGGTTTCTGTACCTCCAGCCTGACCAAGCAGTCCGTGGCACTAACTGAAGGGCACCAGCAGGCGCACTGGGGGTCATCCTGGTCTCTCTTGGTTTGGGGTGCTGAGGAGCGTCTTTTGCCCTGCAGAGGCCTGGGGGTTTCCTGGGGGGGGGACACTCACTCGGAGCTACCAGACCAGAGAGGTGGCCGGCCTTAGGACCAAGAGGTCAGCCTCCAACTTCTGCAGCTACCCCCTTCTCCCCCCTTCGCCTCCTTCTCCCCGCTTGTAGAAAGAGCGTCTGGAGGGAGAAAAGCCTTGGGCGCCCCTGGGGGCTTCACCTTCTGAGGTCTTTAAAAGCATTTTGGACGCCGCCTTCATTTCCCTGGACCTTGAGAGCCCTTTTCTCATCCCCTGGTCTCCTTTCTCTCCCCCTCCCGCCTCTTTCTTTCTTTCTCTTTTCTCCATTCTGTTCCTTTCCTTCCTTTCTCCCTCTTTCTCCTCTTTCTCTTTCCCTCTTCCTCTCTTTCTGTATCTTTCTCTGTTTCTCTCCCTCTTTCTTTCTCTTTTCTCTCCCCCCCTCTTCATTTTGTTTCTTCTTTTATCCTTCCTTTCTCTCTTCTTCCGCCCCTCTTCCTCCCCTTCTGTCTCTACCTTCCTCTCTCTGTTCCTCCCTCTTTCCCTCTCCTGATCTCCAGACCTGCTTGCCAATGACCATGTGGTTGCAACCTCAGTCCACTGTGGCTTTAGGAACAAATGCAGAAACTTTGTGGGCAGGATGTGGCCAGCTCCTCTGCCTCCATTCTTCAGCCTCATCTATAAAGGGTGGGAGGTCGGGGTGTCATTAGAACCGCCACAAGCAGCCCCCGAAATGTCTTTTCCAGGGAGTCTTTCTCACAGGGCTTAGTGGTGCCATTTTGCCTGCCCAAATTCTCCAAGCAGAAAAGCCTGGTCATGGATGGAGTGAAGCAGGATTAAACCTTGGCTGTGGTCACACCCAAAGTAACCAGTAATTTTCTTTCCACATTATCTATCCCCTAGATGGGCTGTGGCCTGATCCAGCGGGGCTCCTCTGAGGTTCTTATGGACCAGATGGGCTGTGGCCTGATCCAGCAGGGCTCCTCTGAGGTCCTTACAGACTAGATGGGCTGTGGCCTGATCCAGCGGGGCTCCTCTGAGGTTCTTATGGACCAGATGGGCTGTGGCCTGATCCAGCAGGGCTCCTCTGAGGTTCTTATGGACCAGATGGGCTGTGGCCTGATCCAGCAGGGCTCCTCTGAGGTTCTTATGGACCAGATGGGCTTTGGCCTGATCCAGCAGGGCCCCTCTGAGGTTCTTATGGACCAGATGGGCTGTGGCCTGATCCAGCAGGGCTCCTCTGTCCCAAATGCCAGATTCTACACACGGCAGCCTTTCTTCCCTTGGAAGATGCTCCTCTGCAACATTTTCCGCCCTCCCCCTTAATTGGCTTTTTAAAAATAAAAATTCCAAGCGTGCGCTTTTTTAACACTGTGGGCTTTGGCTAACCCTGCGCCACCGGCAGCATCTTTGCCGCGCTCACTTTGTCCACCCTGGGGCTGCGAACGGAATTCGACCCGGGGAGGGCGAAGCGCCGCCTCCCCTCACCTTCCAAGAAGAAAACAGCTTTTCTGTCTCCTGCGTGGTATATTTGCTTTAAATATTTGCACATGGAGTGCGGCGCAAGATGCCAGCAACCAAAACCGTCTCTCCTTGCCAAATCTGGGAGCCGCCAGATTCCTGCCTAGGTGTGAGATTACAGGAGAAACAGCAGGGGGGGGCTGTTCCTGGGGAGGGGAAGGGGGTAAACTGGGCAGGGGGCCAACTGAGGGGGCCGGGGAGGACTGCTGACCACACAGAGGGGGCAGGAAATGAACGGCCTCTCTGTGTTGTTTTGCAATTGGAGGGGCAGAAAGGGCCCCCCGGGTGGCCAGGGCAGAGGTTAGGATCAGAAGTGCCCCCGAGCTGAGACCTGGGGATGGAGGCAGGTGGACGTTCTGTCTTTGCTGGCCCACAAGGCGACTCAGGGCCAAGGGCAAGAAAAGGACTTTAGTGGGATAGAAGGGCCCTGCTTTGGGGTCTTAAAATCATAGAACGGTCTACAGGGGAAAAGAAGGCACTCCTGGAGGGGCCTAAAGGCCCTGAGGTTCAATC
The DNA here is from genome assembly GCA_023333525.1 of Aspidoscelis tigris stejnegeri. Lineage (NCBI taxonomy): Eukaryota > Metazoa > Chordata > Lepidosauria > Squamata > Teiidae > Aspidoscelis > Aspidoscelis tigris. The sequence continues at coordinate 4,182,900 of JALMGA010000027.1, read as the reverse complement.
CGGCTTCAGTCCACTTTCAGAGCAAGACAACACATCCGCAAAGTGACCTGTAATTTTCTTTCCACATGATATATCCAAAAGGGAATTTTCTGAGTTATTTAATGCTGAAAGAAAACAGCTCGATGCTTTGGCTGAGATGGTTCTCTCACCACCCACCCACCCATCCACCCACCCGTCCACCCACCCGTCCATCCATCCATCCACCCACCCACCCATCCCTCCCTCCATCCATCCATCCACCCACCCATCCCTCCATCCACCCACCCACCCACCCACCCACCCACCTTCTGTTCTTCTCCCCACATCAGACACCCTGTAGGGCAGGTGGGCTGTGAATGCTCAGAACAGAGCTGTGACTAGCCCAAGGTCACCCAACTGGCTTTGTGAAGGAAGAAGAGTTGGGTTTGTCCACCCCACTTTTCCCAGCCATTTAAAGGGACTCAAGGTGGCTGACAAACCTTCTGTTTGGGGACAAAATCATGGCTTATCATTGGATCTGAGGATACTGAGGAGAATGCCCCTTAGGCATGGGTCCCTCCCCCCAAAAAACACTTGCGTTCCCATTTGCTAAATAGTGTGGAGTATTTCTAAATCCAACAGCGAGACCTCTTCTGATCTGAATATAGATCATCCCCCTTTACGACCTTCAATCCTTAGAAATTGCGGATTTTTATTATGAACTCTCCCTCTTTTTAATTACCTATTAAATCACTTGCCTTTTTAAAAGATCAGGCATTTGATATTAATTTTATCTCAGAATAGTTGATCTGGGTATTGAATGAAACATGGAAAATGTCATTCTAGTAGATTCAAACATCTTTGTTGAAGACTGGAAGGATGAAGGCAAAGAGATACAGAACTTATGATAGCCTTTCCTCCTCCCGCTTTGATTTTAAAGGGGTGTTTTGGTTAAACATTTATATCTTGCACTAAAGCTCCCACAGATGAGGCTTGTATCCAGACACTTTATGATCCAGAGCTCCAATCTCTTGTCCCCAAAGAATCCTGGGATGGGAAAGCAAAAAAATAAAAAATAAAAATTGTGAGCATCAAATCCATTAGTCAGAAGGGTCTGTAAGGTAATCCAGCCCAACCCCTGAACAGAAATCAGTTAAAGTCTCCCCCCATATGCCCCTCCGGCCTCTGCTAGAAAGTCCCTAGCGAGGGGCAGTTCAAACAGCATTTAGCCTCACTGGTAATGAACCTGAGCCTCCAGGCCCAGGGGCAGTCTATCTGCGCTTTCTGTTTTTGACCTTTCGGCTGAAATCTGGCTGCGGAGCACTAGATTTGTTGCTTTCAAGAGCCTCTTTCATTTTGGGGTTATATAAATTAGTGCAACGTGACAGCCACCCGAAACGGTCCCAAGTCGCCCTGCGCTGCGAGCCAGAGGGCACGGGGAACGTTGCCAGGAGACGGACAAGGCGTGGGTGGCTTGGGTGACATTTAGAGATACATTAATTGATGTCGGGCTGGAAATCTATTTTGGAGAGCCAAACACAGCAAGCTAAAAATAACTGTGTTCTTTATTTTTAACGGTGGGTTGTCGGGTGTTTCTTTTTTATTATTATTATTATCCCATTTGGTCTGACGGACGGACAGCACATTCAAAGGCAAAGAGTTGTTGCCCTTTTGTTATGTTCTGAGATTCTGTGGCTGATCCGTTTGGTTTGGTTTGGTTTGGTTTTCACTTTGTTGTGGATTAGGGGAGAAAATGTTCCCATTGTGCAAGGGGGACAGACAGTGAAAATAAAAATGTCCCGGGATAAGGTGAGAGGAACAGGCTGGAGGGAAGAGAACCACAGTGCAAACCAGAAACGAGCAAACAAAGAACTCCAAGGGCATCACACTTGGCTGTGGTCACACCTTAGGTTTAATCCGGCTTCAGTCCACTTTTAGGGTGACAGAACACATCAGTAAAGGGACCAGCTGGGTCCTTTCAGTGTTAAATAACTCAAGAAATTCCCCTTTGGGAGAGATAATGTGGAAGGGAAATTACTGGTCGCTTTGCTAACGTGTTCTCTTGCTCTGAAAGTGGACTCAAGACGGATTAAACCGTAGGTGTGACCACAGCCAAGTTTTAATCCAGCTTCAGCCCACTTTCGGAGTGAGAGAACACGTCAGCAAAGTGACCAGCTGTTTTCTGTCAGTGTTAAATAGCTCAGAAAATTCACCTTTGAGATAGATAATGTGGAAAGAAAATTACTGGTCACTTTGCAGAGGTGTGTTCCCTCGCTCTGAAAGTGGACTGAAGCTGGATTAGGTGTGACCACAGCCACTGTGGTCTTCTTCAGATTCCAGTCCCCCAACCCGAATTTTGCCTCGGTCCTTGTTCTGCCCCATGCAGGGAGCTAAAATGATTTCTTCCTTGGTTTGGAGATGGTATTTGCTAAACAAGCAAAGCGGTTATTTTCCCCCCTGGGAGTCCAGGGTGAAAAAGGCAAAGGAAGGAGAAAGTCCTGCCAGCTATTCCTCAGCCCCTTGGTCATCCAGGTTTGCAGAGGAATCACTTTCCTTTGCAAAGGGTTGAAAGGCAAGACCTCTGTGATCCCAACCGCCCTGCATTCAGCCGCACCCCGATCCCAGGGCTGCTTAGGCTGGGTGTTCGTACCGCAGGGCGGAGGCGGAATTCATTCCCGGGCAAAAGTGCTGAAGGTCGCATCCTTGGGCCCCCTCGCCTCTTCCAGGGCAACGCTCGTCCGGCATCCGAAGTTCTCCATTTTAGGTTCCTCCTGCATCCCCCTCTGCCAGGGCCGGGCTGGAAGGGAGAGAAGGAAGGCAGCTTTCCAAACCTAAAGCAAATAATCTCTCTTCTTTTGGCTGGAGAAACAAAGGGAGGTTATTCAACCCTTTGTGGGTTTGTTTTCAAAGCCTTTCCTGGCAAAAGGGAGGTTTTGGAACACAAGTAGATAGGCAGGGCCAGGGTAGCCACAGCGGATTGGGCGCCTTGTCTGGGACCCTGGGTCCCCTGAGATTGAACCCCTGTGTGGACACCGGAGCATTTGGGGCTGTGCCCGACCACTCAGCCTGTCCTACCTGGCAGCGTGGGTGTGAGGACAACACAGAGAGGAGGGGACCACCTCCAGGTTGGAGATCCACGCTGAGTGCCTCTAGAAGCCATTTGCAAGGACTCAGGGCTGGTGGACCACTGGGTGAGACCAGATGCTGGACCAGATGGGCTGTGGCCTGATCCAGCAGGGCTCCTCTGAGGTTCTTATGGACCAGATGGGCTGTGGCCTGATCCAGCAGGGCTCCTCTGAGGTTCTCATGGACCAGATGGGCTGTGGCCTGATCCAGCAGGGATCCTCTTAGGTTCTCGTGGACCAGAAGGGCTGTGGCCTGATCCAGCAGGGATCCTCTTAGGTTCTTATGAACCAGATGGGCTGTGGCCTGATCCAGTAGGGCTCCTCTTAGGTTCTCGTGGACCAGAAGGGCTGTGGCCTGATCCAGCAGGGATCCTCTTAGGTTCTTATGAACCAGATGGGCTGTGGCCTGATCCAGTAGGGCTCCTCTTAGGTTCTCGTGGACCAGATGGGCTGTGGCCTGATCCAGCAGGGCTCCTCTGAGGTTCTTATGGACCAGATGGGCTGTGGCCTGATCCAGCAGGGCTCCTCTGAGGTTCTTATGGACCAGATGGGCTGTGGCCTGATCCAGCAGGGCTCTTCTTAGGTTCTTATGGACTGGCTGGGCTGTGGCCTGATCCAGCAGGGCTCCTCTGAGGTTCTCATGGACCAGATGGGCTGTGGCCTGATCCAGCAGGGCTCCTCTGAGGTTCTTATGGACAGGATGGGCTGAGGCCTGATCCAGAAGGGCTCCTCTGAGGTTCTCCTGTTCCTAAATGGCTGCTCAAAATCCTGCCAAGCTTGTTAAGAACCATCGATGCCTCTCTGATCTGGTTATCTTTCATCTTCAGGGATAATGTAAACTACGCATTCAGTTGGTACTTGGTCATCTGCTTTGGACAGTATGCAGGAAGCGGTGGCCAAAGGCTGATGCAGACTGGGTGGTCTTGGGCTAGTCACAGTTCTCTTCTGAGCTCTCACAGCCCCACCTACCTCACAGGGTGTCTGTTGTGGGGAGAAGAATAGAAAGCTTTGTCAGCTGTTTTGAGTCCCCTGGACTGGGTGAGAAAAGCAGGATAGAAAAGCCAACTCTTCTTCTTCTTCTTCTTCTTCTTCTTCTTCTTCTTCTTCTTCTTCTTCTTCTTCTTCTTCTTCTTCTTCTTCTTCTTCTTCTTCTTCTTCTTCTTCTTCTTCTACAGTATCCTAAACCCAGGATCTCGTGTAATTACAGTTACCAGTTGGGAAATGTGGTTCTAAACAGGGACAGGATATCAATCCTGTGTATCCAATCAAAGCCAGAAGGCTTCCCTGGCCCTCTTTGAAATCGCAGCCCCTTTGACCTTCTTTGTGCCCAGCCACGATAGAAGGACTGGCTCCTGCTCTATCTTTAGAACATTAAGCAGCGGAAAACCAAAGGATAATTCATCAGATCATTAGCCGACCCAGCCTGGCTTGAGGGGGATGCGTGACCCTGGCTCCGAAGGCGATTGGATAACAGGTGGACCAATGAAAGTTGCCGACCATCCGGCACATAGGGCTTGACTAGTGGAACTTCGCGCGGCGGGGCCTTCCAGGGTGGTGGCTCCAATAATCTGAGCAAAGAAGTGCAGAAAGGAGCTGCTAGGACCTTGGGACCCATATTTACAAGCATGGAAATGCAGAATTAAAGAGACTCTTGCTGTCTTCCAGGAGAACCTGGCTGGCAGGTTTATTCTCCTGGAAAACTGCAGCCATCCTGATTAAAAGATTGTAATTTTTTTAAAAAAATCCTTACTGAAGATCTCAGATACAACATTGCAGGATGGATTCATCGGGGATACAAATACCTTCAAAACATGTTACATTTCACTCCTAATGTAACAAAATTCTATCCACCTTCAGCTTTATAGGTACAGAATATCTTTTCATAGAATCACAGAATGCTAGAGGTGGAAGGGGCCTCCGGGGTCCTCCAGTCTCAGCCCCAACTTAGTGAAGGATTTCCTAAACCATCCCAGGCAGATGGGGGTCCAGACTCTGCTATGCCTGTAAGTTGGATGGTTGTGCTCCTTTCCCGTCCAGAGGACAGCAAGGGAAGTGTGAAATCGCCGCCTGTCTCTGGTTAAGGCTCAAGGGTGTTCAGCAGGTAGATTTTCCCTGCCCGTGTTAAAAAAGTTTAGACCCACCTGAACAAGCGGAGAAAGCAGAAACAGAAAGGGAAAGGCTACGAAATGTGGTTCCCTTTGCAGGCGGAGTGACTGTTGGCCCATGCTTTGGGGTAACAAACTGCCTTTAGTTGTTACTAGTGCTGATGGAGAGGTGTCTAAAATTGCAAAGTTCCCCCCAAAACAACAGAAAATCTGGATTCTCTTATTCTGAATATCCTGCTTTATCTGTTCCTGTCCTGCCCTGTTTCCCCCATCTACCTCCTTATCTATCTCTGTCTCTGCACCCGGGCGCTCACCTACACACATTCCTCCGAGAACGCCTCGGCTCTCGACTCTAAGCCGCTCTGTAATCGCTCGCTGAACTGTACGGCTTTGCTTTCAACATTCTTGCCATCAAAAGTAGACCTTCCGGTGCCTGAAAAGGGTCCCTTGTCTCCACCGGTCTGCCTGGAAAGAAATGCTATCGGGCCACAGCGATAAGAAAACGGGAAGTAGAAAATGGGCGCTGACTTCGCCCGCCGTAGGGACACCCACTTTCAGACTGCCAGGGCTGTGGCGTCTCCCGTTCTCCGCCTTGGTGTGTTGACAGAACTCTCAGACATGACATCTTTCCTACAAGCCGGCGGAGAGGAACGAAGGGGCCGACGTGCCTCCTGTACTTCATGCCCCCAGATACATTCCAGGGGTGACTTTGGTTTCCAGGGGAAGAGACACCGTTCCCTTTGCCTCCCTGCCGCATCCTCAAGGCACTGTTTGGGATTTTGAATAATAGCCCCTTCCCCCCCTCCCTCCCTCCCTCGCTCCCTCCTTCCCTTGTGCAGAGCCAGGGCAGCATCGGCCACTTCCACTGACATGTTTATGAAGTCTTGGGCCGGGTTGTGAATCAGGGCAGGTGGAGCGAAGCGGCAATCCCGGAACGGCTACATCGGAGCCTGGCGCATGCCCGGCGAGCGCCTCGCGGGGTTTGCGCAGCAGCGTGGCGCAAACTTTGCAAAGCAGGACTTGGAGGCTTGAATTTTCCGAGCTCCGGCGGCCTCCAAACACGGTGATGCAGTTTCCTAAGGAAAACAGGGCTCACGGGGTAGGGAGATTTAGGAAAACAAGCGCACGGAAAAATGTGATTGTGTTAGCCAGGGGAGAAGGAGGACACAAAAGGCCGCTGTGTTTGGGGGAAACGGCGTGCCAAGGATTTTCTTTGGAAATAAATAAGAAGCAATGTGGCCTGTGTCTGCCTCCCATTGGGTCCCTGCGTGTCCCTGTGTGTGTCCGTGTGTGCGTGTCCATGTTTGTGTATGTTTGTCCGTGTGTGTCCATTTGTCCGTGTGTGTCTGTGTGTGTGCATGTGTATCTGTGTGTGCGTGTGTATCCATGTGTCAGGCTTCAGGCCAGAGCATCCCCCGTGTTAGAGGCACCCCCCCCCCCGGTGGCAAACTTTGAGGAAGGTGTTTCGTGGTTCTGCTAAGAAGGAGGCAGGAATCTGTCAGTGTGGGAAACTCGAGGGGAGGTGGGGGGAGGCCTCCCCTTGGTCCATAAGGCCTTTGGGAAAATCCTGTCGATGCTAAATTGTTTCCTCTCATTTTTACAGGCCGCCCTGGGCGTCTTGTGTGAAAAGGCAATTTGGGAAGCTCGTGCAAGGGACACAAAGGCTGCTGCTGCTGCTGCTGCTGGGAATCTTGTAGCGTCCGCTGCTCTGGGTGAATAATCCCCCACATGATGAGATTGGTAAGGCTGTCTGAACTTGCAGGGGCTTGCTGGGGGTGGCTCCCTTTGAGAGAAGAAGGGCAGGACCCTTGTAGTCCAGTAGCCTGTCCCCAGGGTGGCCGAGGAACTCGTGATTCCCCAGCAGTTAGGAAGTGCAGGGAGGGGCCTTGGAGGTCATCCATTCCAGCCTACTGCTCTGGGCTGAAAGGTGATCTTTTAAAAGTGCCCCATATCTGTGGGCAGCCTGGTCCTCTGTGAGTTTCCCATTGGTGTCGGGTACCTCTGACTGGGATCTGACTTCTGTCTGGATACGTGGGCTCCTCTGCGCAGTTTTCTTGGCAGGCATACAGAAGCGGTTTGCCATTCCCTACTAATGGGGAGAGGCTGTTGCAATCAAACCAGCAACCACCTGCTTTCCGGACAGTTTTCTTTACCCACTGACCCGCATCCTGAGCTTCTTTCAAAGTTGTCTTCCCCTGGAAATTACTTGCGTCTCCCTTGTGGCTATGGAGTAACATAGCACACCAAAGCATGTACAGAGTGCTTCGCCCTCCCACCACTGAGCCAGGCTGTGTGTGTGTGTGGCGGGGCGGAGGGGGGGGGAAGCAGCCAGCCTTATTTTAGCCTAGAGACACTTCCTGAAACAAGGGTCCCCAGAGGTCCAGCCGATAAGACAGATTCCCCGTCGACCACAGGGATTCTGCGCACTCACAGGGCCTAATCTTAGCACATTTCTGGCTTGGGTGGCTTCCTGCTCCTCTCCAGAGGAAACAGGGGTAGAGTGAGTCACCGGCACCGAAAGGGGATTTTAATATATATTAAGGCACGAAAATAAAATAGTGGAGCTGAAGGAAGGCGCTCAGGACTTGGTCTGTGCGCCCGGGCAGCCGAGAGGTGCCTTCCGGTGCCTTCCGGTGCCTTCCGGTGCCCTCATGTTTGAGGCCCGCTAAGCGTCACTGGCGCATGGCCCTCTGCCCGGGAAGAAGCTCCCAGTCCTGCTGCCCCCCCCAAGGACTTTCGAGAGAGGGGCCCCCACTTTCCCAAGAAGGTTTTCTTAGAAACGCAGCGCCTGACGAGGGCTGAGCTGATGATCCTGGCGAGGGAGAAGAGAAAGGGGTGGGGAGAAGCGTGCGCAAAAGCCAGGCATGAAAGAATGTGAGGGTCCCCACCCAATACAGTTGGAAATGCGCTCTTTCCTTCCTTTCTCTGTCTCTCTCTCTTGGCCGGTGGGGGGGGGGTGCGCTTCATATCTACACCCTCAAGATGAAGAAGGGTTGGCTTTTCTACCCTGCTTTTCTCACCCATTTAAGGGGACTCAAAGCGGCTGACAAAGCCTCTGTTCTTCTCCCCATAACAGACACCCTGTGAGGTAGGTAGGGCTTCTCCTCCTCCTCCTCCTCTTAGGTTCTTCTGGACTAGATGGACTATGGCCTAATCCAGTAGGGCTCCTTACGGACTAGATGGGCTGTGGCCTGGTCCAGCAGGGCCCCTCTTAGGTGCTTATGTCCTAAATGCCAATAAAATTCCCTGCACATCTATAGAGCCCCCATCCTATGCGGGACGGCTGTACGCCCTGCGGCCACTGGCTCTCCCCTCTTTGCTTGCCTCTCCTTCTCTGTCCAAAGCACCTGTTCCTCCAGCGTTGCTCACCCCACACACAGACGCGCCACGCCGGTTCTGGATCTGCCCACAGGCCACAGAGGTTCTGGGGTTTTTCACAACCCGGCAATTCCTCCGTCCCACAAGCACCACAAGGCTTCTGCAAACCTGCAATCTTTCCCCACAGCTGCCAGGTTTTGCAGGCCGGGCCTTTGGCATCTTCTCTGTGAGCCCCCACCCTGCCTGCAACCCTCTCTGCTGGCCCCCCAGTATTCCACAGTGGCCCAGAAGCGGGGAAAGACGTTCCCCTCGAGAGCTGGAGGGGGGGGGGGGCTGGAAAACGTTCTCCCCGTCTTTTGGCAAAAGACTGTGAGATTTTATCTTCCCCCAAAAGGAAAAGTTCCCAAATTCTGTTTGTGATTAGAGACTCAAGATCATGTAGAGATATTCCTCTTTTTGTTGCTTTCCTAAAATCGTCCTGGGTTTCAGGACTGGGCTGCTTCTCAAGGTGGATTTATGGTTTCAATATCATAACCCCCCTCCCCTCTAAATCCGATGGTCTCCATATGGTGAGATAGATGTACACACTTCTGAAGGCAGACATCTCCACCCCTTCTGCAATTCTCTCTAGAAGAGTTGGGTTTTCTACCCAGATTTTCTCACCCATTTAAAGGGACTCAAAGCGACTGACAAACCTTCTGTTCTTCTCCCCACATCAGAACACCCTGGGAGGTAGGTGGGGCTGTGAGAGCTCAGAAAGAGAACTGTGACTCGCCCAAGGTCACCCAGCTGGCTTCATGGAGGAAGAAGAGGAGTTGGCTTTTCTATCCCGCTTTCCTCATCCATTTAAGGGGACTCAAGGCAGCTGACAAACCTTCTGTTCTTCTCCCCCACAACAGACACTCAGTGAAGCAGGCGGAGCTGTGAGCAGTCAGAAGAGAGCTGTTGCTTGCCCAAGGTCACCCAGCTGGCTTCATGAGGGAGAGCTGAATCAAACCCGGCTCCCTAACCACTAGACCAAACTTTCCCATCCCTGCTGGGGGCCCAACGGCGAATCAGCGACTGCCGTGTCTCCGCATCGGAGAACGGACGTGATGCTGAACTGTCGGGGCTGAGAAGTCCTGGCTGTGCCGGTCAATGCGCCTTTTGTTTCCGTCTGCCCAAGATGTTTGCGGAAGACAACAATGCGCAATCTGTGCTGCCATGCAGGAGACCCTGATGCGCTTCTGAGAGTGCGAGGGGCGCAGTGTCTTCCGCCCAAATTCCTGGACCTCTCTCTCTCCCTTGCAGGGAAGGAGCAGCTCACACAGCGGCCTTCTGTTCCCCCTGCCTCCCCGTCCTCTCGGAGGGTCGCAAACAGTTTGGCCTTTATGAGCCGAGGGGCTTAAGAGCGCACTAGCCGGCCGTCCAAGATACACACAGCACCTCAGTCAGGGCAGGGAAGAAGAGGCGGGGAATAAAGCAAAATAAATACCCATTCCAGAGGCTTCTTGGGGGGGGGGAATCTACCCTGCCTTCCCCCCCTCCTCCCCTTCACAGGATTTTCTCAATGAGGGACAGAAACTCTTTTTAAGGTTTGCTTGTTGCCATTAAGTCCCGCTGAAATCCTCACCCAGGCCTGGTCAGTCGGTGAAGAACTCCATGCTGCTTTCTCAGAGCCAGTTTGCTCTGGTGGTTAGGGAGCTGGACTCTTATCTGGGAATACCGGGGTTGATTCCGCCCTCCTCCACGAAGCCAGCTGGGTGACCTTGGGCGAGTCACAGCTCTCTTTCTGTGCTCTCACAGCCCCACCTACCTCACAGGGTGTCTGTGGTGGGGAGAAGAACAGAAGGTTTGTCAGCCACTGTGAGTCCCCTTAAGTGGGTGAGAGAAGTGGGATAGAAAAGCCAACTCTTCTTCTTCTTCTTCTTCTTGGCAGTGTCCAGGAAGTGGTTTTCCATGACCAGGTCTCAAACCTGTGACCCTACGGTTTCTGAGGGCTGCAGAGGGCTGCTTGCAAGGCAACCCGTTCTGGTGGTCCGGGCCAGTATGCTGCTTGCTGCTTCTGCTGGTGAAACACTTTGCATGGGAGGGATCCATAGCCAGGAGCCGGAAAGCAAAACACCAGGGATAGGGGTGGGGCATGGTGAGTGGGAGCCTTTGTTTTTGTTCTACAAAAGGGGCCAGCCCCAAGAGGGCCAAGCTACAGGTCTGTAGCCATTCAACCAGCATTAGGGAGAGGAAGGTTTCAGGCTTTGGTCGCCACCCCAACACTGCTGAATTTAACTTCCCATCACTCTTGGGGTTCAGGAGTGGGGCTACCTGCTTGGCAGCCCTTCTTTGGCTGCTGTTCTTCCCAAAGTTATAGACAGCAGGCTTTTTTTTTAACCACCTAGCAAATGATGCAGCCCAGAGAAGGGAATTTCCAGCAGATTTCCCCCCCCCCCCCCACCCATGCTTGGGTGCTGAATCATTAGCGTGACCATCTGCACGCAATCAAAACTCTGGTGCCTGAAATCTGGACGCTCACCCTCCTCACCTGCAAAGGCCTCAGCCAGGTAGGCTTTCTTGGTTGCAAAGGTTTTGGATTTAGGATCTTTGTTTTAGGATTTAGTTTTAAAAAGGGGTGTGTGGGGGAGGGGGGAGAGAGAAGAGCCAGCAGCTCCCGTCCTGCGCCGTTTGCCTCTGCGGACAGCCGTTGGGCTTTTGTCCTCCGCCATGGCATCTCAGGTCGGCCGGTGTGGGGGTCAGCCACCTGGGTCCAAGGCACCTGGGCATGGGTGGGAGGGTGAGTTACAGGTATGAACTGGCCTGGGTTGATTTCTCCAGGACTGCTGCGGGAGGATGAAAGGTGGAGGGGAACCGAGATCTAGGCAGGCAGGAGTCTGACGGGTTTGCTTTCAAAGGATCCCAAGCAAGGAGACTGGAAGTGGTTTCCCGGCTTTAAGGGGAGAGTGATGGTCATCTCTGAGGTGCAGTGGAGAGGATTGGGGGCCATCAGGAGAAACTGAGAGGCCCCGGAGTTGGAGGGGGGGCTTCTGGGCTGTGGGAGAGATCTTTTGTAGCTTAGGTCAGCCTGGCAGACATAACAAGCCTTCCAAAGCCCGGGGGGCCTGAAACCTGGCAGGTTCTCTCTCTTGCACTGGTGGGCTGTCAGCGGGATTAGCTGTCTGCTTTGAAACCCCCCAGCAGCCAAGGGCCTGCAGGAGGGCCTGGCTAGGGTCCGGGTGGGCTCCTGGCTTGGCCTGCCCTGGCTTGGTCCCGGCGTGCGGGTTTTCCAAAGCTCCCCGGAGAGTCTGGAAATAAATCTGTCGGGGATAGGGCTGTGGACACACAATTTTCGACATTCAATTCAATTCAAATATTTGAATGTTCGGATTTGTACAAGTAGAGAAAAAACAAATGTATTAAAATTCAGACTGATTTGCATGCATTTGTATCTGTTTGTATGAATATTTGATACATATTTGATGATACAATTGTCGTACGGATACATATGTAATGCGTATGTATCCGTACACATATGAGTGTCTGAATTATTCTTACGAATGATTTTAAAAATTTGTATTCATTCAAAAATTAAAAAAACACAGTTCCTCTTTTTTAAAAATCTTTTGTAGTGGTGTGGATTGGGCAGTATTAAAAATCCCCGTTTTGCAACTTACACACCCACTGTGTGAATTAGCCCTGGTTATAAAACGAGAGCGCTCTGATGCTGGCCCTTCAAGAACTCCGAGTCCCATGAATCCATGCAACCTTAGCTAGTCAAGTTGCCTGTGGGCGTCAGCAGCCTCACTGTGGGTCATCTTAGGATACTGCTGAAGTTCAGACCGGTTCGAATAGAAAGGGGGATGTTTAAAACATTTGATCTTGAGCTAAACTTCCTGCCTGCTTGAGAACAGTCTGAATTCTGGACCAACCAAAGGGGCGTTCTAACCAGCCTAGTGAGCGCGCCGTGTTTGATAGAAGTTCAAAGACAATTGAAATCAAGCCAAAGACCCTGCTGTTCACAGAAATCATGTATAGAGCCCCCCCTTTTTTCCTGGACCTTGGCAAGAAACAAGGTTTCCCCAACAGTCCCCCCCCCTAAGGACTTATCCTTATTATTTTTATTTTTGATCAATCTGGAAAGATGGTTCCTTTTGCGGACTGCTTGGGAGGAATGTTTTTGGGACCTTGGGTGCTTTAGCGTGAGCCGGAGCTTAAGAAGGTACACCAGATCATGAGATCTCTGTGTGGTCTTTTTCTTTCTTTCTTTTTTTTTTTTTGAACCTCATTTCTCTCCCCCCCCCCAATTCTTTTGTCAAAGCTTCACACATGACTGTCACAATTGCTCTGGAATTTGGCCAAGTGCTTGGACAGATCCTGGACATGTTGTGAAAAAGAAAAAAAGTGAAGCTTATGGGAGAGTGGCCGCCAGAAGGTACGAGGCGCTTCAAAATCCTCTTCCGAACGTTGTGTAAGGTTTTAATTTGAGCCACGGGTTCATTCCAGGGGCCTGGGAAGTCGGGAAACATCCCTGGGGGAAAGCCGTGGCAAACCACTTCTGTGGCCTGCCAAGAAAATGCCAAAGCCCAGCCGGTCTTCCTAGAGGTCGCCATACACCTGGGGCTGCCTTTGGTGTGGCTTCTTTGACTCTTGGGTCTGCTCTTTGAGCCGCCAGTCTCAACCGGACGGTGGAGATCCAGTTCTGCCTTTTGCGAGTGGCCCTGTGGGATCCTGGTCAGGGTTCCAATACCTGAAAGAGCCCCACAGATTGATTCCCTCGCCTAGGGCAACTGCTGAATGGATGAGTCCACTTGGGCCCCCACCTGCACCCACTGAGGTGGCCCTTCCCCCCTCTTCCCTTTCTACCCTCCTCTTTTCTTCCTTTCCTTCCTTCTCTCCTTCCTTTTCCTTCCTTCCTTCGTCTTCCTTCCTTCCTTCCTTTTTCTTTCTTTCTCACCTTCAGCTCTTATCCTTTCTTTCTCTTCCCCTTTCTTTCGCTTCCTCCACGTGGAGGGCACCACTGGGGAACGGGGTGCTCCCCTCCTCCATCCCTCCCTCCTTGGCAAGTGGGGGGCAGACCCACCAGGAGCCGGCGGGGGGTGGAAGCGGACCCGTGGGCCGGAGGGAGGGAAGGAGGGAGGGGGTTGGCCGGCCGGCCGGCCACCTCCGCTTGTGCGCCCGGGAACTAAGGACGGGAGGGGCGGGAAGGGGAGGGGAGGGGCGGGAGGGCTGATCCTTCGCAGCAGCAGCAGCAGCCCCGGTGCCCGCCCCTCACACCCCTCCCGCCCCTCCCGTCCGCCAGCTCAGCGCATCGCATCGCATCGCAGCCCAGGAGCTCCGAGGAGGATCCCACCGGGCTCCCGCTTTGCGCCCCGGTCTGCAACGCGGCGCCCGCGTGGGAGGCGTAACAGCAGCCGGTCCGGTCCGGAGGAGAGAGGAGGGGGGGGCAACCAGCCGGCCATCCAGCCTCCCCACGCAGCCGCACGCCGAGCCCCCCTGCAACGCTCCGTGGGCGCAGGACGGAGGAGGGCAGAGTGAGACCCCCGGGACCGCCGGGACGGACCCAGGAGACGGAGACAGACAGACAGACAGACAGACAGGCGGCCTCCTCCTCCCGTCCCGTAAGAGCCTTAAAGTGAGCAAACCTTTCCTCCCCCCCCCCCCCGAAAGCCCCTGGACCCCCGGGCAGCCCTTCGCATCCCCCGCCCCGAATGCGACCCCTTTTGTTCTCTGCATGAATTCAACCAGTCCCCCTTTCTCAGCCTTGCCCTCCTCGTTCGCGCACAACAACCCCGCGAGGTAGGCAGGCAGGCTAGAAGCGGCGCCTCTGATTTCTCCGCCTCTGATCCCCCCCCCCGGCCGGCCCCTTCTTGACTCTCCTCCCCCCCTTGCTCCCCTTTCTGCTACTGCCCCCCGCCCCCCTCTAGCCTCCCCCACCTTCTTGGTCGGAGGGGGGCTGAGCCTTATGGGCCCTAGAGGGCAGGAGCCCCCCCAGTCCTCAGTGCCCAAGTCTCTTCTGCCTCCCCTCCCACCTGCCCCAGTGCCCCCCTGCTGCCCCTGCTGCCCTGAACTGCCTGCCTCCCCCTGCTCTCTTCTGGGGGGGCAAGAGGAGAATGTGCAAGCCCCCCCCCCCCGGCTTCCCTCCCTCCTGTGTCTTCTTCCTGGTCTAGTGGTTAGGGAGCTGGACTCTTGTCTGGTAATACAGGGTTTGATTCCACACTCCTCCACAAAGCCAGCTGGGTGACCTTGGGCGAGTCATGGCTCTCTTGTGAGCTCTCATGGTCCCACCTACTTCACAGGGTTTTGGAGAGAAGAACAGAAGGTTTGTCAGGCGCTTTGGGTCACCTTAAATGGGTGAGAAAAGAAGGGTAGAAAAGGCAACTCTTCTCCTTCCCAGCTGGAGAGACACTTTCTCCAAGGGGCTCAGGACCACTTGAACCTGCTGCCCTTTCTGCGCCTCACAGGTGGCTCTTTCTCCTTGACCTGAGATTTGCTGGTCATCCATGTTACCCCTTTTCCCTTCTTCCCTGAACTTCTTTCCCCTGTTTCCCCTCTGGATCAGGATACCTCCCCCCCCCCCTGATCCCTGCAACCCATCCGTACCCAGAGGGTCTCTGCCACCCTCCAAGGTTGCCTTGACCCACAGGCAGGCTGACCAGAGACCCCGCCGCTGTCCCGGGTGAGGAGCCCACCTGGTCCTCAGCCCATTTGGAACCACCGAGTGACCCCACCCCCACTTGGCTTTTCTACCCTGCTTTTCTCACCCTTAAGAGGACTCAAAGCTGCTGACAAACCTTCTGTTCTTCTCCCCATCACATACCTCCTGTGAGGCAGGCGGGGCTGTGAGAGCTCAGAAGGGAGCTGTGACTCGCCCAAGCTCACCCAGCTGGTTTAAAGGGGGAGTGTGAAATCAAACCCGGTATTCCCAGATAAGAGTCCGGCTCCCTGACCACTAGACCAAACTAGCTGACCTCTCTCTCCTCTCCCTGTCATAAGGACTTGGTTCCCTATTCCTCCTGACCTCCTCTTCTCCCTTTCCTCCCTTCGTTCACAGCCGCTCATCTCTCTGCCTGTGTTTTCCTTCCGTTCTCCCAGATCGGCCACGGAATCCAGCGCTGCGATATTAAGGTCCCGTGGTTCCCGGTGCGGAGCCTGCAGCCGTCTCCATTCGCCTTCTGGCCGCGGATTCACCCGCACACCTAAGTGAGGAGACAGAGGGAAGGTAAATACACTCCTCCTTTAATCCTGCTCCCTTTTCTGCTGGGAATTTTGACGTTTCAGAAGAGTTATCGCGGGGATAGAACAGGGGGATCTTATTTTTAAATCTTTCTTCTGTCTTGCAAGGCAAAGATGCTCTGTGGATCGGCAACAGATACATTCTGTGCATGCCCAGAGACACTGCTAGGGCGTAGGTGGCCTGCAGTACCCTTAGGTTGGCTTAGAAAGAACTTTTCAAGCTTGGCTCGGGAGCTGTGCTCTGTCACAGAGGAACTCAAGGAATAAACGATAGAAAACCAAAAGCGCCCCAAGAGCTGTCGATTGAATAGAGAGAGAGAGAGAGTAAGCCAGGCGCTGGATCCAGCCCCCTCCCCAATTCCAGCCCACAGCTCCGGCGCTTTTTTCCCAGTCCCATAAAACTCTGCTTTGAATACATTTGGGCCCCAGACCACCCACGCTGGAGCTTTCTTTCCTCCGGGGCTGGCTGTAGTGGCAAGTCGGTAAGCCTTCGGCCCGGAGGATCCGAGTTTCACCAAAACTGTCTTGGCGCGCGCGCATGTGTGTGTATGTGGTGGGGAGGCTGAGCATAGGGGGTGAGAAAATTGGGAGGGGGCAAACTCTGCAGGGAATATTAATCATCAGCAGGATCTTCCCTGTACGGGGAGCACTGAACCTCCCAGCCGTAAGGGGGAAAAATATTTCATTTGGGAGAAGTGGTCATTTGGTCATTGCACATGTATGTTTCAAAGTCAACTTGGCCTTTAGAAAAGACACACACACACGCACATATCTTTCTGTAGCACCTTGTTAAGCGCGGGATCGGGTTTCTATTGTCTGCTTTGCTAATCAGCAGAGGCCTGTAAGATGATAGGGAGGGGAACAGAGATTCTTCTAAACCTCCGAAGAGCCAAAGCAGCTTATAGTAATAATGTGTGCCTGGTGGGGGGAGCCGTTCTCCCTCGCGCTCAGAGGTCTGCTTCCAGCCAAGCAAAAAGTGTGTGCTGCGTGTTCTTATGTAAGCAAGCAAAGGGGGGGGGGGGTCTTGTTTTAGGATTCCAGCCGTGACCAGTCAGAGGCCTCAGGGGGGCCTCCCAGCTGTATCTTGGTTCTTTGCTACTTTAGTGGGGTAGACTGCGGTTGCAAATGGAGGCTCTGTGTCTTTGATTCAGGTCACGCTGAACTCGTGTCCTGGCTTCCCTTCTGCAAAATGCCCGGGGTGCAGGTGCATGCATGGACGCAATTCCTTTCCCCGCTCCGATTTGCCCTCACAACAGCCCTGTGAGGTAGGACGCCCTGAGCGACCCTCTTGCCTCTGTGGGCTTAGGCAGGCTGTGCTGTTGTGAACCGCTGTGGCATCCAACTGTAAGCCCTTCCCTGTCTTTCCTAAATGTCTTCGTGGCCAAGGCCTAAATTTGAGCGCTTTTTCATTTCCTCGGCTTTGTTGGTCTCACTTTATGAATTTCCCCTTTTTTTACCTGTTTAATTATGGTACATTCCTCTTTTAAATGATGCTGAAGTCAAGGGGGCGGTTGACTTGATCCACCTGGGAAGGCGTCTCAGGCCAGGGCTGTTGCTCGGATCATGAGGCAGGGAGTTCCCCAGGTGCCCCTCTGCACTGGGAAGAGAAGGGTGGCTTTGGGCACAAATTGGAGCGACCGTCAGCCTGCTCTATTCAAGCAGACTTCTGAGCAAACGTCCTTATATAGCGCCCCAAGGCACAAAGGTTCGATTCCCGGCTTCCCCCGCCAGAATGACAAGCCAAGCCACCTGTCTATCTTTGCCCAGAAGGTCTGATGGGCGTTGAGGGCACTTTGAGGGCAGCGTTACCTTTGCCAGGGCCTCCTCCTCCTCTCTTGATCCGTATGGTTTCAGCAACCGCCCGCCAGATGGTTTTTAACAGCTGCTTGCTCTTCTGCCCACTGTTGGCATCCAAGGCAGGCAGGGCGGCTGAAAACCGAAAACCAGGCATCTTGTGCAAGACAGGAAGAGCTTGCAGGCCTGTTTCGGGTGTGTGTGTGTGTGTGTGTGTGTGTGCCGGCGAGGTGATGAAATGGACCCCCCCTCTTCCTGGTCTTCGAAGGCCCACAGTGCTGGAACAGGCCTGAGCTTCATTGCTCATCCAGGGGCCAGCGTGGAGGAGGCCACGCCAATGCAGACGTCCTTCTTTCGACCAGGAGCAATTAATCCCAGCTTGGGTGTGTGTGTGTTTGTGTGTATGTGTGTGTGCAATGCTCATTCTGGGATAGGGGCAGCGCACCTTGTACAGCGGCGGCACAGAGAGTTAAGGGCAGAAAGGGCTCTCCAGTTCGCTTGAGGAGACATTAGTCGAGGGAGTCAAACTAAATATTTGCTGTGTTGCAAATCCGCCACCGCCTCAGGTCAGGGTGAGCTTTGCGTGCCTGAATTCCGGGCGCACGCAGAGGCAGGTGCTGCGTGTCATAGAGAGCCCGGCTGTGTTTGTATCACCAGCACGTGTGCCAATTCCAGCCGCCCAAGAATATAGCAGAGGCAGGTTGCTTACCTGCAGTTTGGCTGTGTTTAGACGTGCATTTCTCCGCCCCCCCCCCAATGCATCTGATGTCCGGTCACGGTTCTTTAATGTGCACTAGAGATGGGCACAAACACATTTTTGACATTAGATTTGTAACAAATCGAATGCTTGAAAATCCCTATTCCTATGAATAGATCACATTCGAATGCGGTAAGATTCTATTTGATATGAATCTGTTTGTGTGAATATTGTATACTTATTGGATTCAGATAATACTTATCCACTGCAAACAAATAGGTATCTAATGCAAGCAAATATGTGTCCGGTACGAACGAATACGTATCTGATACAAATGAATACGTATCCGTAACAAATGTTAGTATACAAATATTGTAACATTCGAGGAAGATAAAGATTAAATCCAACACGGAAGAACCCCTGCCTCGCTTAGCAAATAAGATGCAAGTGGCAAAATGAATGCGCTGTTACGCCACAAATATCCCCTTGGAAACTGGTTTGCCGTTCACACGTTGACCCCTGAACCTTTCCTAGAATCGAGGGATTTCTTAGGTAGCGTTCACTTTATGGCTGGGGAAAGAAAAGGGGCCCTTGGCGTCCCTGAACTTGGACTTTGGTTGGCTTTGGTGAGGTGTCTGTGGCCTTTTACCATTCCTGGTCCAATTCTGCTTCAGAGACCCTGTATCCATATACACCAGTGGGTTCTAGTGGTTTAGGAACTGGACTCTTCATCTGGGAGTACTGGTTTGATTCCGCACTCCTCCATGAAGCCAGCTGGGTGACCTTGGGCTAGACATAGCTCTCTTCTGAGGTCTTCTACTTCAGCACCACCTACTTCACAGGGTGTTCTGTTGCGGGGAGAAGAACAGAAGGTTTGTCAGCCACTTTGAGTCCACTTAAGTGGGTGAGAAAAGTGGGTTAAAAAAAGCAAACTCTTCTTCTTCCTCCACAAAGCCAGCTGGGTGACCTTGGGTTAGTCACATATCTCTTTCTGAGCTCTCAGGTGTCTGTTGTGGGGAGAAGGACAGAAGGCTTGTCAGCTGCTTTGAGTCCCCTTAAAGTGGGGTAGAAAGGGGGGTAGAAAAGCCAACCCTTCCTCTTCTTCACCCCTCAGCTCTGTCCTCATGCCAACCCTGCCAAGTAGGCCAGGTTGAGGGTCAGGCCTTGCCTGAGGCTGTCACCTGGGGGGAATTTCATGGCCAGGCGGGGATTCGAACCCAGGGACTGTGAGGGTCTCTCCTGATTTCGTAGCTGCTCCACCCCCCCTGCTTGTTGTCCTTGCTTTTCCTCTGTGCTCTGGGCTCGAAATCATCTTGAGCAGGGTTAGCTAAATATTTAATTTGATCCATGGGCAGAGCTGCCCAGCCGGTGCCCCCTGTCCAGAGGCCCTTGCCGGGTGTCCAGCGCACAAGCCAAGCTGGCTTCCCTCGGCTGTGTGCCTTGGGCCGAACCCAGTGCAAAATTCCATCCCGGAATGGCTCACGCCAGCAGCCGTGGGGCGCTGAACGCGTGGCTCCCTCCTCTGCGAGGGGCCTCCGAACATGGCGCTTCGGCCGCCAGCACGCCGGCCGTCGGCTCTTCACCTTCCTCTTCCAGGGGAGAGAATAGAGTTCACTCATGTTTTCCAGGTATTGAAGCCGCTGGGAGGCAGCCAGGCTGTGTGTGTTTGGCAGGGGGACACCGAGGGCTCTCGCCGCACAGTGGAAAAAGTCATTCATTCCTCCGCTTTCCAGGCTGCCCTGCAGAGGAGGGAGAGAGGGAGGGAGGGAGGGAGCGTTCAGGACAGCAAGCAGAGGTAGAACGGGAAGGGCAGGTGAGGGACGGAGGCCTGCGGGACATTGCCCAGGATATCTGGAAATTCCGACAAGTGAAGGGTATTATTTCCTTCGTACGTCTGGTTATCCACCCACCCACCATCTGTCTGTCTGCCCGCCCACCTGCCCGTCTATCTGTGTTGGCCCACTGGCAGACAGCCTGATCCCGGCCTGTCCTGGGTCGGCTAAAGCCTGCAGGACCCCCTTGGCCCCCACCCCCACCCTGGGGACCGAGCTGCTCCTGAGACAGGTGCATGTGTGACTTACCTCTTCAGAGGTCAGGATCAGACTGGGTTGGACTGAACCCCCGGCTCACGCCGATGTCCTGCTGCCATTGGCACGGGCCGCCCGGTCCCTGCGGGGAAGGCGCTGCCAGGCCTAGAACCTTCCCTGAGCCGCACCTCCTTGGTGTCTCTCTGGCTTTCTTTGTCCTCCTGGCAGGGGACCTCTGTGCCAAAGGACAGCTCCGCAGTGCTGCGTCTCTTGGTGCTGTGCGGTCCAGCGAGCTGGAACGGCAAGGAAGTGGGACCCCGGTTGGCACGGAGGGCACTTTGGCTCCTCGGGCCAGAGGTGCCCGTTGCTGCCTCCGGGGAGAAATGGAGCATGGCAACCAGCAGCGCTCTCCGTCGGCACGTTCGCCTCTGACGAACCGGGCCACTTCCTGCTCGAGGGATGGATGCCAGCAGGGCTGTCGGAGGCAGAAAGCAGCCCCAGAAACCCTTCCGGAAGAGGTTTTCCTGGATTCTTGAGGCCTCTTTCCCCCAGTGCTTTGAGAGGCCTGGATCCGTCCAAGGACGCGACCCAGCTGCCATGCCAATGGCCGAACAGCTCACGGGCTTTGGGAAGAGATAAACGTGAACCCCCAGGCACCCGGGTATAATAATAATGTTGGCTTTGATATTTCATAACACATCAAGATCTTCCCAACGTTATTATGATTATTGAGATAAAACAACAGTAATACACAGCAAACAAGATATCTGTGCTGGTTTTGGTCATTGTTATCACTAGTCAGGCCCTTCCCAAGCGCCTGGGACTGGGTCACGCATTCAGCAAAGTGGCCTTCTGTAGCTGGCGGATGGATAGTTTGTTGATACCAATGCTCTTCAAGTGCCCACTGTGATGATGATGGTGATTTCTGCCTGCAGTGGCATGCAGGGGCTGCGTCGCCTCTTCCCCCCCACCCAGGCTTCCTGAAGGCGACAGGGCCAACGATTGGCTGTCCTGCAAGGGTTAAGACCACCAGCTCCTTTAGACTTTAATCCTGAGCAAAAACCTCCTAAATCCTTTTCCTGGGTCCACTTGGAGATGGCGCTGGGTGAGGCTGGGAGACTGAAAATGCTTCAGATGGGAAGGAGGGAGGGAGAGGGAGAAGGAACTAAGGGATGGAAGGAAGGAGGGAAAGAAGGAAGGAAGGAAAGAAGAGGGGGAGGGAGAGAAGGAAAGAAGGAACTAAGAAAGAACAGAAGGAAGGAAGAAGGGAAAGAAGGAGGGAGAGAAAGATGGAACTAACAGACAGAAGGAAGGAGGGAAGGACAGAAGACGAGAGGGAAGGAAGGAAAAAGGAAGGAGGGAGGGAGGGAAAGAAGGAGGGAGGAAGAAGGAGCTAACAGACAGAAGGAAGGAAAGAAGGAGGGAGGGAGGAAGAGGAAGAAGAAGAAACTAACAATGAAGGAAGGAGGGAAGGAAGGAAAGAAGGAGGGAAGAAAAGAAGCGAAGGGAGGGAGGAAAGAAAGAAAGAAGGGAAAGAAGAGCTGGCTGCCTTCCCTGATAACCCCAAATCCAATTTTTATTTTCCTTTTTCTTGCAAAGGAGATGGATGACCCAACACTGGGGGAAACGCCTGAGCGTCTTGCACTCTTTGGCCCCATGCAGGTCTTAAATGCACCTTTTTCTGATTCCACCTGTTCCCTTCTCCCCATTGCCCTGTTTATCCAGTCCTGTTACCCACAAAGGTGTTTAAGCCTCAGGTAACCACGAAAGCAGCTTTGCCCGTGTTTTGCCCAGTTTTGGCTTCCGGATGCTTCTTTCCTTGTGCCTCCTCCTGGGTGCCGAGTTCGAGTTCCGCTCCAAGCGCCAGGCTGGGAAAGGCACCTCTGGGCTGCCCTGGATGAGCCAGAGAGAGACAGAGAGAGAGACAGCTGCTGTGCTGAGGGCTTGCAGGGTGGGGAGGGAAGGCAGGAAGTATGGAGGGTCCCCAGATGCGCGGGGTGGGGGGGGAGAAGTCTGAGAAAAGTGAGGGAAACCGGCTGTGGTCTCAGAGCGCCGCTGGCTTTTGAGGAGGTGGGCAGGAGATGCCAAGAATGAGGCAGGGAGGGAAGGCAGATGATTGCAGCTGTCTCTCCATTGTGGATGTGAAAGGTTGTGGAGAGGGAGGGGGGTGAAGGTCTGCGTGCAGCTGCAGGCGACCACCGCGACGCGGATCCTTGGCCGTCTTCGCCGGGGTCTCTGAGCGCGGCTTCCAGGTGTTCCGGAGCTACGGCTCCCTCTCTCCAGCGTTGCACAGGGCTGGCACAGGGCGCTTGGACTTTGAGTTGAGGGACATCTGGAAGGCTTCCTTGGGAGGCCAACCTGTAGGTCAGAGGGCAAAGGTCACCTGAGCATGCAAAGGGTCTTGGGCCTGGGCAGGACCTCTGTGGACCGACTGGAGATTGTTCGAAGGAAGCAAACATTGGCTTACCTTTTACTTCTCATTGCGTCGGACCTTTGATTCCTTGGAGCTCATGGCCAGCCAAGGAGGCCGCGGTCAAGGCAGTGGAGGCCTCTTCGCACCGGTAGTCAACAGTTAGTGAACATCTGGTGAGGAGCGTACGCACGTTGACTAGGCTGCTACGGCCTCCAAGCGTCCCCGCCCCCGCCAGAAGCTCACGAATGGTTGAATCGTGCTCCAGACCTTTACCAACGTTGACCAAAAGCTTACTTGAAGTGTCCAGCAGTGTGGCCGTTTGCTCTGCGTCCGTTTGCGCCGTGTTTGGTGGGCAGGGAACACGGTGGCAGTGGCGGCACCCATGATGGGTTGCTCACCCATGCCATGATGGGACCTCCAATCCCCGGGACCAGGAATCGGTCATAGAATCGTGAGAGGGGCATTCAGTCACGGCCAACTCATAGTGGCTGACACGCCTTCTGTTCTTCTCTGCACAACAGAACACCCTGTGAGGCAGGTGGGGCTGTGAGAGCTCAGAGGAGAGCTGTGACTTGCCCAAGGCCTCATGGCTTCATAGAGGAGGGCGGAATGAAGTGGGAATGGGATCAGAGGTCTCAAGGCAGGTGGGGCTAGAATGTTCTTGCTTCCGCTGAACGCAGAGGATTAGGAAGCCGTTCTCAAGCCCAGCCCTGAGAGCAGACGGAGTGGAGGTTGCCCTGAGGTTGCCCATGGCCTGGGGCTTCCCTTGTCTTTCCCTTTCCTGGGACGTGAAGAGTAAATTAGGCTCCCAATGGGTCTTAACCTGCTGAGATTATTCAGGTGGATGCACCGAAGTTATGCTAGCTCTGTGTAAGTACCTGTCCACGCAGGCCTCTTCCAAATTTGGCATCAGCTAAAAGCAAATGCGAGTCCCGCCTCTTGCGCTGGTCGTGGTCGGGAACTCTGTCTCAGCTGCGATCAGGGCTCTTCATTGGGGTATGGACGCCCAGGTTGGAGACAGACAGGAGGCCTCCCAAGGACATCTGCAGGGAGAGGAGAACAGGTGAAGCTTTGGGCTTTGGCTTCTGCTTGAGATGCCCAGAAGCAAATGGTGGAACACTGTGAGATGGGATGCTGGACCAGATGGGCTGTGGCCTGATCCAGCAGGGCTCTTCTTAGGTTCTTATGGACTAGATGGGCTGTGGCCTGATCCAGCAGGGCTCCTCTGAGGTTCTCATGGACCAGATGGGCTGTGGCCTGATACAGCAGGGCTCCTCTGAGGTTCTTATGGACCAGATGGGCTGTGGCCTGATACAGCAGGGCTCCTCTGAGGTTCTCATGGACCAGATGGGCTGTGGCCTGATCCAGCAGGGCTCCTCTTAGGTTCTTATGGACTAGATGGGCCGTGGCCTGATCCAGCAGGGCTCTTCTTAGGTTCTTATGGACTAGATGGGCTGTGGCCTGATCCAGCAGGGCTCCTCTGAGGTTCTTATGGACCAGATGGGCTGCGGCCTGATACAGCAGGGCTCCTCTTAGGTTCTCATGGACTAGATGGGCTGTGGCCTGATCCAGCAGGGCTCCTCTGAGGTTCTCATGGACCAGATGGGCTGTGGCCTGATCCAGCAGGGCTCCTCTGAGGTTCTCATGGACCAGATGGGCTGTGGCCTGATCCAGCAGGGCTCCTCTGAGGTTCTTATGGACTAGATGGGCTGTGGCCTGATCCAGCAGGGCTCTTCTTAGGTTCTGATGGACTAGATGGGCTGTGGCCTGATCCAGCAGGGCTCCTCTTAGGTTCTTATGGACCAGATGGGCTGTGGCCTGATCCAGCAGGGCTCCTCTTAGGTTCTTATGGACTAGATGGGCTGCGGTCTGATCCAGCAGGGCTCCTCTTAGATTCTTAGGTTCTTAAATGCTTCTTTCTCAACTTCATTTGGGCCAGTTTCTTTCTCTTGCGTCAGAACCGATTCTGCACTCCTCCATGAAGCCAGCTGGGTGACCTTGGGCTAGTCACAGCTCTCTTCGGAGCTCTCACAGCCCCACCCACATTACAGGGTGTCTGTTGTGCGGAGAAGAACAGAAGGTGTGTCAGCTGTTTTGAGTCCCCTTAAATGGGTGACAAAAGCGGGATAGAAAAGCCAAGTCTTGTTCTTTAAGCAGATCTTTTAGGATACCTAATCAAGAAAACAAACGCAACGCCAGTGTTAGCATGACTTAATCCTTATGGGGATGAAAGACACCAACTTGAACTTGAGACCTTTAATAGGACATCTATTGCTAGCGGCAAGATTTCTCATCCCCCAGAACTGGAAAACATTAGCAAATATAGCGATAGAAAAGCGGAAAAAGCTTGCTTGCAAACAAAGGCTTCTTAGAAATCCAAGCAAAATAGGAAGAATGTCTGATAGTCAAGCAGGACAAATGTGCTTCATGACGTCCTGAGAATCGACCCGTCAATTTGCCATCTTCTTTAGCCCAAGAGTGGAGGCAGGATCCTGGTAAGATTTTTGCTTACGGGAGGCATTTTCAAGCAAGATTTGGTGACTGCTCTGAGGTTCTTAGGGACTCGATGGGCTGTGGCCTGATCCAGCAGGGCTCCTCTTAGGTCCGTGTGGACTAGCAAAGCGCGAAACTGTTTTCTTTCAGTGTTAAATAACTCAGAAAATTCACCTTTTGGGATAGACAATGTGGGAAGAAAATTACTGGTCACTTTGCTAATGTGTTCTCTTGCTCTGAAAGTGGAATGAAACTGGATTAAACCTTAGGTGTGACCACAGCCTAGGAGGAAGTGAGGCAGGTTGCTTCCAGATTATATTCACACGACGGCCTCTTGTGCACGATTAGTACACCTGTGGTGTAGAGCACCTGCACTTGGAGGAGGTTGTTACATCCTCCGGGCATGCCCGCCCTCACCAGAAGTTGACCAGTTGTTGATTAGGCATGGAGCATGAAGTCATGCTCCACACATTAACCAACGTTTACCAGAACTTTAACTGTCTTCCGGTGCTCAAGTTTCATCTGAGGTGCTGTGCAAGTGCGCTGGCACCTTAGACAACCATACACGCGGCTGTACGTGCTCAGAGCATCAGCGTTGTCCAGGCGACGCCTCTGATGCAGAAGCCGCCACAGAGGGCACCACAGCCAAAATGGCGGCACCCAGATCGAATCAGGTAACTAAGGAGGGGGAACGGCCAAAGTTTACTAGGGCTCCTTGTTGGTGAATCACGCTCCTTTCCCATCCGGTGGACAGGAAGGGAAATGTGAAAACACCCCTGGGGTCACCTGTGTGAGCGTCCTACCCTCACCTGAGACAACAGGGGACCTTTCTTCCCTTAGCCAGACCTTGAGAGGTAACCTAGGAGGTATTCCCTAACTGCAAGATGAGGAAAGATGGCGGCTCCTCCGACGCACGGATGCCTTTCACCGGTATTGGACCGTTCAAGATGCCCTCAGGTGGCCACCAGACGTACCTCCCCAAGTCATGATCCGCTTTAGGTCCCCCAGACAGGGAGGCAGGGGCCATTTCCCCGACGGCCGTGGGGACCCGGAAGGAGGGGACGGGGAGTGAACCGACGCTGCTTTTGCGCTGCGGCTCCGTGCTGAAGTGATAATAACCCTTCTGGCTTCCTCGGAGCGTCACGAGCCTGGCTGGCCTCAGAAGCTGTTGGCCCAGGCTCAGAAGGGTGGGGTGGTGAAGCGGTAATTTGCAGCACGGAGCGGCCAAATGGGGCAGCTCCCCCCCCCCAACTGTGAATTGGGAATTGCATGGAGATTTGACTCTGTTTCTTTCGGTCCACCGTTCTGCTTTCCCAGAGACCAGCCCTGCTCCATCCTTCCAAGAGTCCCGTCCTTAGCAGCAGAGAGGAAACCTCTCTGAATTATTATTAATTCCTCCTCCCCCCCTCCTGTTGGTTCATAATGAAATAAGAACTAGGGAATGTTACTGTAATGGCCCGAGCCAGCAGGAGGGAATGCACAATGCTGCAGTTTTGTTGTAAAATCGTGGTCCTAAGAGGCCCGACGTAACTTGGATCAGCCCTTCTGTGCAGAAGAACCAACGCAATCAGGGATGTGCATGAATATTTGTAACAATCGTTATGCCTACGAATTGGGACGTTCGTTTACGAATCTAATGTTACAGCATTTGTAAATTGACATTCACATGAATGCGAATGTTTCCGGATATTTGTACAGATAGTTCGGACGTTCATTAAACTGGCGAGGTGGGAAAGCGGCGGCGCCAGTCACATCTGCGATGGATCTAGAGTGCGATCGACATGGATTGAGAACGGATTCAAAGTGGATTCAGGGTAGATTTGATGTTTTCAGAGCATACATTACGGGATATGTATTGGATACATATGCGTTCGTGTATAAGCTATTTGAATACGTACAAATACATTTGGATCGAAAGAATCCCACCACATTCAAAGGGGATTTATTTGAACGAATACAGACTTTCTAACATTCGATTCGTTACGAACCAAATGTCAAAAAAACCATTCTTGCACATACCTACAACAAGGGGGGAGTTGGAGGACTGTCCCTTGCAGCCCCAAATTGGTGGTCCTCTCCAGACGCTCCGGCCCAACTATTCCCAGAGTTCCTTGCCAACCTCGTTGGCTGATTATGATGCCGAGTGTCGTAGTTCAAGCCAGGTGTGGAATTCTGTGGTGTGATGTTGCTGGGATTTGTCATGAGCAGAAACATCCGGAGATCCACCTTGGAGATCCATTGGGCTGGCATGGAAGGCAGAGAACTGTAGCATCTAAAGATCTGAGGCTGGAGACCCCAGGAGAACGAGCGCGTTCGGATGAGGCGTTTTGAGGCGCCCCGCTTCCTCTGCAGAAGGGCGTCTGTGCCTTGAACCAGCGTTTTGCTGCCTCCGTTCAGAAAGGGCCTGTTCCTGGAAGGCTTTCCCTTTTCTCTTCCTTCTCCTGATTTCCCTACACTCAGCCCCAGCTGTCCTGGCAGCTTCCCCCAGCTCTGTACGTCGCCCTTTTCAAGAGACGCTAGTTGGACGGCGTTCCGCGTCCAACCCGATCTGTGATTCGTCTCAGGGATCTGGTTGTGAGAACATCTGCTCTGGGTTTCTCCCTCTGCTGGGACCATGGATACTCTTTGGACACATTCCATCGCCCACCCCAGTGGGAGGTCCTGGGGAGCACAGACACACCACACAGCCGCCACCACCACCCCCAGGAAAGAAAAACCTGAAGATCTTGGTTTTGGAACAAACTTTGCATATTTTAATTTAAAGAAAAATACGCCTTTGCTCTGTGTGAGCCAGTTTGGTCTAGTGGTCAGGGAGCTGGACTCTTATCTGGGGATACCGGGCTTGATTCTGCACTCCTCCATGAAGCCAGGGTGATCTTGGGCTAGTCACAGCTCTCTTCTGAGCTCTCACAGGGTCTCTGTGGTGGGGAGAAGAACAGAAGGTTTGTCAGCTGCCTTGAGTTCCCTTAAATGGGTGAGAAAAGTGGGGTAGAAAAGCCAGCTTGTCTTCTTCTCCCTCTCTCTTTCTCTACCTCATGGGTGCAACCCCCACTCAAAGTGTCTTACCAAGCAGCACCAAAACAGTGCAAGGTGCTAGTCCTCAATGCCAGGTACCCCCACCCTGTTGCTTCCTTCTCTCCCCCCCCCCCTTTCTCAGATTTCTCTTATTGACAGATCCCCCTGGGCATTTTAATCCGGTCTTAAATGAAAGTTCCCCTTGCTAAATAGTGAGGAATATTTTTAAATCTAGCAGCGAGACCTCTTTTGATTCGAATATAGATAATCCGCATTTCGGGACCTTTAGTCCTCAGAAACTGTGGATTCTTTTGAAATTTTGGGACGATTTCAAAGCTCTTTAAATCTTGAATGGGAACACAGCCACACGGGGGCAAATCCACAGCCCTTTGCCGTGGCATTCTTAGCTCTCCTGCGGTGGAGACGTAGATCCACGGGCATGGAAAAGCTGTCCGCCTCAGGCTGCCACATGGTCGGGCTGAAAAGGGCACTGGAGGGGAGGAGAAGGCGATGCCTCCTCCCAGCTGTGTGTCCTTAGAAGCTGGGTGAAAGGTTTCTGGTGCCTTTGCCTGCCCCCGCGGCCCCGGCCCTGCCCCGGTTGTTTGCAAACAATCCCATCTGATTCACCCATCAACCTTCACTTTCCCAGCCCGGAGGCCGGCCGACGATATCTTATCCGTCTCAGTTCTAAAGGGATTAAGCTCAGCGAGGGAAACTTTGCTGGGCCTTCCGTGCCCAGGCCTTATCTCGTTTCAGAAGTGGTTGACGGCTAATCTCCATGGAAGCAGGTCACACACACACACACACAAGCACAACCGCGGAGACCCAGGACGACTTTGCAGTTCCTTTCCCATCCGCCGGACAGGGAAGGGGTGCGTCCAGACACGTTAATACTGCGCAGTCGGGATGTTACATTCGAATCTGGAGATATGAACGTCGACAACATTTGTATGTGTTATACGTAGCCGTGCGCATGTCGTATGCGTCCCGTTTTTGTCGTCTATTAGGAGCGCGGTTGCATTCAGATACGTATGATATCCATACAGGTATGTATGTAATACATACTTTTGAACGTTTTGAATCATTTGAATGAATGTTTTGGAACATTCAGAATCCGTTTAAATGTCTGCCCTCATCTAGCGAGCAGGACGCGGAAGTTTTCCTCTCCTGCTTTGATCTTCCGCTACAATCCCTCTTAGTTCTGGCAAACGGAAAGCCTGGCTCTGAAAATTCCCCTCCCTGAGTCCAGAGATAGGGAGGCTCACAAGGGCCCCACGTCGAACCTGAAATATTTTGGCTTGGCTTGTGGTGTCAGCGGTGGGATTTCTTTCGCGCAGAGAGAGCGGCGTGGTTGCTGGTGATTCTGTGGGCCGAGGGTGGCGGATCCTTCCCATAATAAGCGCCCTACCCTGGAAGACCCGTGGAAAATGTATTCCTTAGGTTTATTTTTATTTGACTACTGTGTAATGGAGTCTTTACTTGCTACCAAAAAGGCTGCCAATCCCCCCCCCTTTAAGATGGGTTTCATTACAATGCCATGCAATGAATGCAGAAAAAATGCCAATTTAAACTTTCCCTCCCTCCGTCCGTAATGAAGAAGCGTGTTGGCCACAGAGATGTTGCCCTGCTGTTCAGTCTCACATCTCAAGGGGGTTGCAATCACCTTGCCTGTGCGGTTTGGACTGGGTGGATGTTTTGCAGGCCACGTTTTGCGTCTTGGAACCGGGTCTGTCTGTTTTGGGGCTCTGTGATTGCAGATAAAGTACCCATAGTCCTTTGAGGCTGCGGTCTGGTTGCCTCGCTTGGACCGGGCGGGGGATGCGCGAACTCTTGCTGGCCAATCAGAGAGGAGTTGGGATGTTCACGAACGTTCTTTGTTTGTATTCGATTTGCATTGAATTGAATGCATGAAAATTTGTATTTGTTCAACTAGTTCCCCTTCGAATGTGGGAGGATTCGGATTCGATGCAAGTGCTCAATGCCGTACAAATGCACATGAATCCCATTCAGAGCTTTGTACACATGTATGTGCTCTACATGGGGCTGCCCTTGAAGGCGGGTCGGAAGTTGCAGCTAGTGCAAAACGCAGCCGCCAGAGTGCTGACCGGAACAGCTAGCCGGATGCACATCACGCCGGTTTTAAAAGAATTGCACTGGCTGCCAATTCACTACCGAGCCCAATTCAAGGTGTGAACTCTGACTTATAAGGCCCTAAATGACTTGGGCCCCAGATATCTAAAGGAGCGCCTTCTGCCATATCGGCCTGCCCAAGTTTTAAGATCTGGAGGGGAGGCCCTCCTGGTTACCCCACCGCCTTCAGCAGTTAGGCGGGTGGGCACCCGGGAGAGGGCCTTTTTGGTAGTGGCCCCCAGGCTGTGGAATGGTCTCCCCCTGGTGCGTCTCTGTTCATGTTCAGGAAGGCGTGAATCTCTCACACATCTGTACACATCTGTACACATCCCGTTTTCATCTGTACGAATGTCTGAATTATTCATACAAATAATTCAAATATTGTAACCCGCCCTGGGACCTCCGGGTATAGGGTGGAATAGAAATACAAATGAATGAATGAATGAATGAATGAATATTCGTATTCGTACAAGTAATAAAGTACGAATGTCTGGACACTCAGTCCATATACGAATGTCTGAATTCGTATGAATTTGTATGAATAACGAATATTGCAAATATTTTTGCACGTGACGTAAGTGCGGAAAGGCCCAATATACTTCGATCTATAAACAAATATTTGCATGCCTGGAGTGTGTAGCGAAAGCCCCGTCACATTTTCCACAACATTTGATACTTTGACACTATAATTAGCTATTAATCTGGATGTTTAGGGAGCAGCTGTCTTGCTTTTCAATTTAGTGAAAGTGCATCTTCCAGAAGCCTTATCCGAATAAAGGTTTCTATGAAATTCAGCTGAAGCGAATCCCGACCTTTGGTTCTCAGCAGAGATTTGAGAATAATTCCGCAAAAAGCACGTGAAGGTTTTTCTCTCCGCCTTGCCTAGATTTTGTGATGGGTTCCCCAAGCATCTACGCACCTTTGGAACTATTAATGTGCATGAATATTCATTATTTGTACGAATTCATACGAATTTGGACGTTTGTAAATGAATCCAATGTCCGGACATTTGAATTTACGAATTTAAGCAAATACAATGTCCGAATTATTCAAACAAATGCATACGAATTCATTCATTTTTCGTATGAATTCGGATTTTGGAATATTCGATTAGTCATGAATACAATGTCAAAAATTGCTTCCGTGACACCCCTACTACGGTCCTATAATTACCTCCTTGAAAAGGGCAGAGAAATCCTGCAAGCCCTCTGATCCAGAGGTTAGCGAGATGAAGCAACTGCGTAGGTCAGAAGACCTATAAATTTTATGAACCAATTTCCTGGTTTCCCCCTTTCTCTCCCTCCCTCTCCCAAGACCCCCTGAAGCACTAAAATGCCGTTTTATGAGTCACTGCTCTGAATCCAGATCGCGGCTTTAATGGGAGTTTTGCCTTCTTTTAAAAGGTCAGCAAAGGGGTACGAGTTCAGGGAGCGTGCGGAAGTTCACAGGTACCTCTCTGCTCCCGCCAGAAAACGGCCCCCTGCTT
Organism: Aspidoscelis tigris stejnegeri; assembly: GCA_023333525.1. Classification (NCBI taxonomy): domain Eukaryota; kingdom Metazoa; phylum Chordata; class Lepidosauria; order Squamata; family Teiidae; genus Aspidoscelis; species Aspidoscelis tigris. The sequence goes on along the minus strand of JALMGA010000027.1, from coordinate 4,151,136 downwards.
TCTCTTCTTGTCTTTTTTTCACTGGCCTGCCTTTGTAAAAATGTTGACATTAAAGTCGGTATTTATGTACGTTCCTTTAGGGCCGAAGAATCTCTGCCAAGGGGGAAAGGGAGGCCAGCCCAACGATGGATCCGCACTGCGGACGCTGAGAAGAGACGCCTTTTGCAAGGGAAAGCAGGAGACGGAAGGCGATGAGTATGGCGAACGCTGGTCCAGCGGGCAGGTAAGCAGGTAGACTCTTTTCGAAGCCAAAGTTATCTGCCCAAAGTTGCATCCACCCTCCCAAAATTCCTGTCCCAGCATCTCCCTTGCATAGCCCTCCTCCTGAGGTGTAGCGCTTCCTGGACAGCAAACGGCGAGTTCTCTGCCCCGCAGACCCTGCAATATAGAAACATATACATATAAATGTATTTGTACAGGTCTGAATGTCCGGACGTTCGTTTTTCTTTATTCGTACGAATTTGGATTTTCGAATATTCGGTTCGTAATGAATTGGATGTCAAAAACTGCCTCCGTGCCCCCCCAATAGGAACACAAAGGAAGGCATCCTTGCTGTCTTCCTGCCCATCCAGCCCCGGCTGTTCTCCAAGGTTCACCTTTGCTGGCACGCAGGGGGAACGTCCGGTTCGCTCTCTTCTCACAAACATTCCCCGTTCGGAATTCTGTGCGCGCCTTTCCACGAGGACGGCGCAATGTGAGGCCTTCTGGCTGCCAAAGAGAGGAAAGGAGGGATCCTTGCAGCAGGGAGAAGGCACAGAAAGAATCCTTCCTCCTCCTCGCCAGCAGCGGCAAAGGCTGACCAGGTGCACGGTGGAATGTCTTGATTTCCTCTGTGCCTACAGGATTTCAGGTAACAGCCTCCCCTGGGGCAGAAGGAGCAGATGAGACACAGACACGCACACAGAGACACACAGGCACACACAGACACACACCTAGAGACACACAGATACAGACACGCACATAGAGACACATGGGCACACAGACACACACAGACACACACAGACAGACATGCAGGCACACACCTAGAGACGTGCACACACAGAGAGAGACACACAGGGCTCCTCTTAGGTTCCCATGGACTAGATGGGCTGTGGCCTGGTCCAGCAGGGCTCCTCTGAGGTTCTTATGGACCAGATGGGCTGTGGCCTGATCCAGCAGGGCTCCTCTTAGGTTCTTATGGACCAGGTGGGCTGTGGCCTGGTCCAGCAGGGCTCCTCTGAGTTTCTAATGGACCAGATGGGCTGTGGCCTGATCCAGCAGGGCTCTTCTTAGGTTCTTATGGACTAGATGGGCTGTGGCCTGATCCAGCAGGGCTCCTCTGAGGTTCTTATGGACCAGATGGGCTGTGGCCTGATCCAGCAAGGCTCCTCTTAGGTTCTTATGGACCAGATGGGCTGTGGCCTCATCCAGCAGGGCTCCTCTTAAGTTCTTATGGACCAGATGGGCTGTGGCCTCATCCAGCAGGGCTCCTCTGAGGTTCTTATGCACCGACTTCCTCCTAGCCAACTCTGCCTAGGGAGGGAGGGCACAATTGAAGGATAAAGAGGCACCCACATTCCTATCGCTTGGAGTACCTAGGCATGATGCTTCCACTCTTTCTGGGGCATAGGTAGAAGACCCAGCAGCGTAGAAGTGAAGACTGGGTTGTTGATCTTGGGGGTGGGGGCCCAGCTCACGTCTTTCCCTTGCAAGCAAAAGTTCAGTTCCCAGTTCGGGGCCATGTCTGGGGTTTTCCACCTCCCTTGGGGACCCCTTCCTTCCATCTCATTTGCAACAGCTGCGACTTAAGACCGTATCTGCGGCCCTCTTGTCTTTATGAAATTTTAGTCTTCCGTCTCAGCCACAAGACTGAGGGATCCGACGTTTTGGAAGGTCACATTTTCCCCGGAATTCCTCTTCATTTAATTAACATATTTGTATCTCTGTGGTGAAAGCCAGGAGGGACCCTGCAGGGAGCGGTGAAAGGACGGCCATAAAATATTTTGAAAAGCGGCCTGCCTGTGAGCGGAAAGTTTTCCGTTCTTCGAAGGTCTGGGTGAAATCTTACGTGACAAATGCTTTTGGATGCTTTTCCAAACATTGAAGTCGGGTCCAGATCAGCTGGAGAGAGCTTGGTGTTGTTATTCTTTAGAAATTCAGGTGCCAACACCAAATAGGCTTGTCTTTGTCTCTTTGCTAATGGACACTCAGCTACTTTGGACAGAGATTATTAGAATTATAAGCCAGAAAGGAGTTTGGCCAAGGTCCAACAGAAACTAAGATGGACCTTGAAGTTGGGAATCTATCAATAAAGTTCAAAAAGGCCCTGACCCTCCATTTCACCATTTTATCCCACCTGTTCGAGCATTGCAGGGGGCAGAATTTTGCAGATGTGTTGTAGGGACATGGACAAATAGTCGAAATATTTGTTATTCGGACGAATTCGGATATTCGTATACGTTTTTTAGTATTCATACAAATATGAATATTCTGAGTTATTCGTACAAAGAATTTGGACATTTTTATGTGCATGTGTCCATATTTATACAAATAGATATGAATGTATTCGAATCAGTTTGAACGGTCAGACATTTGTTTTTCTTTATTCGTACGAATTTGGATATTTGAATATTCTATTTGAATTGAATGTGGAAAATTGAATTTGTGTTGTTTTTCCTGCCCTCACCCACCACCCCCAGTCTGATAAGGACACGTTGCATCTGATTTTGCTCTCCAGTGTTTTCTCATAGAATATTTGGACGATATTTGGATTTTCCTTTCTGCCGTTGCGGTCACTTTTCTCTTGAATGTTTTTTTTCCTAGTTATTCCTTTCAAAGCCTGCAAGTCGATTTTTCACCACATCTAGTGGCAGGGAGTTCCATTGGTCAATGCTGAGTGGGTTGAAGATGCTTTTTATTTGGAAAGACTTTCCATTTCATTGCCTTTGTTGCATTTTATTCCATTTATTGCTTTTTATTTGGAAAGACTTTGCATTCTTATTTTTATTTTGCAAAGGTTTTTGGGTGGGCTTCTTCGCTTTTGACACTTCGCCACCGTCTCTGTCTCTTGCCTGTTTTATAACGTCCAAGGGAGACTGTGGGATTTGGAGAAAACATTGCATTTTTGTTTCCTTTGCCTCAAATCCCACTAGGGTGGAAAGGGGAATTTTGACTTGTCGTTGAAGCTGTGTGGTAGAATCTCTGCTGCTTTTCTAGCAAAAATATAGCAGTGGTTTGCAGCAAACATTTCCTGAGGGATGCTGGGAGCAGAGGCCTTTTCACACTTCAGCCTCTAGTGAACAATTAGTGAACCTCTGGTGAAGATCATCCGCACGTGAAGGAGGCTATTACAGCCTCCAAGCATGCCCTCCCTCCCCAGAAGTTCACACCTTTATCAACCTTACCTGAAAGCTTACCTGGAGCATCTGGGCAGTGGCTATTTGCACCTCTTCTGGTGCTCCAGGGTTGTCTGAGGTACCGCGCAAGTGTGCTGGCACCTCAGACAATCGTAGACAGAACTGTGCGTGCACGGAGCCCCAGTGTTGTCATGGAGATGGCACTGATGGGCGAGTAGTCACAGAGGGCGCCACAGCCAAAATGGTGGGTGCACCTAGAGGTCGAAATGGTGGCACCCTGCAATCGAATCAAGATAAGTCTTCAATCGTGGGCGGACAGGGGACGCTCCAAGTGCGAGCGCTAGTCAACATTGTTTCATCACACTCCTTTCCCGTCTGGCGGACGGGAACGGACGTGCAAAGTCGCCCCAGATCGGGGACCCTCGGTTTCCCAGGCAGCCTCTTTACCGCTGAAATATCCCCCCCACAAGTCCCACAGGAGATGTGGCGAGCCACTGTTCTGAGTCAAGAGCTCCGGAGCGTTCCTTCTCTCCGGCCTCCAGGGAATGAGATGCTTTGCTCTCTGTCCAGCCCTGATTTCTGCCCGCTGGTTGCCCTGGTCTCACGGCACCCTCGTCGCTCTGACTCAGCCCTCGGCCTGGCGCGCACGCTGCTTGGCACTTGCACAAGGCCACGGCTTGCGGTTCCCTCCGTTGACGCGTGACGATGGGCGGTTTTGTTCCAGGACGGGACAGGGAAGCGGAGAGGTCCGGCGCATGAGTCACCTCCGCAGAGGGCAGGAGGGTTGGGGCTGGGGAGGGGAGGGGAGGGGGGCGACGGAGCTTATGCGAGTGCAGGAGGGGGAACAGAAAGAAAAATGCAGAAGATGGATGGAGGAGAAGTATGTGGAAGAGGAAAGAAATTCAGTGGATTCATTGCCTTTTGGGAAAGGAATTCATCTGTGTCCTTCCTTCCTTCCTTCCTCCCTCCCTCCCTCCCTCTCTCCTCCTTCTCCTTTCTCTCCTCCCTCCCTCTCCTTCTTTCTTTCCTTCTTCCCTCTTTCTCGCCTCCCTCTCTCCTCTTCCTTTCTTTCCTCCCTCCCTCCCTCCCTCCCTCCCTCCCTCCCTCTCCTTTCCTTCCTTCTTTTCTTGCTGTTAGTGATCCTGGGGTTCCTATTGCTGAGCAGTGGGGGGGGGGGGGAGAGACATTCAGCTTTGGTCCCTGTGAAACCAGCCCTTGTGGTTCCTTGTGATTCTTCCCCTTCAAACCTGATCCAGAGCCCCAATTGCTGCCACGTGTGGGGAATCACTCAGTGGAGTCTGAACCCCATGGCGTGTGCTGAGCCACCCTGTACCCGGTGGGCCCCTTGTGGCCTGGGGCTCATGGGTCGCCCCTGTTCCCTGCTCCAAGGCGCACACGGTGGTGAGTCCATTTTGAAATCCAGGCGTGTTTCCCAGGGGTGCTGGTGGAGGGCGAGGAGGGGTTCCGTGTGACAAAGAGCCACTCCAGCAGCAACGTGCTGACTCGGCCGAAGCTCCCTGTGATGTCACCACCGCGCAGCTGATTGGGACCTCCGGGGAGGGCGTGGAAGGGCGAGATTTGGATGCTGGGATGGGCCGGGCTTGGAGGAATGTTGCATCTCCCAGAATCCCCCGCGGGAAGCCTCTCCGCTCCTTCCAGCTTTTCAAAGGGGCTTTTCAAAGGGTTGGCCTGGGTGCCGCTTGGTCCCAAGGAAGATGAGAGAGGGTGGGGACCCAGGAACATTCGGCCTGGAAGAGGTTCAGAGGAGGACAGCAAAGATAACAGGGGGACCGGTGGAGATTGAGGCCCATCAAGGAAAGCACAAGGAAAGATGTTCAGGGACTAGAAATCACGGGGATCCAGAGGAACACAAGATCTCTGCAACAGTTGAACGGGGATGGCTGGTTTTCCATCCCTGGAGGCTTTCAGGAAGACATTGGAAATACCACTTCTTAGCACTGATAGTTTCTCAAACGTTGGCAACGCCTGGTCTAGACATGCCCTGTGTTCTCTTCCATCTGCACAGCCCTATGATTTAAGTACATAAGAACCTAAGGGAAGCCCTGCTGGATCAGGCCACAGCCCATCTAGTCCATATGAACACAGGAGGAGCCCTGCTGGATCCGGCCACAGCCCATCTGGTCCAGCGTCCCGCCCCACACAGTGGCCCACCAATTGCCCATGGGCATCTCAAGTCGAGACAAGGACAAACTTTCTGCTCCTGAATCCCCACAAATGGCTTTAGAGGCCTCCTGTTCCTCCCTCCAGCCAGAAGGATATACTTGGCTATCCATTCTAGTAGCCATTGATATATCTGTTGTCCATAAATTTGTCTAACCCTTCCTTAAAGCCCTCCAGGCTGGTTGCTGTCACCACCTCTTCTGGCAGCCAATTCCATAAACCGATGACCGTCTGGGTGAAGAAATCCTTCCCCTTGTTGGATCCGACTCTCCTGCCCATCAGCTTCATAGATGCCACCTGCTTCTAGTGTTGTTGGATAGGGAGAATAAATTTTCTCTCTCTGCCTTTTCTATAACATGTATGATTTTCAGTCCTTCAATCAGGTCCCCTCTTAAACATCGTCTTTCCAGACTGAAGAGGCCCTGACAAGAGATCCCTCTGGAAAAACCTTCCCTTAGATAACCCAACAGCTGGAAGACGCATCTCCCCTTTTGCTGGGAAACTGGGCCTGCTGGGTTATTGGTTGGAGGGAGCAGTGTCCAAAGATATTCCCATCATGCTTTGCTTCCCAGCCTGTTTAGCTTCCTCCACCTCACTCAACAGCTGTTCAGCTCCTGGCAGCTCTGTTTTTCAAATCAGTGGATCCCGACCACTAGACCCATCAAAATCACCGATGTTTTCTTTTGTCTGTCCCCCTTCCCACGTCTTCTTGCCTCGTCTGTAGCAGCAACAGAAACCTGGACCAACATCCCTTGCTTGTTTTCTTTTCCAGGTTTTCCTTGGCCGTCTTCTCCTTGGCCCTTTCTATGATATCAGTGAGCTTTGGCCAGTCCGGCGCAAAGGTGAGTCATCCTGAAACAATGGCCTTACTCATAAATTGGCCGGCGGAATCCAGGAGGGATCTGTGTTTGTGAATTTATCGGCCCAGAGGCCAACCGGTTTGCTTTCCTTAGCACATACATGGGGTGGGAAGGGGTGGTGGTGGTCACCATTCTTGTGCAGTGAGGTGTGAATCAGGAGTTTGTGTGATACCCCCAAAATGCAAAGAGCAGCGAGGTGGCTGGATTTCTGGTTGCAGGGAAATGGCAGTCACATCTTTCCAACAATATTGGTGGCATTCTCCCAATGCCAGAGACGTGAGCACCGCAGGGTTAGCTTGTTGCACGTAAAATGAGTGGTAGGCACATGGGGTAGGGCCTTTTCAGGGATGGCCCCCTTGAGATGCGCCAGGAACCTTCACTTCTAGGGATGTGCACAAATGGGGGTTTTTTGCATTCTTTCCCAACTCCCCGTTTCACGAATGTTCCGAAATATTCATACAGATATGAATGTCAATGTATGAATGTCATAACATTCATACGATTTGTACACGAATGTCTGAATGAATACGAATATCGGATGTTACGAATATGCACATCCCTGTTCTCTTCACATGCTCAGGAGAGCTGTGAAGATGCACACGCGCACACACACACACACGCCCTGGCCTTTGGCTAAATAAGGAATCACCTGCCGAAATCCAGTTGTTCAAAGCCGTCTGGCTCCTAAATTCCTCCCAAAAGGAACATTTATAGGTCATACCACTGGCCTGGGTGACCTTCATGCCGTGGCCTTTCGAGATATTAGTTAATTGTCTTGGTAGTGCTGATTTTTTTTAAAAAACTTTTGTTTGTTTGATCTGGCTCCTTCCTTGCTCTGCTTTTGTCGCAGTCATGGCCAGACAACCAGGAAACATTCACCGATGGAAACTTAAGCTAAAATTAACGCCCTCCCACCCCCTATGTTTAGGAGGGTATTTTTTTGATGTGCTGGGAAAATCTTAAGTTTCAAGTATTTTGTGCCTCGGTTGGAAAATCTGGGCCAATTCCTTGTCCTTCGCCACATTGGCCTCTTTTTAAAAACACGTTGCTCTTTCACCTTCCCTTATCGCTTTGCATTGCGTCTGTTTTTGCAGAGCGGTCCGTATATTATTTTAAAATTTCTCACCCACGTGGTTGAATGCCTAGACAGTGAGCTTGCTTATTTAGTCCGGCGGCCTGAATAGTCCAGGGGCACGCAGGATGGGAAAGGAGCGCGATGAGCCAACGTTGGCTAGCGCTTGCACTTGGAGCGCTAGTAAACTTTGGCCGCCCATCCCCCACCAACAATTGAATACAGTCAGACCCCCATATCCACTGATTCCGTAATCGTGGTTTCAGGTAACCACAGTTACTGGATCAGGCCCACCCCCCGCCCCTGCTGGTGCCATAAAGAAGCAGCACAGGGTATTCCAACATTCTCCAGAGGACGAAATAAGCCTTCTGGAGACCAGGAAAGCACTTCCGGTCCTGGGTTTGCACGACCCCATAACCAGAAGTCCTGTTTGCGATTATCCATGGTTTCAGGTAACCACGGTAGGAGCTGGAATGTATCCCTAGCGGATACAGGGGTCCAACTGTACTTACCTTATTCAGTCCAGGGGCCGGTCCCCCTCTGGGTGCCTCCATTTTGGCGGCAGCGCCCTCTGCAACTGCGCATGTGTCAGCGCCGTTACCTACAACGCGAATGCTCTGCGCACGCACACTTGCGCCTATAGTCGTCTGACGTGCCAGCGTCCTTGTGCGGCACCTCACACGACCCCGGAGCGCCGGAAGAAGAGCGACTGGTCACTGCCTGGAGACTTAAGGTAACTCTCTGCTCCACACCTGATCAACAATTGGTGATCGTCTGGCGAGGGAAGGTGCGCTTGGAGACCATAACAGCCGACTCCGTGCACGGATGCTCTTCACCAGAGGTTCACGAATCACACACTACCGGCTGTAGTGCGAACAGGCCTCCGGGTTTCTTTATTTTCCATGTTCTGTGTCTCAAATGCAACTCTTGGGATTTGATTCAGTTCAAATTGAATCTCCGAAGATTCGAATTGATTTGAATGTTTAAAATTTGAATGTGTTCACATTTGATTTGAATTGAATATGTTCAAATCTGTTCGTATGAATTTTCAATTCGTGTTTGAAGATATGAAAGTCGACAACATATGGATGTATCTGTACGCATCCGTCTGCATCCCGTCTTTGTCCCATAAGTATCCGTACAAATTTGTACAGATACGAATAAGATGTATATAATGTGTATGTATCCATACAGAATTTCATATGTTTCAAATATTCATGCACATATTTGCAGTTTGTTTCCCTCCAGCCTCATTCGCTCTGTCTATGAAATGGGTCTATATAAATATAATGTGTATATATCTATATATACATTTTGGTTTAATTCCTTTTGTATATTCCTCAAACGCACTTGAGGAATTAAGCCAAAATAGCTTGGTGGGGGAAACAAAAATACTCCAAGGGGGCATGGAAAATCTCACGAAGCCTCTGGTTTTACTCATAAGCTCCTCTTCTAAACATTGAACTGCTGAGGTTTTTGCCAGTTGCGCTGAGTCCATCATCCTTCATGCGCCTGTGCAAGGCAGGTGATAAATTCTGGCGTTGCATTTGGCAAACAAGGGGAAGATTAACTGTATTGTCCCTAAATCCAAGAACTCTTTATATCTCGTGCGAGGGATATTCTATATTCTGTGCTGCCCTCCCCTTTCTCTGTTCCTACCAAGTAGGGATTTGCATGAAAATTCAAATTATTCAAAATCTGATCGAATTTGTTCAAACGTGGGCATTTGAATTCTAATCAAATGTCTTCACATTCGAATTTAGACGTTTGAATGTACAGACTCGTACGGGTTACCTACGTGTCTGTACAAATATTATATGTCTCTGTACACATTTGCGCTTATACAACGGAACAAAAACGGGATGCGTACAGGATAAAACGGGGTGCATATGAAATGCGTACAGATGCGTATAACACATACAAATGTTGTCGACATTTGTATCTTTAAACTCGTATCCAGCATTCAAATGAACAGATTTGAATGTAACGGATTTGCATTTGGATTTTAAATATCCTAATCAAATCGAATGTTTACAAGATTGTGTAAAGTGAAATCTTTTGCCTTTCATTCGCATATTTCTTCTCTCCGCTGCGAGTTACGTAGCTTAAGCAGCACCCAGTTTTCTCACTTTGGGTGGTGCTGGGATTTTGCAAGATCTTTGCCAAGTGTCTTGCTTAGTTTTACACAAAATATCCAAGTCGTGTACCCAAATTTACGTGACGTTTTGTGCCCGAATTGGGGGAACTTGTGCAATGGGGCATCACATTGCACAAATTCCAGTATAGATTGTGGTCATGGGTACCTTCCCACTAAAGCAGCAGCTATGCGTCAAAAAAAAAGCTCTTAATTCTCTTGTTTATTCGCTTTTCTCTTTTTGTTTCAACCACGTAGGAATTCTAGCCGTTTCAGGGTTTAAACTCATTTTTAACAAGAAAAAATGTATACGTTATAGGAACTGTCTTTGGCTTCCTTGCACTTTTTTGGAAGAAAAGAGGGCTTGGGAGTCCTGATAATTCTCAGCGGCAAAATTCCTTGTGCAGGATTGCTAAAAGGGTGAAAAGTGGTTGTTGCACTGAGTGACCCAAGGGGAGGTATTTCATGGAAGCATAGAGTCCCAGAGTTGGAAGGGGCCTCCATGGTCATCCAGTCCAACCCTCTGCTCACTGCAGGATTCCCTAAACCATCCCACATCGATGTAGGTCCAGCCTCTGCTTGGAGACCTCCAGCGAAAGAGAACCCACCACCTCCCATGGCCACCTATTCCACTGACTGGTCGCCCTCACTGTCAGGAGGTTTTTCCTAATATCTGATCCGCATTGACTCCTTTGGAGTTTCATCCTGTTGTTTCTAGTCCTCCCATCTTGTTCAAGTGAGAACAGGGACGATCCCTCTGCACTGTGACGGCCCTTCAGAGACTTGAAGACCACGATCATGTCTCCTCTCAGTCTTTTCTTCTGCAGGCTGAACATTCCTAGATCCTTCAACCTTCCTGTGTAGGACATGGTTTCCATACCCCTGTGAAGACACCTGTGAAGTAGGTGTGGCTGTGAGAGCTCAGAAGAGCGCTGTGACTCGCCCAAAGCCACCCAGCTGGCTTCATGGAGGAAGAAGAGTTGGCTTTTCTATCCCGCTTTCCTCACCCATTGAAGGGGACTCAAAGCGGCTAACAAACCTTCTGTTCTTCTCCCCACAACAGACACCCTGTGAGGCAGGTGGGGCTGTGAGAGCTCAGAAAAGAGCTGTGGCTAGCCCAAGGCCACCCAGCTGGCTTCATGGAGAAGTGCGGAATCGAACCCGGTATTCCCAGATAAGAGTCTGGTTCCCTAACCACTAGTGCAGACTGTCTCGCCAGCTGGGCTGCTTCCTCCAAGTGCAGACGCCCTTCACCAGAAGTTCCCTAATCATGCACTACCAGCCCAAGTCTGCAGAGGCCTACGGTCCCATTGGGAGGGCAAAACCCGAACCATAGAGGGCACCGGAGTCCCATGGTGCATTTCTTCTCCTGGCATCTCTGCAAAGTGTCATTTCTCCAATTGAAACCACTGCAAATGTTCCTAGCTTTTTTAGACCAAATTGGGTGGGTGGGTGGAGATTCCTCCCTGTTCCTCCCCCCCCCCCCCATCTTTGGAGTCTGGCCTTTTGCTTATCATTCCCCTTCAGCATTATCTGGCCTCCCAGCCAAAGGATTTGGGCCGTTTCGCCGAAGCCGCTTTCCTTTTTCTTCATAATAGTGTCCTTTTTTGGCAGAAAAATGCGCCCCTTGGGACCTTTTTTGCTTTCATGGGTTTCTGACATCACCGGCACCCACGAGAGGGGAAACAGCCCCGTCACCAGCTGCGATGCTTCTCGCAGCACCCGGCAGGGGCAGGCAGGGAGCTGGGAGTGATTTGTGGCACAGGTTGGTGGAGGAGGAGGAGGAGGAGGAGGAAGAGACCAAGGGACCAGGCAGCTTTTGAGGGCGTCGGGACTTCATGGGCCGCAGCCAGGCGCATTACAGGAGGAGGGGGATGGAGGAGGCCATACAGGAAAGCCCCGTGGGGTATCAGTGGATGCTAGGATGGGTGCCCAGGTCCATCCTCCAGGTTGGCGAGGCAGGCAGGAGGCCTCTCATGGCCGTTTGCAGGGAGCTGAGGGCAGGTGAAGGTTTTGCATATGTCTTCTGCTTGAGATGCCCAGAAGCAAATGGTGGAACACTGTGTGAGAAGGGATGCTGGACTAGATGGGCTGTGGTCTGGTCCAGCAGGGCTCCTCTGGGGTTCTTATGGACCAGATGGGCTGTGGCCTGATCCAGCCGGGCTCCTCTTAGGTTCCTATGGACCAGATGGGCTGTGGCCTGATCCAGCCGGGCTCCTCTTAGGTTCCTATGGACCAGATGGGCTGTGGCCTCATCCAGCAGGGCCCCTGGGTTCTCCTGCCAGGTCTTTTGCTCATCTCCCTCTCCTCTTCCTTTAGGTCCCCCGGAGGAATCCCCGTCAGGTGGCTGAGGAAGACATCTCTGGGGGCCGAGTGCAGGGTGCCTGGAGCCCGTGGGGTCCGTGGTCGTCCTGCTCGCAGCCTTGTGGCCTCGGCGTCTTGGAAAGGACTCGGGTCTGCCAGTCTCCGTACCCACGGGTCCCCTGGGCTGGGGGCGCTGAAGTGCCTCCTCCTCTGCAGCCCGGATACCCCCAGCATTCCTCCTACCAAGACGAGAGGGCCGCCAACCCTTACCCAGCCCGGCCTTCGTACCCGCTGCACACGGACAGGAATCCCCGCCTGGCCCTTTCCTATCACAGCACCGGGGCTGTGCTCCCTCTCCACACCCGCCCGCAGCCCCCGGACACTCCGTACGGCTCCACGAACCGCTATGCCCGCCAGGAAGCGTTCCCGCTGGATCCGGCCCCTCAGATGCCGTCCCGGAATAGCCTCGCTCCACAGGCAACCGGCCGCCGGAGGGATGTTCCCCCTCCCCGCTCTGCCGCCGCCGCCCCGCCGCCCCCCAGGCCACGAGGAAACCCTCTGGAGCGGGACGAAGCCCCCAACCACGCGTCCTCTCCTCTAAGGTCACCCCATGGCACCTCCAGGCACGGCGGCTCCACCCGGCCGGCGGCTCGCGCCTCCATGCCGTTGTTCAAGCCAGCGAGACGCAACAGCCAGGAGGCAGGGCTGAACCCGGATCGGCCCAGTCACCGGAGCCAAGCGGACGGCAGGCGCCACAGTTCGGCGGCTTCTCCAACACCCGAGTCCCAGGAGGCCTGGAGGTGAGTGCCGGTCAGACCTTGCAATCGTTTATCCTCCAGAAATTACCTGGACATTTGCATGTGTGTAGGGGTTCGTCTTGCAGATTCGCGTCTGTCCCGCATCCGTATTTTTACGGATCCATATGGGACGAAAATGGGTTGCATACAGGATAACTATGGGATGGATACGGGCGTGTACGGACGCGTAAAGATGTAAGAAAGATGTGTACAGGCACCTACGAATGTTGTCAACATTGTGATGTGCAAATTCAAATGGAAAATTCAAACAAATACTGTAGATTCGAATTTTCTTAATTCGAATAGAATTTGGTTTAATTTGAATTTTAAAGATTCGAATTGAAACAAATTTTTGGATATTTAATTTGAATCAAATCCCGAAAATTGCATTTGTGCACATGCCTATATCCAGTATGTATCCGACGCAAACACAGGCGTATCCCATTAAAAATCTGAAGGCATCGAATTCAGTCTGAATCCACTTTTAATCCTCTCTCGATCCATGTCAAAAGCAAACCGGATCCGTTGCAGATGCAACTGGTGCAGCCACTTTCCCACCTTGACAGTTTCACTAATTTCCGAACTATTCGGAAACATTTGTATTTGTTTGAATGCCAGTGAAGGAATATTGTAACATGTATCCAATACGTGACCCGTAACAAATCCGCTCTGAAAGCGTCAAATCCGCCCTGAATCCACTTTGAATCTGTACGAATCTTTAGTGTAACGAATATTCCCTACTCCCGTGTTTTCCCACCGGAGAGCCCAAGGGGGATCCACACTCCCTTCTGCTCCTCTGCGCGTTTTCCGCACAACAGCCCTGCAGGGTAGGGCAGGTCCGAGAGGCCACAAGTGGGCCCAGACCATTCAAAGCGCTTTGGAACAATAAACATTCCTTGCGATCTTTGATCAGACTTTTGCAATAACACTGGAAAATAAATTGTCCCCTGGAGACCTTTGTTTTTTCCTTTCCCGTCAGCAACAGGAAATCTCTCCCAAACAAATTCTACCATTATCAATAAACTTTTTCAAAGGAACCAAAAACACGAGGAAAAAATGCAACATCGTGACGGCAAATCCGTTTTCTTTAGTGCCGGAGCAGCAAAATTTGGCTGTTATATTTCATTATTTTTTCCCACCCAGAAAGTTTTCCAGCATCTTCAATGTGCCGCCTTTTTAGGGGCGAGCATGAATGTTCGTAAGATTCGTTACACGTACGAATGTGTCTGAATTTGGACATTGGTGGACAAATCAAATGTAGGAACATCCGTCCATTAATATTTATATGCAGATGAATGTTTCAGACATTCGTATGAGTAGTTTGGACATTCGTTAGACTGAGGAGGCGGGAAAGCGGATGCACCAGACTCATCTGCAAATGTAGGGATGACAGAAGAGTCAATGGCTGCTAGAATGGAGGCCTAAGTGCATCTTGCAGGCCGGGGGGACAAGCAGGAGGCCTCTAAGGCCATTTCCTGGGATTCGAGAGGAGGACGGGGTTTGCCCTTGTCTCTGCTTGGGATGCCCATGGGTGATTGGTGGGCCACTGTGTGAGACGGGATGCTGGACTAGATGAGCCGTGGCCTGATCCAGCAGGGCTCCCCTTAGGTTCTTATGGACCAGATGGGCTGTGGCCTGATCCAGCAGGGCTCCCCTTAGGTTCTTATGGACCAGATGGGCTGTGGCCTGATCCAGCAGGGCTCCCCTTAGGTTCTTATGGACCAGATGGGCCGTGGCCTGATCCAGCAGGGCTCCTCTTAGGTTCTTATGGACCAGATGGGCCGTGGCCTGATCCAGCAGGGCTCCTCTTAGGTTCTTATGGACCAGATGGGCCGTGGCCTGATCCAGCAGGGCTCCTCTTAGGTTCTTATGGACCAGATGGGCCGTGGCCTGATCCAGCAGGGCTCCTCTGAGGTTCTTATGGACCAGATGGGCCATGGCCAGATCCAGCAGGGCTCCTCTTAGGTTCTTATGGACCAGATGGGCTGTGGTCTGATCCAGGAGGGCTCCTCTTAGGTTCTCTTAGGTTCTTCTGGAATGCAACAGAATAAAAACCTTTGTGCTTTTCAGGTCGCGGGTTCGTGAGTCGATCAAACCCGGCAAGTACGGCTACGGGCGAGTGCCATTTGCTCTTCCCCTCCACAGAGACGCAGCTGGGGCACCTGTGTCCCGCTTTAAGAGGCACCACAGAGGCCAAGAGCGCAGCCCCCCTCCCCCTCCCCCCCTGCCTCCCCACCCTCCATCAAGGAAGCAGAAGCGCAAGGCTGCCGGTTCGTCCTCCCACGAGGCAGAGGCGTCCAGCCCCAACCCGGAGCCCAGGGGCCTACACGGCCCAGAACAGCCTCCCTCGGGAAACGGAGCTGACCCAAGGGTGGGAGATGGGCGGCTGGCCACGATCCGGGACGGCCCGAGGGAAGTGTCCGAACCCACGGAGCCGGCCCTGGTCACAACGCTGAGAAGTGAGACATCGAGCAGAGCGGAGCCACACGGTCAGGCGGCCATGACACCTCCGGTCTCCCCTGACGGCAGTGGTGTTAGCATCCCGGAACCTGACCGTTCCACGGTGCCTGCAGACAAGCCACCACATCCCCGTAAAGTCTCCCCGAGACCCCCTGTGACACCAGATGGGCCCTCACAGTCTGTGGGTTCCACCCCAGGAGACGAGGGTGCAGAAGATGGGGGGACCCCGGCGGCCTCAGCTGCCCCACCATCCCGGACACCGTCCTCGCCGGGCATTCCCTCGCCTCCGTCTGCAGGGGAGCTCCGCCTGACCCACGAAGTGCTGAGGAACCACAGCTCCCCGCCCAAGCGGAAAGCCACTGGGGTGGGAAAAGCTCAGCGGGTTCCCCCGGAGTCCCCTCGCCACCCGGAGGGGGTCCCCCTGGCCCACCCCGATGGAGCCGTGCACAGGAACCCTCCCCCTCCCGAGCGAGGCCGCTCCCGGAACCAGCGACAGAACCAGCCCCAGACCAGCAACGGGGGCGGCCGTGGAGCGTGGCCCTCGCCGGACCTCTTTGTCGACCAGCCCGTGGCACCCCAGACCTCCGAGCCGAACATCTGGCTGCTGCACCGCGGGAACCCCAGCGCGCAGCTCCATCCCGGGGGTTACGCCCCGCACACTGGGGTCCGGCCAGCCGGCGAAGTTCCCCAGTGGAACCTGTACCACCCCAGCACGGAGAGCTTCCACTGCGAGGGCGTGAGCAAGCAGTTCAAGGCCTGCAGGCAGGAGGTAAAAGGACCGCGGACTGGGGAGCGGGTGGCAATATTTATTCATCCATTCATTTATTCCTCCCTCCCTCCTGAAATGTATATCCTGCCCTTCAGTGAATGGTCCCAGGGCAGGTTACAATGAAATTTAAATATATCATATATTAAAACATAATTAAAAATAGAATGCCCTGTCCCTCCCACCGCACCCGCCTTCCCCAACAGGGCAGCACCCTGAGGATGCTGTTTAAAAAGAAAACTCCTGAGTAAAAAGGTGCCAAAAACTAGACAGTGTAGGCGCCAGGCAAACCTCAAGAGTGAGGCTGTTCCAGAGTCTAGGGGCCACCACAGAAAAGGCCCTCTGCAAGAGAAGGAACTCCCAGAAGGCCCCCTCCTTGAGATCTCTGCGCCTGGGCAGGTCTATATGGGAGAAGGCGCTCCTTCAGACACCCAGGGCCCGAGCCGTTTAGGGCTTTATACGTTAGCGTAAAAGGGCTGGGTAGCTAATAGGTAACCAGTGCGGATCCTTTAAGACCGGCATGATGCGAGTCCGGCCAGAGACTCCCGTCAGCAGTCGCACTGCGGCATTCTGCCCCTGTTCCAGCTTCCGAACCGTCTTCAAGGGCAGCCCCATGGGGAGTGCATTGCAGTAGTCTAACCTAGAGGTTACCAGAGTGTGGGTCACTGTGGCCAGGTTATCCCGATCCAGGTAAGGCTTCAACTGGCAGACCGAATGGAGAAAATGGAAGGTGCTCCTGGCAGTTGCTGCCATGTGGGACTAAAATGACAGTGACGGATCCAGGAGCACTCCCAAGTCACGCGCCTGAAGAATTGGGTTCCTCTTAGACTCCTGGACTCAGGTCCCAGTGGTGGATTAACATTAATATTAAGGACCCCGGATCACAGAATACCCCCCACCGAGTTTAATCTATAAAGAAGTCTGGTAATCAAAGAATACTGCAGCAGTGTGAAAAAGCAAAGCAAAAAGCAGAGGATCGTGAGCAGCCATGCCCAAACATTGCTCTTGGAGGAGTCCCAAAGACACTCACACCAGCGGAGGGTCGTGGCTTTTGCAGGCCTTTGCGGGGGGGAAAACAAACCAGACTTGGAGAGTGTTAATTCCCCGTTAGAGCATCAGTGTTCCGTCCTGTCCGCAGGGAATATTCTGCCGCTCGCTGCGTCTGGTTCATAGCTCCTCATGCCGCAGCTCTGAGTCCTTTGAAATGTTCAAAGGGGCCCTTTCTGGATGGGGTGGAGGGATGCTGGTTGAGGGCGGGCGTTAGGATGGCCCCAAACTCCCTTTAGGCAGGCAAAAGGGTCGTCCGGCGTCGCTCCCTCCAAAGACCCTCCCCTCCCAGGGATGGAAAGCAGGGAGGCGATTCAGTACGAACCGAACGTGGGAAAACTCAGCTTTGTGGTGCCAGCCTGGTGTCGGTTTCCTCTTCTCTCCTTTCCCCAGCCGTGTCCCCCTGACCGCCCCGATCCCCGCGCGGTCCAGTGCTCTGCGTATAACAACCAGGAGTTCATGGGCCGCCTCTACCAGTGGGAACCGTTCACGGATGGTAAGTGGGCGCCGCTCGCCTTCGCCTTGAGTGCCAAAAAAGGTTGCCAAGTGGATTTTCCCAGAGGGTCCTCGAACCCTGGACCATCGCAATCGGAGGAAGGAGAAGAGTCGGCTTTTCTCACTCTTAAGGGACACAAGGTGACTGACCAGCTTTCTGTTCTCACCCTCAAGGAGACTCAAGGCGGCTGACGAATACTCTGTTCTCACCTGTAAGGGGACTCAAGGCGGCTGACAGACTTTCTGGCTCTCTCTCTGTGTGCTTTAACTTGATCCGGCAGGGAGCCCCTCTTAGGTCCTTCTGATTTTGCAAGGCAATGCAGCCTTGATGAGTTTGTTGTGGGTTTGTCTCTCTTGTCTCTGTGTGTGTGTGTGTGCGTGTGTGTGTAAGAGAGAGAGAGAGAGATCTTTCCTGCAGGATTAATGCTCTCCATCACCCGCCTCTCCATGGGCTTTCTCAGGGGGAGGATTCTCTTCTCCTGCCGTGTGGGCATCCAGCCTCACCCCCCCCCCCCGCCTGTGATTTCGCCTGCTCAGCCTCGGGGTGGGTGGAGGGCCAGGATCCTTTTCCTTCTCCCCTCTGCCCCCCCCCACCATCGCCACTGGGCTGTATTTAATGAACAATTTGCCACGGCGGCAGCAGCAGCAGGTGGCTGCGTGTCTCTGAGTCTTACATAAGCTGCTTTGGAAGGGTCAGTCCAAGGACAGGCCGGCTTAGGAAACTGACCCACAGCGATGCCGGAAGAGCCCGGTCCACGCCGGGGATTTCCATCGGCCGCTCTCGATACGGACCTGCCAAGATCTCTCTGACTCTTCTGGCCCTACAGCAGTAGTTTAAAGAGCTGCTCGCATTGGCCCTACGGAACTCCTTGCCACCGGATTGTGCAGGAACAAGAGGCCCTGGCAGCCAGAGTAGATGAGAGGGGGTGGAGTTATGGAAATAAGGTGTACCCAGAAGGCCACGGTTGCCTTTAGAGACAGTAGGTCTCCAGAGAGTCTGGCGCTTTTTTCTCTTTTTTCTTAGCTTTCTGGAACCTGTGGAAGTCAACCGCTAGCTGACCTTCCCTGAGCTCAGGCCTAGTGAATTGGTGGATAAGGGACCACCAGGAAATCCTGGGTCTGTAATCTAGGCCAGACCATCAAGCTAGCTTTGCTGGCAGCTTTGATCTTACATACAGCTGAGTAGATCCAGAAGAGTTGAGTTTTTGATCATACTTTTTTGGCATCAGTCTGGAGAGTCATGCATCCCTGGCCAAGGAGGCTTAACCGGTGCAATTTCCTCCTGTTGGGAAGCTCTGAGTGGGTCTAGGTTAAGGAGCCGGGCTCTTATTTGAGAACACCGGGTTTGATTCCGCCCTCCTCCATGAAGACAACTGGGTGATATCGGGCAAGTCACAGCTCTCTTCTGAGCTCTCACAGCCCCACCTGCTGTGGTGGGGAGAAGAACAGAAGGTTTGTCAGACACTTTGAGTCCCCTTAAATGGGTGAGAAAAGTGGGGTAGAAAATACAACTCTTCCTCCTGCATGAAGCCAGCTGGGTAGCCTTGGTCTAGTCACAGCTGTCTTCTGAGCTCTCACAGCCCCACCTACTGCACAGGGTGTCTGTTGTGGGGAGAAGAACAGAAGGTTTGTCAGCCACTTTGAGTCCCCTTAAATGGGCGAGACAAGCGGGGTAGAAAAGGCAACTCTTCTCCTCCTCCTCCTCCTCCTCCTCCTCTCTTCCCATGTATGTTTCTTTACTGTTGCTCGGATGATCTCACTGCTGGCACAGGGTCGGAACATTATTTATGTTAGGAGATTTACTGCCTGTCTCCTGGCTTGGAGAGGGGCCAGCGCATGGGTGTAAAACGATTGCACGTTGCCAGCGGTTTCATATATGTTTCCACCACGTATCGCTTCCCCCTCCCCTCCGTCGGCGCTGTCTCTTTGATGGGGCCGACCGGGGGTCGCCCCTGCTGCCGCTGGAGTTCAGCAGCCCCCACCCCCACCCCGGAGGAACTCAACACCCACCCGGGCAGCGCACTGGCGGTCAGCTGCAGGTCTTTTGCGTCCGGCCTTGCCAGGGGAGGAAGCCGCTTGCAAGTCTCCCCGCCCGGGCTGGAGGACAGGAACATTGCCTTGGAACAGGACTCTAGTAGGTTCCACACGTCCTCCCCGTTAAAGGAGGCTCACAGAATGGGAGGACTCTTACCATGCTCAGAGGTGCCCTTCTTTGCAGGCAGCTGGGTGTGTGGAAATTAGGCTGCCTCTGGTCCCCATGCCCTTGCCACCTTCACTGCCTTTCTGAACATGTACAATGAAGGTGATTGGTGCATCTCTAGGGGGAGACTTTTGCATAGCCTAGGGGCCATCACTGAAAAGGCCCTCTCCCAGGTGCCCACCCCCTTTTGCTGCTGAGGGTGGGGGGACAACCAGGAAGGACTCCCCTCCAGATCTTAGGGCAGGGGCAGGTCGATACAGAAGAAGGCATTCCTTGAGATATTCGGGGCCCAAGTCATTTGGGGCCTTATAAGTCAAAGTTAACACCCTGAATTGGGCTCAGTAGTGAATTGGCAGCCAGTGCAACTCTTTCAAGACCAGCATGATATGTGTCCGGCCAGCTGTCCTGGTCAGCAGTCTAGCAGCTGTGATCTGCACCAGCTGCAGCTTCAGAACCATCTTCAAGGGCAGCCCCATGTAGAGCGCATTACAGTAGTCTAATCTGGGGGTTACCAGAGCATGGATATAAGAAAATAAGAAACGCTCTGCTGAATCAGACCAATGTCCCATCGAGAGTAGGCAGCTGGCCGCAGCAAGGAGCCCACCGGCAGTCCAAGAAGGTCCGGCTCCCCCCGCCTCCCATTTGGCTTGGAAATCTCCCGCCGGACTCTTTTGCCTCGCTCTCTCCGGTGAGCTCTATGCTCTGGAGCCGTGGGGTCCCTGACACCTCCCTCTTTGCTCTCCTTCTGTTTTGCAGTGCAGGGCTCCCAGCGGTGCGAGCTGAACTGCCGCCCCATCGGTTACCGCTTTTATGTGCGCCACACGGAGAAAGTCCAGGACGGCACCCCTTGCGAAGCGTCCTACCCGGACATCTGCGTGGCTGGACAGTGCCTCGTAAGCAGCTCGACTGCGCTCCGCTGAACTGGACACCGCTGGGCTGCAGAAGACAGCGTGGTGTAGTGGGTGGAGGGTCGGGCTAGAGCCCAAGGGTCCCTGGCCTTGAATACCCCCACTGTATGGGCATCCAGGCCTACCTCGCAGGGTTGTTCTATTATTTGTTTATTTATTTAGAAAATTAATATCCAGCCTTTCACCGAATGGTCCCAGGGCGGGTTACAATGAAATTAAAACATATCAAATGGCAAAACTTAATTAAAAATATAACCCCTCTTTCCTGCTTCGGAGTAGGAATCCGTCTCCCTTCCTCATCCTCCGCTGTTGTTACCTTTGCCAGACGCCCGGCTGTGACGGGATCCTGGGTTCAAACCGCACCTTGGACAGTTGCGGGGTGTGCGGCGGAGACCACACGACCTGCAAGCTGGTGGTGGGGAACTTCAGCGACACCGACGTCCCCATCGGCTACCACCGCATCTTGGAGATCCCGGCAGGGGCCACCAGGATCCAGGTGAAAGAGGTGACCCGGAGCCCCAATTACCTAGGTAGGCACCAACTCCACGATGGGCCTGAGTGTGTTTTCTACCTTTCCCTCCGTGGATTTACCTCGATCCCTTTTAAAGCTGTCTCCAGATTATTGTTTGTTTCTTTGTATTTCTATCCCGCCCTATAGCCGAAAGTCTCAGGGCGGGTTACACTGTTATATTAATCTCAGACAGGTCCCTGCCCTCGTTATAGTATAGATGAGTGAGGGGGTACCTTAGAGGTCATTCCGTCCAGCCCTCTGCTGATCCATCCCCATCTAAGGGCTCCCCAGCCTCTTGTGGCGAGTCGTTCCAAGGGGGAAGCGAGGACACAGTTCACACCAGCAACCCAGGACTAACACAACCCTCCGTTCTCCCGCCGTGACCTGCCAGCCCTTCGGAGCCACAATGGCAAATCGATCATCAACGGGAACTGGGCAGTGAACCCGCCCGGGCGCTACGAGGCCGCCGGCACGGTCTTTATGTACAGCCGCCCGGGCAGCGAGAAGCGGGAAGGCGAGTCGCTGACGGCTGACGGACCCACCACGGAACCTATAGATGTGTATGTGAGTAAGCCGGGAGAAGGGAGGTGGAAGATTCGGCGGGGCGGCGGGTAGAATTCAGCTTTAATTTTTATCACCAAGGTCCTAGACCTCAAGATGGTTAGGCTTGGCCAGAAAGACCGCTTCTGGCCTTGAAAGGAACGCAGGCGGACCAAACTGTCCGTGGGAACTAGGGATTATATCCACATGGATTCAAACGAATGTTAATATACAAATACAATAACATCCGTATGAATACGAATGCATCCAGGTGTTCATACGAATGGTTCAAATGCTAGTTAAACTGGGGAGATGGGAAAGCGGCTGCGCTGCTCACGTCTGCAACGGATCCAGATTGCTTTCGACGTGGATCGAGAGCGGATTAAAAGTGGATTCAGGTTGAATTTGACTTACGAGAGCAGATGCGTTACAGGATATGTGTCAGGTACATATTGGATACATATGTGATTGTGTCGGATATATATTAATTCACATCATACAAATACCTATGAAACATTTGTATCTAATAGTATCCTACTACATTCAAAGGGGATCTGTTCATGCAGATACAGAACCGAATATCAAAAAAATGTCAAAAAAAACACCCCATTTGTGCACTAGTTTGAACTGCGACGGTGCAGTGAATCGGGTTTTGATGTTCTTCTGGTGGGGAGGAGGAGATTGCCTGGGAAATTTGAACGGGAAGGAGGAACCGGGAAGGGAATTTCCAGCAGCTCCTGCTTCCCCGTTTCCATCCTCTGCATCCATTTTTAGCCTTGGCTGCCGTTGCCTTTTCCTGCTCTCCTTAGATGATCTTCCAGCAAGATAACCCGGGCGTCTCTTACCAGTTCTTCCTGGCTTCACCGCAGGCGGAGAGCCACAACGCCCGCAAGCCTCAGCAGGAATTCGGTGAGCGAGCCCTCCGTCTCCTTACGGTCAGGGAGGGTCACCTGGAACGCCTCTGCGCGCGAGGAGGCCAGGGGACCTCTCGGGATCTGCGGCTCATTTTAAGCTGGCATTAAAGATCAATTCTGCTCCGTGGGATGCTGGAAGTCAGGAATGGGGATGCTCATGAATATTCATATGAATTTGAACATTCATATGTGAATTTAATATTACAATATTCGCACGTTGACGTTCGTAAGAATACGAGTGTTTCCGGGCATTCGTACGAATCGTTTGGAAAGCAGCTGTGCCAGTCACAAACGCCGTGGATCCAGATTGCATAGGACATGGACTGAGAGCAGATTAAAAGTGGATTCAGGTTGGATTTGATGCTTTCAGAGAGGATACGTTAGGGGATATGTGTCAGATACATACTGGATAAGCATCTGATACGTATCCGATTTCTGGGTCTGGCTTCTTTGTTTTTACTTTTGGTTCCAAATCCTCAGGCAGCCTGTATGGGGAAGATCGTAGTCCTGGGGAGGTTACACTGACCACTCAGCTGAGCCTACCTCGCAGACATGTTGTGAGGGCAGCGAGGAAAGGCTGGCTGCCGTTTAATTGATAGGGAGGAAGGAGTGAAAGAAAGAAGGAAAGGAACAAGAAGGGAGGAAGAGAAGGGAAGGAAGGAGGGAGGGAAGGAAAGAACTTTGCCAAAGGGAATTCTGATTTTAACTTCTTTTTTTTTGCAATTAATTTTTATTTGTTTGTTTTAACTCTAATTTTGTAATGGGAGCCAGTCATAATGAATTCAAGGTCGCTTCTGTTTGGATTGCACGTGTGTGCATCACCTGAAACCCTTCCTCCTCCACCAGGCGCCCTGACGTTGGTCTCGCCCAACAACCATGTTGAGCCGCCAGCCAGCCACCTCCGCCCGGACCCTCGTAACGTCATCCCTGCGCCTGCCCCGGTGCCGGTGCCATCCGGCCAACACGGTAGGGGTCCGGCCCTGGCTCCTCAACCTCCTCCCAGCCAATCCAGGAGGAGCCCCGGCATCCTGCAGCGGAATGTCCGGGTCCCGCCGCTGCCCCCTCCGCCCCCGCCTGTCCAGCACGGCGTGGAAACGGCCCACGATTTCTACTGGAGGCGGATTGGGAACACGGAGTGCTCAGCTACCTGTGGAAAGGGTGAGTCCTCTGAGAAGGCCTGATCCTGCCTTTGGTGGTTTAGCTGGAATCAGAATCCCACCGCCTTTCAGTCCAGGAATGTGCTAAACTGTTCCCGAGGGGGAGTCTGGCCTTTCATAAATCAATGTAAGCTCCTTTTGGCGGAAGAGAAGTAGGAGGGACAGAGGAGCGTCTTATTGACAAACTTTGAAACATCAGCCCACCAAAATGGTGAGTGGTCTGGAAACCATGTCCTATGACAGTGGTTCTCAACCTTCCTAATGCCGCGACCCCTTAATGGAGTTCCTCATGTTGT
Organism: Aspidoscelis tigris stejnegeri; assembly: GCA_023333525.1. Lineage (NCBI taxonomy): Eukaryota > Metazoa > Chordata > Lepidosauria > Squamata > Teiidae > Aspidoscelis > Aspidoscelis tigris. Next base: position 4,127,159 of record JALMGA010000027.1, on the reverse strand, counting down.
GGAGCAGCTGGGAGGTGGGAGGGAAGGGCAGCGGGAGACCCATCGCGACCCCTCTGAAAGGGTAGTTTGACCCCCAAAGGGGTCCCGACCCCCAGGTTGAGAACCACTGTCCTATGAGGAAAGGTTGAAGGATCTAGGAATGTTTAGCCTGCGGAAGAGAAGACTGAGAGGAGACATGATGGTGGTCTTTGGGTATCTGAAAGGCCATCACAGTGCAGAGGGATCGTCCCTCTTCTCACGTGCGCAAGATGGGAGGACGAGAAACAACGGGATGAAACTTCAAGGGAGTCAATACAGATGAGATATCAGGAAAAAATGTTTTCTGGCCATAAGGGTGATCAGTCAATGGAATAGGTTGCCATGGTGGGTGGTGGGTTCTCCTTCCCTGGAGGTCTTGAAGCAGAAGCTGGACCTACATCTGTCCGGGATGGTTTAAGGAATCCTGCATTGAGCAGGGGGCTGGACTGGATGACCCTGGAGGTCCCAACTCTATGATTCTATGAAGGAGGAATGTACATAACTGTGCAACTCAGATCCCTTCTGAAACTCCTTTGAAGCGAGTGAACATGGCCACATCACGTAGCAGATTCTGTCGACCATGATGGCTTGTTTACCTGAGGAGCCGCCACCTTCTTTCTGCCTCCAGGTTTCTGGCAATCCGTTTACCTGTGCATCTCCCGCATCACCCAGGAAGAGGTTCCGGAGGAGAAATGCCACCTGGTTCCCAGACCGGCCACCTCGGATGAGGCTTGCAACACGGAGCCCTGTCCTGCCTAGTGAGCCCTATCAGTTGCCTCGTCTAGGTTTGAGGGCTGGTTAGGCCCATAGATTTTGTGTGTCGCCCACCTGGGGTCAACCAGCCCTAAGGCCCGTGTGCTGAGGTCTGGGCTCAGGTCGATAACTGGTGTCTGAGCAGAAGCTGAACAGATGCTTTGATTTGTGTTCGCGTGTAGATTTATTTTGTTTATTTGCGCTTTTTTTTTATCCCTCCCTATACCCAAAGGGGGTTAGACTAGATGGCCACTTGAGGACCCAGCCTTTCCCCTTGTTTCTGGTCAGCCTCTCCCTTTTCTGGTCTGTTCCAGCTGGGAGGCAGGCGAGTGGTCAGCCTGCAGCAAGTCCTGTGGCCTGGGCACCCAGCACCGCCAGGTGCTCTGCCGGCAGATCTACGCCAACCGCAGCACCATGGTTCACCCCCAGCGCTGCGGGCAGCTGGAGAAGCCCAATGCCACCCAGGCGTGTCAGGTGCAAGTCTGCAGCCATTGGGAGGTTCACACCAACTGGAGCTCGGTAAGGCTGCCCAAATAGGTGGGCTGGGGGCCATATATGTGGGGCTACATCAAATCCTGCTCCCTCTTGGCACAATCTGGGAGGTTCCACCTCACATGCCAGCTTTGACCCCTGGCATTTCATGGGAAGACGGTTTAGAAACGAAGGAGGGAGCCTGGATCTCACCTGAATAACAGTAATAATGGAATTTTGTTACTCTTCTAATGTTCTTCCCGGCTTCCTGTTCTTCACCACCATCCTTCCCTAGTGCTCTGTTCTCTGTGGCACCGGCCATCGCACGCGGCACGTTCGCTGCATCAGTAACCATGGCGACCTGCTGAGCGACAGCGACTGCCCAGGCAACCACCGGCCCAAGACCAGCGAAGCCTGTGACATGGGGCCCTGTGTGCGCACTTGGTTCTATAGCGACTGGAGTAGCACGGTAACCACAACCCCCTAGGGACTTTGCCTTCCTGTGGCCACCAAGTGGTCAAGTGGTCTAGCTGGACTGTTACCCGGGAATACCGGGTTTGATTCTGCCCTCCTCCACAAATCCAGCTGGGTGACCTTGGACCAGTCACAGCTTTCTTCTGAGCTCTGACAGCCCCATGTAACTCACAGGGTGTCTGTTGTGGGGAGAAGAACAGAAGGTTTGTCAGCCACTTTGAGTCCCCTTGAATGGGTGAGAAAAGTGGGGTAGAAAAGCCAACTCTTCTTATTATTCTTTTCAAGAGACCACAGGAGTCAGGTTGCCCAAATCCACGGCAGATGCACAAAAGAAACTGCCACCGAATGCACCTTAGTTCATCTCGGTGCTGTTGAATTACCACTAAGACACTTTTAGGAACGAGACCCAAGAAGACTGGGTCTCTAATGAGGACCTGGAGGAACAGGGTAATGGGATCACATATCTTCAAATTCTGAATTCCAATGTCCTTTCTCCCCCCCACACTGCCCTCCTGCCTTGCAGTGTTCAGCTGAATGTGGCACTGGAATCCAGCGCCGGTCAGTGGTCTGCCTGTCCAGTGGTGCCAATGGGCAAGTGGATGACAACTGTGCCGGAACTAAGCCCGCGGACATGCGGGCGTGTAATGGGGGCCCGTGCCAACGTGTGACCCGCTGGTACAGGGGACCGTGGAGCCAGGTCAGTGACTGAAAAGCAGCGGGCACCATCCCTAAGAAATAAGGTGTGGGGAGGTTGTGGGGTTGTCTCCCCCTAGAGCTTCCAACTCATGCTGTTGCAAGAAGCGGCATTTTGGGGAGGAATCTGGAAACATCTTGCCTCAAAAGTAGGATAACTGTGTTCTTTCTCGCTTTAAGTGGGTGGCAATGCCACCTTTTAGGTGTCATTTGGAGGAATAAGTGACCCCCGATAATATCAAGGTGTCAACCCCATTAGGTGACTCCTCTTTTCTACCTCCTTCGTGATCCATCCCATCTTGCATTTTCCTCCCTCCCCCACGCCAAAGCTCTTGGTCGCTGTTCTCTCCAATCCTCAGGTGGAGGGAAACCTCTCCCCAGGTTTGCAGACCCCTCCGGGGAACTGTATATGGACACAATTCCAGCTTGGTTGAGTTGGGCCCCTCCGCATTTTCGACGCTGGGGCAGGACAAGGGGATTTCCCTCGCAAGTCTGCCCCAGTGGCATTGTTCATCTACGTTGATGACGTCCTGCTGTTTTCCAGTGCTCAGCAGATTGCGGCACAGGCAGTCAGAGGCGCGACATCATCTGTGTTGTCAAACTGGGTGGGGATTTCAATGTGACGGAGGCCTCTGAGTGTGCCCACCTGGAGAAGCCGCCCTCCCTCCAGCCCTGTGTCGGCACTTCCTGTGAGGCCCGATGGTTCTCCACAGCCTGGAGCGCGGTGAGTGATGGGGAGCCGATACCAGTGGTTATTGCAAAGCTTTGGAGTGGGTTGGACCTCAGTCGCTTCTCTGCTGCAGAGGAAGGGAGGGAAAGGGAAGGATGGAAACTTCAAGATATACCCGGCTCACTTGCTTGGCTTGGCTTTAGCCTCTCAGGTAACAGTTTGGGTGGGTTTGGTCATGGATCTTTTGTGGGTCATGAGAACATAAGAGGAGCTGTTGATGCATCCATGAATTTGTCTATAGGAACCTAAGAAAAGCCCAATTGCTTAAGGAGTCCCCGTAAAGGATGAGAAAAGCTGGGTATTAAAAAAAACCCAATTCCTCTTCTTCTTCTCCTCCTCCTCCTCCTCCACCTCCTTCCTTCTTCCTTGGTTCATCAGTGCTCCAGGTCCTGTGTTGGAGGAATCCAAGTTAGGGAAGTCCAGTGCTTAACACAGAACAAAACTTTGAGCAACCTCTGTCCACCTGACCAGAAACCCACCAAGAAACGCCCCTGCAATGTCCAGCCATGTCTTCCGGACCTTGGTAAGAAAACCCTCCCTTCCCAACTTCTTTCTTGAAGTCTGAACAGAGCTCTTGGTCTCCAGATGTGGACAAGGTCCACCAGTCACTGGGCCTGACGGGGACCAGAGGGCAGCCATATTAGTTGACAGCAGGTTCTTTGGTTTAACAGCAGTAGCAAGAAAAACCATAAGCAATTCCTGGCACCTCCTCATTGGATGATTTTTCAGTGCCCTCCTTGATATCCCTGCTAGGGATGTGCATAAATATTTGTAACGTTCTTCGTTATATGTATGAATTAAGAATTCCCACATATGTACACAAATCGAATGTTACGATATTTGTATATTGACACTTGTACGAATATGAATGTTTCCAGATATTTGTATAGTTTGGGGAGGTGGGAAAGCAGCTGCGCTAGTCACATCTGCAACGGATCCAAAATGCTTTCGACACGGATCGAGAGCAGATTAAAGGTGCATTCAGGTTGAATTTGACAGTTTCAGAGCAGATTTGTTACAGGATATGTATGGGATACATACGGGTTCGTGTCGGATAAGTATCAGATATGTATTCGTACGTATCGGATATTTGTACAAATACATACTAACACATTTGTATTGAATGGAATCCTCCTACATTTGAAGGGGATTTATTCATAGAAATACGGATTTTCTAACATTCGTTTCATTACAAAAACCCCATTTGTGCAAATCCCTAATCCCTGTTCCAATCTCTCGTTGACTTTTTTTCCCGGCAGATGAGAACTGTCGTGACAAATACCACAACTGCCCGGTGATCGTGCAGGCCCGCCTGTGTGTCTACTCGTACTACAAAGCTGTGTGCTGTGCGTCCTGCACCCACGCCTTGGAGAGGCGACACGCCGGGCCCAGCCGGTAGCACCAGCTGGCGAGCGCATGCCTCTTCTTGAGCCCAGGAGACAGACGGACAAGTCCAAGGACTAGGGAATCCCCGACCATTGCTGAGCTGCTCTTGACAGCCATTTTGGAAGGCACAGAGGACCGCACCGCACGGGGCTTGAACTCGGGGCTGAGGGAGCCCATCCAGGCCCTGTACTGTTCCTGTTCCAAAGGGAACATCTAGGACTGCATCTGTTGCTGTGGGGGTGTGCGTGTGCTTCCCCACCCTTGGAAGTACTGGACATACTAGGAGGCCCTTTTCACCCATGCGACTCTCCCGCAGTTCTCTCATAGTGGCATTGTGGGCATAGAGACAGTCCGTAGCCCCCTCCCCACTCTGTTGGAGCATGCAAAACATTTCCACAGGGCATGAGACACATGGACAACTCTGCCATTTTTTTAGAGCCCAGCCGTGCCATTCAGAGGCTGGGAAACGCCACCAGAATTGGAGGGTTTGTGCCCGGCGCCAACCTGTTCTCCTCTCGGCAGATGCCTACCCCAAACTTTTGCCAGTTCCCCAAACTTGCCCTGTACCCTGAAGACGCACAGCTGAATGCCTGGCAGAAGGAAAGGAGACACTCCTGAAGAAAGATGCCATGTTTTGGCCCACGTTGGCATGATGCTCCAGGTTGGCAGGGAGTCTGTTTCTTGCCACAGTGGGGAGGCAACGCCAAATCTCGCACTCTTGTTGCCGCAACCCTCTCCCTTGAGGAGTGGAGCGGTAACACGGACGCCGCGAGAGTTCGCTCTGCGCGCAGACCTGCGAAGCGTTCTTGTGTCTGGAGTGGGCAGCAGCAGCAGCAAGCACGTGCATGGCTAGCGGAGCCAAGTCCGTTCAAGTCGAGTTACATGTAGTAAAACAGGCCAGGGGTCAGGTTACCAGAGATCCATCAGCAGTCCATCGGAGTCAGGAGTCCAGAGGTAACACGAGTTGGGGGTTGTCAAGAAAATCCTTTGTCTGCAATGGAGGCAGCTGGTGTGACTTCAGACTGTCCCGCCCCAGCAACTGTTTGGCATGGAGGCACACTGAGCGTCTCAGGTGTTCTCGTTCTCTCCGGAGAGAACTCGGTCTGGGCGTTGCTCAGTATCTGAGTCTGAACTGTCCCTCTCTGCCCCCCCCTCCCCCGAGGAGGACAGAATCAGTTCCCAAGTTTGGTCCCTGACACATGGGTCCCCCGTCTCGACTGGCATGGGCAGAGACCTCACCATCTGAGGAGACAGAGGGCACAAGGCAGTTCTCCCTGCAGCCGAGCGCACATGAGGAAAGTTTTGGAAGAGGGAGGGGAGATTGCATTTCAGTTCTCTGGACTCCAACCTTCCAGATCTACTATGAGGAAGGAACCTGTGTCACCCGAACACATGCAGGATGATGAGGAAGTTGCAAAGGATTCTGGGAGTGTTCTCACACCATCTTGGAACTCTTGTTTTTTGTACAGGTTTGCCAGCCTTCCAGCAAACCTTGGCTCTTGCAGCCTGTGACAATGGTGCACCCCAACAACTCGGGAAGGGTATGTTGGCAACCTCAGCAGTTGCTAAGTTCCCTCTTCCTCCTTCCTTGCACTAAAGAGTGTGGCCAACTGATTAGGAAAGTCCAGCCTTTTGTGCGCTTCTGCTTTTAAGGGGAGCATCACTTGCAGAAGCCAGGGAGGGAGGATATCTGGAGAACGGAGATAAAACGGATCCACTTGCTAAAATCTGTGGGTAACTCCACTGCTAAAAGCAGAGGCTGATAAATCAGTTGGCAATCCTGGCCTCTAAGAAAGAAATGCTTTGTCTCGTGCTTTAGGCAACACCAATTTAAGTCACGGTTTTCCTTCCCCTGCTGGGAGGTAGTGGAAATTTACTCTCCTTTATGCCGCTCGCAGCAGCAGCAGGGCACCTAGAAAACAGCTTGGGGGCAAAAAGTCTTTTGCTCTCCTAAGTGTCTTTCCGTGCTTGGAAGCAACTCAACCTGTTGAACTACCTGTCTGTGAGGTGGTTGTTGGACACACCAGAGGGACAAAGCACAAGGAGGGAGTTTGTATTTTGTGATGTTTCACGTTTGATGAGAAGAGACCCACAGAAAGGGCGCAACGCTTTGCATTTTGTGAGTTCTGTTCATGGAACAGCTTCTGGGTGTTCAGTATTTCACCCGTATCCTCCTTCAAGAGACCACAGGAGTCAGGTTGCCACCACCCAGCTGGTCACGAGGCTCCTGTGCTTTGCAAAGATGCAGATTCATTAGACCTTGTAAGGTTCTTTCAAGGCCTTGTGTACAAAGGGTCCAAACTGGTCCCCTCCCGATCATTTTTCACTTCTTGCAAAATGGTCTGCAATTCGGGGGAGCTTCGTCTATTTAAAGTCGCAGGAGCCCTGGCAGGGGAAAGAGGTGGCACACATTTGTTTTACCTGGAGTAGCCCTTGCCTGCATCTCAAAGATGTGGCTAAAAAAATAGGATCTTGGCCAGTCCTGTCTGAGAGCTTGCGTACCTTTAAGAATTTGAAAGTAAAAGAAAAAAAAATCCTCTCCCAGTGTGATTTGCTAAGGGTTGGAGTCCTGGCTGGGAGGTTTGTGGTTAGAGTGCTGAGGCCTATGCGCACTATGGACTCTTGTGAATAATTAGTGAACCTCTGGTGAAGAGCATCCGCACGTGGAGGAGGTTGTTACAGCCTCCAAGCGTGCTTGCCCTCACCAGAAGTTCACTAATAGTTGATTAGGTGTGGAGCATGAAATTGTGCAACGTTGACCAGAACTTATCTGAAGCATCCAGTGGTGTGACCACTGGCACCTCTTCCGGTGCCCCGGGGTTGTCTGAGGTGCTGCGCACGGGCGCTGGCATATCAGGCGACCATAGACCCGACTGTGTGTGGGCAGAGGGTCAACATCATCATGGAGATGGCGCTGACACACACGTTGTCGCAGAGGGTGCTGTAGCCAAAATAGCAGCACCCAGAGGAGGACCAGCCCAGCGACCAAACAGGTAAGTATTCGATCGCGGTGGAGGGTGAATAGCCACAGTTGACTAACTCTCCAAGGGTGAGCACCAGTCAACATTGGTTAATCACACTCCTTTCTGGTCAGACAGATGGGAAGGGAAGGGTGAAAATGCCCCTGGTTTCTTATCTGGGAGTAGTGGGTTTGATTCCGCACTCCTCCATGAAGCCAGCTGGGTGACCTTGGGCTAGTCACAGTTCTTATGAGCTCTCACAGCCTCACCTACCTCATAGGGTGTGTCTTGTGGGGAGGAGAACAGAAGGTTTGTGAGACGCTTTGAGTCTCATTAAAAGGATGAGAAAAGCTGGGTAGAAAAGCCAACTCTTCTACTACTCCTCAATTTGAAATTTTGTTTGACTCCTGCTCTTAAAGGTACAGGACCTCTCTTAGGAACCAGACATGGCACCTTCTGAATCGTGAAAGAGTACCACGAACCAAACCAAAAAAACCCCACCATTTATACTAAAGACCTTTTATAGAAATGGTTCAGAGTGTTCAGAGTATATAAATATATATATAAATATATAAATATATATATTATATAAATCTCTATGATAAAGGTGAATGTATCTAGGTTTGTTTTTGCCTACCTGACCGCAAAATCCCCCCCCCCTCTTTTTGGTTCAAATTTAATTTATTTTTATTAAAAATTATTTGATGTTTACAGCTGGTGGCGGTTTTGTCATTGGATGTGGATGGCTAAACTACTTTTGCAGCAAGGCGAAAAAAGGCAGGAGAGGTACGAGGCGACCCCAGTTTGGTCTAGCCGTTAAGGAGCCGGACTCTTATCTGGGATAAGATTCCACCCTCCTCCATGAAGCCAGCTGGGTGACCTTGGGCTAGTCACAGCTCTCTATTGAGTTCCCACCTACCTCACAGGGAGTCTCTTGTGGTGAGAACAGAAGGTCTGTCAGCCACTTTGAGTCACCTTAAATGGGTGAGAAAAGTGGGGTAGAAAAGTCAACTCTTCTTTTTGCATCCTTTTGAAATTCAGCAAAATAGGGCAGGAAATCCTCTCAACAAGTCTGGGTTTCAGATGACTGCTAAAGACGGATGGATGGATGGATGGATGGATGGATGGTAATTTATTGACAGACAGATGATGAAACAGGGAGAGGGATAGAACTTGGGGAAAATTCCGCCTGGGCAAAAAGTCCAGCCCAGAAACTGGGCATCCTCTGGACAGGCTGCTGTTCACCCAAGGATGCCATTAATTGGCATGGGGTGCCACCTAGAGGCCTTTGGAAGATGACTGGAACGGTTGCTTCCCACTGCTAAATTTCCACAAGCACTTGGGACCGGGTGCCACCATAACAGCTGGAAGAAGCACTTCCAAAGTGCGTTCATCGTGGAGTGGCGATGCGATGGGAAACTCTTGACTCGATGCTAAAAATTGCAGGTATGGGACACAGCGAGGGATGCTGCAGGATTGAACCCTGAACATCCAGAGTTTATCTGAAGAGATGATGATCCTTTAGTGGTCAAGCAGATGGAAGTTTCACTCGGAAGCCTATTTAAAGAGCGCCTGTTCCCAACTACGGTTGGTGCATCCGTTTTTGGACAGAGATGACTTCGCCACAGTGATCCATGCTCTGGTAACCCCTAGACTGGACTACTGTAAAGCACTCTGCATGGGGCTGCCCTTGAAGACGGTTTGGAAGCTGCAGCTGGTGCACAACGCAGCTGCTGGGCTGCTGACCTGGACAGCTGGCCGGACGCACATCATGCCTGTCTTAGAAGAGTTGCATTGGCTGCCTGTTCGCTACAGAGCCCCATTCAAGGTGTTAACCCTGACTTATAAGGCCCTAAATGACTTGGGACCCAAATATCTGAAGGGATGCCTTCTCCCATATCAACCTGCCTGTGCCCTCAGATCTGGAGGGGAGGCCCTCCTGGTTGTCCCACCACCCTCAGCAGCAAAAGGGGTGGGCACCTGGGAGAGGGCCTTCTCAGTGGTGGCTCCCATACTGTTGAATAGTCTCCCTCCTGAGGTGCGTCAGGCACCTTTACCCTTGGGTATTGGGAGGGATTTTTAAAAATGCAAATTAATTAATTAATTAATTATGCATATGAAGAAGAAAATTCACCTTGGCATCCAGAACCCTGATCGGGATCCAAAGCTGAATTACTAATTTTATGTCTTCAGGATTCCAAGTAGGAATTTAAGCGCTGTGAGCCTTTAAAAACTACACAAGCCTTGAACTACAGCTCCCACTATGCTTAGCGCGGCGGCGGTCCCCGGAGGGAGAAGGGGAAAAAAGCACCCACTGCCTTAACATCTGGCGAAACCGAGCCGCCCTCCCCCGGAGAGGTACTGCGCATGTCCTCCTTCCTGCCCAGGGTTACCGAACTCCAATTCCCAGCAGGAGAGGAGGCTTTGTGCTGAGCTGTGTGCGCACGCGCCGCAGGCAGCCAGAGAGCCTTGAAGTGCGGCTGCGCGGAGCCGCCGGGACGCTCCGCCTCTTCCTCCTCCTCCTCGCTACCTATAGAGCAGGCACTGGAGTAGACACCTACGGCTGGCTCCTCCCCCTCCCCTCTCTATGGTGGCCGGCGGGCGCCGAGGGGTCCTTCGCCTCCTCAGGAAGGGGCGGGGCGCCGTTTTAAATAAATAAACAGATAAATAAATAAATGAACGGGGATACCGATTCCAGGCCTTGAGTGTGGGGCTGAGTGTGTCTCTCGAAGCGGGGGCTCTTCTTCCCCCCCCGTCTGGCCGGTGCCTGTGTGGGTGGGTGTGGAAGGCCCCTCAGGCAGCGTCCCGGGCAGCCCGCAGCTGGGCCCGGCGGCGACAGGCGGAGGGAAGGCGGTGGCGGAGGCGACCGGCGGACGGACGGACGGACGGACGGACGGGACCCGCCGAAGCCGGGCGAGGAACAGGAGCGGGAGCCGCCGCCTGCCTGCCCGCCCGCCCACCGTCTCTGCTCATGGGGCCGCCGCCGGCCGGAGGTGAGAGAGCCCGGGAGGTTGACAGGCAGCGCCCGGGCGCCACACGGGGGTCCTCCCGCCCCTCCCCCACACCGAGACCCCCTCCCCCCGCCCGTGTGTCCCGGGGGATGATGGGAGGGAGGGGAGGGGCTGCTGCTGCTGGTGCACGACCCTCCCCCTCTCGGCTGGTCGCTGGGGGATCCCCTCGGTCCCTCCCCCGCTTGCTCCTCCCCCAAGCCCCTCCCCCATCAAGGGCCCCTCACCTTCACCCCACCCCCATCAAGGGCCCCTCACCTTCACCCCACCCCCATCAAGGGCCCCTCACCTTTCCCCACTTGCTCCTCCCCCACGCCCCCTCCCAAATCTCCCTCCCCCATAGGACCCCTCCCCTCACCACTTGCTTCTCCCTCTGAGCCCCCTCCCAAATAAAGCCCCACCCCCATCAAGGGCCCCTCACCTTTCCCCACTTGCTCTCCCCCAAGCCCCCTCCCAAATCTCCAAGCCCCACCCGCACTGAGGGCCCGTGCCCTCCCCTGGGTCTCCTTGGGGAGGGTTGGGGGACCCTATGGGTGGTGGGTGCTTTTGTTTCCCTTATTCTGCCTTTATTCTGATTTGGTTTTCTTCCTTCTGTCTCTTCCTTTCTACTCAGCGGGTGTCAGTTTGTGTCCCGCCAGGTGACAGTGACAGGGACCCCATAGAAGTCCCTCCACCAGTAAGCCTCCCCACCCCGCTTCCTCCACCGCCGCCTTCTCTGGCCTCACAAGGCCCCTTCCGTGCCTTCTCTCCCAAGAGTCCCCCTTGTTCCCCAGGGTGACGGAGGCCGAGGGGCAGCAGGGAGACCGGCTGGGCCAGTGGCAGGGCCAGGGTCAGACGGGAAGCACACCTGATGCTCTCAGTCCCTACGTTCTGCTGGTTCTGTCTGCTTCTGTCCTCACAGCAGTCCTTCGAGGTAGACTGGGAGGTGGCCACCATCCCAAGGCTGCCCTGAGAGCGCTTCCAGCAGAGCAGAACAGAACAGAGCAAAACAGAACAGAGCGGAGCGGAGCAGGGATCGTTGGCCCTGCGCAGTAGCCGCTCCCATATCCTGCCCTTCTTCTAACCTTTCATCTTTTCCTTGTGAGATATTGCAGTCCCTCTTCCCCTTGTCAGTTTCCTCTCCTTCCCTTCCTGACCCCCTTGTTCGTCTTTCCCGGGGTCCGGGGTGAAGGAGGAAGCCACTGCTCTTTGGACCCAAAGTGTGCTAGAGAGAAAGAGGGAAAGCAAAGCTTTGGTTGTAAGACCTTTAATCCTGAGCTACATGGCTGCTCAGTAAGCCTGTAATCTGCCCCGTTTCCTGATTTCTTGTGGCAGCAGGTAAGAATTCCTTCCAGCTTCCCACCTCTTTGGCCTCGAGTTCTGTTGGCTCATCCGTGATCTCGTGGGCCTGGAATCTTTGACGTAACTTTCTTGAATCCCCCCAAATGGCTTCCGACACCTGTTCATTTTTCTTTCTCATTTAAATTTTTGGAAGCCCTTTGCATAGACGACTTTGCTTGTCCCCGTCTGCAACCGCTGATCCTCTTCTCTGGGATACGCATTACGTTTTAATTTACTGGGAGACGTTTTTAGAAGTCCAAAAATGATGATGAATTGAGGCACTTGTTTGCTTCTTATAGCACTGGGTGTGTGTGTGTGTCTTTGGAAAGAGCACGTTTACCTATATTTTATTTATTTATTTATTTAAGAATTTAATATCCCACCCTTCACCAGAGGGTCTCAAGGCACGTCATCGCAGCAACGTCTTCCGGAGCAGTTCAATGGCCATGTTGACTGCAGCTGATTAAAGCGTCTGCTTTGCATTTAATGCCTCCCTTTTGGACCTTTGTTTCCGGTTCCACCTTTGGGCTAACTTATTTTGTCTGTTTTTATACTGGTTTTATTGGGATCTGACCTGAGACCTTCTGAGTATAGGGCGGGATATTTTTATTTATTTCAGAAATTTATATCTAGCCCTTCACCAAATGGTCCCAGGGCGGGTTATAATAAGAATAAAAGCATATCAAATATTAAAACATAATTTTTAGAATATATAATCCCTCCCATCCCCACCCTCCCCATGAACATTGTGATGCTTAAAGACTAGGGTTTTCCTCTGCCCTCTATATCCAAAAACAAAAGGGAAGCCAGTTTGTTCTAATGGTTAGGAAGCCGAACACTTACCTTGGAATACTGGGTTTGATTCCACCCTCCCCCATGAAGTCTGGGTGACCTTTGGCTAGTCACAGTTCTCCGCTGAGCTCTCACAGCTCCACTTACCTTACAGGGAGAACAGAAGGTTTGTCAGCTGCCTTGAGTCCCCTTAAATTGGTGAGAAAAGCAGGGTATAAAACCAACTCTTCTTCTTTTTCTTCTTCTTCTTCTTCCAAGGGTGAAGCAACACATAGCATCCCTCCTTACAAATCCTGTAGGTTTCTGATGTTTCAACATTTTGAGCAAGAGATATTCCTAGTGAATCACAGCTTCATAAGCTAGGCCAGAAGGACAGAATGTCTCTTCTGGATCAAACAGTGAGGAATTGTCTGTCCTTTTTATACTCAGTTGTCTTTATTCTCTTTCCTCTAGTTGCTGGGAAGGATCGCTGTGGAAAATCCCGTTGAGTCCCGGTCTCCAGCAATGGCTGGCACAGCTGGCGTAGGGGGCACGCATCTGGAAGAGGGCAAACTGCCCAGTAGGATGGGAATGAGTTGGGTAAGAAAAGCCTTTATGATACCCGTGTCTCCTCAGTTTATGCATTTTCAGTACAGGCTCTTTTGAATATGGAGGGAGAACTCTTAAGATCAGGGCCCAGTTTGGTCTAGTGGTTAAGGAGCAGGACTCTTATCTGGGAATACTGGCTTTGATTCCGCCCTCCTACATGAAGCCAGCTGGGTGACCTTGGGCTGGCCACAGCGCTGTTCTGAGCTCTCACAGCCCCACCTGCCTCACAGGGTGTCTGGTGCGGGGAGGAGAATCGAAAGCTTTGTCAGTCGCTTTGAGTCCCCTTAAATGGTTGAGAAAAGTGGGGTAGAAAAGCCAACTCTTCTTCTTATAGACCAGATGGGCTGTGGCCTGATCCAGCAGGGCTCCTCTTAGGTTCTTACGATCCCAGGCAGCAGGTTTGGTGGGAAACATGACTTGTGTTAGAAGCAGGCTTAGCTTTCTGCTATCATCCCCGCGTGACTCTATGGCCAAGTTTAGACTTGTCTCTCCAAGTGTATTTAAAAAAAAAGAAAAGAAAAATCTCCTTGTTTCCTTGTCCCTGCCAGGGCAGCTTCCCACTCTCTTGAGTCCAGGTGCCTCTGCCAGATGAGGAGCTGAGCCAGAGCTTCCAGCAATCACACCCTGCTAAACAAGAAGTACTTGGAGGTGTGTATGATTATCTAGGTTCAGCCCCACTTTGGCACAGGTTTGGCACCTGAACCAAGATGCTGAGTCTCACAGACTCCATGGCAAATCTTGCTGGATTGCAGAGCGTGGCGTCACCCGCCTCCAGAAAGCCCACCCACCCCTTCCTCTTTGCCTGCATTGAATAGCTAATGCTCAGTAGTGGGGTTGTGCGAGTCAGTCTCAGGGCTTGCGTTTTCTTTTCTTTTTCTTTTCTTTTCTTTTGCGTTTTCTGCCCTTTTTCTTTTCGTGCCTCGTCTTCTTAGATTGTGAACCTGAGTGCTGATCTTTTTACAATGTTCACCAGTCTTTTCCTTGGCTAATAAGAACGCTTGTTCTAGATTGTCTGAGCATGTCTCATGAGAGGCCAGGGAGGAGGGAAAAGACGAGGAAGCTGAACAGTGAGGACTGGAAACTTGAGACGGCAGTGTAAAGTGTCAGCAGAAAGCCGAAGTTATATCTTGGTCTCAGATCTTTGGTTGTGTAGAGCGTGCAAGCTTTTGATTTCTGCTGTGCGTTTCAGGCTTATTGGCGAAGGTCTCCGTTGATTATTTATTTATTCACAGCATTTTTAATCCACCTTTCCTCCTTTCTTTATTAGCTTTGCTGTAGCCCTGCAGGGTGGCTGGGGCTGAGAGGCAGGCTCTCACCCCAGGGAGCCTCCATGAGGAAAGGGGGATTCGAACCCACGACTTCCAGGTCTTTTAATCTGACATTCTAGCCCCTCGACTACACCGGCTCCATCTGTGTTTGTAAGATTTATTCTGGGACCAAGCTGAGACCTGTCCTTAAAGCTGTTGGCTGTTGTGTACTTGAATGATGGTTGGTTTGCCTGCCTGCAGTCTTTCAGCTGTCACCCAGATTTAGGATCAGCCTGAATCTCTGTAGCTCTGTTGTTCTCGGGCTAAACTGCTAGTTTGGTCTAGTCCTTAAGGAGCCAGACTCGTATCTGGGAACACCAGGGTTGATTCCGCTCTCCTCCACAAAGCCAACTGGGTGACCTTGGGTTAGTCACAGCATTCTTCTGAGCTCTCACAGCCCCACCTACCTCACAGGGGAGGTGGGGAGGAGAACAGAAGGTTTGTCAGCCACTTTGAGTCCTTTTAAATGGATGAGAAAAGCAGGGTAGAAAAGCCAGTTCTTCTTCTTCAGAAGCTCTTTATATATGCAGCAGACAAATACAAGAATCCAGCCTCCTCTCAGCCCTTGCTGCCCTGTTGTTCTCTTTGGCTCGGGCGGCTTTCCAGGCCTGAGCCCATCTCTTTGCAAGCTGGCGATGAGGGCAGCGTGGCAACCCCTCATCTCAGCCTTGCGTGGCAAGGCCAGCGTGTGGGGCGCCTGCCGAAGGAGGCCGGTGGTTGTGCGTCTGCACATTGCTGAGTGCAAGGAAAAAACATCTCCCCTAATGGCAACCAGATGTCTGCTGCTTATCCAAGGCACGGGAAGGCGTCTGGGTAGTTCTGTGCTGAGCTGAGCTTTTCACGTGACGCGTAATTAGCTTAGAGCCACCCTAATCCTCTCTGGCAGGTCGGAGCGATTCCTCCGTGACTCTCTAAAGGTAGCCGAAGCCATTAGTTGCTCTTTTGTGGTGGCAGCTTGAGTCAAACCTACACGTTCCGCCGCAGTCTATCTTGAATTACGCTCTGCCCAAGGGCCTTTATGTCAAGAAATGTTCCATTGTTCCTTGCTCCAAGCAACAAGCTGGATTACACAGACATCTTGTTCTCTAAACTCAGCATTTCAGTCATTCATTAGGCCGGTGTTTTGGTCGAGCCCTGCAAGGACTTTGTGAGCTCGATAATCACCACCTAGAAGGCTTTGCTGTCTCTAAGAACACCTTGTCTGTAACTGAACGGCCAGGTGCAGGATCCTCAAATCTGAAAAACTCAGTGTCTGGTCGCTCCTTATTGAGCAAGGGAAAAAATCAGAAGGTTTTATTTTCCTAGTTGGATTTTTGAAGTGTCCTTCTCTAATGTTTTTAAATTGTCCCTTGCTGTCTAGATTTTTAATTTTAAAAAATAATTTTAGCGTGAGGCACTTTGTATCTGAAATTGACGAGCTTTTTTGCCAGTGCTTTTGATCGGTCTGAGAGAGCGAAGGGGAGCCAGGATGCAGTCGCTTACTAAGAGCCAAGAGGGGATCGTTTGAATCCAAAGCGACAGCTTCATGATACATGCGGAGGAATTCCTTGTGGCGTGGAGTCTGACCTTTGAGCCAGACCCTTCTCTGCTTCTTCTCTTGCGTCACATCTGGCGGGTTGTGAATTCAGGGAGTGGCTCTGAGTGAGCTGTTTCCTCCTCCCTTTCCCTCCACCTTCCAAAAATTGGAGGCCAGAGGGTGGTCTGCACTGCAGGTTTGCTATCAACCCCTTGGAATTATTATAGAATCATGCAAGGGGCTTCCAGGGTCATCCAGTCCAGCCCCCTGCTCAGTGCAGGATTCCCTAAACCATCCCAGGCAGATGTAGGTCCAGCCTCTGCTTGAAGACCTCAGATGAAGGAGAACCCACCACCTCCCATGGCAACCTATTCCACTGACTGATCGCCCTCACTGTCAGGAAGGTTTTCCTAATATCTGATCTGTATTGACTCCCTTGAAGTTACATCCCGTTGCTTCTAGTCCCCCCATCTTGTGCAAGCGAGAGTAGGGACGATCCCTTTGCACTGTGACAACCTTTTAGAGAGTGCCATCATGTCTCCTCTCGGTCTTCTCTTCTGCAGGCTGAACATTCCTAGATCCTTCAACCTTTCCTCGTAGGACGTGGTTTCCAGACCACTAACCATCTTGGTAGCCCTCCTTTGGACTTGCTCTAGTTTGTTAATGTCCTTTTTGAATTGGGGTGCCCAGAACTGGACACAGGACCCTAGATGAGGTCTGACCACAGTAAAGAGGAATAATTATTTCTCGTGATCTAGACTCAGTACTCCTCTTGGTGTATCCTAGGATGGTGTTTGCTTTTTTTGCAGCTGCATCACATTGCTAACTCATGTTCATCCTGTGATGAACCAGGACAGCCAGATCTTTTTCACTTGTGTTGCTACTCAGCCAGATTCCTCCTTGTCTGCCCCTCTTGCAGGAAGAATGCTCAGAAACCAAGAAACAGGTTTGCCAATGGTCCTTTTTCCCACTGGAAAGGAATTTCTCATATCTGCCACCCACCAATTGCAATTCTGCGAGGTTTTGCTTCCTTTAGTCCTCGGGTAGGTGCCTGCTTCACATGGGAAGCCCCTATAGGATTTGAGGCATTGGTATGAGCTTTCAGAAGGCTTTCCTGGCTTCTCCTTGCTTCCTGGAAGTTATGCTCTGAGGTATGCCTCTGAAGCTATAAGTTCCCTCTGACTCTTCAGAGAACCCTGCCCTGCCCTTTATTTTAATGGGACGAGGGTGTGTAGGGTGGGAGAGGCAGAATAGGATTGCAGAGGTCCCAGTGGCTCAAAGAAGAGAAGATCTCCACGCCCCCGCTGGGTTACATCATGCGCTAAGCGGATAAACTGGGTATTCATTCTTGGATCCGCACTGTCCTTAAATTAGTCCCGGAGGCTTTTAATTTCAGACCCTGTGACCTGCCGGCCTCTTCTTCCCCTGCGTGCAGATCTGCTCACAAACCACGCTTGAGTTTCCAGCGATTATGGACAAAGAGCTACAGAGTAAAGAATTTTTTTAGGAAAGAGGAGATTAATTCTCCCTCTAGCTTCGCTTAATCTTCCGAGAGGAAGGAACGCTGGGCACGTTGTCAAGAATGTCAGTCTTCAAATGTGCCAACGTTCAATCCAAATTCAGGTGTTTGAATTAGGCCAAATTTGGCTGAATTTCGAATGTTACAAATATTCATTACCCTTTTGAATTTTAAATTTCGGATCTATTCGTTCGGATTATCTGGATATTCGCACATGGACGGGTTCATACATGATGTGTACTTGCAAATTCGCATCTTTCCACATTTGTATGCATTTATTTGGATCTGTACAGGACGAAAACGTGTTGCATGTGGGATAATTATGGGATGCATACTGACTTGTACAAATGCGTACAGGATACATGACTATGAAACCCCAAATCAGACCCCCTGGTGATCTCTGTTCTAATTAATCTCTTTTAGGCTCCACTGTTTCCCCACATGGAGGAAACGAGGAAAGGGCTAGTTTAGGGAAAGGGGGGGGGGTGTTATGTGGCATTTTGCAGGAATTGTGGCTGTGCTGACTGCCTGTGAAGGCCATGCTGTCAGCCCTGAGGAGAGACGGGTCGGATCCTGGGCACAGATTTGACTGTCAGCCTTTGTGTTTCTGAGCCTATCCTAAAGACCCCTCCAGAGGGTGGGGGGCTGTCAGGGAAGGGGGCTCGGGGGTGATGGGGAGGGTCATCAAGAACGGAAGGGGTTATAGCGTGGACAGTTTATGAACTCTTGCTTGTGGTGTTTCCCATAAAATATCATTCTGCTCCACGCTCGTCTCTGTGGGCTTTGAACACATAAGAACCTAAGAGGAGCCCTTCTGGATCAGACCACAACCCATCTGGTCCATAAGAACCTAAGAGGAGCCCGGCTGGATCAGGCCACAGCCTATCTGGTCCATAAGACCCTAAGAGGAGCCCTGCTGGATCAGGCCACAGCCTATCTAGTCCATAAGACCCTAAGAGGAGCCCTGCTGGATCAGACCACAGTCCGTCTAGTCCAGCATCCTGTCTCCCCCAGTAGTCCACCAATTGCTTCCGGGCACCTCAAGCTGGGGACTAAGGCAAAACTTTCAACTGCCCTTGAAACCTTGCAGATGACCTTTAGAGGCATCTATCCAGGCATCCACTCTAGTAGCCATTGATACATCTGTCATCCATGAATTTGTCCAGCCATTCCTTAAAGCCATCTAGGCTAGTTGCTGCCACCACCTGTTCTGGCAGCAAATTCCATAGACCGATAATCCTCTGGGTGAAGAAATGCCTCCCCTTGTTTGGTCTTCTTAGGGTGTTCCCTGTTAATTCAGCCAAAAATCCCCTATAGCCACTCATATGAAGGGCATGGTCATCTTTGCTTCTGGATGAGACCTTATGGCTCTGTTCCCTTCCACGCACCTGTGGTCTTCCTCTCCATCTTTGCCTTCTGCATGGTCGTGGGCTTTGTGCTTCTGTCACGAGTGACTTGTTGCCCTAATGGTAGCAGTGCTATTAACAGTAACTGTGTGTGATCCACCTGGTTTTTATTTATTCATTTATTTTCCTGCCCAAAGGCACCGCCTCTCCATCTGTTCTTCTCCTTGTCTTGCAGCTTTGAAAGGCAACCGACCCGCCTCGGATATGAGCGACTCTGTCACAGACACCCCGCAACAGGAGGAGCCTTCGGAGCAGGCGGGGGCCGCGTCCAAGCCCCAAGGAAATGGCGGGACAGGTGCCGCAGCCCTTGGGGTTATCACGGAAGGGGTCGGCGAGCTGGCGGTCATTGACCCGGAGGTGGCCAAGAAGGCTTGCGAGGAGGTGCTGGAGAAGGTCAAGATGCTACACTGCATCTCCCCCGATGGCTCCATCCGGTTGAAGGACCCTGGCGGGGGAGCAGGGGGCGCCCGCCGGCCCGGCCTGGCGCTGCTGAACGGCAGCCCCGGGGAGTGCTGTGAAATCAAGTGTCTGGATGAACCCCCTGAGAAGATCCAGGAGGAAGAGGAGCAGGCCCCCAACTCCGTGAAGAGCGCCCGGCGGCGCCAGAAGAACAACTCGGCCAAGCAGTCCTGGCTCCTGCGGTTGTTCGAGTCGAAGCTCTTTGACATCTCCATGGCCATTTCGTACCTCTACAACTCCAAGGAGCCCGGGGTGCAGGCCTACATCGGCAACCGCCTCTTCTGCTTCCGCAACGAGGACGTGGACTTCTACCTGCCCCAGCTCCTCAACATGTACATCCACATGGACGAGGACGTGGGGGACGCCATCAAGCCGTACATCGTCCACCGCTGCCGGCAGAGCATCGACTTCTCGCTCCGCTGCGCCCTCCTGCTGGGCGCCTACTCCTCGGACATGCACATCTCCACGCAGCGACACTCCCGCGGGACCAAGTTGCGCAAGCTGATCCTCTCCGACGAGCTGAAGCCCGCCCACCGGAAGAGGGAGCTGCCGGCCCTCGGCCCCGCGCCCGACACGGGGCTCTCCCCGTCCAAAAGGACTCACCAGAGGTCGAAGTCAGACGCCACCGTCAGCATCAGCCTCAGCAGCAACCTCAAGAGGACGGCCAGTAACCCCAAAGTGGAGGACGAGGAGGTAACGTGGGCGTGGGCGCCGCGGCTTCTCGTTCAAGGGTAGCGTAGGGGAGGGTTGGTCCTTTCTTCTCTTTAAATGGGGCTGCTGCTCAACAGTTTGGGCCCACGTCTCACTGACCCCATTAAGCTTGATTTTCTATCGGTACCTGACTCCCGATATTAGGGATACACTGGGAGGCCACTACAATGGGACCCCCTATCCCATGGTGATTGGATCAGCCCCACCCCGGCCCCGCCGGCACCATTAGGCCTACCTTAAGCTCTTCCGAGGCCTGGGACAAGCAGGAGATGGCCTGAAATGGTGCACAATTTCCCATAATTCCTTCAAAATCTCGCAGGATTTCACAGGAATTATGGGAAATGGAGTGCATTTCCCATTGTTTGCTGTTATCCGCGGTTTTACGTCGTCTGCAGTAGGGCCTGGAACGTATCCCCCGCAGATATGGGGGTCCAACTGTAGGCATGACCTGGGTTCTAGGCTTATTATCTTCAGACAGAGGGGGTCAAAAGCTAGCTAGATGCCCCCGGGGGAGGCTCACGAGCTGGGCAGGAGCCCAACTGGGTCCTTCCCTAATTCATAGCCTTCCAAGCAGGTCAGCTCTGCTCTGAGACTTAGTTTGTAACTCTCGTGACTTGCAATTACGGCCCCCCTCTTTCCTCCACGGGTGTCCCAAACTGCTTTGCGCCCTCCTTCAGGCAGCGAGTGATGAATTGTGTTTGAGGTGCTCCAAGGCCAGCACCGAGTTGACTCGGGAGACCGTTCCTTGCCTTTTCCAATTGTCAGCTTGGAACGCGTCTCACAAAATTCCAGAAACCTTCCTTTAAATCATTAGAGGCGTCCAAGCACCAAGTGGTCGGGACGCCGTCCAAGTGTGTGGATATAAGAATGCAGAGTGTAAGATTTTTCGGGGCCTCCGAGAGATCGCCGCTCTTGCTTTTTTTTTTTTATGAATTTGCATCTCAGCTTTCAAAGCACGCTTCCCCCAACGGCCGTCTCAGCAGGGACGGAGACGAGGAAGTCGGCGGGGGGAGAGTTTGGGATCGTCAGCTCAACAGCGCCTGATATCTGCCAGGGTTCCGTGTGGAAGGCTGCTTTCAGGAGACCCGTGTGTGTGTCTGCAGCAGAGAGAGAGCTGTCATGACAAAGAGAGCTTCCCAGCAGCCTTAGGAGGTAGGCCAGGCTTTGACAGCCGTCTGGCCGTCTTTGGGTCCAAGCTGGCATTTCCACACCGGGACGTCCCCTTCCCAAATCCTGTGCTCTGTTTTCCCATCTCGGCTCGGGTGGAACCCATTCCCAGGCCCATCTTCCAGCTGACAGCAAGCCAAGGAACGTCTGAGCAAGAGAGGGAGGGAACTGGCACCCTCCCAGTTGGGCCTATTGTTCCTCAGAGGACAATGGGCCGATAGAAGTCGCTCGGAGCCCTCCGCTTGCCCGTGAGGCGCACAGCCGCTCGCCGACTGGAAACCGGAGCCGGGGTTCATAATTTATGTCGGTCGGTGCTGCGTTGCGTCTCCCTTGGCAAACCTCCTGGCGAATGTGACAGCGCTTCAGACTGCTCGGCCACTTTTGATATTCTGCTTATTCACGTTCCTGGGAACGGGAAGGGGGAAAAGTGGGGGCTTGCTTGCCTTAGCGGGGGGCTTCCCTCTTCCCACCCTGAAACTTCGGCCTGCCCACCCCGTAGGATGTCGGTTTGATTGATCCAGTGCAGAGTAGCTGTTTGGGTGGTCTGTGACTTGATTCACAGCTGGCAGGAACTTTGTGCCCGTAGCCCAAGAAGAACTCCAGGTAGAAAAGGGCCTTCGTGGCCAGTCCAGGTACCACGGGGAAGGGATGCACACAGATATTTGAAATGCTCGTTATTCGGATGAATTTGGACGAACTCGGAGATTCGTATGCGAATAAATGTCCTCATGTTCGTTTGTTAGTATTCATATGAATAATATGGACATTCGTATGTGTACGTATCCACATTCATCGCATACGAGTCTGTACGCATCTGCATGGATAGTACGGGATGCAAACAGGATGCAGACAGATACATAGGGGTGCGTATGAGATTCGTGTCATTGGATGCGTACTGAATATTCGTACGAATAGATACAAATGTATTTGTATCGGTTCGAACGTCCAGACATTTGGGCTTTTTATTCGTACTAATTCAGATATTTGAATATATGATTCAAATCGAATCGAATGTCAACAGCTGCGTCGGTGCATACCCCACCACAGGGCGATTGCAGCTGTTGACCAGTAGGCACGTGGAGGCCCGGCGCCCTTTGTGTGGAGGGGTCATTTCTTGAGCCACTCTAGGGGTCACCTTTTTGAGACTGGGTCTCCCTACCGGTTGCCAGGCCCAAAGGCCATCCTTGTTCCCTGCCGCTCTGGGGCAGAAAGGAGCCGTTCCCCCTTCTGTCCTCCGTTTTCCTCGCAGTCGGGGCGGCTGAAGGCAGGGCGATTTCCCCGCGAAATGGAACCGGACGCCTTTGCTGCCCGCTGATCCCCTTCCATCCAGCATAATCCCCTCTTTCCCCGCTCCGCCTGCCTGCTTTTCTGGGGGCAGAGGAGCCTAGAGGGCCGGGAGGGGACGGGGTGGACCCCCTTCCCTTTGCCCCCACGAGCCAGGAGCATCTCTCCCCTTGCCCCTCCCATCGCCTCCCATTTCCTCACCTGCCCGGGATCCCAGGGCAGTGGGGACCCTCCCAGATTAGCACTCGGCTCCCCATTCCCGACGCAAGAAGCTTTTCTTTGCTGAGTCTCGCTGTCGATCGATGCTGGCTTTGCAAGTACAAAAAGAGGTGGGTGTGCGGTGTGGGGAGGGGAGGGGAGAAAGAGAGAGAATTCCGGACATTTTTGCCCTCTCTGTGACTCCGCCAGACTTCCTCTGTCTGTGGCGCTCCTGGGCAGCTGCAGTACATACGGAACGAGGCCAGGGGTCCAAACCGTGAGATTTTGGCCCCGTCTTTGCTGCGCACGGAAAGATCGCCGTCCTGACCGCGTGCGCTCGCAACAAGGCCTTTCTCTGTGCAGCGGCAGAGCGCTTGGCAGTTCGTCCCGGCTTCTTGAGGGGCTGCGGGCCAAAAGCCGCCTCATTAATGGCCATCTGGAAGGGCCAGGCGAAAGTCTGGCCAGTTGCGAGGGCATCGCAGAAAATTTTAATACACTCTTGCGCTCCAAGTCTCTCTCTCTCCCCCCCAGTTCGCTTTCCTTCTTTCCTTCCTTCTGGAACGAAAGGCCCACAGGCGCCTTCTCAAAAGGAGCAGGTCTCCAGGCAGCCAAGTGGACGCCAGGGAGGACTTGGGTCGGGTTCTTGACTCTGGACAAAAGGTGTGTGCAAAACGCAGGGCGGCGGTGTGGATTCCTGGAGAATCAAACTTTAGGATAGGGAGAGAGAGTTTCGAGCATAGAGTATGATTCTCCCAGAATCCTTTAGGCCTTTCTTCCATAGTAGTGGCAGCTCTTGGGGCTGGCTGATAGACTGATGCCAAGCAGAGGGGAAAACTTTCTGCCCTGTGCCTACGTGGTGTGATTCAAGGCGGGTGCAGAAGCAAGAAAGCCAGCCGTTTAGAGCAAGCGGTGTAGCGGCCACCCGCTGGGCAGCATGGCTCATCTGCTTCTTGTGTTTGGGAGCAGCCTGGCGGGCTGGAGAGCCTACCTGAAGGAGACGCAACAAACAGCTTTGGAAGTCCCTGGGCAAAGTGGGTCTCGGGGTTTGACCATCAGATGCGCTTCTTCCAGCTAAGCCAGGTAGGCCTGGATGAAGTCTGGGACGGGACGGTGCTCACAGTGTGAACGCCCACTCCGTCCCTTTCCCCCATTAAGGCATCAGCAGTCCATTCAATGGATTTATTGCATACATTTCCCCCATCATTGCACTGAAATAGAAGAAGCACTTAAGAGTCCTGCATCGTCTCATCCCATTTTCCTTATTTGTTTGTCTCTTTGCTCTGCGTTCAGAGATCCCTCTCCTTGCTGAACCCAGGTCTGTGAACTGCCTTTCGCCGCCCCACCTTGGCTCCCCTTACCTGCATCACACCTTGGATTTACAACCAGCCTTCCTGCTTCCTTCCATCTTCCCATCCTTCTCCTACGATCTCCATTCATCCATCCATTCATTTACTTATTTAAGAAATTTATTTCCTGTCCTTCACCGAATGGTCCCAGAGTGGGTTACAATAAGAATAAAACGTATCAAATATTAAAACATAATTTGAAAACATAACCCCCTCCCTCTGAAGAGGATAGCACTATGAGGAAGCCATTTAAATGGCAAAAAACTGGGTGAGAAGACACGCTTTCACCAGGCACTGAAAACTATACAGGTACTAAACTGGGTACCTGGCGAACCTCAGGAGGAAGGCTGCTCCGGAGTCTAGGGGCCACCACAGGAAAGGCCCTCTTGCATGTTCCTATGCCTCGTACCTCTGCAAGAGAAGGAACGCCCAGAAGGCCCCCTCCTTGAGATCTCGGTGCCCAGGCAGGTCTACATATGGGAGAAGGGGCACCTTCAGACACCCAGGGCCCAAGCCTTTATGGCTTTATACATTAGCGTCAACACCTCGAATTGGGCTCGGTAGCAAATAGGTAACCAATGCAGATTCTTTCAGACCGGCGTGATGCGAGTCCAGCCAGAGACTCCCTTCCGCAGTTGAGCTGCTGCGTTCTGCCCCACTTCCAGCTTCCGAACCGTATTCAAGGGCAGCCCCATGTGGAACACATTGCAGTAGTCTAATCTGGAGTTTGCCAGAGCATGGGTCTTTAAGGGTTTATTTACAGGCCGTGTTCCATTTCATGCTTTGAGGCAGTTACGCTGCTCCACGCCGCTTCCAGACCTCAGGCTCTTTGAAGTGGAGTGGGCTCCGGTGCTGAAAAACAACTGGAAAATTCCTTCTCTCTTTCGGGTTGGAGTGTGGGGGGGGGGGGGAAGCAGATGTTTTTCCTATCAGGTCGAAGGTTAAAACACTTGCTGTCGTCAAGTCAGGGCGCTTCCGTGGCTGCAATAATCTTTGAATTTGAATCGGATTAGGTTTTAGTATTCACAGCTGAATTTGGGCGTTCACGCATTGACATCCGTGTTTGTACAAATGCTTTGGAACATCTGCGAACTGGGGAGGTGGGCCAGTTACGCCTGCAGTGGATCCAGAGTGCCTTCGACACGGATTGAGAACGGATCCAAAGTGGATTCAGGGCGGATTTGACGCTTTCAGAGTGGCTGCGTTATGGGTTACGTATTGGATACTTACGGGATCCGTACGCGTTTGTATTGGATATCTGTACAGATTGGTACGGATGCGTTCATATTGAATAGAACCCTGCCACATTCAAAGTGGGTCTATTCAAACAAATACACATTTTCTTACCTTCAGTTCAATACAGATTGCAGGCAACCCCCCACCCCCACCCCCATTCGCGCACATCCCTCTGGCAGACCTGGATCTGGTTTCCCTGTCCAAGCGCCAGCCGGCCTGGGCACCTTCAGCCCCATAACTAAGATGCAAGAGAAAAACCTGTTAGCTGTGGGAAGATTTGGCCTCTTCCCTGCTCCATGCGCGCATTTTAGGGGCACACCTTTCTGACAGGCATTCACCTGACCCCCCTCCCCCCCCCCAAGCAAGTTTGCAAGAGGGCAGAATAACCAGTCTGGAATGCGTGGTTTATTAGGTACCACCCCCACCACCCCCAAATTCTGGACACATGCTCTGGGTCAATGCCGGGTGGTTGGAGAGGGAGAAAGAAAATGTACCAATGTCAATGACTGCGTTTCTCTCCTCAATTTTCTCCCCTTCCCCTTCCTCTTTATTTTTTTATTTTTAAAACCACTTTCCCGCCTCCTTCCCTCCCATTCATTTCTCAGGAATTCTCATCAAGTTCAGAAAGCCTTGATAGATCATTTTGCTCCGTAAGTGGCCTGAATATCAGCTGGTTTTTTTCCCCCCCTTTGCTCTGCCCACCCCTAGCTATTGGGCTGCTGCCTTTTTTATTTTATTTTTTCCCTCCATGATTCCAAACCATTTTTTTTTTCTTCAAAGCAAAATACAAATCTTTCCTTCGCAGCAGCATTTCCTCTGCCTTGCGCGCCTACGAGGCTGTTTTGCCGGCCACCTTGGCAAGCTGCCTTTGCAAAGCCACGACGTCGGTTCTGCTCCGCCCTCGTCTCGTTCCACCCGCGGGCACGCTCCTGCCGCCGCCGCCGCCGCCGCAATGCCAAGTGAGCCAGACCCTGCACTGCTGGGAACCTTTTTAGCAAACGGGGCTTCTTCACAGCTGTTCCTCTTACCTTCATGGCTCACACACCACCCAGTACACAGAGGCTCTCTTTCGGAGCGTGGGTTGGAGAGGGCGTGGAGCACTGCATGATGGGAAACTCCCACTGTGTAGTTCCGTCTGGATAGATTAACACGTATGCAAAATCATGGACAGTTTGGAAAAGGTGGATAGAGAGAGATTATCTTCTCTGTCGCGCAACTCTAGGGACAGGGGGCATTCTGTGAAGCTGGCGGGCAGGAGAGTCGGATCAGAGAAGGGGAAGGATTTCTCCACCCAGAGGGTCATCGGTCTATGGAATTCGTTGCCAGAAGGGGTGGTGACAGCAACCAGCCTAGTTATTAGTATTAGTTATTCGGACGAATTTGGACTTTCGTACATTAATTGAATGTTAAGATATCAGTTTGTATCCAATATGTATTCACTCGTATCAGATATTCGTACGAATTACGTTCACGGCAACTAGAATTTTACCACATTCGAAAGAATAAGAATTTTCTAACATTTGATGCCATCCCTGATAGAAGCCCAGAGGCTTCCAATTCCTCAAAGGTTTTTATTGGGGGGAGACATAAGAGGCCTTGCGGCGGCTGGTGCAGACATTCAGCCCCTCCCTGCGTGGAACCCGGAATGGCTCTGTGGGATGGAGCAGACCCAGCGGAAATGGCGGAACTCGGGGGTGAACCAAGAGAAAACCACAGCAGCTCTTTGTTGTGAAGCTGCCTGTTAACACTTGCGTTAGCAGCCGCGACCTTGACTGTTGCTCAGGGCTTCATCCTTTTGTGCGCGTGTGTGTAGATGTTTGCAAAGGCATCTTTTGAGGCCTTCAGCATCAGGGACCCGGCCACAAGGGACCCTTCCAAAAAACAAAAGCCAAACAGGACAGTCAATGGGTAACTTTTCTTCCTGGCCATAGAAGAGGAAATGCTGTGCGTTGCTACTTTTATTATTATTATTCTTCCCCCCTTTTTTTTTAAACTTTGGCACGTTGTGTGTTTGACCGGCGTTTTCAGTTACTTCTCTTTTTCACCTTTCGCCTCTTTCTCCCTGACTCATAAAATGAAATTAAAACCAGATTTGCATCTGCCACCGCCACTGCGTGCCCAAATCAGCTCGCTGTGGGGTTTTGCTCTTGACCCTTTTGATTCTGCATTACTTCCCCTTCTTGGCGGGCAGGGCGAGCGGATGATCGTGGTGAGGATACCGGGGAGGAATCCGGGAAAAGCTTTCCAGTCAGGCATCCTGCCCCCTTCCCTCCTCAGGAGACTCACCTGCTCTCCCTTTCCTTCTGAATCAGCCATGGATTTATTCGTGCCCTTGGGGTACAACCCTCTTCACCTGTTTTGAGTGGTTTTCCCATTCTGAGCCTATGAATTGAAAGCCAAAAGTAGAGGAAGATTGTGGTTATTTATTTATTTATTTATTATTTGTATTTCTATCCCGCCCTGTACCCGGAGGTCTCAGGGCAGGTAACAACATTTAAAATCAGACATATATTAAAACAACAACAGTATATATTAGAACAACAGTGACATAGGATCATAGAATCCTAGAGTTGGAAGGGACCTCCAGGGTATGTATGTATGTATGTATGTATGTATGTATGTATGTATGTATGTATGTATGTATGTATGTATGTATGTATTTATTTATTTATTTATTTATTTATTTATTTATTTATTTATTTATTTATTTATTATATTTCTATCCTGCCCTGTACCCGAGGGTCTCAGGCCAGGTAACAACATTTAAAATCAATAAGGAAACAAAAAAAGCATATATTAAAACAACGTGTGCCCCCATTTAACCGAAGGCCGGGGCAAAGAGGTGCGTCTTCACTGCCTTTCTGAACATATACAGTGAAGGAGCCTGATGTACCTCAAGGGGGAGACTGTTCCATAGGCTGGGTGCCATCACTGAGAAGGCCCTCTCCCGGGTGCCCACCGCTTTTACTCCTGAAGGCGGTGGGACAACCAGGAGGGCTCCCCTCCAGATCTTAAGGCACGGGCTGGTCAATACGGAAGAAGGCGTCCCTTTCAAGTCATTTAGGGCCTCATAAGTCAAAGTTAGCACCTTGAATTGGGCTCAGTAGCGAATTGGTAGCCAGTGCAGCTCTTTTAAGGCCGGCGTGATGTGCGTCTGGCCAGTTGTCCCGCTCAGCGCCAGCTGCAGACATTGGCAGGCAAATATAAATTTCACCATTTATATCCCGCCCTTCGCCGAGAGGTCCCAGGGGTGGGTAGAGACAATAAAAAGATTAGGATACAGAAAGGATTAATACAGTCTTCTTCCCCTTCCACCCTCCCAGCTAAGCACCAAAGTCCTGGGTGAAAGAGGTGTGTTTCAACCAGGTGCTGAAAACCGTATAATGTAGGTTCCTGGTGAACTGCCAGAGAATGGCTGGGGCCACCATAGAAGAGGCTCTCCTGCGTGTGTCTTGCCCCCCCCCCCCACCCCCCAGAGATGCCGGACAGCAAGAGAGCTTCTCTCCTTGAGATTTCAACCCATTTTTGTTTACCGGAAATGGAAGGCGTGTGGGTGTGGGTGCTAAATTGGTGTTTACCCTGTCATAGGACAATGATTGTTCCTATAATTGCCTCTTGACGGTTTAATTCTCTGTGTAATGTAAACTGACTTTACTTCATGGCATACATTAATAAGTAAGTAAAATGATGAAACAGCATAGAGGTGTTTGGGATCACAAACTTCCATTCTTCATGGATTTGTTGCTGAAACGCCACTAAAAGTTTCTTTCCTGGGGCCACAGAGAACAAGTCCTTGTTAATGGGGTGGTTCCTGCTGCCACCCCCACCCCCACCCCACCCGTTCTGTGTTTCCTCTCTAAGCAAAAGTTCTCCCAGGCCCAGCTCTGTTTGCATCATCCTTTTCCCTTTCCTTTTCCTCCCCTCCAAAGGAGGTATCAGCATTTACTGTCCGATGAGGAACTCTGCACATGTTCAGAGAAACTTTTTGTTGCGGCTGAGTTGCTGGCGGGTTCCAGAGCCAGTGCTTGAGCCCCAGAGTTAGAGAGACGTAGGAAGGGGCAGAAAAAGCAGAACCTTGCTTTAGGTGGAGTAGCCTGCTAGGGAATTATGGGTATTCTTAGCCAGGGGGAATTCCTTCTGCCACACCTGGGCTTAGGTACGAGGATGGGGACTTTGGCCTTTCTGGCACGCGGGACACGAAGGGTCTCTGGTGCCGGGATACTTTGCATGGCGGCCCAACTTTGGAATATCCCTGATACTGAGTTGCTTTTCTGCAACAGCCAAAACCTTTGCAGTCCAGAGATTAGAAGCGCTGCCAATATCCTGATAGCAGATGGGGCCCTGGAGGAAAATTTTCTGCTCCTTGAATCCTGGCCCTCGAGCCTCTCAGACACGAATATTTCGAGTTATTTCTATGGATAATTCAGGCATGGGTATGTGTGTGGATACGTACCAATGGCATGCGTACCCAAACGCATCTTGTACGGACACGTATTGAATATTTGAACAAATAGATGCAAATCTATTTCTGTCAGTTTGATTGTCCAGATGTTCATTTTTGACTCTGGATATTCAAGTATTTGATTCAGATCTGATCAAATGTCGGCAGTTGCCTTCTTGCACAGCCCTAGTGCAGACAGAGACCTGTGAGCGACAGAAGAAGGCCGGCCGGCCGGCCGGCCTAAAACTAAACCCCTTTGGCCTACTGGGTCTGTTAGAACCAGAACCATCAGCCCACCTTCTAGTTCTCTCTGCTAAGCGTCCGCAGACGAGCGTCTTCACCACGCGTAGGCTCCACTTTCTCTTTCCTCTTCTCTTCTCCGGAACGCTTCGACTCCCAACCCCGCGCAGCCGGTCCGCCTCGCGCCGGAGCGGGAGTTCATCAAGTCGCTGATGGCCATCGGGAAGCGCCTGACGACGCTGCCGACCAAAGAGCAGAAGACGCAGCGGCTCATCTCGGAGCTGTCCTTGCTGAATCACAAGCTGCCGGCCCGGGTCTGGCTGCCCACCGCCGGCTTTGAACACCACGTGGTGAGGGTCCCCCATACCCAGGCAGTGGTGCTCAACTCCAAGGACAAGGTAAGGGGCCACGGAGAAGGGAGGAGACGATGGGGCTGGGGGGCTTTTGGAAAACACCTGGTTCTCTCGCGAGGGAGGGGCTGGGACTCCAGTTTGGCCAAGAGTGGGGGGGGGAAGTGGAGGGGCATTGGAACCTCCGAGGCTCTGCCAGAGGGGCAGACCCTAAGCTTTTATGTTTGGAGGTGTGTGTGCAAAGCTATGAGCCGCCAGGCAATTATCTGGTAGTCTGCTGGTTTGATTCCACACTCCTGGCACAAAGCCAGCTAGGTGGCCTTGGGCTAGTCACAGTTCTCTTTCCGAGCTCTCACAACCCTACCCACCTCACAGGGTCTTTCTTGTGGGGAGAAGAACAGAAGGTTCGTCGGCAGCCTCGAGTCCCCTCAAAAAGGGCCAGAAAAGCAGAGTATAAAAGCCAGCTCCTCCTCTTCTTTTCACACTGCTTGTTCAGTTCCCAGAAGCAGGTTTTTGGGCTAGAGAGAGAGAGAGAGAGAGAGAGAGAGAGAACGAGAGAGAGAGAGAGAGAACGCTCCATGAACGCTCCACCAGAACCAAGGGTCTGGT
Organism: Aspidoscelis tigris stejnegeri; assembly: GCA_023333525.1. NCBI lineage: Eukaryota > Metazoa > Chordata > Lepidosauria > Squamata > Teiidae > Aspidoscelis > Aspidoscelis tigris. The sequence goes on along the minus strand of JALMGA010000027.1, from coordinate 4,096,177 downwards.
CAACTTTCCTGCCTCCCCTTTCTCACTGACTCTCCCCCCGCCCCGCCCCCCCCCCGCAACTTTTAGGCTCCTTACCTGATCTACGTGGAAGTACTTGAATGTGAAAACTTTGACGCCACTAACGTCCCCGCCCGGATCCCGGAGAACCGCATCCGCAGCACGCGGTCCGTGGAGAACCTCCCCGAGTGCGGGATCACCCACGAGCAGCGGGCCAGCAGCTTCACCACCGTTCCCAATTACGACAATGACGACGAGGCCTGGTCCGTGGACGACATCGGGGAGCTACAGGTGGAGGTAAACCGTCCCTCCCCCTCCCGGAAACAGGGGAAGGGGGAGAGAGGGGAGCAGGCCCAGCCAGAACGCCCAGCCCGCCTCAAACACGTCCCGTCTGTCCAGTGCTGCGTAAAACCAGGCAGATAAAGCTAGAAGAATATTTGCATTTTTATCCCACTGCAGGTCTCAGGGTTAGGGATATGAACAAATGTGGGTTTTTTTTTGGGGGGGGTTGATTCGTATTCAGTGGAATGCAAGAAAATTTCTGTTTTTCAAATAGATCCCCTTTGAACGTGGTAGGATTCAAATTCAATATGAATGTTCCGATACAAATCACGTACGATTCCTCCACATATCCCTTACGAATCCCCTCTGTATCTGATACATATCCCCTACTGTATGTGTCTGCTCCAAATGCATCAGATCTGCCATGAGTCCACTTTGAATCTGCTCTCAGTGCACTTCCAATCCACTCTGCATCCGTGGCAGATGGGACTGTTGCAGCCGCTTTCCCACCTCCCCGGTTCATGAATGTAGCAAAGCTTTCTACGAATGTTCTGCCGCATTCGATCCAAATTCGAACGTCGATCTTCGAATGTCCCAACGTTCGATTCGAAGTTCGGTGTCCAAATTTGGACAAATTCCTATGAGTTTCTAAGGTTGCAAATATTTGTGCCCATCCCTATCCTGGAAGTGGCGAAGGGAAAAGACTCCTCCGCCAGACGCCGGGGTCAGTGAGTGCCTCTTTTCCAATCTTCTGCATCAGGACGAAGGATCTTCGAAATGGTCATTATAACCACCGACAATCCTCTTGTTCCCACAACCTGCTTTTCTTTCCCTTCTGCCCCAGGATATCTTTCCCCTGAACTCAGGCTGTGGGGCTCGCATGCTCTGCACTTCTGATAAGGTGGACTCTACCCGCAAACGGCAGGGCTGCCATAAACCCATAAACCTTCGCCCTTTTCTCTCCCTTCTCCAGCTTCCGGAGACGCACACCAACAGCTGTGACAACATCTCCCAGTTCTCCGTGGACAGCATCACCAGCCAAGAGAGCAAAGATCCCGTCTTCATTGCGGCCGGAGATATCAGGTGAGAGCGAACTGGGGAGGGACCCATGCATGCAGCGGGTGGTGATGGCTGTTTCTAGATAGCTGGCATAAGGTTGGCGCTGTGTGTTCTTGAATGCGTCTCCGCCTTCCCACTCCTAGAATCCAGCCCACTGAAAACGTGGCTTCTTTCTCTTCCCTCTCTGCAACTCTGCAGGCGGCGCTTGTCAGAGCAGCTCGCCCACACGCCGACGTCCTTCAGGAGAGACCCAGAAGACCCCTCAGCGGTTGCCCTGAAAGAACCATGGCAGGAGAAAGTCAGGTAAGGGCCCCCCTTAGCCTCGTGAGCCAGTTTGGCCTAGTGGTTAGGGAGCCGGGCTCCTATCTGGGAATACCGGGTTCGATTCTGCCCTCCCCCGTGAAGCCAGCTGGGTGACCTTGGGCTAGTCACAGCTCTCTCCTGAGCTCTCACAGCCCCACCTACCTCACAGGGTGTTGTATTGTGGGGAGAAGAACAGAAGGTTTGTCAATTGGTTTCCCTTTAAGGGAGAAGAACAGAAGTCTTGTCAGCTGCTTTGAGTCCCCTTAAATGGGTGAGAAAAGCAGGGTAGAAAGGCAGTAAAAGCCTGGGTAGAATGATACGTTTTCACCAGGCACCGAAAACTATACAATGTAGGCACCTGGTGAATCTCAAGATGGAGACTGTTCCAGAGTCTAGGGGCCACAGCAGAAAAGGCCCTCATGCATGTCCCTATGCCTCGTACCTCTGCAAGAGAAGGAACTCCAAGAAGGCCCCCTCCTTGAGATCACAGTGCCCGGGCAGGTCTATATATGGGAGAATCAATCTCAAACAGATTTTGGTAGGGCTGGAAATGCGAATCCTTGCTCTGTCTCACCAGCAGCCCTGTGGAAGTAGAGCAAGGATGAGGTGGTTTCCAAATGGGCAGCCAGTAAATCCATAGAATTGTGGCGTTTGATGGGACCACAGCGTCTCTCTCTCACTGCTTCTTTGGGATTCCTCAGAGTCTCTCGTGGACCTTCTCACTTCCCCTCATTCTCCGCAGGCGGATCCGGGAGGGATCTCCCTACGGCCACCTGCCCAACTGGCGGCTCCTCTCCGTGATCGTGAAGTGCGGCGACGACCTCCGTCAGGAGCTGCTGGCGTTCCAGGTCCTAAAGCAGCTGCAGGTAGGAGGGAAAAGTCCTTCGACGGCAACCCTGGATCCCTTTCTCCGAAGCTGTTCAAAATCAAAACGTTGTGGAAACTCCAGTTGTTTAGATTCAGGGTCCAGTCGGCAGGAAGGTGTCAGTTCTAGGGATTGCGTGATTATTTCTAACGTTCAAAATTCGTACGAACTTGGCAGAATTTGGACATCCGAATTGGAATAGAACGTTTTGATAAATTCATACAAAGCTTTGTTAGAGATTCATATGAGATTCATGTGGGATTCGTATGCAATTCGTTGTTGGAAAATAGACTCTTCAAAATTTTTCCTTTTTCTCCTAACAGAGTTTGATAAATTCCCCCTCCCAATCCACTTTTCCCCTTCATTTTATCCACAATAATATTTTCAAATCTAGTATTCTGTTCTGTTTCCTAATCCCTGTTTTGATGGGACCACAACGTTATCTAAAAAAAGTTATATTTTTGATATATGTATTTATTGCAAGCAAAACCAAACAAGTCTTTAGATTAGAGACTTTTTTGTTGCTGAATTTCTTTTGCTAAATTTTCAAATTGGAGGTTGGCATTTTGTTCACTTCATCTGTCAGTCAGTTTTAATATTATTTAACGCTGAGAATGAGGTTTCACAAATTGTGAGTAAAGCCGTTGCTGCCACAGACAGGTTTTCAGTCCTCTACTGAGCACAGATGCGCTGTGTGTGACCCGATGGCGTGATGACATGACTCCATTGCGCCTCCATAGACGGTGCATCTATGCTCGTACCTTGTAGGCCATAAGCCAGAAGGGGCCTGTGGCCTACAAGATACTGAACAGCAGCAACGTGTCCAGGTGCTGGGGTAACACTGTGTGTCACCCAAAAGGCCTTGGCGGCTCACAAGTTTGCCCTCGCTGCACTAAGATAAGAATTCCTTACTTGTGACGCGTAGGAAATCCGTTGCCGGTACAGAGTTTTTGCAAGCTCCGATTTCCCCTTTGTCTTCTCCCGCCAGTCCATCTGGGAGCAGGAGCGCGTCCCCCTGTGGATCAAGCCGTACAAAATCCTTGTCATCTCGGCCGACAGCGGGATGATCGAGCCCGTGGTCAACGCCGTCTCCATCCACCAGGTCAAGAAGCAGTCCCAGCTCTCGCTCCTGGATTACTTCCTGCAGGAGCACGGGAACTACACCACGGAGGCCTTTTTGACTGCGCAGCGCAACTTTGTGCAGAGCTGCGCGGGGTACTGCCTGGTGTGCTACCTGCTTCAGGTCAAAGACCGGTGAGCGCGGGCGTTCTGTGGGACTTTGGAAAGAGTGGGTGAAAGGAGAGAGGGAACACCCACCCCGAGCTCCAAGGTCTAAGAAGAAGGCGGCATTTCCTGAGGGCCTTTGGGACCCGTGGCCGGAGGGAACACGGGGCTCCCTCCCAAGCCGGGGCGACTGCAGAGTTGGGAGGTGCACGAGTATTTGAATGCATTTGAAATCCGATCGAATCGACCACGTTTTGACATTTGAATTTGAATGGAATGTCCTTAAATTTGAATTTAAAGTTTTGGTTTGAATTTCGGATCTATTCATTTGAATTATTCAGAGATTCATACGTGTACGGGTTCATACGTGATGCAGACTTGAAGATCCACATCTTCCCTGCGTCCGTATGCATTTGTACGGATCCGGGCGGGATGAAAACGGGTTCCATACGGGATGACTATCAGATGCGTACAGACATGTACAGATGCGTACGGGCATCTATGAATGTTTTCAGTATTCTTAAAGAGTCCCCTTAAGGGTGGGAAAAATGGAGTAGAAAAGCCTGCTCTTCTTATTATTATTCTTGAGAACCAGTTTCTGCATAGTGTCATAGGCCACGATTCTGCAGCCTGCTAAATGAGTGAATTGAATTAGTGCTCCAAATCCTTCCTCTCTTGGCTCCTGCCCCACAGGCACAACGGAAATATCTTGCTGGACGCCGACGGACACATAATCCACATCGATTTTGGCTTCATCCTTTCCAGCTCTCCCCGGAACCTCGGCTTTGAGACTTCGGCCTTCAAACTCACCACCGAGTTTGTGGATGTAAGTCCTCGCAGATGGGGAAGGGTCTGGGACCCGGAAGTTGGAGATAACGGGCCTCTCCCGTTATCTCGTCCTTCACTCCATAAATGTTACGCTGCCTTCTACCTGTCCTCACAACAACCCTGTGAGGTGGACAGTCTGAGAGGTCCAGAGGCCCAAAGTTGGCCCGGGAACTTCCAGAACTGAAGGGCGATTTGAACCCTGGTTTCTCAAGTCCTGGGCCGGGTTTGTCAGTACAGACCTGAGAACCAGCAGGCGCCTTATTGCCAGACCTGCGCGCACAGTACACACAGATTAATTCGGACTTTTCCTTGCCGTTAAATTTTGCACGTTCCCCACGTGGCACTTTGCGCTCTGCCTCTCTTCCCTTCAGGGTTGGGGGCCTTATTTATGTATTTGTCTTTCTGCCCTGCCCTATATCCGGAGGTCTCTGGTGCTGCCAAGTGTCACCAACACAAAACACTATTTTAAAAGAATAGCTGCAGCAAAGCTAGGGTTTGGCTCCATCCTTGATCCTGACGGATGCTAGGCCACTTTGGTTTTGCGGTTAGGGAGCCGGACTCTTATCTGGGAATACCAGGCTTGATTCCGCACTCCTCCACTAAGCCAGCTGGGTGACCTTGGGCTAGTCACAGCTCTCTTCTGTGTTCTCATAGCCCCACCTAACCCACAGGGTGTCTGTGGTGGGGAAAAGAATCGAAAGCTTTGTCAGCCGCTTTGAGTCCCCCGTAAGGGAGAAGAACAGAAGGTTTATCAGCTGCTTTGAGTCTCCTTAAACGAGTGAGAAAGGCGAGGTAGAAAAGCCAGCTCTTCTTCTTTCCCCCAGGTCATGGGCGGCCTGGATGGAGACATGTTCAACTACTACAAGATGCTCATGCTGCAGGGGCTCATTGCTGCCCGGAAGCACATGGACAAAGTTGTGCAGATTGTGGAGATCATGCAACAAGGTACGGAGGCTCAGCCCGTCCTGTTTGGGGGTCCCAGGGAAATTCTTCTTTCTGAGGCGCTCACCGTTCCGTAGAGGATGCCCCAAAGTGCAGGCTGGGCCCGTGATCCCCTGACCTCAGACGTGGGGTCAGAAGACGGACCGACAGGGCCCTGGGGGCGATCAGAATGGTACCCACGCAGGAACAGCCCCCCAGACTGCGGAGGATCCCTGTTGTTTCGTGCTGTCTCCATGCACACACACTCCATCCTTGATCCTGTTTCAGGAGTGAAAGTCGCTGCTCCCTCTGAGTTACGGAATCTGGCTGTGCTGATGTTGCCCCTGCTGGGAGGCCCCAAATCACTTGGCCGTTAGCTTCACCTACTTGGCAGTGACTCTTAGTGGCCTTAAGAAACACTTGCGGCAAGCGGTGCCCTTTTTGTCCTATTTCCTGCAGGTTGATGGTCTCCTTTTGCCCATACGTGGCCTTCCCAGCAGAAAAGGCATGCTCTCATGAGCCCAGCAAACATCCCTCCCCTCATTCCTTCCTCCTCTCTCTCTGTCCCATGGTAGGTTCTCAGCTGCCCTGCTTCCATGGCTCCAGCACAATCCGGAACCTGAAGGAACGTTTCCACATGAACATGACAGAAGAGCAGCTCCAGCTGCTGGTTGAGCAGATGGTGGACGGCAGCATGCGCTCCATCACCACCAAGCTGTACGACGGTTTCCAGTATCTCACCAACGGGATCATGTGACCACCGGCTCCCTCATTGTGGCGGATCCAGCGGCCTGGAGGCCTCGGGACGTTTCCTGGATGGAAGGGGAGGGAAGGAGGGAAGAAGCCGCCGGGCCATTTTCCTTTCTTCTCCTCCTCCTCTTCCTCCTCTTCTCCCTTCTGCCGTGGGACCCAGAAGGCCTTGTTTCTGCAGCAGCCTCCTTGTGCCGGTTGCTGCTTTTAACAGGATTCTTTTAGACACTGAGGGACGGTGCAAGGCGGGGAGGGAAGGAGCTACAAGTAGCAGAATTATTATTATTTTCATACGAAATGCTAAGGATCATGTGGGACATCTGGTTGAGATTTGCAGACAAGGAGGAGATCTCCAAACTCTGGGCATCCAAGAAGAGGACAAGGAAAGGAAAACAAAAGAAAGCAACCCAGCCTCAACCATGTTGTGCGCCCCGTGCCCTCCGGATCTTTTGAGTTCAGTATTATACCTCTGCCAGGCCTCTACAGACTGTCTCCCGACTGTCCCACAAAGGTTTATGGGTCCAGTGGAGATCAGGGAGGGAAAGACGGTCCTAGCCGGCGCTCCGCAAAATCAGCGCTTCTCTGAGCCTCTGTTTTTAAAAGTCCTCTTGCTCTCCCCACAGATGCAAACTGGGGGTGGGTGGGGGGGAAAGAGCGCATTGCCCCAACACACACACACACACACTCACAAATACACACTTCCCCACTTGTGCATGTTTCCGTGTTCGTGCATTTTGTGTCGAGATGATACAATTCCCCTCTCACCGCTGTGACCTCTTGTCTTCTTTCCCGCACATCCTAATGCAAGGTGTATGTTGCACAAAGAGTCTTTTAGACCGGGTTGGTCTCTCTCTCTCTTTCTCTCTGCTTCTCAGAGCACAGTTCGTCATTGCTTGGCCACCGGGGTGAGGATGTGCCTGCGTGGGCACCGTGTTCCACTCCCTGGTGATGCTTCTCGCGAGGTTGCACCTTTTCGTTGCGGTAGTTTTCTGTTTGCACAGCTTGCCGTGGCGGAAGGCACGAGCCGACTCCTTGCCTCCCATCAGGCGTCGCACCCTTAAATAGTTGCGGCCGATCGCACCACCGGCTCCGGATCACTTTTTTTTTAGTGCTGGGGTGCATGACCTTCTTTTCCTCCCGGGCACTTAGCCAGTACCTCCCATCTGTACTCTTCAGCAAACCTGCCTTCCTCCCCGAGCGCCCAGTAGAATTTCTCAGCGGTGCGCTCCGCTTGCTTGGTCTCCTCTCTTCCGACGGGGGCCCCGGTTTCCGGATCCCAGCAGAGTGAAGCAGAAATATGGTCTGCGGCAGCACCATGCTGCCCCTGAGGTGCCCGAGAGACCCTGTGGTCTCCACCAGCCTCATGGAGCCCCAGACAGTGCCTTCTCCATCTTCGCTTGCGATCGTGAATGTGTGCTCAAACCTGCCGCCTTTGCAACGCAGCTGCCGTTCAGCACAACGGGCATTTTGCGATGCCACCAGGATTTGTATCCCTGTAACCATGAATGTTTTGCAGTGTGAATCCGAGGGGGAACCTCTCTCTGCGTGTGCGTGTGTGCCTGCGTGTGCCTGCAAGAGAGTCTGGGGGGTGGGGCAGGGAGGGGAGCGGAGGGCGACCTTTTATTACCCCCTCCCTTTCCTCCCTGCAGAAGACTTTTGGGGGTTGGTATTTTGGCAGCAGCTGCTTCGGTTGTCTGTGCAAAATGTAAACAAGTATGCAAATTTCTGCGCCCAAAATCTACGCTCTTGCTTTCCTCTGGTTGGGTGTGTCGTTGGGAATCGAGAGTCTGTGTTCGAGAAAGCAGCGTCTGCAGGTCCTTTGTATCTTGATGTTCTTCCTCCTTTTCGATTCCCCCTTGTGGTGTTCTCCTAGTTTCTTTCCTGGGGGGGGGGGGGGGACTATGATTTTTTGTTCAAGAGGACTGATTTACCCCCCCCCCTTTTTTTTGTTTCTTGAGGGTCAGGTTCTGCTACCCTCCGTGTGGGGAGGCAGGCAAGAAGAAGTCCTGGTTGCTTACGGACAGAGATGGTCCATTTCCAGGGGTCTTGGGGAACCGCTGGGGCAAAACCCAGTCTGTCCAGCTGGAAGCAAAGCAGCCCAAGAGCCCACAGAGGTAACCGAACGGGGTCTGTGGAAGGAGGAGCAGGCGCGTTAGCTAAATGCAAGGGCTGGGTGAGTCCCTTGTGGCTTCCCATCCAGCCTAGGAGATGGTTCTCTCCTGTCCTCTGCCCTTCTCGTGGACAGCTTTTGGATTTTGTTTGCGTCTCCTCCATGGCAGAATGGGTGGAGTGATCTCCAAACCGAACCAGCTTGACTCTGGCCACCCAGCTGCTGTTTTTCCAAGCGAGCCTTCCCCAGTGGGCTGCTTCTTGCCTCCCCTTCAAAAGTTCCCCTTGAAAGAAATCCTTTGTGTCTGGGGGGGACGGGGACGCAGTCATCTTTCACGTCAGCCGCTCTCCCCGGAAAATTTAGAGCCGCCGAGGAGAGACAGGCGAGGCGTCCGGCGTCCTTTACGTGTGCAGAGAGAAAAATCGGGCCGTGCGTGGGCAATCTGGAGGGGTTGATTGAATCGGCTACATTTTGGAATGGTGGTATCTTCCTTTTTTTGCGGGAGGGGGCAGGGGAAGACCACTTCCCTGTCAACTCATGCTGGCAAAGGGGTCATTCCCCAGCGGTTTCCACACTAAGCAAGTTCTTTGGCCTTCCTGCCTTGTAAGCCCCAACCTCAGTCATGTTCGATGGATAGTTATTAATGCAAGAGAGAAACCAAAATACCCCCTGGATGCCAACAGAGGGATTCTGCAGCGTGTCGTCCCACCACCACTTTAAATTCCTTCGGCGGTCAGTTCCCACAAGGCGTCGAATGGAAGCCGCACCCTGTTTGGTGCCCCAAAGCCTCGAGGGCCTAGTGGTGGCCACTGGGCAGTTGGTGGCGGCCGTGGGCTGTTGCTTGCCTTGCGGAACCACCGGGTAGCGGCATCTGGGTGGCTGGTGGGGGCCAGAGAGTGGGAATAAGATGGCGTCACCGGAGGATAAGAGGGAAGGAGCTGGGGACCGCTGGCACAGTCACCGGAGGCCTCCCTGCCCTGCGAAGCAGAATGCCATGCCCTATGATGTGGCTGCCCAAGCAAGGCATTCTGGGAAGGAGTTCAGGATGGTTTTTTTGGCGGGGGAGCAGAGTGACGCAGTGCTGCAACTGGACAATTAGTCCCAGCATAAGGGGGGGGTGTTGCTGGTCCTGATAAAGACCCCCACACATGAAAGGGAGCTTCAGGGAACGGGAGGGGCAAGCTGTGAATCCCACCTGTCACGCGGCCTCGTTGGAAATGGCTCCCGAATTATCCAGAGTGAGGCTGATGGCGCCCAAACTGTTTTCTGCGTGACCTGTGTGTGCGTTTGTGCGTGCATGCGTCTGTTGGTTTAATTTCTCTTGTTTCTCTTATTTGGTAAGGATGGGCCAAACTCCGGAATAAAAACTATGAGCTGATCTTGGATTTCTAATAAAAAAAATGTGGTTTGTTTTTTAAAATGCATACCTAAAACACAATTCTTATGTAGAGCCCGCAGAGGGAGGTCCGGGAAGGGAAGCAGGGAAAATGGGGACTGGTGGTCATCCTTGGTCTGGTTCCTGGGATGGGGGGAACCTGATGGTTGGGGAAAGGATGGGGGGTTGAGAAATGGGGGACCATAGGAGGGGCAGCTGGCTGGACTTCTCTGATGTCACAGAGAAGAGAATTCAGGCCAAATTAGTTGCTTGTCAGAACAACCTCAGGCATCCATATAGGAATTTAACCTGGCGACATTCATGCATTGACATTCGTATTCATAGAAACGGTTTGGATCATTCGTACCAGCAGCTCAGACATTTGTAAAACTTGGGAGGTGGGAAAGAGGCTGGGAAAAGAGGCATTTCATCCATTAAGGGCAGCTGGTCTCCAGTTCTCCATTCACGGGAGTGGAGGGGCAGAATCCCAGCTGTGGGGGCAGAACAGCTTCCACCTAGGAAACTCAGCATCTGTTCCCCTTGCCCGCTTGGGACGCCCTCCGCCTCAGTCGCCTCTCTGTCCCCATCCCCTTCCCGGTTCATGTCTTGCAGAAAAGGTTCCTGGTGTTCGAATGATCAAGGCTTTGAGTGAATGAACTGTATTGATTAGTCATATGACCATATCAAGTTTACAAAAGAAAAATCATATAAAACATGCAAGGATAAAAACAAAAGTTAAAAGGATCTGGGCGTCCTGGTTGATCACAGGATGAACGTGAGCCAGCGATGTGATGCAGCGGCAAAAAAGGCAAACACCATCCTAGGATGCAGCAAGAGGAGCATAGAGTCTAGATCATGAGAAGTAATTATTCCTCTTGACTCTACCTTGGTCAGACCTCACCTAGAGTCCTGTGTCCAGTTCTGGGCACCACAATTCAAAAAAGACATTGACAAACTAGAGCAAGTCCAAAGGAGGGCGACCAAAATAGTCCTACGAGGAAAGGTTGAAGGATCCAGGAATGTTTGGCCTACAGAAGAGAAGACTGAGAGGAGACATGGCGATGATCTTCAAGTCTCTGAAGGGCCGTCACAGTGCAGAGGGATCTTCCCTGTTCTCACTTGCAGAAGATGGGAGGACTAGAAACAACGGGATGAAACTTGAAGGAAGTCGATACAGATTAGATATTAGGAAGAACTTCCCAACAGTGAGTCCATGGAAGAGGTTCCCACGGGAGGTGGTGGGTTCTCCTCCGCTGGAGGTCTTCAAGCAAATGCTGGACCGACATCTGTCTAGGATGATTTAGGGAATCCTGCATTGAGCAGGGGGTTGGACTAGATGACCTTAGAGGTCCCTTCCAACTCTAGGATTCTGTCGGACCCACCTGGAGGACGAAGGGGGTGCAGCCAACCGGCGGAGTTAGACGGGACGTTCAGTGGACGCAAGACTGATTTAGGAGCCCAGACCCTTTCCTGCTCCTTCCCAGGCCTTGTGCTCTGCCATAGAGGCTAATTTGAGTGCACAGGTAACAGGGGGCCCCCCCACCTGGTACCTGTGCCGCGGTTTCCTTTCCTTCCAGTTATTGCAAAAGATAAATTGTGGGTTTTGAGTTCATCCCCACCCCCTCGATTTTTGAAATCTTTATCGCAGAATATAAAGCACTCCACCATAGCGTAGTGTGGGAACCGGAGCCCAGCGCTGCGCTACCGGCCGCGTCCACTGGAGGGCAGGCTTGCCTAAGGTAGGCGCCGCCAGGTGCGCGGCTGGGCGTTTCCGCGCCACCAGGGGGCGCCAGAGAGCGCGGTGTGCCTTCCCTTCCCTCCCTATTACGCCGCCTGCGAGCGAGCACGGCAGCCTCCCGCGTTATCCCCCCCCCCGCCAGCTGGTGGAGGAGAGTCCAACCACCTTCCGCTTACCTGTCCCTGCCTGCCCGCCCGCCTTCCTGGCCCTGCCCGGCCCATGCGCGGCGGAAGAGGAAGGCTTGCTGTGAAGCAGCAGCCCCGGCGACCCATCGCTTCTCCCAGCCCCAAGCCCAAACTTTGCAACTCTGCAAAAGGGGGGGGGGATCGCACACCCCTCCGACAAAGGATAACAACCCCCCCTCACCCGACCGCGCGGGCGCTGTCCCATTTGCAGCGAGAGAGAATTTCCCGGATTTGCAATGCAGCAGCCCTGACGGACTTCCACCTGACTGCCCAGGGCTGAAAGGTCGCCCCCACCAGCCCAGGATCTGGCCCTCGGGGAAGAAGGGGCTCCACCATGGTAAGTCCTTGGCGTCCCCTGGGGAGCGGGGGGGGGGGACGTTCCTTTCCCCCTCCCCTCCTCCTTTCCAAAGCCCCCCCCCCCTCTTCTCGGGCCAGGCTAAATTATTAATCCCCCCCCCCGAATTTCCATGCAAAAAAAGCCTCCGCCTTTTCCCTCCTCCCCCCCCCCTTGCTTTGAGAAAAAAACCAAGCTCTGGACGGGGAAGATGCGCGCGCGTGTGGACGCACCGTCGGGATCGCGTCTGTCAGGCGAGTCTACATTGCTTGTTTATTTTTAACCCCTTCTATCTGTGCCGCTTTTTTTGCCCGAAGTTATATCTCAAAGCGGTTTGAGGATGGGTCCAAGCAAGGGAGATTGAGCCGAAAACCATCAAAGCAACTCCTAAACTCCTTCCTTCCGTTCTTCCTTCCTACCTTCCTCCTTCTTTCTTTCTTTCTTCCCTCCCTCCCTCCTTCCTTCCTTCCTTTCATTCATTCATTCATTCCTTATTTATTTATTGTAAGGAAAGCAAAGGAGTCAAGGAATCTCTTAAAAGTGTGGACCAAGTACCGTGTGTATAAAGAAACAGGATTCAAAGCTGGGTGAGGGATAGGGAGGCAGTCGTCCGCACTGGAGATGCCTGTGTGAGCAAATTCATCTTCAACAGGGGCCTGAAGGGAGAAGCCATTAACAGAGTGTGGTGGGTGCCATCCCAGAGGAGGCCCTGCCTGCCCCCAGGACACCCCAGGGTCACAGAGATTAGCCGTCTAACTGCAAGAGAAGGAATGGAGAACTCTAGCGATTTCCCTTTTGGGATTTATACCCGATCTGTCTTTTCTTCCAAAAACTTAAAAGACAATGGATGTTATTCTCTAACTCCCCTCCCCATTCCCCACAACCCTGTGAGGTAGGCCAGGATCTAGCCAATGGCCACCCAGTGGGTTTCTGTGGCTGAGCCTGGATTTGAACCCTCAACTCCCTCTTGACCATTTCACCTCTGCGCTGGCACTTGGGGAGACTTGGATAAAAAGCACACAGCGTGGGCCTTTCTTAATCGCAGCTTCTGAGACGTTTCTGACATGAAATAACGGAAATCAGCGCAAGATTTTACTGCAACGCTTCTAGAAAGCAGACAGAAAAGAACATAAGAACCTCAGAGGAGCCCTGCTGGATCAGGCCACAGCCCACTCTAGTCTCAATGGCCCACCAGTTGCCCATGGGCACCTCAAGCAGAGACAAGGGCAAACCTTCTCCTGCTCTCCAATCCCAGCAAATAGCCCTGGAGGCCTCCTGCTTGTCCCCCCAGCCTGAAAGATGGACTTAGGCCTCCATTCTAGTAGCCACTGATATGTCTGTCATCCATAAATTTGTCCAGCCCTTCCTTAAAGCCACCTGGGCTGGTTGCTGTCACCACCTCTTCTGGCAGCCAGTTCCATAGACCGATGACCCTCTGGGTGGAGAAATCCTTTCCCTTCTCTGATCTCCTGCCCATCAGCTTCAGAGATGCCCCCTGGGTCTAGTGTTGGGTGACAGAGAAAATAAATCCTCTCCACCTTTTCTATTCCCTGCATGATTTTATATCCTTCCATCCGGTCTCCAGGCTGAAGAGGCCCAGATGTTGCAGCCTGGTTCTGTAAGGGATTTTGTTCCAGCCCCTTAAACATTCTGCTTGCCCTTTTCTGCACCTTTCCCACATCCAGGGGTCCTTCCAAAATCACGGCCAATCCCAGAAAACCATCTAGGGGAGCCCGAATAGCCCTTGATTTACACCTGAAGTTCCTTTGAAGTCTCAGGCGTTGTGGGTCAGCGGTCGCTGTGGCTGTAAATGACCCCATTGGTTTCCAAACTATTGCTGTAATTGCAAAATGCGAGGCTGCTTCTGGGATCGCGTTGCCCTTTGCCACTTCCACGGGGAAGAAAGGGAAGTGGTCTGGCGGCCCAGCTGATTCACCCGGGCTTTGTACAGCGTCCACCTTTTTAGAGCGGAGCTGATTCATCCCTCCAAATTGCAGCTTGCGATCCCTTGGGGTCAGAAATAGCAGCCTGGGTGGGGACAAGGGGCCCTTTTAAACCCTTCAGCCCTCGTCCGGATGGATTTAGAAACAGCCCTAAAGGGACCAGCCGTGACTGGAGATCCTCAACCCCTCATTTTTGGGGGGAGGAAGAGGAGAAATTCATCCCTCCCTGTAACACCCATGAGATCTGCAGAGATCTCTTCTTCCTGGCTGCTTTTGCCCTGGACCAGGAGGAGAGGTGGAGAGTTCAGGGCGCTGCTTCTTTTCTCTTGCCCCACAAAAGGGTTATTTGAAATATTCGGCTCTCTGGACCCTAAAAGTCTCCGGCAGGATGCTTTGAAACAGTTTCAAGCCTTATGAAACAAGTAACAACGCGTTCATCACCTTGTGGTGCTGGATTCGTCTGTAACTCAAGGGCTGTGGTCACACCTAAGGTTTAATCCAGCTTCGGTCCACTTTCAGAGGGAGAAGTGACAAGTCTTTTCCTTTCAGTGTTAAATAACTCAGAAAATTCACTTTTGGGATGGATAATGTGGGAAGGAAATTACTGGTTACTTTGCTGAGGTGTTCTTCTGCTCTGAAGGTGGACTGAAGCCGGATTAAACTTTAGGTGTGACCAGAGCCGAACCCTTTTGATTTTCATTTTTTTCCAAGGGGGGGTTAAGAGCCCACATTTCGCTTTTGGGTGTAATATTGGCACAGCGTTGTTCTTGGTGCCGAACACAGCCAGGTGGCTAAGGAGTTAAAAGCTGTTACTGAGGTATATAAATATATGCATATATCACTTTTCCTTCGGTTTGCCAGTTTGGTCTAGTGGTTAGGGAGCCGGACTCTTATCTGGGAATACCAGGTTTGATTCCACTCTCCTCCATGAAGCCAGCAGGGTGACCTTGAGCTAGTCACAGCTCTCTTCTGAGCTCTCACAGCCCCTCCTGCCTCACTGGGTGTTCTGTTGTGGGGAGAAGAACGGAAGCTTTGTCAGCCGCTTTGAGTCCCCTTAAATGGGTGAGAAAAGCAGTAGAAAAGCCAACTCTTCTTCTTCTACCTGCCAATGGCCTACAGACAGGGCTCATTTCTGGGCAGATTCTGTGTCCCACGAAGGCCAGGGTGAGGCCTGTGCCACAGCCATTTACGGCCTGCCTGGAGTCCACCTCCTTTCCCTCCTCTCCCTCCTTCCTGTTCCTGCGGAGGGAACCTGGCTAATATTTAACTCCTCTTTTGGCTGAATGGTTTTTGCCAGCCCTCCGCAGCACCAGTGTGTGCCAGCGTCAAGGGGAGGGCATTCCCTTCCGCCAAGCCTCCACCAAGCCCATGGAGGGCAAACTCTGCAGGACCCAACTTGACTCAAAAGCCTCCGGAATTTCTGCCCCGAGGGGCCTCGGAGCAGCTTTCGGCGTTCCGGTTTCTTGGGATCCCTCCTTTCCCATCTCCAGGCTGGCGACACCCATCATGGCGTGGGCGGCCAGTGATTCAGTTGGGTGAGGCGCCTCCCTTGATACCAGCACTTGACTCATTGCCACTCAGTCAGCTCCAAACTAAGATCCTGCGGACAGTGCTAGGAAAGTTACTGCACGAGACTCAGGGCCTTCATGTTGCACAACCTCAGAGCACAAAAGGACATGGCAGGAGTATAAAAGACAACCCCTCCTCCTCCTCCTCCTCTACAAAGCCAGCAGGGTGACCTTGAGCTAGTCCCAGCTCTCTTTTGAGCTCTCACAGCCCCACCTGCATCACAGGGTGTTCTGTGGTGGGGAGAAGAGCAGAAGCTTTGTCAGCTGCTTTGAGTCCCCTTAAATGGGTGAGAAAGAGGGGTAGAAAAGCCAACTCTTCTTCTTCTCCTCGTGTGGCCGCAGGTTGTAGCCTCTGCTTTGGCATCTGGCGGTCAGGGCAGGTGGTTAAAGGGCCGCCTCAAAACCTTATGGAAGCCGCCGCTGTGCCTTATCCTTGGAGGAGGCTCTGTTCAAACTCCCCGTGTGACTTGCAGAGGGTGGGGCCTGTGTTTGCAATGCAAATAACTCATGCATTCCTTCCCTTTGTCTGGAATCCAAAGGAAGGACGCTCTTGCAATGCTTAATTTCTTTCCTCCTCTTTGCAAGCAATTAATAATAATAATAACAATAATAAATTATTATTTATTTTGCAAACTGTGATTGAAACCTTGGAACGGCGGCACCACCATGCTGCTGCCTTTATTTTCTTCCTGTCCGAAGGTTCCTCTTTCTCTCTCTCTTTTATCTCACCATCAGGTTTCTTTCTAGCTGGGGAATTTTCCCCCGGGGCGGGCAGGGATCTCAGGCGCTCCCATCCCGTAGGCTGGTTTCGCAATTGGCGCAGGGAATTTGGCACCCGGGCAGAGCAGTTCTGCAAGCAGGAGGGCCGGTGCCGTGGAGACGCTGCGGGAAAGACGCTGCCTCGGCCTCCGGTGCCAACGCTCAGCCGTCCCCTGGCAGAATTAAAACATGGAGGAAGAGTGGGTGCGTGGCTCACGCATCTTCACCCAGGCCGAGCCAGAAATCCGGCACTGTCTTTGTGGAGCCATCCTCAATTCCCAAACTGAGAGGCCCTGGGGTTAAAGGGGGCCCCTTTGAGTCCCACCAGTGGAACCCAGCCGCCTCTGCTGTCCAGGGATCCCCCTGGCGGTCCTCATGCGGCGCTGGGCCTGTGCCATCGCCCGAGGGGGTCAGACTGGGACTCAGGCCCGTTTTCTGGCGACTGGCCTGCTTGGTGGTGGCACCTGTTTTGGGCCAGTTGGTGGCAGCGCTATCCGTGTGGCCCTGATGATGTTTCTTGCTTGTGGAAAAACTCATTTATAGCCAGGAGAGGACAGGGCCACCCTACCCTCCCTAGTGGACAGGGGGAGGGAGGAGGAAGGAGGGGCTCCATTTGGATGGCTCTTGAGAATCCTTTCCGACTAGGGTCATGACTTCCGCCCACAGCAGCTAAGGCAACCCTGGTTGCTGGTGTCAAATAAGCAAAGTTGGATGGAAGACCACAAGGTGATCCCCCGGACTGCAGTTTAGCCTGCGAAGGGTTTTTCTTTTTGAATGAGATGGTTTAGTGCACGGCTGGAGAGATTTTGTTCTGCTTTCCAGCTGTTTGTGTTTTGGCGAACCCTTGTTCGCTCTGCAATCCTGCCACGGCTGCAGGTTTTGGGGGCTGGGCGTGGGAGGGGGTTGGATGAGGAAGTCTCTGAGAGGAAATGCTTTGCAAAGCAAAAGAGGATTTCTTGTTTTTAAAAAAGATCAATTCATACGAAAAAGGGCATGAATGGGTGCATTCTGGCCCTCATGGTCCTGGGTGTGGAATTTAAGTTCAGCACCCTAAGCCAGTTTGTTCTCTTATCTGGGAATACTGGGATTGATTCCGCACTCCTCCACAAAGTCAGCTGGGTGACCTTGGGCTAGTCATAGCTCTCTTCCTGAGCTATCACAGCCCCACCTGCCTCAGTGGGTGTCTGTTGGTGGGAGAAGAACAGAAGGTTTGTCGGCAACCTTGAGTCCCCATAAGGGTGAGAAAAGCAGGCTAGAAAAGCCAACTCTCCTCCTCCTCCTCCTATACACCCCTGATGGGGGGGCTGAGCTGTTTGCCAGCTGCCCGCCTCCCCCCCCCAAGATGGCAACGCTGACCCCTCTTTTCTTCCTCCTCCTCCCCGTCTCGGCCCATCGCTTGGCAACCTAGAGCCGCCATTGTCCTGGCTGCCTTAGCAACCGGCCTTTTCTAAAGTCCGAGGGGAAAAATTCCGGGCACAGAGAGCGTGAAGGAGGCCACACAGAGTTTGTGGAGGCTTTTGGGGGGAGGCAGCAGAGTTTTGTTGCCGGTCCATCTTTTTTGGGGGGTGGAGGAAAACACAGGAGATTCTCCACCCCAAGGGCCGCGACTGCCTATTCTGCAAATTCCCTCCTAGTTTTAAGTTGCACGAAGGAGTTGCAAAGGAACCGGAGGAGGAGGCTGCCCAAAATGGCCGGCCTCGACCAAAGCAAACTGAGCTTCAAATCCGACAGATAAACCCATTTGGGGTCTTAAGAACAGAGAGTTTCATGCTTTGGCCGCTTTCAGAAGGAACTTGGAAGTTTGACAATATTCATACTTCAAGGATTGGTATCTCACCTAAGGTTTAATCCGGCTTCAGTCCACTTTCGGAGTGAGAGAACAGACCAGCACAGGGACCAGTAACTTTCTTTCCACATTATCTATCCCCAAAAGTGAATTTTCTGAGATATTTAACCCTGAAAGAAAACAGCTTCTCATTTTGCAGATGTATTCTCTCACTCCAAAAGTGGACTGAAGCTGGATTAAGCCTTGGCTATGGTCACACCTACAGTTTAATCCAACTTCAATCTGCCTTCAGAGCAAGAGAACGCATCAGCAAAGTGCAGACAGTGCTAGGAAAGTTACTCCGGCTTCAGTCCACTTTCAGAGAACACATCAGCCAAAGGACCAGATGGGCTGTGGCCTGATCCAGCAGGGCTCCTCTGAGGTTCTTATGGACCAGATGGGCTGTGGCCTGATCCAGCAGGGCTCCTCTTAGGTTCTTATGGACCAGATGGGCTGTGGCCTGATCCAGCAGGGCTCCTCTTAGGTTCTTATGGACCAGATGGGCTGTGTCCTGATTCAGCAGGGCTCCTCCTAGGTTCTTATGGACCAGATGGGCTGTGGCCTGATCCAGCAGGGCTCCCCTTATGTTCTTATGGACCAGATGGGCTGTGGTCTCATCCAGCAGGGCTTCCCTTAGGTTCTTATGGACCAGATGGGCTGTGGCCTGATCCAGCATGGCTCCTCTTAGGTTCTCATGCTGACATCAACCACTGTCCTCAATTTCCCACTGTCCTGCCTCCCCTCCCCTGCTGATCCTCCAGAGAAATTCCAGTGAAAGAAAATCTGGGGTTTTCCTGCCACAGAATCCCGACTGGTTTGTCTTCCTTCATTTCTTCATTAAGGGCTGTTTGGTAGAATATTAGGCGCTCCGGCCTTTTCCTAACCTGCCGATATCTGGAATTAGCTCCGTTAAGAGTCCGACTTCCCTCTTCCTCCTCCCCCTCCTCAGGGCAGCAAAGAGCGCTACCACTGGCAGGCCCAGAACGTCAAGCAGAGCGGGGTGGACGACATGGTGCTGCTGTCCAAGATCAGCGAAGACGCCATCGTGGAAAACCTGCGCAAGCGCTTCATGGACGACTTCATCTTCGTATCCCTTTCTGCTCCGGCCGGAGGGTGAAGGGAGGGTGGGGGGGCAGAGCTACAAGGTGGGGGGGGCAGGGCTGGGGGGTGGTTGGGGGTTCTGGCTTGCAGGAGGCCCAAAGCTGAGCTGGATAGAAGGAACAAGCTTGGTAGCCATTCTGGCCGCCACACCAGCTTCTCACCTGGAGAGCAGAGAGGGAGACATTTCAAGTTTAAGGTGCCGTTCTTAAAACAAAGTAGGCATGTGGGTGAATATTCGTAGCATTCGATATTCGTCCGGATTTGGACATTTCATATACGAATCAAATCTTACAACAACGTGTAACATTCGTGAACCTGGCGAGGTAAAAGCGGCTGTGCCAGCCCCTTCTCCAATGGACCCAGAGCCCAGGTGTGCAGGAATATTCAAAATATTAGTTATTTGGACAGTAGTTAATAGGACAAATCGAATGCCCAGATTCCGGTACTTTAGTATTTGTACGAATACAAATATTTTGAATTATTCGTAAGAATAATTTGGACATTCCTATGTGCACAGGTACATAAGCATCATGTAGGTATCGATACGCACCTTGTGCATTTCTGTATGTGTCCATATGGGTACGTATTAGGCGTGTGCATGAATGCAATTTTCGGGATTCGATTTGCGTTTAATACCTGAAAATTCAATTCAAGTTTGGTTAAAGTACGAATTTGACCGAATTTGATTCAAATTAAGCAAAACTCGAATCTGTTTGTTCAGATTTTTTATTAAGGTTTGCACTTACTAAAATCTTGTGTGTGGGGGTAAGGAATCGGGGGGGGGGGCGTTCACCCCAGGAGTGTTTGCATGGAACCGCAGGACGTGTAAGTATGGCTGGGTCTTGGAGGGCATCTAGTCCACCCTCCTGGCTCGGTGCAGGGGTTCTGCCCGGCCACCCACCCCCAGGTAGCCCCCCCCCGGCCTCTGCCAGGAAGCCGTCAAAACACGGAGCTTCTGACACCTTATCTGGGCACGCAAAGACGTACATCGGCCCCGTCCTGATCTCGGTCAACCCCTTCAAGCAGCTGCCATATTTCACCGACCGCGAGATTGACATGTACCAGGGAGCGGTGAGTGTGTGCGCGCGCGCGTATTTGATTCTAGCCAAGCCTGCCGGCCTCTGAGCATGAGCAGAGTTCCCCCATACAGCACTGGGGGCAAATGTGCTTCCCCATTGGAGGAATCTTCAAGCATGCCTGCTTTCTCTGTTTCTCCGCTGTCACCTCTTGGATTTCTGCCTGTGGGGATTCTGTCACCTGTTGGATTTCTGCCTGCTGTCCCTCTGCTACCAGGAAAAGGGAAAGAAGCTTTATTGGGGGGGGGTTGTTTTTGTAGGTGTGAAGGCATCTTTGAAGCTCTATGGTGACATCACAGAGGACAGCCCGGTGCAATGGTTACTGCCAGGTGGAGCCTCCGTCCCTTTCCAGTGCCGCCATCTAGTGGCCAGTGAGGAGATCTCTCTCTGGGCCACATAGGATTCCACCTTGTGGCACATTTGCGCTCGCTTTGAACACGTATTTTCTAAGAAACCCCGTGCCAGGGCGAGCCTGTTGTGGGAATCCCAGCGCGGAGTCCCAGGAAAGGCGTGTGCACAATCCTTTCAGGTTTTCCAAACACATGTAGACGCGAGATTAGCTGGTGATATCGTGGCACCAGCCCTGTGTCGTAAGGGCGCGCGCGTTCCAAATGTTCTTTCCGTCTCCAGACCTTAAAAGCACATTTGGACCGGCAACTCTGCAAAGTCTGTGTGATTCTGCAGAGCCTTAAAGCCTTTGCATTTCCAAATAACCCCAAAATCGCCTTCAGGAACAACATTATTGCAGTAGGCAGAGAGAGAGAGAGAGAGAGAGGAAGCCCACAAAAATATTCCTCCCTGCCCTCCTCCCCAGGTTCCCTGTGGCTCTGAAGGCCAAATTCTCACGCACACTCTCCCGCTTCCTTCGCAGGCTCAGTACGAAAACCCTCCGCACATCTATGCGCTGGCAGATAACATGTACCGGAACATGATGATCGACGGGGAGAACCAGTGCGTCATCATCAGGTAACGCGGGGAGGGGGAGGAAGGGGAAGGGGGGGCAGAGAAACGCAGAATTATTAGTATTTTGTTTGCAAAGCGAGCTTGCCTTGCTTCGCCTAAAGTTTCCCTTGATCCGAAGGCGGTGCGCACATTGCCTTCTGCTTCCTTGATTAGGGCTGTGCATGAATGCCGTTTGCAGGATTCGACTTGAATAGCATATCCAAAAATTTGGTTCAGTTGGAATCTTTAAAATTCAAATTTAATCAAATTCAGTTCGAATTCAGCAAATTCGAATCCATTTCTTCGGATTTTTTATTGGAATTTGCACTTACGGATGTCGGCAAAGCTCATATGTGCATGTACGGATCATTATGCATCCCAAATAAGCTCCAGCGAGCTGGAAGGGCAGGAGCTTCACGTGCTGCAGAGGGAGGGCATTCCAATGGGAAGGGGCCATCACTGAGAAGGCCTTACAGCGATGGCATTCTGTATTAAATGGGACCCATGGTACAATATGGTGGATTCTGGGTTCCCCAGTTGGTTATTCCTTCTCCTTCTTGTTTTTCTTCTCGGCCAAAGTGGAGAAAGCGGAGCCGGCAAAACCGTGGCAGCGAAATACATCATGAGTTACATCTCCAAAGTCTCAGGAGGAGGCCCGAAGGTGCAGGTGCGTTTCCAAGTGGTGTTTGATTGAGTCTCTTGGAGGGCCTAAAGGGCTGCGGCACTTAGGGGGCGGAACCCCAGGCAGCTGGGGAGGGTTGCTGAGATTTGCCTTAACTAACAGCTTCATTTCCAACTTCCCGGATGGTCATTTGGGGCCAGATTGGCCCCTGGAAGGGTGTGTGGATGAGAGGTTGCTAACACTAGGGAGGAGGAGGAGAGGATTAAAAAAGATCTAGACAAGCGTGAACGGTTCTGGGTGTCCTGGTTGTTCACAGGACGAATGTGAGTCAGCAGTGTGATGCAGCTGCAAAAAAGGCAAACACCATCCTAGGATGCAGCAAGAGGAGTACAGAGTCTAGATCATGAGAAATAATTATTCCTCTTGACTCTACCTTGGTCAGACTTCATCTAGAGTCCTGTGTCCACTTCTGGGCACCCCAATTTAAGAAGGATATTGACAAACAGAGCAAGTCCAAAGGAGGGCTACCAAGATGGTTAGTGGTCTGGAAACCATGTCCTACAAGGAAAGGTTGAAGGATCTAGGAAAGTTCAGCATGCAGAAGAGAAGACTGAGAGGAGACATGATGGTGGTCTTCAAGCATCTGAAGGGCCGTCACAGTGCACAAGATGGGAGGACTAGAAACAACGGGATGAAACTCCAAGGGAGTCAATACAGATGAGATATTAGGAAGAACTTCCTGACAGTGAGGGCGACCAGTCAGTGGAATAGGTTGCCGTGGGAGGTGGTGGGTTCTCCTTCGCTGGAGGTCTCCCAGAAGAGGGTGGATCTACATCTGCCTGGGATGGTTTAGGGAATCCTGCATTGAGCAGGGGGTTGGACTGGATGACCCTGGAGGTCCCTTCCAGCTCTATGGATCTATGATTCTCTTAGTCTCATCAGCCAAAGATGGACAGGAAGGACCCTCACACACACCTTTACCTGATTCCTCATTCTCTTGGCAGCACGTGAAGGACATTATCTTGAAATCCAACCCCCTCCTGGAGGCATTTGGGAACGCAAAGACGGTCCGGAACAACAATTCAAGCCGGTTTGTAAGTGCTGGGCGGTGGCTCTGTGGGTCTGGCTTCCTGGTGGGAAGGCTGAGAATTCCAGGTCCTGAAACCCACCTGGTTACCTGATGACCAGGTTGCATCTCCTCCCCCTGACGGAATCCCTCGGCAAATATACCATCACAAAGAGGAAGCCTAAGAAGCCCTTCTTGCCAACAAAGTGTGAATTTGGTGCGCCGCCTGCAGCTGGAATCTTTTTAAAATCAGGATGCAGGAACCAACGGATCTCTTATTTGCAAGGGTTCCAGAAAATTCCACCCAGGGATTTGCAAATCTAGGGATGTGCATGAATATTCTTAACACTCGTATTCATCCGAATTCAGACATTCATACACAAGTCAAATGTTACAACATTTGTACAAATGGTTCAGACATTTGGTAAACTGGGGAGGCGGGAAAGCAGCTGCCTCCGTCACATCTTGCAACGGATCCAGAATGCGTTCGGATTCAATGGCAAATTCAACGTGGATTTAGGTCAGATTTGATGCTTTCAGACGGGATACGTTTGGAAATGCAAAGTGGTTTTGCTCCTGGCGTTTGTTCAATCGCCCCGTGGTCCAATTCCCCAACAGGGCAAATATTTTGAGATCCAGTTCAGCCGCGGAGGGGAGCCAGATGGCGGGAACATTTCCAACTTCCTGCTGGAGAAATCTCGCGTGGTGACCCAGAATCCGGGAGAAAGAAATTTCCATATCTACTACCAGGTGAGGAGATCAAAGAGTTTGCTCTTGGAACACGGGTTTGTAAATCAATGTGCCACTTTCATTGTCCTCATCAATAATACTGCATTAGTACTGAATGCGGTTATTCTTGCCCGTGTTTGCAACCGGCTTAGCATCGCAACAGGCGCCACTAAAAACATCTTTCTGACTCCGTGGTCGTCTTCAAAACCTTTGGATCCAGATCTGCAGTTGGATCCCATTTGACTCGGTTCTCAAATCCATCCAGCTACCACATTGGAAAGGATTTGTTTGAACAAATACAAATTTCCTTGCGTTCAATACAAATCGAGATTCCTCGCATACCCTTACAGTTGGCCATTTTGAAAAACTTCGTGGTCTAGACCATAATTACCCCCATTCCCATTTAAAGGAAAAGAACTCACAGGTCTGAAGTTTTTGCATTTAACAATATTGGCCCAGTTTTGCAAACCTCAAGCTGTGATTTGCAAGTGACGGAGGCAGCACGCTACGGAATAATCGCAAACATTTAGGGGGTGTGGTGGGGAAAGAGGGGTTCTCTGACAGTCTAAGTTTAGGGCCCTTCCTTCACCTCACCCTCAGTTTCCCCAGTATTTCAACAGTATTGCTACTGGAGTGATTGTGAACATCACCGTGGGCCTTTTTGCACGTACCTCTCTTAATCCGGATTAAGAAGCTCTGGATCTTCAGTATCTGATCCTCATGGACTCCGGTCTTGATGTTCCAGATTGCCACGGAGACCCCGTGCGTCCCCACGGGCCTTTCAGCACCGGATGGTAACGGGTGCTAAAGAGGGCCTGTGTATGGGTCACTCAGCGGTCGCTTCCGCTAGGTCTGCCCTTGGACCCATGTCTTTACCTGCCCATAGCTCTGGGTTCTTTCCCTGCTCTTCTGAATCCTCATTTGTGGCAAATTCGACCTTTTTTCTCCCGGCTGCGACTCCATTTCAGCTGCTGGAAGGTGCCAGTGCAGAACAGCGTGAGAATTTGGGAATCACCACCCCGGACTATTACTACTACCTCAACCAGTCGGCAGCTTACAAAGTCAGCGACCTGAATGACCACCAGGACTTCCAGGAGACGCTGGTAGGGTCCTGGGGCCAAAATGCAAGTCTGGTCTGAAGCCTTTGCCCGTTGCAGTTTGGGTGGGGGCGGGGGTGTCTTGTGCAAAGGTGCTTTTAAAGGGTTCCCTAAACCAGTTGAAGCCCTACCTGGATCGGGATAACTTGGCCTCAGTGGCCCACGCTCTAGCAACCTCCAGATTAGACTACTGCAATGCTCTCTCTGTGGGGCTACCCTTGAATACGGTTCGAAAGCTGGAACTCTTGCCCTCTTTTCTCCAGGCAGCCATGGATGTGGTGGGTCTCTCTGTGGAACAGCAGGCCCTGGTGCTCCAGATCGTGGCTGGCATTCTCCACCTGGGCAACATCACTTTCCGGGAGTCGGGCAACTACGCCATGGTCGAGAGTGAGGACTGTGAGTCCCAGTGGTTAGTGTGTGTGCGCCTGGGGGGGGGGCAGCATGCCATTGAAGGTAGTTGATGGGTCGGGGTGCAACCTGTCGCTTTTTCCTGCCCAGTCCTGGCCTTCCCGGCCTACCTCTTGGCGATCGACCAGCAGCGCCTGAAGGAGAAGCTGACCAGCCGCAAGATGGACAGCAAGTGGGGCGGGCGGCAGGAGGTGATTGACGTGACGCTCAACGTGGAGCAGGCCAGCTTCACCCGCGACGCCCTCGCCAAGGCCCTGTATGCCCGGCTCTTCGACTTCCTAGTGGACGTGAGTGTCCTCGTGGTCCCCTAGCGGGATGGGGAGGGCATGGGTGAAGGGGGGCACGGAGCCTGATACTGGGCCGAGCCGTGGTACCCCAGACCAAGTTTGGCTCTCTGGGTCTCCTGCCCTGAGAAGAGGAATTCCATCTCCTTTGGGGAGATAAGTATCGATCTAGTGGTTAGGCAGCCGGACTCTCATCTGGGAATACCAGGTTTGATTCCACACTCCTCCATGAAACCAGCAGGGTGACCTTAGGCTGGCTGCAGCTCTCTTTCTGAGCTCTCACGGCCCCACCTACCTAACAGTGTTGTCTGTTGTGAGGAAAAGAACAGAAGGTTTGCCAGGAGCTTTGAGTCCCCTTAAGGGAGAAGAACAGGAGGTTTGTCAGCTGCTTTGAGTCCTCTTAAAGGGGTGAGAAAAGCAGGGTAGAAAAGCCAACTCTTCTTCTTCTTTGGATTCCCTTTTCCTCCTCAGGCGGTGAACAAGGCCATGCAGAAACAGCACCAGGAATACAGCATCGGAGTTCTGGACATCTATGGATTTGAGATCTTCCAGGTAATCCAAAAGATGGAGAGTCAGTTCTCTTGGTGGCGTCACGAAGCTTAGAGGCTCCCACCGGGAGAATCTGAGCTCACTTTTCTGTAGTCTTGTGTGGCCTCAGTGAGAAGGAAGCAGGAACTGGAATATTTGCCTTAGTTTTAATAAATGTCCTTTTATTGTGTGTTCGGAATGGAAGGAGCAGGCAATTCTCTCCTCCCCCGGATTTCTCTTGGACTTCCTGGTGGCCTCCCATCCAAGTACAATCTAGGTCTAACTCCGATCAGGTTCCCCCAGTCCGGAATAAATAGGTTCTTAAATCCAATATATATGGAGACTTCCTAAAGAGTGAAGGATAGTACTTTGCACATGCTCTGAGGCTGCACGGATGCAGAAAGGGCAGCATAACCAAACGGTTCAAGCATCCTCCACTGTCTCCCTCTTGCAGGGGTAATTTTGCCCCCAGCTGCCCCCCCCAATCACCTTCTTTCCCCCTCTTTGCAGAAAAACGGTTTCGAACAGTTTTGCATCAACTTTGTGAACGAAAAACTGCAGCAGATTTTCATAGAGCTGACCCTGAAGGCCGAGCAGGTGAGAGAGGGTGTCTCCGCACGGCCTTTGCAGACCGCATTAAGCACCCGGTCGGTGCGCATTAGGTACGCAGCTGCCACATACTTTCCACACTGCAGCCCCCATTAAGGACCCGCTGTCTGCACAGGTATTATAGAGATCTGGATCTAATTGGGTCTTCAGCCCCCCCCCCCCCCAATCCGGATTAGCTGTAGACCCCAAAAAGGGTTGGCCTGAGACCCGCACTGATTTTGCTGCTGAAGGTTGGTTTTGTTCACACCTTTCGCTTTGCCTCCAGGAGGAATACGTGCAGGAAGGGATCCGATGGAACCCCATAGACTACTTCAACAACAAGGTGGTCTGTGACCTGATTGAGAACAAAGTGGTGAGTCCCAACCGGGTCTCTCTGCAAATTCTGGAGGCCAGGCTGGAAATTCCAGCACCTTCGGCTGCTTGCAGGCAGAAATGAGGTTCCCAAGGGACTCTGGGGGTTAATAGGGGGGCGGCATTTTGGGGGGTGGCCTGGGGGGGCTTGGAGTAGATGGGCTGTGGCCTGATCCAGCAGGGCTCCTCTGAGGTTCTTATGGACCAGATGGATGTGGCCTGATCCAGCAGGGCTCCTCTTAGGTTCTTCTGGACCAGATGGGCTGTGGCCTCATCCAGCAGGGCTCCTCTTAGGCTCTTTCTACAAGTGGGGACGTCCAGCAACTTCCAATAAGACCAAAGCTAGTTGTGTGCTGCCTCCTGGTGGGCAAAGCCAACAGTGCATCTCAGGTTTTGTTTCTCCTGAAAAAGATGCCCCCCCCTCTTGTTCACCCTTCCCTCTCCCCTCCCCCAAGAACCCCCCGGGGCTGATGAGCATCCTGGACGACGTCTGTGCCACCATGCACGCCAAGGGGGAAGGGGCCGACCACACCTTGCTCCAGAAGCTGCAGTCTGCCCTGGGCACCCACCCGCACTTCAACAGCTGGAACCAGGGCTTCGTTGTCCATCACTATGCCGGCAAGGTCAGCGCGGGCGGAGGAGACCCTTCGGCTCTTTGCTTCCCATCTGTCCTGGGGGTTAAAGGGTTTGCGCCCCAAACTTTCCAAGACATTTTATTCCGGCCTCTTCCGGCGCCCACAGGTCTCCTACGACGTCGAGGGCTTCTGTGAGCGCAACCGGGACGTCTTGTTCACCGACCTGATTGAGCTGATGAAGAGCAGTGAAATGTAAGTGGCGGATGCCTCACAGGTAGAGTCCTGCCCCCTCTTTGGCCTCCCCGTTGCCTTTAAAGGGGGTGGGAAGAAAGGAAGTGCTGCCCCGTCTTTAAGGCCAGGGGCCAGCCGAGGCCACGGATCGAGCCCCTGCGCAGTTTTCTTGGCAGGGAAGTGAAGGTGTTTGCTGACCCTCCCTCCGGGGAAATGCTGGGGACCAGGCAAGGAAGACCAGCAAGGAGTCTGTGGGCAAACTGGAGAGCTTCTCTAATGGGGATTTTCTCTGCTTTGTTCTGGCCCCTTTGCAGCCCTTTCATCCAGGACCTCTTCCCCGAAAGCCTCAGCGCGGAAAAGAAAGGGCGTCCCACCACGGCCGGCAGCAAGATTAAGGTGAGGCGGGCGGGAGGGAAACAGCGGCCGACTCTGGGCCTTCCACACCTGACTGAATAAATCCCTGGACAGGCTTGGGGTCTGCAGGCCACAGGTGAGGCTGGCCATATTGTGCGTCAGTGTGGGGGGACGACAGACCCTTGCCCTGAGATGCACCCCATAATAAGGCTCAGTGCCCATGAGGACAGGCTAGGGAACCCCTGGGCTTCCTCCCCTGGTGCAACTCAAGGGCGGATTCCTGGGGATGATTTCCAAGGCCTTCCAAGGCCACCGGAAATTTGAGCAACTGGCCCCTAAGAGTGGGTTGCCCAAAATGCTGGGAACTGAACTACAAGGGTGGCAGGGAATGTCGGGGGTTGTAGTTCAGGGCCAGGAGGGATACTGGGAGTTGTAGTTCAAGACCGGGAGGGATCTTGGGGGTTGTAGTTCAGGAACATCTCGAGGGCCACACGTGAACATTTCTAGTGGAGCATTTCTTGAAAGAAGCAAATCTTTGTCGGCAAAGACGTTTCCTCCCTTCTTGCTCCCCTGAAGAAACAAGCCAACAACCTGGTGACCACCTTGATGAAGTGCACCCCTCACTACATCCGATGCATTAAGCCCAACGAGACGAAAAAGCCTCGCGATTGGGAAGAGAGCAGGTGGGCACCGCGGGGGGGGCGGGGGCGGGGGGGTTTCGCAGGGTGCAGGAAGAGCAATTCAGGGGGGCGGGAGACCTTCTTTCCTCCCCTCTGGACCCTCCAGGGGACTGGGACTTATCCCGGAGCGTGAAACCCAGAAGGTACTCTGTCGAGGGATCGAAGCTGAGCTCCCGGGGTTTTCCTTTCTCCCGGGTTCTTCTGAAGGTCCCACCTGGCTCCGTCTTCCTCCTGCTAAGATCCGGCCTTTGGACAGTTCCTTTTCTGCCGGTGTTTGTTGGTGCTGGAAGGAACTGGTTCGAAATCTTTCCATAGAATCCTGGAGCTGGAAGGGACCTCCGTGGTCATCCAATCCAATGCAGGATTCCCTAAACTATCCCAGGCAGATGTAGGTCCAGCCCAGGCTCCCTCTCCAGGACGCAGATCCCAACAATTGTAGCCTGGCTCTCCTGGAGCTTAGAAGTCTTTTGCAAAAATCTAAGGCCAGTTTGGTGCATCCAGGTGAACACTGGGAGGTGCGTGTCTCTGGCTGAACGCAGAGCAGCTGAGCTACCCCTGGCCTTCAACTGAACCTCAGCTTTTGCTCCCCGTTCAGGGTGAAACACCAAGTGGAATACCTGGGCCTCCGGGAGAATATCCGAGTGCGCCGTGCCGGATATGCGTATCGCCGGATCTTCCAGAAATTTCTTCACAGGTAGGTGGGAAATAGAGGCGTGCATGAATAGCCATAAGATTCCTTATTTGTGCGGATTCGGACATTCAGACACAAATCGAAGGTCACGACATTCGTGCAAATAGTTCAGAAATTCATGGAACTGGGGAGGCGGGAAAGCAGCTGCGCCAGTCCCATCTGCAACGGATCCAGAGTGCATTCGACTTGGATCCAGAGCGGATTGAAGTGGATTCGGGTCAGATGCGACACTTCCAGAGCGGATATGTAACAGGATACGTACTGGATACCTACTCATTTGTATCAGATATCATTTGCATTGGGTAAGAATCCTTCCACATTCGAAGGGGATCTATTCAAATGGATACGAATTTTCTAACATTCGATTCGTGGCAAACTGAATGCCCCAAACCCCCCATTTGTGCCCATCCACAGTGGGAAAGGATCCCACCACGGGTCCACCGCCCTCCCTCTTCCTTTCAAAGAAGTTGGCCTCGTTTATGGGGTTGGAGGCCGAGGTTTGGCCACCCCCAGAGTTTTGCAGAACTTTTAGGTGCCGGTCGTGAATTATTCTTGGGTAGGGATGGGCATATATGTGATTTTTGGCATTCAGTTTGAAATGCATCTGCATTTGTAGCAATAGATTGCATTTGAAGGTAAAATTCTATACCGATCTATTTGTACACGCTAGTATAAACATTTGATATTGGCTTGCAAATGAATACGTATCTGATCTGAACGGATATGTACCTGATACGAATAAATACGTGTCTGATATGTTTCCCCAGTTTAATGAATGTCCGAATTATTTGTACGAATGTCCTGTGACATTTGTGTTCATTTGAATGTTAGCATACGAGTATCGTAACATTAGATTTGAATTTGAACGTCTGAATTCGGCTGAATTTCGACTATCCGTGCGTATTCCTCCTCGTGGGACTTTCTGAGCACTCGGGGACTGCGCCGCCTTTGATCGGCAAAGCCCCACGCCGCTGGACTTCTTCCTCAGGTACGCCATTTTGACCCGGGAGACCTGGCCCTGTTGGCGCGGAGACGAGAAGCAAGGGGTCGTACACCTGATGAGGTCGGTGAACATGGACCCTGACCAGTTCCAGCTCGGGAGGACAAAGGTCTTCATCAAAGCGCCCGAGTCGGTATGTGGCAGCCAAGGAAGCGGGGAGCCCTTGAGCTCGAGCCCCACTTAAGCCCTGAACAGCCCCGCAAGGAGATAAACTGGCGCCCGATTTCTCCTTCGGAGATATTCTCCCACTGGGGCACGTCCAGGTGTCACGCGTCTCGGAAACCGGGTGCTTATGACGATCCTTTCTGGAACCTTCCTGCCAAAGGCAACCACTTCTCCCTGCTCCCTTTCAGCTTTTCCTCCTGGAGGAGATGCGAGAACGCCGATACGACGGGTACGCCCGCGTCATCCAAAAGGCGTGGCGCAAGCACGTGGCCGTCCGCAAATACATCCAAATGCGAGAAGAAGGTGAGAGGCTGGCGTCCAAGACGGCAAAGAAGAGACTAAACATGGCCGTGCTGGATAGGTCTAGCATCCAATATGGCCGCCCTGTGTGGGGCTGGGAAGGGCCAGGCCACCCAGAATGCAACAGGGCTGCCAAAGGGTTGCGAGAACGTGCTCTGTGCCTCCAGTAGCCACACAAATTCTTAGCGTCCCTTTCCAAAGCCATTTCCACACAGGCTACGAAGGCCCCATTAGGAACGGAATCGCCACTTACCTTCCGCATGGAAGAGCCCACGAGAACCCCGGTAGGATCTCACGAGGAACACGTCGTCCACACAGGGGCCTCTGGATTCCGTTCCTAATGGAGTCTTCGGGTCCCTCGATCTGGATTTCCAGACGACCCCCTTAATGGTGTCCTCGGTCCGGTCTTCCCCATCAAAGACCGATTGCAGCGCATATTTATGAAGACGGGCCTAGTGGAAGCGACCCTGCGTGGTGCATACGCAGGCCAATTGCACCACGCCGCTGGCCGGGACTTCCTCTCTGGGCCTAATCGGGGCCTCCAGTGGCAACATGGTGGCCCTGCATGGTGGCCCTGTTTAGCACCCATTGCCATCGGGTGCTAGACAGCCCATGCGTACATATGGGGTCTCCGTGGTGATCCGGAACTTCAGGGACCGGAGTCCACAAGGACTGGATACCAAAGATCTGGATCTCCTTAATCCGGATTAAGGGAGGTACTTGCAAAAGGGCCCTGTTTGCAAGGACCATGTGCTTGCCTAAAACTGTGAATTGTGGGGGCACTCTGAACTGCATTAACTCCCCCCTAACCTGAATGCTGGCCCAGCGCACAGCACCCCTCAGCCACGGGTGCAATCACTCCAGTTTTAGGAAGGTGCCCCTCCCCGCAGGCTGCCTGCACCCAGACTCGGCAGTGTTTGCATGTTGTACGTACGTACTTTTCGTCCCGCAGCTTCCAACATCGTCCTGAACAAGAAAGAACGGAGACGCAACAGCATCAACCGCAACTTCGTGGGCGACTACATCGGCTTGGAGAACCACCCGGAGCTGCGGCGCTTCGTGGGCCGGCGGGAGCGCGTTGATTTTGCGGACACGGTGGTGAAATACGACCGGAGGTTCAAGGTAGCTGGAGCTTCCCCCGCCTCCCCCCCCCTCGTGAAACCCGTGGCCACCTTGCCTTATTTCTCCCCCGGTTCCTCCCGCAGACAGTGAAGCGAGACCTGATCCTGACCCCAAAGTTCCTCTACCTGATTGGGCGCGAGAAGGTGAAGCAAGGGCCAGAGAAAGGGGCCGTCAAGGAGGTCTTGAAGCGGCAGATCGAGCTGGAGAGGATCCAGTCGGTCTCCCTAAGGTGAGGGCCATCGGGAGAAAAAGGGGCCCCACGAGGTTCGTGCATTGCTTTCACAGTCTTTCTGCCATCACCCCAGTCAGCGGGTGGGAGACTGGGACGGGGACCCCCCAACCCTGCTCCAGGTTCCCTCCTCAGTCGTCCTTTCCTTCCCCAGCACCCTGCAGGATGACTTCATCATCATCCACGAACCTCAGTACGACAGCGTCCTGGAGTCGGTTTTCAAGACGGAGCTGCTAAGTTTGCTCAGCAAGCGCTACGAAGAGCGGACCCAGAAGCAGCTGCTGCTCAAGTTCAGCAACCAGTAAGTCCTCCTGGAAACGGCCGGCGCCTTCGGAAACTGCCAACCTGAGCAAGGCATCGAGGCGCGTTCAGATACCGTAATCCGTGGCGCCCCTGTGGCCTTTCCTGTCCGCACCAGGGGAAATCCGCTCACTTCTCTTCCTCCTCTGCCTCCTCTTCCCCCACCCCAAGACTAGAATTCAAGGTGAAGAAAGATGGCTGGGGGCCTTGGGGAGCCGCCGGATCCCGGCAGATCCAGTTCCAGATCTGCCAAGGAGACCTCACCCTGCTCCGCAATAACGGCAAAGTCCTAGTGGTCAGCATTGGTCCCGGCTTGCCCCGAAATGCCCGTGAGTATTTTGTCTTAAGAAATGAGAAAAGGGCGGTTTCTTTCCTTCAGAACCAGAAAGATACTGGCTAATAAATCAACAGCTACAGTTCGGGATGCGGATGAATATTCGTTACATTAATTATATGTCCAAATTTGGAGATCTGTAAACGACTCTGTTACGACGTTCATAGGAATTCATACAAATGCATTCATACTGAATAGAATCCTACCACATTTGAAGGGCATCTATTCAAGTGAATACAGATTTTTTTAACATTCAATTTATTAGGAATCGCATGTCAAAAACCCTATTTGGACACCTCAGCTACCTTCTACCTCCCAAAAAATAAGTCCAAGACCACTGACCAGGGAGAATTCCAAATTGCCTTCCTTATCAGGCTGTAAACATAGGTCAGGAAGCCAGGTAAACGTCTCAATTTTTGCTTGGATTCCAGGGCCCACCCGCAGGGACACCAGGAAGAGGCAGTGTTTCAGTGGCTGGAGTACTACACCAGCCAGCACAGGTAGGACACGTCCCTTACCATTCAGACAGGACCATCTCTGGAAAAGGAAGGGGGAGATGTAGGAGGTGGTTCTGTGGGACATTCCGTGGGCCGCTCACCTGTGGAGCATCCCTTGAAGGAACGTCAACCACCGGCGGCCACGCTCCACGTTCACCCTTTTTCCCGCCGGTTTCTAGAAGGACGGAGGTGGAACAGCCGTGGTCACGGCACCCCTGGAGGCCGGCCTCCCCTGCAGCAACGCCTCTCCATGACCAGGCAGGGCAGCATGGAGCAGCCCAGCCTTCCCCGCCAGGGAGCCAGTCCGCGGGCCAAAGCCTTCCCGGCGCCGCTCAACCTGGACTTCATGAACGTCCCTGACCAAGGTGTCGCTGGGTAAGCGAGGGTCCTTCTGGTTTCTAGCTTAGACCCTTGAGCATGGGAGCGCCCGGTGTGATCGTGGCCACACTCTCCCGCAGGACTTGCCTTCGCCTTCATCTCTGAATGCCTGCCTCTGACTTCTGAGACCTGGGGCCTGTTTGCACTTGCAACAGACCCTGATCCTGAGACCTCTTCCAGAATACGGCTGAGTGTGAACAGCCCCTCGCCTTCCTGGCTGTTGGAGGCGAGAGCGAGGGCTGTGGTTTACAGAGGAAATCCTTGGTTAGCAGCTCAGATCTTTCCTGTGCCGGGGAAGCCTCTTGCCTTCCTATTCCGTGTCCCCTGGACTGCTGGGTATCGAGAAAAGCAAGCACCAGGGGCGCTTTCGCACTTCTTCCCATCTGCTGGACGGGAAAGGTGCACAGTGACCTGACGTTAACTGCCGCTCACTTGCAAGCACCAGCTAGCGACCGCCTAAGCCCTGCGCCACCGGCCGCTCACCAGAGACCGATCGTGGGGCCGGTCCTCTTCTGGGCGCTGCCCTCCAGGACTGATGATGCCGATGCTCTGCGCACGTGCAGCCGCGTCTGTGGTCGTCCGAGGTGCCAGGGTGCTCGTGCAGCACCTCAGACGATCCCAGGGGACCGGGAGAGCAAATGGCCACTGCCTGGTGTATGATTAGGGGACTTCTGGGCGCTTGGAAGCTGTAACAGCCTCCTCCAAGTGCAGATGTTCACTGATCATTCACTACGGGCTGTAGTGCAAATTGGCCCCAGGGTTGCAAAGTTCTGGTGGGATTTCCTCTTTGGCAGCAAACCACAGTGCCGCCATCTTTGAAGCCGACCCCTTTCCCACCTCTGAGGGTGACTAACTCCTGCCCGCCCTTTGCCTTCCTCAGCCTTCAGCGGCGTCTCTCCAAGGAGGCCAAGCCTGTCCCGGGAGGAGGGCGGGCCAAGCCAAAGCCCAAACCGAAACCTCAGCTGCGCCTTCCGCAGTGCAGGGCGCTGTACGCCTATGACGCGCAGGACACGGACGAGCTCAGCTTCAACGCCGACGACGTTATCGAAATCGTCAAGGAAGGTAAGGCGGAAAGCGTCCTTTCACCACCCGCCTTCTCGGTGGTGGCCCCCGAGCTCTTCAACAGCCTGCCAGGAAGGCCTGCCTGGAACGGCCCTTCTCTGCACTCAGGCCTGGCTGTACGCCTTTAATCACGTTTTTAAAGTACTTTGGAATCTGCGCTGGATCCAGAGCGCAGTCGGCATGGGTTGAGAGCAGATTCAAAGTGGATTTAACGGTCTACGTATGGGATACGCATGGATTTGTCTCAGATATTTGTATGAATCCATAGGAATACATTTGCATTCAATAGAATCCTACAACATTCGAAGGGGGTCTATTCAAGCGAATACAAATTTTCTTACGTTCGTTTCGATACAACTCAAATGCAAAAAAAAAACCCATTTGTGCTCATTCCTATGATGGATGGTTTGCCAGCTCGGCTACTGAGAGACTATGGCAATCTAGGAACTGCATTTAATCAAAATATTTTGGGGGTTTGTGTGGGCACAGATCCTTCCGGCTGGTGGACAGGCCGTATCCGTGGCAAAGAAGGATTGTTCCCCGGAAACTACGTCGAGAAGATCTGAGCTGGGGGGAGAACCTGGCCGGACTCTCCGTATCGTCCTCAGCCGGAGAAGACGGGAGGCCTTTCTGCCGGCCACTGTGGCGGTTCTGGCCAGCAATGCAACCTCAGGTGCCGGAGAGCAGATCTGGCGCTCCTGGAATGGTTCATCTCCGTGCCGCAGCCCCTCCCAGCGTGCAAAGGACCGATGACACTTTATTTTTCTATTTTAACTGCTGGATCAACGTGGGAAAGAGCACAGAATTCTCCACGGAAGAACGGCTGCCGGTCTTAATGGGCTAAACTGGATTTTTAAAGGGAGGGATTTTTTTATTTTCCAGAAGATTTTCTGCTGTACAGGTACAACGGCACACGAATGTATATACGAAGGTGGGGCCACCCAGACAGGTGAGCAGATGCCTTCATGAAAAAGTAGAAGATGGAACTAATAAATTATATACTGTACAAGACGGTTCTTTTGCCCCTGGATTCCTTCAATGGAGGTGTGGCGTGGCCTTCGCTGAGAAAAGAACCTGAGGGGAAAGGGTCTCATGGAGTCTGATCTACTGTGGGATTTGGGTGGCTGGGGAAAAAAGCTGGAATATTCAGGCCAAATGCCAGACCCCAGGCTGTCATGTTACGGAGAGCAGTTTGGTCTAGTGGTGGGGGAGCTGGGAATCCTGGATTTGATTCTGCCCTCCTCCATGAAGCCAGCTGGGTGGCGTTGGGCTAGTCACAGCTCTCTTCAAAGCTCTCACAGCCCCACCTGCCTCACGGGGTGTCTGTGGTGGGGAGAAGAAGAGAAGGTTTGCAAACTGCTTTGAGTCCCTTTTAATGGGTGAGAAAAGCTGGGTAGAAAAGCCAGCTCTTCTTCTTCCTCCAGCTGGGTGGCCTTGGGCTAGTCACAGCTCTCTTCTGAGCTCTCACAGCCCCACCTACTTCACAGGGTGTCAGTGGTGGGGAGAAGAACAGAAGGTTTGTCAGCCACTTTGAGTCCCCTTAAATGGGTGAGAAATGAGGGGTAGAAAAGGCGACTCTTCTTCTTCTAATGCCTTGCTTAAGAAGGCAAAGGGAGTCACTGCTCTCTGGCCTGCTAAGCAGTGGGAACAGCTTGAATCAAGACCATCTCCGGACGGCAGGGTTAATCCACTAAAAGTTTTAATTCCGTTCTCACTACAGTAAAAGTAAATTCCTGAGAGGCTGTTTCAGTGACCATGCGGGTTCCTTCTTCTCTTTAATGGAGCACAAGCTGGAATTCACAGTCGTGAGACCCTCCCTTTCCCGAACGTTATCCGCTGCTCTGTATTTTTATTTTCAACCCACTAAAAAAAAAGGCCAAATATACAGAATTCGTAATCTCTCTTTTCTTTTTTGTAAAAAAAAAAATACAACCCACCAAAGGAAAAAAAAATACCTAAAGGCACTGAATCCAAGGAAGAAACTGAAGAAAGAGGAAAAATGTTTGGAATTCAATCATTAATACTTACAAAGCAATTGTTTCTTTTTTTTTTTACAGCCCTAAAAAGATAAGAAAAGACTATCAAACAACATTTACATTTCCTCTGATTTTTTTTTGAGTTTTTAAGAGAGAGAGAGTGTGTGTGTGTGTGTGTGTGTGTGTGCTTTAAATAGGAGATATATCTTGCCAAAACAAGACATTTAGCGGGGGGGGGGGGGGTCAAGGAGAATTAACAGGAAAAACCAAGCTACTTTTTACACATGATTGAAGGGCAAAAGACAGAAATCAAAATAAAACCTCTCCTTTACGGTCCCCGCTGTTACAATCTGCACTTATTTTCAGGGAGGGTTTCATGGGGACCCCGTTTCCCCTGAGAGTAGAATATTCGCCTCTTTTGCACACCTCCAGGCACGCCCGGGGTTTCCACGCCAGGAGTTCTGCCTTTGCTTCCTCCTAGAACTGGCTGTTACCAGGAGCTTGGAATACCCACGCCTGCTGTCCACACGCTAGCGCAGGCTACGGAAAGCCCCAAGTGAGGCCTGTCGGAGTCTCCATTAGGATGTGGACAACAGACTCTGAACCGGAGCTCTATTCCAAAATACAGCTGAGCGCAAACCAAGACCCGAGTTGCTCGAGCTGGCTCAAAATTCTGAGGGCCCCATTCACACCTGGGGCCTATTTGCATTTGGCTTTATTCTGGAATATATTCCGGAATGGGGCCTGCTGTCCACATGATAGTGCAGATTACAGCAGGCCCCAGGTGAGGCCTACCAGAGTCTGTGTTAGCATGTGGGCCGCACACCCCTATCCTGAGATACACTCTGGAAAAAAGCCAAATGCGAACAGGCCCCTGGATTTTGATCCAGCTTGACTCCACTTTCAGAGGGAAAGAACACACAAGTTGCTCCCTTTCAGCGCTATCTAACCCAGGAATTCCCCCCTTTAGGTTGGGTAAGGAGGAAAGGAAGTTAACAGTCACTTTGCTGATGGGTCCTTTCTCCCTGAAAGTGGATCCAAGCTGGATTAAAACACAGGTGAGACACAGCCTGAAGCTCAGTCAAATATAAAGACCCAGAAAGCTGTCCGTTTTCACTAGGTCCACTAAGTTACAAACGAAGGCCGTGACGGTAACCCATGAGCCCCTCCCTGGGTGCAGCCACTGGGGTGATCTGACTAGATCCCATTGGACCCCCTGGTTGCTTTGGTTGATCAGGAAGGTATCAGGAGCGCCCCGGATTCCTTGCCATCCTCAAGGGGCTTCCAATCATTCAAGGGTCTCTTTCCACTGCAAACAGAGAGGGCGAAGGTGGCTCTCCGGAACAAAGTAGTCGGCAGAACGATGGGGCTCGGCTGGTTCTTTTCTCCCCCTTCCCATTTAAGTAGATGTAACATATTATTTGATTAAAAGACACACACTGGTTAGTAAGTATCAAGAGACAAAGAGAAACCGAGAAAACCAAACTCAAAAGATTTTTCAAAAACTAAAATAGGCGTTTTGTGTCGCCGAAAGCGGACCGACCCGGGAGAAACCCTTTCACTTCCCTTGGAACACAGAACATAAATGGCCGGCTGTGCCTTTTTACACATGATCTACACTTCCAAGCCTTTATGGGGGTTCGAGGGAAAATGCTCCCAGAATCCTTTGCTGCCATAAAACCCAGGGGCACCTTCAGCCCAAATTTTGCACACATGATCCAGGAATGCTCAAATCTTTCTTTGGGGGGGGGGCAGGGGAGAGAACACGGAATCCTTGATCTCTAGCAAACATCGGTGTGGAAGGCAAAGGCACCACATCCAACTGTCCAAAGAGATGCGGCCGTAACGGCGGAAGGAAAAACCGCTGTGCGGGCACATGGACAGGCAGCTGCAATTCGCCAAGTAACCCCGGTTGCTCAAACCCCACCATAGTGGGAAGCAAGGGATGCTGGGAAAGGCAACAGCACCAGAACCCCATGAAGGGGGGGGGGGGCTCAAGTCTCGGAACCACCAAGGCGGAACCGTGGGGTTGAACGGGAGCCGGAAACCACCCAGCTTGCGCCAGGGAAGGATGGATCCAACTTGGCACGCGCCTCCTCTCTTTGGACAACGTGCCAAAGGGCCAGGGGGCGTTTGCGGAGCATGCGGAACCGGCAACGGGGATGGGAGACCTTTGCGGACGACACCCCCGCTGGGGCAAACCGACACCAGAGGTTAAAAGGAGCGGCAGAGGCTTCCCAGACACACGCGCGCACACACCAGTGTCTGGGCTGGGCAAGGAGATCTGGGTGCCCCCTGCCCCATTGTTGGAGAATACCAGGGGACGGGATCCATGATTCCGAGTCAAAGAAAAAAGGAAGTTCTCCCGGAGGGACTGGAGCACGACGGGCTGGACCAGTTCTTCCTGGCAGAGGAGAGGTGGAAGCAGAGGAAACCAGAGCTCCACAGAAAGAGCAGAGGGTGTCCTGTTCTTGCAGCATAAGAAAAATGTACAGGTGGGGAAACGTAGTGACTAGTTACGGCTTGTGTGCACAGGGTGGGGTGGGGGGGTAAATAAGGGACAGGGCAGAACCGCCGGGAGGGCTTCCCCTGCCTCGAACTCCATCCAGCGAAATCCTCAACGCGCCCTGCCCGTCAGGGACCGAGACAGGCCAGGCAGCGGGATCCTACCTGTGCCTAACCAGGAGGCCGTCACCTTGGGTTGTGAAGAGAAATGTCTTGCTCCGGGCTTCAAACCAAACGTAAAAGGCCTTCGCACCTGGCTTTTGCAACTTCCCAGGAGCAGGGGTTTTAAGACCACCACCACCACCCTCGGCACCCAACCGACGGGCTGAACGGAGGCCTTTGAGTCCGAGGGGCCCATTTCAGCAGCGGCCGGCCCGGCGTGGCAAGCGGGACGGCCGTTTTCCCCCATCCGCTCCCCGCAATCACAGCTTGTTCGGCCCCACCTGTTTGGAGGCGGGCCCAGATTCAGAAGAAGCAGGTGCGCCCTGGGTCGTAGCGGGGGCGATTCACCGGCCTCCACCGGCACGGCAGGGTCAAGGCAGGCCCGAGCGGTCCGCGCTCTCAGTTCTCCAGCCCCGCGCCCTGCCGGGCCTTGATGAATGCCATCCCGTGTGTGCGGAAGTGCGTCTTGAGGTTCAGCTGGCTGTCGAAGCCCTTGCCGCAGACCGTGCAGGACAGCTTCCCCTCGGCCGCCTGCGGGGAGCCGTCCTCGGGGTCGGCCCGGGGGCTGGCGTTCTCCGCCTCCCCGGCCCCACGCTTCTTCTTGTGGGAGATGAAGCGGTGGCGGTTCAGAGAGACCTGGGAGGTGAAGCAGAGGCCGCACTCGCGGCACTGGTGGGCGCTCTCGCCTGTCCGGTGTTGGGGAATGTGGTCTTGGAAGTCAGCGGCCGTGGGGGCGACGTAGCCGCACTTGCGGCAGTGGTAAAGGGACTTCCGGTCGCCTTTGGGGGTCTTGGAGGGGGGCGTGGTGCTGTCCGGCTCCTCGCTGCATGAATCACCTTCGTCCGAAGAGAGCTTGCGCTTCCGGTTCGAGGCCTGCAGGGGGTCAGAAGGAGGGTGACATCATGAAAGGAACCACAAATGGGGGGGGGGGGAAGAGACCCAGGATTGCCAGGCAGGGGAAGGTCCGGACACCTTTGAAAAACCACTGCTATGAAAGTAGTAGGATAGTAGCAAGGAATTAACATTGACGACTCAGGACTCCTCTTCACTCCTGGAGGAAAGGTGTTTCAATGGCTACTGGAACAGTTTACCTAGGTACCCCTTCCTCCAGGAGCCAGGAGGCCTCTAAGGGCCATTTGCAGGGAGTCAAGGGCAGGGGGAGGTTTTGTCTTCATCTGCTGGATCAGGCAAGAGCTCATCTGGTCCGGCATCACAACTCACTCAGAGGCCCACCAATGGCTCCTGGCATCTCAAGCAGAAGACGAAGGCAAAACGTTCACCCAATCTCAACGGCAAACGGCCTTCAAGGGCATCCTTTCTGTTCCTCCAACTTGGAGGTAGAACCTAAGCATCAATTTTAGCAGCTGCTGATACACCTGATCTCAATGAATTTATCTGTAAGCACCTCAGAGGAGCCCTGCTGGATCAGGCCACATTCCATCAAGTCCATAAGAACCTCAGAGGAGCCCTGCTGGATCAGGCCACAGCCCATCTGGTCCATAAGAACCTCAGAGGAGCCCTGCTGGATCAGGCCACAGCCCATCTGGTCCATAAGAACCTCAAGGGAGCCCTGCTGGATCAGGCCACAGCCCATCTAGTCCATAAGAACCTCAGAGGAGCCCTGCTGGATCAGACCACAGCCCATCCGGTCCATAAGAACCTCAGAGGAGCCCTGCTGGATCAG
Source organism: Aspidoscelis tigris stejnegeri (assembly GCA_023333525.1). Lineage (NCBI taxonomy): Eukaryota > Metazoa > Chordata > Lepidosauria > Squamata > Teiidae > Aspidoscelis > Aspidoscelis tigris. Next base: position 4,055,053 of record JALMGA010000027.1, on the reverse strand, counting down.
GCCTCAGCCCATCTAGTCCATAAGAACCTCAGAGGAGCCCTGCTGGATCAGGCCACAGCCCATCTGGTCCATAAGAACCTCAAGGGAGCCCTGCTGGATCAGGCCACAGCCCATCTAGTCCAGCATCCTGTCTCACACAGGGGCCCACCAACTGCCCATGGGCATCTCTGGCAGAAGACAAGGGCAAAACCGCCACCTGCTCCCAAATGGCAGCAAATGGCCGTAGAGGCATCGTGGCTGGGGCCTGTATTTCGGCATCCATTCTAGTAGCCACTGACTGAAGTACCTAATATCCCTGGACTGAAGTATTTTTATGTGGATTCTAAATTCTGAGCCGTACGAGACGTACTGGGGTTTACGACAGGCTTCGTATTTTGCCAAGGAATATGTAGAAACAATTCCCCTAAAAAAGTAGGATACAAGATGATTTTAGGACAAATTATTTTGCAGAAAAAAGTGGGTCTTGGATGGCAAAAAATATACTAATTTAAACTGATTTACAGCACGGCCACCTCCCGCCCCCCCCCCCCCCCCCAGCAATACCTGTGAGTTTCTGGCCCCCATCCGAGTGACCAGCACTTCCTGGCTCCGGGTCTCATCTGTCACCTTGATGCCATGGCGCACCTGGATGTGTTTCTCTAGGATGAGGCGGCTGCTGAAAGTGCATTTGCCTTCCGTGCAATACCTGGGGGGTGGGTGGGGGTGGGGAGAAGGGTCAGAGGTCAACAGGAGGTGCTGGTCAGCCTTTCGGGAGATTTTTGTTCTGCTGTTCCCGTTCCCTGTCGCTTTGGGTTCTTTGCAATGCTGGGGAAACTATATGCTGGGGAAAATGCTACCCAAAGGGGGCTCAACCGGGACTTCCACGTGTCCCTGGCTCGTTTTACCCGATGGGTGGATGAACCACTGAAAAGATGAGGCAAAATATCAGCCTCTAGTTAAGAAGAAAACGAAGGCAAAAGGTACTTCTGAGAAGGGAAGCGCATCAATGTTTTCTTTGCATCAAGCAGGTGAGAAAAGCGGGGTGCATAGCCAATTCGTCCCTCTTCCTTCTCTCCCTGCTGTACTGGGGGATTCTGGGACCTGTAGTTTTTCCCTTCATGTGTCAAACCTCTTCCGCTTCGGCCTCTAAACTGCCTGAAAGCCCCAACCGGGGCAGAGAGACCTGCCTGCCCGAATCTGCAGGTGGAGAGAAAAGGAAGAGCCCACCGGGCCAGCGGCGCCGCTCCCTACCGACAGTGGTAGACCCGCTTGATGCCTTCGTGGTTGACGCGCACGTGTCTCCGGAGGCTGGGCGCGGAGCAGAAGGAGCGCTCGCAGAGGCGGCAGGGAAATTTCTTCACGCACTGCCAGTGGGTGGGGGAGAAAAGAGAGCGCAGAGAACCACGTTAGCCTGAGCGACTCGCCTCCCCAAACAGAAAGCGCCCCCCCCTGTAACTTGCAGCGGGGGTCGCCCACTTGCAGCCCTCAACGGCATCTCCCAGCATTCCACGCACCACTAGGATGCTGCGCCAGCATTTAGTGCAGCTGGCAAGGGATGCCCGGAGGAGCCGTTCAGAAACATCCGGAAGGTGGTTCAACTTGTCTTACGGGGACCAGGGCTGTGGCCGCCATTTCCCATGCCTGTGCTAACCATTCTTTAACGTGCAATCAGTCCAGAAAGGGGACCGGGCCGCTTGGGGGTGTGGGAAGCGGCCTGCAGATCTGTGAGGCTGCAGGAAAGAGAAGCCAATCCAGTTTTCTCCCCCTCTGATCTCTCTCTGCAGGGCGCCCTCGGTTTCCATCTTTTGTCGCAGCGCTTTTTATTTTATTTCCTATAATTCCTTTTCGGCACTCTGGGCCTCACGCCGCAGCTCAGGGCATGAATCTTAATAAACAAACAGACACGGCACTTTTTGGCCTGCAAAACAGACCAGTTCTGGTTCTCTTTATTGGATACAGCCCAAGGGTGGGCATGAATCGGGGTTCCTGCACACGGCTCATGTCAAACCGAATGCAAGAAAATTAGTATTTCTTCGAACAGACAAATATCTGATACGAACACATATATATCCTGTAACGGGTCTGCCCTGAACCCACTTTGAATCTGCTCTCAATACACTTTGGATCCGCTCTAGATCCACTGCAGATGTGACTGGCGCAGCCGTTTTCCCACCTCCCCATTTCTCGAACGAAAGCAAAATGGCCGAACTCCGGGCCCCTCCCAGACAGGAAACACACCTGTGCCCTCTGGCCCCCCCCCCGAAAACCTTCACACACCCCTCACCTTCCCGTGGATCTTCTTCATGTGCACCACGTACTCATCCCGCTCCGGGAACCAGGAGTGGCAGATCCCGCAGGTCCAGCCGTTGCTCCGGGAGCGCCCTCCGCCCTCCGCCTTGCGCTGGAACCGCCCCCGCTTGCTCTTGCGGATTTCGGGAGAGCTGGGGGGCTCCTCGTCTTCCGAGGAGGAGGAGGAGGACTCCGAGGCCTTGGAGGCGGCAGAGGCGGCAGCGGGCGGGGTCTCCTCTTCGGCGGGCTCCTGCTTGGGAGTGAGAACGGCGGCGGGCGCGGCCTTCTTCGGGGGCTCCTCTTTGGATTTCTGGGGCTGGTGCGTGTTCTGCCACGGGAGGGGAAGGAGGAGGAAAGGTCAGAGCGTGCCGCGGCGCTCTGATCGGAAACTCCCGTCAAAACCCTCCCCCCCCCCCAATTCCAGAAAATTCGGGAAAAGAAAATAAAGCCCGGCTGGGGAGATTTTAAGGTAATTTTAACAAATTTTATGCTTTTAAATCTGTTTATATTTTTCCCGAGACTTACCTGAAATCTTAATAAACAGACACATAAATGTGGGAAATGAGCACACCGAGAAGAGGGCTTCGACGGAGCGCCCTTCAAAGAGAACGGCAACGACACCTCGCTCCTTTTTTAAAAACTTCGAGCGGGCCCAAGAGTGTTCCGGCCGCCCATCGGCTGGCTGAGACCCCAGAAGACGCCCCACCCCACCCCACCCCCCAGGCAAGGCAAGGCAAGGCAAGGCCGCTCACCTTCAGATGCTCCAGCATCGTCCGCTTCTGGGCAAAGAGGAGAGGGCAGTCCGGGCATTTGAACACGCTGACCCTCTGGTTGAGCAGATGCTGGTCGAAGTGAGACGACAGCAGCGGCTTGTGCGTGAAGACCGTGTCGCACATGGCGCACTTGTAGATCATCCTGTGGGCAAAAGACAAGCTCACGGGCGGGTCTGAAGGTGCTCGGCGCCTCTCCCCTCTCGGTCTCCGTCCAGTCCGACGGTGCCCTCCCGGCACTCGACTCTTGCTCAGCCTGCGTCAGCCACACAGGAAAGGAGGCCACAAGGAAAGCCTCGCCTTCTTCTGCCGGTCCAACATCCGAGCCGGGCGTACGCAACTGTGGCCCTCAGATGGACCTAAACTACGTGTCCCATCATTCCCTGATCCAGCTCTCAACAGCTGGCATCTGCATCCTACGTAGAAGCTCCTCCCTCTTCTCAATCCTCAGTCTCCGCCCCTCCCAATTTCTCCCATTTGCCCAGGACTAAGGTCTAGGGGATCCAGACAGAGAGAAATCCTCCTTCTCCCCTCTTTTCCATGCCGACCTTTGCCCATCTTCCATTGGATTCCCGACTCCCAGAAGCCCCGGCGAACTGAGGGACAGACGCTGCCGTCCAATATGACCAGAGGGCGTGGCAAGGGGTGGGATGGTGGGAGGAGCTTTTCTCTCTGCTCCATAATTATTATAATTTCTATCCTAGACAGATGACCGGCCGCTGGAGGGTCCCCGGACTTTGGATGGACTTCATCAACCCAAGGGGCTGGAAATCCAGCTGAGGGATTGAGAGGAAGATGGACAATGGAACTTCAGAACCCCTGAGTGGACCATGGGGCTTCCCCCCCCCCCTGCTTTTGCCCTCTTCTGAAAAGTGGCGCGCACACACACACACACATGGACAGACACAGACAGGGCGAGGGCCACGGCACGCCGTCACCTTACTTGGACTGCTGGTTGCTGAACCCCGGGTGCTGCGTGTAGATGTGGGCGTGGGCGCTGGGCGCCGACTTGAACGCCATGGGGCAGATGGGGCACTTGTGGAAAACCTCGCAGTGGGACGTCTGGATGTGGGACTTGATGGAATTCACCCCTCCGAACACCACGGAGCAGCTCGGGCACCTGGGAGCGAGAAGACAGCCATGTAAAATACCACCGTGTAAAAACAGTGCTGTGGGGTCCACCGCCCCCCCCCCCCTTTAATCATGACCAAAGCAAAGCCGCGCGGTTTGCCAAGGATTTCCCAGGCGGCTTACAGAGAGAAGCCGGAAACTATCAGCACCAGGAAGAAGCCGCAACTGAGAGACAGAGAGAGCAAACAAGCATGGCTGCTCCTTGCAAGAGCCAACGCAGCTTATTCCTAAGTGGGTGAAAAACCCTTCAGCCAGAACACCGAGTTCCCTGCAGAATGCGCACTTGGCTATGGGTGGGAAACCCCCTGAGGCATTTCCCAGAGCTACTTCTTGAGTCCTAAGGGGAGAAGAGTTCGCTTTTCTAACATGCCTTTCTCACCCATTTAAGAGGACTCAAAGCAGCTGACAAACCTTCTATTCTCACCCTTGAGGGACTCAAAGCTGCTGACAAACCTTCTGTTCTTCTCCCCACAACAGACAGCCTGTGAGGCAGGTGAGGCTGTGAGAGCACAGAAGAGGGCTATGACTAGCCCAAGGTCACTCAGCTGGCTATTTGTCGAGGAGGGTGGAATCAAACCCAGTATTCCCAGATAAAAGTCCGGCTCCCTAACCACTAGACCAAACTGGCTCACCAAGAGGTAGATCTTGGCCCAAAGCCCTCACAATAAAGGAGCCCTGCTGGATCCATAAGGTCATCCACAGCCCATCTGGTCCATAAGAGTCTAAGTCTAGAGGAGCCCTGCTGGATCAGGCCACAGCCCATCTGGTCCATAAGAACCTCAGAGGAGCCCTGCTGGATCAGGCCACAGCCCATCCGGTCCATAAGAACCTAAGAGGGGCCCTGCTGGATCAGGCCACAGCCCATCCGGTCCATAAGAACCTAAGAGGGGCCCTGCTGGATCAGGCCACATCCCATCTAGTCCAGCATCCTGTCCTGCATAGTGGGCCACCACCAACGGCTTCTGGACATCGTAAGCAGAAGGCCAAGGCAAGACCTTCACCTATCCTCCCCTCCCTGCCAATGGCCATCGGAGGCCTCCTGCCTGTCCCTCCAACCCAGAGACGGAGCCCAGGCCAACCATCCCACAGCCTTTGATAACCTTCTTCTCACTCATCTCTGCCACTTCCAAGATCTTCGTCCATCAGAGGCTCCAAGGAAGGGAGGAACAAGCGTCTTGCTTACCTGTAGCCTATCCTCCGGGAGAAATGGAGACACGCTTCCTTCAGGTGGGCCTCAAAGTTGGCCTGGAGGAAGTTCCCCCCACATTCTGGGCAAAGGTGGGGCGGGAGGTTCTTGTGCATGCGCTGGTGGGCGGCAAAGCTACAGCGGTTGGGCATGATCATGTGGCAGCTGGTGCAGACCTTTTGGGGAGCAAAGGGACAAGGTGGGTTCAGGGTGGGCGGGTGGACAGAGACACGACGCTGACACCCACAAGGGCCACCAGGAGCCTCTCCCTCCCTGGTGTTTCTCCAGCAAAAGAAGGGATTTTCCCTCCTTCATCAGTTTCAAGCGGTTCAGCGTTGAGCCTTCTGGGACTGAGATTAGACCCTTTCTGCACTTGGCCTTATTCTGGAAGACTATTTGCGATAGGAATCTGCTGTGCCCATGTAAGGCATTCAGTGCAGCCCTCCCCTATTCTGGGATATATCCCAGAATAAGGCCAAGTTAGGAAAGTATCACAGAATCCTAGAGTTGGAAGGGTCATCTAGTCCAACCCCCTGCTCAATGCGGGATTCCCTAAACCATCCAAGCAGATGTGGGTCAAGGTCTTTTCTGAATTGGGGTGCCCAGAAATGGACACAGGACTCTAGATGAGGTCTGACCAAGGCAGAGTCATGAGGGATAATTACTTCTCATGATCTATTGATGCATCCTAGGATGGTGTTTGCCTTTTTTGCCGCTGCATCACAATGCTGACTCACGTTCATCCTGTGACCAACCAGGACACCCAGGTCCTTTTCACTTGTGCTGCTACTCAGCCTAATTCCTCCCATTCTGTATTCATTTTTACCATTTTTTGTTACCAAGATGTAGGACTTTGTGTTTGTCCCTATTAGAGCTCATTCTGTTAGCTTCAGCCCACTGTTTAAGCTTGTCTAGATCCTCTCCTTCTCCCTAGTGATAGCACCTCCCCCCAACTTTGTGTCATCTGCAAATTTGATCAACGTCCCTTTGAGTCCCTTATCCAGATCATCTGCAAAAATGTTGAATAGCACTGGGCCCAGGACGGACCCACCTGAAACATTCCTCCAACTGGATTTCTAAGACTTAACCTCTTAAGAGTTAACCTCTTAGCCCTTTCCTCATCCGCACCTTCCTGTTTTCCTCTCCTGTTATGACTGGTGGTATTTTACATGGTGCTCTAGGAGTCTTGGGTGCCAGAACAGAATTGAAAAGAACCATAATTCTGGGATGGGTCCCCGCCCTGAGGCCAAGCCCGGCTCGATGCCTTGATACTTACCGTGGAAGCAGAGGCCGTGCCCTGCTGGAAGTGGGCAGCCAACCCAGCCTTGTCTTTGCACTGCTCCTTACACTCCAGGCACTGGCAGGAGTTGACGGTCGTCTGGTCGGCGCTGCTGTTCAGGGGCAGGACGGGGAGGTCCTGAAAGCTGCTGCCCGCGCCGCTGCCCCCGCCGCTGGGGGCCACGGCCTCCTGGCTCACGCCGGCGGCAGGAGCGGTGCCGGCGGGAGCAGTCGTTTTGCCGGAACTCAGGGAGGCCACCGAGACCAAGGGGGCGACGTCGGGCTGGCCAATCATCTGGTCCAGGGCGATGGGGCGCATGACCAGGTGGGAGCACTGCATGACCAGGCCTTTGTCCTTGTGCTCCCGGGCGTGGAGCAAGAGGCTGCACTTGTTGAAGAAGACCAGCCGCTTGGTGCAGTGGTTGCAGGTGACCTCGATGCGCATGCTGCGCCGGTCGTAGTGCCGCGCCAGGCTCTTCTCCAAGGCGAAGGCGTCCCCGCACTCCAGGCAGCGGTATCCGAGGGGCGGGAGCGTCAGGCTGGCGTCGGCCGGGGGCGCCAGGTTGGGTTTGTAGGTGGGCAGGAGGTTCTTGCTGTTCAGGATCTTGTTGAAGGCCTCCACCAGGCTGGACTGGCTGCGGGAGATGACCGTCCCGGCCACGGTGGGCGAGGTCTTCGCCGGCTGCTGCATCACCACCACCGTGGTGCCGTTGACTTTCTGGTTGGAGGCCGCCACGGCCGGCTGGACCGCCGCCCCGGGGCCGCCCCTGTTCTCGCCCGCTTTGGGTAGCGGCTGCGGCACCAGGCTGATGATGTTCTTGGCGATGGCTTTGCTGGGGAGAACCACGGCCTTCTGCTGGGCCACGCTGGCGGCCATCAGCATGGCGGTGCTGGCGTTCTGGATGGTGGAGACGGGCAGCACCGTCCCTTTGATCTTGGTCCCGTCCCCCAGCTGAACGCTCACGACCTTGGGCCCCTCGATGACCTTCAGGGGGCTGGCGGCCACCGTTTTGGGGCTGGCCGACCCAGCGGCGTTCTCCTCTTTCCCCGCCGGGACAGGGGCGGCGCTCTCTTCGGCGGCAGGCGCTTCCTGCGACTCGGGGTCTGAAGGCAGCTTGGCCGCGCCCGGCTCCGAGTCGGACGAGACCCTCGTTACCGTGCGGGTGATACTCCCGGAGGACGTCTTGATGGTCTTGATCCTCACTTTGAGCGGTCGCGAGGAGTTGGACGAGGGGGAGCCGGAGTTCTCGCCCTCGCTCTCCTCCTCTTCCTCGCCGCTGCTTGGATCCCGCGGGCATTCCACGGGCTTCTCAATGGGCTCCTCCTTCAGGGCCCCCCCTGCGAGATCTTTTGGGGAGGACGGGGGCCCCAGGCTGGTTTCTGCCGGGGAGGAACTCTTGAAGAACTGATCCTGGGAGCCGGGAGGCGAGCGCTTGATATCGGCGATGTTGCCAGAGCTGCTATCCAAGTTTGTGTCTGAACTGGGCCAGGGAGCTCCCGGGGAATTGTCCGTAGAGTAGCAAACCGAGCTGGACTTTTGGCGGCTCAAGAGGCTGCTGGACTGGCAGGGGGTATCACAGTCAGTCTCCTGTTTAATGACCAGAGGGGCGGCGGGAGAGGGAGGGGCAGGGGGAAGCCCCACCCCGCTCGCTTCAAAGGCTTGCGGGAAAGCTGCTGGGAGGGGTCCACCAGACTCCCCCACCAGTTCACGGCAGTCCAGGGGCGGAATGGAGGGGAGCACCGGAGGCGGAGACAGGGCAGGCACGGGGAGCGGCTTCTCCTTCGGCTTGCATTCTCTCGGCTGGTCGATGAGGTTGGCCGCGCCATCATCGTCGTGCGCGTCAGGGGGGGCAAAGTGGGAGAAGATATCAATGTTCTTGCCCCCCTTATCCTTTGGGCCCCAACACTCTCCGTTAGCAGCAGCCGCCGCCGCCACTTCTGCCGGGTGGGCGGGCGAGGCGAGAGGCAGGTCGTGGGGCGCAAAGCCGTTGTGAAGCAGGCGCGGCCCGACACTGTGCCCGTCTTTGACCCTCCCGTCCACGGGGTCCAGCTGTTCCGGGCAGACGGTGTTCTTGACAATGACGCTGACGGCCGTGATGTCCGCATGCGGGAGGGCGTGCTCCGGGGCCACCGGCTCCACGGGAATGGGCTTGACGTGCGTCTCAGCCTCCTCCTGGCCGGAGTGAATGGCCTCGCTGGTATCAATGTCGGGGATGTCGAAAGCTGCCAGGAGGTCGTCAAAATCTGGGGTCTTCATGTCCCCCATGGTGAAAGACCCAGCAGGCTCTGGAGAGCTGCGAGGAGGAAAAGGAAAAATGCTCAGGTGATACAGGAAGTGGCTTTCGGCCCCCTTGCTGAATCAATCATCCTGACACAGAGCCGGGACTGAGGCTGGAGGTGTTTCCCTAAGTTTTGCAGAACAATGCAAACAAATTAAGCCGAAGTGCATGTGAATGCCGCTCAAAGGGTGCTATACAGGCCTTTTGTACAGGCCCAGCAGGCTTTGTGGGTGTTGGGGCCCTCCTAGCACTCACTCTCACACTCACACACACACACACACACAATGGTACACTTAAGGTTTAATTCAGCTTCAGTCCATCTTCAGAGAGAGAGAACACATCAGCAGAGCGACCGGTCATTTTCTTTCCACACTATCCATCCCAAAGGTTAATTTTTCTGAGTTGTTTTAGCACTGAAAGAAAACACCACGTTGCTGATGGGTTCTCCCGCTCTGAAAGTGGTCTGAGGCTGGATTAAACCTTTAGTGTGACCACAGACATGCACACACACACCGTGGCCAGGACCAGGGGCTCCCCTTTTGCCCTCCATAAAGCAACAAAAATGTCTTATTCTACATAAAGCTTCTACAGAATGTGAGGAAGGATGGGGAGACGGTGACATGACCAACCCCATCTCAATTCACCTCACGTATTTTAAAGGGTCCTCAGAAGAAGAAGAGTTGGCTTTTCTATCCCACTTTTCTCAACCATTTAATGGGACTCAAAGTGACTGACAAACCTTCTGTTCTTCTCCCCACAACAGGCACCCTGTGAGGTAGGCGTGGCTGTGAGAAATCAAAAGAGAGCTGTGACTCGCCCAAGGTCACCCAGCTGGCTTCATGGAGGAGAGCAGAACCAAACCCAGTATTCCCAGGTAAGAGTCCGGCTCCCTAACCACTAATCCAAACTGGGGAGGGCCTTTTCAGCTGTGGCACCACACTTATGGAACACCCTTCCTTTGGAGGCCTGATTAGCTCCAACTCTTCTTACTTTTAGGTGCCAAGTAAAGACTTGGCTCTTTATTAAAGCCTTTGGGCATTAATTGACTCCAGCAATATATTAACTTCTAACTTTTAACTACTGTAACTATGCTGTTTAATACTGTTTTAACGAGGTAGGCACGTAATGGTGTTTGTATACAGGTTTTTTATTGTAAGCCGCCCAGAGATCTTAGGATATGAGATAGATAGATAGATAGATAGATAGATAGATAGATAGATAGATAGATAGATAGATAGATAGATAGATAGATAGATAATCTTTGTTCAATGACCCCTGCAAAGAAATTTCAGAAAGTGACACGCTCACTCGTGCGATGGGAAGGACGCTGCGCTGGAGCGTGACCTCCTGCCCGCCCAAAGGATGGGCAAACCTTTCTCCCCCATCACCAAGATCAGGCCACACACTTCGTGCCCTTCCTGTGGCCCACACAGGTTTTGGAAGCTCGAGGACGGAGAGGGAAATCCTTACCCCGCCGTGGGGGGTCAGGAGGCTGTGGCTCAAAATGGGGCTGAGCCAAAAAAGCGAGGAGAAGGAAAGTATCTGGAAACCGGGTGGCCGCGGAAAGGAAGGAAAACCTGCGGGCAAAGGGGCGGCGGCGGCACTAACCTTGCAAAGCAGCGTGCGGGCAAAGCGGCGCATGGAGGAGGAGGTGGAAGAGCCAGGCCAGGGGGGCGAGGGCCAAAAGGAGGCTTGGGTTTGCCACAGCCCGTGCCCAAAGGTGCCGGCTGCCCCTGCCTGGCTTCCTAGTGCGAGCTGGTGAGGTCAGGGCTCAGCGGAGACAGCTGGGAAGGGAAGGGTGGAACAGAGCAGAGCAAAACAAGCACCCAATTCCCGCGGGGGGCAAAGAAGCGAGCGGCAGCCAGGCTTAGCTCGGCAGCAGCGCCAGCCACACCGGGTAATTAAGCCAGGCACGCTCTGGCTGCCCGCCTCCCCGATTCTGCCATCTGGCAGCGACGGGAAGCCCAGAAATTCAGCTCGGCTTTAGGAACCATCTTTGCAGAGCAATGGGGGAAGAGGGACCGCAGGACCAGGCCAGGCAGTGGGGCAGAACCCTTGCCCAGCTCTAGGGAGGAACAGGGAGGGAAGGAGGGAGGTTGGGCGACTTATATTTTAAATATTTTTAGTGTTTGTGGTTTACCCTATGCTCCAATCGGTCTGTTTCAGGTTTCTGGATCCAGAGAACTGGGTGAATGAAGGCCTGACTCCACCCGGAACCCCCCCCAAAATCCCTCCACCCCAAGGGCAGACAAGAAAGGTGTGCAAAGCATTTTTTTCCAGGATCAAGAGGAGTCCCCCAGAGGGGAGGAACCAAAGGGGCTGGCTCTATTTTCACATCATGAGAGCCCATTGGAATGTAAATGGTCTACCAGGGGCCACCAGGAAGTCCAACATCTAAGAGCACAAAGGCAAAGGCTGAAGACCCATCAGGTTTCTGAGATGGCCTTCTCCCCCTTGGGGGATGCCTTGAATACAGGCATTGTTTGACTGACCTTAAAACCGGGCATTATATTTTATTTTTGAAGGCCTGGAAAGTATGCATTGTCTTGAGGGGGTGGCTGGAGTCTCATTTCCACCTTGTTATGTGCAGGATTTGTCTGCAGGGTGAGAATGAGGACCAGGGAAGAAGAAGAGCTGGCTTTTCTACCCTGCTTTTCTCACCCATTTAAGGGGACTCAAAGCAGCTGACAGACCTTCAGTTCTTCTCCCCACAACAGACAGCCTGTGAGACAGGTGGGGCTGTCGGAGCTCAGAAGAGAGCTGTGACCAGCCCAAGGTCACCCAGTTGGCTTCATATAGGAGGGTGGAATCAAACCCTGCGTCCCCAGATAAGAGTCTGGCTCCCTAAACACCGGACCGAACTGGCTCACAGGGAAGAGAAGAGGACATCTTCCGGGGCAGCTTCACCGGACCAAGAGAAATGCGCAGCCTTGGGCGAACATGGGCGCCTCTCTGCTCTCTTTCTCCCAGCTGTGTATTGCCTGTTGCTTCCTCCAGACCCAGCCCACCTGCTGCCCATCAACAGCTGCACTGCAGAGAGACACCACAGGCCTGTAAGCGGCAGCGCGGCCAGGCGACCATCGGGGAAACGCCGGATGAAGAGCGTGTGCTGGGCAGTATGGCTACAGAAGGGGAGGAGGAGGAGGTTTTCTGCCCGCACCAGCCGCCAAGAGAGTGGGAGAGACAAACAGAGAGACTCCAAGGCAGCTCAGCTAACCCTTCCCTCCTCTCCCAGGGCGGAGAAAATTCAGGCTGCAAAGTCCCTGGGGGGGGGGGGCGGGGGGAAGGATGCCACTTTGCCTTCATTCCTCCTCCCCTTCCCCAGCGAGGTCTGGAAATAGCAGGAACCAAAGCAAATTCATCTTGTTCCCGGAGCACACAGACACCGCTGCCACCGCTGCTAAGGACAAACTCAGAGGGTTCCTGCTCAGGCAGCAAGACCCAGCATGCCAGGCTGGGCAGGGAATGCTGTGTACCAACAGGAACAACAACAAGGCCCCAAGGAGAACCTGGAAAGAAAACCAGGCACATGAAAAGGCCTAGCAGGGAGAAGGGGGTGAAAGCCCCCACTAGGAGACCTTACAAAGGAGCCCTCAACCGGTGGAATACATCCTGGAACAGAGGAGTCAAGGCTCAGACTCCATCTAAAGTGGGGGGGGGTCAATAGGGGTCCCAGTATGAACCCACGGCCAACCCAGTGGTTGTCATTTCATAGCCTAGGAGGAGCCCTGCTGGATCAGGCCACAGCCCATCTGGTCCAGCATCCTGTCCCACCCAGTGGCCCACCTATTGCCCTTGGGCATCTCAAGCAGGGACAAGGGCAAACCTTCTCCTGCTCTCCAATCCCATCAAATGGCCTTAGAGGCCTCCTGCTTGTTCCCCCAGCCTGAAAGAGGTACGTAGCATCTTGCCCAAACCCGTAGGCCTTACAACTCCTCTAACTAGGTGGTGAGTGGGCCCTAGGCAGCTTTCCCAGCTGAAACCACAGCACCCTGTAACCCATAGGAGCACGCTCCCAGCACGATACGGGACCACCAGCTCAGCCGAATCCGCACTCCTGCCCACGGAGGCCTCCAAAGAGATGCAAATCCTCCCCCGTCTCTGGACCTCAGAATGGCGGAGAGACGCAGAACGCAGCGGCATTGCCACACAGAGGCACCCAAACTCGGAACTATTAAACTCTTGTGCCCCAGCATACGGGGCTCAGAACTCACGGTGCAATCCCAGAATCCTCTGCTCCTCACCACCGCCACCGTTTTAATACCGTACTCTGGATTACAGGCCATCTGCACTTGCTTGTTCTAGCCGAAGACTGGTTTGTGATTAAATTCCAGCGTGTTTAACAGAATTAAGCTCCCGCCATCTGCTAACTTTGGTAGAGGCACCAAGGGGCAGAGAAGGGAGCCAGTCCAGCCTGGATATGGATGGGGGAAAGCGCACACCCCAGGCTTTCATCTGTAGCCTGTTTTTAAGCACTGCTCACCATGTGGCCTGCTGCGACGCAGGCAGGGGGAGAGACCCTGAAAGACCACACAGACCCCTTTTAGCACCCAAAGACAAAGCGCAGTGACGGTACAGGGAGAACTGCCTTCCTTTAAAACAAACAAACAAAACCTGAATGTAGAAAGCTAGCATCTCAGGGAAAGGACAGAATTTGCTCCTATTTTCTACTGGCAGCTGCCTGGAACATAATTTTTAATTATGTTTTACCATTTGATATGTTTTAATCTCATTGGAACCTGCCCTGGGACCATTTGGTGAAGTTTTCAAAATAAATAAATGAAATCAACCAGCCCTTGCCTTCCTGCCATGGGCAAAAGAAAAACTGGAGGACCAAACCAGGATTTTTAATTCAGGGTGGCTACTCACAATGATATGGGACAAGCCAAAGCACAGAATCATAGAATCATAGAGTTGGAAGGGACCTCTAGGGTTATCCAGTCCCACCCCCTGCTCAATGCAGGATTCCCTAAACCGGTGATGGCCAACCTATGACACGCGTGTCACAGGTGACACGCCAAGCCCTTTTGGGTGACACACATGGTCACCCTGGCACCTGGGCGTGTAGTGCTTGCTTGTTCTTGAAGTGTACGAAATACCAACTTTCAATTGAAGATTTAGCAACAAAAGTCACTAATGTAAAGAATTATTTGTTTTTGCTTTTAATAAAATACATATATCAAAAAGATAACTTTTTTACTAGAGCTACAAATATCACAAAATTATGGATATTTCTAGATGTGACACAGCACCCGAGTTAAGCTAGGTTTTCTTGCAAATTTTGACACACCAAGCTCAAAAGGTTCGCCATCACTGCCCTAAACCATCCCAGAAAGCAGACCCATTGCCCAGGAAGCAAACGACGGAGGGTTCGCTTCCCAGCCTCTCCTGGGAGAAGAAAGCGGCAAACCATTTCTGCACCGGCTGGGATAACGACACTGAGATGCCCACAGAGCTATCCATGAAGAAACCCAGACTGAACCATACACCCCACATTCTCATAACTATCCTCACCAATACAAACTTTTCCTATTCCATCTTTCACCATGCAGGCCTTGGAGATTTTTGCCTGCCCTCCCACATATTCAACAGGGGCAAAATCCAAAGCAAGACCTCTTAAGCACAGGCACAGACTCTGGCCACCTCTGAGAAAGGGGTTTGCTTCCTCTTGAAGCTCAGGTTTTCAGGCTGGTTGGGGGGGGGGGGCAGAAGAGAAGGCCTGAGATGGATGGATGGAAAATGCCTCCTCACTCAAGAGTAAATCAGCAAGAAGAGGAGGAGGAAGAGTCGGCTTTTCTACCATGCTTTTCTTACCCATTTAAGGGCACTCAAAGCGGCTGACAAACCTTCTGTTCTTCTCCCACAACAGAACACCCTTTGAGATTCATGGGGCTGTGACTAGCCCAAGGTCCCCCAGTTGACACTGTGGAGGAAGACGAGTTGGCTTTTCTATCCCACTTTTCTCAACCATTTAAGAGACCTCAAAGTGGCTGACAAACCTTCTGTTTTTCTCCCCACAACAGGCACCCTGTGCTTTAGGTGGGGCTGAGAGCTCAGAAGAGAGCTGTGAGTAGCCCAAGGTCACCTGGCTGGCTTTGCAGAGGAATGCGGAATCAAACCCAATATTCCCAGATAAGAATTTGGCTCCCTAAGCGCCAGAACAAACTATACTTGTACTTAAAAAAAAAAAAAGAACTTTGGGAACTGATTTTTATTTATTCAGTTCTTTAAAATATTTGTACAGTAGAACACTTCTTCATTTAAAAATACCAAAGCAGAATACAATATAAACTTCCTGAAAAGTCAAAGGAAACTTCTCTGAAAAAGCTGCTGGGACAGAACTCTTGTTGCTAAAACAACATATATTATTCAGGATTCTAGGCAAGCTGTTTTTTCCCGTTCCCAGGCTCACTAGGAGAAGAGAATGATCCTTTCGGTTCATCATCTGTGTTCCCAGAAAAAGGCACCTTTCAGCACCTTTCTGCACCTTTTGGGGATTCCATCCTATAAGACTGAGCTCCCTTGCTTTGGAACGTGGGTAAGGGCAGCTTCTGACAAATTCTTCATTATCTAGGCCACACTCTCTTCTTTATAAAATGGCCACACGCTACCAATAATTCAGGTAATAACTGTGACCTAACTCAAAAGTTTAAAGTCCCTATTTATTTATTTTTTATGCCACTGTATCAAGTCATAACGCTCCCTCTCACAGTAAAGTTACAATTATCACCATTTATTCATTTTTAAAAATTAATAGAGGAGGAGAAGAGTGGACTTTTCTACCCCACTTTTCTCACCCATTTGAGGGGTCAAAGCAGCTGGCAAACCTACTGCTCTTCTACCCAGAACAGTCACTCTGCGAGGCGACTGGGGCTGAGAGCTCAGAGAACTGTGACTAGCCCAAGGCCACCCAGTTGGCTTCATGCAGGAAGGAGAGTTGGCTTTTATACAGCACATTTCTCTCTTAAGATCACTCAAGGCAGCTGACAAAACTTCTGTTCTTCTCCCCACAACAGATACCCTGTGAGGCAGATGGGGCTGTGAGAGCTCAGAAGAGAGCTGTGACTAGCCCAAGATCACCCAGCTGGAGGAAGAGGAAGAGCTGGCTTTTCTACCCTGCTTTTCTCACCCATTAAAGGGGACTCAAAGCAGCTGACAAACCTTCTGTTCTTCTTCCCACCACAGACACCGTGATTTCAGTGGGGCTGTGAGAGCTCAGGAGAGAACTGTGACTAGCCCAAGGCCACCCAGCTGGCTCTGTGGAGGAGGGTGGAATGAAACCTGGTATTCTCAGGTAAAAGTCTGGCTCCCTAACTAGTACACCAAACAGGCCCACAATATACTGCTTTGCATTTAAAAAAAATCCTGAAAATAATTTTCATGCATTTTTAAAAATAAGTCTAATAGTATACAAAAACTAGGGTGAAACGTTAAAATATAAAATTAAAACTGTGGACCAACAAGGAGACCAGAGCAAAATAATTCCCATGGTAAAAGAAAAACAAAAACTTCTTGAATGGGCACAAGGAAAATTCAAGTGTCAGAGATGAGGTAATCCCAGTAGAGAGGTGCTAACACAGAGAAGGTCCTGCTACTGTGTCCTTTGAGAGCCTGTATCATGAAACTGGAAGGATTTTGATTTGTAACTTTCAGGATGAATGTTGCAGAGTAGAAACTTTTTGTTACTTTTGGCAAGACAAAAAGATTCCTGGTATTACAGCTGAAAGTTTAGACAATCTGGTAATGAACTGCAGCAAAGAAAGTTCTTGTCTATAACCCCTCAAAGGTCTCCCACATCAATCAGAACAAAGATTTATATCAGGAAACCACAATTTTAAAGAGAAATGAAAGAGGCGGCAATTTTGCAAGCTTGTTCATCAACGCAAAAGCCCAATTTTTACTACGGTTGGCATTTAAACTGTTCACCAGCAAGGAAGCATGTAGAAGAAGAGTTGGCCTTTCTACCCTGCTTTTCTCACCCATTGAAGGGGGACTCAAAGCTACTGACAAACCTTCTGTTCTTCTCCCCACCATAGACACCCTCTGAGGTAGGTGGGCCATGAGAGCTCAGAAAGAGAGCTGTGACTAGCCCAAGGCCACCCACCAGGCTTCATGGAGGAAGAAGAAGAGTTGGCTTTTCTACCCTGCTTTTCTCACCCATTTAAGGGGACTCAAAGCTGCTGACAAACCTTCTGTTCTTCTCCCCACAACAGACACCCTGTGAGGCAGGTAGGTGGGCCGTGAGAGCTCAGAAAGAGAGCTGTGACTAGCCCAAGGTCACCCAGCGGCCTTCATGGAGGGGAGGGGAATCAAACCCAACATTCCCAGATGAGAGTCCGGCTCCTTAACCACTAGACCAAACAGGCTCAGTTTGATTTTAAAAGCCAAGGAGGAACAAGATCGGCCCTTCCTGCAGCATTTCGACCTCCCCCTCCCCTCCTGGCCTGGTGGAAAGGGATGGGAGAGAAAATGGGGGGCCAGCTTGGCCCTCCCCCTCCAGTGCATTTTGCAAAGCCCCTCCAGGTGCCTGAACGCAGGTACCAGCACAGGGGAAAACACCTGAGCCCCCCCCAATATATTTATACGCAGATCTAAGGGAAAACAGAAGAGATTCAGCTTGCTGCCCCTTCCTCCTCTCTTCAATGCATCTGGAAGACCCCTCCTCAAATAACAGCCCAGCTTCCTATTCCCTCCATGCGCTTGTTAGCCCCCTCCTCAAACACCCCCCTTGCATTTCGGAAGCCCCCTCCCCAAAGTGCCAGTTTCATATTCTATCAATGCATTTGGAAGCCCCCTCCTCAAATAACAGCCACACTTCACCCCCCTTGCATTTGGAACCCTCCCAGCTCCCTATTCCCCCGCGCATTTGGAAGCCCCCTCCCCAAATAAGGCCCCAACTTGCACCCCCTCAAATCACAGCCCAGCCTCCTACCCCCCCGGGAGGACTGAGGCGCCCTCCCCCTCCCCTCCCCTCCCCCCTTTACTCACACGGAGACCCCGGGGGTCCCTGCGGGGGGGCAGGTGCTTCCCCTCCTCCTCCCTGAGGCACCTGGACGCCCCCTGCCCAAAGGGCCCCCAGGGAGCCCCGCCCCGCCCCCTCCTCCTCCTCCCCCTCCCCCATTTTGGGGAGCGTTTTCTGCCCCCCATTCTCGAGGCCTCGGTGGGCGGGCCCTGCGCAGACCCCACCCCCTTAAAGGGCCAGGCTTCGGGCCTACCTGCTCGGCTCGGCTCCCCTGCTGCGGAGCGGGGGGGCGACGTCGTCGTCGAGGGGGGGCAACGTCCCGGCGCTCCCACCACCCCCGCGGTCCCTCGCTGCTTCACTACCGAGAGCGGCCTCCGCCTCCCAGGCCGCTTCCTGCTTCTGCCCCCCCTCGGCCGGCCCCGGGGCTTCTCATTGGCGCCGACGCCTGCCACTCCGAGGGATACTTTCTCGCTCCCTCGCCCGCGAATGGCTGGGAGAGACGCCCGTCAAGAGCGGACATCACTCATTGGACGACAGGGGCAGTCAGTCACCACGCCGTTCCCGCCTCCTCCCAAGTGCTTTGCTTCTTGAAGGGGAACGAGGCCGGGACTCGTCGCTTCAGAATCCTATTGGGCAACTCGGCTGCCGCTCAAAGGCGTCGCCCCGCCTTATCCGCTCTCTGGTGCCTGGACAAGCGAGCCAGGAAGGTGGGGGGGGGAGAGTCTCACTCTGTCGGCTGGCTCAGCTTCCCCGGGCTGCGCCGATTGGCTGAAACAACGACCCCCTGCCTAAGTATCTGTAAGACTATTGGCTCTTCTGGATGCCATTCACCGTTTTCCCGATCTACGCTCTTCAATTGGCTGTCTGAGGCAGCAGAGGCGGGCCATTCACCCATTGGTTGACGGGCAGAAAGAAACACAGAAACGGCAGCAGGTGTTCATCTCGGACGCCGTCGGTTTCGTAAAGCGACTCCTCATTGGTGGAAAGACTCGAGGTGGAGGGGCGGGACAGACTCGCTGCTCCGCGTTTCGATTGGAGCCGCGCCGCGTCTATTAAAAAGGCTCTCCACAGCTCTTAAGGGAAGGGGCGGGCGCTTGCCCTGTCAATCAAAACAATGGCCCCACCCTTTAGCAGCTCCGCCTATGAAAGGGGGCCGTCGTTCGATGTCTGGTTGGCTATTGGCCGGCGGGAACATCCCTCAAAGGCCTTCTCGGGAGAGCGCGAGAGGGACGGGGGAAAGATGGGGGCAAAGGATCCTGGGATAATTCGGGGAGGAGGAGGGGGAGGCTAAGGCGGCGCGCAAAGGAGGCTGGGAGAAAATGGCCAAGTTTGAGACTGGAGGAGTCTGGGAAAAAGGCCCAGCCAAGGGACTCTTTGGTGTAAAACGGGTCCCTGTGCCCCCTGAGCCTGGCAGAAGGGCGTCCAGTGGGCCTGTTATGAGGCCAAAGTAACAAATATTGTGGTAACATCTTGAGGAAAAGGAAAAAAGAAGCTGCCCCAAAATCTCAAATCAAACCCCTTGGTGGCCGCTGTAGGAAACCACTGAGTTCCCCACTGAGGGATCTTCCTGCCCTCCTCCCTGCAAAGGTCTCAGGCCACAGCCCACCTGGTCCATGAGAACCTAAGGGGAACCCTGCTGGGTCAGGCCACAGCCCATCAATCCAGCATCCTGTCCCACACGGTGGCCCACCAATTGCCCATGGGCACCCCAAGCAGAGACAAGGGCAAACCTCCTCCTGCTCTCGAATCCCAGAAAATGGCCCCAGAGACCTCCTGCTTGTCCCCCAGCCTGGAAGATGGACTCAGGCATCCATTCTAGGAGCCACTGATGCATCCGTCATCCATAAATATGTCCAACCCTTCCTTAAAGCCATCCAAGCTGGTTGCTGTCACCGCCTCTTCTGGCAGCCAAGTCCACAGACCGATGACCCTCTGGGTGGAGAAATTCCTCCCCTTGACTCTCCTGCCCATCAGCTTCATAGATGCCCCCTGGTTCTAATATTGGGTGATAGAGAAAATACATTTTCTCCATCCACCTTTTCTATACAGTGCATGATTTTGTATATTTCACTCGGGTCCCCTCTTAAGCGCATCTTTCCAGGCTGAAGAGGCCCAGATGTTGCAGCCTGATTTCGTAAGCCATTTTGTTGCAGCCCCTGAATCATTCTGATTCACTTTCACACTATTAAAATGGGAAACAAAATATACCCAAAGTTTCAATAAATGTATTGGGTGCTGAAACAGAGTATCACAAAGAGATTTTTTTTTAAAAAAAAACTTATTTCATAAACAAGACAATTCAAACTATTTCGACTTTCAGCAAGAAAACAAGCTAACAATAGAGAACTTTTACAGATAAAAAAACCCTGCACATTAAAATAACTACAGCAAATCAGTTCAATTAATATAACTACAGCAAATCAGTTCTATATGTTTGTTCTAAAGCCTGTAATAATGTAACAAGATGTAGGACTTTGCAGTTGTCCCTATTAAATATTATCCTGTTAGTTTCAGTTCACTGTTCATGCTTATCTAGATCTTTTTGACTTGCTCTAGTTTATTAATGTCTTTTTTGAATCAGGCTCCCCAGAACTGGACACAGGGCCCTAGATGAGGTCTGACCAAGGTAAAGAGCCACACAATGGCCTCCTATTTATGCCTCTCTGAAGCCACACAGATCTAGTACATTCATTTTAGCTGATTTTCTCCAACAGCCTCATGGGAGACAATCCTAACTTTTAGCTGCCCGAAGGTAATTTTTCCCCTGCTCCTAAGGGTGGATTTACCAGCTAGTAACTCCTTTCCATTTGAAGTTTTATTTTTTTCAAAGAGGTCTGCCAAGGAAGGAAGGAATTTTTAATAAACTGCGTTGTCAAGAAGATCTCCTTCAATATTTTCTGCCTACTAGCTAAGGAACTGGTGGTGCGTCCTTTATTTTTCTTCCTGCCCAAAACAGTGAACTCCGGCTTCCTATTCTTGCCTGCATGAAATACTTGTTCCAGAGCTAGGCTCTATTTATCACCCTCCCGTCCCCCCAAAATAGGCTGAGTCTCTGGGTTTGGAAACCTTCCCAGCTGAGCATGATGCTGCAGTTTCTCTAAGACACAGAGAGCCTTCTTTTTGCACAGGGCTGCCTGCCCACACTTTCAGCAGTGGGGTTATCAGGATCTCGTGGCCTTTTTTCAAAAGCTCCCCCCCCCTTCCCAAGAAGCCTGAACTTGGAATCTGAGCGACGCAGCTGAAAGCTGAGACAAACGTTGCCTGCACAGCGGAGGCCCCTTTGTCTCAGCCTTGAAACTGCCTTTCTGCTGGAATTCTAAAAAAGGCACCGGCGGCTCTCAGGTCAGGGTGGACGACAGCATTCCACAGATATAAGGCTGCCCCTGTTTCTTCCAGCAGGGAATGTAATACTGTACCTCCCCCCCCCCAAAGTAAGTGCAAGAGGCATGAGATTAAATTCAGTGGACAAAAGATGTCCCCGTCCTTCAAGCTGGAAGAGGCTTCATATCAGGAAGTTTTTTCTGTGAGGAGGAAAACTGCACCAGTTGGAATTCTGTCTGGCATGTCTTTGCTTGGCCGAACTGGGAGGGGGGAAGAACTAGAAGAAGAAGAGCTGGCTTTTCTACCCCTCTTTTCTCACTCATTTAAGGGGACTCAGAGCTGCTGACAAACCTTCTGTTCTCCCCACAATAGAACACTTGGTGAGGCAGGTGGGGCTGTGAGAGTTCACAACAGACTAGCCTAAGACCACCCAGCTGGTTTCGTGGAGGAAAAATAAGAGTTGGCTTTTTTACCCCCCTTTTCTCATCCATTCAAGGGTACTCAAAGCAGCTGACAAACCTTCTGATCTCCCCACAACAGAACACCTTGTGAGGCAGGTGGGGCTGTGAGAGGTCAAAAGAGAGCTGTGACTCGCCCAAGGTCACCTAGCTGGCTTCGTGGCGGAGGATGGAATCGAACCCAGTATTCCCAGGTAAAAGTGTGGCTCCCTAGCCACTAGATCAGAGCACCTGTCTGTGCCTTGGGCGGGGCGGGGAGGGGGGGCAAAGGCACATCCCCCCTCCTTCTCCTGTCCATCGCAAGTGGCTGGCCTGGGAGACCCACAGAGGGCCATTGTTCCACTGGGCCCTGGGCCAGCCCGTGGAGAACTTATAAGCGCCTCCAGGTTTCCACCTGCCGCTCTTTCAAGAGAGGCCACCAAGGGAAGGCACCGCAGCCTGATAAGCTGACCCACTTGGTTCTGCCGGTAGCCCCCCACCCCCCGGCGAGAGGATGCCGGGCGAAGAGAAGGCTGCAGACCCATGGCCCCCTGGGATGCCCCACCTCAAAAGCCCCCCCTATGTAAGTCCTAGGCTTAGGTGTGGGCAGGCTGGGATCCAGTAGGAGAAGCTCCCAGCACAGTCGTCTTGCTGCACCGTTTGGATTTCTGCCTGCCCTGGGGCTGAGGAGGATTTTGGGTGGGTGGGTGGGTGGTGCTTGAGGACATTCTGGGCTTTTCAGGAAGACTAAAGCAGCCCCTCCTTCCTTCTCTCAGACCCTCCACTCCAGCCTGGAGCTAGGTGAGACCCCTACCGCCTCGAACCGCCGGCTGGTGATCGTGACGGTGGGCGCCGTCCTGGCCCTGAGCGTCAGCATCGTCGGGGTCCTGCTGGCCACCTATCTTGGCCGCTCAGCCTGCGTCCAGGTACAG
Source organism: Aspidoscelis tigris stejnegeri (assembly GCA_023333525.1). NCBI lineage: Eukaryota > Metazoa > Chordata > Lepidosauria > Squamata > Teiidae > Aspidoscelis > Aspidoscelis tigris. The sequence continues at coordinate 4,032,489 of JALMGA010000027.1, read as the reverse complement.
GGGAGGCCAGCCAGGCGGGAGCCATGCTCCCTCGCCTGCAGCTGGACCTGCAAACGGCTGGGTGGGCATGGGAGCAGAGGCTGTGCGGATTGCTGAGTGAGGCTATTTTAAAAAAAGATGGAATTCACATCGGAACCCAGCAGAGGGAAGCCAGAGCTTAGGTCTCTCAGTCTCGGATGCCCGGTTGACAGCATGGGGGCCACCTCTGTGCAGTTTTCTTGGCAGAGATGCAGAAGTGGTTTGCCGTTAGTCGGCTTCTAGGGACAGGGTTGGGATCAAACCAGTTTCCCTGGCTGTTTGCTTGGTCACTGAGCTGCAGTCCTTGCCCGACTCCATAGGCACCTCTATGCAGCTTTCTTGGCAAGGATGCAGGAGTGGCTTGCTATTCCCTTCTGCCTTCCAGGTTATCTGAGCTACAGCCCCTCCCAAGCAAGGAGAAGGTATTTTAGCATCCTTCCGGCTCCCTGGGCCAGGATAAACACTGGCCTGGCATCTTCTGTAACGTTCCTGGAAGCCTGCTCATCGGCCGTCTCTCTTTTCCTTCTCTCGCTCTCCAGAGGGACCCCTTCAGCTACCTGCCCCCGCAGGTCAACGTGCAGAACGAAGCCTCCTTGCTTCTTGCCCTGAGTGAGCTGGGAGAACAGGGTGTGGCGCCCGGGATCACCTGCGACCTGAGAAACGTGAGTCCCAACCACCCTTCTGGTTTCTCCCCCCCCCCCATAGGGCCACTTTTGGCTACCCAGGGGACTTTGGCGTTACCTGCCCTGCCCACAGGTGACACAGGAAGGAGGGAAACCTCTCCAAAGCCCTTGCCAGTAAATCGGCTGGAGCACAACAGGGTGTGGAATGGATGACCTCAAAGGCCCCTTTTCCAACTTAAGCATGGGAGGTTTTGCTTTCTTCTCAGCATCTAACCCAGGCCAGACAAAGTTAACCTCTGCATCCTTAATTAAGGACAAGATATAATGAGCTCCTGGCAAAACGAGGCCAGACAACACTTAGAAGCGGGACGCCATTGGAAAAAATTCCTTGGAGGCTGTTGAACAGCACCGAAGCGCCTTGAAGGGCGAAGTGGAACCGCAGCTTCCTTTCTGCAGCTTATCTTTTGCTTTCAGAAGGGAAGGCACCAAGGAAGGAGGGTAGAAGGGGGTGCATGGATTAGATCTTGGGAAAGGCAGGAGAGAAAGACCACGGCTGTCCCGGTTGTGCCTCTGGGCCATGGGAAGTACTGGTTGGCCTTTCTACCCTGCTTTTCTCACTCATTTAAAGGGACTCAACGCAGCTGACAAACCTTCGGTTCTCACTCCTAAGGGAACTCAATGCTGCTGATGAACATTCTGTTCTTCTCCCCACAAGAGAACACCCTCTGAGGCAGGTGGGGATATGAGACCCTAGAAGAGAGCTGTGACTAGCCCAAGGTCCCCCAGTTGGCTTTGTGGAGGGGAATGGAACAAAACCCAGTATTCCCAGATAAGAGTCTGGCTCCTTAACCACTAAACCACTTAACCTGGGACTGCTTCCCTTGTTAACTTTTTTTCCCCCTCTAACCCCCCAAGCATTTGATGGTATACCATGGCCAGCCGGAAGGGTGTGTCGTCCGCAAGATGGAGGCGTCGGAGCCGCTGCCTTCCTGTCAGGACCTGGAGAACTACTTCCAGGCTGTCCTGGTAAGGACCCTGAAAAACACAGGGCGTGTTCCATGCATTTTACGCGGCGTATTCAGTGTCATTCAGCTGGCTTGTTTGTTTTCAGCCCACTTGGGAGTCCTCATTGCAATGCATCTTTTCAGCAAATTCAGCCTGCTCTGGGGATATATCCGACAGCTGCTTTGCCATCTTCCTCAATGAGATGCGCGTGAACTGGAATTGTGCGTCCAAGTTCACCGCTAAGCTTTAATGGATGATCCCAGAGCAGTTTGTGTGTGTGTGTATGGGGGGGGGAGAACCGCCAACCGATGTTGATTTTATCCAACGGGTTCCGACGCCCTCCCTTTTGCAGAAAAACGCCACGCTGGGTATCACGACCGAGGTGCAGCTCGCGGGGGTGGGCACCCTGGGCAGCCTGACCGCTCTGCTCTGCAGCAACAAGCCGACCTACTTGGTGAACAGTTTTGCACGTAAGTTGCACGGACGCGGACACCCAAAAATGCATGTTATGGCTGCAGATTAATTAGAGAGGACCTCCATTAAACAAGCTGCTGCAACACCCCCTCCTTCCCAAAACACCACGCAGGTGTATAAACCCAGGTGTGGCCCTGCTGATCTGGTGAAAGACTTTCCTGGATGGACATGCGCCCTCTGGTGGGGGGAAAGAGAATCACACCTCCACCTGCTGAACTAATTTTCTCAGCCTCCCCTTGACTATGGTTTTTCTTCTTCTGCAGCTACTCCAAGGAACCCCATGAGCAGATCTGCCTAAGGGCAAAGCAACATTCAAGCTCAGGGGAGATTTATATTTTCCATCTTCTGGTCTGAGAATCACCAAATCAACTAGAACCAAACTATAGGAATAATAATCCACTTTAAAAATGAGAGCGTGCGTGCCTTTTTTTTTTGTCTTGGTGTATTAATTTGGGGAAAGTATAAACGTACATAAGTTCTTTCATATACATATAATTTATATATATGTATAAAGAATGCATGTCTATGTATCTATATATATAAAGAATTTATATATAGAGATATATAAAGAGAATTTAATACATATATAAAGATCAGAATGTAATACTGGACACAAGTTTTTTTGGTTACCGGAGAAAAAAAGAAAAATCTCTCTGTGCTTTTATTAAAGTCTTCCTGCTTCGGAACTTTTGCAAACTACAAGGTGTGTGTGAACAATCTTTAACCAGCTGCTTTCTACTGACGAAGTTCAGGGAACAGAGTTTGGTTTGTGCAAACAGAATAAAAAGCTACGTGGAAAAATTAATTCTACACAGGAGGGTAAACTATTTGTTTGGGTGATTACGGTAAAACATGACGCGCGGCCCCATTATTCTTGGCCCGAGGGTGGGCCAAAGAGTCAGCAAAAGGAGAAGAAATCTGGAGAAAAATGTAGGTTTTTTTTATTACCTGTTAAATGTTAACCCCGCGAAAGAGAGACCTCCGTTGCCCACCCAACCCGGCACCCCCGGCGGCCGTCCCCACGCGCGTCACCCGCAGCTAGTCTGGAGAGGAGAGAGTTGAGGCACCCAGGAGCGGTAGGAAATTGAGGACATGCAAAGCCCAGATGCGCCTGACAGTGCAAAGAAAGGGAGGAGGAGTTGGGGGGGGGAGGAGGGAGGGGCCGGAGCCCCCCCCCATCATTTCTTCTCCTCCTCCTTTTTGTCTTTGTTCTCCTTGGAGGCCTGGGAGGCCAGGGAGCCCATGGCGTTCCGGATGGCCTCGTTGTTGGGGTCCACGCCTGGCAGGTTTTCCAGGACGCTCTGGAGGAACTCGGGGTCTTGCATCACGTCGTAGTCGTCTTCCTCCTGGACCAGGAAGAGAGCCAGGTGCGCGCTTGAGGCGGAAGGAAGGGGAAATGCCACAACGCGGCAGGAGGAGATGGCTCTCCACCGGCCGGGCTGGGGGCCGCAGCTGCGGTCTGGCTCCTCCCCCCGCCCAAGAAAAAGGGGAGGGATCATCCTGATCCCCCCCCCCGCCCCAAACACACCCAGCCTCATTTCCTACACTGAGGCCATCTGGATGCCACATCCCACCATGGCCCTTGGATGGCAGGGACCAGAGGACAAAACTGGTGAGGTAGCGGCACGCCGTTCTCAAGCATAGTGCGGACACAACACCTTTGTCGCCACAAATCACTTATCCAGCCCCCTGTTGAACCAGGAAGGGGCAAAAATCCCCACACTGGTACGGTTTCAAACTATGAACGCAAAACCCAGCATCAATAAACACCCTTAAGAAACCCAAGGACACAAGCAGCGTCTGTGCCGAAAGAGACGTGTCTGCAGCCTGGTAAACAGGGGCGGGGAATTCTCCTTTTGGGTTCAGAAAACTACAGGGCCACGTTCACTAGCAGCACTTTCTCCGTGGCCGCCCCAAAGTCTTCTTCCACAGAAGGAGGAGGATTTTCTACTATGCTTCTCTCACCCATTTAAGGGGACTCAAGGCGGCTGACAAACCTTCTATTCTCCCCACACCACACACCCTGTGAGGTGGGTGGGGCTGCGAGAGCTCATATGAGAGCTGTGACAAGCCCAAGGCCCCTCAGCTGGCATCATGGATAAAGAAGAGCTGGCTTTTATACCCCGCTTTCCCCACCCTTAAGGGGACTCAAAGCTGCTGACAAACCTTGTGGCCTTCTCCCCATAACAGACACCCTCTGAGGTAGCTGGGGTTGCGAGAGCTCAGAAACAGAGCCGTGGCTAGCTCAAGATAGCCCAGCTGACTTTCTGGAGGAGTGAGGAATCAAACCCAGTATTCCCAGATAAGAGTCCGGCTCCCCAACCGCTAGACCAACCGGCTCACAAACCTTGGTCGGCTCGGACGTGTCCATCTCAGCGCTGCTGTCCACTTCGGCAGACTCCCCCTGTCCGAACTCTGCAGGGAAACAGAACCTGGTTTAGGCCGGCCCTCCTCTGCTCCGGCGGTGGAACCCAGAGCAAACCCGGCGCCTGCCCGAGGGCATTTCCAAAGCGCCGCCCTGTGCTGCCAACCTCTCAAGTGGAAGATGTCTGGACCTGTTGGCTCACCGGCTCCTTGGAGGGACATTTGCATGGCGTAGGCAATCTGCTCCTCTTCTGTCATGGTGCTGAGATCAGGGAGGCCTGCGCGGCCAAACTCCTGCTGGCCGATCGTCATCTTGAGCAGGGCGTCGTCCGAATCTGGGAGGTGAGGGAACAGGTGCATTGTGGGAGAGCAGCCAAGCGCTGAAAACGGGCCCCCTTGGGGTCTCCCAAAGTAAATCTGGGAAAGCATTCCTGACTAAGGCACAAAGCAGCCGACTAAACGGTGGGGCTGTGAGGGCTCGGAAAAGAGCTGTGACCAAGGTGACCCAAATGGCTATGTGGAGGAAGAAGAGTTGACTTTTCTACCCTGCCTTTCTCAGCCTTTAGGAGACTCAAGGTGCTGACAAACCTTCATTTCTCCTCCCCATCAAAGACACCCTTTGAGGCAGTTGGGCCTGTGAGAGCTCCGAAAGATTGCTGTGACTAGCTCAAGGCCACCCTGTTGATTTCCTGGAGGAGGGCGGAATCGAACCGGGTGATTCCCAGATAAGACTCCGACATTCTAACAACATTAGGGGATCTCGGACACTAGCTCACCGTCCCCGCCAGTGGAAGGCACCCCGGCTTCTGCCGCAGATGCCGCCGCGGCCCTGCGCGCCTCCTCCTCTTGCCTCTGCCTCTGCTCTTCCATCGACACTCGAAGAGCCTAGAAAGCGAACGGGCAAACAAAGATGGCCGTTCAGACGCCAAGTCGGCCTCACTCACCGGGACGCCCCTTAAGTTTCCCTTCTATCCGGGCGCAAGTGCTCACCAGGGCCAGTTCCGGGTCAGCGCTGGGGTCCACCCCGAACTCAAAATCGCTTGCCCCCAAGCCCAGCATGGCACCCCCTTCCCCAGCCAGGACTGGGGAGCTGATGAGCGCGTCAGCAAGGCTGGGCCCAGGCGGGACGGTCACCAGGTGGGATCCTGTGCCGTCTTTGCCGTTCAAGGTGTTGATGAAGGCGGTCAGCTTGTCCGTGTTGGCTTCCTGAGAGGGGCAGGGAAGGGGGATGTAAAAAGGGAGGAGAAAAAAGCAAAATAAAATTAACTGCCCGTTGTCACCGGCTAAGAAGCCACCCGCTCAGGGGTTCATACCTCTTCTCCGAAGTTGATGATGTCCACGTTCACCTTCTCCTTCTTCAAGCGCTTTGCCAGCTTCACGAGCTGCGAGGGAAGGAACCGGCGTCAGAGCGGCAGCAAACAGGATGGCACCCTGGCTACTCTGTTGTGCATGTGGCAACTGCAAAAACCTATCTGAAGCTCTCTGTGAAGGGGGAGGGCAACCGGGCGCTTTGGGAGGCTGGACAGTTGGCAGAGCCAAACGACCCCAAACGGCAGAAGACCAGGCTGAAGGCATCGTTAAAGGGGTCTAGCATTAATCCAGCTTTAAGGGCCTGAAGACACCATTAAATCCGGATTTTGCTGCAACTCATGGGTACAGCGTGTTCAGAAAAGGATCTTGTGCGTGGACAGTACATAGATCCGCACCAAGTACCTACTGGGTCCCTAATGGACTCTTCGTTGCGAGTGCAAAAGCAGCCTACAGCCCCTTCAAGGGGTTAAAGACACTTACAGAACCCGAACGCTACACACCACAACTTTCAAGTCGACAAGGATTTAAGAAAAGCACACATCTCTGTGGACGCAGACTGAAGGCAGAGGATGGTTCCGCACGGCCAGTGTGAGCGGAGCAGCTTAATTTCTTAAAAACAGGCAGCAAGGGACAGTGGAGAAGCTAGAAAGCAGAGCCTGTGACTTTAGGCAGACAAGACCTGGGCCCTCATGTCATCTGAAAGATCCAGTTGCCACATCCGCTGAGTGGTGCATGCTGGGAATGGAAATCTAACAGCCGCCCGGATCTGTACTAGGCCTCCCTGTTGCTTTCTGGCGGGCTGACGCTCCAAGGGTTGACTGTCTGCTTCAAGGAAGGGCAGGACCGGATGTGTAAAATCATATCAAGCCCAGGCAAGGGGAGAAGGGAAATCAGGAGAATACAGGCCCCCAGAGGCCCTAGAGTCACTCACATCTTTCTCATTGTCCTCCACAGGACTCCCAACAAAGGCAATGATGCGCATTTTGTGGTTTTTGCCTTGACGGTGTTTTAAAGCCAGCTGGAAGAGGAAAAAAAATCAAATAATTGTTTTTTATTAAGGCTCGTCTCTATCCCCCAAAAAATTATGTGCTTTTTTTGCTACTTTAATCTAATGGATCCCAAATAAAATATGGACTTGAAGGCCACAGAACTGGGTGGTAGTTCATAAAGTTCTTTCCTTTCCACGTTCGTTTGACCATGTTGGCAGCCATTTTCCTAACTTCAGGGGTGTCAAAATACGCTGGGTTAATATTTAAATTTTGGACCCATCTCTTTTTTCAATTGTTTTAATTTTATGGAATAAAATGCAACAAGGAAAAAAATACAATTGTTCATCAGTTACAAAAATATAACAAATTAGTAAACGCACCTCCGCACAGAACAGCAAAACATTAACAACCCTTAATTAATATTGTTTAAACAGCAAATCAAACTTATTTTTCCTCTCAATGCCTGACTCCCCCGATGCCCAAACTGTATGCTATAAATTTTTCCCAATTGCTGACCTGATCAGATTTAAGTTTCATTCCCCTCATGAGCAAACATCTTTCCCTGATTAAATAAATAAATTTGGGCAGCTCTCATTGTTTGTTTCATAAGATATTTGTCATTTTCAGTACAATTAACTGTATTTATTTCTTGCACAATACACGATTCTTTGTGCCATCTAGTCTGGTGATTAATAATCTTGTCTGCTTCTGTATAAAGGGTAGACAATGAACCCCCCCAAAAATATGAATCCTTTTCCCCCTGAAAATGGCAATGTCTTTAAAAACCTGCCCAGGCAGGGAAAGAAAACTTTGATCCACTTACATGGGCAACTCTGATGCCTGTGCAGAAAGTTATTTTCCCTTTGGGTTGTACTGAGTGCAGTTTGGACAGGATGCGGCCCGTATCAGGCGTCAGGGTGGTTAAAACTTCGCAGTTGCTGGAAAAGGAAAATTACCCTGATGCGTTATGAAATGCCAAAGCTGACACATTTGATGTTGTGTCATATTTACGTGGGGATGCCCTTGAAGACAGTTCAGAAGCTACAGCTAGTGCAGAGTGCAGCTGCTAGATTGCTGACCAGGACAGCTGGCCGGACACACATCATGCTGGTCTTAAAAGAATTGCGCTGGCTGCCGATTTGCTACCCAGCCCAATTCAAGGTGTTAACTCCAACTTATGAGTCCCTAAACGACTTAGATCTGAAATATTTAAAGAAATGTCTTCTCCCGTAACGACCTGCCTGTGCTTTATGATCTCGAGGGGAGGCCCGCCTGGTTGTAGGAAAAGGGATGGGCACCAGGGAGAGGGCCTTCTCAGTGATGGCCCCCAGGCTATGGAATAGTCTCCCCACCTACCTCAAAGGGTGTCTGTTGTGGGGAGAAGAATAGAAAGCTTTGTCAGCTGCTCTGAATCCCCTTAAATGGGTGAGAAAAGCAGGGTAGAAAAGCCAGCTCTTCTTCTTCTTACCTCTCTGGCCCCACCAGCCTCAGGGTCCCATCTATTTAGCTCAATTTCGAACCTGATCCAGAAATCGGAGTGAAACCTACTTGGCTAAAGTTATGAGTCCAACGTTGTTCTCTGGGTTACTGCGGGTTTTTGAATGGCACACGATGTTGACTGCATCCTGCTGGGCTTGGAGGCGGGTTGGCAGGAAGTCCCCATTCCTCATGTATTCGCTGTTGTCCACACTGGAGAGAGAAGAGTGAGTGAGGAAGAAGAACAGTGGGTGATTTGACACTGCGCCCCAGAAATCTGAACCAAGGCCTCCCTGTTTTGACAGCTCAGAGGCCTTTTTCCTCCCCATCTCACAAGCTCAGAACTTCCCAAAGGAAGCTGGGTTGCACTAAAGGCTTCATCTGGTTCCGCATCTCATTTCTCCAAAAGGACTGGTGCCCTCTGGTAGACTGCTCTTGCACAGAGGAGGTCCTCTTCAAACTATCTCAGCTGCCCAACCTGCAGATGCACTTCAGAGCAAAGCAAGGTGGACCTGCTCTGGTCCAGGTACTGAGCTTTAGAAAGCGTTCCTAACCCAGAAGCCCCTTCCTCACCTGGGTGCGTATGTGCGAACGCAGGTAAGCAAAAGCAAAGAGGTTTTCCTCCTATGGCGTTCCAAGGGGAAGATATTCACTGCCCGTGGAGGCTGTTTTGTCCCTGAAGCTCAAAGGGACCCAGAAAGCAGCCAGAAAGAAAAGGAAACTTCATGGCTTCTTAAGGCGTCAATGGAGTCCCAACTCCCACTGACTTCAGCAAAGGAAAACAGGCAGGAAGAGAAGGCTGGGGCAAGGAGATGGATTCTCCTACTCAAGAATTCTTTGGCTCCTCCTCCTCCAAACAAAATATTTTCCCAGAGTGCACAGGGCCAGCCCTTGTAAGTTCTCCCTCCGGCCGCCCCCTGGAGCATAAACTTCCCTCAAGGCCCCCCCCACTCTTCCTTCCTCAGGCCCCCAATAAGCTCCTGTCACTCAGAACTTCTACAGGAATCGGAATCAAAAACACCGGAGTGGGATGAAAATAGCAAGGAAGGAAGAAGGAAGGAAGGAGGGAGTGGGGCAAAATAGCAAAGAAAAAAAGGGAGAGGGAAAGGAGGGCCGGAAGGAGTAGGAGTTGGCTTTTCTACCCTGCTTTTCTGACCCATTTAAGGGGACCAATTAAGGTGGGGGCGTGAGAGCTCAGAAGAGTGCTGTGACTAGCCCAAGGCCACCCAGCTGGCTTCGTGGAGGAGGACAGAATCATACCCGGTATTCCCAGATAAGAGTCCGGCTCCCTAACCACTAGACCAAACTGGGAGGTACAGAGGGAGGAAGGAATAAGGGGAGGAAAGGAATAAGGGAGCAGAAAGGAGGGAGTGGGACAAAACGAATGAATAAAGGGTGAAAAGAGGTGGGACGGAAGAGGGAGGGAGAGAAGGGAGGGAACGAAAATAAGAAGGAAGAAAGGGGGAGGGGGAGGCAAGAAGAGGGAGGAATAAAGGAAGGAGGGAGGGAGAGAAAGAAAGGAGGGAGGAAACGGAACGAAAATAAGAAGGAAGGAAGGAGGGAAAGGAACGAAAGAGTGAGTGAGTGAGTGGTCCGCTCTCCTCTCCCCATGACCCCAAATGTCCCCATCACCCCCGCACAAAGAGCCCCCAGTCTCCTCCCCTTCCCCCCCCCGCGCCCCCAGTCTCCCCCTCCCTCCAGGACCCTCCCTCCCCCCAGCATGACTCAGGGAAAGCACCCCTCCCCCCTCCTTCACTCCCCCCTTACCAGACCATCGTGCTCTCCAGCACCATGGCGGCCCCTTCTCCGCCCGCCCGCGCCGGGCGACCCCTTCTCCTTCTCCTCGAGAGCAAGAAGCCGCGGACGGCGAGACTCCCGGGCGGCGGACGAGGAGCTGACTGAGGGGGAGGAGGGCCGGGCCGGGCCTGAAGGAGGCGCCTCTCCTCGCCGCACGGGGCCCAATCGGCAGCGACCTTCTTGGGAGGTCCAGCTGCGCGCCGCCGCCCGCGCAGGGCACGCTGGGGGATGACTCGCCGGCGTCCCTCCTTCAGCCGCACGCGCACGCCTGGGAGGCCGCCGGAAGCGCCGTAACACGGCATGCCGGGAAATGGAGTTTCAGAGCGCCTCTGTGCTGAGAGAGCGTTACGTGGGCTACCAATAAATAAATTTCTTCGTCGTTATCAGATCGCAGGGCCCACAATCCTCGGCCACCACTCGGGTAGCTGAATGCAAGTAGGAGCAAAACTGTGCTTTCGGGGTTCTAGTCCTCCTGGTGGGAGGCCAAGGCCATCCAGGACAGGAGGAGCATCCAGTGCCCTGAAGCCCAAAGCAAAATCCTCTTGGGGAGCAAGTTCTGTCTCTCTTGTGTCACCTTGCTCTGCCTGTAGACGAAAAACAGCTGGCCTTTCTACTCTGCTTTTCTCACCCATTTAAGGAGTCTCTAGGCGGCTGACAAACCTTCTGTTCTTCTCCCAACAGACCCCCTGTGAGGCAGGTGGGGCTGTGGGAGCTGAGAAGAGAGCTGTGACTGGCCCAGGGCCACCCAGCTGGCTCCATGGAAGAAGAGTTGGCCTTTCTAACCCATTTAAGGTGGACTCAATGCCGCTGACCGATCTTCTGTTCTTTCCACAACAGAATACCCTGAGGTGGACGGGGCTGTGAGAGCTCAGAAGAGAGCTGTGACTAGCGCAGGACCACCCAGCTGGGCTTTGTGGAGGGACTGCTCAGTGATGGCCCCTAGGCTATGGAATAATCTCCTCCTTGAGGTGTGTCAAGCATCCTCGGTGTGGACGCATTTAGGAACGCAGTCAAGACGCACCTCTTTACCCTGGCCTTTGGTTAAATGGAGGCACACTTTCCCTTCCCACTTCCAGATGCTGTTTTAATATATTTGATTTTAAACGCCCCGAGGCCTTCGGGTACAGGCTGGGATAGAAATATAATACAATAGAATAAATAAATAGCAAGCCTGAATTCTTGTGCTTGCGAGTCCAAACCTCTAAGCCACGACAAGATGTGCATTATGAATAACGGCAAAACGCTCTTACAGAAATAGAGAGAGCTTTATTGAGTGGAATAGCATACTGCATGTCCTAGCCCCTCGCCCTAGCCAAAAGGCGAGGCGGAGAAAGCGGGAGTGCCAGGAGGAGAGGGGGAGGCAAGCTTCGAGTCACAAGATCCACAGCACGACATGTTGAGATGGATGGATATCAATCAGGCCCCAACCCCGAAGACGCTCTCTATACCAGAAGCCAGAATACGGCCACGCAGAGCCAGAGGTCCTCAGGAAGCCGCTCTCCTGGCATCTCAAAGCCAGAGCAACGGGCTCACCTGCTCTGCCTCCAGCTTTTGCATCTGGACAGCTTCCTCCACCCTCTACAAAGGCCCCTCCTGCAAAGCAGATGCCACCTATGGTCTTAAAACCCCACTCAAAGCAGAGTTCGTAATGATGCGCCATACAAAGAGGTTCTTTCTGCTCGAAGAGCAAACGCCTTCCCCCCCAAAATAAAAAGTGGGAGGGAAAGCCCACTTAAATAGAATGTCATAAATAGTAACATTATGAAAAACACAAAAACGGAACCTAAGAGTCTTGGATTCCCTCCCTCCGTGTCAGAAGGAAGAAAAGTTTAGGGATCTTTTCCAAAGTATTAAGGGTGTCTAATATAGACAGATGCATTTAAAATACAACTCAGAGAATTGGGGGCAAGTGTAAGAAAGAGCAAAATGCTGTTTTAAACCGAGGGGAAACCTCCAGGGAAATTTCCTGCAGTTTCTTCATGGGAAGATTTCCCGAGTCAAAGGCAACAGGGCTTATCTCCCATGCAAACTTTTTTTTTTAAGTTTTAAAAATGGAACCAACGCCCTAAGCTCTTGACCACCTGCGTAAAGCAAACCACGTACACAACACTTAATCTTCCTGGCTTCGTTTTTTCCACGGTTCAACCACGTCCATTAGGTCATCCACACTAGCAAGCTCAATGCTAACCCCGTATTTCATGCACTCCGCAACGTAAAACCTTCGTTTCCCCCTCAAAAAAATCCTGGTTTAAAGATCATTTATGGCTAAACGTATCTTCAAGGATCACAACACTTACAACAGCTGCTGAAGATGAAGGGGAAAAAGGAGTAAGATGTGTTTACTCTGAAAAAAAGCAACTTCTCCCCCACCTTCCTTTTGCTTTAACTACTTAGATTCCGTCTGCATCTTCGGAAACACATCAGATTCCCACAGGAGGACGCTAAAGCTCATGTGGTCTTTCAAGTATTTGTCACTTCAGCGGCATTTTGCTTTTCTTTTTTTTAAGGGTAGGAGAGATTAAAAACAAACATTCATCGGAGGCAAAGGCAATGTGATTTTTCGCTCCATTTTCCTTCTTCGGCCTTCCCTTGCGCAAACAGCCGCGTTGAACCGTTTTTCGTGGCTGTTTCCGCTCACCCTGTCTCCAGACAGGTTTGCCACCCTTAGAAACATCAAAAGTGCATCTCAGCTGGCTGGTCTAAGGTTCTTAAAAAGTCCCAACAAGGAAGGAACAGGTAGAAGTTGGCAGCTGTGTAAAGCAAGAGTTGAAAAATCTCAGAATAAAAGATCTGGCTAAAGCTATTTTCAAAAAAACCACAAAAAAATGGAAATAACCAGGGCATTAAAGACTTTTTTTTTCTGAAGGTTGTTAAAAAGTGTTTTTCTGTAGTAAGTCTGAGCCCCTTAAAGGGCTTAATACTGAGAAAACGGTACAGATTTGCTTTCCTATGAATGGAAGGAAAATACGTTTGGTCCATTAGGCAAGTACTCAAGACTTTAAAAACTGTCGTTGACTATTTCTTCTTCTTTTTTTGGCCTTGCAGCAGGCATGTGTCAAGGTATAGTTTGAGAGCCAATGCTTTGAATTCCCCCCACCTCCAAAACTAGGGCACAGCACCAGGTATACTGGGAAGGAATTAACTTCTGTCTCCTAGAACTCTTCCTCAAGCTGATCGAAGTTGCTTAAGTATTAGTTGCGCTTAAAAAAAAATTATTTAGTATTAAAAACAACCAGGACACCCCTGAAATGTAACCTTCCAAAGGAGGACAGGGTCCCTTTAGGGACAGGCCATTTTGGGGGGGGGGGGTGTTTGTATGCACGCAGAGGCAGTACTTGGCTTAAAATCAGGTACTTCTAAATAATAATAATAATAATAAATGCCCCCCCCCACTTTGCAACACCATCTTGATATGGCATTCAGTTGAGAGAGGGGGAACCCCACCTTTTAAATACATTTTACAAAGTTAAAAATAAAATAAAAAGACGACATCCAACTTTTGCAACGCGTCCCGAGCAGGGCAAGAGCGGCGAGACACGTGCAAACGCACACACACACGGATTTCCCCGCCCGGATGGGAAGGGGAATCTTGGCTTCAGGCAGAACTCTGCTTGGATCCGGAGTCCTCTTCGGGCCGCAGAAGGTCTCCTTGTCCCATCCAAGGCGTAAGCCGTGAAACCGTGTGCTCCAAGGCCCCCCCTTTCCCCAGCACCAGAGGGGATCCCGGGGGACCTTCGGAGACGCATCTTCTTTCAGGAACCGGATGCTACTGGCAACGCTACCCGGCTGGACCTGACCCGGTCCTTTTGTCTGTTCACACTGAGAGAAGTCCTAGATATCCGGCAGTCTGGAAGGGCTGGAGGTTTGCAGGTTCACAGGCCGGGCAGAACACGGAGAAATCTCCGCTCGTGTCCCCAGGAAATTGGCTGCCTGTGGGCGTCTCACTGGAGAACAGAAAAAAAGAGGGAAGAAGTCAGATGGGAGTCAGGAAGGAAGCACCATTCAAGCAAAATGGGAAATGACCAATGGAGGGAACGCTGAATAAAATGGAAGAGGCGGGGTAGGAAACTACTGGCTGTGGCAAAGGAGTCTGGGAGTTTAGCATGGTTCTTTCACTGGGGGGAAAAAGGCTAAAAATTCTCTTCAGGCTTCCTCTCAAGAGGAACATGGGGTTCTTCTCTCCTCCTCCTCCTCTCCCCACTCGGTGTCTGCCGTTCTTTATGAAAGAGCAAGAAGAACTGGCTGGCTGTGAGAGCTCAGAAGGGAGCTGTGGCTAGCCCAAGGCCACCCAGCTGGCTTCATGGAGGAGTGTAGAATGAAACCTGGTACTCCCAGAGAAGTGTCCGGCTCCCTAACCACTAGGGCAAACTGGGTCCCTATCCACTAGACCAAAGCAAAAAGCACTTACGAAGCTGATCTCCGTCTCTGGCAAATCCTCAAACTGCTCTGGCGGCTCAGATGGACGTGCGGGCACGGTAGGTCCTCCCGAAGCACTGAATGAGGCAGGAAAAGAAGACACTCAGGACCGGCACCCTGCTCAGACACACGCACGGCCGCACAGCTGCAGCCAGAAAAAAGCTACTTACTCCGGTTCCCTGGGTGGCAAAGGGCAGTTTTTGGGGACCCGCCAGTGTAGAAAGAGAGTCAAAATCCAGCGCCATGACCTGTCAGAGGACTGAGAACCACGCTGGGTAGCTGAGTCCCAGCAAGGGGAGTTTAAAGGCAAACCGGCCAACAAGCTTACACCATTTTCTGCCTGGGTGGCCCTGGAGACTGCTTCCGTTCAGCCTCCGTGGTCTTAAATTCGGAGAGGGTTGGTTTTGCTCATCTGCTGGAGCCCATAATAAGCCCCCACAGCCATCAGCCCTGAGCACGACTGGGGAGCCTCATGGCCCCTGCCTGTGACACAGAAGCACAAATCAGAATGGGACTGGGAGAAGAAGAACAGCTGGCTTTTCTGCCCTGCTTTTCTCACCCATTTAAGGGGGCTCAAAGCAGCTGATGAACCTTCTGTTCTTCTCCCCACAACAGACACTCTGTGAAGCAGGTGGGGCTGTGGGAGCTCAGAGAGAGAAAGCTGTGACTCACCTAAGTTCACCTAGCTGACTTCGTGAAGGAAAAAGAAGAGTTGGTTTTCATACCCCAGGAACTAAAAGTTGCTGACAAACCTTCTGTTCTTTTCCCCACCAAAGATACCCTGTGAGATGGGCAGGGCTGGAGAGCTCAGAAGAGAGCTGTGACTCGCCCAAGGTCACCCAGCTGGCTTCATGGAGGAGGGCAGAATCAAACCCAGTATTCCCAGGTAAGAGTCTGGCTCTCTAACCACTAGACCGGACCATTAGAAGCCAAGGAAGCTTCCTAAAGAGCCCCACACCTTTTGAGACCCGGGGGGCGGGGGACCACTTGGAAGTAGAAAGCTAGGGACAATTCCTTCCCAACTCACGCACACACAGCCATGGCAACACCATGAGAACAAGTGCCTTCAAGGTATAGGTTCTGGTTGGCTTTTTCACCCGGCGATATAGACCTTGCCCACCCCGGCCAGCCAATGCCCAGAGAAGCTGCCTTTAGCCTTGGGTGCCCGGAGGCAATGCCAAGCACCCATCTCCACTGCTGCTAAGAAATGGAGTCTGTGGCCCCCTCTTTTCTGTCCCTGCAGCCATAAAGCCGGGGAGGCAGAATCCTGCCTGCCTCCATATGGACATTCCCCTTCATTAACTGCTCTGAATAGAAGGGGACTCAAGGCGGCTGACAAAGCTTTCTATTCTTTTTCCCAGAACATAACAGGTAGGTGGGGCTGTGAGAGCTCAAAAGAGAGCTGTGACTAGCCCAAGCGCACCTACCTGGTTTCATAGAGGAAGAAGGAAGAGTTGGCTCTTCTACCCTGTTTTCTCACCCATTTAAGGAGACTCAAAGCGGCTGACAAACCTTCTGTTCATCTCCCCACAACAGGCACCCTGTGAGGTAGGTGCGGCTGCTGGAGCTCAAAAGAGAGCTGTGACACTAGCTCAAGGTCACCCAGCTGGCTTTGTGGAGGAGAATCAAACCTGGTATTTCCAGGGAAGGGTCTGGCTCCCTAACCACAAACTGGCAGGGGCTAAGTGGCAGAATCTCAGCAGCCCAAAACTTCATGATGGGTGGGAGTGAGTTGATTTCTCTCCAATGCCACTGCTGTAAGAAAGGAAGCCCTTTCTAACGCACCGGCTTATTTCTTCCCAGAAGCCTTTGAGTTTTCTTCTCCTGTGGTCTGAGCTGCCCATTTTGAGTCAATCCCCATAGACCACCTTAAGACCTTCTCTTGCCTCCACCGGAGGGATTTCAGTGGTGGACGAAGGTGTCAGAGCTTGGGAGACAAAGGAGATTGCTAGCCTAGCAGGGAGACAGGATCATTCCTTGTTCCCAGACAAACCAGTTTTGGGTTAGCAAGAGCTTTAAGCACAGGAGCCGCTCCGCTTGAGTCCAGGGGCGATCTCACGCTTCCCTTCCCGTCTGCTGGACGGCAGAGGAGCGCGATGGACGAACGTTGGCTAGCGCCCACACTTGGAGCGCTAGTCAATGTCGCCACCCCACCCCCGGTGATCAAATACTTACCTTGATTAGATTGTGGGGATGGCCAGGGTGCCGCCATTTTGGCTGCTGCGCCCTGCGTGACTGCGCGTGCATCAGCGCCATTGCCACCACGACAGTGATGTTCTGCGCACACGCAGTCGCGTCTACAGTCGTCCGAGCTGGCAGCACGCTTGCGTGGCACCGCAGGCGACCCCGGAGCACTGGAAGAGCTGCAAATGGCCCTGCCTGGCCACGCCAGGTACGTGATTGGGTAAGGCTGGTAAAGGTGTGGAACACAATTTCATGCTCCACATCTGGCGCATGATTAGGGGAGTTCTGGGAAGACAGGGGGCGCCCGGAGCCTGTAACAGCCTCCGTGAGGCGTGGATGCTCTTCCCCAGAGGTTCCATAATCATTCACTATGGGATATAGTCCAAATAGGCCTCAGAAGGCTTCCTATATTCCAACTGACTGTCACAGCCCCCCAAATGCCCTCAACCAGGCCCAACACACCTCAGCACTCAGGTAACTACTAGCTATAGCTTGCCAAGGACACAGCGCGCCGGCTGCACCCTCGTCTGACTCCCTTAGGTCTCACCTACTTGAAAGCATGCTGAACTAGCTACCTCCGCAGAATAGATACGTTCTTCTGACCTACGTGGAGATTAAGAGACAGACGTCATTGATGAGCTGAAGGACTAGGCAGCCCCCACCCCCCACCCCCGCCGTCTGCCTTACTGCCTTTACTCAAAGCGCTTTCCCTGCACGTCAGGTTTCCTCCACCCAAAAGACCTTCTGTTTAAAGCCCAGCATGGAACCTTTGGGTAAAATGTATGGGAAGTATTTTACAACAAACAAATCAAGAAAGGACTGAAGACACCCAGAGGAAGGAACTGCTAGCAGTTTGAGAGGCAATGAAAAGAATTTTGGTTTGGGATAATGAGGCCTAGAAACTTGGTGTGAAACCCTTAGGTTCTTCACAGGAGGCCCCTGGGAAACGGACAGGCTTCAGGTCAGCTGGGTGGACACTGTACGTCCTACCTGGGTCAGCTACGGAGAATCAGGCAGCTGTTTCTAGCTGCCGGCTTCATAAAACACCAAGAGGCGCACAGGAAACAACTAGGGTTTTTTTCCACTGACCGCCCTTAATCCGGATCGAAGGAATGGGTTCCTATGAGGTTCTTATGGACTAGATGGGCTGCATGTGCTCATCAGGGGCCATGGCCAGTGACCGCATGGCGATGCACTTGTGGAAGGATGAAAAAACAGCAGGAACCCCACCACCACCCCGCTTCCCCATACAGCTCATGCCGACAGGGTTAAGAACTGTTCCATTCTGAAGGACGCAAAGTTTGGTTTCGTGCGGTGTGATGGTGGAAGCAGAAAGCAGCGTATCCTGGCCACACCGACAGCTTCACCTTGGAAGCCACGCCTAGGGTTCCACACCTTGAAACCTACGCCTCAGGAGCGTTTTCGCGCTTCCCTTCCCGTGCGCTAGACGGCAAATGAGCGCGACGAACCTACTTGGACGCACAACTCAACTTTAGGCGTGCCCTCCCCCTGCTATCGAATAATTATCTGATTCGGTCAAGGGGCCGGTCCTCTTCTGGGCTCCGCCATTTTGGTGGAGGCGTTCTGCGTGACGGCGTGTGCATCGGCGCCATGACAACTGACACTCTGCGCAGTCACGTCTATGGTTGTCCCAAGTGCCAGTACGCTCGTGCCGCTCTTCAGGTGACCCCAGAGGGCGAGAAGAGGTGCAAATGGCCGCCGCTTGGCCGCGCTAGGGGAGCTTTTGGTCAACATTGATAAGGGTGTGGAGCACAATTATACGCTCCACGCCTAATCAACAATCAGTGAGCTTCTGGGAAAGCAGGGGGCACCTCTCCAAGCGCGGATGCTCCTCCCCAGAAGTGTCCTATCTGTAGTGCAAATAGGCCTTGGATCTCTGCTCCTCTGGCCACCAGGAACCAAATGGAAGAGCAGTTCTGCCCTCCTTCGGAACGGCCATGGCTGAAGCCAAACCTATCCCCACATTCTGCAAAGTGATGTCCTCAAAGGACTGTGGGCTTCCAAGTCCCCACGCCCTGAGTGGAACTGGCGGTTGGGGCCGCTGCAGATGAGGGGACCCCCGCCCCATTTAAGAACCATCCTACTGGATTAGGGTAACTGAGGGAAGGGAAATCACCATTTCTCTATCCTTCTAGCAGTTGCCGATTCCTCCTCCCTCCTCCTGCATGAAGGAGATCGGGTTGGGCCTGCGGGGAGAATCGTGGTGGCTGGGATGGCAAAGCCTCTTCGGAGCCTTACCTGTTGGCAGGGGAATTATGGCCGCGGCTTCCCAAGGATGAGGTGGACAAAGTGGTGGCCGCTGAGTCGCTGTTGATTTCCTCTACAGGGGGGGTCTGGGGAAGGAGATCGGGGCGGCCGAGCTGGGAGCCTGGAAGGGAGAGGGAAGCGTTCAGCCTTTGCACGGGGACTAAGGCAAAGGGAAGAGCGCACACGCACCCCAAATGCAGGTACGTGATAGCCACACGAGGCGCCCCTGGCAAAGTAAAGCGTCTTCACAGCAAAGCGCTTGAGATCCATGGGAGAAATAGATATCCAGACCGAGTTACAAGAAGAACAAGAGCTGGCTTTTCTACCCCACTTTTCTCACCCATTTAAGCGGATTCTCACAAACCTGTTCTCTTCACAACAGACACCCTGTGAGGTAGATGGGCTGTGAGAGCTCAGGAGAGGCCACCCAGATGGCTTCGTGGAGGAAGAAGAACAGCTGGCTTTTATATCTTCCTTTTCTCACCGTTTAGGGGACTCAAGGTTGCTGACAAACCTTCTGTTCTTCTCCCCACCACAGATACCCTGTGAGGTCGCTGGGACTGTATGAGCTCAGAAGAGAGCTGTGACTAGCCCAAGGCCACCTAGCTGGCTTCACGAAGGAAGAAGAGCTGATTTTTATACCCTACTTTTCTCACCCTTAAGGGGACTCAAGGTTGCTGACAAACCTTCCGTTCTTGTCCCTGCCACAGACACCCTGTGAGGTCGGTGGGGCTGTATGAGCTCAGAAGAGAGCTGTGACTAGCCCAAGGTCACCCAGCTGGCTTCATGAAGGAATGAGGAATCAAACCAAGTATTCCCAGGTAAGAGCCTGGCTCCCTAACCACTGGACCAACTGGGGCAGTTTGGCACGGATCCCCACTCAGTTTAGGAAGCTCAACGGATGTTCTCGGGCAGCCCTGCCCCTCCCAGCCCACAGGGGAGTTGGTGGGCCACAACTTTTGGGGGAAAGATGGGATAGAAACCAGATCACCGTGATCCTGCTGGTCCGGCCTCAGCAAACAGACTTGGCCTTTTACCCAACATGCCTCCTGCAGGGAGCTACCCACCTTGCTCAGCTTCGGCCTCCATCGTGACCTGGGCTTTCGTTTCGTATACCGCTTGGGTCTGGGAAGGGGCTCCACCCTGGCCCGGCCGCCGAGGTGCTGCGCCACCGGACCGGCTCTTTTTGGACGGGGAGGATTTGACTACAACGGGAGAAAGTGGGCACAGACCAGGAGGGACAGGTTAAAACCCAGAGGCTTTTCGACCCAGGACCCAGCGCTGTTGACTCAACAAAGCCCGGGCCAGGCCGGAGCCAAAGTCCCACTTCGCGTCCCCAAAGGGCAACCAAGCGGCTGCTATGGATTTTGAGCTTGGGTCGAACCCAAAGCTTTGTGGCCCTCTGGGCCTATGGTTGGGGCAACCAGAAGCCAACAATATCTGGACCAGGCTGTAAACTCCCTGGCTTAGACCAGTTCCACACCATTCACAACCTTTTCATCACTTCCAGCTTCATCCACACTTCCCACTCAAGGCCCAAACCTGTCCCCACGGAACTTACGGGGAATTTTCTTGAACACCACGTTGCACATAAAACGCTGGAACCTCTCGGCGTAGAAACTGGGCCTGTGGACCGACACCGTGTCCTGCAAATGCGGCATGGCAGCCGAACAGGAAAGAGCGTCAATCAGAGAGGTGATTGAGGATTGGGGGATATTGGTGTGTGTGTGTGTGTGTGTGTGTCTGCTAGAGGCTGCTGGACTTCATTTCCCATAAGCCATGCTGGGACTTAGAAGTACAGCAGGCCACAGGTACTCCTTCAAAGAACGCCAGAAAGCCTCCCCACCTGGCTCAGAAATAAAAGGCTTTCTTATTATTGGGTGAATAACTACTCAAACAGGAATGTGACCAAGAGACAGGGGTGTAACAAATCGAATATTCGGAAATCTAAATGTATCTGAATCACAAAAAAATGGGCTGCTCACCCCGTCATGGACAAGGGCCTTCCAGGAATGCTCCAGCTTCTTGATGAACCTGGGAAAGAAGAGCAGGTGTTAGTTGACTCGCATGGGGAGAGGCCTCGCAAGGCTGACCAAGGAGGACTTGTCACCCAGCTGTCTGGCTCTCGCCTCCTTCTCCTGCCAAATGACTACTGGTTGCCCATTTGCGCTGCCAGGTAACTCAGCCCGGGCAACCAGAGATGAAGGTGTAGCCCAGTGCGCAGCAGTGGCAAAAAAAGCTAATTCAATGCTGGGATTAGGAAGGGAACGGAACACAAGGCAGCATGAATCATTTTGCCTCTTTATAACTCTATAGTGAAGCCACATTTGGAATGCTGTGTACAATTCTGGTCACCACACCTCAAAAAGGATATCGTGGAACTGGAAAAGGTGCAGAAACGGGAAAAAGAATGATTAAGGGGCTGAAAAAAAATCCCTTATGAAATCAGGCTGCAACGTTCAGGCCTCCAGCTTGGAAAGACAAAGTTTAAGAGGGGACCTGATTGGAGTATACAAAATCATGCAGGGTATAGAAAAGGTGGAGAGAGAACATTTCTTTTCTCTATCACACACTAGAACCAGGGGGCATCTACGAAGCTGATGGGTAGGAGAGCCAGGTGAGTCAAGGGGAAGGATTTCTTCACCCAGAGGGTCATCTGTCGGTGGAATTGGCTGCCAGGAGAGGCGGAAAGAGCAACCAGCCTAGATGGCTTTAAGGAAGAGTTAGACAAATTCATGGATGACAGAGTTATCAATGGCTACTAGAATGAAGGCCTAAGTGCATCTTTCAGGCGGGGGGGGTGGGGGGGACAAGCAGGATGCTTCTAAGGCCATTTGCTGGGATTCAAGAGCAGGAGAAGGTTTGCCCTTGTCTCTGCTTGAGATGTCCATGGGCAATTGTTGGGCCACTGTGTGCAACAGGATGCTGGACTAGATGGGCTGTGGCCTGATCCAGCAGGGCTCCTCTGAGGTTCTTACAGATTCACTTCAAAGGCAATGCACTCAATGTCAACAAGAGGACCAGTTTATCTACACAAAGTAGCCAAACATGTTTCTGCTGAGCAGACTGACACAGAACTGGTCTGTCCCGCTCCCAGGCACTCAGTGACTCAAGAAACACAACTCCTGGCTGGCTTCAACCACCGTTTCTTCACACAACCAGAAGAGGTGCTTTGTTGATCAGGCCACAGCCCTTCTAGTCCAGCATCCCGTCTCGCACAGTGGCCACCATTCGCTTCTAGGTGACCCAAGCATCAGAACAAGGGGAAAACCTTCACCAGTTCTCCATACCCTACAGATCTCCTGCTTGAGCACGTTACTTCCTGCACTTTAAACAAGGGAAGGTCTTCAGATAGTCTGCAGTTTTTAATGGTTCTAGAATAAAAATAATCTACATAAAGGCCGGACACACGTGCTCACACCCACACCCTTTGAATTAATCCCCAGGTATGTGGCACGTCGTTCTGATTCCACAGCCATGAGTACGCACAGAGGGCAAAGGCAACAATCTCCGGGTGAAATGCCTACCAGAAAGCAAGCCACGGCCTGATTTTAACTCGTCTCTCACTCCAGATCACTTCCTGGGTGACTCTGCTCAGGATAACAGCCCAACTGGATTTGCAGGCACTTATCCTCAGTGACTCCTTGGTGAGCATTAATTACTTCCTGTGAGAAAGGGAAGGTCCCCGGGCCCTTGGATTCCTTGTGCTCCCTCCACGAGGGATTCAAAATTCAAAATATTAGCAATCACCCTGTTTTTTAAAGAAGAGGAGGCCTCAGCCTCAGGACAGACAGTGAGTTAACTGGAAATGCCTCACCTGTAAGACTGCAGCACGTCAATGATCCCAATGTATAAAAGCAACCGGTCCCCCTTGGCGTTCCGGGCTGGAATTCCTCCCATCCTGGACGCAAAAAGGAAGAACAAGAGATGGGTTAGGAGGCAGCAGGGACCCAACCAAGTCAAGGTGTACTTGGAGAAGGGGAGGGAGGTAGGACAGAACCACCCAAGCCTGCAGTTCTGGGAGATGGGTGATTACAAAGGAAAGAAAAAGGAACAGATGGAGAAAAATGCCTCAAAGGAGAAGGAAGAGCTGGTTTTTCTACCCTGCTTTTCTCACCCATTTAGGGGGACTCAGAGCAGTTGACAAAACCTTCTGTTTCTCCCCACAACAGCCACCCAGCTGGCTTCGTAGAGGAGGGTGAAATCAAACCCAGTATTCCCAGATAAGAGTCCAGCTCCTTAACCACTAGACCAAGGTAAGGAGAGTCAAATCAGATTTCTGGAGCCCGCATCGAAGGCCTGTTTGCACTTAGCTTTATCCTGGAATATATCCTGGAATAGGGACCTGGAACGTCCACATGTTCGTGCAGGCTACAGGAAGCCCCAAGTGGGGCCGGCCTGAGTCTGCATTAGAATGTTGGCCACAGTCCTCTATCCTGAGATATATTCGGCAAAGTGTGAACAGGCCTCGTGTTGCTGAAAGCCTTAAGGGGGAGGAAACAGCCAACAAGTCAGATGTCCTAGAACGCCTGCGCTCCCAAAGGAGTGGCAAACTTACTGGTCGTCGGTCTCTATGGTGCCACCCCGCCGGGCCTCCCCTTGGATGGATTCCATGGCGGTGGAGTAGAGGGCCTTCTGGGCCGTTGGCCGCCGCATGTCTGCTTGTGCTGCCCCATCCATCATGGCCCTTTCCCGCTGCGCTTGGTCCATGTTGTGGATGGCGACCAGCAGGCTGTAATCCATGATCTTGAAACTCTGCAAAACCTAGGATAAGAAATGAGAGGAACGGAAGACGACGACAGTGAATGCAGCCCTTTCTCAAAGGCAAAAAAGCTGTGGATGCAGGTTACCAAAACCGCTTCCTTCTGGTGGGTCTACTGGGCTTTTATTTAGAATCACCAAATTCGAAGGGACCTACAAGGTCATCCAGTCCAACCCCCTGCTCAATGCAGGACTCCCTAAAACATCCCAGACAGATGTAGGTCCAGCCTCTGCTTGAAGATTTCCAGAGAAGGAGAACCCTCCGCCTCCCATGGCAACCTATTCCACTGACTGGTCGCCCTCACCGTCAGGTGAAGGTTTTGCCTCCATCTAGTCTATAAGAACCTAAGGGGAGCTCTGCTGGATCAGACCACAGCCCATCTGGTCCATAAGTACTGTTTTTTAATATATATTTGTTTTGTCAGGCCACTTGCCTAAAGCGTCCAGGGCAGGAGCATTTGCTCTTCTTCCGGTGCTTAGGGGGTATTCTGAGGTGCCGCACAAACGCGCAGACATCATCACCGGCCTCCCCCACCCAGGGGCTTCGGCAGAAGGAGCCCCCTCCTGCCCACTTACCAGGCAGTCTCTCTGCAACGTCTTGCACAAGGCGCTGTACATGTCTGCGTCCAGGAACAGGCCGTCCGAGACATCCTGCATGAAATCCAGGTCCTTGAACGTGGGGAAGACTTTATCGCGCTCCTTCTGCGACGCCCGGCGCTTGTAGGTGGAGCCCTTCAGGTCAAACTTCTGGTGCATTCGCACAGAGCGGGGAAGGAGGTTGTTCATCACCACGATCCGGATGTTCTTGCCTCCGGCCTGCACGCAGTAGAGGCCGTAGAATTTGGGGAGCAGGGTGCGGGGGTTCTGATTCAAATTCTGGAAAGAGGAGCAGAAAAAGAGGAATTTTGTTTCCCCCTCCCTCTTAAATCGTACAGTTGGAGCCCCGTAACTGCGGGGGATACGTTCCAGGCCCTACCGCAGATAACATAAAACTGCAGGTAATAGCAAATGCTGGAAAATGCGCACCATTTCCCATAATTCCTGTAAAATCCTGCAGGATTTCAAAGGCATTATGGGAAATCGTGCACCATTTTGGGCTATTTCCTGCCTGTCCCAGGCCTCGGAAGAGCTTAAGGCAGGCCTAATGGCGCCCACGGAGGTGGGAGTGATCCGGTTAGGGTCAGGGTTTTATGAAGCATTTAAAATGGCGGCCACAGTCAATCTGAATTCTTCCAAAAGCCGCCTGTGGACTCCTACTCAAGAAGTCTTCTGGCTGTTCATGTTTCACGAGAAAAGTGAATTGTTATTTAAGCGGTTATAGTCTTTTATTTCTCTGTCTTTTTTTAAAAAAAAGGTGGAGTAACCCATTTTACCCGAGCTGCCGGGGAGATAAAATGGAAGGGAATGGCCTGCTAAATTTCTACAGATCTTCACGAACAAAACTAATAAGCATGTGGAAACTAAAATTATTTCCTCATTTGTTCGGAAACAGTGTCTCCAGGATATTAAGTGTCTATCTGGGGCAGCGATGAAAATGTCCTGCAAAGGCACCAGAACGTGAGTGTGACATCATCACCAGGCGCCACCCTTCTTGCTCGCCCGAACCCCTTGGGGTCCGCTGCTCTTCCCCTCTCCACTGACTCACCATGTAGTAACCCGGTAGGAGCTTCTGCAAGAACTCGGCCTCCTTGTGTTGAACGGTTTTGATGATGAACTCGTCGTCGCTGGAGACGTAGAAAATGGAGCCGCTGGCCCCGGAGTTTGAGAGCTCTATCAGGGGTTCGCTGCAAAGGGAGCACTGCGGGGGGAGGATGGGCAGAGGGGAGAAACGCAGGAAGGTCAGAGTCTTAACTGCAGGTGTGGCCAGAAATTAGCACCGCTTGTGGAAGGACGGAAATGTGCCCGGTTTGTACTTGCAGAATCTACACCTGGCCGTGCTTAGAAACGAGCAATGCTTGGAGCTCCGGGAATGAATGGTTAAAAAAACGTTATTTGTAAGGAAAGACAAAAAGGAAAAAAAAACAGTATGCACGAATGGAGAGAGAAGGTGAAGTCCCCCACCCCCAAAAAGAGAAAGTTTAATGACTCTTTTTTTTTTTCTGTCAAGAAGTTAAAAGTGGTTTTGTTGCAGAACATCAAGTGGTGGGCCTCAGTCCTTGTTGACAACATGGGCCCCTCTGTGCAGTTTTCATGGCAGGGATACAGAAGTGGTTTGCCATTGCCTACTTCTGGGGAGAGGCCGGGGATTGATTTCCACTTTCCGGGCAGCTTGCTTTATCACTGAGCTACAGCCACTATCAAAAATAAAAATAAGAATACAGCAAGGCAACCGATGCACGCAATCACGCTACCGCCTTGCTTCGTAAGCCACCTACGCTTTGGACAGGCAGGGGCTGACTTCCCAGACCATGCCCCTCAAGGAGTATTCGGACCAGAACACAGGGGAAAGCCAGCACCCTAAGGGCCTTTGACTGCAGAAGGGAGCCCGTAATCCCTGCCTCTACTCACCAGATAGTCATCTGGCCGGATCCCAAACAGCTCACGGAAATAGCGGAATGCAACGGGCGCGTACGTCTTGAAGCGGAAGTCGTTGTAGTGATGAGCAGGCGTCAGGTTGCTGCCTTCACTGGAGGGAGGGAGGACAAGGGGAGGGTGAGCACCTGGCTTGAGGGTGGATTTTCCCAACATGTTTGTGAAGGTATTTGTGTAAAAAAACGTATATCCTCCCCTTCACCACATTGTCCCAGGGCAGGCAACAGTAATAAAACATGTAAAATATTAAACGTAATTAAAAATATTACACACACACCCTGACAGGACAGCACCCTGAGGAAACTGTTTAAAAAGCAAAAGCCTAGGCGAATAGATACATTTTCACCAGGCACCCAAAACTATACAGCGTAGGTGCCTGGCAAACCTAGAGAGGGAGGCTGTTCCAGAGTCTAGGATCACCCAGAAAACGCCCTCCTGCTAGTCCCTGTGCCTCGACCCTCTGAAGGAACTCCAAAAAGGGTCTTTTCCTTGAGATCTCAGTGCCCGGGCAGGTTAACAATGGAGAAGACACTCCTTCAGATACCAGGGTCCAAGCTGTTTAGGGCTTTATACATTAGTGACACCTTGAATTGGGCCTGGTAGCAAATAGGTAACCAGCGTGGATCCTTTAAGACCAGCCAGAGGCTCCAGTCAGCAGTCGAGCTGCTGCATTCTGCGCCAGGTCCAACTCCCAAACCGTTTTCACGGGTAGCCCCACGTAGAGCGCATTGCAGCAGTCTAATCTGGAGGTTGCCAAAGCCAGGATCACTGCGGCCAGGTTATCCCTATCCAGGTAAGTCTTAAGTTGGCAGACAAGGTGGAGATAATGGTAAGCACTCCTGGCAGTTGCTGTCACATAGGACTCAAACGACAGTGATGGATCCAGGAACACTTCCAGGTCACGAACCTGTATCCCATGCCGGCCTGTGGACCTAAAGCGGAGGGGTGTCTGGGGGCCTGAAAACCGCCCTTTCTCCTATCACCTCCTATCACCTACACACGAGTCTTTCCGAGACGGCTCCTGGGGTCTCTGTGGCTTCTTTCCTATTGACGCACCACACCCCGCATCCATGCTCAAGATGGCGGGGACGGAGAAGCCGAAACGCTCACCTTGGGAAGAAGATGCTTTCGACCACGTAGAAATCCTGCATGAGGACATCTCGCTCGGGTTTTGTGCTGAGGCTGCCCACCGTGTGCGTAATGCCTAGCTGAATGGCGCCTTTGAGGGCTGATGAGGTGGTCTGAAAGAGAGAGGAAGGCAGGGGGGGGGGATCAAGCGTGAACGCCTCTCCAACATACAGTATTATTTTTAAAAATCCCTTCTGTGGAAGCAAAGGAAATGCATTATTATTCCACCCATCTCCCAGAAGCCACTGTGTTTTAGTCTATCCCCTTTCCTTCAGACCATTTCAAAACAAACTCAGCGAATGGCAGGTGCGGAAGGGATGAGTTCCAGGACAGGGACGACTGATCCTAAAACTGCAAATGGCATCAACGCCCAATGCAATCTGTGGTCCAGGTAGCAGTTGGAATGCTGGCAGCATCTGAGGAATACTTTGGAAAGAGGGCTAAGAAGCTAAACGTGTGGATTGAGAACTGTAGGGTGCAGCAAACAGGTGTTGCCCCGCGCATGGCCAGGGGACTTCTACCTGGTCAGCTACTGTGAGAAAAAGATACCTGGCCAGGCCCAGGCGTATTTGGATTTTCCTGCTACCTGAAAGTCAAGCTAAAGCCCCTACAGAGCACTGCTAGGAAAGACCTGTGTGACGCACCAAAGACCCCATGAGAAGCCAAGCAGTGTGGCAGAATTAAGGAGGGTGAAGAAAATTGCTAGCGGACATCATGTGGGACCTTCAAGCATGTGTTCTCTCTGTCTCCCTTTCACTCCCCCCTCCAGAAATAGGGGTGAGAGAGCCTTCAAGCCAAGAGGCCCTAGAAAACACGGATTTGCTCTGGTCATAGATTTTGGCGCCACCCTGCCTTTACGAACAGGTGCGTGGGTGTGGGCAGAAGAGCAAAACAGCCCAGCGAGCCGACGTGCCCGATGCCTGGGGGAAAGGAGGGTGCTAGTACACACGCAAAGCAACACAAGGAAACAGGAAAAGGTGATCACTCCCCAAGCCAAGCAGAAATTCCACAGGGCTGCTCAGCAACCAGCCAGCGCCAAAGAAAAGCAACGTCAACAAAACCGTCCAGCTTCACATCTCAAGGGCCGGAAGAATTCCGAGAGACGCTCTTTCGAGGTAAGGCCTATCAGGAAGAAACACTCTAGAGTGGAAGGGATAGGGACAGACCCTCTGGTCTAGCTATGCTGGAGTTTAAGAAGAGTTAGCTTTTCAAACCGCTTTTCTCACCCATTTAAAGAGACTCAAAGCGGCTGACAAAGCTTCTGTTCTGCCCAAGATAGACACCCTGTGAGGTAGGTGGGGCTGCGTGAGCTCAGAAGAGAGCTGTGACTAGCCCATGGTCACCCACCTGGCTTCATGAAGAAGAGCAGAATCAACCCTAGATAAGAGTCCAGCTCCCTAACCACTAGACCAAACAGCAACTCCACAAAAATACAAACCTTGTCTTCTCCTTGTTCTGGTTTTGCCATTATCTGTGCTCACCACGCAAGGCAGCCTGGGTGCAACTCACAGGCACCGGTCTTTGGCGCATTTTATCCGCTACAAACAGGACTACTGAGCATTCCCACTCCAAGACAGGCGGTGAAAAGAACGGATTGTGCCGGCATCCATTTCATCCAGGTGGGAGAATCCGGCTACGCCGCAGAGCAAGCCTGAACATACCTGCTCCGGGTCAGGCCTTGCGCGGAGTTCCACATTTAGCACACCCATGGAGAAGCAAAGCAGGTATCCATCATCACGGGGTGTGTGATGAGAAATGGGCGGGTGGGGGAGAAATAATAATTTTAAAAAAATAAATAACCCCAGATCCACTCGCTGGCTTTTCCTGCCCCTTTCTTTGGCCCACGGCGGTGGTGTCCTCGAAGGGAAAAAGGCGGCTCCTGTTCCCACGCTGAGGAGAAAACGTGTGCACCGCGACAGGGAGAGGATGGTGGAACTTGGTGGGCCCTTTGTGCTGCAGGACCTGGCGGCGTGTGACCATCAAGAGCTCTTTGCAACGTTTGACGTTTACCTGAATTGTCTGAAGCTTTTTATGTTAGAGCTGGATGACTCAGAGACTTTGGAATGCTGGGCGGAATTTGACGGAGGAGGAGAAGAAAGGAGAGATGGGAGAGAGAGAGAGAGAGAGAACGGCTCAAGGGCAGGCAGCGGAGAAGAGAAGAACACCCACCTTTTTATATGTGGTTTCCCCGGTAGAATCCACTCCCCTGTGGCCTTTCTTTATAGTCTGGGAGGAGGGCCCGGAGGAACCTGGCACCTATAATCGGGAGCAAAGGAAAGGGCAGAAATAAAAGCAGGCTTGTACAATTTCGGCAGAACCCATACCTTTCGGCACCGGCTGACAAAGGGAGCCTGATGGAGAAGGAAGAGTGAAAGGGGAGAAGGGTCTGGCCTTGGTTTCCCTTTGGCATGAACTGGGCTCCACGGGCCGCTACAGAAGTTGCAAGGGGGCTAGGCTGGCTTTGGAAACCAACCTGGGGAGGCCGGTTTGTGGCCTTCCGGATGCCGTCGGAATGACGCCAATGGAATCTCAAAGGTGGCAAGCGTGATGGGAGTGGCATCCGGCATCATCAGAAGGGCCACCCCTTGGCCACCCCTCAGTGAAGCCAGGAAGACAGGGAAGGAAGGAGAGAGACGTAGAGGGAGGGAGGGAGGGAGGGAGGGAAGGAGACCTAGAGGAAGGGAGGGAAGGAAGGAAGGAGAGACCGAGAGAGAAGGAAGGAAGGGAGGGAGGAAGGAGAGAAACGTAGAGGGAGGGAGGGAAGGAGACCTAGAGGGAGGGAGGTTGGGAAGGAAGGAAGGAAGGAGAGACCTAGAGAGGAGGAAGGGAGGGAGGGAGGGAGGTTGGGAAGGAAGGAAGAGACCTAGAGAGGAGAGAGGTAAGGAAGGAAGGGACCTAGAGAGGTAAGAAAGGAAGGATTATGCATTCTTCCAGGGCCAAGAACAGGCCTAGTCCCAATGGGGCGGGGGGGGGGGGCGGGCAGCAGGTTTACAGTCAGGGATGCAATACAACCAAGGGACTGGGAGGACGCAGAGGTTGAAAGGGACATGGAGTGTCAGGTGGTGGTTTTGGTTACACATGCTTGGCTTCCTTGCAGATGAGGAGGCAGAGGAGAAGAGGCACCAAAGCCTTCGGCCAAGGATGGCTTTTGATGAAGCAGATGAAGCACTGAAACTGGGGAGGGGGAGCGTAACCTTCATGGTAGCGCCCTAAAAAGGTGGCTCTGGAAATCACAGGAAGAAAGGAAGGAAGGAAAGGAAATCACAGGAAGGCAGCGGTTCTCCAACGTTCAAGGTGAAGCGAGTCACAGAAACACACACATGCGCTCAGGAGATTAACCGCTGCTCCAAAATGGACTCCTGGCACAGGGGAAGTCTGCAACCTCTCCCAAGAACTGTGGCCGGCTGGCTCAGCTGCCATTTTGGGCCCAAGAGCAAAGAACAGTTGCCAAAGGGAGGAAAAACTTGGAACCTCTCCCCTAGATGATGAGCTTTGGGGAGAACACCTGAGGTCACACTGTTCTACTTCTGAAAGGCCAGTCCAGGGGTGGTGGTGGAATCAGCTGCAATGCTGCGTGAAGAGATGGTGCTCTGGAGAAATGACACCCACACCCCTTCGCCATTTGGGCTGATGGATTCTAAATCTGGAAGACACTTCTTGAAGCCTATGGCTCAGGTGTGGCCTCTCATGACCCCAGCCCTGTTCACCTCCGTGGCCAGTCCTGGCAGACACGGCTTCCTAGCTAATCAATCAATCAATCAACCCACCAACCCATCCCTATTCCCAGAGGTCTCTGGGTAGGCAACAACATCTAAAATCAAACATCATTAAAACAATAACAGCATCTGCCAGGTGGAAGGGAAGAGTGTATCCCCATTTAACCAAAGGCCAGGGCAAAGAGGTGCGTCTTCACTGCCTTCCTAAACACGTACAACGAAGGTGATTGATGCACCTCAAGGGGGAGACTATTCCATAGCCTAGGGGCCATCACTGAGAAGGCCCTTTCCCGGGTGCCCACCCCTTTTGCTGCTGAGTGTGATGGGACAACCAGGAGGACGTCCAGCCGGGCGAAGCCACAGTCAGCAGTCTATACAGGCCCCAGAGTCCACAGCTGTTGGTAATGAATGGCTCTGGCAACCTTGGGCTCAATCCTGCCACCGCTCCCTCCTCCTGGAGCCCCTGAGCAGCCACAGCAACTGTCTCTCGAGATGGTAGTCTCAAACAACCGTAGCAGCAACGGGCAGAACTTCACCAGGTTAAGCCAGACTCTCACTCTGGGGTACCTGGGAGCAGACGGTCTTCTCCTATGCCAAGAGCTCAGGTCATGCTCTGCCCCATCGAGAACTGAGCTGTTTACGTTTCCTCCACGCACCCACCCACCCACCCCAGCCGTGGGTTTCCACGTTTATCGCCCGTCCGTCACACCTGCAATGGCGGTCGGAGGACCGCAAACAGCCAGCTCTCAGCTGAGTCACTGGAGAAAGTATTTGCCTTGCCCCCCGCAAAAAAGGCCAAGGACCAAGGGGTTTCTTCTGATGAAAGACCAGAACATAAGCCACACAGGGGCCTCTGTTTCAATGCAGGACTCACCTCCACAGGGCTAAGGAGCAAAGGGGCTAACAAGGTACAGTCGAACCCCTATATCCGCGGGGGATGCGTTCTAGCTCCTCCCGTGGACACGTGAAACCGTGGATAATCGTGAACACCCCTGCCGGCTTCCAAAAAACACTGCTGCCGCCAGCCAAAGCCATCTGCTGCTTTGTTTTGGCCATCTGCCTGCCAGGTAGAGTGCCGGTGCCTTGCGGCAGCAGCGGCAAATAAGCCTGGCAGCAGCAGTGGCAGTAGGGCCTGGCGGCGGTGAGACCTGGCACTGGCAAGACTTTGCAGTGAGCTGGCAGCGCCTTACAGCAGTGGCGGCAGGGCCGTGCAGCAGCAGCGACCTCAGTTTCCGGAACATGGCCTCAATTTTCAGCACGCCCCCAGTGACAGCCGCCGAATGCAGCCAGCGGCAAGCGGCTGCAGCAGGGAGCTGGCAGCAGTGGTGTGGCAGAAAAGGAAGTGGGGAAGCGGGCGGGGGGGGGGGGGGCGGTTGATCGGTAACTGCGGTTAACTGAATCAGCGGATATGGGGGTCCAACTGTACCAGCCCTTCTGCTCTCCAAACCTGTTCTGAACTTGTGAGCTTGAGGGAAGGATTTTGCTCTGGTGTTTGCTTTTCATCCCGTTAGTGACATGGATGCCTTCCTATCCGAAGCCGCCCTCAGAGGCTGATGGGACAGGCCACTTTGGCGTGACAGCATTTCTGAATCCTTGGCTCGCGGTGCCAGCGGCGTCCCGAGCAAAACACGGTCGATGTGCGGCTCTCGGAGGCTGAGAAAGGTGAGAAACCCTTTTGGCAGGCGGCTGCTTCCAGGAAATCAGACCCTAACTGACTGCGACCCGAGCAATTAACCCGAGTGGCTCCGAGCCCCAGAACGGATTGCTGCCTGCTGATAAAAATCGGTCTCACGCTGCTTTCCAGAGAAATAAAAGGACCACTTACCTCAAGAGGCTTTTTAAACGTATTTGTTCCTGGGGCACCTGGTTTTGGGATTCGGGGGAAAGGGAAGAAAAAACAAGAGAGAGGAGAGAAAGAGAGTAAGATAAATGAGAAAACTCAGGCACGGATCAAGTCCTCCAGCTGTCAAAGTCAAACTGTTTATGAAGCTCCCCGAGGGCCCAATCCTGAAACAGTCAAGTAATACCCTCACCCTGCGCTCCTCTGTGGGGTGAGGGAGTAAGCGGGAACAGAGAAGGGCACCAGACATACTCGAGGGAAAGAAGGTGAAGAAGAGTTGGCTTTTCTGCCCTGCTTTTCTCACCCATTTACGGGGACTCAAAGAGGCTGACAAACCTTCCGCTCTTCTCCCCACAAAAGACCCCCTGTGATGTTGTGGGGCTGTGAGAGCTGTGACTAGCCCAAGGCCACCCAGCTAGCTTCATGGAGGAGTGCAGAATCAAACCCGCATTCCCAGATAAGAGTCCATCTCCCTAACCACCAGACCAAACTGGCTCACCAGCCTCTCTCCCTACAATGCCACACTGACCTACTACTGCCACCTATCACCGTGTAGGGCAGGCACTTGGATGTGGACCACATTCTGATCTATTCAGGCCCAGAATGATTCTCCAAATTCCTAACATCCTGTGTAAACCAAAGGGACCCATGCAGAGATCTGAGTCATGCAAATGGAAACACCTTCACTACCTAACCGTGAATCCAGAGCAAGCCCAGTTCTCCTCACCATCTTCCTCCTCCTCCTCAAAACAGAGAAATAAGCTCATTCTGAGAAGCAGATAAGTTTTTTTCTCTCTCTCTCTCTAACATCCAACAAGTTGCCAGATTCACCATACAGATATGGAGTTGGGAAAATTCACTATAACTAAAGCGCAGGGACAGTTTCCAAGTAATAAGGAAAACCCAGCAGAAAGGGGCCTGCTGATAAGGAGTCCTAGATTTCAAAGAGCACCAGCTCCAAAGTGAAAAACAGTTGGCTTTTCTACCCCGCTTTACTCACCCATTTAAGGGGACTCAAAGTGGCTGACAAACGTTCTGGTTTTTTTCCCCACAACAGAACACTCTGTGAGGTGGGTGGGGCTGTGAGAGCTCAGAAGAGAGCTGTGAGTAGCCCACTGTCACCCAGCTGGCTTCGTGGAGGAGTGCGGAATCAAACCCAGTAATTCCAAATAAGAGTCCAGCTCCCTAACCACAAGACCAAATTCTCAGGGGAAGCCCTTCTCTGACCAACCCTCATGCGAAGGCAACCCATCCAGTATGACACAGGGGCCCACCTATGGCTTCTGGGCATCTAAGCAGATGACAAAGGCAAAACCTTCTCCTGCTCTCGAATTCCAGAAAATGGCCTTAAGAGGCCTCCTCCTTGTCCCCCCAACCTAAAAGACGTACTTAGGTGTCCATTCTAGTAGCCAATGATACATCGGTCATCCATGAATTTGTCCAACCCTTCCTTAAAGCCATCCAGGCGGGTTGCTGTCTCCACCTCTTCCGGCAGCCATTTCCACAGCCCGATGACCCTCTGGGTGAAGAAATCCTTCTCCTTGTCTGATCTGACTCTCCTGCCCATCAGCTTCACAGATGCCCCCTGGTTCTAGGGTTGTTTGATAGAAAAAATAATTTTTCTCCATCCACCTTTTCTATACCATGCAGAATTCTAGGGACAGGTAATGACGTTCTAGAGAGCGCAGAGGGACACTTACCGTGGTAAGCAGAATGGAAATCCCAGGCAAAATAAAGAAAAAAAAGTCACTTCCTGAAATCTAGGAACTCCTACCTCAAAGGAATATCTACCAGCCAAAGTCCTTTTAAGTCACCCATGCAGTGATGTTCTGACAGATAGTCCAAATATTGCCCAAGGCAAGCACCAAGAGCCCCTCAAGCGCACAGGGCGGCTACGTCACACCAGCATGCACTGTGAAAGCGACTTGGAGAACTGCGCATCCATTTATATCTCTGATCTCACCTCTTCACACTGAATCAGAACCAAGGAGCTGCAAAACAGCGGCTTTGTTAGAGGGGAGCGACCAGCCTTTAAACGCCTGGTTTAAAATGATAAAGCAGCAGAACGCAGGCAAAGAGAGATAATGTTGGGTGCCTTAAATTAGAATAAGCATCCAACTGTGTGGTTTGCAAGGGGGGGCAGGGCGCCGGCCTTCTTTTTCTCTAAATAACCACTGGGCATCCTTGCTAGGAGGGTGGAGGGTACCAGACTAGGGATGTTTAGAATCCGAATGCAACAAAATCAATTCGAATCGAATACGCTCGAATCTACTCCTTCGAACGTTAGATTCAAACCTGAAGATACGAATGTCAACAATGTTTGTATGAAGATACGGATGTCGACAAGATTCACATGTATCCTACGTATCTGTGTGCATTTCGTATGCAAATGTGTATAGATAGATACGTATGAGATGCATACAGGTACGCATGTATGTATACGTTCGTATCTGTACATTCAAATGTTCCGGAACATTCAAAATTCAGCCAAATGTATCAAAGCCAACCTGAATCCACTCTTAATCTGCTCTCAATCCATGTCAAATACACTCTGGATCCGTTGCAGATGTGACTGGCGCAGCTGCTTTCCCACCTCCCCAATTTCATGAATGTCTGAACTTTGTACGAATGATCTGAAATATTCTAATGAATGTTAATCCACGAATGTGGCAACATTCGATCCGTGTACGTGCATCTGGACTTGTATGAACAACGAAGGTTATGAACATTCATGCACATCCCACAGAGGAACTAAGGAGGTCTGGAAATTTGGATATCCTTTAAAAAAGTGCAAGGATGGGTGAGTAGGGGTGACGCGGGCCGTTGAATTCCAGGACAACCTTTCACACCCAGGAAACAGCACCACCAAGTCAGGAGGCCCAGCGGAAGCCTCAATTCCACATCGCATTAGTTGGCGTCTGATTTAAAAGCCAAGGCCTTTAGGAGCTACTAACTGGAAGGGGAGAAAGCTCATGCTGGCAACTTCTTTTACCCATACATTTACGTCTTCTGGAACGTGCCACTGAGCAGCAAAGGAAGCTGAAAGCTATACAGAGAAAGGAGGGAAGGAGAAAGGAGAAAGAGTAAGAAAGAGAGATTGCGTGTTGTTTAGGAGTGAGAAAAAAACTAAGAAGTGCAGTATTGAGCATTTCTGGGAAAGTAACACATTTCCAGATCACAATGGCAGAAATAAAAGACAACATAAATATATTTGAACAAACAAATAGAAAGAGGACAGAAAAAGAGCGGAAAATCCATCAAACGATTGAAAGAATCAAGACGGGGGAGAAAAAAACATAACTTCCAAGTGTCTTTTCCTTTTTCTCTTCAATTTTCTCATCTACCTGAAATGCTGCTCAGTTCAGCTGAGCAATCCAGCTGTTTCCCACCTGAGGTTCCACAGCTAGGCAGCTTATCCTCTTAGCCATGCCTGAATCAACCAGGTATGCCAACAGGCATTTTCTGCTCACCTGCCGAGAGCGAGAATAGCTTCCAGGTGACTAAGGGCTGCATACAGTCTTTCATGCTGTCCAGAAGAAACATTTAGGGTGTTTTCCCACTGTCACTAAAAGTACCAATTAAGCACCCATAAATGGGTACATAATGGCATTTTTGTGCCCATAAATGGGTATTTAATGGGTACTTCTAGTGACAGTGGAAAAACACCCTTACTTACACTTTAAGAAAACATTTATGCTCTATGATGCGGGTAGAATCACACCCCTTATTTTCTCCTGTCTTCAAACAGCACCCAGAGGTCTATGACGGTTTGAACACACGGAAACGCATAAAAGCGGCTTTTCTTTCCTAGCTGCCCCTTTGCTGGCAGAAACGTGCGCTCCGTAAATTCTGGTTTCCGTAAATATGCCGTGTGGAGGCTTCTCTGTCAATGCAGATCTCTCTGGGTTCTTCCGGCCAAACACCAGAAAGAGATTGCAAAACTAAATCTCCTCCTGCCGGCCTGGTACGGTTCATAAGCACCCTGGAATTACTTTTATTTAGCACAGGTTTGCAGGAATTCAATTCCATCAGGCTTCGCTGGAAGGATTGAAGGTGGATGTGGTTCAGCCACACCGTTTTTGAGTCGTTTTGTTCCGAAAATGCTTCAAGGAGTCATTCCCCAAACTGTAATTACGGCGATGCGGCAAGCAAAATGCTTCTTCTCATTCAGGGGGAAAGGAAAAGCTTAGCGATTGTGCAGGTAAAAAAGCAGCCGTTTAGCTGTTTTAAAGCAAGCTCTACATTAAGGACACGCACGGTTGGGTTTTTCAGCACTCGATTCGTAACAAATCGAATGTTAAAAACTCATATTTGTTTGAACAGATCCCCTTCAAACGTGGTAGGATTCTATTTGGTACGAATGTATTTGTAAGAATATCCAGTATTTAGATCCTATACGAACACATACATATTGGATACGTATCCTATACGAATGCATACACTTTGGTACGTATCCGGTACGTATTCCCAGTTTAACAAATATACAAACTATTTGTCCGAATAATGTTATGAATATTCACGCACACCCTTACTATACTTTAACCTTCCTACAAAAGAGAAGCCCCGTGGAGCGAGGAGGCGTTTCCTCACCAAGGTCCACCTAATTGTGGCTCTTGAGGAAGGGCTCACAAGCCGACTGTGGTCCCCAAAACCTCCAGGTCTCTACCTGAGCAGGGAGCTGACCAGGTGGCCTGTGCGCGAGCCATTATTTCTGATTCGGTGCAGAAAAAAACGCTGCTGGTTTTGTGAAGCTCTGTGCCCTTGGGAAAGTTTCGAGATGCAGCAATCCCTCTTCCCTGAAAAGCTCCAAATATCAACAGGAGCGGCAGCTCAGCAAATTAAAAAACACAAAAAACTTTGCTGAACTCTGCAGGCTTTACCTCACAACGCACTGTGGAAGATGCTACTGTTGGCAGGCCGTCATCCAGAGACAGACGCATTACATAAGGCAGCTGGGTGGGGTGGGGACGTGGGGGGCAAACCGAGCATGCCAGTGGGTGCTTTCTGACATGCGGCCCACTAGAAAGCTTCATGTCCTCTTCGCAACGCCGACACCCGCGCGAGTCCTGAGAAAGACATCAGGTTCCCACAGTTACTGCAAGCCTTCGCAGCATCTGAAGCTGCAGCGCCAGCGCCGGCATTACTGATCCTACCTTTCTATAGATTGCAGCAGCAAAGATTAATGATTCGTTTAATGAGAATATCACTGGCAGCCGTGAGGCGCCAAAGGATTATTTATTGTATTTTAAAAAGAAGCTACATTTAGCACGGACACAGAAGGATTTCCTCCACCACCACCTCCTGAAGCATCATGATGCAAAGGATTTGGTCACCTTTGGGTGTGAATGCAAAAATAACGGATGCGAAGGGTGTGCTTTCGCCAATGACTTGGTTAAGAGCTTTGATACCTGCAGTCAAAACTAATAAGGTGGTTCTTAAAACACTGTGTGTATATGAGGAAGACTATCATACAGCTTCATTCCCCTATGATGTGGGTGCCGTTTCTAGCCTTGTTATGCCTGCGGTACCACTTCCTGTGAAAGAAGGCGGGAAGAAACAAGACGAGTGTGTACAGAGAAGACATGCAGTTTGGAACTCTGGTTTCCTTGTAGAAACAACAGCTGAATACCGACAGCCAGCCAGGGTGCTGCAATGAGAGATTTCCTTCGGTGTGAAGAAGCCTGAGGAACCTTAGCTTCCCAACATTGTGACCAAAAAGAAAGGAATGGGCTTGGCATTCCTGGGCTCATCTCGGGTTCTTCTTGTGCAGCACTCTGGTGCATCACATCTCCGAGCAGAGGTAGAGCATGAGACGCCTTTTACCTATTCTGTGTTGTCCTGGAAGTATACAGAATTTCTTAAGAGGCAGATGGGCGGCAGGAGGGCCTCAGGGCTAAATCCGGCCCTCTGAGTAAGTATTTCTGGGGTCCAGTCTGGCCTGTCAACAGGCCAAGCAACAAACAGAGTGTGCCAAGTTTCTTGAGACAGGCTTCCTGGTAGCCACAACCGACAAATACCTCTAAGGCCATTTGCTGGGAATCGAGAGCGGGAGAAGGTTTGCCCTTGTCTCTGCTTGAGATGCCCATGGGCAATAGGTGGCCACTGTGTGAGACAGGATGCTTGACTAGATGGGCTGTGGCCTGATCCAGCAGGGCTTCTCTTAGCTTCTCAGGTTCTCTTAAATGGAGGCCAAGATCCTAACACCTGCTCTCTCCATTGGACATCACCCTAAACACTGAAGATCTAGCCCAGTCATTCCAGAATTCTAAGACAGTACGCTTAACAATTAAGAGGAAGGGAGGGAAGATTAAAACTGCTTCTTGCTTCAAAAGGGAAGAAAGGGATACAGAAGCCCCCCCCTTTACATGTTGCTCCCCTTGGTGCCCAAGACGGCAGTGGCGAGGCTATTTAAAGGCCAACAAAACAAAATACTTGCTCTGTGACTTCGCTCCTGTATGCCCTTTCGGCCCTTGGCTTTTCCAATTACAGAAAGTTATTTATGTGAAGAAAGAGGCCTTCCCCATGTGCTGTGGGAAACGGCAAGCCAGAATTCTGTCCTTATTGACATGGCCCTGGACTGAATCACCCACCTTCTTCTTTGGAAAAGGAGAGGTTGCACATCCTCGTTTTTCTGACCTCAGAGGAAGAGCCTGGGCTGCACTCACGCTGCAGAGAAAGCAGACCCACCCTGCCTTGCTCAGAGCACAGGATGAAGCCCGCCTCCACTGCTTCCCACAGGAGGCATGCTGTCATTTCCTATTTCTGCTGGGCCCATCCCCCAGAGGTTGAACAACCACATGCAGGCCTCCTTTTCTAGCCCTCTGCACCCCTGCGACAGTGGTGTGTTTGCCCCCCTCCCCATCCAACATGGAGGCCTCAAGATCCAAGATCAACCCAGCTGACTCCTTTCTTCCTTTACAGCAGGGTCTATGGGCACACGAGGGCCCTTGGGGAAAAGGCAAGTTTTACCCTGCTGCTAGACCTGTGCTGCCACCACAGTGGAGCCTGCTGCCTCCCAAAATGTAAGTTACCAGGAAGAAAACACACAAGGACATAAGAACCTCAGAGGAGCCCTGCTGGATCAGGCCACAGCCCATCTAGTCCAGCATCCTGTTGCACACAGTGGCCCACCAACTGCCCATAGGCATCTCAAGCAGAGACAAGGGCAAACCTTCTCCTACTCCTGAATCCCAGCAAATGGCGTTAGCAGCCTCCTGCTCATCCCCCAAGCCTGGAAGATGGACTTAGGCATCCATTCTAGTAGCCATTGATACACCTATCATCTACACATTTGTCTCACTCTTCCTTAAAGCCATCTAGGCTGGTTGCTGTTTCCACCTCTTCTGGCAGTCAATTCCATAGGACCTCATCCTGATATTTGCTACTTCTTTCCCATCTTCGACAAAACCTTAACTTAGCAGAATTTTCACCCAGGAACCCTCCCAATTACTGCTGAGTCTGAAGAGCC
Organism: Aspidoscelis tigris stejnegeri; assembly: GCA_023333525.1. NCBI lineage: Eukaryota > Metazoa > Chordata > Lepidosauria > Squamata > Teiidae > Aspidoscelis > Aspidoscelis tigris. Next base: position 3,992,119 of record JALMGA010000027.1, on the reverse strand, counting down.
AGGTTTTTGTACAGTTTACTTAATAACCACCTGTATGATGCTTTTATGAGGATGCTGTCCTTAAACTGAGTTCCATCACAACCTCTCAAAGTGCAAAGAGAAAATCTGTTGTTGTTTTTCTTGGCATGGTTCTGCAACCCACAGGGATCCCCCTTCCTTTGGGAAGACAAGGCTCCCATACCACTGACACCACCTTACATCATCCTATTCATATCCTAAGGAACTTGGACACATCCAATTTAAACTGAGCAAGCTGTCACCTCTGGAGTTATCCTAATAGCTTCCATGTTGTTTTCAAAAAACCTTATGGACTAGCTAGCTCCCTTCCAGGCTAGCAGAGAAGAGAAGCACCACCAGCAACTTTAAAACAAACACACAAAGGGAAATGGAGCTTCTTTTTATGGAAGTTCACCCACAACTTTGATATTACTTACTGCTCCTTTTCTGGTCTCCCATGGCTCTGTCTCCCAGGAGATAACATAACCTCCAGCCCTGTTCCTAAATAAGACACATTGAAGACTCTTGGCTTCCCCAGAAAGGTCTCTCTCTCTCTCTCTCTCTGCCACCGGAGACCACATGATTTCCACTTTCTCTTCTGCCCACACACTGTGATGGACAGCTCTTCTCTTCACACGCCAAGGAACCTTCCTGTAGGGAAGTTCTCCTTCCACTTCTCAGAAGGGTTACACATACACAAGCACCCCCAGGGGGAGCGATTTTGCTTTCCTACCATCTCTGGCACTGGGGAGTGCTCCCTCCCTCCCTCCCCACACACAGCGAGTAAATTTGGGGATAACGCCAATGTTCCGTCCTACAAACACACCACAGCAAGATTCTCCAGCCCTCCCCATGTTACTGAAGAGGAGCGCCTGGTTAGCCTCTCTCCATACCCCTCCTACTCCTGTGGCAGAAGATGACCACTCTGTAGTCTCTCTATCACCTATCCTCTTCTTCAGCACCCCACCTCCTGAAAAGGCCACAGACCCTCCTCTGCCACCTGTACGCGGGTGGGTGGGGGGTGGATCTCACTGCCGCTCCCCATCTTCTGAAGACACCCACCACCTCCTCCAGGATTTTGCAGACCTCACCGCTGGCTTCGGAGGTTAACCCACCCCATCCAGTTGCACGCGGCCTTCTTGGGAAATAGAGGCACCTTCTCCCACCACCCTGGGACAAGGAGGGTCACTCCACACACCCAGCAGCAGACGGGGGTGTGTTTCTGTGTACTGAGAATCTATGGCTGTTTTTGCACTAGCAACAAAGACCCCATTAGGAACCTGATAGGTACTCGACGGGTATGGATCTCTTAGGTACCATCCTCACACAAGACCCCTTTACGACCCCATTAGGACCCCATTCTGAATGTGCTGCATCCACGAGCACCTGCAAAATCCGGATTTAATGGGGTTTTCGGGCCCTTAAATCTGGATTAACACTAGACCCCTTTAATGGCGTCTTTTTGCACATACCCTCTTTAATCGGAATGTAGAAGATCGGGATCTTTGATATCCAGTCCTCGAAGAAGAAGAAGAGTTGGCTTTTCTACCTTGCTTTTCTCACCCATTTTAAGGGGACTCAAAGCTGCTGACAAACCTTCCATTCTTCTCCCCACAACAGACATCCTGTGAGGTGGGTGGGGCTGTGAGAGCTGAAAAGAGAGCTGTGACTAGGCCAAGGTCACCCTGCTGGATGGGCTTCATGGGGGAGGGCGGAATCGAACCCGGTATTCCCAGTAAAGAGTCCGGCTCCTTAACCACTAGACTAAACTGTTCTGCATCATGGTGAGGGTCCAATGGGTCCACATGGGCTGTCTAGCACCGGGTGGCAATGGGTGTTAAACAGGACCGCTGTGCGGCTGCCGTAGCACCCATCCCGAGGCTCCAGATTGAAGACACTATTAAAGGGGTCTACTGTTAATCCGGATTTAAGGGTACAGTGCATTCAGAATGGGGTCCTAGTGGGGTCCTTAAGGGATCCTGTATGCAGAAGGTACAAAGCTGATCCATATCTATTGGGCTCCTAAGGGGGTCTTCGTTGAAAGGCCTGGATTCCAATGAGGACTGCATCTCAAGGATCCAGATCTTCTAAATCCGGATTAATAGAGGTAAGTGCAAAAACAGCCTATCTCTCCCCAGCACAGAGCCCAGAGGTGGCTGATCCCCAGCAGCACCCCACCCTCAGCAGAGGCACAGATTAAGTGCCCCTTATCTTCTTCACCCACCTTCTTAGGGGGAGGGTGGGGGGGACTGCTTTATTTTATTTCCCTCCCACAAAGAAAAGGTGGCTCAAAAAAAAGCTCTTTTTCCATAAAGCTTTTGTGTCTTGGCTGCTGCTTCTCTCTCTGAAAAGGTCTCATTCAGTACCCAGCATCTTATCTCTACCCCCCCCCCCCGCCCAAGGACAGAGACCTTCAGAGATACAGGCCCCCCCCCCGGCTTCCTCCCTGGGGAGGGCAACCAACATCTCCCCATCGCTTTTTTTCTCTTTTAAGGATCTGGTGGGGGCAGTGGTACCCCCCCCCTAAAGACTCACACCTTCCCTCCTTGCCCCCTATTGGGGGGTGCTGGAGATGTCTCCCCCTTCCCCCCTCCATTTATAAGGGGGGGTTCCAAATCCCCTTCTTCTCTTCCTCCCTAAGTGTATGGAGGGAGGGGAGAGTGACCCCCTCTGTTTCAGGGGAGGCTCATTCATTTCCCTTCCATGACCCCCCATCCCAACCCCCACAAAGCGCCCCCATCTCTCCCCCTTCTATATACGGGGGGGGGCAGGCTGCCCTTCCCCCTTCCCTGAAGGGAAAAGCACCAAGGCCTTTTACCCACTTGGGGGAAGGGGCTGGCTGAATGAAGCCCCCCACCCAGGGGTGCCCCCTCCAGCAGCCCTCCCCACTTTCCCTCACGAGAGGGAGGAGCCCCAATGCCCCCATCTCCCCCCACCCAAATTAAAAGCAGAAACACAACACTTCAGGTATTTTCCACACACACACACACACAAACCGTCCCACAACCCCCAGTCAGGCGACCCTTCCCCAAATTGAGCCCCCCCTCAGGCAAGGCTGGCTGGCTCGCCCCCCCCTCACCTGTCGCGCCGCTGCTGGTGCTGCTGCCCCCAGACTCAGGCCCGACCGCCGCCATCTTAGTCCTCCGCCGCCAGAGTTACCGTCTTCTTGCTCTGTGTGGCCCCCTCCTCACTCAACAGGCGTCGTCGTCCCCCGCCCTTTTCGGTTGGTATCGCCCGCGTCCCTTGGAGCCGCCGCTGAGGGCCGCACCACCCGCGCACTGGCAGGGGTGGCCACGCCTCCAGAGCCGCCCTCCGCCCGCGCGCGCTCTCCTCCCCCCCCCCCCCACTTCCACATATACACCGCCCGTTCCTCACCCTCCGCCTCCCCCCGCTTCCTCGGGCGGTGATGGGCCCGCCCAAACGGCTTCGGAAGGAGCCACTCGGTGCGCGCTTCGCGGGGGAGGAACGGGCTGAGAGAAAGTGGATGTAGGGGGCAGGGGAAAGAAAGAAAGGTGCCGCCACCCCCCTTTGTTTATAATGGAACGCGCGGGCCGGCAGCTACAGGGATACAGGCAGGGTCCAGGGCTGCTGCTGCTCCTCCTCCTGGGTGATATGGAGGGGGGGGGACGGCGGCGGCGGCCGTACTGCGCAGGCGCCCGTGGAGACGAAGAAGTCGAAGCAGCAGCAGCAGCGAAGCAGAGGTTTCGGAGCTGCTCTGTCTGGTCCGCGTGGGAGTGGGCGTGGCTTCGCGGCCATCACAAAAGAGCGGCGCTCGAACGCAGGAGTCGGCGGCGTTGTCCGTAGCAACGGAGGCGACCAATCGGAGATGAGCCTCGGGGGCTTCCATGGCGATGCGGCCTGGCTGGCTCGCTCTAGCTAAGAGAAATCGTACGTGACGCGCAAATGACGTCACTAACAACAACAATAACAATACAGCAATAGAAATAAACATAAAAGAAGGTCTGTGGGCAAAAGAAAGTTGCCACATTAACCCAAACTGTCATAATCTGATCCAGCATCCACAGAGATGGCCAAAGTCTGTCAGCCTGATGTTGGTCAGCTACTGTGCCCATTGGGCCTGCTGGCCAGCGGTGATGGGAAGCCTAGTGCAAAACATCTGGAATGGGCGCCCACAGGTTGCAAGCCTGGAGGTCGTCTGAAGGGAACTTTTCCTGCAAACCGTTGCCGAGCTCTTCCACTGCAGATCAACACACAAAGGCTGTGGTCACACTAAAGGTTTAATCCAGCTTCAGCCCACTTTTAAAGCGGGATAAGACGTCAGCAAAGTGACAAGCTGCTTTTCTTTCGCTGTTAAATAACTCAGAAAATAGACAATGTGGAAAGAAAATTACCAGCCACTTGATGCATTCTCTCGCTCTGAAGGTGGACTGAAGCTGGATTAAACCTTAGGTGTGACCACAGCCAAGGTTTAATCCAGCTTCAGTCCACTTTCAGAGTGAGAGAACACCTCAGCAAAGTGGCAAGCTGTTTTCCTTCGGTGTTAAATAACTCAGAATATTCTCCTTTGGGATAGATAAGGTGGAAAGAAAATTACTGGTCAGTTTGCTTACATGTTCTCTGGCTCTGAATGTGGTCTGAAGCTGGATTAAATTTAGGTGTGACCACAGTCAAAACCCTGCAATAAATGGACCAGCAACCTGATAAGGCTGAAACTAACAATAACTCCTTCTATATTATCTAGGCAGGCCGGAGCGTTTGACCTGATTGCATTCATTTCATCTTGTTTTATGAGGATTATCTGTTTAAACAGCCATGCATGGAGATTATCCAAAAACCTTCATTCCTGCCTGCTCTCCAGAGATCATCTTCAACAGCCTGCATTGTCCGTCCCAGTTAAACCAACAAACATTTAATTCTGTGTCTTTAGGTTTCATCAGCCTAAAAATCCTGTCTGTTCCAAGTGCCTTTACTTCCACACAGTGCTTGTGAAATTCCAGAAATAACTGGCTTTTCCTGTTGGTAACAGCACACAGGGCTTTAGTCTGATCTTAGCAAGCCATTTCTGAGTGGCTGTTCACATCTGAAGAGAGGTACACCAAAAGCTTTGCGTTTCAACAGATTTTTTTTGACCAACCCTAATTGTGCCGACAGTTGGACACTTTTGAGAAATGGGGCATCCTTTTGAAATAATCTATGCTGTGTCTTGTGGTAGAAAGTACCAATTCCTGTTCCTCCAGATTCAGTTTTGTACAAGAAAAACAAAAAAGGAGAGGAAGTTCTTGCTGCAGTAATGCAAAATGTCTCTTATTTCATTTTCATCCAGTGACACAAAGATAGAGATCAAAATGATCAGCACAGTAACAAAACCAAAAACATCAGACTGCAGAACTGTGGCCAAAATCATTAGAGAGTGGTGGGCCGAGATGGATGTAGATAAAAACCTGGGAGGAAAAACAACTTCACTTTCTTTTGGCCACCTTCCCAGGTACAGGGCAGAGTCAAGCAAGCAAATGAGAGGAGTATTGTTCCTTTTAAGGCCCTCTAATGAGGTCAGTGATCGTGGAAGATAAATGCACAAAGTCACAAAAGTTGCAGTGTAATCTGTTCTTGGAAGTCTCTGGCTCTATTTAGAGTGAAGAGCTGGGCCCTTTCTGCACTTGCCTTTATTCTGGGATATATCCCAGAATAGGGACCTGCTACCTGCATGCTAGTACAGACTATGGAAGGCCTCAGGATGTTTTTAATTAATATTTTAACATTTATGTAACCAGTCCAGAGACCTGCCGGTGAAAGGCAAAACATTTATTTAAATAAATGCCAAAGTCTACTGATCCATTTTCCATTTCCATTTTTATTTATATACCGCCTTTCCAAAAATAAATTTCTGCCCAAGGCGGTTTACAACAAATGAAAAAAACATATAATATGAATACAATGAAAAAATAATATGGCAAATAAATATAGTTAGTCAAATAAATACATAAGTCAAAAATACATTGTACGTTATAATAATACATCGTACAATAATAACAACAATAGTAATTTAAAAAAAACCCAAAAAACTTATAAAACAGTCATTGTTTGCAACACTGAGGCCAGCGAGAGTGGAACTTAAATAGGTGACTCAGCCCCATGCCCTTTTTGGTTCAAGTGTGTGATATGCTGAGAAAAACAGTCTCTTTTGAGTCTTTGTGCACAATTTGCAAAGAGGCAGCTGTGTCATCTTGATTTTCCGGCGTGTTCTTTTCCAAAGTGTTATCAGGATTGAAACAACAATTATTTTGAGCTATCTTGGGACATTTTGCAGGAGAGCACTCGCTTGCTGGAGGCTTCCTTGCGCCGGGTCTCCCTTTCCCTCCCACAACACGACAACCTCCCACAACACGACGACAACCTCCCACAACAACCACACCCTCACCACCAGAGAGCTAGTGTAAAACAACCACCCTCACGCACACTCACCCATTCACACTCAAGCACAGACACACATGCATACAGACACAAGGTTTAAAACAATATTAAACAGTGAAAAGAATGTAAAGAAAGTGCTATTTTTAAAAAAGGCACACATATGCTCATGTACACCATCTTTCCTCTCCTCTTCTTGTTGTTCTTAAGAAGTTGCAGGGGAGGGAGATGCCGGGGCACAGCATTCAGGTGTGATAGTTAAGTGGAATCTTCAGTCAAAATAAGTCAAAACTTGAAATTCAGGTTTGCTGAGCTTGCTGGCTTTTACTCAGCAGTGTAGTGCTGTCTTTAAAATGCAAGTTATTTATTTACATTTTTATCCCGCTCTATACCTGGAGATCTCTGGGTGGATAACAACATCTAAAGTCAAATATTATTAAAACAATAACAGTATGTGTTAAAACAACAGCATCTGCAAGTGGTAAGGGAAAGTGTATCCCCATTTAATTGAAGGCCAGGGCAGAGAGGTGCGTCTTTACTGCCTTCTTAAATGTGTACAATGAAGGTGATTGACGCAATTCAAGGGAGAGACTATTGCATAGCCTAGGGGCCATCACTGAGAAGGCCCTCTCCTTTTTGCTGCTGAGGGTGGTGGGACAACCAGGAGAGCCTCCCCTCCAAATCTCAGTCTGAATCTTAGTAATAACAACTTGTTAAAAATAGCTTTAATTCCTGCATACTGCATGTTTGGAGGACTACGTTTGTGTTATTATTTTCTTTATCTGCATTTTAATAAATTATTTGCAAGCTTTTTGCTGTCATGGACACCCTAAAATAGAAGGATAAATATAAGTGGAGCGAACAAGCAAGCAATACGTTCTTTAACAACAAGAATAACCACCATGTACAGTATTTTCTAAACAATGTTGTGATTATCTTCAACATTCCCATCCGTTTTCCCGGCGTTCGATTTTCCGGCCTCGCCGATCAGTCAGTCCTCGATCACTCTGGCCTCATCCATTTGCTTGGTGCTCGACTGCTTATGCCACTAGCTAGCAGTAGCGCAAGTCGTGCTGTTGAGTGCCGATCGCATCGATCTCGTTCTCCGCAGCAACATGGCTGCCATGGCGGCTACCCCGTCCGCCTCGACGGGCCTAGCTGGAGGTCGAGCTCCGCGGCGCACGGCGGGGAACCGGCTTTCGGGGCTGCTGGAAGCGGAAGAAGAGGACGAGTTTTATCAGACGACGTACGGGGGCTTTACGGAGGTAGGGGGCGTGGCCGTGGCGCCGGAGCAACCGCCGGTGGGCGTGGCTTCGCGGACTCTTCCAGAAGCTTGCTTCCGATTGGCTAAAGGACTAAGGGGGCAAGGATAGGGGGCGTGACTAACGGCGACTTTTCATTCATTGTAAAAATAGGTGTTTAGGCTCCTCCCACAATCACTAGCGACCACTTTCAGCCTCATGGGAGTTGTGGTCCCCATAGTGCTGTGCCCTGCCGTGTTCTGCGCCATTTCCAACTTCTTAACAGTTTCCAAGGGCATCCCCACGTAGAGTACATTGCAGTAGTCTAATCTGGAGGTTCCCAGAGCAGGGATCACTGCGGCCAAATGACCCCTCTCTCAATTATTTCTCTCCCAGTCCTCAGCCCCTGAAAGCCCAGACCGACCAACAGATAAGTAAATGCGCACAAAAACAAGACTTCCTCCTCATCAGACAGTTTCCTTTTGGGGTCTTGCAGGAATCTGGCGACGACGAGTACAAGGGCGACCAGTCAGACAGCGACGACGAGGTGGATTCGGACTTCGACATCGACGAAGGAGACGAACCGAACAGCGACCAGGATGACGACGAACCCAAGAGGAAGCGCAGGGTGGTCACGAAGGCGTACAAGGTGTGCTGGACAAATTCTGTTTTCACCAGGCAGTGAAAACTACAATGTAGGCGCCTGGTGAACCTCAAGAGGGAGGCTTTCCAGAGTCTAGGGGCCACCACAGAAAAGGCCCTCTTGCATGTCCCTGTTCCTCGTACCTCTGCAAAAGAGAGAACTACAAGGAGACCCTCTCTTTGAGATCTCAGTGCCTGGGCAGGTCTATACGGGAGAAGCCGCTCCTTCAGAGACCCAGGGCCCAAATCATTTAGGGCTTTATACGTTAGTGTCAACACCTTGGATTATATTATTGTTTTTGGTTATATCTGGTGCCTGATCCAGGCACAAAGGGAGCCTGGAGCCTGAAATCAGATCTTTTTGTTTCCTTAGTGATCCTCTGCTTCCTCTTTTGTTTTCTCAAATACTTGTTAGGAGCCCATCAAAAGCCTAAGACCCAAGAAGCCTGATGTGCCTTCCGGCAGCTCCCAGAAAGGGAGGGAAGAGCGTCTGGTGCCAGCAGAGCAACAGGATGACGTGGGAGACAGTAAGTCTTCGCATGGGAAGATGGTGAAGAAAATTACTATTATTCTGTTAAAGGTTTGGCTTTGGGGCTCACCAATGTGTGCTTTTCCAGATGCTGATGGACTACCGTTTTCATTATTCATTGCCAGGCGTATTGCCGGGATACTGGAGGTGTGGGTGTTGTAGTTCAACGGCATTTAGATGGCCTTAGGACTGGTCTTGTGATTAAGGTGCTGAACTCTTATCTGGGCCTCTGTGTGAGACGGGATGCTGGACTAGATGGGCTGTGGCCTCATCCAGCAGGGCTCATCTTAGGTTCTTTACCTGCACTCTCAGTTCCTCCCTGCTTTTTTCCTCCCTGTTGGGCTGTTCAGGCCGGAAGCACATGCGCCAGTCAACCACAGAGCACACGCGCCAGACCTTCCTGCGTCTCCAGGAGCGCCAGGTGCAGTCGAAACGCAAGAAGGGGGCAGGGCCCAGCTACGACCGGCCCCTCACCCAGGAGGAGCTTCTGGAAGAGGCCAAAATAACAGAGGAGCTCAACCTACGCTCACTAGGTAAGTTGGCAGGACGCCTCTGAGGCTATTTGCTGCGACTGGAGAGCAGGAGAAGGTCTGCCCTCATCTCTGCTTGAGATTCCCATGGGCAATTGGTGGGCCTCTGTGTGGGAGAGGATGCTGGACCAGATGGGCTGTGGCCTGATCCAGCAGGAAGGCTCCTCTGAGGTTCTTATGGTTCTAAGGTTATTATGGACCCTGGCTGGGAAGCCTAGGAAAGTAACTAGCTTCACAGCACCCAGGCTTTGGGAATTAGGCCTCCGCCTTCCAGAGGTGAGACTGTCCTGAGCATGGATGTTCCTTGTTCCCTGCAGAGACCTACGAGCGTTTGGAAGCTGATAAGAAAAGGCAGGTCCAGAAGAAAAGGAAGTGTGTGGGGCCCATTATCCGGTACTATTCGGGGACGATGCCGCTCATCTCTGACCTCAGTTTCAAGGAAGAAAATGTGGACGTTGAGGGGTAAGGACCACCGTGTAAGACAAGATTCTGGGCTAAAAGGGTTGTGGCCTAATCCAGCAGGACTCCTCTTATGTCCAGAATGGATGCCCAGGTACCACCTGCAAGTTAGAGAGACAGTCAGGATGCCTCTGAAGGCCATTTCCAGGGATTTGAGAGCAGGGGAAGGTTTTACCTTCATCTTATTGTTGAGATTCTCAGAAGCAACTGGTTGGACACTGTGTGAGACAGGATGCTGGACCAGATGGGCCGTGGCCTGATCCAGCAGGGCTCCTCTTAATTCATGTATCAATGGCTACTAAAAGCCCATGTTTACGTACATCCTCCAGGCTGGGAAGACAGCCAGAGTGCCTTTAGGTTCATTTGCTGGGGTTTGAGAACACGGCAAGTTTTTGCCCTTGTCCCAAACAGAAATTTTGGGAGCTGCTGACCCTGGTGTGGATACATTGCTTTAGTCATTCTTCTTTTCTGCTTGAGATGCCCAGAAGCCATTGGTGGGCCACCATGTGAGACAGGATCCTGGACTAAATGGGCTCCGTCCTCCTCTACCACGGCCCCTTTTCGGTTCTTTTGTCCTGAGGAAGTAGGGGGGAGCCAAGGAGGACTGGGGCTTTATTTTCCAGAAGTGTCTCAAATTTCTAATCCACATGAAATCTCTTCCCCCTCGCCATGGCAGTAAACGCTGTTTCATTTTCATTGCTGATCAGGTGGCAGAACTTGATTACAGGGAAGCAGTTTGGACCTCTGATTCGGTTTTATACATATTCCCCTTATTTTCTTTTAAGTTTGGACCAGGATACTCAGCCTCTGCCGTCCTCGGAGGGCCCTTCCACCTCTCCCGCCCCGGCTGCAAAATGTTCGCGCACGTTCATCACCTTCAGCGACGACGAGGTCTTTGAGCAGTTCTTCCCCAAGTCCCGCCCCCCGAAGCTGCCGGTGAAGGAGATCTGCCCGGTCACCCACAGAACCGCCATCTATCGGGATCCCATTACTGACATTCCCTACTCGAACATCCGGGCCTTCAAGATCATCCGGGAAGCCTACAAGAAGTATATCACCGCCCACGGCCTGCCCAACGCCGCCGCCACGGCCGCTCTTGGGGCAGGGCCACCAGCCCAAGACTCGAACCTCCGCGCCACCAGGCAGAAGATCATCATCAAGCAAAGCGTCCCAACCACGTAGGCGGCCGAGCTCGGACGTTGTGGGCAACTGTTGGCTCAACACGGACGCCCGGACTCTGTATTTTAGGCTTTGATAGAAGTGTGGTGTGCAAAGGAAATAAAAATCCTCATTCAGTCAAAGCAGCAGTGATGGAAACAAATAAAGCTCTTTCAGCCCTTTATTGGCCAGGTGGGATTTGGGGCTGCATGGCGCTGATCCAAATGGGACCATCTGAATGGGGGAAGCTTTAACGCCTTCCAGATAACCCACTACTGAAGTCTGTTCAGAGGTGCAGCCTTGAAAGGTCTTAGAATCATAGAATCCCAGGTTTGGAAGGGACCTTTGAGGTCATCCAGTCCAACCCCCTGCTCAATGCAGGATTCCCTAAACCATCCCAGAGAAATGTAGGTCCAGCTTCTGCTTGGAGACCCCCAGCGGAGGAGAACTCAGCACCTCCAGTGGCAAATTATTCCACTGACTGATCACCCTCACTGTCAGGAAGTTCTTCCTAATATCTGATCTGTATTGACTCCCTTGGAGTTCCATCCCGTTGTTTCTAGTCCTCCCATCTTGTGCAAGAGAGAATAGGGACGATCCCTCTGCACTGTGATGGCCCTTCAGAGTCGTGAACACTGCCATCATGTCTCCTCCTGGTCTTCTCTTCCGTAGGCTAAACATTCCTAGATCCTTCAACCGTTCCCAGGTCACTCACCATTTTGGTAACCTTCTAAAGTATAAATAATATTAACTTGTGTGTTGGCATTAGTCTCGTGGTTAGGGAGCCAGAGTCTTATCTGGCAATACCAGGTTCAATTCTGCACTCCATGAACCCAGCTGGGTGACCTTGGGCTAGTTACAGCTGTCTTCTGAACTCTCACAGCTCCACCCAGCTCACAGGGTGTCTGGTGTGGGTAGAAGAACAGAAGGTTTGCCAGCCCCTTTTGAGTTCCCTTAAATGGGTGAGGGTGGGGGGGGGTAGAAAAGCCAACTCATTATTATTTCTGGGGCTGGTTTGGGCCACTGGGGTGTACCTTTAATGTTCGTTCTTACGTTAAACGTTTGTGACGGTGCCTAATCTTTTGGAGACAATGACGGTCTTTCCTTTGCTCAGTTTAGGGTTTCTTGCAAGGAGCAGACACACAGCTGGTCCTCACCTTTGATACTCTGAGGGCAGAATCCATTCCAGACTCTGAGGGTTGGAACAATATCCCTTAGGAAATCAAACTGCAACGGCTGGGCCTCTTCAGCCTGGAAAGACGGCGCTTAAGAGGGGACCTGATTGAAGGAGATAAAATCATGCATGGAATAAAAAAGGGGGAGAGAGAGCATTTCTTTTCTCTATCCCACAACCCTAGAACCAGGGGGCACCTATGAAGCTGATGGGCAGGAGAGTCGGATCAGACAAGGGGAAGGATTTCTCCACCCAGAGGGTCATCGGGCTATGGAATTGGCTGCCAGGAGAGGTGGTGACAGCAAGCAGCCTGGATGGCTTTAGGGAAGGTTTGGACAAATTGATGGATGCCTAAGTGTATCTTTCAGGCTGTAGGGACAAGCAGGATGCCTCTAAGGCCAATTGCTGAGATTGGAGAGCAGAAGGTTTGCCTTTGTCTCTGCTTGAGATGCCCATGGGCCACTGGGCCACTGTGTGGGACAAGATGCTGGACTAGATGGGCTGTGGCCTGATCCAGCAGGGCTCCTCTTAGGTTCTTATGGACCAGATGGGCTGTGGCCTGATCCAGCAGGGCTCCTCTTAGGTTCTTAGGTTCTCATGTTCTCTCTGCTCACACGTGGTACAGTACATCCAGTCCAGAAGAATAAGAGGGCTGAAAGTTGTGATCATTTAGGGCCAAACACATTCAGGCTGAAACACACAAGCATTGGTGTGCCGAATTCCTTTGCCCTGGAGATATTTTGCAGAGACCCAGCTGTGGTCCTGCATCAGTGTGCACAGAACTAGAACCCCTAATGGAAGGATTCCTCCTGTCTGCTTCCCCAAAGCAACCCCAACCCCTAAGAAATACTGTCTCAAGGCAGATGGCTTCCCATATCTAAGGTCGCCCTGCTTAGTTTACCACCCGGTAAACTAATGCGCAGTTTATTTATTTATTTATTTTTTTACCAGCCCAGTAAATATATGTAGCCCATGTTCAAGTGTGGTATTGAAAGGAGACTCTGAGGGAGATAGGGTGGCTGAACACCCTTTGCCACCATGACAGGGAACATCATGGGGTTGATAATCAAATTTCTGCTTTTCTATGACAACTTGGAGTATGTGAGGGAGGGGAGAAGAAGAGTTTGCTTTTGTACCCCACTTTTCTCACTAAGGGGACTCAAAGCAGCTGACAAACCTTCTGTTCTTCTCCCCACCACAGACACCCTCTGAGGTCAGTGTGGCTGTGAGAGCTCAGAAAAGAGCTGTGTCTTACCCAAGGCCACCCAGCTGGCTTCATGGAGGAAGAAGAGTTGTTTTTCATAACCGACTTTTATCGCCCTTTAAGGGGACTCGAAGCGGCTGTCAAACCCTCAGTTCATCTCCCTTAAGGGGACTCAAAGCGGTCACCCAGCTGGCTTCATGGAGAAGTGCAGACTCAAGCCCAGTATTCCCAGATAAGAGTCCAGCTCCCTAGCCAGTAGACTAAGCTGGCTCAAACTGGAGGAAGGACCCTGGGTGCAACGGTGAGTGTGTGAAGATCCATTTTGAAAATAACAATAACAATAATAATCTATTTCCTCCTGTGTCTCTGAGCATGCAGAGAGTTCCAGAGCATAACGCTGCAGGACCTCTGGGCCACAGATCAGACCAGCGCAGATGAATCCGCAGTGTGGCCGGGTGTTTCCTTTTGGGGTCGGCTGTTCTCCTTGGTGGCCACTGGGGGACGGAGAGGTTGTGCCGATGTCTGCTGGGCGGCTGATAACAGAATCTGTATATGGGATCTCTCTGCCTGGCTGGCTCTCCCACCCACCCCACCCCGCCCGCCCCTGCCCGGGTGGTGAAAAGCCTCACATAATAAAATGCTGATCTCACACGCTTCTCCAGTGGCGCTGCTGTCCTGCCCGCCGGGTTCACATTGCTTGCAGGGCCGGCAGAAGCCCAGGGGCCTTCAGGACCGGGAAAAGGTGAGCATGATTCTATCTATCTATCTATCTATCTATCTATCTATCTATCTATCTATCTATCTATCTGTCTGTCTGTCTGTCTGTCTGTCTGTCTGTCTGTCTGTCTGTCTGTCTGTCTGTCTGTCCATCCTTTGCCCTTGCTCAGGAACCCTCTTGTTTTCTCTTGGGATGCAGGGTTTTTCTTTCAGGAGCAAGCTGGGAAGGGTTTGGGTGGTGGTGGCCATCTCCTGGGGCTTCGCTTGCGGTGTCTGGGCGAAATCCCTTTGGGGTGGAGAACGTGGCTGGAGAAGGAAGCGGACAGCTGTTTTGTGCCGCTATGGGCGTAGATGTGAGAACATGCATCACACACACACACACACACACACAGAGCAAGGGGAGAGAGGCCTGGCTTGCTCGTGAGATCAAAGGTGAAAGCACACCATTGTCCAATGTTTCCATAAGGTAAAAAGGTGTCAGAAGCAACCTGGGCAAAGACTCCATTGCAGACTGTGCCGCTGTGACAGCCATTGGTCTCCTGTGCCAACCTTTTAAGCCAGTCCCTGATCCAGCTAGAAAGCCAGGCTCCTGAGCCAGCTTGGTCTAGTGGCTAGGGAGCCGGACTCTTATCTGGGAATACCGGGTTTGATTCCACACTCCTCCACGAAGCCAGCTGGGTGACCTTGGGCTAATCACAGCTCTCTTCTGAGCTCTCACAGCCCCACCCACCTCACTGGGTGTTTTGTTGTGGGGAGAAGATCGGAAGGTTTGTCAGCTGCTTTGAGTCCCCCTAAATGGGTGAGAAAAGCATGGTAGAAAAGGCAGCTCTTCTTCTTTTTTTAAGTAAATCAGTACACAGCCAGGAGGCAGACAGTACGAAGCCCTCCCGAGGTTTACCAAGGAATCTCCTGGCCATCCTGGATCCCGGTGCCCTTGAGCGGGTCTTGGGTCCTCTCTTGCGTGGCCTTCCTGTTCGCTTAGGGGACTAGGGAGGCTTGTCCTCCTGTGGCAAAAGGTTGCATTGGCTGCAGGGTTCCAGCACGTCTAGGGAGGGGGTAGGGAGGGAGAGGCCGGTGTCCCACGCCTGGGCTGAGGGCCGTCACTCCGGCCCGGGGGGGGGGGGGTTCAGGTTTCCCCCTTGAGAGGGGAGTGGAAGCCCACAGGGGCGGCCCAGAACCCGGGAAGAAAAGCCAGGGCCGGCTGCAAGATCGGTGTGCAATTTGGCAAATGCACACTTTGCATTTCCCACAAAGTATTAGACCTCCAAGGGTGCAAGGGAGCAAGAAGAAGAAGACACTGACCCAGGCCGGGTGGCTGGCTTGTGGGGGCTTCCCAGCTTTGGTTCTGGGTGTGGAAGGAGAAGCAGAGGAGCTGGCTCGGAGGCGAAGAGCGCCAGGGAAAGTGCGCTGGAGTAGAGTTACGCCCTGGCACGAGACAGGGAGCTCTCCTTCCAGCCTTCCTGCCTTTGGGCCAACTCAGGGACTCTGTGACAATCCTGCCCTTAGAGGAGGTCCTCAGGGAACACTGCTGGGACTCAGGGCCTTCTCGGTGGTGGCTCCCGCCACACGAGACCTGCAAAGGAATGAAGGAAAGAAAGGAGCAAAAGAAGGGGGAAGATGAGAAGGGAGGGAGGGAGGGAAGAAAGGCTGGGAGCTGGCCCCACACTCTGGAAAGGGCTTACAGGGAGAAGAAGAGGAAGGCGGATAGGGGGCCACACGAAGGGGTCCCTGGGTGGGAAAGGCCAGGGGTCCAGCTGAACTCCCCAGCTTCCAAAGGGGCCTCCCCTGAGCCCGGACTCGAAGGCGACCCTGCGGGCACCAGGTGGAGGAAACCAGCAATGTGGCCACTTTCCCAGAATGCTCTGGGTCACTGTGCCCTTGTGTTCTGGGCGGAAATCCCGTTAAGCCTTCCCCTCGTCCCGCACATCCTCTGATAAAGGGTGCCGCTGGCAGGTGCTAAGTCCCTTGCTCTGAATGCAGAGCCTGGGAAGCCTCTCTTAATTAGATAATTAATTCAATTAAAGGGGGGAAGTGGTCGAAGCAGAAGGTTGGATGGAGACGCATCACTAGAGGCAGGACAAACACCCGCCGTTCGCTCACAGTCCGAAGGGTTCAGGCTCAAAGGAACCAAAAGGTTGCCAGCGGCCAGGTCTGGCCTGTGGAACTCTCCGCCACAAGAAGCTTCAAAGCCCATGTCCTTCATCAGATCAGGAGTCCCTATGGGATTCCCTTCCCCACCCTAAAGTAGCTCCAAATTTAGAAAACTAGTCAGCAAGTGTCATTTCGCCTCTTTATAAATCTACTGTGAGGCACATTTGGAATACTGTGTTCAGTTCTGGTCACCAGACCTCAAGAAGGATAGTGTGGAGCTGGAAAAGGTGCAGAAAAGGGCAACCAGAATGATTAAAGGGCTGGAAGAAAATCCCTTACGAAATCAGACTGTAACGTCAGGGCCTCTTCAGCCTGGAAGGACGTCGTCGTTTAAGAGGGGACCTGGTTGAAGGATATAAAATCATGCATGGTGTAGAAAAGGTGGATGGAGAAAATTTCTTTTCTCTGTCGCACAACACTAGTACCAGGGGGCACCTATGAAGCTGATGGGCAGGAGAGTCGGATCAGAGAAGGGGAAGGATTTCTCCACCCAGAGGGTCATCGGTCTATGGAACTGGCTGCCAGAAGAGGCGGTGACAGCAACCAGCCTGGATGGCTTTAAGGAAGGGTTGGACAAATTGATGGAGGACAGGTGTATCAATGGCTACTAGAATGGATTCCTAAGGACATCATTCAGGCTGGGGGAACAAGCAGGAGGCCTCTAAGGCCATTTCCTGGGATTGCAGAGCAGGAGAAGGTTTGCCCTTGTCTCTGCTTGAGATGCCCAAGGGCAATTGGTGGGCCCCTGGGTGAGACAGGCTGCTGGACTAGATGGGCTGTGGCCTGATCCAGCAGGGCTCCTCCTAGGTTCTTAGGTAGAAGAATTGGAAAGCAAAGGTCTTTCTTCAGTTGTCTTAACCTGGACACTTTTCCCTATCAATTTCTCTCCCTTTCCTCATTCCCTGCATCAGCAGGGAATGATTATAATCTTGCTTCAAAAAACAAACCACAGGCTTTCTTTCTTTCCCCCTGGTTTGTTGCTCAGCTTTGCGCAAAATGTCTATTTTTCATTCCAGTTTTTTTTTTCCCCTGGAAGAGTGAAATATGCTTTGGATCACTAGGAAACTTTGCTGAACCTCAACAGGTTGAGTTCTGACGTCGGGAAGGTTGCACTGGCTGCTTTCTGCCCTTCTGCTTGGAAGGCTATGTTGCTGCTTTTCTTCTGCTGCCTTTAATGGGTGTGTGTGTGTGTGTGGGGGGGAAGATATATGTACTCTGATTCTTCTCCTTGCGCCACCTATCTGGCAGAGTTGGAGCATCACCTGTTGAACACCCACCCGCTGGAGACGGAGCCGGCTTCCGATTTTACTTTTTCCTCATCCCTCCGCAGCGGCTTTTCCTTTAGTGTCACGTCTCTGAGGCCGTAAACCCAGAGAAGCAGGAATTAGGATTCTTCTGTTGATATTTGCTCGCCGAATAGGCAGAAATTCCCTTTGGGAAGCTTTTCCCACACCGCTTGAATTTCTGCCCTATAGGTTGGCCAAGAAGAGCTGCAATCTGACCTCGGCGTAATCCATTTTGGAGACAAATAGACCTGCTCAGTCCAGCTCGTCTCAGAAAAGCCCTGGCGGAGTTTCCCATCCTTATCTCTGTCCTGCACGGTTCCCCTTTCCCCCCCGTCCCTGCAAGACGATTCCTGAAAGGGAACAAGAGCTCTTTTATGCCGGAGGTTCCCCAGGAGAGAGCGACCTCACCGTTCTGTTCCAAAAAGCATCTTATTTCTGGGGTAAAGAGAGCCGGGCGGGGGGGGGGGTGCATGGGAAAAGAGAGGGCTTTGATTGCACACAGAGGGGTCAGGGAACAGGCAAAGGTTATTTGAAATGCCCTGGAGGGAAGTCAGGCAGCGCAGAACAATGGTGAGAGCAGGGTTCCCAGGCAGGTGGCCCGCAACCTCTTTCTGCATTTGGATTTCCACCGTGGGCCCAATGGGAACCGGAAGAACTTGCAATAAATTCTCCTGTTGAGGCTGGTGGTCAATTTTAGGTCATTTTCTTGCTTTCTCCTCTTTTTTTTTCTGGAAAGAAGAAGAAACAGAGCTGGCATTTCTACTCTGCTTTTCTCACCCATTTAAGCGGCTGACAAACCTTCCATTCTTCTCCCCCCAACAGACACCCTGTGAGGTGGGTGGGGCAGTGAGAGCTCAGAAAGAGAGCTGTGACTAGCCCAAGCTCACCCAGCTGGCTTTGTGGAGGAAGAAGAAGAGTTGGCTTTTCTACCCTGCTTTTCTCAATGATTTAAGGGGACTCAAAGCGGCTGACAAACCTCCTGTTCTTCTCCCCACCACAGATACCCTGTGAGGTAGGTGAGGCTGTGTTTTATTCTTATTGTAACCCCCCTGGGACCATTTGGCGAAGGGCGGGATCTAAATTTTCTAAATAAATAAATATATAAATGAAAAAATAAATAAAAAGATAGAGAAAGAAAGAAAGAAAGAAAGAAAGAAAGAAAGAAAGAAAGAAAGAAAGAAAGAAAGAAAGAAAGAAAGAAAGAAAGAAAGAAAGAAAGAAAGAGAAGACCAAATTCCCTAGAAACCATGGTAATGTTTGGGAAAAAGGATGGGAGAAGGAGAGGCCAGATGACTGGGAGGCGGTGAGGCCTGTAGGCAAAACGTTAGCCAGACAGAGGAAAGATCGTGTAACCTGGATGCTACTTGAAGTGGCTTCTTTGGCCCAGAAATGTGCTTTCCCATCCTTCCACCGTCTCAACTTCCTATAACGACCAGGCAACCTAATAACCTTCCCTTAATGGGGGTAGGAAGCCTAAAGTGTCAGTCAGGCTGAAGACTTAGAGAATCAAGTGGCAGGGAGTTCCGCCGGTTTGTGCAAACGCCTTTACTGCTGTTTCCTCAAATGACTTACTTGGGTTTCTCTGACTCGATTCAGCTCCCGTATTCTACACCTCCGGAGAGACACCGTCTCCACACCCGCCGCAGAAACCATGACGACCTCGTACCGGCAAGAACTCGAGAAATATCGGGATATCGACGAAGATAAGATCCTGATGGAGCTCTCCCCAGACGAGCTGGCCCAACTCGACATGGAGTTACAGGAAATGGACCCTGAGGTGAGTCTGGGAAGGAATTCCTTCTTCTTTTCCTCCCTCTCCCTTTCCTTATCATGGCAAATTCTGGCCAGAGATGTGCCGAACTGGTTCGGGTTCGAACCAGTCCGGATCAAACATGGGTGTCCAAAAAGTTTGAGTTCGGACTGGACGCCCTGCCTGCATGAAAAGAGATCTCAGATTTGGAGCGACAAGGGAGTATTTTAATTGCATCCCTGTTTTGTCATTGTTTGGAAGTGTTCGAAGGTTTCGAATCGAACCGAGTACGCTTCTGTTAGGGGGGAAAAGGTTTGATTCCAACTGATGGCACAAAAAGAGTTTGCATGCATCTCTGGTTCTGACGAAATCTGCAATTTAAGCATGCAAAAGGGATGGGACATTCAGGAGATGGAAAACCAAGCTGAAGGTTCCGCCTGTCCTTTTCCTTTAGTACTTTCCTCTTGATTACCTTGGGATATCTATCTATCTATCTATCTATCTATCTATCTATCTATCTATCTATCTATCTATCTATCTATCGTCCGTCCGTCCGTCCGTCCGTCCGTCCGTCCGTCCATCATCTTTCTCCTCCCACCCACCCACCCACCCACCCACCCATCCATCCATCCATCCATCCATCCATCCATCCATCCATCATCTTTCTCCATCAATTCATCCACCTACCTAGAACCCAGGTGTTTAGAAATGTTTGCTACCTTATAGAATTGTGGATTGAGCATAATCTGCTCCCTTGACCTTCTTCCAGTACTTGGCAGGTAAACATTCAACAGGTGAAGCCTGACTGGAGGGAAACTGGCTGAAATGGCGCGTCCTGAATTCCGGCATTGTTCTCATAGGATGCAAAGCCGTCACTGTTCTGCTTTTCGGAACATGATTTAAAAAAAAAAAATCTGCTTTGCTGTTTTAGAACATGATGCTGCCGGCCGGCATGCGGCAACGGGACCAGACCAAGAAAAGCCCAACGGGGCCACTGGACCGAGACGCCCTCATGCAACACCTGGAGAAGGAGGCGCTGGAAGTGAAGGAACGGGAAGACCTGGTACCCTTTACGGGAGAGAAAAAAGGTAACCGGCTTCCTTGTCTGGCAGTCTGCGTTTGGTAACATTCACATAGCAAAAAGAAAAAAAAAGAAAAAAAGGTCTGAGTCTGGGACCTGGGATTGACCAAGCGGGTTTAAATCTCAGAGACTTGCTTCAACCACGACCGACCTAGGATCTGTAAACCAAGTCCTGCTTGATCCATTTTGGGAGGTCAAAGGGCAGCTTTGGTTTTGAACCATGGTTAGTGCAAATGATGCCCTGGCAAAGCCCCTGGATTCTCACGTATGCTGAGAGGCTTTGCGGCGGTTGCGGCTCAAGAAGCAGCCCCCGCTTCTACAAGGGACAACCACAGACCATCTCCAGCGGGGAGAGGGGCTTCTGGCTGGGCTCACCTGCGCCTGGGGGTCCGGCCAGACCCAGAGGCGTTCGCAGAGAGACTGGCTGGTTGTTTTGCACAGCGCTGGGCGCTCAGGATCCGCCGCGTCCCAGTCCAGGGCCGGCTGTACGTTGTTTGTGGGTGTTGCCAGAAGGTTACTGAGCGTGCAGGCGCAGACCTGAGCTGGAACCGAAAATAAAGGTTATATTTAGCGTCGCCTGGAGTGTGAAGACGATTGAAAATAGCCCCGCGCATAGCTCAGATGTCCTGACCCAAGCAGGGACCCTTTGCCGCTCCTGGCCATCGCCCGCGGCGTCCCTCAGAAGCGTCGCTGCATCAGGGCACCAGAAGCTTGGATCTGCGGACCCTGGAGCACTCCGCTTTGGAAATCTAAAAGCTTTTTCCTCTCTTTCCCGGTGACCTTTAAAGGTCTTGCTGGCCACAGAGGTTCTCCTGGGTGGGGCGACGTTTGCAAGCGCTCGCTCTCCTTGCGTCCAAATCCTAAGCGCAGTTTTGAAACGCCCTTTCCCCTGCCTTGGCTGACCTTCTGGTATTTCCCTCTGTTTGCACATCTGCAGCCCTGAGAGCTCAGGGGTGGGTGGGAAACAGATGTGGCGGCAAGGCCTTAGATCTGAGCCCCGTGGTGGCTCTAAGCCTGGCAAGCTAAACGGTGCCGTTAAGCCTGCATTTGCACCCGGGAGAAAAGCAGCAGTTTGCAGGTGGGGTTGGTCCCTCCGTCCCCCCCCCCCCCTAGAGACCTGCACGAATATTTGGAACATTTGATATCAGCAAGAATTCGGACATTTGTATGCAAATCGGCTGTACATTTGCTTTTTAACATTTGTACGAACAGAAATAATTTGAGTGATTTCTATGAATAATTCAGGCATTCGCATGTATACGGATACATAAGCATCACATATGTATCTGTATGCATCAGATATATATCAATACGGATATATACAGGATGAAAACGGGATGCATACAGGATGAACACAGGATACGTACGGATGGATACAGGTGCGTAAAAGATTTGTATCCTTGGATACATATGGAATCTTTGTATCGAAGGTTACTAATGTATCTGTATTGGTTTAAATGTTCAGATATTCGTTTTCCTTCGCCCGTAAGGATTCAGATATTTGGATCTTCGATTCAAATTGAATCGAATATCAGAAGTTGCATTTGTGCGAACCCCTTTTTGGGGCATTCGTGAAACGGGGAGGTGGGAAGGCGGCTGCGCCAGTCACATCTGCAGTGGATCCAGGGTGGATTCGACACGGATCGAGAGCAGATTCAAAGTGGATTCAGGGCCGATTTGAAGCTTTTTGAGTGGATATGTTATGGGATATATATCAGATACGTATGTGTTCATATTCATATGAATTCGTACAAATACATGTGTGTTGCATGGAATCCTACCACATCTGAAGGGGATCTATTCAAACAAATGCTAATTTTCTTACATTCAATTTGATACAAATCAAATGCCAAAAGAACGCCATTTGTGCACATCCCTAATTCTGGGCTAGAAAAACTGAGTTGGAAATGGAACGAGAACCACCAGGCTTTGTAAGAGAAAGCAGCCTTCCAGTTTCTCCTTCTGCTTTTGGGGTTGGAAGGAAACAGCAGCAGGTAGTGAAACCGCAATTCAGACAGAAAACGTACAGGCCTCCCTATACTGCAGTCTCAGGCTGGTCAACAAGCGAAACCACGAACCAGTTGAAAAAAAAACAAAATAAAAAGATAAAATGCAAACAAGAACAGCATCAATTATCGATAAAATGAGCAAGCCCCAAGGAGGGCTACCAAGATGGTTGGTGGTCTGGAAATCCTGTCCTACGAGGAACAGTTGAAGGATCTGGGAATGTTCAGCCTGCAGAAGAGAAGACTGAGAGGAGACATGATCGTGATCTTCAAGTCTCTGAAGGGCCGTCACAGTGCAGAGGGATCGTCCTTATTCTCACTTGCACAAGATGGGAGGACTAGAAACAAGGGGACGAAACTCCAAGAGAGTCAATACAGATGAGATATTAGGAAAAATTTCCTGACAGTGGGGGCGATCAGTCAGTGGAAGAGGTTGCCATGGGCGGTAGTGGAGGCCTCCAAGCAGAGGCTGGAGTGGAATGCCTGGAATGGTTTAGGGAATCCTGCACTGAGCAGGTGGTTGGACTAGATGACCCTGGAGGTCCCTTCCAACTCTATGACTCTATGATATATTTCAAGCAGAAGTTGCACCTTTCCCACATTTTGCAAATTCAGCTGCTAGGCTGCATCTAGACTCGGTCAATATCCCTTCCTCAAAGCTCCGGGGTGTGCAGAGTGCCGCCTTATGGCCCAGCAGGTCTAAATAACGATCTCCCCAACGGGGCTTTTTGCGAGGCGTGCCGTTTTCTGGGAGCGGCCACTACCTTTCCATCTCTAGTTTGGCGATTCCAGGGGAGCGTTTATCATTGGTGCGTAATGTTGTGATTTGTTTTCCACCTCAGGTTTGCACCTGGTGGATGTGGTAAGATGTGGTAGTTGCTCCCAGCTTGGGACAGCGGAAAATCTATGCGCACGAATGTGTTTTTTGACCTTCGATTTGTAACAAACCAAATGTTCAAAAATTCGTATTTGTATGAAAAGCCGCTACTGAATGTGGTAAAATTCTATTGGACTGACAAGCCTCTTCTTCTCCCCACAACAGAACACCCTATGAGGCAGGTGGCTCTAAACTCCTCCACGAAGCCAGCTGGGTGACCTTGGGCTAGTCACAGCTCCTTTCTGAGCTCTCACAGCCCCGCCTACCTCACAAGGTATTCTTTTGTGGGGAGAACAGAAGGTTTGTGAGCAGCTTTGAGTCCACTTAAACGGGTGAGAAAAGCAGGATAGAAAAGCCAACCTTTCTCCCTCCATGAAGCCAGCTGGGTGACCTTGGGTTAGTCACAATTCTCTTCTGAGCTCTCACAGCCCTGCCCACCTCACAGAAAGTCCGTTGTTGGGAGAAGAACAGAAAGTTTGTCAGCTACTTTGAGTCCCCTTAAGGGTGAGAACAGAAGGTTTGTCAGCAGCTTGGAGTTCCCTTAAATGGGTGAGACAAGCGGGGTAGAAAAGCCAACTCTTCTTCTTCTTCATTCTGAAAGGGAAAAATGCAAAAAAAAATCCTCATTTTCTCGATCCGCGTTGGAGGGGCCAAAATGATGCATTGGGACAAGCAGAAGAGGAGGGGGACAGTTGTTTATAATTTGTACCATCCTCTGATTCCTCAGGCAAACTATGTGGCTTCAATTTTAACTGAATTTTAATCTCATGCCCCCCCAGGGAAACCTTTTATTCCAAAGAACCCGAAGAGAGAAATCCCCAAAGAAGAGCAAATCACACTAGAACCGGAGCTGGAAGAGGCCCTTGCGAATGCAACCGATGCGGAAATGTGTGACATTGCAGGTACGAAGGGAACAGTTCTATGGGGTTCCTTAGGACTGGGGTGGGCCTCCTCCTCCAGAAACCCAGAGGGGTAAGCAGTAGAAGTGGCCGGCATGTGGGGAAAAGGAGGGACCTTTCCTCTCAATCTTCAGGCTCCATGAGCCGGCGGAACTCCCTGCCACAAGAAGTAACAGTTCTAGGAAATCAAGTTTCGCTCCCTGTGTTTTTGTTTGCGGAGAGAGGGCTATTGGGTGCATGGAAGGAGTTATTTGCCAAGTCCAAGGCTATGGTTACACCTAAAGTTTAATCCAGCTTCAGTCCACTTTCAGAGTGAGAGAACGCATTTGCAAAGTGACAAGGAGCTGTTTTCTTTCAGTGTTGGATTACTCAAAAAAATTCACCTTTGGGATAGATCACCGGTCACTCTCACTTTGAAAGCGGACTGAAGCTGGATTGAACCTTAGGTGTGACGTCAGCCTAAGACGAAGATTAATGGGATGAAATGGAAAGTAAAAAAGGGGCAGACCTATGCTAATCTGCTTCCTATAATCACAGATTTTTCTCATATTGGGTATTTGCAAGCAAAGCTTTCAATCCCACACACTGAGGGTCGTTTATGTTCTAGCTGAGCTAGATGACCTCAAAGGTCCCACCCACCTCCTCATAGGTTCTATGATACAAAGATGTGGGCGTGGTCCAGAGGTGTGCATGAATGCAGTTTTCAACATTCAATTCGTAACAAATCGAATATTCGAAAATCTGAATTCGTATGAATAATTCAGACATTTGTATCTCTGTGGGTCCATATCCATTTCGTACGCATCCCATTTTTATCCTGAACAGATGTGTACGAGATGTGTACGGTTACATACGAGATGAGTACATACCCATACAGATGTGAACGTCTGAATTATTCATATGAATAACTCAAAATATTCGTATTCGTTCAAATTCGGAAATCCGAATGTTTGGATGTTTGATTTGTAGATTAATTCATCTAAATAAAGAATATATGGAATATTCAAGCATATCTCTAATATGGTCATTAGCCTCAGATGCCTTGAAGGAACAGGGGAAGAGTCAGACAGAATCCTGCTAAGGTGGGGCCCAGGTGTGATGACTGTGTCCCACAGGGGTCATCCGTGCCCCACCTAGAAGGCCGGAGAGGGCCACACTTTCTAGGACGGCAAATGGGTGGCAAACATTTCTAGGGAGGCCTTTGGGTCCCTGTCCGGTGTATTTTTATTGCTTGCGGTGGCCGCCCCGGCAGGTGTAAGCCGATCAGGCGAGAGAGGAAAGCCTTCTGCTTTTAGCCGCTTCCTGGCGTCCGGCCAGCTCCAGACTCTGCTGAGGTTTGGGAATTGGAGCCGGACGCCGCTTGTCGGATGCCTTTCCCAGCAGAAATATCCCCGATTCTCACCCACCGTGACGCGGTTTGCAGCTTAGGCAGTCCCGCTGCATCACAGAGGGTTTTTTTAAAAAATAAAAATATTATTATTGTTCATGGTGGTGTTAAAATTATCATTCAACCCAACTTTGAATTTCCAAAACAAAAAATCTGCTTTTAGCCATTTCCCTGCCGCTGAGAGTTTAGATCAAAATCTCCAAGCGGCTCGCAAGGAAGTTTAAAACGAGGTTAAAAATTGTTTAAAAAAAAAAAGCAGAAAGGAAAATGAACAACACACACACCACTGTTATCCAGATCCCAGGAGGATGACAGGATGAATATGAGTCAGCAATGTGATGCAGCTGCAAAAAAGGCAAACACCATCCTAGGATGCATCAAGAGGAGTATTGAGTCTAGATCATGAGAAGTAATTGCTTCTCTTTAGTCTGCCTTGGTCAGACCTCATCTAGAGTCCTGTGGGCACCACAATTCAAAAAAGACTTTGACAAACTGGAGCAAGTTTGGAGACATGATAGTGGTCTTCAAGCCTCTGAAGGGCCGTCACAGTGCAGAGGGATCATCCCTATTCTCATTTGCAGAAGATGGCAGGACTAGAAACAATGGGATGAACCTTCAAGGGAGTCAATACAGATTATTAGAAGCAGGGCATGATCTCAGTAGACAAACAGCAAGAACGGGAAAAAGCTTCTATTCCCTTGAGGTGCTAGATTTTCTGTTTTTTAAAAAATTACATGGATCATTTTTACAAGGAAGCAGGGTTCAAAATCTGGTGAGCCACGGATTATAGTCTGACGCAGGTTTCTCCAGACAGTTTTTTTTTTTTTTTGAAGAAAGTATTTTGCACGTGAAAGATGATTGTATGTTCCCTGAGGTGCTGCTCTTCTAAGTGCGGGGAATACAGACATTTTACATGTGAGAGTGTGCCATCTCATCTGTAGAAGAGTCCCCAAGGATTATAACACGGGGAATAACCCCTGTTCGTTGCTGGGTTTTGTTCTGATGGCGTTCTCTTTTCTTCCTCACAGCTATTCTGGGCATGTACACCCTGATGAGTAACAAGCAGTACTATGACGCCATTTGCAGTGGAGATATCACAAACACGGAAGGCATAAACAGTAAGTGAGCATTGGACATCCACTGGGGATCGAACTGGCAACCACCATCCATCTTTCCCATTGTTTCATACCTATGCCGGAGCCATTTCTACATGTTTTTATGACAGAATGGTTGCATCCAGACTTTTTTTTATACTGGGGGTGTGCACGAATGCAACTTTCGGATTCAGTTCAATTTGAAGCGAATATTTCAAATGTTCAAATTTGAACGAATAGAGAAAAATGAATGTATTGAAATTCGAGTCGATTCGAGTGTAATCATACCTATTTGTACGAATATTCGATTCGTATTTGAAAATACGAATGTCGACAGCGTTCATATGTCTCCGTATGCATCCCGTTCTTATCCTGTATGCATTCTGTTTTCGTCCCATACGTATCTGTAGAAATGTGTATGGATATGAATAAGATGTTTATGGATACGTAATGCGTACATATCCACACATACGAATGTCCGAATAATTCATCCGAATGATTTGAATGTTTGATGGTTTGAATGTTAGAAAATGGATGTATAGACATTTTGAATGTTTTGAATATTCTTGCACATCCCTAGTTTATACTGCGCAGGGGAATGCGCAGTCACAATCAAGGTGTCATACATGATGCATCGCTGTGGCATCACATTATTGGATCGCTGCTGCGCACTTACCTTAATGCTGATCTAAGGACACTTGCTGCGCAGTATAAAGGAAATTCGGATTTTCCCGCCAGTCTGCGTAGAATGGCGAGAGCAGCACGATGAGAGCAGGAGGGCAGCTCAGATGTCAACCCACGTGATGCCGTGTGCCGACTCAGCTCTCGCAGCTCCTGATGGGAAGCTACAGAGCTGCTTTTTGAGTCGGGATGGCCGGTTGTTCCTGCACAGTAGGTAAGGTGAGCTGGGGTTTTGCCTTTGAAAAGGGCTTTTTTATGTTGGGGAAAATGCTACTTTTGTTTTGTTTTCAAGCAAGTTTGGGACATAAACAGCCCTTTTGTTTGACTGAACACTCCGTTGTTGGACTGAACAAATGGGCAGTTGGGTCTGACAGCAAATTGAGCAGATGATTTCTGTGCATGTCCATTTCTAGTGATTATCTCTCACAGGTGTGGTGAAGCCCGATACATATAAACCTGTCCCGGATGAACCCCCCAATCCCACCAACGTGGAGGAGACCTTGGAAAAAATCCGAAGCAACGACAAGGATCTGGAAGATGTGAACCTTAATAACATCAAGGTTAGTGGCAATTCAGGAAGGAGCAGAGCAACCTCACCACCCCATCTCATCTGTAGCAGTTTTTGGACTGTTATGCTGTTTTCCAGGTTTCATAAATTGGAACAGCCCAAAAGCTGCTACAAATGAGATTAAATCTGGCCATGAAAGACTACATACAACCACCATCCTAGTTTCTTATACTGCAGGATGTGGAACTTAGATCCTCATTTAAGATACCACCTCTGCACACCTTTAGTTGAGGCCTGTGGATCCTTGCCTCCCCAAACTCAGAAGAGGCTGTGACATTTGTTGCCTTTTTGGGAGGGGAATTCCATTCTTGGTCTCTCCTGTTGCTTTGGAAAAGGCATCTTTGGTGGCATCTGCGTTGCTCTCTTGGAAAAGGCATCTTTGGTGGCATCTGTGTAGCTCTCCTCGCCATTCGCATATGGCTTCCCCACAGAAGCTGTTGCTTCCTTACCTTTCAGAGTTTTGAGTCAGGTTGTTTAACTGTCGGACCTCAGAGGTTTGTCTGTGTTTCTTTAATTGGCTCTTCTGCTTGAATACTAACAGTGGTGGCAGAGAAGTCTCCCAGATGTCATGAGGACAAGTAGCTTTTGAGTTTCTCCATGGCCCCAGGACCTTCAAAAGGCGACAAGTGTGACTTTCTACCTTTGTTTTGTAGGATATCCCCATCCAGACACTGAAAGACATTTGTGAAGCCATGAAGAGCAACACCCATGTGAAGAAGCTCAGCTTGGTGGCGACCCGGAGTAATGACCCCGTAGCACATGTAAGCTTTGGGTGGGTGTCTCCTGGGCCTTCCAGGACTTCTCCATGTCCATCAACCCTAACCATGTTGGCTGGGTCTGATGGGTCTGGGTATCTGGCAATACTTGAAACAGGAAAGAGGAGAAACATCCCACATTCCTGGCCATCTTCATCGAGGTGAACCTGATACCTCCTCCTCTTGCCCATCTTCCAGGCTGTGGCCGAGATGCTGAAGGAGAACAAAACCCTCCAAAGCCTGAACATTGAATCCAACTTCATCACCAGTGCTGGGATGATGGAAGTGATTAAAGCCCTGCAGGAGAACACCAGCTTGACGGAGCTCAAAGTGGACAATCAGGTTAGGCTGCTTCTCCTTTGGGTGTAGACTTCTTGAGGGGGTTCCCTGTCCTACGTGGGGCTTGGTGGGTTACTTGTATGTTAGAAGCAGCTCTCAGTATCTTCTCGTGGTTCTCCAGAGGCAACTGGATGGCCCAATGTCCTCCACCTTGGAGCCACCCTAGATGCAGGGGCTGATGGAAGTTGCATCGAACCCGACTGTAGGTTCCCAAAGCTCGTTCCTTCTTTGTCTCTTAAGATCTCAGAGGTGTCGCAGCTGTTGACTCTCCTTCATTCTCTCATAGTGCCAGAGGCTGGGCGACTCTGTGGAGATGGAGATGGCAGCTATGTTGGAGAACTGTCCCTCCATTATACGATTTGGTTACCACTTCACACAGCAGGGACCAAGGGCCAGGGCGTCCATCGCCATCACAAAGAACAATGAATTACGTAAGTGTGTGGGGCCAACACAGACAAGGCTCTACAGGTTCTTAACCTGTATGTGACTGTCCCTTGTTTGGGGACGATCAGGTTTTGACATTTCCCACCTTAAGTAATAACAGATGTGCTCTTTGAGCCTTTTTTCAAAGTTGGGTTTAGGACAGCCTGCTGTTTCCTGCTTTGATTCTCAAACTGCATTTTCCTTTCTTACTTTTTTGCAGGCCGCAAGCAGAAGAAGAGATAATGGTGCATTTACAGAGTTCCCCTTTCCCCTTCTTAGGTGCCTCGAAATGACCTTTCATCTGTCTGTCTGTCCTCCCAAAGCCATCGCAAAACAGTCACCATTTATAAAAATCACCATCAGCACCATAAATTAAAAACAAACAAACCACAAGTTCTTGAAGAAGCTACTGCCCTTTCTCCAGGAATCTTGAGCTTCCAGTCTAGCTTTCAGCCTTGGGGATTTCCTGGTGGCCTCCCATCCAAGTCCATAACCAGGTCTGGCTCTGCTTAGCCCTGCTGTTAACATTTCAGTCTCAGGTGTATGATTCTTCAAGCCCAAGTGCCCTCACCTCCCTGTGCCTTTTCATTCTGAGTCCCTCTGTAAATAACATTGACCTTGGATATCTTTTTCCCCAGAGCCGTGGGCTGGCTTTGTGCTTTTGCTGCAGACGAAGACAGCCTCCTGATCATTGACCTGTGCTATACATATTACCACGTATTTTGGAGGTTGCAATACACAGTTCCTGGGGGATTTCTGTCCAGGCTTGAATTCTATCCAAGCTTGGCCGACCTGATTTTTCTGCAACCTGAAAATAAGGATGTAATAAATTGTCCGATGACTGTTAATAATGCTGCAATAAAGGTATAGTTAGTCTTTGTGCTGTGCTCTGAGAGGTGGATCGAGCCCTTCTCTTCCAGGAATCCTTCCAGAGTCCTTGGTCGGCGTTGCTGTCTCGAACGCCGGCCAAGGAGGAAGGACGGTTTGGACAGAACAGCATGCAGAATGCCTGGATTTTTGCAGAGATATTTATTCCCACCTGTTTGGGTCAATCCTGCTGTAGATTTTTTCAGTGTGATTCTAACAGTCGATTCGTTACAAATTGAAGGCCAAAATATCCATTTGTGCACATGTCTAGTGGGTTCACTCACTCACTCACTCACATTTTAATCCTGCCCTATACCCAGAGGTCTCTGGGTGGGTAACAACATTTAAAATCAAACATTATTAAAACAGTAACAGTATGTATTAACATAACAGCATCTGCAAGTGGGAAGGGAAAAGGGTATCTCCGTTTAACTCAGCAAAGAGGTGCGTCTTCATTGCCTTCCTAAACATGCACAGTGAAGGTGATTGACACACCTCAAGGGGGAGACTATTCTATAGCCTGGGGGCCATCACTGAGAAGGCCCTCTCCCGGGTGCCCACCCCTTTTGCTGTGGAGGGTGGTGGGACAACCAGGAGGCCCCCCCCTCCAGATCTTAGGGCACGGGCAAGTCAATATGGGAGCAGGCCTTCCTTTAGATACTTGGGGCCCAAGTCATCTGTGGCCATCAATGGCAGGGAAGGTGGCTCCCCAAAATTGGCTTTTAATGATTTATTGAAAGACCTAGTTTTTAACGGTGGGAAAAATCGAGGGAAACAGAGAGTGGAGTTGCAGGACGCGACCACATGATGGCAACCACAGGCCCTGTTTTTGCACTCTTTGTTTTGCCTTGTTCGCTGGCCTTGAATTTCCAGGAGCAATTTAATTAAGTCGCCCAAGCCCAGAAGGACCAGGACGGTCTAAGTGGATGGACAATAAGGGGTCTGGAGTTGAGTTCCTCACCTGCACATGTCCCTGTAACTGTTTTTTAACAACGATGCGGGAGTGGTGCGCGACTATCTTTCTCTGGGAAATATTTCTGATCTCCCACTTCTGCCTTCAGCCTTGGTATTTCCTGGTGGTCTCCCATCCAAGCACTCAACCAGGTTTAGCTCTGCTTTGCTCTTCAAGAAAAGACAACGGATCTTTTGTTGTGGTTCTTCAGTCGTATTGAATCAAGCTTGACTTCTCGTGGCCACACAAAACATCTTTGTAGTTTCCTCGGTGGGTCACCGGGGCGGGCTGTTGCCTTCTTCTTCTTCTCGGGAGACGCCAAGGTCTGAACTCTGTCCGTCTGCTTTCTGGGCCGTTCCTGTTCCACTGTGCTCCAGCCAAACCCATAGGGATGTAGTCAGAGGTAAATATAGCAAAGAAAGAGCCCGACAAAGACATCTTTGCAGATGTGTCGGCCAACGGCAACCTCGTGCTTTGATCCTTCTGTTCATCCCAGCTGTCAGAACCCCCTTGAAGTGGGGAAAGCAGGATCCTGGCAATGCTGCTGGGTCCTCCAACCTGTCATTTTGGCATTTCAAGAGGGCGGGCAAAGGCGGCGGCAACGTGATTTTCCTCTCTCTGGCCGAAACAGCAGGAGGGCCCAAATCCCAGAGGGATCAGCTTCAAACTCTCCTTGCCAATACTCCCCATCCTGTGGGCGCGCCTCGACTCACGGAAACCGAGATCACCCTTCCAGACCTGGGGGATCAGCAGGCACCCTTTATTTTGGTTACGGCTCACCGAGAGGCCTGCGAGCCAAAGAGATTAGTCGGCGCTCCTGTTTTTATGGGCTGCGGGGAAGTATTAGTCAGGAAGGTATTTATGAGGACCGAAGGGCATTGTAAATAAGCCGCTTCCCGGAGTCTTTCTGAGGCTGGTCGTGGTTAGGCGGCGATGCGAAGAACGGCCAGGGAGTGTTGCAGGTAGAGCCTCGATGGAGGCCGTGGCTGCGTCAGTTTCGTGGCAAAAGTACCGAGAATCCTGGCACACTTGAAGATTGACATTCACATTCGAATGGAGTGTTTTGGAACATCTCTACGAAGCCCCGTATGGGATCTGAAGATCAATGTTCGAATTTGAATTGAGTATTTCAAGACGTTTGTAAGAAGCTCCGTATGGGATTCTTATAGGATTCGAAGACTGACGTGGCCTGATCCAGCAGGGCTCCTCTGAGGTTCTTATGGACCAGATGGGCTGTGGCCTGATCCAGCAGGGCTCCTCTGAGGTTCTTATGGACCAGATGGGCTGTGGCCTGATCCAGCAGGGCTCCTCTGAGGTTCTTATGGACCAGATGGGCTGTGGCCTGATCCAGCAGGGCTCCTCTGAGGTTCTTATGGACCAGATGGGCTGTGGCCTGATCCAGCAGGGCTCCTCTGAGGTTCTTATGGACCGGATGGGCTGTGGCCTGATCCAGCAGGGCTCCTCTGAGGTTCTTATGGACCGGATGGGCTGTGGCCTGATCCAGCAGGGCTCCTCTTAGGTTCTTACAGTCCTATGCCTTCAATCCCCCAGGCGGAAAGATGATTCCCTTCCATATAGGCTGTGTGTGTTTCTTTTGCAGCCGAATTCACCTTTCGGAGAAGCTCTGCTAACAAAATAATCCTTGTGGTTGAAGAAATCTTGTCCGCAGCTTTGGGAAATAATTGGAAGCGTGATCAGAGTTAAGTGTTTGGCCCCGAGAGGAATTTCATAAGTTGCCTGCCATATTGAAGAGTTATTCCAAGCAGGTGGTATGTGGAAGAGGAGAGAGGGAAGGAGGAAGGGAGGGAGGGAGGGAGGGGTGGAAATACCTTTCCCTCCTTCTGATGTATTTATACCCCCCAGTGGGATCAGCAGATGAAATGGGAGACCAGAGGGATCACGTTGCGCCAGGTCTTGGAAACGGTCCAGCAAGGAGAGGAGAGGAGGAACGGGTGCCCTTTTGGCATCAAAAGCTCCAACCCCCTCCGGAGCTCCTTTTCGGTTCAGACTGTAGGGGTCACATGTGTCCTGCTCAATTCCCCCCCCCCCCAATGTGCCTGCCAATCCTACAAGGCCTCCAACACTGCTGTCCTTCTGTCCGTCTCTCCCGGGTGTGGTTGACAGCAACAGCTGAGGGCAAGACGTGGGGAGGAGGTAAACAAACAGGAGGAAGGAGCCCTAAAGTTCACGCAAGGGGGCCTGGGAAGGGCCACTTTGGAAGGGGGCGGTGGTGCTGGTGATGTCGGAGATGGCTCTGCAGGGCCAGCCACAAAAGCCAGGTGGACAGGTAGTTTCCCTTCCGCCAGGCGCCAACAGCTCAGGGTGGGAGGCCCTTCAAATGGGTGTAGACGGCCCTTGGGGGTGTAACTACCAGAGGAAGTCGGGCTTTGTGATGGAGGCCCCAGGTGCATGATTTGAAGGAGAAGAGTTGAATTTTATACCCTGCTTTTCTCATCCGTTTAAGCAGCTGACAAACCTTCAGTTCTTCTCCCCACCACAGACACCCTGTGAGGTAGGTGGGTCTGTGAGAGCTCAGGCGAGAGCTGTGACTTGCCCAAGGCCACCCAGCTGGCTTCATGGAGGAGTGTGGGATCAAACCCGGCATTCCCAGCTAAGAGTCTGGCTCTCTAACCGCGAGACCAAACGAGGACCCCGCTCGCCCCAAGAGAAAAACGAAAACCAAGGCTGGTTTCCAATAGGCATCCCACAGTAACTTCAGCGTTACAGAGTCCACTAATGCTGATACCAGTGCAAATTTCGGGGCCAGGCGTCTAAAAGCCCGGGTGGTGTTTATCTTTTAAGAAAACACGTTTGCAATCGGTTTCGTTTCGTTTTTGGAGGGAACGTCAGTATGTGCACCGACTCCCTCTCTCTTCTGGACTCCTCAGGGACCCGGGGAAACCCTCCTCTGGGACTGGCCATGGGGTTTTGACCACTGACCCGTGTGGAGCAAATCCCTCACAACCACCCGCTGCCGGACGTGCTGCGGTCTGGAGGCAGGAGCAGCAGGAACGCCATGGGGTTGGGTCCCCCTGGAGAACTTTTGCACACAGAGGTATTTGCTGACCGGCCTGTGGAAACCCGAAACCTCAACCGACGTCACGACGGAGGGCCTGCTGACCTCATGGGCGCCCAGCAGGTTCCTTCACAGGGACGCAGAAGTGTTTAGCCAAATCTTCCTCCGAGGAGATGCCAGGGGCTGAACCTGCCACCCTCGGCTGAGCCGCGGCTCTTGCCCTAACCCTGCAGACCCCTCCCTTAAAAGGAAAAGGAGGGTTGCAGAGTCTGTTGTCTGAACGGGAAGAAAATCATTGGCTTTGAAATGGATTGATTGCTTTGGTAAATCACGATGCCTTCCCTTGTTCTGTGACATAAAGAAACCACAGCCGTGACAAGAGACCTCCTCCAGAGGAAGGAAAAGTGGATACAGGTCTCCCTGGCAAGGAAGGTGGGATCCTGGCTGTATGCTCGCTGCGGGTCTTGCTTCACCCTGAAGTTGCCGACAAAATAAGGATGCAAGGAGAACATAAGAAGCTAAGAGGAGCCCTGCTGGATCAGGCCACAGCCCACCTAGTCCATAGAGACCTCAGAGGAGCCCTGCTGGATCAGGCCACAGCCCATCTGGTCCATAAGAACCCAAGAGGAGCCCTGCTGGATCAGGCCACAGCCCATCTGGTCCATAAGAACCTCAGAGGAGCCCTGCTGGATCAGGCCACAGCCCACCTAGTCCATAGAGACCTCAGAGGAGCCCTGCTGGATCAGGCCCCAGCCCATCTGGTCCATAAGAACCCAAGAGGAGCCCTGCTGGATCAGGCCACAGCCCATCTGGTCCATAAGAACGTAAGGGGAGCCCTGCCGGATCAGGCCACAGCCCATCTGGTCCAGCATCCTGTCTCATGCAGTGGTCCACCAATTGCCCTTGGGCATCTCAAGCAGAGACAAGGGCTAAACCTTCTGTTCTCGAATCCCAGCAAATGGCCCTAGAGGCCTCCTGCTTGTCCCCGCAGTCCGAAAGACATACTTAGGCGTCCATTCTAGTAGCCACTGATACTTCTGTCATCCATACATTTGTCCAACCCTTCCTTAAACCATCTAGGCTGGTTGCTGTTTCCACCTCTTCTGACAGGCAGGTCCATAGACCGATGACCCTCTGGGTGGAGAAATCCTTCCCCTTGTCTGATCCAGCTCTTGCCCATCAGCTCCATAGAGTGCCCGCTGGTTCTAGTGTTGGGTGACAGAGAAAAGATTTTTCCTCCATCCACCTTTTCTAAACCCTGTGTGTTTTCATATCACAGCTGCAGGACCCCTGATAGCCAATGCTTCACTATAAGTCCTTTTCGCTTTACCCTATTTTGGATGTATAGCAGGGCCCTCCAGCAAGGATTATAACGGGCTCCAACCATCCACTGAAACACGCCACCACCTGAGGATGCAAAAGGATCTCCACAATCTAGCACCAAAACCTGTATTCTTATCTTTTCTCAAAATAAAATTCAACCGTGCGACGGATGAAAGAAAATGGCCGCCGCTGCCAAATTCCCGGCCTCTTCCAGCTGCAATGAAAAGGTGTTTCTGAGGGCCCGTGACAGCCGGCCACCACCCCTCGCCAGAGGTAGAAGCAGTGCCTGCGTCAAGATGGAGCCAGGGCCGGTGGCGATTCTTCGTCGGAATCGAACTCCACATTCTCGTCTTTAACCCACTTGCCGGAACCATCTTGGATCCACCCAGAGCTACCAGGGAAAGGGGGTGGGATGGGGGGGGGGAGAAAGAAGCACTTCTTAGTAGTAGCAGCAGTAATAATAGTAGTAGCAGAAGAAGCAGAATTGGGTTTTTATACCCTGCTTTCCTCAGCCTTTAGGGGACTCAAAGCAGCTGGCAAACCTTCTGTTCTTCTCCCCACAACAGACACCCTATGAGGTAGGTGGAGCTGTGAGAGCTCAAAAGAGCTGTGACTAGCCCAAGGTCACCCAGCTGGCTTCGTGGAGGAGTGTGGAATCAAACCTGGTATTCCCAGATAAGAGTCTGGCTCCTTACCACTAGGCCAAACTGGCTCACCTTTGTCTTGGGTTGCCTGAAGCCCTGAAGGTGACCCTAAAAATGCCCCCTGTAAGCTCATAAGACTCCCTGAACTTAGTTTAAAGACTCCATCTTCCCATCCTCCTTCCAGGGAAAGGTGTAATTTTTTGCTCTCCAAACCCATAACCATTTCCTCTTTTCTTCTGCAGGCTGACCTCTGAATTGGTTAGACTGGGTGCTGTTCCATTAAATCAACGTTTCTCCCCAAATAGGGGGACCCTCTCTGTGCAGGTCTCCCTGCTTCGGACCCAGAGTCCGACCAACGTACAGAAGAGCGCGTCTGGGTAACCCATCAGCAGGGCCGCCCCCTTACCTTTTCAGCTTCAGGTAATGTTCGAGGGCTTGGCGCTTCTCCGGGGCAAGGTCAACGGGACTCGAGGGGCGCTGTTTGGCCAGGGAGGACTTCCCTTTTGGGGGGCGCTCCTTCTTCACTGGGTGCAAGCCTGGAACGAATAGAAAAACCAGCGGTGAAATCTCCTTTCTGTTTTGCCCTGCAGCAGCAGGTTTTCTCTGCTGGCTTTTATAACTCGCGCGTCGCCCCGTCTTTTCAAGGGATGCTCAAAAATGCCTCCGTCTCATCGCACGACTTTCTTACTTAAAAGAACATCCCATTCCATGAAAGCAACGTGAAAATGGAAACTCCCGAACTGCGAGGGAACCGGAAACATTTCCTGACAGATCCCCCTGATGGGAAAACCCGGGATAGGACAGACGCATGCCCAGCCCTTGACTAGATCCATTTCTACCTGTCTTTGTGGCTGTTGAGCCAGGTAAATGAGTGGACGACGTGGCTTCTGGCCCCAGGAAGGTCTCCTCGCTCGTCCGGGTGGAATCCGTCGCTTCTGAAGGCCGCCCCTGCCCTGTGCATTTGGAACCATCGCTTATCTTGGAGGTACTGGGTCCCACATCACTTCTTGGGTCCCTGTTCCCAAAAAAAACCAGGGCCATGAGGAAGAGGAAGAAGAGTTGGCTTTTCTACCCCTCTTTTCTCACTCTTAAGGGGACTCAAAGCTGCTGACAAACCTTCTGTTCTTCCCTCCACAAGAGAACACCCTGAGAGGTAGGTGGGGCTGTGAGAGCTCAGAGAGCTGTGATTTGCCCAAGGTCACCCAGCTGGCTTTGTGGATCAGGCCACAGCCCATTTAGTCCAGCATCCTTTCTCACATGGTGGACCATCAGTTGCTTCTGGGCAACTTCAGCAGCAGACGAAGGCAAAACCTTCACCGGCCTTCATTTTCTTTAAGCCAGGGTGGGTTTCTGCCACCACCTGTTTTGGAGTAAATTCCACAGCCCCTCTGGGTGAAAAAAAACCCCTTCCCCTTGTTGGTCCCAACTCTCCTGGCCATCAGCTTCTCATTGCTTCCTTCTTGCTTCCCCATGAATCATTTCAGCGTTAACTCCAGAACAGGTTCAAGTCTAAGATGCCAGCCGGGCAGGTTACCTGTTTCTCCTACAGCAGCTGTTATAGGGGGCGCTTTTCAGCAAGGCATTCTGGGCAATCTTCCGGGTTTGCACCAACAACGGAGCCGGCCCAGGAGCCACCTAAGGGGTGAGCAGAAGGTGTGAGGAGCAGAATGAAGCCCGGAGCAAAGGATCCTTCAAATAATGGCAATTTTTAGGCCTTGCACTAACCTGGGCGCCTGCTTCTTCCGCTTGGACGTAGGCCTGGTGCTGCCGTTTCTCAGTTTTGTTTTTCAGCCATTGCTTTTTCCCATAAAACTTCTGCAAACCTTTTAACAAAGAGATCAACGGCAGAGCATTGAAATCTTTGGATATATTCTTTATTCTCGCTGCTGCTGCTGTTATATGAAAATAAATGCAACCTATCGCAGCCGGAGATGCTGTGTCGTTTTGGATGCAATTTGAAAAACATGATTATGTGGTACGATTTTAGGAACAGTCTCCATGGGGAAACCCCTGCAGAGATCTGGCCACTACGGTAACAAGCCTCAGCAGCTGGGACCGGAAGCGATGCCTATTCCCAATTACGGCTGGTTCGACAGATTACGCTTCCTCTGGACAGACATGATTTGGCCACAGTTAACGGGGGACATTCTTTCCCTTCCCACTTGCAGACACTGTTGTTTATTGTATGCTCTTAATGTTTTAATATACTTGATTTTAAATGTTGTTTCCTGCGCTGAGACCTTTGGGTATAGGGCGGGATAAACATGCAAACAAACAAATGAATAAATAGCCACAAAGTGCATTATTTTTCACCCACACTGATAAGCATTAATAATAAGAAAAACTGGTCAACTTAATTCTTGCAGTTTATTTCTAGTAACAATATATGATTATATTTGTTGCAAAGATCCAGTGTTCTCGAGAGCCCCCAAAAGAACTTCTATGAAGACAACAGAACGCTACAGCTTGGGGAACCGAGTCCCACCGGCTTACCAGCAAGATGCTTCTTCCCAGAACGGTGGACCGTGAGCATGTCAAGAGTGTCAAAAACCGGCCTGTGGGGGCAGACAGTGCAGGAATATCTGAAAAAACACACACCAGGAATGGGTTTCATTAGCATTTGGTGGCTTAACGAACCTCTCAATGGTGCCAGTGAGTGTTTGTTTTCTGTTCCATTCAGAGAGGTTGTATTCCTCACCTCTACCCTTGATTTTGGGGGATGGCAAGGTTGCCCCTGGCATCGCATAGCAGGAGAGAAGGGCAACCCCCCCTTTCTCCCAAGGTGCCGCAAACTGTGACCCCCTCCTGCCATGAACAATCCAAAGCGATCCCCCCAAATGGTTTCTGTGCTGTTTTCCAAGTCTCCTGGGACATCTATCCATCTATCCATCCATCCATCCATCTATCCATCCATCCATCCATCTATCCATCTATCTGTCTGTCTGTCTGTCTATACCATTTGGTGAAGGGCTGGATATAGGTTTTCTAAATAAATAAAAATAAAATAAAGTAAACATAACTGTAACTTTAGGATGCCCTTTTTGCTTAACCTTCCCTTGGATGGATCCGGGTCCCAAATAATAAATAGCCCAAGGTGCCGTTCTCACCTGCCATCTCTCAGCAGGAAAGCTTCGTCTTCTGGGATATAATTCGCCAAGAGATCCGCAACTCTCCTTTTCTGGGAAAGAGGAGAAGAAGAAGAAGAGGAAGAAGAGGTGGCTTTTCTACGCCGCTTTTCTCACCCATTTTAAGGGGACTCAAAGCAGCTGACAAACCTTCAGTTCTTCTCCCTCAAGGGGACTCAAAGCAGCTGATAAACCTTCTGTTCTTCTCCCTACAACACCCTGTGAGGTGGGTGGGGCTGTGAGAGCTCAGAAGGAGAACTCTGGCTAGCCAAAGGCCACTCAATTGGCTTAGTGGAGGAGGAGGGGTTGGTTTTTATACCCTGCTTTTTTCACCCTTAAGGGGCCTCAAAGTGGCTGACAAATCTTCCATTCTTCTTCCCACAACTGACACCCTGTGTGGTAGGTGCCGCTGTGATAGCTCAAAAGAGAGCTGTGACTAGCCCAAGGTCACCCAGCTGGCTTCATGGAGGAGTGTGGAATCAAACCCAGCATTCCCAGATAAGAGTCCAGCTCCTTAACCAAGAAGAAACGCATGCAGGATGCCTTACCCCTGAAACGATGCTGCGCGCAACCCTTTTGCTCACCTTCAGCACGTTCAGCTGGCTGGGGTCATCGCCATCCCTCTTGAATGACATGACCTGGTTCCAAAACGGGGAGTGCGCCCCTCAGCTCTGCTTCAAACCTTCCTTTGCGCTGCACGGAGAACTACAATTCCTAGCATGCACCTGGCCCTATTTGAGCATCCGTGGACTACGCTTCCCAGGCACCCTGCAGAAGTGGGAGGAGGGAAAGAGAGAGGGACACTGACGCCGCATGTAAACAGGACTGCATTTCCCAGAACGCCTGTGGATATGAAAAGAACCATCAGTATAATACATAACTTTGTGCAAAGAAAAATAAAGCTTTTCTGTTTTTTAAGCCCGGCTCAGCTCTGGAAATGATTTCAAAGCTGTTTCAATCTGGAACCAAACAATAAACTGCTGAGACTTTCCTGGGAAGGGAAGCTGAGGTTAAACACTGTAGCCTTATTTGAAGTCTGTGTTGCATGGAGATGCTACAGATAAACCTTTCTGGAAAACCAGGTCATTTCTGTTTCTTTTTCTCTT
Source organism: Aspidoscelis tigris stejnegeri (assembly GCA_023333525.1). Lineage (NCBI taxonomy): Eukaryota > Metazoa > Chordata > Lepidosauria > Squamata > Teiidae > Aspidoscelis > Aspidoscelis tigris. Next base: position 3,951,769 of record JALMGA010000027.1, on the reverse strand, counting down.
TTCCCTGTAAGTTTGTTATTCCTATTTTTAAAGCAGCCAGGATGAGATGCCTGGGCCTGCTGGCTACAAAATTAAGATTAAGACACAAACAGGAAGGTAAGAGTTGCGACAGACAGGAAAAGAAAAATCTTTGTTTTCTCTTTTAATCTTCCCTTTCGTTTGTTACACATTCTCAGAAAACCCAGACTTCAGAGAAACTTAAGTAACTAGAATTTCACTCCACCCTTGAGGGAGGAGCCCCCTCTCCCCAGTTTACCAAACTTTGCCTAGGGGGTGGTCACACCTAAGGTTTAATCCAGTTTCAGTCCACTTTCAGAGTGAGAGAGTGCATCAACAAAGCGACAAGCTGTTTTCTTTCAGTGTTAAATAACCCGGTCACTTTGCTGATGTCTTCTCTCGCTCTGAAGGCGGACTGATACCGGATTAAACCTTACGTCTGGCCACAGCACTAGAGAAATAAAATACAGAGAAACACCATAGACGCGGGTTCAACAAAACGCACGAGAAGGAATTCGTTGTAAGAGGTTTCCTTTGCGTGTGTGTGTGTGTCTTTTCCCCACCCACCTGTCCCTTAACCTATGCATCTCCACCTCTTTGGGGGACCGAAGCTTTGGGGGGAGGCCCACAGGTGGGCTGCCACCCCCTCCCTCCTCCCCACCCAAACTGGGAAAGGGAAAACTAGCAACACCGTTAATGCTCCAAATGCAGCACCAGTTTCTGCGTGGCTAAACGTCCTCCTAGACCTAACTGAAGCCCAAAAGGTGTTTCTTTTATTCCCCAAATTGCAAGGTTTTGCATGGTCTCACGCCCCCCACCCCCCAAAGACCATCAGTGCGTCATGAATTCCAGGTACCTCGCGCTGGGTCTCCTTCTCGGTCGCCTCCTTTGGAATTCAAGGAGAGGGGGGGGGAATGCGTTTTTTGCAGGGAGTTTGGGGGTTTAACTCCTCTTCCTGCGTGTCTGTTGGTTGGGGGGGCTGGAGGACTGCAGCCCCCAGAACCCTTTGCAACTTCCTCCTTGAGCACGGGTGGAGGCTGGGAAATGTAGTCCCCCCTGCCTGTGCCCTCCCCAGGAACGAGGGGCGCCTGGCGTTGCGCAAAAGCTGCAGTTCGGTGGGGCGCGCGGAGAAGCTCTTGGAGCCCGAGTTCAGGTGCAAAGCGAGCAAAAGCAGGGTTCGCAAAACCAGGCTTCAGAGGGGGGGGTGCAGAAGAAAACTACACCTCCCAGGGCCCTGTGCGCCGGTGGGAGTGGCCAGAAGAACCCAGGCTGGCTGCTTGGCTTCTGTTAAACTGCCCAGCGCAGGCAGAGCGAGCAGCCGGGGGGCAAAAACTGGGCGCACCTGGGTGGTGGCGAGGAGGGTCCTGGGGGCGGGGGCGGCGTGCAGGAGCGCAAGGAGGGGGCGATCAGGGGCACCTGTTTACCTGGACCCATCTGGGGGCTGAGCTGGGCGGGGATGACGCCTATGCCCGGTCCCTGGAGGGGCCACCTCTGCACAGGTGACAGCTGAGCCGGCGAGGGGCCTCGAGGGCGCCGCCTTGGGGAGCGGCGGCGGGGCCAGCAGGGCAGCTCGGCCGGGAGAGCGCAGGGGGAGCCCTGCTGGGGATGCGCCCACCTGGTGGCCGGGGCTTGTAGGGTCGGTGTCCCGTCGGCGGCGCTGTCAGTGGGTGGGTGGGTGGCGGCATCGCCTGGTCTTCAGGGGCCAGGTGGTCTTGCAGGTCAGGGGGGTGACCTCCGCCTGGCTGTGGGGCACGGACGGTCATGGCCTCTCCATCCAAGCACGGATCCCCCGGAGGGGCCGGCTTGCTCCAAGGGGCCCGGACCCGCTCTTACGGCAGCCTGGTGAAGACGGTCAGCTCGCCGGCCCGCGAGAGGCGCGTGGAGCACTGCTTGGAGCCCGGGGACACCCTGCAGGGGCTGGCGGTCAAGTATGGGGTCACGGTGAGTCCATCCGGGGTGTGTGTTGGAGGGGTCAGCCTTGTGGGCTTTCTGGCATGCTTGGACTGTAGGGGCTCAGCAAGGAAGAGCCAGAGCACCCCCCCCCATTCCGGAATAAACGATGTGCCGTGCCCCCCCCTCTCTCTCCACCACTCCTTTTGAGGGTAGACTGCTCCTAACTGTGGAGGCTTGTCTCAGTGTCAACAGTGAAAACCGTGGGCAGGCCTCAGCCATCAGGTGCCACACCGTACTCAGGGTCCCGAGTTTGTAAAAAGGTCATTTTGGGATGGATAAAAGACTTTGCCCTTTGCTGGTCAGCTTTGTGGCCGGAGGAAAATCTTCCTTCTTTGCTGCTGTGGCCAGAGAGAGAGAGAGAGAGAGCTCCTCCTGCCTGTGCTGGACTTTGGCTTCGTCTCTGGCCCTCATTTAGCAAAGCTGCCTGGTTGCCCTTCTGAAATATTTGAGGCATAAAAATTGTCTGTCTGTCTGTCTGTCTGTCTGTCTGTCTGTCTGTCTGTCTATCTATCATCTGCACCTAGATATCTGCATCTACGTTGCACCTCAAGAGGGAGTCTATTCCATAGCTTGGGGGCCATCCCTGAGAAGGCCCTCTCCCAGGTGCCCACCCCTTTTGCTCCTGAGGGTGGTCTTAAGATCTTAAGACCCCTCCAGATCTTAAGGCACGGGCAGGCCGATATGGGAGAAGGCGTTCCTTCAGATATTTGGGGCCCGAGTCATTTAGGGCCCTTATGAGTCAGTTAACACCTTGAATTGGGCTCGGTAGCGAATGGGCAGCCAGTGCAACTCTTTTAAGACTGGTGTGAGGTGCATCTGGGCAGCTGACCCAGCCAGCAGTCTAGTAGCTGTATTCTGCACCACTTGCGGCTTCTGAACCATCTTCAAGGGCAGCCCCATGTAGAGCACATTGCAGTAGTCCAGTCTGGAGTTTTCCTGAGCATGGAGAACTGTGGCCAAGGCGTCTCTGTCCAAAAAGGGCTTCAACTAGTGCACCAGCCATAGCCGGGAGTAGGCATACGTGGCCACGGGCTCCACCTGAGCTTCAAGCATCAGCACCGAGTCCCCAGATTTCTCAACTGTCCCTCCCAGGGCATTACAGCCCCATCGAGGACAAGGTGCCTCCCAGCTCCACAAACCTGGATTTAGTGCGCTTACAAAGCGTCTGGTGCCCACGGCCACGTGGCGGTGTATAGTGAAAGCACAGACTGTGCAAGGCCTCCTGCTTTTTGTGCAGAAAGATACACCCACAGAAAAGCTGCGTCCCTGCGCCTAACAGCCTTTTCCCGCCCCTTCCCTAGACGGAGCAGATCAAGAGGGCGAACCGCCTCTACACCAACGACTCCATTTTCCTGAAGAAGTCCCTCTACATCCCAGTGGCCTGTGAGCCCAAGACGCTGTCCAACGGGTTAAGCCTGGACGAGGAAGACGAGGGTCGGAAGCCTGAGGAGGAGGACGGAGGGGACGCTGGGCAGACAGAGGCCAGCAAGAAACCAAAGCACGCCCGCAAGAACGGGGCCCCCGGGGCCACCGCCAAGCATGACCTGACGGCGTCCGACTTCCTGTTCAAACTGGACTCCGAGATCCGCCGGTCCAAGCAGGCCGCGACCAAGAAACTGCGGGAAGGAGAAGGAAGGTGAGGAGGGCTGCCGGAAACTCCGCTGCCCTTATTTCGGTTATTGGTTTGGATTTCTTCCTGCTCTCTCTGACCTCGGGTGGGCCAGCTTAACAAATAATAAAGAAGTGATCTCTTTTATTCTGTTTTAATAGGCATTATTAGAGCCTTCCATGGCCTAAAATCTTTGTATCCTGTCCCATGTAGGGGGTAGCGAGTGTTGGATTTCTCACCAGACTGTGTTAACTGTCAGCCTGTATAAGAGCATAAGAACCTCAGAGGAGCTCTGCTGGATGAGGCCACAGCCCATCTAGTCCATAACAACCTAGGAGGAGCCCTTTTGGGTCAGGCTACAGCCTATCTGGTCCATGAGAACCTAAGAGGAGCCCTGCTGGATCAGGCCACAGCCCATCTGGTCCAGCCTCCCTTCTTACTTGGTGGTCCACCAAATGCTTCTGGGCATCTCAAGCAGAAAAGAAAACCTCCTCCCCTCCATTCCCTGCAAGTGGCCTTCAGAAGCCTCCTGCCTGCCTCTCTGGCCTGGAAGTGGTACCTGGGCGTCCATTCCGGTAGCCACAGATTCCCCTGCCCTCTGTGAATTAAGGGAAGCCCTGATGGGTGTGGCCGGGGCCTGTGTGGTCCAGCATTCCGTCTCCCACAGTGTCCCACAACCCGTGTCTCTTTGTATTGTTCTATATGTTACCTTTTTTGGGGAGGTCCTATTACAAAAGCGTCTTCTCCTTTTTGCCTCTCCAGGGCTCAGGGGGAGGAGCCTGCGCTGAGCCACGCCCCCTCCTCCCCCTCCTCCTATCAGAATGAGCCTTCTCCACGCTCCCAGCAGCGCGCTGTCCTGGGCCCGGTACCCCTCACCAAGATCGCCCGTGCGGACACCCTCCGTGACCAAGAGGACGAGATCTTCAAGCTCTGAGCAGCCGGCCGGTGCCGTTTTCCCCTCGCTCCACTCTGGTCACCTGAGGACTTTGCTGGGCCCTTCCAGGCCCCCCAAGACTTTTCATCCTGTCCCCCCCCCCCCCCGGGTCCCCGACTTTAGCTGTTAAGAGGAGCATCCTTTTGCGCAAAACCTCACTATTAGAGCAGAGGAGCGACGATGAAACGGCAAGAACGCCATCCAAGATGGCCTCCTGGACTTTTGAAGGAACCATCTTGGTGTCCTTGAGAAGAAGCTGCCCCGTGTGGGTTGTAGGACCCTCCCCACCTGGCCTCCCTCCCCTGTTTTGTCCTCCTCCACCGCTGACCCTCCTTATTTATTGCCTCAAGTGCTTTCTTTTCCACCCCACGCCCGGCCCTCCCGTGACCTCGATCATCTGGAGATGTTCCTGCAGCCCCGCTATGGTTGGGGAGGCTGGAGGCAACGTGTGGTGGCCGTGCTGGGCGAGGTGGTGGTGGTGGTGGTCCTTCTGTCGAGGAGGTCAGGCCCTGTGTGGTTCGTCTGGGTTTTTGGTTTCCGGTTGCAGTGAGAAACGAGGTCCAAACCCCATCTTTGACTTCATGGGAGAATAAACAAGCGGCTGAGGTTCAGGTCTCCTGCCTACAAGGTGTGATGTTTTCTTTCCTTTCTGAGCTGCGCCAGCAACACCTCCTTTTATCTATCCTGTGGCGGGTTTTGCTGAGTGTGCGTTGCTCCCGTTGTGCGACAGACGCATTTCCCTCTCTCCCCCCCACACAAGAAGAAGAAGAAGAAGAAGAGTTGGCTTTTCTATCCTGCTTTTCTCACCCATTTAAGGGACACAAAGCAGCTGACAAACCTTATGTTCTCCCCACAACAGTCACCCTGAGATATAGGTGGGGCTGTGAGAGCTCAGAAGAGAGCTGTGACTTGCCCAAGGTCACCCAGCTGGCTTCATGTGTTGGTGGCTTTACGTGGGCCAATTTTCAGTGTGGAATTTGGGATGCACGGTTAGGCCAACAGGTGAATTCACGCCAGGCGCCGTCACTGAAAGCGGCTTTGCTTTTCTCACCCTCCCACCGTCACTAGGTGCTGCTTTAAAGAGGATTTATCCTGCACGCTTCTCCCCCCCCCCCCCCGGCAGGACCCCAGTATCCCTGGAGGGGCACACACAGACGCCGTTGATGTTTCACTACTTAAACAGGAGCGGCACGAGGAAGAGAAAAACTAGGGAAATTGGGGTGAGGGTGGGGAAGGGTTGCATTTTTGGGGAATGGGGACAATCCGGGTGGCAATAGGGGGAAAGATGTCCCAGCCCCCCCCCCCCCAAGAAATAAACATTGGGAAAGCAAGTTGATGGTCTTTCTGCTTGGTCTGAGGAAGAAGAGTTCTTTTCTACCCTGTTTTTCTCACCCATTTAAAGGGACTCAATGCTGCTGACAAACCTTCTGTTCTTCTCCCCACAACAGCCCCCCCTGTGAGGGAGGCGGGGCTGTGAGAGCTCAGAAAGGGAGCTGTGACTAGCCCAAGGTCACCCAGCTGGCTTTGTGGAGGAGTGTGGAATCAAGAGGAGGTGATGGCCCCCAGGGTGGGCCCATGCTGGGAAAGATCTCTGTCAAAGAAAAGGGAGAGATTCCCTTTTTAATTGGGGCGGGGGAAGCAAAAGGAGGAGTGGGGCCTGGATGGTTGCATTCTTTTTTATTCTCGAGCTTGACTTTGCAGAGGGTCAAAGGGCAAAATTCTCCGGGGAGGGGGGCTCTTCTTTGGACAAGAGCTGGGAGGCATTGGGGCAGCTGTCCAGGGTGCTGAACCGATTTGGGTGGCTCTGGGTGAGCTCCCTGCCTGCCTACAGTAGGGCTTTTCCTTCCTAGATCTCCCGGATCAATTGTGCTGTAGTTTCCTAGCAGGCAGAGACCCGCTTCCCCGTGATTGCCAGGAACGAGCTGAGCCCGTCCTCATGGCTAGGTTGTGTGGCAACCCGCTTCCTTCTTGACGTTTCCTTACAGCTAAAAACATGGACGGTGGAGGCAGGAGAAGGGTCCTGGCTTGGTTGGGGGTGCTTTGACCCGCCTGGGAGCAGAGGAAAACCAAGTCCATGTGGGAGAAGGGTCAAGGTTTGGAGCTGTTGACCATAGCATCCATAGCACCCTTGGAATTGGATCTGGGACCGTCGCCTCCAAACAGGGCCAGCCCTTCCATTACAAATGGAAAAAGCAGAGCTTCTCTGCAGCTCCTCTTGCATCTAAAGGGGGAGACACTTGACCATACATGGTGAGTGGAGGGTGGGTAGACCCACCTAGGAGCATCCTTCCCACTTCAGAATTGAACCAATGAAGAATCTAGATACCCAGATCTTGGGTGGCGTTTCCAGCTGGGCTTTGCCTGATGGAGAAGGGAGGAGGGCCATTTCTGGTGGGGCGTTGGAAGGAGATGAGAGAGTGAAGATGGACAGAAAGGTTCCTTCTCTCCGTGACTGTTCCAAAACGCGCAGTGTGTGCAAACCATCAACAGACCCCCGCACACAACACGCACATTCCCTGTCCTTATTGGTCCCAAGGTCAAGTTGCTAAGGTCCAGAAAGTTGGTTCTTTCCCAGGGAGCAAATCGTAGAAGGTTCCCCATTCTTATTACCCCTAAGTGATGAACTCCTGAGGTGTCCATCCATGACTTACAGGATCCGGCTAGTTTTATGGGGTCTCCCTTCAACCATGCCCCCACAGCTTCTTTCCCCACCACCTCTGTTGACTTCACAACTTCCCTTCATCAATGAGGCGGTTGATGCCCTCACAGATCTTCTTCAGATGCGGCTGATAAGGCTCCCCTGGGCTGTAGAGCTTGGTCAGGAGATCCGTGTCGGCAAAGTGGTCAAAGACGTGGCGGATGCGTCCATGAGACTTGGGCGTCAGGTGCTTCTCGACCAGCTTGAGGAGGAGGTCTCTGCATTCCTGGAGGATTTCAGCCAGGACGCCCTTCTCAAAGGTGAAGTCCACCTCGTGGAAGCTGATGGCAGTCATGGCACCCTGGTGGAGCTTCTGCTTGAATTCCTCCGCCAAGCTGAGCTCTTCTTCGCTGAAGCGGTTGTTGCGGTAGAGGACAGAGATCTTGACGGCAACCTTGATGAGGTTCTTGATGACCTTCTGGGATTCGGTCCGGTTTTGGGTATACTGCTTGGAGATGCGGTAGAGCTCGTCCAAGATCTCGCTGGTCGTGTCATCAATGAACATATTGACCATGGACTTGCTGGCCATCCGGCTGAGGATCTTCTTCTCCGCTTGCATGGCGAGGTTGCGGGAGCTGAAGGTCTCCATCCCAGCTGTGCGAAAAAGACAAAAGGAAATGTTTATGCTTTAAGAAAGGGTTGGGGAAATTCATGGAGGACAGGTGACTACTGGAATGGATACCTGGGTACCTCTTCTAGACTGGAGAGAAAGGCAGGAGGCCCCAGAGGCCGTTTGCAGGGATTCAAAAGCAAGTGAAGGTTCTGCCTTTGTCTTCTGCTTGAGATGCCCAGAAGCAATTGGTGACCACTGTGTAAGAGAGGATGCTGGACCAGATGGGCTGTGGCCTGATCCAGCAGGGCTCCTCTGAGGTTCTTATGGAGCAGATGGGCTGTGGCCTGATCCAGCAGGACTCCTCTGAGGTTCTCATGGACCAGATGGGCTGTGGCCTGATCCAGCAGGGCTCCTCTTAGGTTCTTATGGACTCGACGGGCTGTGGCCTGATCCTGCAGGGCTCTTCTTAGGTTCTTATGGACTCGACGGGCTGTGGCCTGATCCTGCAGGGCTCTTCTTAGGTTCTTATGGACTCGACGGGCTGTGGCCTGATCCAGCAGGGCTCCTCTTAGGTTCTCATGGACCAGATGGGCTGTGGCCTGATCCAGCAGGGCTCCCCTTAGGTTCTTATAAGCAATGCCAGAGCGAGAGCAAGAACTGATTTTAATTTACTTCTGCAGAGTTATCAGGGATCTAATATTGCTAACCTACAATACACGCTACATTATACTCGCTCTACAGCAAACAAATTTCAGTGACTGTCTTCTGAAGCAGGAAATAATGGGGAAATGTCACGTGGGAGATTTTTGGGTTGCCCAAATGGCAGATTTTGCTCTTTCCTCTTTTGCAACCTGTTGCTGTGGCTTCTCCAGAGGTGTCTGGGGGGAATCCAGAAGGTCTGCCCTTGAAGATCTGCCTTTTTATGAGCCCTTGGATTTCTATTTTTTATTTTAAAGTAAGTCAATGCTTCCTTCCTTCCTCCCTTCCCTGCCTGCCTGCCTGCAACCTCCACAGAGGCATTGGGGCTTCCTGTTTTTATCCTTTTGTTATAACAGCGCAGCCTCGCTTCTTCCTGAAAGCTGCTTTGGAGTTCCAGGATCGACTGGGAATTCTCTCCATTGATTAATTCACTGAGCAAGGCAGCCTGAAATCTTGGGGAAGGGCCAACCAAGACCCCATTGGCTGAAAGCCCCATAATGATAAATGTATTATTTATTATTTGCATTTCCATCCCGCCCTATGCCCTATATTCCATAGCCTGGGGGCCACCACTGAAAAGGCGCTCTCCGGGGTGCCCACCCTCCTTGCTGCTGAGGGAGGAGAGTGAAAGGGAAATCTACTTGTCGGTCCATGCTTTAATGGTGAAGGCAGTTTGGTCTAGTGGTTAGGGAGCTGGACTCTTATCTGGGAATACTGGGTTTGATTCCGCACTCCTCCACAGAGCCAGCTGGTTGACCTTGGGCAAGTCACAGCTCCCTTCTGAGCTCAGTGAGCACTACTTACCTCACAGGGTGGTCTGTTGTGGGGAGAAGAACAGAACGCTTGGCAGCAGCTTTGAGCCTCCTTAAATGAGAGAAAAGCCGGGTAGAAAAGCCAACTCTTCTCCTTCCTCCACGAAGCCAGCTGGGTGACCCTGGGCAAGTCACAGCTCTCTTTCTGAGCTCTCACGGCCTTACGTACCTCACAGGGTGTCTGTTGTGGGTAGAAGAACAGAATGTTTGTCGGCAGCTTTGAGTCCCCATAAAGCTGTCCAATTCTTATGGGGCTTTGGATAGCTGGTGAAAGAAAACACTTAGGGTGCATTCCCACCTATGTTTTAATCCAGCTTCGATCCACTTTCAGAGTGGAAAGAACACATTGGCAAACTGACCGGCCATTTTCTTTCTGCTTTAACTAACCCAAATGTGGATTTTTTGAATCGGATAATACCGGAAGCAAACAGCTTGATGCTCTGTTGATGTAGTTCTCTCACTCTGAAACCGGATCAAAACATAGGTGTGAACGCAGCCTCACCTCACAGGGCATTAAAATATATTAAAAATACGTGACACCCTGACTTATTATTCGGCATCTTCTGTGACCATCTTAGGGGGTGACGATTAGTTAACTTGCAAGGCCCATTTGGGGACTGCTCTTAAGGGTGTCTTGTGTGTGTAATTGTGTGTCATTTCCTTGCTTTTAAACATGCAATTTTCTTCTGTTTTCGATCCTTCCCCTCAGAAACCTCCTTCCTTTTTTTTTTTTTTTTTTTGGTGCAAAGGTGCAATAGAGGCGTGCAAACGGCTGCTTTAACTTTCCCCCCGGGTGCCCGAGGGCGGAAGCAATGACAGACGGAGCGCCAACCGCTTCTTCTGCAGGCTTCCGGCGTCTTGGGTGAAAGGGGGAACTTGGAAAGGGGCCAAGGAGAGATGAGACAGGCGCTTCTGAGATCAGGAGGACCCACAAGGGGGGGGGAGGAGGTGGGGAAGGCTTTCTATCTAACCCCCCCATCTCATTTCAGCCTGAGGAGGCTTCACTCACGTCGGCCACAGAAAGGGCTTCCCCGTTGCCCTCTGGAACTCCCCGCCACAAGGCGCAGGGATAACTGCTAACCTTGGTCTAGTGGTTAGGGAGCCGGACTCTTATCCAGGAATACTGGGTTTCATTCTGCCCTCCTCCACGAAGCCAGCTGGGTGACCTTGGGCTAGTCACAGCTCCCTTCTGAGCTCTAACAGACCCCCCCACCTCACGGGGTGTCTGTTGTGGGGAGAAGAACAGAAGGTTTGTCAGCCGCTTTGAGTCCCCTTAAATGGGTGAGAAAAGTGGGGTAGAAAAGCCAACTCTTCTTAAAGGGCTGGCAGACAGGATTGTGCCCAATAACACTCTTTAATTGGGATATGTAGGGGAAGAGGGACCAGTGGTTAGATCTCCCGAAAAGAAACAAAAGCTTCTTTTGGTATGTCTGAGGAGCTCTTGATTTTGACAGAGGGGACTCAAAAGCAGCTGACAAACTTTCTGATCTTCTGCCCAAAACAGGCACCCTGTGAGGCAGGTGGGGCTGGGAGAGCTGCGGAGAAAGCTGTGATTAGGCCAAGGTTACTCAGCTGGTTTTGTGGAGGAAGAACAGTTGGCTTTCCACCCTGCTACCCATTTAAGGGGACTCAAGGTGGCTGACAAACCTTCTGTTCTTCTCCCCAAAAACAGCTGCCCTGTGGGGTAGGGGGGGGGCTGCGAGAGGTCAGAAGGAGAGCTGTGACTAGCCCAAGGTCACCCAGCTTGCTTTGTAGCGGTGGGTGGAATCAAACCCGGTATTCCCAGATAAGAGTCCGGCTCCTTAACCACTAGTCCAAATTGTCTGCAGCCAGAGCAAGCTGTGGCCACCTCTCTCCATCCGCCCCCCCAGCCTTTACCCTCTGGACACTCATAGGTTACTTACCTGAGTGACTCAAGCCTTTGTCACGGGGCAGAGAAGAGGAAAAGACAAAGCAGGCGAGGTTGTCCTCCTCCCCCTGGTGCCTTTTTGGGGCGCCTGTCCTTGTCTTGCTTTTCAAGCCCTCCAGCGGCCTTTCCGAGGAGAGGGTCGCCGCCTGTGGCCTGTGGTGTCCGGCAGCGCATGTGAGCTGCTCCTGCCGGGCATGTCTTGGAGAGAAAGAAGAACTAACTCGCGGCGGCCGCCGTCGGATGCTCCACCGAGACTTCCTTGAGCTGGGAGCCCGCCCTGGCGGATGACGAATCTCAGCTTAGTTCTTGATCAACCTAAAGAGCAGCTGTTTGTCAAAGGTGTCTGAGGAGGCAGAGAGAGAGAGAGAGAGAGAAAGGGAGAGGGAGAAAAATGCAGATGGAAGAGACACATGTCCAGAAAGAGGCGAACCACCTGGACGGACCGCATACTTTGCACAAGGGCAACCACGGGTCACCTCTGGGCCCCAGGGGACGTCTCTGTCCTGCCAAGGGGGAAAGGACTTGACCAGGCAAATCTTGTGCGTTTTCCCCTGTCAACAGCACGCGCGCAGCCCAAGGTGGACTCAGACAGGGGCGGCATCTTTCTGTACAGGCTCAGGGAAAAGGCCGGCCTGCTTGCTTTCTGTTCCTTTTCGGAAGGCAAACCCTTCGGTGGGTGTGGGGAGCGAAAAGCAACCACAGACCTGGGGCGCAAGTGGGGACATAATTTCCTCCAAACGTGGAGACCGAGTTTCCAGTTTGCAGCGGGACGCATGTGACCCTGTTCCACACCCGAAGCAACGGTCTGGATCTTTAGCATGCCTCCCAGCATCCTTTGGGGCTTTCCCCGATCCTGTAAGTTTCTTCTTGGCATAGGAACCCCGGTGCTAATGCTTGAAGCTCAGGCGGAGGCCCTGGCCAAGAGTGACTATTCCCAACTACAGCTGGTTTGACAACTAGGGCTGCGTCCCCATGCAAGCTGTTTGGGCTCCAATTGGGCTTGCACAGGACCGGGTGCGGGGCCGAGATCACACCTTGGCCATCTGCATGCCATTCCCAGTAACACGGGCTGGGGGCGGATTGAGCCGTCCCCATGCAAACTGCTCCAAACCCTGGAAAAGGCTTGCTTTTACTCCCATCTCCAGGCAAGCCACTTGCTTGCTTGGAAACGGGAGTAAAACCAAGTCCGGGACTGTCCCCGTGCGCAGGCTCCGCTCGGACCAAATCACGCAAACCATGCCCAGTCTTGTTTTTTCCAGTACCAAATCTGGTATGGGTTTGGTCCTGGTTTGGGTGATTTGGTTCTAGATAATCAGGCCAAATAAAAAAGTGCATGGGGACTGCCCCTCCTGAACCCGATTTCAGATCACGACCAAAGGTGCATGGGACACGCCCTAAGGCCCCTTCTGGAGAGAGATGACTTGGCCACAGTTAGCCATGCTCTGGTAACCTCCAGACTGGACTACTGTAATGCGCTCTACATGGGCTGCCCTTGGAGACAGCTCAGAAGCTGCGGCTGGTACAGAATGCAGCTGCTAGACTGCTGACTGGACAGTTGGCCGGACGCACGTCACGCTGGTCTTAAAAGAATTGCACTGGCTGCCAATTCACTACCGAGCCCAATTCAAGGTGTTAACTCCGTCTTATAAGGCCCTAAATGACTTGGGCCTCAGATATCTAAAAGAACGCCTTCTTCTGTATCGACCTGCCCGTCCCTTAAGATCCAGAGGCCCTCCTGGTTGTCCCAACACTCACAGCAGCAAAAGGGGTGGGCACCCAGGAGAGGGCCTTTTCAGAAGGCCATGATGGATGAGTGAAGAAAGGGAACAATTCCGGAGGGGCAGAAAATCTTGTCTTCTGCAAGGAGAGCAAATCTGCTGACCACAGAACTAGATTTGCGCATTTCTTTATAACTTTGTAAGAACGTTTTAGAGAAGCGAAAAAGCCCAGATCTCCAGGTCAACAACAAGAGTTTTGTAATAAATGAACAGACAAACAAAGAAAGAAAGACAAACAAACAAAGGGAGGTTAGTTTTTTGCCGATTTCATGCTTTTTAAAGAAGAAACCAGAACCCAAAGTTCTAAGCGGGGAACTGCAAAAAGAAGACGTGCGCAAAACCACAGCCGGCAGAAAGGAAGCGGCGAAGCCTGGGTGAGGGGCAGAAATGTGGCTGTTTATTTTAGACTATTCAGAAAAAACTCTTAGTCTGTCCGTCAGGGCACCGGTCAGCGTGAAACCATCTTGGGTCTTGAAGGAAAGGTCCAGAGATGATGCTCTGATGGCCCTTGGCTTGTGGCTGGTGTTTCAGAAGGAGGAGGGGGCATGCCCAGTGTAACGGGAGAGTCTAACTAGCTCCAGTTTGGCCTTAGAGGGTTAACATCAGAAGCAAAAACTTTCTCAAGGGAAAAATCATCTCGTTAAGTTTTGAAGAAGAAAACTTGGCCTTGACGCAGTGCCATCTACAAATGGTTGCACCTGGGAGCTTACTACCAAATTGATAAGGCTAACTGGCTGCAAAGATGGAATGTGCAACTATTCATGTTACATGATGCGAGGGGTTATTCACGCACCTTCTAGAAAGACCTGCGTTTGTGGGCATTTCATTGGCTATTGCGTAACATGTATTCATGGTTTAGGATATAGTAATGCCTGTACTAGCATTAGTTACTTCATTGTCTGACATCGGTCATGGTTGTGAGTCATTCCGTTTTATATTATTCTGGCCATGATGCTGATCCTTTTGAACTGTTATGTAACTATGGTACTGAACCCCATCTTTTGCACGGAGAAGTCTTTTTATTTGCTTGAACTATTTTGAATTTGGGTCTTTCGTGCTCTTTTATACATTTTCTCAAATTTTCCCTTTTTATTTTAATAAACCAAATTAGTCTACAATTCTATAATTGGGTAGACAATCGATAAACACTACTCTTGTGAGGTCCTTGGGGGCATAAAAGGGTAGGAAGATGACACCCCCCCCCCCACCGTAGCCACCTCACTCGCCACTGGTGCCCCCTGGGCTCTGTGGCACTTTGATTGGCTTAGATCATGCCTATTGGTTAAAGCTCCATTTCTGTTCAAGGATGGCTTGGAGAGACGCTCTATTAGGAACAGGAAATGACTCCATGCCAGACGCGGTCACTCCGGAACGTTCCTACTTGTTTCTGATATGTGAGCAACTCTTTCTGTTTCCTTGTGGAACCTTATATAAGCTGAATTTTTTGCTGGTCACCTGAGCAAAAAGAGATATTATGGAGCAGTTCAGATATACAGGACTCCAGGTCCTCACCTTCCTGCTTCTCATACCCTCCTCGGAGATGCATTGTTCTAAAGGTAGGGCTTTACACCACAAGGGACCCTCCCACAAGAACCTAAGAAGAGCCCGGCTGGATCAGGCCACACACCATCTCATCCATAAGAACATAAGAGGAGCCCTGCTGGATTGGGCCAGAGCCCATCTAGTCAATAAGAACCTAAGAGAAGCCCTGGTGGATCAGGCCAGAGCCCATCTAGTCCATAAGAACCTAAGAGAAGCCCTGCTGGATCAGGCCACAGCCCGTCTGGTCCATAAGAACCTAAGAGGAGCCCTGCTGGATCAGGCCAGAGCCCATCTAGTCCATAAGAACCTAAGAGAAGCCCTGCTAGATCAGGCCACAGCCCGTCTGGTCCATAAGAACCTCAGAGGAGCCCTGCTGGATCAGGCCACAGCCCATCTGGTCCATAAGAACCTAAGAGGAGCCCTGCTGGATCAGGCCAGAGCCCATCTAGTCCATAAGAACCTCAGAGGAGCCCCGCTGGATCAGGCCAGAGCCCATCTAGTCAATAAGAACCTAAGAGGAGCCCTGCTGGATCAGGCCACAGCCCATCTGGTCCATAAGAACCTAAGAGGAGCCCTGCTGGATCAGGCCAGAGCCCATCTAGTCCATAAGAACCTCAGAGGAGCCCTGCTGGATCAGGCCAGAGCCCATCTAGTCCATAAGAACCTGAGAGGAGCCCTGCTGGATCAGGCCAGAGCCCATCTAATCCATAAGAACCTAAGAGGAGCCCTGCTGGATCAGGCCAGAGCCCATCTAGTCCAGCATCCTGTCCCACATGGTGGCCCATCAGTTGCTTCTGGGCATCTCAAGCAGAGGACAAGGGTAAACATTCACCAGCTCTGAAATCCCAGACGCAGCAACTGACTGCTTCGGGGTCTCCTTTTTCCTTTTCTCCCCCACAACTTGGATTTTCTTTTTGCACTTTGGAGGTGGGAAATACGAGGCCCCTTTCCTCCCCGTCCTACGTCCCTGCTGGCCACATCCAACCGTTTGGGTCTCGCTGTTCTGGAAGTGACGCCCAGCTTGGAGGTCTTCCAGACGGAAGAAACAGGGCCGGGTCGTTGATCTCTGGAGAAACGTCCCCCAGCTTCTCTCACTTTGCAAAATTCTGCGTTGACCTGGAGGTGGATCTTCACCTGTGAATCTTGTTCTCCTTCCTGCCAGGGTTCAGGGCCCCTAGGTGTAACCTTCCTAAAAAAGAGGGATGGTGCAATGCGAGATGGAAGCGCTATTATTTCGACACCAAGTTGCAAAGATGCAATAGTTTAGTCTATCCGAGCTGCAGATTCTTTGGCAATGAAAATTTTTTTGCAACACGCCGGATATGCATCGAGTACTGTGACTGCGAAGGTAAGACCCAAGACCTGTCTACATTCAGAGCCCTCCAGGGGGCGCATTTACAATCCAATCAGCCAGTCCCCCCCCCCCATGGGAGATCAGGATGTATAAGAACCTCAGAGGAGCCCTGCTGGATCAGGGGACTGCACATCTAATCCAGCATCCTGTCTCACACAGTGGCCACCAATTGCCCGTGGGCATCTCAAGCAGAGACAAGGGCAAACCTCCTCCTGCTCTCCAGTCCCAGCAAACGGCCTTAGAGGCCTCCTGCTTGTCCCCCCAGCCTGAAAGATGCACTTAGGCCTCCATTCTAGGAGCCAATGGGAGCAGCCTGGGGGCAGGGTCCAGCTGTCACGGAGGGATCCGGCCACTCCTGGGGAGCGAATGCTCTGACCCAGCGTGCTGTGGACGCGTTCGAAAACGCCTCGTGCGAAAAGGCCTTTGGTCTGTCACAGAGGAGGGGGAAGGGATGTATTGGTACCTGTTGTGTTTATTTATTTATTGTTGTTTTTACTTCAGCCTATCATAAGCTTGAGAAGATACTCACTGGAAAGAGCTCTCGGCTATAAGTAGACAGAAAATAACTGGGATTTTGATAAAATAACCTGGGAAAACTGCTTCTGTGCTGTGGTAAGTTTGGGCAGTAAGTCCTCTGGCTTTTGGACAGCTATTGGGGGCCGCCTTCCTAACGGCGCGCGAAATATACTATATCATCTACTATATTATCTTTAAGAAAAAATTATTTAATACTTTTTAAGTTAATTGTTCAAAAATAACACTAATCCATATATGTGACTGTAAGTTAAGTCTGTTACTGTCTAATAAATATTTGAAATTTTTTAAAAATTCTCTTGCAATTACGCTCGGTTGTGGCTTTGTGCCTTTTCCCCCAAATATTGCATGGCACAGTTTTCTTCTGTTTTTTATTTCAGACAAGGGATAGAGCACCAGCAAGAAATCCTTGGTGAAAATCAAATTTGGCCACACCGTACATTGGGATCGGGAGAGTGAGGCCCAGATTTTGGAAGTCTAAAGAGATTCTCTTCTTCTCTCTCCTTGGCTGAACTTCTCTGAATATTCTGGAGTAGAATAAAAAACAGAAAAACGTTCCTTCCTTCTCGAGAGTCACACTCTCTGCCTGTGTTCACAGCACACCCTGCCCTGGAATTTTTACCAGCAACAGAGATCAGCGGCTCAGGTGTGAAAACGTCAGGGAAAATGGTTTCGAAATCTGAACGTGAAACTGTGCTTTGGGGAGGCGAAAAAGCAAAATCAAGCCCAGTACACTTCCCTGTGAGCCACTCTGGCCTAGTGGTCAGGGAGCTTGACTATTATCTGGGAATACCTCCATGGAGCCAGCTGGGTGACCTTGGGCTAGTCACAGCTCCCTTCTGAGCTCTCACAGCCTCACCTGCCTCACAGACATGTTGTGAGGAGAACTTTGAATCCCCTTAAATGGGTGAGAACAGAAGATTTGTCAGCCGCTTTGAGTCCCCTTAAGGGTGAGAACAGAAGTTTTGTCAGAGCTTTGAGGACCCTTAAATGGGTGAGAAAAACTGGATATAAAAGCCAACTCTTCTTATTCCTCCAGAAAGGTAGCTGGGTGACCTTGGGCTAATCACAGCTCTCGTTCTGAGCTCTCACAGCCCCACCTTACCTCATAGGGTATTCTGTGGTGGGGAGAAGAACAGAAGGTTTGTCAGCCACTTTGAGTCCCCTTAAACAGGTGAGACAAGTGGGGTAGAAAAGCCATTTCTTCTTCCTCTTCCATCTTCTTCCCCCATTTCTCATGTCCTGTGCCTTTCCATGTTGGAAACCCGAGGACAGGGAGACATCTGGCTTTGTGCACTGGAACGAACAGTCATTCTAGAACGTTCCTTCCTGTTACCAATTTGTCTTTTTAATGCCTGAGTGGCTCTTTCTGTTTCCTTGTGGAAACGCATTTAAGCTGGATTCTGCACCGGATAATGAACATGAGCAAAAAGGCATCATGCAGCTCAGAAACGCGGGCCTCTTGGCCCTCACCTTCCTTCTTCTCATACCCTCCTCGGAGTCTCAGTGCAAACCTAAAGGTAGGGCCCCCTCTTTTCAGTCTTATGCACTAAGGCTGTGTTCCCGTCCAAGATTTAAAGAGGTCTGAGACCGTTTTGAGCTCTGATTGTTCCCAAAGTTTCAAAAGAATCTGCAGTCTCTGAGAATTAAAGGTTCCCGAAATGCGGATTATCAGTATTCGAATCAAAAGAGGTCTCACTGCTGGATTTAGAAATAATCCTCACTATTTAGCAATGGGAACACAAGCGGGTTTTTGGGGGGAGGGAGCCATGCTCTAGGGGTGTTCTTCTCAGTTTCCCCTGACCCAATGAGAAGCTCTGATCTCTCCCTTCCAGCATTGCCTCTTCAGTCAACCCCTTTTGCCTCACTCCCTGCCGTTTTGCGCAGTCCTGATCTCCCGCTCTTGCGCAAAACGAAGGGAAAGTGATCTTCTGCTGCCTTTTTAACATGAGAAGACACTGTGCTACAGTGAGGGGCAAAGCGCTGAACAAGAGCTCCGTGATCTCTGGGAGCAGGTTTATATAAGGGGTGGGGTTTTAATTGCCTGCCCCACAGAGCCAGGGTGTCCAATTGCTGGCAGCATGGTGAGGGGGTTCTGATGGGGGAGGAAGGAGAGAGGGAAGGGGGTTTCTCCCCTGCGAGTCTGCATTTTAAGCTAGAGGTGAAAACGCAAAACAAAAACAGACCTCATTGCAGATTTTTAAAAACCCTGGATTAAAACCCAGATTAAATTGCTCAGTGGGAACTTGGCCTAACAGAGCATCGCTGACACATCATCTGACCGCTGTGAGGCCATTTCCCCCTGCTTTCCTTCCCCAGTTTGGGTTTTTGCATTTTGCAGGTGAAAAATCCAGGGCTCCCTTCTTCCCAGCGAACATGTTAGCCCCACTTGGTCATACATTGCACGTTCATCTATTCCCCCGTTATGCTTCTCCTGGGTGGGTCAGTACATGTTCATGAAGTTAATTAAGCGTCAAAGAGACACTGAGATCTAACTTCAACCTTGGAGGAAGTAGAATTTATCATCTAGACCACATACGCCCTTTTATAACAAGTGGGAGTCTATTCTTACTATCCTTGGTAGAAATGTGCACCAACGTTCTAAACATTCAAAATTCGACTGAATTCAGTCGAATGTGGACATTCAAACTTGAATAGGATGTCTTCACATTCAAATTTAAGCATTTGAACACATTTTGAATGTTCCAAAACGTTCGTTCAAACGATGAGAAACATTCGAATGTACGAATCTCATGCGTATCTCTATGCATTTGCGCTTATAGTACGGGACGAAAATGGGATGGTTACAGAATAAAATGGGATGCGTACAAAATGCGTACAGATACGTGTAACACATACAAATGTTGTTGACATTATAGAAATGTTGTCAACGTTTGTTCAAACAAACAGATTCGAATGTATTCGATTTGAATTGGATTTACCTGCATTTGGATTTCTAAACATTCGAATCAAATAGAATGTTTGGATATTCGAATCGACTCGGAAAAAACCATTAGTGCCCGTCCCTCACGCTTGGAATGTGATAAGAAAAAGATACAAGAACAAGAACAAAGAACCATTAATGAGTAAGCTTATGAGGAAACCTAATGTAACTCCTATTGAAACTATTTGTGCGAATGTTAATATACAAATGTTGTAACATTCTATTCGTATTTTCACTTCCGATGCTAACCCTCTAAGGCCACAATGGAGGTACACTGTTACACTGTTTATTTCCATTATTGAGGCGTGCCTTTTGTGTATGATACCCGCCCTTGCAAGAATGTATAAAATAAAACTTCCTGCGACTTTACCGAGTCTTTTCACTTTCCTATCGGCGTAATTTACTCACGACCTCCAACCGTTACACATAAATGGAGGCGATGTATATATGAGCTCAGTTTCTCTTTGACCCACCCAGGACCCAGGCCCAGAAAGTGCAACGTTCTAAAACTGGAAGGAAAGTGCAAAGGGAAGGCCGACCGCTACTACTTCAATTCTATAACCATGAAGTGCACGCGCTACATCTACAGCGGCTGCCAAACGAAATCGGCGAATTATTTCGTATCACGCAGGAGATGTGTGAAGCAGTGTGAATGCCCTGGTAAGATCAACGGCGTGTTGGCATTCATTCGGAGCCCTCCAGGGGTGGACTTAGCATCCAGTCAGCCAGGTGTTTTGCCCCCACAGAGGATCAGGTTACAAAAGGGACAGATTCTGGGGAGCCCTTAACTTCAGCCTGGAAGTGTTTTATTATCATAAATTGTCCATAGATCTTCCTTCCTTTCACGGTCTGCACCAGCATGGTCTCTGTTCCATACTGTAATCTGAATAAGGCCCATGAGCTAGATTTCTGGCTGCGGGGTAGGATTCCTCCAAGGCTGTGGTCACACCTAAGGTTTAACCCAGCTTCAGATTTCTCTCACCCAGACCAAATCACGTTCCATAGCTGGTTAATGTCCACTGTGCTTTTATTCCTCTTTTGCCTGAGCTTCATCCTGTTTCTAGACATTGCAGATGACACAGATTTTCTCTTCTTCTTTTGCAGGCCATGGATATGACTTCAAGAAGTTGTATTTTGCGATGATCAGACGAAGGGGCAACTGATGTGGAAGGTTGGCAGCCTAGCAGATTCTGCCATCCCCTTTAGCCCAAGTCCTTTGACCATGCTGGAGTAAATCCATCCATCCACCCATCCACCCATCCACCCATCCATCCATCCATCCACTGATAAATAATCAACAAATCAATAAATCATACTCCTCTCTTTCTGAGCATTCACAATCCCACCTGCCTCACTGGGTGTCTGTTGTGGGGAGAAGAGCAGAAGGTTTGTCAGCCACTTTGAGTCCCCTTAAATGGGTGAGAAAAGCAGGGTAGAAAAGCCAACCCTTCTTCCTCCTCCACGAAGCCAGCTGGGTGACCTTGGCCTAGTCACAGCTCTCTTTCTGAGTTCTCACAGGTACCTCACAGGGCCCCTTCTGTGGGGAGAAGAGCAGAAGGTTTATCAGCCGCTTTGAGTCCCCTTAAATGGGTGAGAAAAGCAGGGAGGAAAAGCCAGCTCTTCTTCTTCTTTAGAAAAGGACCACAATTCTCATAGCCGGTTTGGCGACCCCATGAATCCGATCTCAGCGGAGCTGCTGCTGTTTATGGTTCAACTCCATTCTTGGTGGACTCTCCCTGTATTTTATCTTTCCTGAAAGGTCCTGGGACGTTTGGTAGTAGACAGGGAGGTGACGCCGCCTGATCCTCATCCTGAGCTTTTCCAGATTTCCAATGAGCAAGAGGAACCTCTTCCCCTCACACTGGGCTTCCTCAACCAGCCGGTTGCCCTATTTGAGAAGAGAGCCACGTGAAACACACACCCCAACCCACTGGCTGCCCTTTTCCCCAAGGCACCCAAATTCCCCTGGGGTCTCCTTCCCCCAGCAGCCCCCCAGACTCCACCAGCTACTCAGAGGAGTGGGTTTCCCTCCCAGCACCTTCTTGGAGTCCCCAAACCTTTCAGAACCTGCCTTTGCCATTGCCTGAGACAACCAGATCGCCTCCTTTCCCCTCACAATTGCACATTTATCACATGTTGGTTCTTTCTACATTGTAAATCGGAGGGCAGGGAGATGTCCAGTGTCATGTACTGGAAGAATGGTTGTAAGTTATGCAGGGTGCCTAAGGTTACACAAAGGGCCTGAAGAGTAAGATAAGCTGAATGCATAAGTTACTCAATATGCATAAGTTGCACAAAGTAAGTTACACTAAGTATGTAACTTAATGCAACGTGCATAAGGTACACAGTGAGTGAGTTACTCAAAGTGAGTAAGTTACTCAAAGTGCATAAGGTATGCAAGGAGTGTAAGTTACACAAAGTTCATAATGTACGCATTGAGTAAGTTACTCAAAGTGAGAAAGTTATGCAAAGTATGGAAGTTACGCAAAGTGTGTAAATTATGCAAGATGCATGAGGTACACAGTGAGTAAGCTACTCAAAGTGAGTAAATTATGCAAAGTGCATAAAGTATGAAAAGTTCATGTGGTACACAATACGCTACTTAAAGTAAGTTACACAAAGTTTGTAAGTTATGCAAAATGAGTAAGTTACAAAAGTTTGTGTTATGTAAAGTAAGTTATATAATGTGTATAAGGTATGCAGTGAGTAAGTTATGAAAAGTGAGTAAGCTATGTGAAGTACGCAAAGTGTGTAATTTACGTAAAGTGCATAAGGTATGCAAAGTGTGTTGTGAGTTACTAGAAGTGTATAAGGTGTGCAGTGTGCATATTGGCCCCTTTCTGTGCTCCAAAACCAAATCGGGTGGAAGAGGGGGAGAAGTCCTCCTACATTGCAGACCTGAGCACAGGGAGATGTCCGGTTTTATGGACTGGGACAAAGTCACTCCGGAACATTCCTTCCTGTTAGCTGTTTTTGATGCCCAGGTGACTCCGTTTCCTTGTGGAACCTCATATAAGCTGAATTTCCCCCTACTGCCCGAAGCAAAAAGGCATTATGTTGCCCAGCCACGGAGGTCTCTTGTCCCTCACCTTTGGGCTTCTGATAGCCTCCTCATGCTCCAAGCTGCCGCCCAACTTACCATCCATCGCGGTGAAATGTATTCATGACTACGGTAGGACCTCCATCCCACCTTCTTCCTGGCTGATATACATGCGGCCATTTCCCCTCCCTTTTGCCCCAGAGACCATGGCTTACTCCTTGGAGGACACCCTCTTCCTTTCCATCCCCACCATTCTGGGCTCTTGCATTTTGGAGTTGAACATGGCAGGACTTGCTTAATCCCAATCCCATGTTCCCATCATTTGGGGTCTTGGTGCTTCGGAGGTGATATTTGGCCTTAAGGTCTTTCAAACTGACCTGCTGAGCTGGAGAGCAGAACATTTTGAAGGAGCCCTAGAAGGGAGACCAAGGAACCATCCCATGCTGGAGGAATGAGCCCTCAATTTCTGTCTTCCTTGAAAAACCTGAAAATGAGACAGGAAACCCAAGAAGAAGAAGAAGAAGAAGAAGAAGTTGGATTTTCTACCCCCCTTTTATCACACATCTAAGGGGACTCAGTGGCTTGACAAACCTTCTGTTCTTCTCCCCATGACAGAAAACCCTGTAGGTTGGTGGGGCTGTGAGAGCTCAGAAGAGAGCTGTGACTGGCCCAAGGTCACCCAGCTGGCTTTGTGGGGGAGTGCGAAATCAAACCTGGTACTCCCAGAACTTCCTTTGAACCCCATTCAAGGCAGGGCAAAGTTCACCCATGCCCGACCCCCCTCCTGCCTTTCCTTGGAAGGACTATTAAGACCGCTTATGGTGTCTGGTTTCCATGCAGAAACCACCTGTAGTACCTGCTGAGTTTCTGCCCAGAGGCTGGCATCACCTTAAGGTTTCGGATCTTGTCCTACATTCTTCTCCCCATTCTTGTTGAGGATTTTGTGCTTTTTTCCCTCCAGGGCACTGGCCTGAGCGATGCCTCCTACCCAGGTCCGAAGGACCTTGCAAAATGAAACTCCCCCATTATTACTTCAACAATGAGACCATGAAATGTGAGCGCTTCTACTGGTCCGGCTGCAAGGGAAATGCCAACATTTTTTATGAATACAGGGTCTGCCAGTGGCTGTGTGAGTGTTCTGGTAAGGGCCAACGTGTCTTTATATCTGGGGCTTCCTGGGGGAAAGGGGAGGGGTCTTTAGTAGGGACGTGAATGGATATTTGTGGATTTGGACATTTATGTACAATTCGAATGCCCAGACATTCATTTTTTAGTATTTGTACGAGTACAAATATTTCGGGTCATTCAGACAAATGATTCGGACATTCATATGTGTACGAACGAATCCGTACAGGATGAAAACGGGTTGCATATGGGATAACTACGGGTTGCGTACGGACATGTACGGACGTGTACGGACGAGGGGAAGATTCGGTGCAGTTTCCAAGCACCATATGATCCGGATTTCTTCTTTTTTCAGGGAAGCACTAGAATTTCGCCGAACGAATATATTGTGGTGGTGATCAAACGTGGCAGAAACTCTTCTGAATATTTTGGAAAACGGACCTTGTTTCTTGAGAATCGTCCTCTGTCTGACCAGATCTGTCCTGCATTTTTGGGGTTCTCCGACGTAAATCTCACCCCACCTCTGGTTTGGCAAAGTGGGGGGAAGAACCGGAGCAGAACTGAGGTGTCCCTGAATTCGGATCCCACTTGGTCATAACAGCTTGCTTGGATTAATCACAGCCTGTCAGCCTAACCTACCCCACAGGGTTGTTGTGGGGATGAAATGGAGGTCAGGGGGATGGTGAGCTCAACTCTGGGCTCTCCTGAGGAGAAGTGGAATATTAATGCAATAAATAAATAAATAAATAAATAAATAAATAAATAAATAAATAAATAAATAAATAAATAAATAAATAAATAAATATAACCTCAGCATCCTATTTATGGCTAACAATTTTCGTTCTGGCTCCTGATAGAACCATGAAGCATATTCAAGAAGCTGACCAAGGGCTCTCCATTTACCAGGTTCCCCACACCTGGTGGGTCCCACAGGGTTTGAATTTCAGTGCTCAGTCAGCAGCCTCTTTGGTCTAGTGGTTATGGAGCCGGACTCTTATCTGGGAGTACCGGGTTTGATTCTGCCCTCCTCCATGAAGCCAGCTGGATGACTTTGGGCTAGTCATAGCTCTCGCAGCCCCAGGTACCTCACAGATTGTTGGTTTGGGGGAGAAGAACAGAAAAGTTTCTCAGGCACTTTGAGTCCCCTTAAATGGGTAAGAAAAGCCAACTCTTCTTCTTCTTCTTCAACGGTAACATATGTACAGACCTGATCTTACTCTTCTTTATACTGATTTTATTCTTGTATGGTTTTATCTTTGTACACTTGATACTTGATATGGTCAAGCGACTAACCAATAAAGTTTATTGATTCATTAGTATTTGTACGAATACAAATATTTCAAGTCATTCCGACAAATGATTCGGACGCTCATATGTGTATGAACGAATCCGTACAAGATGAAAACGGGATGCATACGGACATGTACGGACGTGTACAGATGAGGGGAAGATGTGTCCGTGGGCATACGAACATTGTCGACGTTCATATGTGCAAATTCGAATAAAAAATTTGAACGAATAGATTCAGATTTGGTAAGTTTGGGTCGAATCTTGTTAGATTCAAATTGAACCAGGTTTTCGGGTATTCCATTTGATTCAGTTCACACAAATATATACAAATGTATTTGTATCTAATCGAATGTCCGGACCTTTGTTTTTTGTTATTCGGATGAATTTGAATGTTGAAATATTTGTCCGTCCACACCATTTTGACATAGATTTCTCCTTCACCTTCTCTTTCAGGCTAGTGGTCCCTTGTGATGGTCAAAGGTGGCACCAGGCTGGAATCGAGAAAGCGAGAGGCACTCAGGCAGTCGTAGCAACATTCCCCCGCTCACCTTAGCTGAAGTCCCCTCAATATTTGGAATTTTTTGGAAAATGGACCTTCTTCCTTGAGAGTCTGTCTTCTGCAGATGTGTCCTTGGTTTGGGTGGAGAACCAGAGGGGTTCCTGAGCTCGAATCCCCGCTTGGCCTTAACCCCTTGTTGGGCAAGTCACAATCTGTCAGCCTAGCCTACCTCACAGGGGTGTTGTGGGGATGAGATGGCGAGTTCAGACCTGGGCCCTCCCAAGGAGAAGTGGAATAGAAACATAATCAATGAATCAATGAATAAAATCCCAAGGTCTGGTTTATGGCTAGCAATTTGTATCAGTTCTGGCCACTGATTCAACCAGGTGGCACGTTTCGCAAGCTGACCTAATCTTCTCCATTCACCAGGGTTCCCACACCTGAGGGCTCCCACAGGGTTTGAATTTCAGTTCTCAGCAATTTTCTGGGTGGCCCTGGAGACAGAAAGGCCCACCAGAGATGAAGGCATCCTGTTCCCTTGAACGTGGTCCCTCTCCACCCGAGCGCAGGAAGACGCCTGTCTTCATGCACTGGAAAAACTTTCCAGAATGTTCCTTCCTGTCACCCATTAGTTTCTGATGCCTGGGTGACTCCATTTCCTTGTGGAACCTCATATAGAGTGAGTTTTGCACATGGATGAGGAGAAAGGCATGATGCACCTCAGTCACGCCGCTCTCCTGGCCCTCATCTTTGGGCTTCTGGTTCCCTCTTGGGAGAAACACTGTATTCCTTCCATGAAGACAAAAGGTAGGACCACCATTTCACCTTCTTGGGCTTATGGTCCTTTCGGATCCGTCCTGCCTGAGCCTGGCCATCCACCCTCGTGAGCCAGTTTGGTCTAGCGGTTAAGGAGCCGGACTCTCATGTGGGAGTACTGGGTTTGATTCTGCTCTCCTCCATGGAGCCAGCTACCTCACAGGCTTTTCTGTTGGAGGGAGAAGAACAGAAGGTTTGTCAGCCGTGCTGAGTCCCCTTAAATGGGCGAGAAAAGCAGGGTGGTTATCATGGATTGGGTGTGAACGAGGTTAAGACGGCTTCAATTCAATTTTTAATGGGATGGACTATTTCAGCCAGGTGTGATCATGGCCCTGGTCAGGTCTTCACTAGCACCTGATGTGCGGATGGCTCCCTTCCTTCTGCATCTTCTCCTGGTCTTATGGAACCAGTGCATAATATGATGGATGCATAGAAGCAGATATACTCGCGTGAGGTTCATGACAACTTAGGAAAAGGCAGGATAGTGCTTATGCCCCTATTTGGTCAATCCGGCAACTACAAATAAACACAGTAGTCTCTCATGGCTTTACATATTGTCTCACACAGAAAGCGCAATTGTTATGACTGTGTAGCAAAGCGTGATGAGACAGCTGGAACCACCATCTTTGAAGGTTCCATTGAACTGGTCATGTGACCTTGGTATGACACAGCAGTCCCTTCAACCAGGGACACAGGAAGTGAAAACTGGGCCGTGTGATCAGGCCCAAAGAATGTGCACTGGTCATAGAGCAGTGGTCCTCAACCTTCCTAATGCCGTGACCCCTTAATGGAGTTCCTCATGTTGTGGAGACCCGCAACCACAGGGGCAGAGCAGCTGGGAAGTGGGAGGGAAGGGCAACGGGAGACTCGTCGCGACCCCTCTGAAAGGGTAGTTCGACCCCCAAAGGGGTCCCGATCCCCAGGTTGAGAACTACTGTTATAGAGGTATGAACAAATGCAGTTTTTAACATTTGATTCATAATAAATCGAATATCCAAAAATCTGAATTCCTGCAGATAATAAAAATGAATGTCTGGACATTTGATTCAATACGAGTACATTCACATATAATAACTGGGCACGAATAATTTGGGCATTTGTATCTCTGTGGGCACAAATTCATACAAAAAACCCAAATATTTCAAATATCCATGCAAATCTCTGATTGCTCTGCTCTGGGGTGGAATTCTGCCCCACGGCGGCCCCCCAGTCTTCCTTACAAATGTTCCTCCATGCACTTATAGTACCATTTAGGGAGATGCTAGAATACTTGAAAAATTCAAAATTCAATCGAATTCATTTGAATTCGGACATTCGAATTCAAATGGAATGTTTAGACATTTGGTTTTTAACATTCACACAAATTTTCAATCTTTTGAATCATTCGTATGTATTATTCGGCCACATGCATCTTATTCGTTTCCCGCACGCATTTGTAGGGAAATGTACGGGACGGAGACGGGATGCACACAGGATAAAAAAGGGACGCGTACAGATGTTGCCGCCGCTTGTATCTTCAAATACGAAATGAAAATTTGTATTTGAATTGAACCGAATGCGAATACATTCATATTTTAAAGATCTGAATTGATTTGAATTTTCAGATATTCAATTTGAATAGAACCGAATGCCGGAGATTGCTTTCATGAGCAGACGCTGCGCCCAACCTATCGTGTTTTTGAGACCGAGGGGACGCACATGTGAATTTTGCTCTTTTCTCCCTCCAGGACCCAAGCCCAAAAAATGCTTTTATCCTAAGAAGCAAGGGAAATGTCGAGCATCTTTTATCAACTATTACTTCAATAGTGAACTCCACAGATGCCAGAGATTCATCTATGGTGGTTGCCGAGGCAATGCCAATAACTTCCCCACCTACTTCCAATGCCTGAAGGAATGCGAATGCGTTGGTACGGATGAAGGGGTCTTTGTATTTGGAGCTTCCTGGGGGAAAGGGGAAGGGTCTTTGGAGAGCATCTTCCCGACTGCCTCTCTGGTCTCTGTGGATTGATGGTCCTGCTCGGTCCATCACAGAGACCTCCGGCTGCAGGGCAGGAAGGACCATGTGGCCTTCCGTCCAGGAGACCAAATCCACCCAAGCTAAGAAGGAGAGAATCCAGGTCTTCTGACCATCACTGAAGAATTCCTGATGCTGTGGGCCCTTCGCACCCACGGCTTGGTTCTGGAATATATATTGGGATAGAGGACTGTTGTCCTCATGCTAACGTAGACTCACTTGGGACCTGCTGTAGTCTGCACCAGGGTGTGGACAGCAGGGGCCTATCCTGGGATATATCCCAGAATAAGGCCAAGGGTGGAAAATCCCTCGTCATTACAAGAGGACACAAGAGACCGCTGACCTAGCTGGTCCTGCGCCCAGACCTCCCAGTTACCCGCTGGGCGGGGGGGGGGAATCTTGTATTTCCTTTTCAAATACCCACAAACCCTCCCCAAGGATATGATGTTTAACCATTTAAATGCCCTTCCACAAGGAGCTATGTTTGGGGAACACTTCTGCCATTATTTATTATTATTATTATTGTTTTGTTGTTGTTTCTTCCTCTTATTATTATTATTATTATTAAATTGCATTACATAAGTAAGAAACAAAACTCCAGCATTATCCACCTTGGTGTCTGATTCCTTTTCTGCATTTTTCTTATAACATACCATATTTCTAAATAATAATTCTCTATGTTATTCATGTTCATGGCGCCTTCCTTCCTCTTTTCTTGGGTTTGGTGCAGTTTCCAAGTACCATATGATCCGGATTTCTTCTTTTTTCAGGGCGGCTGTAGAATTTCGCCAATGAATATATTGTGGTGGTGATCAAACGTGGCAGAAATTCTTCTGAATTTTTTGGAAAACGGACCTTGTTTCTTGAGAATCGTCCTCTGTCTGACCAGATCTGTCCTGCGTTTGGGGTTCTCCAACGCAAATCTCACCCCACCTCTGGTTTGGCAAAGTGGGGGGAAGAACCGGAGCAGAACTGAGGTGTCCCTGAATTCGGATCCCACTTGGTCACAACAGCTTGCTCGGATTAGTCACAGCCTGTCAGCCTAACCTACCCCACAGGGTTGTTGTGGGGATGAAATGGAGGTCAGGGGGATGGTGAGTTCAACTCTGGGCTCTCCTGAGGAGAAGTAGAATATTAATGCAATAAATAAATGAATAAATATAACCTCAGCATCCTATTTATGGCTAACAATTTTCGTTCTGGCACCTGATAGAACCATGAATCATATTCAAGAAGCTGACCAAGGGCTCTCCGTTCACCAGGTTCCCCACACCTGGTGGGTCCCACAGGGTTTGAATTTCAGTGCTCAGTCAGCAGCCTCTTTAGTCTAGTGGTTATGGAGCTGGACTCTTATCTGGGAGTACCGGGTTTGATTCTGCCCTCCTCCATGAAGCCAGCTGGGTGGCTTTGGGCTAGTCACAGCTCTCTTCTGAGCTCCCACAGCCCCATCTCTTCTTCACAGGGTGTCTGTTGTGGGGAGAAGAATAGAAAAGCTTTGTCAGCCGCATTGAGTCTCCTTAAATGGGTGAGAAATCTTCTTATTTCCCCAAATGGCTCTGGGTGGCTCTGAAAACAGGAAGCTCCACCAGAGATGAAGGCACCATGTTCCCTTGCATGCCCGAGGGCAAAAGGACACCAAGCTTTATGCCCTGGAACAAGTGATTCCAGAACGTTCCTTCCTGTCACCCATTAGTGTCTGATGCCCAAAGGACTCTTTCCATTTCCTTGTGGGCCTCATATAAGGTGACCTTTGTGCTGGGTGAGGAGAAAGGCGTGATGCACCTCAGTCACGCAGGTCTCCTGGCCCTCATCTTGGGCCTTCTGTTTCCCTCTTTGGAGACGATTTGTATTCCTTCCATGAAGAAAAATGGTAGGGCCACCATTTCGCCTTCTTGGGCTTATAAAGACACAGACCTTGGTCATCCATCCTACATGAGCACGGCCATCTGAACCTTAAGTTCTGGTGGTCCAAGTCAGGTCTTCACTAGCCCTTGACGCGGGGATGGCTTCCTCGGTGCTGTATCTCCTCCTGGTCTAGTCAGGTAACAACTAACCGTCCCACAGTCCCATAGAGGAACATACAATCAACTGGCCACACCACCGCCATCTTTGAAGGTTCCATTGAACTGGTCATG
This sequence comes from Aspidoscelis tigris stejnegeri, assembly GCA_023333525.1. Lineage (NCBI taxonomy): Eukaryota > Metazoa > Chordata > Lepidosauria > Squamata > Teiidae > Aspidoscelis > Aspidoscelis tigris. The sequence goes on along the minus strand of JALMGA010000027.1, from coordinate 3,921,534 downwards.
TGACCTTGGCAGGAGTGGTCATGTGACCTTGGCACGACACAGCAACCTTGGGAAATGGAACTGGAGGTCGGCCACTTTGGGTGCTCAGAAAACAGGGCCAAAGAGTCCAAAGAGTGTGGACCGGTAACTCTGCTCTGGGGAAGAAGAGCGTGAGAAATCCTGCCCCACGACGGTCCTCCATTCTTCCTTAGAAACGTTCCTCCATGGACCGATGGAGGGACATTTACACCCAGACTAGCATGGACGTACACGTGAATTTCCTTCTTTTCTCCCTCCAGGGTACAGGTCACTTAAATGCTACTACCCTCCGCACCCAGGAAGATGCAAAGCGGCTTTTGTCAACTATTTCTTCAATAAGACAAGCAGGAAGTGTGAGACGTTCATCTATGGGGGCTGCGGAGGCAACGCTAATAATTTCCGCACCTACTTTGAATGCCTGAAGGAATGTGAATGCATTGGTACGGACAAAGGGGCCTTTATATTTGGGGCTTCCTGGGGGACGGGGGTGTGTGTGTCTTTGGGGAGCCTCTTCCTGGCTGCCCCTCGGATTGTTGTGGATTGATGGTCCTGCTCCGTCCATCGCTGGGGTCTCTGGCTACAGGGCAGGAAGGACCATACGGCCCTCTCTCCAGGCGACAAATCCATGCAAGCTGCATTTCGGTTTCTCCCTTAAAAAAGGAGGGAACCAAGAGGCCTATCTGCACTTTGGCTGGTAGTCAACAATTAGTGAACTCCAAATCCAATTTGCTTATATTCCTCTTTGAAAGTCAAAATCTTTTGCTTTATCCGTTTCAAACATCCCTCCCCCCTTTTGGAAACTGCTATGAAATGTCAAATAATATTTGGTGCAAACAAACAATTGTTTACATGATATGGATGCTTATAAACATTTGCCATTATTATTATTATTATTATTTCCTTTCATAGGTAAGAAAGATACTCAGTCCTTGCACCTAGTTCGATCCCAAATACGGGTGTACATAGATGCAATTTCTGACATTTGATTCAATTCGAATTGAATATTCGAATATTCAAATTCATGCGACTAAAGAAAAATGAATCTCTGGATCTTCGAACTGATACAAATACACTTGTATCTATTTCTACTTGTGATGCAAATCTTGTATACATCCATACGTATCCCATATCCATCCTGTTTCCATCCCATATGTATCTGTACGGATTCACACAAGATCTGTACGGAGGTATACATGATGCGTACGTGGCCGTACACATACGAATGTCTGAATTATTTGTACGAATAACTCGAAATATTCCTGTTCATACGAATACTACAGAACGAATGTCTGGATTCGTCCGACTTCATCCGAATAGCGAATATTTTGAATAAGCCCAACTCTGTTCTCACATGCAATTTGAGTCAGATGGTTAATGTTAATTTCTCCTTCTCTTTTAGACTAGTCACAGAATCTCACAAGTAATTCGTTGCGATGACCAAAGGTGGCGCCAACCTGGAACTGAGAAAGCAAGGTGCCCTCTGTCAGCCTTAACGTCATTCTTCCATTCACCATAGTTGAAAACCTCTGAACGTTTGGAATTTTTGGGAAAACGGACCTTGTTTCTTGAGAGCCATACTCTGTCCATGTAGATATGTCCTGTGTTTGGGTTTCTCCAATATAAAGCTCATTCCTGAGTTTGAATCCTCACTTGGTCATAAGACTTTATTGGGAAAGTCACAATCTAATTAACTAACAAATAAATAAATAAAACCTCAAGGACCTATTTATGGCTAAGAGTTTGAGTTCTGTCCACTGATAAAACCAAGTAGCACATTTCACAAGTTGACCTGATGTTCTCCGTTCACCAGCGTTCCCACAACTGATGGCTTGAATTTCGGTGCTCAGCAAACTCTTTCCCCAAAGGTGAATTTTCCGGGTGGCCCTGAAAACAGAAATGTCCACCAGAGATGAAGGCATCCTGTTCCCTTGAACGTGGTGCCTCTCCAACCCAGCTCAGGGAGACGCCGGTCTCCATGCACTGGAAAAGGTTTCCAGAACGTTCCTTCCTGTCACCCATTAGTTTCTGATGCCTGAATGACTCCATTTCCTTGTGGAACCTCATACAGAGTGAGTTTTGTGTTGGATGAGGAGAAAGGCATGATGCACCTCAGTCACGCAGGTCTCCTGGCCCTCATATTTGGGCTTCTGGTTCCCTCGTCGTAGATTCTTATGTACTAGATGGGCTGTGGCCTGATCCAGAAGGCTCCTCTTAGGTCCTTATGGACTAGATGGGTCGTGGTTGACCCAGCAGGGCTCTTTTTCTTATGAACTAGATGGGCCATGGTCTGCTTCAGCAGTGCTCCTACTAAGTTCTTACAGACAAGATGGGCTGTGACCTCATCCAGAAGGGATCCCCCCAGGTTCTTATGTTCTTAAGGAAGCAGCACGTGAAGTTGCTTGGAGGCATCAATGAAGCCACCAGGACCTGACCACAGATCGTTGCATCTAAGAGCAACAGTGATGACAAAGGATATACCAGGCTTTTCACTTCTGAAGCCTCGAAGGGTCAGATGTGAATGTCTCTTCCTTAGACCATACCAGAGAGCTGAAGAGCCCCTCCTAGGATACTTCCTGGCCTGGTACCATGCACCATGGCCCTCACAGGCTTCTGCAGAGTTACACAGGGGGAAACCTAAGGCCCCTTTCTGCTTCATCAAAACTTCCCAAGCCTCCAGCTGACCACAACGCCCATCTTAGATGTCCCAGTAGTGGTCGTGTGACCTTGACATGACAAAGCAATCAAGGTCCACTTCCTTTGCCTCCCCCGGCTCCAGTGTTTCCTGCTGGAACGAAGGACCCCAGATCCACATATCAGGCCAGTTTCTGGGGTCCAAAAGCAGATCGTCCTTCACCTTCAGAGGGTGGAAGCAAGGGAGATGTCCTCCTGCCCACCGCTACTGAGGGCTGTTTCCTCGCTGAGTGTGGGGTCCTCTGGCTTTGTGGTTTCAAAGTAATTGCACAGAACTCTTGGGAACAAACACACACAAATACACCGGCTGGTTGCCGTATTTGAAAAGAGAGTCACATGACCTCCCCCCCAAAGCCGCTGGCTCCCTTTTTCCCCAAGGCCGTTTGGTCTAGCAGTGGGTTTGAATCTGCACTCCTCCACAAAGCCAGATGGGCAACCTTGGGCTAGTCACAGCTCTCACAGCCCCACCTACCTCACAGGGTGTCTGTTGTGGGGAGAAGAATAGAAAGCTTTCTCAGCCGCTTTGAGTCCCCTTAGATGGGCAAGAAAAGTGGGGTAGAAAGGCCAACATTTCTTCTTCTTTGGTTAAGTGGGAATATACTGTCTCTTCCCACTTCACAGAGACTGTTGTTGTTGTAATATAGGTCTGATTTTAAATGCCGTTACCCACCCTGACGCCTTTGAGTATAGGATACGATAGGAATGCAAATAATAAATACATTAAAATAAATAAACCTTTCAGGATCAGCCTTTGCTGTAGCCCGAGAACACCAGGTTGCCTCCTTTTCCTTCCCCGGTCGCCCTTTCCTCATGTAATGTTCCTTCCGACATTGTAAACCTGAGGACAGGGAGACCTCCAGCTTTATGTACTGGAACAAAGCAGTTCTAGAACGTTCTTTCCTGCTACCAATTTAGTTTGTTGCCGGAGTGACTCCGTCTCCTCATGGGACCCAATATAAGTTGAGTTTTGCGCTGTTCTGCTGAACAGAAAGGCCCGATGAAGCTCAGTCACGCAGGTCTCCTGGCCCTCATCCTTGGCCTTCTGATACCCCCTTCGTCCTCCGAGGAACCGACATGCCTTCCGTCCATGAATAAAGGTAGGACCTCCATCTCACTTCCTTCCTGGCTGGTACATGTGCGGCCATTTCCCCTTCCTTCCGCCCCAGAAGATAATGGCTTACTCCTTGGAAGACGACACCTCCCTCTCCTTCCCCACCATTTTGGGGTCTTGCATTTTGGGGCTGAACATTGCAGAAATCCGCCTTTGAGGCTGATAATATGGAAGGAAAATGCCTGGTCACTTGCCGAGGTGCCCTCTCGCTCTGAAGGTGGACTGAAGCTGAATTACACCTTAGGTGTGACCACGGCCAATCACGTCGAAAGTGGACCGAAACTAGATTAGAACTTAGGTGTGAACGCGGCCAAATTTTTGATCTTGAGGTGGCATTCATGAGAACTTGTCTTCTCCCGACCAGGAGTCAGGCCTGAGAAATGCTTGCTTCCCAAGAGAATCGGAAGGTGCAAAGCGGCCTTCAGACGCTATTTCTACGACCCACTGACCTCGAAATGTGAGCAATTCACCTACGGTGGCTGCGGCGGCAACGCGAATAATTTTGGAAATAAACGAGCCTGCATGGAAGAATGCGAGTGTGCCGGTAAGGACCAAGACGTCTTTGTATGTGCAGATGTTCCAGGTTAAGGGGAACAGATTTGGGGAGACTCTGGCCGTGGCTTACACCCAGCTCGTCCCAAATCTGTTTTCTGTAGTTTCTGTGAGCCAGTTCGGTCTACAAATCAAATGCCCCATTGTAACATTTGTACTTTAGCATTCATATGAATATGATTGAATAGTTCAGACATTTATATGACATTATGGATGCATACGCATCCTGTGCCTATCCGTACCCACTCCGTAAGCACAGAGCAGATACATACGGGATGTAAAAGGATATATACGGGTTATAAAAGGAAGGAATATGGGATGCATATACGATACGTAAGGTGTGTATGGATCTGTATGGATGTGTATCCTGAGATACAAACGAATACATGTGAATCCATAGAATGTCTGGACTTGCAAAATTGCGCATTCGTACCAATACAAGTGTTCAAATATTCGACTTGTTATGAACAAATGCTGACAATTGCATTCACGGAGGCCCCTCACTCGTCACTCTGCCAATGTTTTTATCTCGCTCTGAAAGTGGACCAAAAGGGGATTGAAATTTAGGTGTGAACACAGCCAGGGTTTGATCCTGTTTCCAAATATCACATGACACAGATTTCTTCTTCTTTTTCTTCTTCAGTTCAACGGTAGAATTCCACAAAGTAAGACTTTCTGATGATCAAAAGTGACAGCGACTAACCTGGACTTCAGAAATCAAGGTGTACGCCGGAGATCTTGACCCTTCTGCTGAAGTTCCCTGAATATTCCAGAATACTTTGGAAAAAGGGACTCATTTCTTGAAAATCATTCTCTCTCCAGTGGGTGCATCCAAAATGGCGGGTCAGGGGGACCCCTAGGAAGCTCTTGAGCAAGTCTTGGGGTGATCAGATACAGTCTTGATTTCCTAATGATTTTTTGGGAGGGAAATTTCCAAATTCTTCCTATGGAGCAGGTGAAAAGCTTTCTTGTTCTTGTTTTTAATCACAATTTCAGATCAGGCTCCAAATTTCATTCCACTTACCAGGGACCTACTTACCTACCATGTCTGATACGTATCCCATAACATATCCACTCCGAAAGCATCAAACCCACCCTGAATCCACTTTGAATCCACTCTCAATTCATGTCAAATGCACTCGGGATCCGTTGCAGATGAGGCTGGCACAGCCGCTTTCCCACCTCCCTGTTTCACGAATGTTCCAAAGCATTTGTACAAAAGTTCTGAAACACTCGTAGGAAAACAAACGTCAGCGTATGAATGTCGTAACGTGTGACTTGTATATGAATGTCCAAATTCGTACAAATTCATACGGATATTGAATCCGTCTGTCCAGGGGCACGTTTTCCCCGTGAGGCTTTGAACGGAACATTTGTGGTGTTCAAGAGACCCCTGCTGGCACAATCTGGACATTCAAATTCAAATAGAATGTCTTCACGTTTGAATTTAAACATTCAAATGAATTTCGAGTGTTCCAAAACATTCATTCGAATTATTCAAATGTACAGATACAGGGTGGGTATGAATATCGTACGTATCTATACGCATTTGCGCAGAAACAGGATGCATAATGGAAAAAATGGGATGTTTACAAAATGTGTACAGATACCTACAATACATACAAATGTTGTCGACATACGTCATTGCTGAATCTCCCCCAGGCAGAAGAGATCTGACTTACGATCACTTGTGTGCTGTTTTAGTTCTGCAAATATTGCATGACCTTTAGTTCCCTTTCCTTTCAAGCGGCAGATTTATACTCCCAGTACCCATTTTATTTTTTAAATGCATTGATTTTATTGATAAAACTCATGTACCACATTAGGAGCTTAGCAAAAACGGTTATAAAGCCTATGGATTTAGAAATGCGTTGAAGAAAATATGATCTTGCTGGTAGCGGTTGGCTTTGGGGTTCAGGCCCGTGCCTGGTTTTGCAGAAAATAAAAAAATGCTTAGCATGGAATGGACATCATCTTGTCTCAATCACACCCTGCGGAATTTCAGTATAGGATATGTGAAGATATCTGACAATAAAAAGCTATTTCATCCTCCACACCTGTTGTGCCTTCATATGATTATATATGGCAAAAGGATTGCATTTTGTTAATTTATCTCTAAATAAAAAAGAGAGGAAAGAAGCAAAGTCGGAATCAAACCCGGTAATCCCAGATAAGAGTCTGGTCCCCTAACCACTAGAGCAAACTGATTCTGTCTTGAAGGTAAGTTATCGTGCTCTTACGGGATAACCTACCACCAGAGTTGAGTTCTAGTGGGATTTAGGATTTTTAAGAAGAACTATGGTGGGGTCACCATGGCACAGGGTTGCCATGGATAGACGGAGTAGCCACAGATACATGTATCCTCCATCTGGTCAGACCCAAAGTCTTCTGCAACAAAGTGTCTGATAAAAGCCCACATGTCTCCACCAGCCACCTCTGAGGTGGGAAATCTTCCTTCAGATTGCTTTGCAAGCATTTACTGTCAAGGTACCTCAAAGATCTGGAAAGGAAAGAAGTGGAAAGGAAAGGAAAAGGAAAGGCCCTTTTTTTAAGCGAGTGGGAGAAAGCCCTGGTCAAATACTGGTTACAGGCTCCAGGCCTACATTGCCTTTCATTTCATACTCCAGGTTCCTCCAGTCGATGATAGGGCCTGGGTACCAATCATCCCAGGCAGTCAATCTGGTCTCACTGCTCATGGCGGTGTAGTTCCACATGTACACGTTTAGGATCTCTCCGCAGAAGAACGTGCTTTCTTGGTGGCCTCGTCCGAGGACAACCGAAGCGCGGGATTTGATGGAATAACCCTTCTTGTGATTCTCCGAGCCAGGAGCTTGTTGTCCACCCAAAGGGCCAGGACACCTGTCTCTGATGCCCAAACGATGCAGACGGACTGCCACCTCAGGTAGCATTCAGGGACCCTGAAGAACGTAGCTTCACCTCCAATATAGACCACGTAATACCAATCAGTCAGCCGGCGTACCTTGTGAATTGCGACATCTTTGTTTTGTTTCTTGGTGGTGTAAGAAAAAAGGGCTCGGTCAGTAAATGAGTCGGTGTAGGATTTCTGGCACACCGTGATGTTATTATTATTATTGCCTTTCATAGGTAAGAAAGATACTCGGTCCTTGCACCTAGTTCGATCCCAAATACGGGTGTTCACAGATGCAATTTCTGACATTTGATTCAATTCGAATTGAATATTCGAATATTCAAATTCATGCGACTAAAGAAAAATGAATCTCTGGATCTTCGAACTGATACAAACACACTTGTATCTATTTCTACTTGTGATGCGAATCTTGTATACATCCATACGTATCCCATATCCATCCTGTTTCCATCCCATATGTATCTGTACGGATTCACACAAGATCTGTACGGAGGTATACATGATGCATACGTGGCCGTACACATACGAATGTCTGAATTATTTGTACTAATAACTCGAAATATTCCTGTTCATACGAATACTACAGAACGAATGTCTGGATTCGTCCGACTTCATCCGAATAACGAAAATTTTGAATATGCCCAACTCTGTTCTCACATGCAATTTGAGTCAGATGGTTAATGTTAATTTCTCCTTCTCTTTTAGACTAGTCACAGAATCTTACAAGTAATTTGTTGCGATGACCAAAGGTGGCGCCAACCTGGAACTGAGAAAGCAAGGTGCCCTCTGTCAGCCTTAACGTCATTTTTCCATTCACCATATTGAAAACCTCTGAACATTCGGAATTTTTGGGAAAACGGACCTTGTTTCTTGAGAGCCATACTCTGTCCATGTAGATATGTCCTGTGTTTGGGTTTCTCCAATATAAAGCTCCTTCCTGAGTTTGAATCCTCACTTGGTCATAAGACTTTATTGGGAAAGTCACAATCTAATTAACTAACAAATAAATAAATAAAACCTCAAGGACCTATTTATGGCTAAGAGTTTGAGTTCTGTCCACTGATAAAACCAAGTAGCACATTTCACAAGTTGACCTGATGTTCTCCGTTCACTAGGGTTCCCACAACTGATGGCTTGAATTTTGGTGCTCAGCAAACTCTTTCGCCAAAGGCAAATTTTCCGGGTGGCCCTGAAAACAGAAAGGCCCACCAGAGATGAAGGCATCCTGTTCCCTTGAACGTGGTGCCTCTCCATCCAAGCTCAGGGAGACGCCGGTCTCCATGCACTGGAAAAGGTTTCCAGAACGTTCCTTCCTGTCACCCATTAGTTTCTGATGCCTGAATGACTCCATTTCCTTGTGGAACCTCATGCAGAGTGAGTTTTGTGTTGGATGAGGAGAAAGGCATGATGCACCTCAGTCACGCAGGTCTCCTGGCCCTCATATTTGGGCTTCTGATTTCCTCCTCGTAGATTCTTATGCACTAGATGGGCTGTGGCCTGATCCAGAAGGCTCCTCTTAGGTCCTTATGGACTAGATGGGTCGTGGTTGACCCAGCAGGGCTCTTTTTAAGTTCTTATGAACTAGATGGGCCATGGTCTGCTTCAGCAGTGCTCCTACTAAGTTCTTACAGACAAGATGGGCTGTGACCTCATCCAGAAGGGATCCCCCCCAGGTTCTTATGTTCTTAAGGAAGCAGCACGTGAAGTTGCTTGGAGGCATCAATGAAGCCACCAGGACCTGACCACAGATCGTTGCATCTAAGAGCAACAATGGTGACAAAGGATATACCAGGCTTTTCGCTTCTGAAGCCACGAAGGGTCAGATGTGAATGTCTCTTCCTTAGACCATACCAGAGAGCAGAGGAGCCCCTCCTAGGATACTTCCTGGCCTGGTACCATGCACCATGGCCCTCACAGGCTTCTGCAGAGTTACACAGGGGGAAACCTAAGGCCCCTTTCTGCTTCATCAAAACTTCCCAAGGCTCCAGCTGACCACAACGCCCATCTTAGATGTCCCAGTAGTGGTCGTGTGACCTTGACATGACAAAGCAATCAAGGTCCACTTCCTTTGCCTCCACCGGCTCCAGTGTTTCCTGCTGGAACGAAGGACCCCAGATCCACATATCAGGCCAGTTTCTGGGGTCCAAAAGCAGATCGTCCTTCACCTTCAGAGGGTGGAAGCAAGGGAGATGTCCTCCTGCCCACCGCTACTGAGGGCTGTTTCCTCGCTGAGTGTGGGGTCCTCTGGCTTTGTGGTTTCAAAGTAATTGCACAGAACTCTTGGGAACAAACACACAGAAATACACCGGCTGGTTGCCGTATTTGAAAAGAGAGTCACGTGACCTCCCCCCTAAAGCCGCTGGCTCCCTTTTCCCCCAAGGCCGTTTGGTCTAGCAGTGGGTTTGAATCTGCACTCCTCCACAAAGCCAGATGGGCAACCTTGGGCTAGTCACAACTCTCACAGCCCCACCTACCTCACAGGGTGTCTGTTGTGGGGAGAAGAATAGAAAGCTTTCTCAGCCGCTTTGAGTCCCCTTAGATGGGCAAGAAAAGTGGGGTAGAAAGGCCAACATTTCTTCTTCTTTGGTTAAGTGGGAATATACTGTCTCTTCCCACTTCACAGAGACTGTTGTTGTTGTAATATAGGTCTGATTTTAAATGCCGTTACCCACCCTGAGGCCTTTGAGTATAGGATATGATAGGAATGCAAATAATAAATACATTAAAATAAATAAACCTTTCAGGATCAGCCTTTGCTGTAGCCCGAGAACACCAGGTTGCCTCCTTTTCCTTCCCCGGTCGCCCTTTCCTCATGTAATGTTCCTTCCGACATTGTAAACCTGAGGACAGGGAGACCTCCAGCTTTATGTACTGGAACAAAGCGGTTCTAGAACGTTCTTTCCTGCTACCAATTTAGTTTGTTGCCGGAGTGACTCCGTCTCCTCATGGGACCCAATATAAGTTGAGTTTTGCGCTGTTCTGCTGAGCAGAAAGGCCCGATGAAGCTCAGTCACGCAAGTCTCCTGGCCCTCATCCTTGGCGTTCTGATACCCCCTTCGTCCTCCGAGAAACCGAAATGCCTTCCGTCCATGAATAAAGGTAGGACCTCCATCTCACTTTCTTCCTGGCTGGTACATGTGCGGCCATTTCCCCTTCCTTCCGCCCCAGAACATAATGGCTTACTCCTTGGAACACGACACCTCCCTCTCCTTCCCCAACATTTTGGGGTCTTGCATTTTGGGGCTGAACATTGCAGGACTTCCTTTATCCCAACCACACCTAGACAGGCTTATATAGGGGGCATAGATTCATTTGTCCGACCCCAACGAAGGTGTGACGGAAGAGACCGGGGAACCCGCATTATAAGGTGGAAGTCAGGACGCCCATAAAGACCTCACTTCAGCTATACACTCCAGCATCACATCCACACAATGGCAAACAATTTGGGCGAATAAATTTCCACGTGGCAACCTCTATTTGGTTACACCACATTTCATCTGCTCATACAAAAAAAATGTCGATATAGCTGCGAGTTACTAGGTACCTATATACACCTCTGGTGGTTGTGTCCTCATATCAACAAATTTTGGATGCAAGTAAATCAAGAGATTGCTAGAATATTAGAAACACATATCGAATTTTCTCCATCGGTATTCATATTACATATTTTCCCATTAGAAAATATATCCAAAAATAATGCCCATCTATTACACTTTCTGTTATTAGCAAGACAAAATGTTAGGAAAAAGTTAGAAACATTAAACATTCAGACCTGGTACAATAAAGTAGCAGAATATGCAATAAATGAGCTTATTACCTCTCAATACTGCAAATATACAAACAGCAAAGAACTATATGGGTGTTTTTCCACTGTCAATAAAAGTACCCATTAAGTACCCATTAATGGGTACAAAAATGCCATTACGTACCCATTTATGGGTACTTAATGGGTACTTTTAGTGACAGTGGAAAAACACCCTATGTGTTTCTAAAAGTTTGGAAACCATTGTTGGACTTCTTCACCTATAATTTGGGGGAATTAACATCATCAGAAAATGCCATAAAGTTTTTGTGGAAATGACAGAAATATTGTATAGTAATACTATAAGATATATGTATCCCATGTAAATTATAGTCAGTGCCAATTCAACATTAATACAACTTCGTATCTTACCTGTAACACAACTCAGGTTTCGGAACAGTATTGTTTACTTCAGTATAATATACGTAAATCTGTGCATTAAGTTGTAAATGGTAAATATAATAAAACTATTTTTTTAAAAATCCAGATTAAAATATGTCCAGTTGGAACCTGGCCTTCTAGAGTGAGATAAAACCTCAGCAACGTGATAAGCTGCTTTCTTTGATTGTTAACTCAGAAAATCCGCCTTTGAGACTGATAATGTGGAAGGAAAATGCCTGGTCACTTGCTGAGGTGTCCTCTCGCTCTGAAGGTGGACTGAAGCTGAATTACACCTTAGGTGTGACCACGGCCAATCACGTCGAAAGTGGACCGAAACTAGATTAGAACTTAGGTGTGAACGCGGCCAAATTTTTGATCTTGAGGTGGCATTCATGAGAACTTGTCTTCTCCCGACCAGGAGTCAGGCCTGAGAAATGCTTGCTTCCCCAGAGAGGCGGAAGGTGCCGAGCGGCCTTCAGACGCTATTTCTACAACACAAAGACCTCAAAATGTGAGCGATTCACCTACGGCGGCTGCGATGGCAACGCAAATAATTTTGAGAGAAAAAAACTCTGCATAGAACAATGCGTGTGTGCTGGTAAGGACCAAGACGTCTTTGTATGTGCGGATGTTCCGGGTTAAGGGGAACAGATTTGGGGAGACTCTGGCCGTGGCTTACACCCAGCTCGTCCCAAATCTGTTTTCTGTAGTTTCTGTGAGCCAGTTCGGTCTACAAATCAAATGCCCCATTGTAACATTTGTACTTTAGCATTCATATGAATATGATTGAATAGTTCAGACATTTATATGACATTATGGATGCATACGCATCCTGTGCCTATCCGTACCCACTCCGTAAGCACGGAGCAGATACATACGGGATGTAAAAGGAAGGAATATGGGATGTATCCACGATACGTAAGGTGTTTATGGATCTGTATGGATGTGTATCCTGAGATACGAATCCATACATATCGGATATTCAAACGAATACATGTGAATCTATAGAATGTTTGGACATCCAAAATTGCACATTCGTACCAATACAAATGTTCAACTATTCAATTTGTTATGAACAAATGCTGACAATTGCATTCACGGAGGCCCCTCACTCGTCACTCTGCCAATGTTTTTATCTCGCTCTGAAAGTGGACCAAAAGGGGATTGAAATTTAGGTGTGAACACAGCCAGAGTTTGATCCTGTTTTCAAATATCACATGACACAGATTTCTTCTTCTTTCTCTTCTTCAGTTCAACAGTAGAATTCCACAAAGTAAGACTTTCTGATGATCAAAAGCGACAGCGACTAACCTGGACTTCAGAAATCAAGGTGTACGCCGGAGGTCTTAACCCTTCTGCTGAAGTTCCCTGAATATTCCAGAATACTTTGAAAAAAGGGACTCATTTCTTGAAAGTCATTCTCTCTCCAGTGGGTGCATCCAAAATGGCGGGTCAGGGGGACCCCTAGGAAGCTCTTGAGCAAGTCTTGGGGTGATCAGATACAGTCTTGATTTCCTAATGATTTTTTTGGGAGGGAAATTTCCAACTTCTTCCTATGGAGCAGGTGAAAAGCTTTCTTGTTCTTGTTTTTAATCACAATTTCAGATCAGGCTCCAAATTTCATTCCACTTACCAGGGACCTACTTACCTACCATGTCTGATACATATCCCATAACATATCCACTCCGAAAGCATCAAACCCACCCTGAATCCACTTTGAATCCACCCTCAATTCATGTCAAATGCACTCTGGATCTGTTGCAGATGAGGCTGGCACAGCCGCTTTCCCACCTCCCTGTTTCACAAATGTTCCAAAGCATTTGTACAAAAGTTCTGAAACACTCGTAGGAAAACAAACGTCAGTGTATGAATGTCGTAACGTGTGACTTGTATATGAATGTCCAAATTCGTACAAATTCATACGAATATTGAATCCGTCTGTCCAGGGGAAGGTTTTCCCCGTGAGGCTTTGAACGGAACATTTGTGGTGTTCAAGAGACCCCTGCTGGCACAATGTGGACATTCAAATTCAAATAGAATGTCTTCACGTTTGAATTTAAACATTCAAATGAATTTCGAGTGTTCCAAAACATTCATTCGAATTATTCAAATGTACAGATACAGGGTGGGTATGAATATCGTACGTATCTATACGCATTTGTGCAGAAACGGGATGCATAAGGGAAGAAATGGGATGTTTACAAAATGTGTACAGATACCTACAATACATACAAATGTTGTCGACATACGTCATTGCTGAATCTCCCCCAGGCAGAAGAGATCTGACTTACGATCACTTGTGTGCTGTTTTAGTTCTGCAAATATTGCATGACCTTTAGTTCCCTTTCCTTTCAAGCGGCAGATTTATACTCCCAGTACCCATTTTATTTTTTAAATGCATTGATTTTATTGATAAAACTCATGTACCACATTAGGAGCTTAGCAAAAACGGTTATAAAGCCTATGGATTTAGAAATGCGTTGAAGAAAATATGATCTTGCTGGTAGCGGTTGGCTTTGGGGTTCAGGCCCGTGCCTGGTTTTGCAGAAAATAAAAAAATGCTTAGCATGGAATGGACATCATCTTGTCTCAATCACACCCTGCGGAATTTCAGTATAGGATATGTGAAGATATCTGACAATAAAAAGCTATTTCATCCTCCACACCTGTTGTGCCTTCATATGATTATATATGGCAAAAGGATTGCATTTTGGTAATTTATCTCTAAATAAAAAAGAGAGGAAAGAAGCAAAGTCGGAATCAAACCCGGTAATCCCAGATAAGAGTCTGGTTCCATAACCACTAGAGGAAACTGATTCTGTCTTGAAGGTAAGTTATCGTGGTCTTACGGGATAACCTACCACCAGAGTTGAGTTCTAGTGGGATTTAGGATTTTAAGAAGAACTATGGTGGGGTCACCATGGCACAGGGTTGCCATGGATAGACGGAGTAGCCACAGATACATGTATCCTCCATCTGGTCAGACCCAAAGTCTTCTGCAGCAAGGTGTCTGATAAAAGCCCACATGTCTCCACCAGCCACCTCTGAGGTGGGAAATCTTCCTTCAGATTGCTTTGCAAGCATTTACTGTCAAGGTACCTCAAAGATCTGGAAAGGAAAGAAGTGGAAAGGAAAGGAAAAGGAAAGGCCCTTTTTTTAAGCTAGTGGGAGAAAGCCCTGGTCAAATACTGGTTACAGGCTCCAGGCCTACATTGCCTTTCATTTCATACTCCAGGTTCCTCCAGTCGATGATAGGGCCTGGGTACCAATCATCCCAGGCGGTCCATCTGGTCTCACTGCTCATGGCGGTGTAGTTCCACATGTACACGTCTAGGATCTCTCCGCAGAAGAACGTGCTTTCTTGGTGGGCTCGTCCGAGGACAACCAAAGCGCGGGATTTGATGGAATAACCCTTCCTTGTGATTCTCCGAGCCAGGAGCTTGTTGTCCACCCAAAGGGCCAGGACACCTGTCTCTGATGCCCAAACGATGCAGACGGACTGCCACCTCAGGTAGCATTCGGGGACCCTGAAGAACGTAGCTTCGCCTCCAATATAGACCACATAATACCAATCAGTCAGCCGGCGTACCTTGTGAATTGCGACATCTTTGTTTTGCTTCTTGGTGGAGTAGGAAAAAAGGGCTTGGTCAGTAAATGAGTCGGTGTAGGATTTCAGGCACACCGTGATGTTCTCCATCGGCTGATATTTCTCCTGGTTGCTTTCCACGGTGACGTAGCTTTTTTCTTGGAAAACAAATGCTGTCTGATAGAGATCTGTGGCAAGGAGGGGGAAAGAAAGGGGGCAGGAATGAGAACACAGAACGGGCCCTGTAGAAAAACACCAGCAATCCATCCAACCTTAGCTCTGCCCCACGAGAATCTCTCTTGGTGAAAGCAAGTCAGGATTTATTCCGCCCAGCTGCCTTTCCTGTGCCCTCTGGCTAGGGAAGTGCACAAATATAAGAAAATTCGAATTTGCCCCTTCAAATGTAGCAGGATGCTGTTTGATAAAAATGTATTTGTATGAATTAGCACAAGTATCTGATATGAATGCATATGTATCCAATACGTATTTGATATGTATCCCGTAACATATCTGCTTGGAAAGCATCAAATCCGCCCTGAATCCACTTTGATTCCACCCTCCAACCATGTCGAACACACTTTGGATCAATTGAAGATGCGACTGGTTCAGCCGCGGTCCCACCTTCCCGGTTCACGAATGATCCAAAGCATTGATACAACTGTCCCGAAATACTCATACGAAGGTCAATGGACGAATCTTGTAACATTCTATTTGTGTATGAATGTCTGAATGTGTCCAAATTAATACAAATATTGAATGTCCATGAATATTCATGCAAATTCCTACCTCTGAGCCAGTTTAGGAGCTGGACTCTTATTTGGGAATACCGGGTTCGATTCCACCCCCCCCTCCATGAAGCCAGCTGGATGACCTTGGGCTAGTCACAGCTCTCTTCTGTGCTCTCACAGCCCCACCTAAGTGGTGGACTATAGGGATTTTGACTGGACATAACAAAGGCGTTTGTGCCGGTCTCTATTGTAGAACTTTTTCGTGTTGCTTTTGCTCTGTGCAGACTTCAGCTTTGACCTGGGGGTGGCAGATCTGTGCAGCAGACCGAATTGTTTCTCAACTCTGATTCAAGGAACAGGAAGCCAAATCTAGTAAATTCTTTATTTTATTTGAATCGATGGAGCCCCGTCAGTATTTACGCCCGCTATCATTTTAGGCATTCAAGCGGGCTTTAAAGACATGTTAGCAACTATTTCTCTTGGATGAGGAATTTAAAAAGCTGTTATATAAACGGTGTTATGGTATTGTGGAGTTATGTGATTTTATTGTCTTTGTTGGCCTGAATGCTTTTTCTCATTAGAATGATTGTTGGGTTTTCTTTTCTTTTCTTTGAAATCAATGTTGTTATATGGCTCTTAAGCTCACATTGATTTTATATTGTGAATTCATGTGCGGAGTTCACCTTGAATGCTTTGACCCTAAAATCCAAAGTATTATAAATAAACAAGTAAATAAATAATGTTAAAACAACAACAAAAACCAACCCAGTCCTTTGGAGACAACTCTTTTAGCGATCTGTGTGGACAGGGACACTGCGAGCCCCTCGTATCCTGGTTTTGTCCTTGCCACGTGATTTCTCCCAGGGGAATTTTACAAGGGAAAAGCCTGAAACCAATCTGGATGAGTAACTACTACAGATTAGTAAGGATGCATATGGGTGTGTATGAGATGCGTAAGTACCCGTACAGATACAAATGTCTGAATTATTAGTGCGGATGAGTTGACATATTCATACTCGTTCAAATTTGGAAAACTGAATATCTGAATATTTGATTCGTATACAGATGTCCAAATTCATGTGAATTCATATAAATAATGAATATTTTGAATATTCATGCACACTCCTACCTCAGTGTTTTCAGAAGCCCAAACGAAAGGGATAAATAAAGCACATGGAGATGCTAGCGTTTCATCCTGGGCTTTTCCACCCTACCTCAGCCTGGGTTTTATTACCACATTGCCCTTGATTTCATATTGCAAAGCTTTCCAGTCCAAAGTCCCCGGGGGAAGATATAGATCTTGATAAGCAGACCTCATCTTGTGGGGCGACAGGAGGAAGTCCCACATGTACACATCTGTCATTTCCCCCGAAAAAGAGTTGTAGGAGTCGTAGGTACCCCCATAACTGTCTTGCTCCTGGCCTAGGAGGATAAAGGCTCCGGCCTTGACGGTGTACCCTCTTTTCAGCCCCTTCCGCGGCCACGGTTTCCCGTTCATCCAGAATTCAGTGATGCCCGTGGCCGATTCCCACCCCAAACAGACATGTTCCCAGTCAAAGGTTTTCTCCGGGACATGGAAGGTCAGGTGTTCGCCACCGACATAAACGCGGTATTCCCCCGGTTTGGGTTTGAAGATGAGAATATCGTTGTCCTGGTGGTGGTTGGCGTAAGAGAAGAGGCCATAAGGGCGAGAAAGGTCTGTGTAGGATCTCAGGCACACGGTGAAATTCTGGAGGGGGCCCTCAGATACGGGCTTGAGGATGACATAGGCCTCGCTGGGCTCCATGGGGAAGACAAAGACCTTTCTAGATAGGTCTGGGAGGAAAGAAGGAGGGGAAGGGGGGAAGAGGAGAGAGAAAGAGAAAGAAACAGAGGGCAGGTTGCAAAGCTGTGATAGGAGAGGTTACAAAGATCCTGTTCTCCAAAACACTTCCCTAGAAGAAAACCCCCAAGAGCCCAAGCAATGAACTGACACTCCTTCCACAGCATCACTCAAAATATATGCCCAAGAAAATCCCGCAAAGCCAAAGCCAAGCCAAAACCCAAACACCCCCCCCCCCCGCAACACCTGCCTGCATGTTTAATAGCTGCTTAGAAGAGAGAGAAAAGAGCATGTCTCTTGACCCTTTAATAGTTGAATAGAAGACCATTTCATACCGGCTGGCAAAATGTCTCTTCTGCGCCACCATTAACAGCCCAGGAGAAGAAGAAGTGTTGGCTTTTCTACCCCGCTTTTCTCACCCATTTAAGGGGACTCAAAGTGGCTGACAAACCTTCTGTTCTTCTCCCCACAACAGACACCCTGTGAGGTAGGTGGGGCTGCGAGAGCTCAGAAAGAGAGCTGTGACTAGCCCAAGGTCACCCAGCTGGCTTCATGGAGGAAGGCAGAACCAAACCTGGTATTCCCAGATAAGAATCCGGCTCCCTAACCACTAGACCACTTGCCTTATCCTTCTTTCCATCTGGCTAACTGGGAATTTCAAGGCATTCCCCCCCCCCCCCCCGTTCTCAGAAGCAGCCAGTTACACAAGGCAACCTTACTACGAACCGGTTTGGAGAACAGGCTTCGACAGCCCGGCAAAGACCAGAAGGTAAATCCAGAGCGGCTCCATGTTTTCCTTCTTCTCAAGGTTGCCTACCAGAGCAGCTGGGGCACAAGACCAGTGTTCCTGATGAGTGTTGAGGCTGCAGGTTTCCAGATGTCTGGGCCTCTCTGTAGACAACCACAAACACCCAGGCGATGTCTAATTTTACCCTGGCAGCGAGCCGAGCCAATGGATAGAGACCCCAGAAGGCTGACTTTGCATCTTGGCTGATTTCCTTCCCCTTCTCAGTTTGCAGAAGGAAGGAAGACGGGCCATGCGATAACTTTGGCCCTTCCCACCCTGTGCTTTATTCCAGGATCTATCCCAGAATAGGGGCCCCATGATACACCAGGCTCCTATCTTGGAGCCCAACTGCTTTTTCATCGGTGTTTCGGTGGGTTGTTTCGATGGGCGTGTCTAACTCGGCAACGTTTTGCTCTAGTGTGGTCCATTTGGGCAGATCTGGAGCAATGGCGAGGCATGGCTTCTCCAGCAACCGATCTGCTGAAGGTACGAGATTCGTACTGGCTGGAGAGGCACCGAACTGTTTTGAGGTTCAGGCTGGTTCGAATCGAGCCGGGGTGTGCGAAAGGTCTGAGCTCAAACCAAACACCCTACCTGTTTGAAAAATGCAGTTCAAATTTGGATGGAAAAAAGGGGTGTTCCATGGAACCTAAGAAAACTCACCCGCTTTGATCTGAGGCTCGGAGGTGTTTGGAGATGCTTGAAATCGAACCGAACTCCATATCTGAATATTCCATATGTATCCAATGATACGAATCCCGTACACATCTGTTCGCATCCTGTACGCAGCCCATTTTCATCCCAGATGCGTACAGACATACACAAGATGTGTACAGAGATGTACATGATGCCTACAGATACATACACATATGAATGTCCAAATTATTCACATGAATAACTTGAAATATTAGTACCTGTATGAACACTAAAGTACAAAAGCCTGGACCTTCAGTTCATATATGCATGTCCGAATTTGTCCGAATAATTAATATTTTGAATATTCATGCCCATCCCTGGCTGTATGTGAACACAGCCTAAGAGGGGAGAGAGGAACAAGGACAGGCTTTATCCATGAAGTTCCTTAAAATATATTCCTGCCGAGAAGCAAAAGATGCTCATGATTTGTTGAAACGATGCCCCCGAAAATGCATCTCCCTTTGCCTCTTGCTATCACCCCCCTTTTCTTTTATAGACAATTATGGCAGCCCACCCTCCCTGTCTCCCTTAAGTGCGCATCTTTCGGGGGAGAACTGGAATGCCAAGTCCTTAATCGGAATAAATGAGGGCTGTTTGGAGGCCTCCGGTGCGAGGATTTAACTGGCTCTATTCTCCACCCTAATAGCCCGGAGAGCTTTTGTGATATTATTTTCACTCCTAATTTGGAAACGCAGGGAGTATATAGATTCCCATTTCCCATCAGTGCGTTTACCCTGGGAGATTTAATCGCCTCTGTGACAGCAGGGGGGAGATTGGTTCCCCATAATGGGAGAACTAGGGATATGTGCAGATACTCATAATATTAGATATCTGTACGAATATTCAGACGAATTGAATGTTGCTACATTCGTACACCGAGCACTGCTGGATCAGGCCAGAGCCCAACTAGTCCAGCATCCCGTCTCACCCAGTAGCCCACCAATTGCTTCTGGGTGGGACAGCTCCCGTCTATCCCTAAAACCTGGACTTGGGTACCTGGGCATCCATTCTAGTATCCTTTGATACACTTGTCCTCCATGAATTACGAGGAAACCTTGCTGGATGAAGGCCAGTAGCTAGGCCGCTTGGCAGCTGGACACCCAACAGGTCAGGATCTGATTTTGGCTGACCAAAAAACGAGGCTTTTAATTGCATTTCCAATGCTGTGTCTGCTGCTCCCCGGGCCCCTCCTGGCCTCTGCCTGCCGGAAGAGTCCTCCAGCCCTGGCACCTTTAACCTTCTAATGACAGCCTGTCCAGATGGAAGGAGAACAGAAGAGCATCCGGACCTTGGAAGAGGGAATTGCAGCAGGTGGGCACACATCATTTTCTCCAAATGCTAGAGGAGGGCTTTGCTAGGTTACATTGCTTTGGAGGTGTGGGCTCTGTGTCTTGCCTGCCTGCTAAAACAGAGAGAGACTCCAGCATTCGCTTTCGGCCCTCCTCATTGCATTTTAAAATTAACAATGATAAAAAAATGGCTCTAAAGACACAACGGGGTAATAGCTTTGCAAAATGTTATAAAAAAGCAAGCGGCCTTTGATTGCTCCCTGGACTGTTGTTACACACTCTGAATTTTTATAGACTTCTTTTCTTTCCTGAAAAAGTTTTATACGGACAGTTTATGTGGATGCAGTACTTTATTTGTTGATTTTTTTAAAACTTGCTAACCGTCCCGAATTTGTGTGAGGGCAGGAGGGATATCAAAAGATAAAATGGTAAAAATGAATACAGGACGGGAGGAATCCAGCTGAGTAGCAGTCCAAGTGAAAAGGATCTGGGCGTCCTGGTTGATCACAGGATGAACATGAGCCAGCAATGTGATGCAGCGGCAAAAGAGGCAAACACCATCCTAGGATGCATCAAGAGGAGTATAGAGTGTAGATCATGAGAAGTAAGTATCCCTCTTGACTCTACCTTGGTCAGACCTCACCTAGAGTCCTGTGTCCAGTTCTGGGCACCACAATTCAAAAAAGACATTGACAAACTAGATCAAGTCGAAAGCAGAGTCACCAAAATGGCGAGTGGTCTGGAAACCACGTCCTACGAGGAAAGGTTGAAGGATCTAGGAATGTTCAGCCTGCAGAAGAGGAGACTGAGAGGAGACATGATCTTGGTCTTCAAGTCTCTGAAGGGCCATCACAGTGCAGAGGGATCGTCCCTATTCTCACTTGCACAAGATGGGAGGACTAGAAACAACGGGATGAAACTTCAAGGGAGTCAATACAGATTAGATATTAGAAAAACTTCCTGACAGTGAGGGCGACCAGTCAGTGGAATAGGTTGCCATGGGAGGTGGTGGGTTCTCCTTCGCTGGAGGTCTTCAAGCAGAGGCTGGACCTACATCTGCCTGGGATGGTTCAGGAAATCCTGCATTGATCAGGGGGTTGGACTGGATGACCCTAGAGGTCCCTTCCAACTCTAGGATTCTATGGAATGGGTGCAGTTTTCATATTGGATACATATTCATTTTGTATCGGGTAAGTTTTTGTTTGTATCGGATATTTGTACAAATTTGTATGAATGCATTCGTATAGAATAGAACCCTTCCACGTTCTATGGGGATCTATTCAAACAAATATGCATTTTTGAACATTCAATTCGTTACGAATCGGATGCCCAGACACCCATTCATGCACGTTCCTGCATTCATATGGGTGGAAAGACGTCTCCGCTTTCCATAAGGCTTCCGCCGGCGTTGACAGTTCTGCCCCGGCCGCCTTCCCACCGGTGCGGACGTCTCCCCCTTCTCTGCCCCACCCCCCCGTCTCCCCCTCGTCTTTCGTCCCACTCTGAGTAGCGCATCTCACTGCCACCATTTGCTGTCTCGTGGCTGACAGGGCAGCTGACAAGTTATTAGAAGAGGACGTGGGCCCTTCGCCGGTTCGAGGCCCCTCCTCGCCCGCGTCCTCGGTGAGCTGTCACTAAAGGCGGCTCCGGTGCCAGAGAAAAGGAAGAGACAAGCGTCTAGATGGCCCATAATACACTCAAAGGGCGGCACCCGCGACGACACCGCGTTTCGCACTCGGCTTGTCAAGTGACTGAGAGGGAGGGGAGGGAGGGGAGGGAGGGGAGGGGAGGCCCCTCACTCTTCTTTGGAGAGATGGATGGCTCAGCAGGCATCAGCTGTAACACTGGTCCCTCCCTGCCTGGTAAAAAGGGAGGGAGGGAGGGAGGGAAGTAATGAGGAAGGGAGGGAGGGAGGAAGTAAAGAAGGGACAGAAGGAGGGGGGAGGAGAGGGAGCGAGGGAAGGAAGGAGGAAGGAGAGGGGGAAGGGACAGAGGGAAGGAGGAAGGAAAGAAGAGAGGGAGGGAAGGAGGGAGGGAGGGAGGAACAAAGGGGCAGGGGGAAGGAGGGAGGAAAGGAGGGAAGGAGGGAAGGAAGGAGAGGAAAGGATGGAGGGAGAGGGGGAGGGAGGAGAGAGAGGGAGGGAAGGAAGGAAGGAAGGAAGGAAGGAAGGAAGGAAGGAAGGAAAAATTGTGCAATTCATTCATTCATTCATTCATTCCTTAGTCACTTTTATCCCACCATTAAATCTAAAAAGGCCTTCAGGATGGACTGCAATTCATAATGTGAGGCATATTCCTGCCCTCAGGCTTAGCGTCTAAAAAGTCTCAGCACTCGAGGAAAAGGGGATGGGGAGGGAAGAGGTCTGGACTGCACCGGGAATCCGACTCATCAGTAATGGGAAGGGGAGATGGCACTCCTCCTCTACCGTTCTGCCTGCCTCTCCTGCCCCCTACTGGCCGCATCCTTATTCCAAACGGCTGCAGTGCTGAGGCAGGAATCGGATATTGAGGGCCCCTGTCCCCCACCAGCTGACCTGCAGGGCACAGGAATATAAGAATATAAGAAGCTAAGAAATACCCCATGACCCATGGCCCTTCAAACCCAGCAGCCTGGGGCATCGGCCTGTTGAATTTGCTGCCAGGAGAGGTGGAGACAGCAACCAGCCCAGATGGCTTTAAGGAAGGGATGATGGATGTATCAGTGGCTACTAGAATGGGTCCCTAAGTCCATCTTTCAGGCTGGGGGGACAAGCAGGAGGCCTCTAAGGCCATTTGCTGGGATTGGAGAGCAGGAGAAGGTTTGCCCTCGTCTCTGCTTGAGATGCCCATGGGCAGTTGGTGGGCCACTGTGTGCGACAGGATGCTGAACCAGATGGGCTGTGGCCTGATCCAGCAGGGCTCTCCTGAGGTTCTTATGGACTAGATGGGCTGAGGCCTGATCCAGCAAGGCTCCGCTTGGCTTCTTATATCTTATCCTAAGGATTGTGGGAGAACAGCGGAGGTATTTGTGGTCTAGTGCTACAGCATGGCGGCTTTCGCTGCTCTCCAAAAGGTATTTGGAAGGGATCTGATAGGATAATGATAAGGGAAACTGACGGCGTCTCTCAATGTCTTGCTCCAGCTAAGGGAGAGCTTTGAACTTTGCAGATAAAGATGTAAGCCTGGAGAACAAAGCGTTCGTAGTTCCCCTCAGGGAATGCCGCTACTGCATCCAAAAGGAGATGACATTATGGTCAGCTCATTTTGATAGATAAGCTTTTCTGCGCAGCATTATCTTTAGACCAGAGAATCCACCAGAACTCTGAATGTAATCCAGCTAGAACATGTATTCCCCCTGTCTTGCATGCATAAATACTGGGCCTTTTTTCATTATGGAATCTTAGGATGGGATGCTGGCCTAGATGGGGCTGTGGCCTGATCCAGCATGGCTACGTTCTTACATTCTTTGGGGTCTTTGGGAAGCTGAGAGACCTTTGTGTTCATGTTTGTTGCCACAAGGGGCCCTAAAGTTCTGCATGCAGGTTTTGTGGGATTTTTCTTCATGGCACAGAATCACAGTGTTAGAAGTGACCTTTGAGGTCGTCAGGACCAATCTCCTGCTCAATGAAGGTGGAGGAAGAGAAGGAGAAGAGTTGGCTTTTCTCCCCTGCTTTTCTCACCCATTCAAGGGAACTGAAGCCTTCTGTTCTTCTCCCCATCACAGACACCCTGTGAGGTAGGTGGGGCTATGAGAGGTCAGAAGAGAGCTGTGGCTAGCCCAAGGTCACCCAGCTGGCTTCATGGGGGAGGGTGGAATCGAACCCGGTATTCCCAGAGTCCGGCTCCCTAACCGCTAGACCAAACTGTCTCCGAGGCAGGAATTTGCACGAAGTTGTGGGGACCGCACGAGCGATCACAGCCGTGTTAGGTCACGGTGGGGGACGGGAAGGGAAGCGTGAAAACGCCCCTGGAAAGATCTCTATTTAGCTAGAAAAAAAGCTAGCGCCCTTCTGCCGAACAAATCATTCGTTAGCATCGCAGTACTGAAAGCCTGGAAGCTTTATCTCCATTCGAATCACCATTCTGTACGCCCAGCCCTCCATCCGTGCGCATTAACTGCAGGCCTTGAAGGAAAGTGAAGCTCGCTGCGTCTTGGCTTGACGGCACAGTTTGTCCACAGACATGCTTAATGATAGTAGAATAGGCGCCCCCTTATAGCTGCTGCCTGCAAAAGTTAGTAATCAAAGGAAGGCCGGCTTTCTACATTAGAACGCCGGTTTGCTATGCAGGAACTGGGCGAACCTTTAAGAAGCATGCAGTATTTTTGCCATTATCTCTGGACAGGTATCCTGTGCTGGACACACTTCAGGTGCTTGCCAATTTGTTACTCGGCTCAATTCATGGTACCATCACTGAGCTACACAGCCCAAAACAGATTGGACCCCAAACACCCAGGCTGTGGCCACACCTAAGGTTTAATCCAGCTTCAGTCCACTTTTGGAATGGCTGTGGTCACACCTAAGGCTTAATCCAGCTTCAGTCCACTTTTGGAATGGCTGTGGTCACACCTAAGGCTTAATCCAGCTTCAGTCCACTTTTGGAATGGCTGTGGTCACACCTAAGGCTTAATCCAGCTTCAGTCCACCTTCATAGTGAGCAAACACCCCAGCAAAGTGACCAGTAATTTCCTTTCCACATTTTCTATCCCATTGTTACCTGCCTCGAGACCTCCAGGTATAGGGTGGGATGGAAATATAAATAATAGATAAATAATAATAAACCCACGGGCGTGTTCCGAGGATGTGAAATGATGGGCGTATATTCATTGCTTTATCCCAGCCAGCAGAGGGCAGCAAGGACTCAGGAATACGGACTCTGGAGAACCCTCCCTTGCCATTTTAATAAGTACATTTTAATTTGACATGTATTTAAGTCCACCGAGCAATAGTTAATGAAGGTGTGCAGCAGCAAAAGAGTACAAAAGGCTTTAGAGCCGCCCTTTCAGCAGGGAAGTCTGTAGCTGGACAAATAGGTAATTCTGGAAGACTTTTCTCAAGAGGGCAAACCTGTCCCTTGTAAGTGACCTTCTCTGCTGATGAAAAGGTTATGCCCCAAATGCAGGGGTGGAAAAGGTTTTTCTGGGTGCGTTGCTGCCTCGAGGGGAAAGCGTCACAAAACGCAGAGCTGCTGGCATGGAGAAAAGCATGTAGGCCATCGGGGAGAGATTCCCCTGTTCTCTGACCATCTAGGTATCAAGACCAGGGGGGATTATAGGGCAGTGGGGGAGAAAGTCATAAGAAAGTGAGAACCGAAAAGGACCTCTCCTGGATCAGGCCACAGCCTATCTGGTCCGTAAGAACCTAAGAGGAGCCCTGCTGGATCAGGCCACAGCCCATCTAGTCCATAAGAACCCAAGAGAAGCCCTGCTGGATCAGGCCACAGCCCATCTGGTCCATAAGAACCTAAGGGGAGCCCTGCAGGATCAGGCCACAGCCCATCTTGTCCATAAGAACCTAAGAGGAGCCCTGCTGCATCAGGCTATAGCCCATTTAGTCTATAAGAAGCTAAGAGAAGCCCTGCTAGATGAGGCCACAGCCCATCTGGTCCGTAAGAATCTAAGAGTAGCTGATCTAGTCCAGCATCCTGTCCCACACAATGGCCACCAATTCCCCATGGGCATCACAAGCCTTCACCTGCTCTGCAGTCCCTGCAAATGGCCTTCCGAGGCCTCCTTCCTATCTCTCCCAGTGGAGGCAGTACCTGGTCATGCATTCCAGTAGCTGCTGATGCACCTGTTCTCCATACCTCCAGAGGGCCTCAGGTTCAACCCATGTGTTATGCCACCTGGATTCAGAGGCCACACAAACTCACAGCTGTCTCTCGGCGTATAGCGCACCCAAAGTGCTGGAACCAGAAAGCCCTAATGACCCCTGGCTCTAATTTATAGCAGGGCCTTGAGCATCACTGCCAACTGCGGTCCACCCTTTCCCGTTGCCATGGCAACAGCTGCCTTGCTCCACATGCCAAGTTACGAAGACTCTCGGCCCCGAAATGAGTTTTCCTTGAAGTCTCAGCTTGGGCATCTTCCGTTGCTGTCTGGCTCTTCTTCCTTCAGTGGTCCAGTTTCTTCTGATAAGCAGGATATGGTGAGCCTGCGTGCAAACAGCTCCCAGGAGGGAATAGCAAACCACTTCTGCTCAGC